>OZ010660.1:58867132-60167864 GCA_963932335.1 Andrena marginata
GCGATCTTTCGCTGGGCTTCAGGGTGCTGCGTCTCTAATTGTATACTTGCTTTGCCTGGATCAAGGGAGTCAATATGATTACTCAGTAAAAGTTTCAAATAAACCAGTGACGTAAACAAAGATACTGACTCTTGATCTTCATGGAGGCTGTTGTTACTGCTTCACCCAGAGGGTTGGTAGCGCGACACATGTAGACACCCTGGTCTTCCTCGCGTATGTGGTTGATGTCCAAGGAGACGAATCCGAAATCGTGGACCTTAGTGATTCTTGAGCCTACGGAAAAAGATTGTATAAATTCTCAAGCTTCAGCATTGCTTCAGTTTTTAAAATACTATATAAATGAAGTGATTCTACAGAATCTCCTCTATTACTTCTTTTCTGTAAAGCAGGTAACTAACTCTGACAACTGCAGTTGCATACTCAAAGCAAAACTGAATAGTTAAATTTTTGCAACGACACTTAAAACTTAATTTTGCAAAATTAAACACGACGTTTCAATTTTCCAATTCTAAGACGTTCTCCACAAACTCTGCAGCCTACTTACTTGTCTCGAGCGGGATTTCGTTTCTGAACCACTCGACCTTGAGAGTGGGATCTCCCACAGGTATCAGCCTGCACTCGAAGTGAGCAGTGTGTCCTTCAGGGATTGCGTCGATGTTCTGCAAGGGCTGAGTGAAGACAGGTCGTTGCCTGGTTTGAGGCTCTTGGATTTCAGGTCTCTTCCAAGGCTGCTGGGACTCCAGCTCGCGGATCTTGTCCATTCCCTCCGGACGCTGGGAGTCCAAGATGATGTTATCCCTTGGGATGACTCTGAGCTCTATCGACGAGACACATTGGCCGAGGGCGTTTATCGCTCGCACGGAATACTGGCCAGCGTCTTCAGGGACAGCGTGGCCGATGTCCAAGGCCACGTAACCGAAGTCGAAGGTCACGTGGAAACGGGAAGCTGAGGGCAGGGGCTTGCCATTGTGGAAGAACTCGATTCTCAGGTTGGCGTCGTGGAGAGGCTCCACTTGGCACTCGAAGTGAGCTGTTTGCCCTTCGTACACTTCGGTGGTACCCTGAAGAAGTGTTGGAAATTTTCAGGGACGTGAATAGTCAGATCAAACGCTAAATAAATTCTAAATCAGGAAGTAACGTGGAAGAATTCTTACTCTAAGTTCGGTGACAAATCTGGGTGGCGTTACTGGTGGTTCTTCGACTTCCAGGCGAGCTGGGTGACCTTGAGCCTCGAGTTCACGGATCTTCTCGAGGCCATCGGGATGCTGAGTGTCCAGCAGAATACTACGACGAGCTGGGGGAAAATATACGTGCTATAAATATTTATATCCAAGTCACTAATGTGATACGAAGGAAGAAGTCTATAAGTTACTGTCATGAAATGTTTGTATGAGGCATCCAACTCTTCAAGCTTCACTGAATATAGTATAAGCCTGTTCTTTATCGCGAGTATAATGAACACGAATTATTTCTACTGTTTCTCAGCTGTTCAAGGGGGTATGGACTCCCTTCTAGACCTTCGAACGTAACACGTCGACCACTGTGACGAAATCTTGGACATTGATAGGCATTATTCAAGTCACTCTTCTCTTCGCGATACTTATAGTTACGGAAATCCAATTCAGACTTTCTTCTCGATCTGAGATGCGATTCGATTTTAGGATTCGTTTCGAAGTAACGACCCATCACTCTTTCACATCGACTTCTCTCGCCGAAATGATTCTCGCGCGTTCTATCGAGTTCCATGCACTGTTTGTTGCATTTACAAGTGGTTAAAGAAAACGATCCGAATCTAGGTTTCAAGTTCGTCGACTTTTCTTGTCGAAATTGTGGTTCAGGAGAAGTTCTTCTTTCGTTATAGAGGTCGCCTTTGTACAAGGTATCGAGGGGTTTCAGGGGTTGGAATCGAGGGGGAGGATAACGTTTCTCTTTAGCTAAGAAGACCATCGAATTAAATAATTACTCTCGAGCAATAGAGAGCCACTAACTATGAAATCAATTTACATGAACGCATCTTAGAAAAGTCTTATAACTAGAAAGTATTCGTATGACTCAAGTACGTATCACTACATCTCTTTTCTCAGTGGCGCACCCAGAAGGAGGAGGGGGAGAGCAAAGGGCCTAGGCACCCCCCAAAGAAAAAGGAAAAAGAAGATTAATGTAACCACGACTAATGTAATTCAACGGTTTTGTAAAGAGAAACGAAAACTGCATTTTATACGTTAAATAAATTTTTATAATCGACTAATGAATTTCATTGAATTTGCATTAAAAATATTTTTATCGCTTCAACTCGGCTCTCCCCAAGATTAAATCCTGAGTGCGCCACTGCTTCTCTTCATACTATAAAATTGGGGAGCATACCATTTAGCGTGGGGGATATTATCCCAAACGACTAACTAATCTTCTTCTAACTATCACGTAGTTTCACAATCTCCGAGTTTAAGCGAGTACAAATTTCGCTACCAGTATAAATTACTTACAGCCAACTTTGATGGTGCACGTGTTGACAGCCTCGCCAGCTAGATTAGTAGCTTTGCACATATAAGTGCCAGCGTCTTCGGGATAGGTATAAAGAATGTCAAGAGCCACGTAGCCGAAGTCGTGAGTTTTGCGGAAGCGATGGCCAGTTCTTACAGCGACTCCATTTACGAACCTGTCCGGAAATATCAAGTTCGATTGACTTAGAGATCGGTCCTCTGATTAAAAGAGCATAGTGTAAATATAAGTGGATTATGATTGGGTACCATTCTATCTTCAAATTCGAATCGTTGATGGGCTCGACGCGGCACTCTAGGTGAGCGTGTTCACCTTCCTTCAAGTGATCCAGGTTGTTAAGGGGTGTCAGGAAAACGGGCTTCTGGTGCACAACCTCTTTTTCAATCTCTTGCTTCACCTCCACGGTCTCTAGCTCGCGAATCTTCTGCAAACGCTGCGCGTCCAGTGTGTCCAGACAGAGGCCTTGTTTCGCTGTTCGACAAAAGCAAAGGACTTTCAATTTTCATCACTCTTCGTTGAAAACATTGAATGGGAGATTTGAAACGATCACTGGTCAACTTATAATTTGGAATTTATCAAAAGGTTATGGGGTTCGTTCGAGATTTCAGACTGTCAACTATCCGACGACACTTCTCATCGGTAGTCAAGGAATTAAAAAAGATTCTTTTCATAACAGGAAGGAAATTTTGATCACACCCCACAGGATGTAACAGAAAGCACTACCTTCTTTTCCTTAGAATTACCAAGAATCTATAATTTTAATTTCTAAGTCAATAAGAAGATTCTTAAATCTTAGTACTTAGTTTATCCTTTAAGTTTAGTTTAGTTAGCTTTCTTAGATATTTATTATTATTGGCTAATTTATAGTTTCAGACTCTGTAATTAATACGTGTTACTCTTTATTTTTGTAAACCATGGGGTACTCCCGTTAAATTAATAATAACAATAATAATAATTAAACCATGGCAATCATCTGGTCACTTACAGTCGACACTGATGACACAGGTGGTGACAGCTTCCCCAACAGCGTTCCTCGCTTTGCACATGTAGGTGCCGGAGTCTTCAGGGTAAGCGTAGAGTATATCGAGAGCGACGTAGCCGAAATCGTAAGTGGTCTTGAACTTGTGACCCTGAGGAATAGGTCTGCCATCCCTGAACCACTCGACCACCATTGTTGGATCGTTGACGGGCGTTAAAGTCGCCTCGAGGTGGGCGCTCTTGCCTTCCGGCAGGTGCTCGATGTTCTTCAACGGACGGCCAAACTTGGGCTTCTCCGCGACGATCAAGTCTTCCTCGTCCACGCGCTTGTACCGCGAGTCATCCTCGAGGTATTGTATCTTCTTCAGGGCACTTTCGTGCTGCGTTTCGCGAATGATCGAGGCGCGTGCTGCAAGGGTGTCGTTCATTAAAATGGCCTGGCCTGATCGACTGGGCAGTGCACTTGGAGGGCAGAGGCTTGGGAGTAATTTACAGCGGACGAGGGGTTGAACATAATAAAACGAGGTGAAAACCAACGCGGCACACAGAAGGGTGGGCATTCACTCGTGTATCTCATACAAAAGCAGAATCGTGTCTCGAGACACGGGGAGAGGACTGTGAGCAACAGAAAACGGGGTTTCTAGGTAACACAAATGCGTGATTACATCCACCTGCTGTCCCCGCGTGATTTCTTCGTGGAAGCTCGTAGAAGTATCAACTTCATAAAGTGATCTGATAAATACTCCTTCAAACGATTATCCCCATTCCCCTATAAAGATACTTCTATTTCACTTCACAAAGGTGCATCTCCCTTTACGCCAATACCCTCGAGAGAACTTTCTCAGGTATCCCCAGCGTTACTTCCATTACTCCCATTTTCACATGAGGATTAATCAAGCGTACAGTGCTCACTAAATGATCCTCTACTCGATCGCTAATACTCCAGGCTCCCACAGATACTTCTATCTCACTTTACAAGGCGCGAATCTCCCTCGACATTCGATTACCAACACTCCTCGCCCGGAGTTAGATCCTCCTCAGCGTTGTTACTTACATTTCACCTCGAGATTGATCGAGCTCTTCGCCGATCCCAGTCTGTTGGTGGCTTGGCAGGTGTAGGTGCCTGAGTCCTCGGCATAGACAGAAAGGACGTCCAACGAGGCAAAGCCGAAGTCACAGGTGGTCCTGTATCTGTGGCCAGTGGAGAGTGGCTTCCCGTTGTGGAACCACTCCACCTTCATGTTCGGGTCGGGATAAGGTTCGATACGGCACTCGTAGTGCGCGCTTTGTCCCTCGACTAGGTTGGTCGGCCCGTTCAGCTGGACAGTGAAGTACGGCTTCTCCTTCACGATGATCTCCTCCTCCTCGCGACGCTGGTACTTGCTGGTGTCCTCCAGGATCTGGATCTTCGACAACGCGCTCTCGTGCTGCGACTCGAATTGCAGCGCTGCCTTGGCTGCGTTCGGGAATAGTCTTGTCAGCGTGTCTTTGTAGGAGTTGTGCGAACGGCAATGAAACGTTCGCGGGAGGTTGCTTTGTTTTTTTATTTCGGGATAGGAAGGGGGGAATGCTTGTTTGTGGTTAGATAAGTGTATCGACTCTTTTGGTATTATGCTTCGGGCGGGAAATATTGGCGATTTAAAGTTAGCGATAGATCGTTTGATTCGCCATTACTGTGGGATTAGGAACATCCATAAGGGGGAATAAGAGACCCGAACATCGTGGGTTCGAGTCCCATCGCCCGAGGTCCTTTTTTCTTTGGGAGACAAAGAGTAGAAGTCTGTGGATACATGTCTATTGTCTACCGAACTGAGAGAAAATGTGGAATGATGAGTGGTCCTGGGTGGCGTATAATAGGGAAATATCCAGTGGAAAAGTATTGCTAAAAATGGTAGTGGAAGTGCTCGATTGTAATGTGCCGAAGATGAAGATATAAAAATGAGGAACAGTTTATTTACACTACCCTAGCTTGTGATTTCTGTTGGCACTGTCTGCGAAGCTTGCTCCTGGGGAACAGTCTAAGTGTTCTTGCATAGCTTCTGCGAACTGTGCGCAGATATGAAAGATTCGCGAAAGAAACTACTACGAACACTTCGCTAAAAAAAAGACAAGGGAAAATTGCTGCACGCAAAATGGAAAATCTACGTGTAAGCAGCTTTGGCTCGCGAGAAGCGGTGCTGAAAATCGAAGCTTCAGTTTCTATGGGTTTTCTGGTGCACTTAATACGAGTTTCTACTCACACTGAACGAAGAGTGTCGCTGACGTTACTGCCTCGCCAAGCTCGTTTATCGCACGGCAGGTGTAAGTGCCTGAGTCCTCGGGATTAACGTATTTCATGTTCAGAGCGACGTAACCGAAATCGTGCATCGTCGTCACGCGATTGGCTGCAAAAAGAGCAATTAGTTTCACTCTAGAAGACAATTAGCGTATTACTTAGTTTCGTAGATTTCTACGTGATCGAAATATTTGAAATTATTTATTAAATATTTGAATGGTCGCCAATTTAGAATGTAACTTACAAGCTGAAATGGCAACTCCGTTCCGAAGCCATTCGACTTTCAGCTTAGAGTCGCCGACGGGAATCACGCGAGCCTCGAAGTGAGCTGCCTGATTCTCGGCGACTTTCAGATCCTTGATGGGCATCGTGAAGACTGGTGCTTGAGTCACTGTTTCCTCCGTGGTGGTCTTACGCTGGTAGCGCGACGTGTCCTCCAGGTAACGGAGGCGTTGAAGGGCCTCTTCGTTTTGGGTCTCCAAGTAGATCGACTTTTTGGCTGTTCAAGAAATATTACCATTAGTTTTGTTATTGTTGGTAAATGAATAATGATGCATTGGAAATCTGAGCATTCGATAATAAGACACTGGAGATATACGCTTTGAATAATAATGCATTGGAAATCTATGCAGGACAAATATATGCATTGGAAATCCAAGCATTGGATAATAATGCATTAAAATCTATGCATTTGTAATCTAAGCATTGGATAATAATGCATTGAAATCTATGCATTGGAAACCTATGCACTACAAATCTATGCATTGAAAATTTATGCATTGGATAATAAAGCATTGGAGATCACAAAGCAGAAGTGTTTCACCCGCCGCAAGTTCCACCCGTCACTTCATCTTCCCCCCTTTCTTCATATGAAACTATCTGCTGTCATCAACAACCCATACAAAGAAAATACAGATTTAAACTTACAGTGTACAACTGCAGTGGCCGAAGTAATCGCTTCTCCAATGATGTTCTTGGCTCGGCAGGTGTAAGTGCCAGAGTCTTCAGGATAGGCGTACATGATGTCAAGGGCGACGAAACCAAAGCTGTTCGTTTCGACGAATCTCGATCCAGCCTTCACTGGCTTGTTATTGTGGAACCACTCAACTTTCATCGTTACATCGGAGACAGGAATCAGTCTGCACTCGAAGTGAGCCCTCTGGCCCTCCTTAATCTCCACGTTGTTCAAGGAAGTGGTGAAGATCGGCGCCTGGGTGGTGGTCTCCTCGATGTCCTCCTGTCGCTGGTACCTGGTCCTGTCCTCCAAATAATGAATCTGTTCCAGGCCCGTCTCGTTCTGCGTGTCAGTCAACACTTGGGCTGTCGAACGACAGGTCAGTGCGCAGGATACTTCGTCGCTGCCAACGAGATTGACAGCGCGGCAGGTGTAGGTGCCAGAATCCTCGGCGATCAGATCGATCACGTCCAGGGCGACGTAGCCGAAGTCGTGTATCGGACGGAAACGGTGTCCTGAGGGTGAAACAAATTATTGTAAATTTTTCTCACGAATATAGAGTTTAAAATTGTATTTTTTAACGATAAATTTTAGAGGAAAATTATATCTCGAAGAAGGTTCAATCTTTTACTGCTTCTCGTCAATCTATTTCAGTGTATGAACTATTCACTTTAATCCTATTTATTTAGATAACTTATCTCACAACTTGTACCTCTAAATTTTTCAATACGCTCTGAAATCACCTCGCACATTAAATCCCACGTAAAGAAATCCTGCACTCACCTATCGTAACCGGGCGACCATTTTTGTACCACTCGACCTTCAGGTTCGAGTCCGTCACTGGCTCCAATTTGCACTCGAAATGTGCGTGTTGCCCCTCGCGGAGGTTCTCTTGGTTCTTCGGGGCCGTGACGAACCTCGGTTTAACGTTCACCACTTCGTCGACAAGCTCGTGCCTCTTGTACCTCGAGGCGTCCTCCAAGTACTGTATTCTCTCCAAGCCTTCGGGGTGCTGCGACTCCAGCAGCAGATCCTTCTTCGCGTGCACCCTTACGGAGCACGAGGTGACAGCTTCGCCCAGCTGGTTTCTGGCTTGGCAGGTGTAGACGCCCGAGTCGTCGGGGTAGACGCCTAGTATGTCGAGCGCTACGTAGTCGAATTCGTAGGATGGTCTGAATCTGTGGCCGGTCTTCACTGGTCTGCCATTCACGAACCACTCGACCTTCATCGTCGCGTCGCCGACTGGCTGAAGACGACCCTCGAGGTGGACGTTGGTCAGCTCCACTGTCTCGATGTTGTGCAGGGCTCGTGTGAACTGGGGTGCCTGCATCACTGTCACCTCTTCTTGTTGGGTTTTCCGGTATCTGGGTAAACGTGGGGAACGTAATCGTATGAGTACCGAAGTAGAAATTGGGATGGTACTTGTCTAAATATTTATCTAGTGGTTGGATTAATTGTAGCTGCTATATGGGTCTATGAATCTGGTCAACACAAATGAAACTCGCTCTAAGGTTCTTAAATACTACGATCCTTAGTTTACACATGATTTTAATTATTAGTAAAGGAGACAGATAATTCCAATCGCATGAATTACTTTGATGATACTCGAAACATTTGGGGAGTGTTACCCCTTTTATGGGTAATATTCTATTGGTGAGTTATTTTTCTTAACAGTTCTGATTAGTCTGTCTACTACAGACATGTATCGATTAACTAAGCTCTCATAAGTTCACCAACCTCGACGAATCTTCCAACATTTGAATCTGCTCGAGCGACTGTTCGTGTTGAGTGTCAGTAACCACGTCAGATTTCCCAATGACTCTGACGCAAGCCGATGTATGAGCAGTTCCAAGGTGATTCGTAGCTCTGACAGTATATTCTCCAGAGTCGAGGATAGTTGAGTGAACGATGTCCAGAGCAACGAAACCGAAATCGTAGTAAGTCCTGAATCTGGAGCCAACAGTAACTGGCCGGCCATTTTGGAACCACTCGACTCTCATAGTTGGGTCACCCATCGGTTCCAAACGACACTCCAGATGGATGTTCTTGCCCTCGCTAACTGGCTTAGGGTCACTCAATGGTTGCACGAAGATGGGCTTCGATTTGGAGATTTCTTCGATATGATACTGAGGCTCGACGAACTTTGATTCCTCTAGGCGTTGAGTCTTTTCGTAGGAGGTGCGATGCATGCTGCTAGTATCGACGCTTGAACGAGCTAAAATTGAAATAAATATGACATTGAAGGATACATTAAACGCATCTACCTACTTCTAACGCCTGAAGCTTGATTAACAATTTCTTTTCACTCAACAGTTGAGAAACTAATTAAAATTCTATTAATTACAACGAAAAGGAACTTACTTTCTACCACCATGGTAGCAGCCAAACGTGCCTCGCCAAGGGCGTTTCTTGCGACGACAGTGTAAGTCCCAGCGTCCTCGGGTCTGACCTGAAGGATATCAATAGCGACGTATCCAAAGTCGTGGTAGGTTTGTATTCTGTTCGCAGCAGTGATGGCTTTTCCATTGTGGTACCATTCGATGGTCATGGTCAGATCGCTCTGAGGTTCGACACGGGCCTCGAAGTGGGCACGTTGGCCCTCGACGATTTTATTGGTACCCTTCAGGGTGCCCAGGAATCGCGGCGCCTGAGTGACCTGCGTCTCTTCCTGAACTTGTCGCGAGTATCTGCTGGAATCTTCCAGCGATTGAATCTTCTGAAGCCCAGTCGGGTGCTGGCTATCGTAAATAACGTCGTTCTTGCTGATCACGCTTAATTGGGCGGTGGTGTGCGCTTCACCGACGCGGTTGTAGGCGCGGCAGGTGTACACACCGACGTCGTGGATCGTTACGTATTTGATGGTCAGTGCGACGTAACCGAAGTTGAAGAATGTCGTGATCCGGGAACCTAGAAGCGAAGTTGTTTCATTAGGGTCTGAACGTTTTGACGATGTTCTTATAGCGGGAGAATTGCAGTTGAAAAATTATTATTATTAATTCTGTGGTTCTACATCTGAAGTGCTTAATATGCTTTTATACCGATTTTCTAGTTTCGCCCTGATTCTACTTAGATTCCTCCCCGATTCTACTTAGATCATCCCCTGATTCGACCACGCTTATACCTGAATCTCACTTCAATTCAATCGGGATTCTACAATTCCATAATGATGTAAATAAAAGCAAAACTATGTTTCAGATCTCTTTAGCGCGAATAATTTCCCCGAGGCACATATCCAAGTCAACGGAGGAAGCTATTACTCACTGGCTTCTACAGGGCGTCCATCCTTGAGCCACTCTACTCTCAGATCAGAATCGCCGACTGGCTCCAGACGTGCTTCGAAATGAGCAAATCCACCTTCTCGTATGCTGTTCTGATCCTTGATAGGAGATTTGAATTCCGGTGGGCTAGTCGGTTCAGGCTGCTCCTGTACGTACTTCTGGTGCATAGCCTGTTGATAGGCTTCCAACTCCTCGGCAGCCTCGATGTACCTCTGTTGCTCGGGGATACCCAAGTCTGTAGTTACGCTTGTGCGTGCTGCTCGAAATAATCAAATATAATCGATTCGTATCAATTCAAATCATTACTAACGCCGATTCTACGAAGAGACTTACCATAGACACGGAGAGTTGCGGAGCTGAGAGCCTCTCCCAAGCGGTTCACAGCTCTGACAGTGTAAGAACCCGCATCTTCAGCTCGTAGGTGCAATATATTAAGCGAGACGTAACCGAAGTTGAAGATGGTTGTGATTCTTGAGCCTGAGGAGTAATTATTATTAAAGAAACCCATCCGCGATCGAAATTTTTACCTTTCACCGAAGAAAAACGAAAGGAATGTACTATACTAAGGCGAGTCATAGTTTACAGCATCAAAGCTCGATAAATTAATATAGAAGCCAGTAATATAAGAAATAATAATGCGAACAAGAATGTATAAACCACTAACTGGAGATGATGAAGGAGAGATACTCACTAGCTGTGATTGGCCTACCATCCTTGTACCACTCCACTTTCATCGTCGGATCGCTGACGGGGGTCAGTTGCGCCTCGAAATGCGCGTTACGACCCTCCTGCAGCTCTCCTAGATCCTGGAGCGGACGGATGAAGGCCGGCCGCTGAGAAGAGATCTCCTCCACACTTTCCTGCCTTTGATACTTGGTGTAATCCTCGAGCTGTTGGATGTACTGGAGGCTGTCCGGGTGTTGGCTTGCCTGTTCGATTGTCGCGCGTGCTGAGGACCACGATTCTCATTATTTTCAGCAGTCCGTTACCTTATTCCTCAGACTACAAGGATTTTAAAATTCTTCCGATCCTCGTTTCACGCTTCGAGACTTACGTGTCACGCTGAGGGTAGCTCGGGATTCGGCGACTCCAGTCGAACTCACGACGCGGCACAAGTATTCGCCGCTGTCTTGAATCACGATGCTGATGAGGTCGAGGGAGATGAAGCCAAATCGGAAAATGGAAGTCGCCCGAGAGCCTGCGATCACGATTTCAGTTACACATTCAGTCGAAAAACTAAGGAACTCGCATTTTCGATGCGAAGAGAGAGATTGAATTTAATAGATCAAAGGATTTAGGTTTGTTGAATGGCGAATGGTAGAATTTGAGTAAAATACTCACTTGCGTCGAGAGCTCTTCCATTCACATACCACTCTACCCTCATGGTGGGATCGCCCACCGGTTCGATTCTGGCCTCGAAGTGAATTCGCCCACCCTCGATCTGATGGACGTCTCTCAACGGTATAATGAAACGTGGCGGTGGATAAACTCTATCCTCCTCAGGCGGAGGTAAATACGGCTTGGCACGTTCTACGTGCCGCAAGTAAATCACTTCGGGGCCAGGCGCTGGTCTGTAAATATATTCACTGTTACTTCTGTCCTTCACGAGGGACGTATAAGTGGAATGATAATCCTACCATTGTACTCCTTCGCGTTTGCATAAAAGTAGAATTATTGTATTAATATTTGGCAGCATTTCAACTGCATTTGTATTTAACGAGAACTTGAGGACTGACAATTTCATTGAATTGTAAAATCGTGTGGCTAACAAAAAATGGGATCACTTCTGTAGTTCTACAGGGTGGTTTATAAAAGGGTCGAATAATTTAGGGGCATATCGATATTAATATATGTAATACCTACACTCATTGTTCCCTTATTATTTGTTTCTATTGGAGAAGATATACTCAAATTTTGTGTTAAGTTTTAGATTTTAGCTACCCTTTTAATGGACGCAAATCAAGTGAATTTTCAAGCTTCAAGCTCTGAATGTTCCCATGTTAGTTGAATGAACTGGTTAATATCGATGATGCTCACTCTGGTTCGATGACTTTCGTCGGTCGGGGTAAATTCAGGCGTCTTGGTTCGGGGGCTGTTCCTTTCGGTGTCTCCACGAAGAGCCGTGCTCGGGTGGCGGTAGAGCCGGCCACGTTCTGCGCCGTGCACTGGTACCAAGCTGCATCTGACAATTTTGCGCAGGGTATGTCCAGGCTCGAAGCTCCGGTGCCGTCCGCCGATATACGAACATCTGGTCCAGGAGCTAATGGCACACCGTCCTGAAAAATCAGAGAAAACCTTAGCCTACGTCCCAAATACTATACTTTACAAACTTTACGACGAAGTGTCCAAAACCTTGATCTTCAGCAGAGCCTTCCCATGCGGTACAATTTCAAGTCAAGGGAAAGGCTGATAATTGTAAGTAGTGCAAGTCGGCTAAAGGAAATATACGGAGGACAAGTGTGGTACTTTGTACTTGGTGTCAGTAAAAAGTTCAGTTTTCGCGTATCGGGGTAGCAAAAGTAGAATCTGGGAAAATAGAATAGTATAAGAAGAAGTAGTAGGCCTAGGATTCTGTAAGGAAGGAATCTTAGGAACCGAGAATCCTTGAAGATAGGCATCTTAGAAGTAAGGAACCTCAAAAGTAGGGAAATCCAAAAGAAAAGAATTAGGTGTAGGGAACTCAAAAAGAAAATAAATCCTAGGTTTAGGGAACCCTAAAAGAAGGGAATCTTAGGAGTAGGAAAGCCCAAGAGAAGGGAATCTTAGGAGTAGAGAACTTCAAAAGAAAGGAATTCTGGAAGTACGAAACTCCAAAAGAGGGTAATCCTAAAACTAGAGAACCCCGAAAGAAAGAAATCCTAGGATTAGAGAACCTTAAAAGAAGGGAATCTTAGGGGTAGGAAAGCCCAAGAGAAGGGAATCTTAGGAGTAGAGAACCTCAAAAGAAGGGAATTCTAGAAGTAGGGAACCCCAAAAGAAGGTAATCCTAAAACTAGGGAACCCCAAAAGGAAGAAATCCTAGGATTAGGGAACCCTAAAAGAAGGGAATCCTATATGGAACCCCAAAATAATGGACCCGTAAAAGAAGGTAATCCTAATAGTAGGGAACTCCCCAAAAATAGAGTACTAAAACTAGAGAATTCCACAACAAAGGAATCCTAGGATGAGGGAACCCCAAAAGAAGGGAATCCTAAACGAAAAAATCCTGGAATGTTCTGATCTATAAAACGCTGAAGTAATCTCAAGCTCGGCATAGGCGATATTAACTGATACCACGTCAAACTCTTTAAATCTCTTCAAACTTTGATTCCTTAATTCGACCGACCTGCAGTCAAGTTTCGAGAGCTACCTTTTGCCAGGTGATCCGCGGCACGGGTGTGCCAACGGCGCGGGCCATGAAGACAACCGGTTCTCCTTCCTTCACGTTTGTCGTCGTGAAACGTTCCACGAACTTCGGCGCGACCACTTGCTCTTTCTCGATGACGGTCAGGTTGCACTGGAACGATGTTTCGCCAGCTTTGTTCCTGGCGACGCAGGTCACGACACCAGCGTCCGCTCGGCTCACGTTGGTGATCATCAGAGAGTTGTTGCCTGACTCATTAACGAGGATCTTGTGGGTCAGATCGTTGGCCACTTGCTGGCCGTTTATGTACCATGTCACCTCGGGATACGGACGGCCGGTTACGCGACAATCAAACCTGGACAAACCAGATTCAATTAAACAACTGTGAATACATTTTCTGGTCTACCACAAGGCTCGTTATTTTGGAAAGGAAACAATACAGTGGTAAGTTGAATAATAAGGATTTTGCTATGCCATCTTTGTAAAGAGAACTGGTTTAGTAAGGATGGAGGTTTTGAGTTTCATTAACTCGCCAAAGCTACCCTTAATTTCATAACCCTTATTTTTAACTATGATAATGCGTACTGCGATGAAGTGATATTCGATACTAAAGGGTTTAGGTCTTCCAAGAAGTTTTCTAAGACTCATATTAATCTTCATGCACATTTCTAAATATGTGAAACAGTAGATTTCATATTAATATGACCTTAAATAGTGAACTACATATGCCATGTCCCAGAAATCATGTCTCATGAACACACTACTCAAGGAAAGATCCAACAAAGTAGAGTAAACAGGATAGTTTTCTCACTTGTCGAACCAATAAGAAATCATTTCCGATCAGAACGCTCCTTGACAGCGAACTTGATATATTCTCTGCCATCAGTAGCTTTTTCAACAGATTCGGGGGAGATCAGACTCACCTGGTCATTTTTCCTTCGGTAGCATCACGATCGGTGCAGGTGCGAACGAAATTCGGCGGCAGAACTTTGCCAGAGTCAGACTCGCTGGTCGATTCTACTTGCTGGGTTTTCACCGTCTCCCTTTGAGTCTGGTAAGCCTGATCGACCTGATCGCTGGACTCGATCGCTAAATACGCGGAGCTAACGGTGCAGCCTTGAGGATTTTCTGATAGTAAGGTGTAATGGCCGCTGTCTTCTGGTAAAGCGACTCTGATCCTCAAGTTGGCCTGCTGGTTCGAGTAGTTCATCTCCACGCGCTGAGAGTCACGGATCCTTTGGCCGTTTTTGAACCAAGTTAACTGTAATAACAAACAATCTGTATAATAACGAAGCTCAAGTCATCAAATTGCTCTGTCACTCGAACTTTCCAAAACACATTGCTCAAAATAATTAGATAATAATTTCCACAAATAATTCCATGTCCCCAAAAGCTACTTGCTAAAAATTGATAAGTTCTGTAGCAGGATTGGAATGATAACAACAATGGACCATTAAAAGGGGGTGTGATTGCTAATACAGAAGAATTCACTTGAGAAATATTTGTTAAAACTTGCATTCGGTACAGTGAATAAACGAGTAAATTGCAATGGACTCCGCTTACTCTTGGTTTCGGATTGCCAGATATCTTGGCGGTGAAAACGGCGTCGGATCCCTCGACAAGCTTCGAGTTTCTCGGCTTCTGCGCGAATTGCGGAGGTGCAACCGGTCCCAAGTTACGATCCACCACCGTCGAAATCTGCACGTCGGTCTCGCCCACGAAACGGCGGGTAATCGACTCTCGAAATTCTGTCTCTCGCAGCAGTCTGTATTCGAACGTGTCGACCTGCGAATTTGTCATTAAATCTCACGGTTACACCAATTTTACCCTCCACTGTTAATTAATATATCCTCCGAAGGATCCGTGCATTCCTCTCAATCAATGAATAGAAATAGTACGTCCACGACGCGAAGTCAAGCACGAATTACCTTGAAATCTTCGATGCTGGTGGAGCTTCCATTCATGTAGCTTCGTTTGTCGATCGTTTGCTGGTAGCTGCGCTGTTGGAAGCTCTGAGTGCCAGTCTGGGATTTTTGTTCGGTCGACTGAAAGGTTTGCGCGTATTCTTTCTTGAAACCACTCATTTGCTGCTGCTGTTGCGGAGGCCCGAATCCTTCTGGCTGGATGTAGACCGAGCAGATTGCTTCGCCTGTGTCAGAACCATTCCATGACAGATCGGGAGAATCGTGAAGAAATTTAGGCAGTAGGGGTTCGAATTATTCTGCGCGGTCTAGACATTATTTATTTTAAGGGCTTCTTACCGTATTGATTTTTAGCGCTGCACGTGTACTCGCCCTCGTCTCCGGGGCCGATCTGATTGATCTGTAGCGTTACAGCACCCGTCTTATCGTCGTACGACATCCGAATTTTCCATGACTCCAGTAATGGAGCGCCTTTGTGGGTCCATGAAACGGTGGGCTTCGGGTTCCCTCTCACGCGTCCTTCGAAAATTGCGTTCCCACCCTGCGCGAACCTGGCGTTCTTGAAGATCTGCTCGAAAACCGGCGGCGATGGATCACCGGGCCTGCCGGTAAAACTGCGCAAACATTGCAAACTTCCTTTGACAAAGGCTTCTTAAAACGGACACGTTTCGAACAAATCTTGTTACCGAACTGAGAGTAAAAAAGAATTTTACGAATATATTTTAAGCTTCTGCATCTGAAGGAGACTTTATTTATTCAATTTTCAATAGATGTTCCACGAACATCGTAAGATTCTATTAAATCGAGAATTAGCTTTGATTATACCCGATATTTCAGTAACAAGAAGAGAGTCCATTTAAAAGGCAACTGCAGCAGGTATCGGGATACTCACGTTGGTACCGTGGGCGTCGACTGCATCACAATCTCCCCTTGAACTGCAAGGGAAAATAAAAACAATAGGTTAGTTCGATACTCGATAAGAAGAACGCAAACCTTGCTAGAACTCGGTACTCGAATTCTTGCTACATTTTCGCGCGATCTCGGTTACTTAGGGCTGTAATGAATATTCGAATATCAGAGAAGTCGAATTTGCGATTCGAATATTCGAATTTCAGAGAAGTCGAATTTAAGATTCGAATATTCGAATATCAGAGAATTCGAATTTAAGATTCGAATATCGGGGATTTCGAATTTGAGATTCGAATATCAGGGATTTCGAATTTGAGATTCGAATATCAGGGATTTCGGATTTGAGATTCGAATATCAGGGATTTCGAATTTGAGATTCGAATATCAGGGATTTCGAATTTAAGATTCGAATATCAGGGATTTCGAATTGGAGAGTCGAATATCAGGGATTTCGAATTTGAGATTCGAATATCAGGGATTTCGAATTTGAGATTCGAATATCAGGGATTTCGAATTTGAGATTCGAATATCAGGGATTTCGAATTTGAGATTCGAATATCAGGGATTTCGAATTTCAGATTCGAATATTGGAAGAAATTGTTCGTATTCGATTTTTTTCGAATTATTCGAATATTCGAAGAAATTTTTCGTATTCGAAATTATTTGAATTATTCGAATAATTACAGCTTTGATCTTAACCCTCGCCTGGCGGATGCAAAGCCTATTTTCACCCACTCTAAATATTAAACTACATGCATTACTTATTAGTATTACTTCTTTGCGGATACAAGGATTTTAGATTATAACATGATTAGATTCTAATATAGAAGCTTATTCTAAAATACACATGAGTGAAATCTCATGCGGCACGAGATGTGTGATCAACCTGTCCGCCATTCGAGGGTTAAAGCAATTTCCGTCCCACTTCGTTTACACGCTATTCGAACGAAAGAAAAATGAGCGACCGAGCTTTCGCCCGATCCTCCCGATAGCCCGTTATTTTTATTTCCGTGCACGCGCTTCTTCGCCGAGTGCATTTCCTCCCGTTCCCCTGAACTGGGCTAGAACGAATCGAGGAAACGAACCGTTGACGCCGTTTTTCTCTGTCGCCGTCATGCGCCATGGCGGCCGAGCATTTTTCTGCGGTCTTATCTGCGTCAGGACGCGGCGCAATTAAGTCAATTCGCTAATTAAGACCGCCAACTACGTTGACGTGAAATGCTGATGACCCGTGGGCCCTCTTTCCGCGATTTTCATTGCGCGATGCTTGACGATGAACTTGCTGCCAAAATTTTCTCAAATTATTACAGGAACTCCAAAAGTATGTTGATAATAAAAAAGGTATTTTTTCTCTGGATGGGGGTGTCAGATTCTCAATCTCGGATGTGTATACGCCTGATTAGAAATAGAAACTAAATTGGCTGATGGAGTTTACGAAAAACAGATGAAGTTCTCCTTCTTTGTTGTTTTTTTTATTTCTGTTGTTAGAAAACTGTATAATAAACTGTTCACACTATCCTTCCGAAGAAAATGGGAAGAGACGGGCATGAAAGTGAAGAATAGACACGATTGCTATTAAAGCAATCCGAGTGGCATTTTCTTGCTCCTACGTCGTCGTCAATAATGTATACAGGCGTCCGCGTTGTCTATGCTTCTACCACTCACCGGATTTAGCACCTTCCTTAACCCCTCAACGACCACCTCGGTATATCGTACGGAAAACAGTGGAGGATTTTTTCCGAGGCCCCGGGCCTCACGGTCAGGTTTTCGTTTCTAGGGTCGGTCGTTGAGGGGTTAACTACCTACTATACAATTTTGGGGCGTTTATAAAGCACCCTGCACTTAAATCCTTTACCTACTACGAGAATTGTACATTCCTATTATAACCACGAAGATCGCTCAATTTCAGGATCACCTAATTCCGTCCTAAATTCCGCCTAATACCAATCAAATCAGAATTATCCAAAACATCTGCACGACAATCACAGTGGTCTTCAGAGAAAACACGGATTCCGTTTTAGTGAACAACCTTGCTTCCCTTTTCACTGACTATCGCCTAGCGATTTTCACAATGAAAGGTTTGAGAGAACAATAAACAGTTGAATTAGAATTACGCGTGGCGTGAAATGAATGAATGAATCAGGCGCCAGCGTTAGGAAGTTAATTATCGGAAGCACACACGGGGGCACAGCGAAAATAAACTTCCGATACGAATCTCGAGCGCGAGCCAACGAGAAACCACTTTCGTTATCACGGTTAAGCGGCTAAGTGGATTCTAGAGGCAATGACGCTATCGTCCAGAAATCCGAGGCACGTTCGCACGCGATTTACAGTGAACGGAATAAACTCGGGCGAAAGAAAAACAATAACGGTGAATCAACGAAGAAAATCTGGTCCCGAATAAATTGCTGCGCCTGCTGCTCCAAATCAACCAATCGCCTACGAAATCGTTAGTGTCGAACATCGCGATCGATCGCTACGTAAGTTGTGTTTCCTGTTGGATTAATCCTTCTTTCTAAACGAGCCCTTTTTAACGGACTTCAAAAAAGGCGGAGGTTTTCAATTCGACACGTACCTATATAGTTTTTGTAACGTACATATGTTCTTCTCAATTCCCAAACTAAATGTTCAACTCTCCTTTAAATAGTGCTTTTGAAAAACTTGGGCTCTAACTAGATGCAGCTCTAAAGGTCCGAATCCACGATGAAATTTTATGTGAGACAAAAATCCCAGCAAAAACTGAATGTAAATAATGGAAATAGTCGCGAGAGATGAGATTTTTCAAAATATATCATGAAACTTGTCTGATGAGAGTCTAATTTTATGAAACTAATGACAAAATTATTAAAAATGTAATAGAATAATGAAATAATTGTCTCGTGAGATTGAAGTCTCTTGTGAGACACGATATTTTTGTTTCGTCGTGGATTTACACCTTAATTAAATGGCTCGTAGACCACCGTCTTCAAATTTGATCTAATAACTCCAGAATTCCCAGGGACGACGTATAAATTACTTGACCAACGAAAAACAACCTTGCACAACCCTCGAAACGAGCGAAAATTCATACTTTGGGGCTCAGAAGGCCATCGAGGGCGTCCCATGGCGGCTACCTGTTTCGATAAAAGGTCCGAAAATTCGAGTGCCAGCGAAAAAGTGATCGGTAGCATTCTCGCTCGACGGGCGTGCGTGTATTGGGCAGCGCGGGGGTGTCGGGGGAAGGAAGGACGTAACGTGGTCGGATAACCACGGGATCCTATTTTTGCATCGAGATGAGGATCGCGTTACCGTGGGCCATTTTAGGAGCAACTATCTTTGCGCGGCGCCCAGCGCCGCGACGCGACGCGTCCGCGCCTGCCGGACTACATGCACCTCGACCAATCGCCGGAGACGTTACGCAAAGCCAGTCACTGACCAAAATAAAACAGCTCCCTAACGCTGTGTTTCCCTTTCCTCTACCTCCACCTGGCCGATCTTTCTCTCTTACCAGCGGACATTCATGCCCCGTTGGAACAATATTTATGAACGTATCGCGGGGAACGCGATGTCGAACGATGCTTTTCGGAGTAAAGGGCGGTAAAAGAAGCTTCTGTGGGCCCGAAGGGTAGGTATGTTGTCTCGGCGAGGATGGCCCCTCGGTTGTTCGCTCGATTTTCTTCTGTCACTCTTCGAAGAATCAGTGGTTGTTTGGTCTCGCTTTGCTCCGAGTTGGGTTTCCTCGTAAATGTGACGTTGAACGGTGATTTTGGGAGGACGAAGGGACCGTAAGATTTGTTATTATTAAGTATATAAATAAGATTATTCTTACAAAAGTGTTTATGGCTGTGAATTCGATTTAGAAGATGGACGCTTTACGTTTACATAAGCTGTTGTTCCATTTTCTTTCTCGTGTTTAGTTTGGATTAGTTTTCTTTGCAAACGCTGACTGGGGTGTATAAAGGGTGAAGTTTCTGGAGGCTCGAAGGGTAGTTATGGTGTTGCTTGTGGATGGTTGCTTTGCGTCTCCATTTCCTTTTCTGTCATTCTCTGTTAATTGATTGATTGCGTTGGTGGTTATTGTTTACTAATAACTGGTCTGACAGGTTGCATCTGCCACGATCAGCTGTTTCGAGACTCCGAGGGAGTCTTGGGGTACGAAGTCTCGCTGAAGTGTCGTTGGGAAGCGGATTTACTTTGGGATGTTAGGTTTTCCGTGCGGAGTGGATGCTTCGTTGGAAATGTTCGAGCTATTTCTGAATGGGCGATAGTCTTCGGTTTAGTTATTGTGCGAGGATTCTGAAGGCTTGTTTATAAAATTGTTGGAAATGGTAACGGGTCCGGAGAAGTTGAGAAGCCTCATCAGAGAAACTTTAGAAATGATGTGTACTGCCACTTCTCATTTTTTTTGTTTCGTGTTTACAAAATACAAGTGCGAGTTAAACGCGAAGAATAATTTCACTGGCATCGAGGTGTATCGTAGATGAAGTTGAGATGAAGCAAAGATGAAGTTGTAGAAACTGGTCCGACCATTAGCCCCAGCTATTAGCTGTTGCTACGATATTAAACTACCAATATAAACATGGTACTCTCAGATTCATCAATAGGAAGCTGTATTGGGCGTAGTAGATTTCAATCTAAAATTGCGCCGGTAATTCTGAATGTGGTATCAGTTAGAAATTGAAACAAATTGAATTTATCACTTATTTTATCATCTATGGCGATGTAACGCAAAGTAAGCGATGAATTCAATTCTCTTTGATTTTTGGCTTACACCACTTTGATAATCACAGGCACAATTACGAAAAGTGGCAGAAGAAACTGTCAATTAGGCAGCACATATGTCGACTAAAAATGTGATGGGCACCTGTATCCAGCCATTAGTACAAAGTAATTCCGTATTGCCAATACACATACTTTTAATCAAACGTGCAAACAATAAACAGCAAAAGAGATGCACTCTATAAAAATTCTTCAGTTATCGTCGTATCTACAACTTCGCACCCTGAATCCTTCTTCTCCCGGTCGAAAACTTTGAATCCCACTTTTATAAAACAATAGTCAACTTATTCCAACAGGAATCCAAACGATAGTCATCCGATTCATCGATGACCAATCGACGTTTTATTAATTTATTAAGAAACCCTCAGCCACGCATGATCGATGGATTACGACGATGTGTCGTTGGAACGTCTCGCGTAACTCGAGCCCGTCGGCAGTGTTGCTTTATTAATAATGATGATTCCGCAGGGTGCCGCATCGCCGCGCGAAATAGCTGACTTTGTCACGGCGGAATCATTACACGCGGCTTTGTCAGCCGTGCGTCCTGGTGTTTTGTATGCAATTTCGTGCGTCCCACACGCGACCTGTATTCTTTTTAGACGCGATAGTCGCCGCTGGCACTCTTTGAATCTGACTCGCGGGCCAGGCTCGAGGATTTGGCAGACGGCGAGTCAATGTCGCGCAGAACGAACGACGATGATAAAGGTGGATTTATCGTGCGTTCACACTGTCAGGAGGAAGCACCGGGGCCATTTTCAAATCGCACCGTCTCACCTCGAGTTCTCGGTCAATTATCGATTAATTAAAGAATTGCAATGTCCGTGCGATGGTGGGCGAAAATTTGAAACAAAATACGATATTGAAAGTACCGAGTGTATTCGACATATTGTGACAGATACGATGAACTTAGAGAGTATTCAGATTCATGATTATTTATAGAATATGGAGAAAATAATGTATGCATCAGATGGCGTTAAATATCCAAGGTGGCACAGCTCTGTTAGCGATAATTGGACCGACAATGGAAAGAAGTTTGCGATGAATGTCAGGAACGATGCGCTCTCCAGATTTGTTATCAGTAATTTTTCTGGAGCAAATATTTGAATGTTTGTTGAGATCGAGATACAGACGGTATCTCTTGCAACGTTGCTCCAACGTGATTTGTAGATCCGTTTAGGAACCGAGGGATATGTTCGTGAAAAAGACAGTTGTGATGGTGGTAGAAATATCTCGTTCGATGTCAACAGCAACGGGGAACAGGACTAATTGCCCGTTGATGCTAGGCATCCCAACTCGCCACGAAGCGACTGCGCTCGCTAAGCGTTTGAAATTCTCTGCCTAGCGTCCTAGAGTCTCGAGAATGTTATAATCGTGAATCAGGTATACGAGAATACGTGTCCGATATTTTTGGTCCGGGATGAGTCGAGTCTCTTTCGTCGGGTTCGCAACGAGCGGCCGAAATTTATCGACCTTCCGATAAAATTTAGACGCCCCGAAAATTACGGGACACCCGCGAAGAAACAAACGATGTAACGTTCAGCAGGATCTGCCAAAATCCGATCACTCGTGTTGCGCAACTCTGATTTTACTCAGCGTTCCAAGCACTTCCGAAGCTTCTGATTGTATTATTCGAAATTATTTGCAATAAGGTTGAAGATCAATTAAGCAGATTGAACTCTGATTACGTTTACACGAACAGTTTCGAAACGATTTTAGAAACATCCAGGAAAGTTTTATATATCCATCCATTTTGGTTCTGTATTTTGTTGGCGTTAGATGCTGTAGTATCGGTTTCGTAAATTGTTTCTTGATAACAAGATAGAATTTTGTTTTTCGAGATTTGTAATGGACACAAGAAAGTTCGAACCACCAGTTCGTTGAAATAAGAGGTTTATTAATGCAACGTCTTGATTTTTGCAGCGATTAAGTGGCAAGACTTGCTAACAGATTTTGAGCTTTGGCGAAGAATGTTATGAGACTTTAAAGGCTGGCTTGGAAAGTTTTAGTAAGGGTAGGATAGAGCACAAGCTTCGAGAAGATATCACGACTCTGATAACGCAAGGTTCGCAGGGTACGGATGACACATTGTTTTCGAACCTAGGAAACGTAGTTTTCTCAAGCAAGAACGATACGGTGTTTGTAGAAACGGTTAAATAGAAGATTAAATAAAGATTATAAAAAGAATCGCATGAGAGTTAATTTTTTTATTGTGGGGATTCAATTACTAATGCTGGCTTGCGAATCGAGAAATGTCACAGAAACTAAAAAAAATAAAAATACAATAAATAAACTATTTAAAAATCAGAAAATAGTTCCATTCAAGCTTCCCCACGCGAAACTGAAATTATTTCATGCGCACCAACCTAATATTTCTAAGCGTGAGCAATTTCAGAGTCGAGTACATCTGCAGTACCTATTTGAGAATTTCGTACTTCAAGCACGTTTAGAATCTTATTTCGGAGCAGTCAAGTGTGGTCAAAGAATCGGTCAATTATAATAAGATACCAGGCTTTCCTAGTATCGCGGAGTTGGAACGCTTTTGAAAAAGTTTGACGCTATGATATCGGATGTTATTTAAATTACGATCGATCGTGAGCTTCGAAGTGTCGCTTTCATTTGAGTTGGCAGATACTGTCGATGGATATGATCTTTAACGACGAAGGCGCAGTTGGCAGACGCATTGTTGCGGAACTATTTTGCACACCGTAGAGCGCGTTTAAATTCATAGTCGTAGCTATAACCGTGACTCGTGGAAAATTACGTTACTTTCTTTACGGCTGTTCCCCCCGCGTGACCGAGAAAATATGCGCATCCGTTCGAAATTATTACGTCAGCTTGCATCTCGCATATATTACTTCACGCTACTCTCGACGAGGGAGTTGCCTCGCACTGATTAAACAGAAAAGCATACATCAATGTACGGATCGAAGTAGAAAAAGCTGAAAGCCAAACGCAGAAGAGCTGTACGCCACAAAGTAATCCAGACTACAGTTCCATCGTGACAGAAAAATAATCGAATCATCGAATCGTATTAAAAATAATTTCTAGCTTCGGAATAAGAAATGAAAACTCTACCTTAGCTTCCCTTTATACGAAATATCGTACATAAAATAAGTATGAAAGACTTTTAAAAACAAAAGTGTACCATATTACAAGATATTTCAAGACTAGTGTCAGAACTAGAAGAAAGGGTTTAAAAAAGAGACATACTATATCACGCGAACGCGTCACAATTCTACAGCAGCAATAATTTATTCTTTCGGCGATGATATAAGGGCAATTAGCGTGGGCGTAGCAGAGAGAAGTGGGCATACACGGTTCTATTGCGGTGATTAAACCGCCGAAAATATTCGGTGACACTGAAGCCCTAACCGGAGCCTTATTTCGGCCAAATGATTCATGGGGAAACAGCACGAACCTTGCCGCACTCGTTGCCATTCTTTTCTCGCGCGACGAAAACGGACCTATTGCCTACCCCCTTTCAACCCTCCCCCGTAACGCCCCGTTTTCTCGTTCGATCCCCTGGCAAGGCTCCGATTTTTGTTCGGCAAACATAAACAGGATGGCAACAATACGGTATTTTCATCCGCGCCCCCGAACCCCCTCCCTGGTTGGAACCACTCCAACCGCATATTCCCAAGAATTCGCGTAAACTGCCACTCCGTCGCAAGCTGAGCGCATCAATTCACGTCGCTGAGAATAACGATCCCGACGTTCTAACGTTTTCGCGCTATTTACCGTGCGCCCGCCGAATCGCGCAGCGCGTAGAAACGGGCGGCTCGCGAGGGGACCAACTTTACGCCTCTCTCGACTGTTTCGTACCCTTTGAGCGAACCCCCCCGCCGCTGATTCTTGTTTTGGTAGCACTGTGGGAGTTGTCAGCTCGGGAAACGTTTCGTTCCCAGCCAGGCTTGATGCTTTATTGCTCCTCTCCGCGACTGTTCGGGGATGTTTGAAGTTCGTGCGCCCAAAGTACAGGCAATTGCGTCGCATTCGAACGACGATTCTTATTAAATCGTTGTAAAAGCGTGATTGGATTTCCCGGTCACTGAATGGGGCGACAGGAATTCACTAATTCAATTGAAACTGTGTCGAATGCCTTTCACCACCCCAAGATACGCAGGAGGCTTGTGACAAAGAAACGCCATTGACAATTCACAACTTCTGTATTTCTAACTCTTTCCTCTTTTATAGTTCAATTTTTCCTGAATATAAAAAAGTCATTCGTACGTCCAACATCCTCTCAACGAACCCCCGCCTTCCAAGAGCTAACAGAGAGACATCCCTCGCCATCGAGCACTTGCAGAACCCAAATACCTCCTCGCCCTTGTAAAAACTAACCAAGGTGCAGCGTTCCGCAGCTCTGTAATCGAATATCCTCTCACAGATAATCGCCAACGATGCTCGCGCTAATTAACGAGCGATCGTGGACGGTCTCCACTTCCGATGCAACGGGTGCTCGATAGGAGCCCCCTCAGGGAAAGTGTGTCTGGCCAGATTTAGAAGCCGCATTCTTCTTTTCCTCGGAACGAGTGCAGCCGGGGCGCAATCCACGGGCCAATGACAGATATCCCGCGCTTGCGGGGCCATCGAGATGGAAGGGTAAACCGAGGGGGGCGTCGAGAGATAGAGAGAGATAGAGGGAGAGCGTATGGCCACGATTTTGACAGCTGGATGTTAGCGTCTTACAGTTTTTACAGGCTCGTGCCACCCTCTCCGGGGAGGGCGACCCTTACCGGCGCGTGCAGGAATTTTCGAAACGCGTTGGCGTCGAACAGCGTGGAAAACTATCTTTAGAGCTCACGCAGGGGCGGTGCTCTCGCTCGAAAATAGAATATTCGTCGAGGGGATATAGCCTCTGCGAAGAAATCCAACGGATCTCTGATTTATTTTCTACCCGTTGCGCCTCGTCCTCGCTGGCCGATGGAACGAAAGAAGCAGCGAGGCTCGTTCGTAAATTGTGGCCAACCGCCGGCGATGCATTTGGCAATTTCACCAGCTACGCGAAATTCTATAGCCGGAGCCCCGAGGCTCGCGAACCCTGATTCCTCTAAAAGCCTCCGGAGGCATTTCACGCTAATACTGAAATATTAAACGACGCTACTGAAGCAACGCTTGCTGGGACACTGTACCGCTAACTGACTTAATAATCCATCGAAACGTCGTGGATCCTTCCGTCTATAAGACATTCACCAGTCTGTCACACGTATATAAATCAGCTTTCCATTGGATTCGCGCATTCCTAACATTCCAACCATCGAGGAACTCGCGAGCTTGTAAATTCTCGAGGGTTTCTATAAGAGAATCATTGACCCGATTTACGTTAATCAAGGAGGCTCGATTTCCTTCCACCTTAGAAGCTCGATCTGGACCTTTTTTAACGGACCGAGAGAACTCTATATCGTCGCTACTGTCAGGTTCGATAAAGCATCACCGGACTGACCTCTCTGCTGACTGGTGATCTGTTGCCGGGTGACCTGTCGTTCGGTCCTCTGTTGCATGTATTGCTGCTGTTGTTGCTGCTGGTGCGAGATCGTTTGCTGCTGCTGCTGCGTAGTCATCTGCTGTTGCTGCTGCTGCTGCTGCTGGGGCGTTTGTCGCTTCATCTTGGATCAACGGTGTAATCCAAGTCGTGTGGGTCGATTAGTTCAGTCGATACTTCGTCGTCGACGATCGATGGGGGTCACAAACGGTGCAGCGGCGAAGGGGAGGCGCGCTCCACTTCGTCACCGTACGGGGGCTTACTTCGGCGTACAAACTTCCCCTTTTTTTTTTCCCCCCCCGTCTCGTTTCCCGGGTGCACTCACTGGCACACTCAACAACAACAGAAATCAGGCGGGACCAGAGAAAAACGGATCCTCGCCGATTGTCACTCGCGGTTAGTCGCTACGCTTCGAATCGAAATTGAAATTGTCGGATATAGAGAAATCCTCTTCCAGCGCTTTGTATCCTTCTTGCTTCTTCGTCTTCTTATTTCGTATGTGCTGCCTGAGGCCGCGGCTCACTCCAGTCGGCAGAAGTCAAGTCATCATCAAAAGTCTTGTCCCCGAGACTCTTTAAACCAAGACGTCGGTCGAATGCGAATTGCCGGCTGATGCCGCGTCGGAAGACGAGCACGGCCTTCCACGAGGACGTGCCTCGGCGCGGTGGGGTGGGGAGGGGGGGGGGGGTTGTCGGCGAGGGGTGGGGGCGCCGAGCGTCGCGACGCTCAGCACCGCGGGCGCGATGAGGACGGAACGATCGAGATCTTTCGCACCCTCCGTCACCCACGGATGAATCGGCTCGAATGGAAAAATAGTTCACCCCCTTTCGCTCTCCACCCTTGCCAGCTATCTTTTCTGTTCTTCGGCGAAAATAAGGGAAAGGTCCGTTTGGCAGTTAGAATCGCACGCGGCGTTGTGTGCTGGATACGAGTAGGTGTGGTAGATGATTTTCGAATGTCCTCGAAGGGATTATCGAACACGTCAGAGGACGTTATTCGTATATCGTTCGTAATACATTTCTCGAATTTTCTGTGCCGCTTGCCGCGTTTATTTCGGGCATTGAATACCTTCGATGATGCGTGGTATGGTGTGTGTACCTACGTGTAGTTCCTTTCTGGCACGTAGGTGCGCCTGTTTGGTGTTAAACTTCCGATTGAAAGTGATGGTGAAGTAGAGTTAGTAAGAGGAATATAGGTACGTACTGAAAGGTTCTCGTGGAATTTGCATTTCGGTGAGAGAGAGAGAGAGAGAGAGAGAGAGAGAGAGAGAGAGAGAGAGAGAGAGAGAGAGAGAGAGAGAGAGAGAGAGAGAGAGAGAGAGAGAGAGAGAGAGAGAGAGATGATGTTTGAGCTGTGTGCCGTGTGCTGTGTGACGAGGTGAAATTGATTCGTTTAGGTCGGTGGAATCTTAACTATGTTTACTATTGACCACTCTGTGAAATTATCTAATTTATGTACATATATATGTCGGGTGACTAGCCTTCTGTTAGCACTGAATCAATAGAGCGGCAGCTGCTATTCTCCATAAATAAGTTACTCGTTATTTTGCTTTCTATCTCAAAGTCAGATTTTCTTATAATTAAGTTGTCAAGGGCTAGGGGCACCGTCTCCCCACTAAATTTTCCTATACATGTGTATACTATAATCCGAAAACTGCATCGAGTCCAGGTTTAAGTCTGTTTTTATTCGAGAGGAGATGCGAGAAATACGAAAATGGATAATTTTGTAATGTTGATTGTTAAAAAAAGTTTTTAGTATCCAAGACACGATGGTAAAAATATGTGGTAGGGTAGGCCGGGGGCGGTAGTAAAAGGAGGATGAATGTAACATGCTAAGTATCTCAAAGCATATAACAGATATTAACAAAAATTTTGGATACCCTAAAGTAACTTTTAAAATTGCAATATAAATACTCCCTTTGCAAGTATGTGCCTTTTCTTTTTTTTAATTTTTAATCTGACCCTCTTTAAAGTAATACTTATTGTTACTTAGCACTTTTAAGCGTCTTCTTAAACAACATTTATAATGTCTACCCTACCTCCGATTTTTCTTCGGTGAGCGATTGTTTATATACCATTACGATTGTCAACGAAGCAACCTTAGAAACCATCCCATGCGAGTGCCTCAAATTTGCGTAACAAATTAATTCCCTTCAATATCATCCAGAGTGTCGTGCACCAATTGTAATTTATTCTCCAGAGGTAATTCTTCAAGATCTCAAATGTATTCCTCTGCCCGAGCAACTTTCACGTCTCTCAGCCGCCAAATCATAAAACCTGCACAGTGCTGACAGTGTAACGTTATCTTGCTGACTCAAACCGAACCGCTACAATGCAAATTAAGAAATCCACGTCGAATAACAGAGTGATCCTTAGAAACTGTAGAGCGGTTCCCCGCGAAAGGTTAGATTCGCGAGTAAACCGCAGTGCAGTTTCCCATTCGAACAGAAAAATGTGTGGCTTCTTACACATTACTCGATGGGATAGCTTCTCAATTATTAATGTGGCAGAGTGAATTATGCGAAAGGAGAAATCAGAAGGAATTCATAACCCGAATTACCATTCGAACCGATTCAATTTGCAATCCGGTAGCTTGTTGCTTTTTCCTTCAACTGTATCAATACTTACAACTCTAATTCTACCAATACTAGGTACTCCAATATTACAATTACATATCTCTTCATTCATTGCTCAAATCAATTAACAAACTACAATGCTCCTTCGTGACGAACCAGAGGTTCATACAAATCATAAAGTAATATCTCAAACCCAACTCAACCCAGCTGAACAGAGTATCCTTACTCGCATTGCAACAAGGCATAAAATCCCCCTAATTAACGAAAGTAACCCAATACAGAACAAGTCTCCTCGCGTATAGTCACAGACACGTACAAACTGTAACACGACCTCCACTCCAAACAAGTCCCTTGAAAAAACCAACTCCCCAATTTTACCCTACAGCCTCACAAAGGCATCCACCCACAACTCTACTCAACCAATGACCTACAATAAATAAAGCCACAGATGACGGAGCAACTGTTCCCCGTGGATGGCCAGTGGCACGTACGAATCACAATCTCAATCTCGCGATTCGAAACCGACTCGACTGGCAACCAGGTGGTCCCTTACGGTTCAACAAGGTAACCGTCCGCCTATTACTCTCGATCGATTAATCGAACGTGGAAACGTGAAAGACTCGTGGCGCGAGCGGAGCCGCAAGTCGACGCGCGGCTCACGCAGCGTTCTCGCGCTCACTGACAGCCGCCCACGCATCTACGCACTTCTTGCCCCCCCCCCGCTGCCTTCTCCGTTTCCCCCTCGTCCTAACCCCTTTCTCGAGCAACACACCCGGTCCCTTCTCTCTCGGACGCTGCCTCTCCATCCTCATCTCGCGACACGCAGTCGTGCGAGCGTTCCGTGTCTCCCGCACGCAGCCGTCGCGGTATCCCTCTTTCCTCGCTTCATTTCTCCTTTTTGCTTAATTTTCCCTCCTCCGACCACGTCCCGCTCGGCGCTCCCCCGCCGCGACGCCCAGCAGACGGAGCTTTCAGCGCGACGCGCGTCGCGCGACCGCTGCGCGGCTCCGTCCTCGGAACTGGGCCGATTTCTGATTTTATTAACGACGGCCGAACTTCTATCGACTTACGAAACTCGTTGCCTTTGGCTTTTCATTGAGAAGAATGCTTGCACGGGTGTAAGGCAAAATTAGACAGCTGCCTAAGGCGTAAAGTTGACACAGGGCGCTAAATAGTCTTTTCGTCGTTGGCATTTTTGAAAATAAAGCTTTAAGTTAAATATTACAAGTTGTAATATAAATGTTTTAAGCTACGAATAAGAAGTCAAGAGTAAGGTTATCACAAAGCTCAAATAAGTGTGTTATAAATGAGGCATTGAGGAGAAAAACGGACTGATTCATATTTTTCCCGAAATAGAGTTGGGAGCAATAACGCATTCCAATAGGCTCTACTAATCAAAAAATAGAAAAGATTAATTTCTTCCCAATGTGGGTTAATCCATTTTTGCTCTCAATGCCACAAATAATGGGCGTAATTTAGTAAGTTCGCCTGGGGCGTAAGAAAGACTCGAGCCGGACCTATTGGTTCCTAATCATACAGTGAAAATGCCTGGATATTTCGTCACGCATGAATGATCGGCGATCAATCTCTCGAGATGAAGAGGACTCCACTCTTTTCTCCACTTTCTACTTAAGTATGCGCATCGAAGACGTCACTATTGCTCGGTACACCTATACTATCTTGTACAGCTTCTGTCTGAAATCAAAGCTTGTACTATATCATCGTCTTCCAATTAAGAATCATATTAATCCAAAGGTCCAATTTAATGTCCGAAATTGGTGCACATCTCATCCTCCCCCCTGCTTCTGGATTCCACTCCAATTCTTCCTTATGTTATAACCCGTGAAGGGGCCCACTTAAAATTCTCCCTCTCTCTCTCTCCCCCCCCCTCTCATTCCCCTCTCCATGCCTTCCTCGTGCGTGTACAATACGCTCGCGTCGTCTGCTTCGCTCCAGCGAGCTCTGAGGACGCGATCGTCTCTCTCCAGCGCGCGGTTGCTCGGAAGTCGCCTCTCTTTCCGGCCACGCACTCGCCCTCCTTTTTTTCTCGAGTTCGGCGGTACAAATCACCTAGCCCGACTCCTGCGTATACGTGGGCTCGACCAAGTTTAGCCGTGAACAACCCCTCCCTCCCCGGTTTCGAGTCTTTCGTGCATGCGCCGCGGAGCCTTCTAAAATCGTACGCGCGATCCTCGACCGTCGAGGCTCGACGAGGTACGGCGAGCAGCGAGCTGGCTGCATTCTCGTCCAGCGAAACGCGAGTATCTGGTCCACGATCTTATTCTTCTAGGAAGATAATAAATTTTATGGAAAATTGTGCACGCATTTGGAGTTTGGGAACGGCCCACGGTGCGATTGGCACATAGGTGGCGCTCCCGTTGGTTTTGGTGCTTGTAGAATTCGGAGAAAAGTAACCTCGGAGAGCCGGCGCTGGGGGAACTGGTAACGTGGCTGGCCAGTACGCGGAGAACCCGCAGATCTTGGGTTGGAGTCTCCCCCACCGCCCAAAATTTCTGTTTTTCGCTCACAATTTTATAACTTCCACCATGGGTCCTACGTAGGCCCTATGCGTTTTCACTTCTGAATATGCTTAAACGTTAAAGGTCAATTGAACTATATGTAGATTGGCACGATGCACGGTTAATCTACATTAGAGCCGTATATATTCGAATATTTGTCTGAATATTTGAATATTCGGAGAAATCATTCGAATTCTCTGACATTCGAATATTCGAAGAAATCATTCGAATTCTCTGGTATTCGAATATTCGAAGAAATCATTCGAATTCTCTGGTATTCGAATATTCGAAGAAATCATTCGAATTCTCTGGTATTCGAATATTCGAAGAAATCATTCGAATTCTCTGGTATTCGAATATTCGAAGAAATCATTCGAATTCTCTGGTATTCGAATATTCGAAGAAATCATTCGAATTCTCTGGTATTCGAATATTCGAAGAAATCATTCGAATTCTCTGATATTCGAATATTCGGAGAAATCATTCGAATTCTCTGATATTCGAATATTCGGAGAAATCATTCGAATTCTCTGATATTCGAATATTCGGAGAAATCATTCGAATTCTCTGATATTCGAATATTCGAAGAAATCATTCGAATTCTCTGACATTCGAATATTCGAAGAAATCATTCGAATTCTCTGGTATTCGAATATTCGAAGAAATCATTCGAATTCTCTGGTATTCGAATATTCGAAGAAATCATTCGAATTCTCTGATATTCGAATATTCGAAGAAATCATTCGAATTCTCTGGTATTCGAATATTCGAAGAAATCATTCGAATTCTCTGGTATTCGAATATTCGAAGAAATCATTCGAATTCTCTGATATTCGAATATTCGGAGAAATCATTCGAATTCTCTGATATTCGAATATTCGAAGAAATCATTCGAATTCTCTGACATTCGAATATTCGAAGAAATCATTCGAATTCTCTGGTATTCGAATATTCGAAGAAATCATTCGAATTCTCTGACATTCGAATATTCGGAGAAATCATTCGAATTCTCTGGTATTCGAATATTCGAAGAAATCATTCGAATTCTCTGGTATTCGAATATTCGGAGAAATCATTCGAATTTTCTGACATTCGATTATTCGAAGAAATCATTCGAATTCTCTGGTATTCGAATATTCGAAGAAATCATTCGAATTCTCTGACATTCGAATATTCGGAGAAATCATTCGAATTCTCTGACATTCGAATATTCGAAGAAATCATTCGAATTCTCTGGTATTCGAATATTCGAAGAAATCATTCGAATTCTCTGATATTCGAATATTCGGAGAAATCATTCGAATTCTCTGATATTCGAATATTCGGAGAAATCATTCGAATTCTCTGATATTCGAATATTCGAAGAAATCATTCGAATTCTCTGACATTCGAATATTCGAAGAAATCATTCGAATTCTCTGGTATTCGAATATTCGAAGAAATCATTCGAATTCTCTGGTATTCGAATATTCGAAGAAATCATTCGAATTCTCTGATATTCGAATATTCGAAGAAATCATTCGAATTCTCTGGTATTCGAATATTCGAAGAAATCATTCGAATTCTCTGGTATTCGAATATTCGAAGAAATCATTCGAATTCTCTGATATTCGAATATTCGGAGAAATCATTCGAATTCTCTGATATTCGAATATTCGGAGAAATCATTCGAATCCTCTGATATTCGAATATTCGGAGAAATCATTTGAATTCTCTGATGTTCGAATATTAATCTACATACGTGTTCACAACTATATGTGGATTGTAATAATTGGGTTGCAAAGTAGATTTGATAAGCAGATAGCTTGATAATAGATTCATAGTTGTTTAAAAGTCCCTAGGTTCTGGATGCTGTGCTTGCAGTGTCAGCTGGGTAAATATCTCACCGAGGATCTTCTAATTTCCTAAGAGTACTGAAACTCTGTCCGTACAGCTTCAAACAGACCCTGCTTTTATATTCGTCGTTAGTCTAAACATCACCGCACAAACGCAGTGAACTTCTAAAACGTTCGCCAGTTTCTGTCTCAAGAAAGTCGACTCTCATAGAATTCACGGAAACCCGAAAACGTAAACTGTCCCAGCGCTCTTTCTGAGGCTTACTTTACCAAACGTGTCTCAACTGCAAACAGTTGACTCACGCCACATCCAAACGATCAACTCTGCCACATTTCTCCACGACAACTACATTTCTATATTATTAGCACACAACATGTCAACCCTAGTTAATTGTGAGTATGAATCAGCAGCGGATCTGTATTTTCTCTTTAAACTTATTAATGGTAAACTTGATTGTTCGTATTTACTGGAACGCGTCAATATTTATGCGCCACTTAAAAATATTACAAAAATATAAACCTTTTATCGTTCTCTGCATAGAAGTAATTATACTGTTCGCGATCCCATGACTCGTATTATTTACCTGCTAATCAGGTAAACTTAATTGTTTCACCGGTTCGCTACTTTCCTTAAAAAATTCCGGACACAATAGTATTGTGCAATATGATAAAACAACGAGCGTTTGAAACAAGAATTCAGGAACATGTTGTAACAAGCTAGGGTTGTCAACCGTACTATAATATATTTTATTATATTTGTGTCTAGTGAACTATATACTGTTAAAAAAAGATATAGAACGTAAAAATACTATATCTCCGATACATCGATAATCTTCTAAAATTTTTACTTGTTTTTTTATTCTATGGCAACATCAAAATTTTAATTTGCAAATCTAAACTTTAACAGATAGGATTTTTGTTCTATAATGAATATGAAGTGGCGAGAAACGAGAAACAAAGTCAATCTATCTCTCATAAAAAATATGCCCCTCACATTCATATGTTAATTTTGAATTTCAGTGCAATCGCACCTTTGGCATATTTATTAAAGACGATGAATTAATTAATAATGCAAAATGCATCAAAAAATTGAATTTAATTTCAATGTAGTTTTATTTTATACCACTTTCCTCCGAAAAGTATTACATTTTTTATCACATTTGGCCGTAAAGGACTATATTTCCCCGGAAAAAACTTAGTAACCCTGTAACGAACCGATTCTGTACCGTAATTGTATTACCAACAATTTTTACAAATATTTGTGCATATATTGGGCTGCTGACGAACAAATTAAATAAATCTAGTAATAACAGTACTAACGCGTTCGGAATAACGAGCAGTGCCCGTCAGATTTGGGATTACGCAATCCTCGATGAAGGTCGATTTTGTCCATGTTCCTGACAAGCAGCTTCGCCTCGGTTCTCTGGTAAATTAGCACGCGGCAATGAAACGATTTATCGTTCAACGTTCAACTTACGTGCCAGACACGCCATTAGGGTCCGGGCATTTTCGGTCTCGGGGCAAATTCGACGGCCATAAATACGGGGGCCATTACGTAGCCGAATGTCGGTTTCGGGCTCTGGGAAACCGATTCGCGTCTGATTGTTGCGTTTCGCGGCGAAGAAAAATCCTGTCCAACCGTTAGCGTTTCGGTGTCTGGACGAATCGGAGCGAAACAGTCGCGGGCACGATGCAACGTGCACGAGCAGCGCACCGTGCGAATACGCGTTGCAATTTTCATTAAGGGTAATTTTTGCGTGCGAGCTCGCCCAAGTCCATATCGAACTCCAGAGTTCTGATTTTTGGCGTTTCAACCTGAGCTTTTGATGTTTCGCAATGGTGTTTCAAGGATTTTAGAAGTTGACCGCGTTGGAGTAGCTATCTTTATGCTGTAGGTTTGAGTATGAAATGGTTACGTGTAATGTAGACGGCTTTCCATGTTCTGATTGAGTAATCGAATCACCAACTAACTCCGGCAAAAGGGAGGCAAGTAGAACAAAAGGTTCTTTGCACGTGGAGTAGGTTTGGACACAATGTGATTGCGAAATCCAATGTCGAGCTGAATGGAAACCCACGAGTCGACCTCGCCTCAAAGTAAAACGCGAAAGCGTTAACACCAGGGAAAATAGAAAATGGGAGAATTTATGTTTCTTGAAATAATTCAATTTAGGGGTTAGATTCCGGTGACGGCTTAAAAAATTAGATAATCTTCTGACGCAAATTGTAGAGAAACTATTCATTCCATTAAATTGCGGTTTGGCACATAAATTTAGCATATTGCGTGGCATCAAAAACGATTATAAAAGTTAGGAAAATATATACATAGATATATGTCACGAGGTCGCTCGGAACTGACGGTCTTTTTTTACGGAGACTTTTCCCGATTTTCGCGAAGAATTAAATCTGCATTTTTTCTTCATGCGCTGTTATTCAGCGAATTTGCAAAATATTCAAAAATACGTCTCCGTTAATGCTTAGGCATTACATTATACTTAATAGACAAATTTCGTTTTTTCAAAATGGAGTTCGGATGTACACCGTTTACCTTCTATAAAAAAAGACTGGGCGTATTGTATATTTTCCTAACTTTTATAATTGCTTTTAACGCTGTGCCAAAGCGCAATTTAATCGAATGATTAGCGTCTCTATAACTTGCATCAGAAGACAGCCTATTTTTTGGGCCGTCACAGTAATCTGACCTCTTAAATTACTGTAAATAAGAAGTAACTTGCAATCGCTAATATACTTCGTCAAATTCCAGAGCCCCTCGTCTAATAAGTGCGACATTGAGCAGCACGTCTCTATTAAATTCACAAGTGAATAGATCACAATGCAAAGGGTTAAAATCACGCCGATGAGAATGGGCCCGAACCAGAGAATCGTGTGGATGGAAATAGGAATTGGCAATGGTGAGTGCAGAGGGAGGCGATCGGCCAGGCGGCGGCCCCCATTTAATGCGACACTGGAGTCGCGAGTTGTGTGTCAGATCCAGCCGCGCGCGAGCGTGTAATTCAGACATTACGCCAGCCGAGAATCTTATACAGTGTACAATGCGTTCGGTTTCACGTTACGAGGTGAGAGAGGCACACGCATATACGGGCCGCACGCGAAACACTCCGGCTTTTCCACCCGATCTTTCGCAATCCCAGCGAACAGAACCCTGCCCTCCGTTCGCTTGTTACGCGCGCATTACGCGAGTCCTCGCCGCGGTGTACACGGATGCTCGCCCGTCCCTTCGATCATCCGCGGTCCTACAGCGAGGTCGTATCGACAATGCTCTCTGCCATCGTTTATTTATAGTTTTGGACCGTGGAAGCTGTTAGGCGTTTCACTTTAGACAGGGGGACGTAAGTATCCCGCGATGCCAGCCACTCAACACAATGTCAAAAAACAGACGGGTATTTAAGGACACGGATTACATTCAGATTTATTTGCGCTGGCTGACGCGAGGCGGGAAAGTGAATTGGACTGCAATGCCGAGTTTCGTCCATGCGTAATGTGTGGTTAAGAGTCTCCGACTTGAAAGATTCTTAAACCTTTGCTGACCAAGTCATGCCTCTCAAGCGCGTGGAGGGTTTCAATTGGGCGTACTTATGCAGACAGCTACCAACCCTCAATGATCCGAAACTGAGTTTCAGTTTAATGATTTGAATGGTTATGAAAAAGTAGCTTTGTTTCTAATGGGTATATTTTATTTCTTGTTGTTTTACAATGTTTTTTAAATAATTCATATTATTTTACGTTTTCTGTAGTATTTTCTGGAGCTATTAAGTACTAGGTAGTTTTAATAATTGTATAATGTAAGAGTTGTAAAATAAATATCACAAAATCATGGGATTCATACTGTGTTTAACTAATTGTTTGTCATTTTGAAGGTTGGTAGCTTTCTTCATAACTAGGGTCTTATGTATAGACCCAATTAACATTCAACTTGTGAAATGGAAGAATTTTTTACTCTTATAATTAAGGGCATCTGCAATCTGATATTATACAATTTCTCACTCCAAAGTTACTACATTTGACAACGTGTCTCTGGGCAATTGATTAGTGATTAAGTTGGAGTGCAAAGGGTCAGTTGCATAGAACACTTTGATTAGGAGGATTTCTAATGGCAGCAATTATATCGGGCTGGTATAATAATATATTTATGTAGTACCACTAAATTACTGTGATGTATCGTAATTATAGCATTACAGTAGAGTGGAAGTATACTACTATAATACTAGTGCAACGCGACAGTTATACTACAATAATTTAGTTATATGAGCCCGGAAGTACATTGCACACAGACGAAATATAATTCTGCTACATGATTTCTCCACTCTGCAACTATATTACTACAGTGCAGCTGGGCTGCAATTATATTACTATAGCGCAGATAGGCTGCAATTATTTAGGGCAAGACAGTTTTAAATCAAATCCTATTTTTCGTTACTTGTGTAACAAACCTTGACAAAGCGCTGACTACTACGCCATTATTTTTAGAAGAAGCTTCTACAATACATTTAGCGAATCAATGATACTTGAATCACTACGAAACACTTGCTTCTAGAACTTCTGACTCACACCATCGATATAGTGCCTACATCGTTCCAATCATATACGACTTTAAAAAAGTCCATACCTATATAAAATAAATAAAACAACCATTACGAGAACGATTTCAACCTATTAATACATATCTCGATACTTATCACGATTAATTATTATTCCCCTCCGAGACTTCACAAAAATCCAAACAAATCATCCTCAATTAAATTCCTCCCCACTTCATTGACGATTTAAATCTCCATCTATTCCACAGAAGCTACAGCTTCCACCTCTTCTACGGTATTCTGGACGTTACTCCAAACATGATTCACCCACTGATCCACAGACCTACAGAAAAGTATTCTTTTCCTAATGTATTGCAGGACTAACAATCTACCACTCTCCCTTAACCGTGCCTAAGTAACCTCTTCAAGAAAAAACGAAGAAGCTCGACGGTTCACGTTCCGTGGATCGACAACACAGCCTCCGGGGGGCGATCTTCGAAAGATGGGTCACGAGTGAATCACCGCGATTCGCCAAGGTAGCGCATAGCGACGCGTCTATTTCGAGGCCCGAGGGATACACGGTGGAGAAGTGGCGAAAAGGGGTGAGTGGTCGTCTATGATTCAACGCCCGCCACCAAGTAGCCTACCAGACATCCGTGTGCGTTTTCCTATACTCGTTTTTCTCGCGTGTACGAGCTACTAATACCAGTACAGAGGATAACCCACCTGGGGTACAGGCGTACGTGTGCACTGCCGTTTGCAAGTGTTAGGGCACCTGCTCTGTGTGAAATAGGGCTGGGACTATTTGTCGAATTTTTCGGTATTCGAATACTTCAGTTGCTCAATTATTGGATGAATATAATTCGAATATCAAAGTATTCGAATGCTATTCGAATATCAAAGTATTCGAATGCTATTCGAATATCAAAGTATTCGAATGCTATTCGAATATCAAAGTATTCGAATGCTATTCGAATATCAAAGTATTCGAATGCTATTCGAATATCAAAGTATTCGAATATCAAAGTATTCGAATATCAAAGTATTCGAATATCAAAGTATTCGAATATCAAAGTATTCGAATGCTATTCGAATATCAAAGTATTCGAATACTATTCGAATATCAAAATATTCGAATAGTATGATGTGAATCAAGTTCTTTAGGTTCATTTTTTACAAGCTTGTATTTAATTTCATTTGTGAGTTCGTTAGTTTGTGAGGGTGAAATCTTATAAGCTAATAACTTGATTTATAATTCACACCATACTATTCGAATAACAACATTCGAATAATCAATATTCGAAGTTTATTCGTAGCATTCCAATACTTTTAGAATATTCGAATATTCCCCACCCTAGCGTGATATAATTGTGACAAACCTTGCAGATTTGAAGAACTCCAACAAACTTTTCTCTATTTAGTATTTTAAATGGAAAGCAGTGAAAAGTAGTCAATCTGTACCAAATATCAAATTCTTTGGGAGTACAGCTGGTTTCCTAACACTTCTGAACGGCAATGTATATGCGCGTTACGAGTAATATGTATAGAGTACGTCCGTCGAATGCTATTTTCGCGGACGACCACTACGAGTGATCGCTCGAAGGACCCTGAATGTGGGTTACCGAGCCTCTGAGAGTCTGAGAAGATCCCCTGTCTCGCGGATCGAAATTGGAGGATCGAGATTAATCAACGGGACGGCTGAACGATGCCAGCTGAGCTTCATGCAGAATCGGTCAACAGGTGAACGCCAAGGCGTTGCTTCCTGTGGGCGTACGAATTTGTTTGAGTTTCGCTTCTGAGAGTGGCCATGGTCCTTGGAACTGGGGAGAAAGCACGGTTGCATGGACACGTGTTCTTCGGGGGCCATTTTTGGCGATGGTTGTAGGGAAGCTTGTAGAGTTTGGTGTTTGGGGGTCGTAAAACGTGACTGAGAACAGTGAGATTTGTATTAATCGTAAGTGAAAACTGATCTATGGTTCCCACTGACATTGCGCATATAAATATGCGCATACTTTCTATTCCCGTCAGAGATTATCTGCCCCTGTAATGGTTCAGTATCTTATTAACCTACGTTCACCCCGAAACTCACGATTCTTTTCATTAAAAGAAGGTACTTCTGCAATGGTGCTTACCTAAATACTTTCGAAACTCGACCCGTTGCGAGTACCAGAATAAAACGAACGAAATATACAAAGTGAGAACATGGTGGCTTGGAGTATTACCACGAGGTCGATTTCGAAGGTACCGTAAACTGGGGGATCGTAAATATTGGCGGTTCTTAAACATCTATTAAAGAACGAAAAGCACAAAAATTGTAATTACGCATCTTCGCGCTTGTAGTACAATCACAAACTACGCAATGTTATAGTAGGATGCCTGAAGCTTTAAAAATGTTAATTGAAAAAAAGAGAAAATAAATATAAAAGAGAGTGCATTGAACATATAAAAAGAAACAAATTTAAGTGTTAATGTGAGTTCAGATTTGGTAAAACTGGAGCTGTTAGTGGCATTTATATGATGCGCCAATTTCACCTCAGTTACAAAGTAACATTAACAGCTAATTATTAATTATAAACACGAGAAGGGGACACGTACCTGAATTCTCTGGCCTAGTCCTCCACGGCGTGCACGCGGAATATTCGCGATCGAAGCAGAAATCAGCGACATCGCGAAACGAGCCGTTCGCCTCGAAATCGGAATACCCGAGGCGTCCCGCTATCGGATTTCTACCTGTTATCTCCTCGTATTCTTCCATGGCATTTCGCCTGTCGAGATAGCTGCCACCTGCGTAACTAAAACGAACAACGCCGCGATCAGTCGTCGAGCAAGCTAATTAACTCGCGCCCTGATTGATTTTAATTTGACGGCTCACCTATGATCCATGGACAGATGTAAATCGAACGGTGAATCGTCTCGATATTGACATTTCGCGGATGTCGCTTTTGTATCGTTTTCCTGTGGCAGAAATAGATCCTTCAGCGCTACATACTTAGGTGGACTCTCGATCAACCTCTCGCCGATGTTTTGGTCCCGATACGTGCCGTAAAATGGCGAAGGTACACCTGTAATTAATGCCCACAGGATGGTTGGTGAGATTCTATTAATATTGCTCTAGTGGGTTTAATTGTTAGTGGCATTAGTAAAGGTAAGAAGTAAATCATTATGGATTAACACACTTAAGTTTCATTTTGTAAAATAGAATGTTTCGGAAATGTGTATGCTGTGTTTAATGGATAGCTATCGACTTTTAATTTAGGGTCCAGTTTCAGTTTTCTGTTGAATTATTTCGTGACGAATCAACGTGTCTGTTTTATTACTTGTTACTCGAAGAGACAGTTTTATACTTTATAGTATCCTATATAATAAGACGCTTAAGGTATTTGTTCGTTTGTTAGCAAAATCTATTCAGAGCCTTTTCTGTAGGGGTAGTTTTACTCCTCAACATAGATTTTCTCTGCAAAATATTTTCCCTCCTTCTTAGGAATAATTATATCTACATTTTTCCACCTTCACTTCACTGAATATTGATATGAAGTGTTCTTATTGAGACTCTAGTCGAGACCAACCCCTTCCTTCTTCGGCTTTCTAGAACTATATAGCTGAATATTTTTTACCCCCCGTTTCCCTCATTTATAACTACTCTCACCCTTATTTCTTCTGTGCGAGTGGAACTACCTACTCAGCCCAATAAAAGTATAGTGATACCAAAAAGACAGTTGGGAGCGCCCTTAATTATCTTACCAACAAGTCAACAGCTCAGAAATCTATTCAACACGCGTGTATATATATTTTGGACCTTCCTACCTCCAGATAAATACAGCCCTGTCATAATTAACGAGGAGCCCGCCGGACGGTTCATGTGAACCATAACCCGACGATGAAACGCGGAAACAAGCTTAAGGAAGGTTAGTGAAGGTCATAAAGTCGTCGTCAACCGTACAGTGCCAAAAGCCTTACGGGCGATAAAAGACAGCCTTGCACAACTCGCCACCTAAATCTCCGCAACGTAAAAAGACATAGCTACAAAAGCACGATAAAGCGTGGCTGAAATCGAGCCAATAAAAGAAGTATAAAACCAACAACTGGATATCACAGTCAGCTCCACCTTACGTGTCTGGAGGTGCCAATTTTAGCTTCTCATTTCACACTCCGTTTCACTTTTATCAAGTTTCCCTCGCCATAATCCAGCCTCCACTAAAATCGCACGCTCAGTGCTCCGCGCGATAGAGGGACCGAAATAATTTTTTGCTTAGATCAAATGTCAACGTCCCCGTTGACAGGGAGCGTGCCAAGAGGTGTCGTATTTGTAACGGCTCGTCGAAACGCAAAAAATCATCTCGCACAGTCGGACATTTCCGCGGTTCATTCAACCGATATTCGATCGGCGAGCTAGCAAGCTGGCCGCGAGGGCGGCCAGTGACGTTTCACCTCGATCGACCAGCTTCTTCGTAAAATTCAGTCGATCCGCGACTATTCTCGGCGGCTGCTGCATGCCAGACCTCCCCGAGATTCGCAACTCGTTTCTTATTACGTCTCGGTGGATACCGTAGCGGAACTATTAAACGAGACGTTGCCTCGCGAAACTCGAGCATCGGCTTCCTGCTTGATTTCGGCGCCGCGGCAAGAGACATCGGCGCATCGATGATCGAATTCGAAGCATTTTGGTGGAACGTCATCTGGGAGATATACTGCCGTCCTTAGTTAAAATGGCCTATCCACCATTTCGAAGCAACCGAGAGAACTGAAGCTTTGTTATTTTTATTGCGACGTCCTCGGTTTTCTTCATTCAATTTAAAAAATATTGTTATTATTTCGTAACCGCCTCATTTAATTTTTTGTAATAGGTGCACCGGTAGATATTGTATTATTAACGTAGCAATTAATCAAATATTTCAGATAGGATATTTTAACCAGCTGAAAAGCAGTTTCGTTTAGGGCTCTTACTTTTCGCGAGTTTCGGGTTACCCGGGTACCCGGTGAACCGGGTCCTACCCGGTTACCCGGGCGTAACCCGGGTCTGCGGGTAATACGGTTACGATTACCCGATACTCGTATTATACGGGTAATCGACGAAATACCGGTAAAAAATATAATTACTAATGAACAACACAATTAAAAAGATATTGTTGACCTCGTTGTTTAAGCTAAAATGTGTGACCGTACTTAACGAAAAACAATAGTATTAGTTTCAGTTTTTTACTTACATACTACAATTTTTTGCATAATATACATATAAGTCAAGTGTAATGTTTATCACGATCCACTGCAATAACTGGTTAACTTTATTTCGTCGATTACACAGTTCGACAAAATTTGACTTTTTTCGGACTTGTAACATTCATTAGCCGTTTCTTATAGGTTTTCGAGCGCTGAAAACGAATCCGCAAACCATTTGTTGCCATCACCCCCAGTTTTTGAGAAATTCGATTTTTATTATTATTATTATTATTATTATTATTATTATTATTATTATTATTATAATGCATATTTGCGCAAACAGTAGTGAATAATTATTACTGTCTCGCCACAAAAGATGTTCAAAGTTTAAAATTTGCAGTTTTTTTTTTCAAAATCGAAATCTTCAAAACCTAAGGACGGTTTTTTGAAACCGTCAAAAACGGTTTGCGAATTCATTTTCAGCGCTCGAAAACCTATAAGAAACGGCTATTGAATGTTACAAGTCCAGATGGCTGTCGAACTGTGTTACCCGTATCATACGAGTATCGAGTACCCGTAACCGTATTACCCGCAGACCCGGGTGTCGCCCGGGTAACCGGGTATCACCCGGTTAACCGAGTACCCGGGTCTCCGGGTATCAAGAGCCCTAGTTTCGTTAAATACATTAGACTGTTTCGAGATCTCCACGAAGGATGTAGGGTTTTCTGACTTTACTTAAAAGGTAAATGGCGCGTGGAATTGAAAATACTTTAAAATATCTTGAAAAATGAAGAAATGCTAGATACCATTTTAACTGAGGAGGGCATAATTGCCACTTGACTGAAAAGATATGTTCGAGTGTGGCCTCTTAGATTGGCGATTATTCAGTATCTTGATACTTTCACTCGTGATGGAGGGTCGTCTGTGATTATTTTCGGGCTCTCGGTGGCACTTTTATCGCTATCTTGTTTAAAGGAACAATTTTAGATCGCGTTAGATGTAGGTTGAAAATGTAACTTGCAAAATGTGTTTCGAAATGTAGAAGGTGTGTTTCGCTCACAAGTGAGTCATTTGGATTCTACAACGTAATATTTGGGGGTGTAGCTCGGGCTTAAGGCACGTTCCCACATGTGAGGAAGTATATCGATGGTTTACGATTAGTGCACAAATATTGTACGTCCACTTTTAGCGTTTTCGAGAAAAATAGGTTTAAACATGCAATACAACGAAGAAAAATATTATTTTTGACAAATTTATCAAATAAATATAAATGTGATTTCTATACAGCGTAAAGAAACAGTCAAGAACTATTTGTTGCATATAAAAACTCAAATTTCACAAAAAATAACCCTCGAAGAGTTAATTGTAACGTTTTGAAGTCACAGTTTTTAATAGCCTGTTCTGAAAGAAGATAAATTTTTAGCAATCTCAGCTTCGATATGTTAACTCTATGTTCAAGAAATACGATGATCTCAGTAGACAGTAAAATATAACTTTGGAAAGGAATCACTTGTTGCGTGAAAATGGGAAGAGATTACGCAAGGATTCCACGAACGAACGATTTTACAAATTCCAGCTACCTATGACGTGGATTTCTTAAAAAACGGGGGTGAAGAAAAGAGATAGTAACGAGATCTTTAACAATCGTAACCGCTTGTTTTTCACCCGTTTATTTTTGGACCGTCGACTCATATTTTCCATCGCATTCCGGGATTACCTTACCGTCTATTTTCATACCGCATCATCCGACAGCCGTTTATCCCGCATGAGATCGTTCGAGCATTTGATCCCTCCGAAAATATTAATCCCCTTTTAAGAGCGCTAATTGGGTTCCACGCGAAAATTAGGATGTCGTCCATAAATTTTACTCAGGTGTTATTTCATGGCTACTAAAGTATTTAAATTGTCGACTGTGATGACATTCAAGGTAAATATTACAAAATAAAATCTTCGCAATCTTAACTAACAAATATAAAAAAAATATCTAATATCTTGTAAAACCTGATACAAATGGCAAAACAAGAATTATAGAAACATGTTGCATTGAACTCTAAAAGATTCATTGTGCAATAAAATAGTATGATTTTGGAAATAAATTATTGAATTGAATGCACAATTTTAGGTTTGAAATTCAAATTCAATTACACACTTTCATCTATCCACAAAGTGCCTCCTATGAAAGTAAATATTTAAGATAATTGTATCAACGGCAAATCAAATTATTCTTTATCCCTAATATATATTCGTGAAAATTGATCACAAATTGCTGAATTGAATTTTCACTCGACCAAATGTGCATTTCCACAAAAGTCTTAAAAGCAAACAGCGGCGGTAAGTACGCGTTGGTGTTAGTAACCCCTTAATGTTAGTAGCGATGTTTGCGCTCCGCATATTTCTTTTAACCCTCCCGAAATAAGTGGGTGCCCGAAATAAGTATGACTAATCGTGCAACAAGAGCAAGCTGGAACAATGCTTCCGATACGTTATTGCTGCATTGAGCGCCCCATTTACTTAATGCTTTATTTCCCGATCTCGCTTCACACTGTTCGCGAAACAGTGAACCACAAAAAGAACGAACCTCCCACGTGTGCCATTCGAAAGCATTGAAAAGATACGTTTGCAGCGACACTCGGAAACAATTATTTTAATTCCGCTATTCCGTTCGACCCAAATTTATTTTCATCTATTCTTAGATCAAAATTCGATAGAATAATTATTCTGAATCTTTATGATTTCCCTCTTGGATATTACTTTTCCATTTCGAAACTCTTCCACGAATATTCCGTAGTTTAATAACTCGTTGAAACGTCAGTGCCCACCATTTTTGTGGGATATTAACGCACATCGCCAAATTTTTGTGTAGCCGATAGAATTATTATTAGTATTTATTATTGCACGGGTATAATCGCGCCCGATAGTTTACAATGATAAAAAATAAAGAAGACAGAGAAAAGGATTACCTACATATAAACTAAATTGATTTAAAAGCAAGCATTTGGCAAAAGTATTTGACATGTTAGGTTTTAGGTCAGAGGATCTACTGGAACAGCACAGCAAGGTTAATTATTTCACCCCTTTGTAACACTACAAAGCAGACACCCATTGCCACAGCAAGTAACCTACCATTCTGCACCACAACCAGCCACCATTCATTGCTCCAGCAACGTGAAAACCGTACTACCGGCTAGAGAGCAATCAGCTACGAAGACGAGAAGACAGAAAGAACGGGGACAGGGAGAACGGGGGGAAGAGAAAATAATTCGTCGTACACCATGATACCCAAGTTTTTGTATTGCAGAGGAAGCACACGTTTATTTACACAGTATATAACCAAAATTGTTGCTGCGATGAATGACACTGTTACAGACAAAAAGTTCCTGATAATCTCCCTTCCGTTTTAATCTCTCTAAGCAATGAAGCACCGACATGAATTCCGAAACGGGGATCGTTAACTGGCGAAGAATTCTGCAGCCTCCTTCGGCGGCCACCGATTCTACAGCTCATCGAATAAATAATATTCAGTTGCTCGCGCGTAGCTCGGCGTCACGACTAGCATTGTTTCGATCCGAATCACGGCGTTGTCGATAATTTTGGACCACGCGTGACACTTGGAAATTTCCTTGGTAACAACTCGACCGAAAGACCGTTTCACGATCGTTCCGAAAATAGTCTCGTTCTTCAATGCCTCGCTGACTGTTCTCCCGATTACTCGTTTCGTCGGCATCGATATCAGACTTTTCGCGAATCTCGGTAACTCTAATCTATAACGGGGCGGAAAATATCGAGAGAAAAGAAGGGAGGCTTAAACAGAGGGTAAGGGAAAAGATACGCGAGAAAGAAAGAGACAGAGGAGGGATCAGGATAGAGGGGTACAAAGATTTAAAGAGTAGAAATAGACGGAGAATAGATAAAAAGAGAGAGAGAGAGACAGACGACCTACTAAAAAGCGTTTTCAAATCGTTCAACGGCAACAACGACAGATAAAGAAAATGCATTCGATAGGAAGCTCACTACCGCGCTGATCAAAGAAATAGAAAGCGTTCCACCAGCGTCTCCGAATTTTCTTCGACTTCTCACTATTTCGGTTATATCATTGACTAGTTCTCCTCGCCCCTGTCGCAAAATCGTTTCTCGTATACAAAATGCAGGGAAAAGATCGCACGCTTCGATGGGAAGCATTATCCCTTCTTCTAAGAGCTAAAATTTCTCGTTTCCTTTCGCTGGTTGGCCCTGGGCCAGCCGAATTTCATAATTTAACGATGATACGGTAAGAATTTTCTTCGCGGCCACCTTCTTTCGTCCTCGGGTTTAAGTACTTCTCTGTTGGATATATTTTTTAGAGGGGGGGGGGGGGGATTGTCAGTTTTTCTTTACGACGTCGATTTTTCGATATTCGTTGGTTCGTTTGATTTGGTTTCTTGAAAAATGGATTTGGGTGAGTGGGGGGTGAATTGCGAATAGTGAATTACGGCCGAACCGTGTTAGAGGCCCAATGTACCACCACCTTTGCGTATTAGATTGCGTTGCGTATTTTTTCGTTTTAGAAATCCCTTCTCGACCATTATTAAATAGGCGCGTATACTGATCGTTTGTTACCTGGCACCTGCAAGGTGGCAGATGTTACTGTCGAACCTAAGCTATTCGTTGCGGTGCACGCGTAAGTGCCAGCGTCCTCTGAAAGAAAAGGAAGAGATATATATTTAACGAGAGAAGAAGAAAACGTCAGGCCTGTTTGATTTTTAATTGTAAATCTAATAAACAATTTAGGGAGCTTATTATCTGACATATTAACCACCCAGTGACGAAGAACGTGGCCCCCTGCCTCCTTTGAAAATTTTCTATTTATCCTAAAAGGTTTCCAAACATTTCTAAAAAATTTCTAAAAGAATATCGACATTCTACGAAAATTTTGAGTCCACTTTCGCAGCATTGAAGAAACTCTGAGCTCTTAAGAAAATTCCAATTTCCCTCTGGAAAATATTCTAAAATTTAAAGAACGCCCTACTTTACGACGCTATAATATAGAATGAACTACGTACCAGGAAAAGCTCGCACTATGGTCAGGCGACCGACGCCATTTCTATAATGGATCTCGTAGCTCAAAGAATTGTCGATGATCCTGCCGTCCTTGGACCAGAGGATGTTCGGCTGCGGCTCAGCTTGGACGATGCACTCGAATCTGGCTGTTTGTCCGCTCACCACCGCGATGTCTCTCAGAGGCTGCAAACCCATTCATGTAATTTAACCAACCAGCCAGTTTAAGTGGAGAAGGGTCGGCGAAACGTAGCTCGGCGACACGTTACCGTGATGAAAAGGGGAGCCTTCTTCGGTAGTATTTCGAGGTAAGGCTGAATCACTTCTTTGCTCGAGGCCACTCCGTTAGTGGTCGGCCACGGTGATCCTAGAATAATCAGCTGGATTTAACTGGAGTAGCCCGAGGGTCCTTAAGCGACAGCGATACGCTTGGCGGCATAGAAAACTGTGCATCTTGTTGCAAAGAAATTCGGTTGTCACGTAAAATCCGAGTGGAAGCCAGAAATTGTGTAACAAGTAGAAGCAACGACAACTTCAATCGTAACAATCTTCTGTATTCCCACTGGAAGGGAATTGAAAGCGTCGAAAATCCAAGCTAGTGGAAGCAGAGGCATCGCAGAAAGCAACTAGGGTGAACTCTGAAGTTTATAGAGACAGGGATGCATTTCGTAAGAAACAGGATGAAACAGGGAGGATCGATGCCACACTCGAACTCTTCAACGAGGAACACTTGGGTCCTCCAAAATGATAGAACACGCCAAAAAGAATACAAGCTGGGAACAATCGGACTGGGCCTCCGAGTTGCGCTGCGTCTCCTTGAAAACCGATACTCAAGAATTACTGTTTTCGTTACGATGCAAGATCGATTCCCAACGAGAACAGAATAGACACAGTCGTCAGCTGAAAGCCCAGAACCACTCAAGGAAGCCTGAATCACGCGAAAGGTGCATGAAACCTAAAACCCAAAGCGTGCGGTAACAGAGGCAGGTACGCAAAGGGAGTGCAACCTTCGGTGGCGCGCACTCCAAACGTGAAAAGTGTCCCGCGGTTCGTGTGAGGAGGCGAAGCGAGCGCGAAGCTGCTCGATAATCGACGCAGAAGCAGGCGAGTACCTGCGGAGTCGACGTTGCTGGGTGGTCCAGTGGCACTACTGTATCTGGGGGAGAGGCTCGGTAAGCTTGGGCTCAGGGAAAGCGGACTGGGCGTCGTGTGATCCCATCTGGACGGCGACGGCGAGCAGGGTATCACGAGGCTGGGCGCCACCATCGCGTTCCCGCCATCGGTGTGCCTTTTCCTCGCGTTTCTGATGTCCTCCGCCTCCGAGAACTCGCTCTCTGACGTTGGCTCCCACTTCACCGTCTTCGACGTGCCGAACTTGCTGGCTGGCTTGCTCTGCCGACTGGAGGACGTCGCGGTGCCTGCCCTCTTCGCGAAGCCGTTCTCCTTTCTCGTGGTGAACTCGTGAACGATCGGCACCTCGATGTCGCTGGCTCTTCTCTGCCCCTGAATGCTCCTGTTCGCGCTGCTCACCGTCTTCTTGCCTTCGCCAGGCAGCACGATCCCAAACTCGTAGCCGAAGTCGTACTTGAAGTATATCAGTCCAGTGTCTGGGTCGATTTGCTTCGTTCCTGTTTACGCCATTACGCGGAGAGACGATTTATTACGATCGCTGGTGACATTGGTGTTTTAGAAGTCTTCCACTCCGACCCCCCTTTTCTTCCTCGCTTTTGCGATTATGGAATTCGAGGGGGTATAAGTAATTTAGGGGACACTATTCAAGGTTTTTAATACTCCATCTTCTTTAGCGAGAGCGGAAGGGTGCTTATGGAAATTTTTTGAAGCATAAATTTTAAGATAGATTGATCGTATCTTGTGTCAAAAAGCTGGACGCCATTTATCTATTTCCTGAAAGTATCACCGAGGTGTCCGATAGGAAAACTTGTGGCTACTTTTTGATAGTGGCTCAGTCGCAAGAGGAGTAACGCCTCGAAAGAAATGATACCCTACCCTGTAGTTTAATCAATTATCCTCATTAAACTACCCCCTTTTACCTAGGCTAATTGTCGGTATCGCGGAGCTTAATGGCCCCTTCTTGATTAACGAATTATAGTTGCTATGATTACCGTGCTCCGAGACCCGAGACTCCTCTCTGTAAGTACGTGGCTCGTCACCATCGCTGGCCCGACTCTCTGCCGGATGCTTCAGGATCGGTTTGCCCTGCTTCAGATCCGACTGGATGTCGCTGACGAATTTCTCGGTTTTCGACTTGAAGCTGCTGGTCATGTCGCTCATGTGACGCGACGCGACGTCTGCGGATGTTTCAGATTTTCGTGTTACGGGAGATGCGAGCTTGTCAGCGATTTTTTGAGCAAGCGAAGGAAGAAACAGAGATAGAGAAAGAGAGAGAGAGAGAGAGTTAAAATGAAAAGACGATGGTATGCGGCGATAATTAAAATGAAATCGTAACGAAGAACGATAAAGTAACGTACAGTCAAGTAAATGAAAGACAAGTATGTCTCTCAAGAAAATCGTCGTCCAATCACTGAAAACTATTAAACGAACAAACAATTCTTCCTGGCATTACTTTTAAGAAGCAACCCATCACCGGAAGCGTCGCCTTGCGAACAGCAATGTGGCTCGAGAAATTCTTCAAAGAGGAGCTATCGTACATTACATTACACACTTGGAAACTATCGTACATAATTTACAAGCTCTCAGAGTGAAGCTCCCAGAAGAGCCTCAGCAAGCCTAATCACCCCACCCACCCCCTCCCCCGCTCGCGTCGATGAGCCAGAAATCTTCATCGATCTTAATTAATTCCCTTCGTATTAAAAGTGTCAAGTTACAAAAGCGCCCAGCACTGACAAGTAAGCGTACGTAACAGAGAGATGGACGTGATTCTTACGATTGGCGGCCGTCTTCACGTCGTTCCTCGATATGAATCCAAATTCAGGCGGCGAGCCAGGTTTCAGGGTCTCCTCCCGTTTGGAGGTGAAGTCCCTCTGGATCTTCGCGTCGATCTTCCTCGTTCGACTTTCGCCCCCGAGCTGCGTCATCGAGGTCTGCCTCTTGATGGCTGGTGGCCCTCTATCGAAGTCCAACGGCGACACCACGTGCTCCTGTCGAACCGGGGCGCTGGAGGACCTCGGAGCCTTCGAAGCTGGCGGCTGAACCTTTCTGTACCTCGGCTCCTCGGTGTCGCTGTCGGGTGGCACCCACTTCGGCTTGATCCTGGTGTCGATGTCGCTCTCGTAGTCCGACTCCCGGAACTGGCCCTGCACGAACTTCCTCGGGGTGGGCACCCTGTAATGGGACCTCTGTTTCTGGCTGGCGGACTCGAAGCTGCTGAAGTCGGCGGTGGGCTTCTGCTTGTCGGCGAACTTGATCACCCGGCTGGTCTGCTCCACGGTCACGATCCTTCGGCTGTTCTCGGTAGACTCGTCCATTCTGACCGTCTTCTTGGTCTCCGTGCCGATGGCGTTGTGCAGGGGGATGCCAGAGCGAGCTTCGTAGTAGGTCGGCTGGGGTGGAGCGTACGCGATCTCCGGTGGCGTGCCGGGCAGAAGAACGGTCTTCGGCTTGGTCGGCGTGGTCGCCGTCTTCTCTTCTCTCTTCTCGAGCTGCCTGGCCGCCTGTGGCCGGATCGAAGACACTTCGATCAGCGGCGTCGGCGGCTCCCTCGGCTTCCCTATCGGTAGAAAATAGTTGCCGGGTCACCTCGACCGTCGACAGAGGCCGGGCGAGACGAAGAAAGCGGGCATGGGGTTGCGCCTCGAGGACGATCGACCGGTTTCACGCGACCCTCGAGGGATTTGCTCTCGATCACTTTTGCTGACTGTTCTTTCCTGATGGTCGGGCGGACGACCGCGGCGAGCCGCGGTATCGGGGGATGTGTGTTCGAAACGAAGGTGATAGCAGCGTGAGTGTGACGCGGATAGAAGTGGCCAAGCGATGACGAAGGAGGTCGGTTAGCTACGAGAGTCGAGAAGGGGGACACGGGGCTGGTGAAAAGCGGGGAAAACTCAATGTACGTACTTCGAGTGGCCGAGAAGAAAAGAGAGAAGCAAGCGAAGCGGGAAGAGAGGAGAACTTGTCTTGCGAGGTAAACAACGAGAAGGGAAGAAAGCTTGCCAGGAGGACTACTTGTTGTAAGCTGGAAAAAAGTCGTAAAAGTTTGAGAGACCCATCGGTTGCCGGCTGGTTCGGTTGTGTGCTATCGGTGCTGTTGGAAAGCTTCCTTTTTACAATTTGCGCAACGATTACCGGCACCGTTATATTTATACGTTTCGAAAGAAAGCTACCAGTGGCGGGCGTAATTTATAGTTTATATTTGTGTAACGAGTGTCGGGTGATAATACGCTACTGTTTCCTTTTAATGTCATGCAAGATGATTCACTGGAAACCACGGTTCTGGTAGTTTTAGTGGAAAATTTGTTATAGTTTTGAATTCAATGATCTGTCACATTTTGAGTTTCAAGTGTCTATCACCATTAGAATATGGATAAAATTGGGACAAGAAGTGTGATAAAAATAAAATCCTTTGTAATCGCTTCCAGTGTATCATTTTATATAGTGCTTTAAGTAATTAGAGGATCACGTGTCTGAAGCATATTGCAAAATGACATCATTCATGAAAGGAAGTTGCACATAGTAGATTGCTATTTTTCTAAATTGGTAAGGTAATCACTAGTAATAATAAATAAGACCCACTTAAGGACCAATAATTTTTAAAAACAAGTATACATATTTTTGAGAACTTTTCATTTAATAGAAATCTATGATCATTAAACTATAAACTGTGATATTTCTAATAATATATGAAAGCAACAACAAACTTTAATGATGAAGTTCAGGGCAGAAAGTAATATATTTTGAACATGCTGTAAAAATTTAAAGTCGATCCGAATCTCCGTTTTTTTTGCAATTACTGCAAAACCACAGAAAAACGGCTACACATGAGGCAACTGTAGCGCCGTCATATATATATGTATATATTATCAGAAAATTATTTTTTTTACAGTTTCTAGTTTTAATAAACATTACCCCAAAAGTACTAATCATAATTTACATTCACCTCCTTGTAATCAATTCGCAAAAAAATATTTGATTTTCGAGCGATTCGACAAATCGAAAAATGTGTCGGCCAAAATTTGTATGATACTATCTGCAAGATAGACAGATACTTGAGTAGCTGAACCTCGGATTCCTTCAAGCAATATACATGAGTTCGCGCATGAATTTTTGCACACCCCGTCACCTATTTTCTTTTCAAATTCTTTTGTCACCGAATACCGAAGTCGGAAGACTAATAACTCGGTAGATTAAGATTCATAAATACCTTGGCCAGCGACATGGGGTTTCACGGGTCTGAAACTCTGATCGTCGCTCTCGTAGCCTCGCGGTTTCCAAAGGGGCGGTATTCTCCCATCGTAGTCGCTCTCGTAGTCGCTTTCACGAAATTCGCCCTTCACGAATTTGGAAGGACTCGCAGAGGGTGGCAGCAGCTTCTTCGTTGTTTCCAGTTTCTTCTGCGACTGATCCGTGGCGTATACGGTTTCCTGAAAGAGGTGCGAGACATAACGAAATTAAGACATCTTCTCTGATTGCACATCACCACAAATCACACAGAAACACACAGTTAATCCTCAAGTGGTAGAGAGGTAATAGTATTATTCTAATTGTACCTTCCATCTGTCGGTGCATTTTGTATAAAGTGCAAAGAAGGTGAATTTTGAATAAGCACTTGACTATTTATTATAAATTCTTGTCTCGACTTCAAATTTCAAAGACTCGTAAGAAGCTAAATAGCTTAGCAATAATATAATTTGAATCCAAATCCATCATTGCATCCTAAAATCGTTAAGGATTTATTTAAGCAATTACTTTCTAAGTTTCTCACAGCAATAGATTACTAAAAATCCATATCGAAAGAAACTCACATATTTTCCAATAGCTTTCAATTATTCCCTAATTATTTGTAATGGATTAAACTTTAAATTTCGAAAATTAAGAAATGTGGATTTGGTGAGTTTTACCGTCAAGCCAGCAACATATTTTCTATAACTTATATCACTTATCCCTTATCAAATATCTCAACCTACCACCTGAGGGTTAAAAAATATCCACAATAATATGCATCGCTAAAACACCTGAAAGAAAAACAAATTCCACGAAGCCATTGCAATCATAAAATACACGAAGCAACAGTCCACAACAAAGACACAAAAACCGAAGCAAAGTGAAAACTGAATTAATCCACCATCAGCAGCATCGTTCCACTGCAAAAAAAAGGAGAAACAATTCACGTCAGGTCACCATGCGCGTGAACGTACAAGAAGTGACAAGTGTGGTGGACACGCTTGAAACGTTCACTCTGTTAATCTTGCTCGCGTGCAGAGAAAGCGAGGCAAAAGCACACACGCTCGGCTCTCGAACCTTCGTGGACATGAATCTCGACGGGGCGGTGCCGCTGGAACTGTAATTCTTCTCGACGAAGGAGCTTCGTTGCTGATAAGCTGTTGGCTGCTGAGGCGGTTGCTGAACCGGTTGCATCGGGACAGGAGCCGTGGCAGGACCAAACGTTTCCTTCTTTTGCTGTTGCTGTCTGCTGTCGTAGCTCTTGCTCTCGAAGAACTCCGACCGGCTTTCCGAGTGATAAGAACGTGACTCCATGTGGGAGCTAGTGGACGAAGTGGACTCGTGTTTGCCGAAGCTCTTCTGCATGGACGTGGCCGAGCTCTTCTGTTGGAAAGGCTCATCAGTGTCCGCCATGTATCCGCTCTCCTGTTGGAACGTCTTCACCTTGAACTTCGGGGACTCTGGCTTCTTAATAGTCGGGCTCTTGGGCGTTGGACTCTTAGCTGGCTGAACGTAGATGGGAGGAGAGCCAGGCTTCAGCTCCACTGGCGGAGCTTGGGCGACCTGGAACTTGTGCTGCTGCTGTTTCACCTCCTCCTGCTTCCTTAGTGTGCTACTGGTGGTGGTGGTGGTCTTCTTGCAGACCTTCTCCTGGTGCTCCTTCGTGATCAGTGGCCTGGGCGGACCAGTGGTCGCTGGGGGAACATCGAACTTGGATGGAGGTAGAGGCTCAGGCTCGGTGGACCTTGGTCTTGTAGGTTGCTTGGCCACCGGAGGTTGCACCCTTCGATAACGAGGCTCCTCGCTGTCGCTCTCGTAGGGCCTCCATTTTGCTTTCATATGCCCGTCCATGTCTGACTCGTAGTCGCTTTCCTGGGTGACGGACCCTTTCGTGAACTTAGTGGGAGTCGGAGGGGGCGCCACTTTCGGTGCCTTCGTAATCGTGGGTGATGGAGAGGGCTTGAATGGGAAGGGTTCCAGAGGCTCCATAGGGGTTGGTTGCTTGGCTGGTATCGGGGGTGGGGTCATTCGAACGTCCTTTGGTGGCAGTGCTGGAGGTTCTTCTCTTTTAGGCGATGGGGGAATAGTTCTGATACCACCTGGGGGGATCTTAGCTGACTGATACTCTAAAGACTGTTCAATCTTCGTCTCCCTGACCACTGGTGCTGGGCTGTAGCCAATTTCTGGGGGTGGTCCTGGCTCCAATATGATCTGATCAACGACAGTAGCTGGTTCAGCAGGGTGATACAGTTGCACCACGGGTCTCTTAGGTGTCTCGACGCTTCTGACCAAACTGGGCGCCTTCAAATCCTCAGCACCAGTCCAACGCTTCGCGCTAAACTGCTCGATCTTCTCCGACACCTCTGACTTCTTCGTGTCCCTCTCGCTGGTGTACTTCTCGTACAGCGACTTCTCCTCGATCTTGTTCACCGTGTGATCCACCTTGATTGTCTCAGCGTTGTAGATAATCGGTTGGACCTTCGGTGGCGAAGGGGCTCTCTTCAAAAGTTTCTCCGTCGCTTCCTGTTTCGTGCTCCAGGAGCGTCTTTCCAACGTGCTCGACGACTCGGTGCTGATCTTCTTGATGCCTCCTTGGGGGGTCTCCTCCACTTCCCGTTTCACCTCCTTCGTCGAGGTCTTGTAATCTTCCCCAGGCACTTGCCACTCTTGCTTGAACTTGGTGGGCGTGTCTTCCTGCGGGGGCCACGATTTCCTCGTCGAGTCGGCACACTTCTTCGCCCAGGACTTCTCCATCGCCAGGGCGTCGGCTGAAGGCCTTGGCGAAGCTGATCTTAGGGTCTCCTGGTGGCTGGAGGCTGCCGAGTGACACCTGTACTCTGAAAGGTCAGTGGACACGTGAGATCTCGTCTCCACGTCAGAGGACGAGGACCATGGTCTGCTCGGAGAGACTGTCCTCAAAGTTGGAACATAGTCCTTCTTCTCTGGAATCACTTTCTTCACGCATATTTCCTCCACTATCTCTTTCTTCTCGAGTTCGAAGGGCGGGGGTGGCATGGTAAACGTTGGTGCTGGTTTGGGGGTTTCTATGACTTTCGGTGTGGGCGAGGGGAAGATTTTCACACCGCCTATTGGCGCATCAATGGGGGACAGGGTCTTCTCGAAGGACTCCTGAAGCTGCTTAGCCTTGATGGACACATCAGGGCGTTTTTTTTTCATCTCCTCTGGCTTTGGCATGTAACCGATCTCTGGGGGTGGCTCAGGCACTAGATTGAAGCCTCCCATCGTCATCTCCGAGCTCTCTGATCTGGTCTCCATCTTGGATGACATCATCAACGACCCCTGAACCGATGATCCAGATGTGACCGTCTCCTCCGTGACAGTCTTCTTCGTCTCCACGGGCGACGGTTTGTAGGACTCGTAAGGGAACTCGAATAGTTTATTATCGACGCCTCGCGAGGGCCCTGTTCCTTGCTCCAACTTCGTGAAGATCTCGTGGACAGCTTTCTTCGTGGTTTGAAACTCCGAGGGTCTAGGTTCCGGCTTCTTAACCTCCTGGAAGGTGGTGGATCTCTCGTAGTTCTTCGTCAGGTGTCCCACCTTTACTTCGTGGCCGTCAGCATCGTCTACCAGTTTGATCATCCCTTTGGGTCCCTTTTGGGGTGCCTCGGTTTCCTTCGTCATCGATTCGAAGAAGCTCAGAGCGTCCTTCTTGGCTATAGTGGAGGTCTCTATATTCTCGTTCTCGATCATGGTTTTCTCTTCGACGATCGTCTTCTGCGGTTCAATGATTTTCTTCTCTTCGCGAATCACCTCTTTCATCACCGTCTTCTCTTCTCTCTTCGGTTCTATCACTGGTGGAGTCTTGTGCTCCAGTTTCATGTGGAACTTCTGTTCAGACTTTCTCTCCGTCTGGTGGGACTCGACCGTCGAAGAGATCGTTTCAGACCGACACATCTTCGTTTCTGGCTCTTCGATCTTCTCTACCGTGCGAGTCGTTTGGGCCATGGACGTGGCCGTCACGCTCGACGGTGTTTTAATTGTTGAGAACGGTTGGATCGTTGGCTTCAGCACCTGGTCGCTCGTCAGTTTCAGGGACGACACTTCGCCCTTCTTTTCCTCAGACTACGTAAATATAGGAATCGATGATTCGTGTTGGGTTTAGTCACCTAGTCACCGCGATATTCAGCGATACGATTAGTCACGCGGATGACAATGTCGTCTATTTAAGCTCTCGTACTTGGTCAAAATTATAAAGTGATACTTATAGCTCCAAGATTCTTGCAATCATGGGCGTCCGGAGGGGGGTGCAAAAAGGACAGTTGCCCCTCCCTGGCTTTTGTGAAAAAATCGCTTATTTTCAAAAATTGATCTTTATTAAGTTTATACTGAATAACTGAATATTTCTAAATTTCGGATTTAAAATTTTAATTAAATTGCTACCACAAAATGAGTTTAAAAAAGCAAGGGAGCGACTCGTTTTTTCATTACTATATTTTTCTTCATCGTCACCCTAAAGTTGCCTCCTTCTGGAAAAAAGTCTACGGACGCCCTTGCTTGCAATTGAAAATCCACCGGTGACACAGAATAATAGACAACAGCTGTCACCCGTGCAATCATTGGAGAATTGAATAGTAAAATTAATTAATATGAATTCCTTCATTTTAGGATCCATAATTTTTTTAAAATAAAAGTAAGCTAAAGATTGATAAAACCCTTTTCTAAAGATTTCCAAAGGCTAATAGGTCTCTCATTAAAAAATTAAAACGCTTAGAAAGTCAAACTTCTTATTGGAAGATTTAGATGTCTCGTTACGAATATCAATTTTTATCAAGCTTGATTCATGTGGGACCGCTTAATTGTTTCGAGATATAGAAGAGGAGGTGTACAGAAAGCAGAGGGCATTACCTGAATGATCTTTTTGTCTCGTGCGTCCTCGTAGATGACAGTTTTATGAACCTCCACCATCGTGTCTGGTGTTGGTTCGAAAACAGCGAAATCAGCAATGCTTTGCGCTTCTCCGCCAGCGTTCGTTGCCCGGACCATATATTTTCCAGCGTGCTCTATGTTAGCTGAACAAATTATGTCAAGACACATGTTAACTATTCATACAATTACATCGTGAAAACTGACAGAACAATTCTCCATAAATCGAAAATTTACCAGAGTAAGATTTGATAGAAGATTTTGTCTGATCGCAAGTGCTAAATATACCATCAACTCGCAAAGTAATTTAGCTTACCTTTATCAATGATTAGCATGTAACAATTCCCTTGTTGCTTAATCCTCAGTTCAGGTGGACGTTCCTTGATGGGGATGTCGTCTTTGAACCACGTGACAGTGGGTTCTGGAGTTCCTGTGACTTCCACTTCCATATTCACACGATCCCCACGCTTCACGACTTGAGCCTGAAGCCTTCTGCCAAACACTGGCGGGAAAATCGTTTCTGGAACGCATTAAAAAGATAACGCCGCGTTATTTAAATCTGCGCAGAATGAACATAATTCACAAAATTTATGTGAATCTGTAAATCTTTAATTACTTTTGACGACTAAATCGGCTGTGCTGCTGGCAGAGCCAACTTCGTTGCTCGCTGTGCAAGTGTATCGTCCTGCGTCCTTAACGTTCACGTTCTTCAACTCGAGGCGGACGTGATTATGCGCGAAACTTATCGCCATGCCATCTTTGGTCTTCAATTCCTGCCCGTTCTTCGACCAGCTGATCGTGGGCTGAGGGAAGCCTGTGAAACGTTTAAAAAGCGATTATGAATGGTAAAGGAAAATAGTCAAGTTATATTACGAGTCGCTTTGTGAAATATTTGTATTGCAATGTGGTCTAAGGAGTCGTTAAACTCGGCGAGAAAGCGTCAGTCTGGCAAGAATGCAATTGCTCACGCCATGCAGATACGTGAGAAATAATAATTTCGTGCTGCGATGGGAGAGGCACTATGTGCTTGCCAAAAATAAGTGTCAAGTATCTTCGAATGTTTCTAACTCCGTTAAAGATTAGAATGTATTCCAACGTCGATAAAAGTCTTTTCGCTGGTAGATTAATTGCGAAGGGGGAAATAATTTCAAAGCTATCAGTGTCAGTACCTTATTTCTAAAGAAGATTAAGAAGACTCGATTGACTGGAAGACTAATGTAATAACAGGAGACTGAAGATATCGGTGTTATCTTACCATCAATGATTCCCTCGAGGACAATGTCAGAACCCTGATCCACGATCATCCCGGTGATAGGCGACACAAATCTGGGTGCTGTCGATTTTCTAGTTGGCTTCGACATCTGTGCAGGTTTCACTTCGCGTTTGATTCCCTCCTCATCTTGAGACACGACCACTGTCTTCTCCTGTCGAATCTCCCCTGGCTGGTCTTGTATGATCTTCTCGTGTTCCTCGACTTTGTACGACTGTGTAATTGGAATACAAGCTTTGTATTGTCGCGTGAACGCCGTGCTACGTACAGTTACTCACAGGTTTGTTCACATATGTAAATTCAGAGGAATAGCTAATTATGGAGGCCACCACTTTTGCTTCTTAATAGCTAAGTTGACATCACTTGATTCTCGACTTTAATACAAAAAATAAGGCCACGGATATAGCGTGGTCGAACGAACGTGGCAATCTTTCGTGAACAAATTTGTAAGATTTGTAAGAATGATTTTATTGTCCTATGGATTTGATGAAACTACACTCAATTTTTACATAGTCCACGTGGAAGCTTGGAAATTCTATTCAAATTTCCATTTTCAAAGAACCCACGTGGAAGCTAGGAAATGCCATGAATTTTTCAATTTTTAAACAGCCCACGTGTAAGCTAGGAAATTCCATTCAGTTTCCAATTTTCACATAGCCAACGTGGAAACTAGGAAATTCCATTCGAATTTCCATTTTCACATAGCTCACGTGGAAACTACTTAGGAAATATCCCAGGTGGAAACTAGGAAATTCCATTCGAATTTCCATTTTCACATAGCTCACGTGGAAACTACTTAGGAAATATCCCAGGTGGAAACTAGGAAATTCTTTTCAAATTTCTATTTTCACATACCTAGCTCACGTGGAAACTGGGAAATTTTATTGAAATTTCATTTTCACATAGCTCGCGTGGAAATTAGGAAATATCATTTAATTCTCAATTTTCAAATATCCCACGTGGAAACTAGGAAATGTCATTTAATTGTCAATTTTCAAATATCCCACGTGGAAGCTAGGAAATTCTATTCAAATTTCTATTTTCACATAGCTCACGTGGAAACTGGGAAATTTTGTTCAAATTTCATTTTCACACAGCTCGCGTGGAAGCTAGAAAATTCCCTTCAACTTTCCATTTTCACATAGTTCGCGTGGAAGCTAGGAAATGTCATTTAATTCTCAATTTTCAAATATCCCACGTGGAAGCTAACTGACTCCATTCAACCTCATTATAATCGTACCTGCACAATAGGAGGTGCCCCATTCTCCGAGGACGATTGCGCCGTACTGTGAACGGTGGTCTTCACACAAACACTACTAGGTTCCTGTCCAGCCTTCGAGGTCGAGGACATCGACGACGAGATATACTCTTTCGTCGTGGTCTTGTGGGTTGTAGAGGACTCCGTGACGGTCTGCGACATCTTGGTCAACACCTTGCTATCTCCACCGGTCTCGGACATCTTCTCCTCGGAAAAGTGCTTCTCGCTGCTGCTCGCTGCGTGCATTTCGTCGACGGGCAAACTTTCGACTAGCTCTAACACCCTCCCCCTTTCTGCCACCCCCTCGTCAGGCTTCTGTTCCTCCTCCTTCTGCCAGCCACCTAATCACGATGATTAATCGAGTTATCAATAGATCGCTGACTGTTTCATGACTGACAGCGTCCTTCGGCCCTACTCGAATTCCCGCGAGTCGCGTCTGTGCAATACAGGAAGTCACTACTTCGAACGTTAGGCTCGATTCCCACGGGTACAGTGCTTGGCATGGAGACACTTGAAACTGGGTATGGTTTTCCTATTTGTACTTTAGAAAAATTTTAATCAATTGTATCATTCTCAGTGATTTTGAATATTGTCTGTACGACAATCTGTGTATTGATTAGCAAATATGTTTTAATTCTAGTATATTTATTGGGGGCTATAATTGTTGAAGCATTTCTAAGGTAAACGTGGAATATAAAAGGTGTAAAATATAGTGAATGGACAGCCAGAATTATTTATCATCGACGAACAGTGGGGGATATGTTTGAATTTCATTCATTTCTAGTTTATTGTTATATAAGCTCTGCATAACTTGGCACTGGCGACATTTGGGGGGAACGTATAAACGAACCGTAGCTTCTTGGCGATGAAAATAAAAGTTGTGGTATATGATAATTGTTTACCTTACGGGTGTCGTGATTGTGAATAGTATAATTATAGTAATGCAAGTTTGACAAGGTGTTTGGAGTTGGTCATTGGTACGAATTAGTCGACTTTTGATTGATAGTTTGGGTTATCGTTTTTCTTTATCAAGACGAGGATTCATCAAGTGTCACTTTCATCACAAAACACGAAAGTTTGACGTTTGATTCGCACCGATTTGTTCCCTTGAATCACGGATGTATTAATAGTTGGCCCGTTTAATCGATGCCACGCTAGAATCGGATCAGTGAATCCGGAATTGGAATCTGCAATTGGATGGCGCAACCGTCTCTGCATAAATTCCGCGCCTATTCCACTTCAAAGGGGAATTCGAAAAGAATCACGTGAACATTGACAAACGGTCAGACTTCCTCCATTTTATCGTCATCTTTGCACCTATCTTCTTTAGAAAATAGAGAAGTACCGAGTGATCAAAATATACCACCTTTCTTCTTTTGAAAATATAGAAGTACCGAGTGACAACCGTATACAATGTGGTCCATTAGATTGTGGAGACCTTAACAGCATTTGCTGAATTAATCTTAGAAAAAATGATGCATTAATAAAAAATAGGTATTTTGGAAGAGCCAATATTTCACAGTGAAAAATAGAGATAGAATGTATGCCACATATTGTATGATTTGATTAGAAAATATGAAAACGAGATATGTTTAAAAGTGGACAGGTGTCCCATTTCGCAATTTCCGGCTGGCCTGTGTATTCGAGGGACGGAGAGTCAGAGAGTACGTGACTTCTGGATTTGCACACTCTGTCTATTGAGCACAAATTTGAATGCACTTTAACTCGAAATTTTCTAAGCAAACCACGTATAACTGAAATTATAGGCAATGTAATATGATTTAATGTACCTCAGATTTGTTGTCCCATAAAATATTATTGAACACGGTTCGCGATCCTATTCCAACTTATACTGCAGAAAAGAACATATTTTTCTCGCGACGACAAAATTGTATTATTCTTTTTATTCTAAAAAAAGTGGGTAAAAACATATGTTTCTTGCTAATATATTTATTTGCAAAGCTCCACGCTGACAGACCGTATATTTGAAAACTTAACCTCCGCGGTTACCTCTTCCAATAACCACAAATGGTTAAATGGGGTTCGCTGCACCACAGTGCCATTTTTGAGTTACCATATTTGTATTTTTGAAGCTTTCAAGGTTTCAGTAACAATTGTACATTCGCAATACTCGTACAATCATGCTCAAAATGCAAATTTTGATATGTCGAAATTTGTATTTGAAGAAACAGTTGTGGATAAAAGCTATTTTTGTTTCTTAAAATTAGCAAATTTTTAAATTTACTTATTAAGGTCCAAAAATTTACAGAAATATTGGCAAAGACATATCCGAGGGCGCGATACACCCCGTATGACCAGGAAGGGTTAATATTAGCACCTCATATTTCACGAAAAGTACTTTAAAAAACTCTACATGCCACGATCACTAAAAAAAAATCACTCCTATTTTTTTATAAAATTTACGTTTCTTCTGAATTCTATATTTTACAGCAATCGAAAGAAGTCACATTCTTTGGCCGGCAACCAAATTCTGCGTGAATTCATCCGGACATATCTGGACCGCGAAAATTCGGCGCTACTTGCCCCGAATTCGCGAGAACAAATCGCGAAACATCCGCCTAGATGCGCCCCAGCGAAACGCGATACGATGATCTAATGCCTGAAAGCTGTGCTAAAAAGTTCGCCGTGATAACTCTGAATTTTCTGAAGCCCGAAATGCCGCAGAAGTTACGTTTGAAATCAGTATCGAGGTGCCAATGAAATAGACCGAGAACCCTTCTACCGGGTAGCGAAACACTTTGCCCACAATCGGCGACAGAAATAGTACCGTTCACCTACCGCGACGGAAATCGAGCACTGGGACGCAATTTCTAAGCCAAACGTGAGCCGAGTAAGTGTGCAATCGTGTTAACGCCTCGGAGAAAACTGACCAAAACGAATTTCAATTTACTGGGATAATTAATGGAATTGGCGCGAAAGAAGCGGAACGACGTAGCTGTCTTTAGTTTTATCGAAATCGCAGGGTAGTACGTGGAAACAGGATCCATATCGAAGATGAGAGCTTGGTAACACTCGTCGCGAATAATTTCGGCTATAAAAATATTCTAAAATACCTCGCTTCTCCACCAGCCTGCTTATGAAAGCTCCTACACCCACGGTTCTACATTCCACAGAAACTTCACTTTCCATCTAGCAACCAAATGCACGGCGATACGGTTTTAAATATCATTTCCAAGTCTGACTCGACGTGTCACACTCTACTGACTGCGAACTGACTCACCGCGAGATATAAACAAGCTTCGGATCTTAGAAAAGATCCGGTCACCTGGAAGAAAATCGGTTTCCAATGAAACACCTTCGCACTTTCTGCTTCGCACTTGGCGTCTACAAAAATCCACTTTCCCCGTGCAAAAATGGAGTAACGAACTTCCGTTTAAACTCGCGTTAACTGCGACCCGAGTGTCTCCATTTCGATGACTATCAAATGCGACAAAGAATGTAAGAAACAAGTTCACTGTTCAAGGAAAGGGTGGCGAATTCGCGCGACTGGTTCGAGTGGAAGCGAATTGCAAATCGGTGTCGTTACCTCGGCGGGGTGATCCGGAGTGCTCGTTTCCGTGGTTGTTCCTGCACAGTGGATGACAGGTCGCAGGGGCGATTAATGGGTCAGTGGATGGTGGTTCGCGGCCGTTTAGACGAGATGCGACTCGGTTGGAGCGAGGCCCCTCGAAGAAGACGCGCTTAAATTCCCTGGGTTAGCGACTCTGGACTAGGCTACGTGCCGGGTATTCGTGCCGACAAAAATAACGTGCTTTCTGCGTGTGTGCACCGGCCGAAACACAGAAAGAGCAAGGGAGACGAGCTTCTCTCAACACCGCGGTACACATGGCACGGTCGGTCAAACCTGCGAGAACACGGGAAACGCGGAACTGACCTGTCGCAGAGGTATCGGCCATCTTATTTCGTTGCGCCACTACCCTTCGATCACCACAGCTGTCTGATGGTCGATTAGAGTGGTTTCAATTTTTCCTTATACTTAATCAACACTTTTCTTTCCTGCGGGGTGAATTATTTTCAGTAACATTGCTCGTGATGGCGTGACTTTTGAAGCTTAAAGGATGACTTCAAGTTGATTGTTGCAACGCGTTTGGTATTAACACATCATGTACTATTCCTTTGCCCCAAAGTTTCAATTGAAACCACTGGATGATGGCATTGAAGCTTGTAAAGCTGTAAACATTTTTCATTTGTATTATATTTTATATTCAGTATCGATCAAGAGACTTGAATTCTGCCAATCGTCTCCGAAGCGTTACTGCCTAATACTTATATTCAACGAAGGAGAATTACTATTCCGGGCTTCCAATATGAGTAAAATAAAGGACTTAGCGGACGAATGCCTAGATCAATGCTTTTCCACACGTTTCCACACGCGCCCGTACACGCACAGGTGGGCGTAGAAACGTCAGATTTAATTGCCGCGGCATGTGCACCGACCTAATATTAGTCGTGACTCAAAGTGACTTTTCCTCGGGTGAAAGAAGAGAAAAGAGTTTGTTTAGTCGCCCCGGTTAAAAATAAGACCCTCCCATTCCGCATACATAACAGTCACGGAACAGGGAATATCGTTTCAGCCGTGAAAATTAAACTGCGTGGCAAACGAAACGACGTCGGCCTCGGCGCACGATCAGCCGTGTCCCGGAGATTACTCTCCCCGGTCCGGAATCGAAATGTTCGAGCCTTTTAATTGGCCCCCGCGTCCGTGGAAGCCTCTCGTGTCTGGCGGGGCTAAAAATGCGCGCGACGAACGACGCAGGCGAAAAGGTAAAGCTACCAAGCGCCCGGCTAGTGGGTGGTCGCGCGACACTGCAGTTTTTCTCGCGAAAAGCGAGGAGAACGGTGTCGAATTTCAGCGCCCGCCCGTTTCGTAATCTCGCTCCCTTTGCATACGCACGCCGAGGCTCGCTTATCTTTCTCCCGCCCCGGCGAGATGACATTATTCTCTGTCGATCGCGCGTCAGCCGCGTGAATGAAACCGCCGTTCCACTGCGGGCTTTACGCGTATTAATAACTCCGTGGCACCGTTGCCGACCGTTCGACGGTATTTTGGCATCGCGTGAACGAATTTATTACGAGGAGGCCGGCGATAAAAATCGTTCGGTTACCGAAGGATCATCCGCGACCGCGGGCGGGCAGGAAATCCGACGCAGGTTCGTGGAATTGGGCGGTCGGGACGCGCGCGTCGGCGTAGCTGGCCGGCTCCTTGTTTGAACAGTGCTTTTGGCGGGAAGTTGTCGAAATGGGGAAAGCGGCAAAGAAACGAGCATAACCCTAGTAAATGTTAAGGAGTGAAGGAAATTAAGGGTGGAGGAAATTTTCAGGTGAATTTTCGTAGTTTCATAGACGAAGGGTAATTAAATGGGGCGGCGCATATTTTGAAAGTTGGAAAGACATTTTAAGTAGGGCACATGTGCCAGTAAATGAACGCGTACCAGAGAATTTGACATTTTTTATTCAAATTGGCGAAATAAGTTATCGAAATAAGCAACTAATTAATTAGAGACTTCTTTTCATTTCTTGCTCCGTATTCAAATAATTTTTGGCAGCAGGTGGAATCAATCGCGCTCCATATGTAATTTTATAATAGTGTTCATTCATTGGTGCGTTTACCCTTTTGAATATGTCGAACGTGTACTTGGCGTCGAGACGCTGCCGCGTCTCTAGATTCAAGACTTTTTGTTCTTTCTAAATGTTTAGATAGTTGTATGTACGCAGTAGCCTTCGGTGTTTTTAGGTAGGATATGATTTTAGCGTGGCTTACCGATCTCTAGACGGGCACTGCAGATCGCTTTGCCAGCAGCGTTCTCCGCCACGCAGGAAACCGTACCGACATGCGTGCTTCCTGTCTCCGGAATCGTCAGCACTTGTCGATCCCCGCTGACCGACACCAAGAAGTCCTTGCCATGAACGGGGCGGTCGTTAAACAGCCATTGAATCTGGAAATTAAATATGCATCCCACTTAATGGAAGTCGTGCGGGTCTTGAGCCTTCAAGTTCTCTAAACCAACGAGTAGCTACGAAGAGTAGCATATTTAATTTCTTTTAGAAAGAGCAGCACATTTCAATCTATCGCGAGAAGAAGCACGTTTCGATATTTCTGCCGATAACGAGCGTGTTTCGAATATACCACGAGAACAAGCACGATTCACATTTCGCCACGAGCAGTAGCACATTTCAAACGCTGCTGCAAAAAGTAGCACGTTTTATTTGCTTTCTGAAGAGTAGAGAATTTCAGTTTCCAAACAGTTCACAGTCGACGTCGATCTTCTATGAAACGTGATATTTTTCGCGGCTAAGGGCAAACCGTGCTGTTCTTCGCAGCAAAGTACAGAAATGTACTACCTTTCGTCGCGAAAGGGCATAAAATGCTATTCTTCCTGGCGACGAATGAAAACATACTACTTTTCCAGAACAAAATCGGAACATTCTGTTTTTCAAAACACAAATGAAACGTGCTACTTTTCGTAACGCACGTCGATAATGTCTCTAATAAAGTCCAAGGCTCCCTAAATCCTAGAGATTATAATCAAAATCAAATTGAAAGTCGTAGCTTCGCACTCACGTCGAGGACTCGACGACCAATGGAAATCTTTTTTAACAATCGGTATGTGTAGAAAGTTAATGCAAATGGACTGTATAAATTTCTTTAGCAATTGCAAGGTACATTACATGCAATTCACATGTACTTCAGAGTATTACAGAAAATTCTACAAAGTGTTTCTTGCACTTGTACGTATTACAAAATTCTGGCACCCAATTGCTGGCCAATTCGCGAATATCGCAGTGAATTTCGCCAAGCGTGTTGTGTATGCGATTAAGAAGCTTGTTTTTACAGTTTCGCGCGAAAGAGAGACTGCAGACCGATTTTAATGTAAGGTTCGATGGAATGATGTCTGAGGAAACGCATGCGGGAAGCGATACCGATACCTGATCGACGATTGCCGCAGACGATCTCGCGGAGTACCTCGCGGCGCGGCTGCGTCCGCGAATTTCCACATCAGGTACATTGTTCCTGTTTAAATATAACCCGGAGGCACGAAATTACTCTTGGTCGGCTACCTCGTGACAGGCTAGCCAACTCTGCACCCTATCTTTTACGTGTCTCGACACCTTCGAAAAACGGCTCTCGATCTGGCGCCACGATTCGGGACGCGCCCATTTGTGTATGTACAACGGAAGTGGCGGTAGATTTACTGCGTTCGAATTAGTATAGTCGCCAGACGAGCTTCGGTTTCCTAAAATTTTCCAGTTTCCTGGCAATAGTAACTAAAGGAGCAACGGCGTTTACCTTGAGAGTGAAATAAAGAAGAGTGCTACTACGTCAATTAAATTTTGCTGAATTCGACACTCGTGTCTCTGATATTTCTCCAGTGTTTTATTTGTTTGTGACAATAGAATGTTACGCGGCACGACACGTGGGTTTTTTTCAGGTATTAATTTGTGCGATTAATTTTACAAGGTCTGCCGGAGCAGACAGGCAATTAGTGCCACTTACGACGGCGATAAGAATTGTTGATAATTAATTTCCAACGTCTCCGAGTCCGTGGACTTGAATAATGGCAGCTGATAAAAAGTTTCGAAGTGTAAGGGGAAGTAATTTGGGTAAAGTGTTAGGGTAACTACCTTTGGAGATGGTTTTCCAACCACGATGCACTCGAATTTCGTAGAGACTCCTTCCGGTACGCTTCTATCCTCGAACTTCTCTTTGAACGAGGGTGCAATCAGCTTCTCTTCCATCTGCACGAATTCTTCCTTTCTTCTAAAATCGCCCAACGATCTGACGACCAATCTAGCGAAAGCCTTCGCCTCGCCATGGGCATTGATCGCTTTTACCACGTAGTTTCCTCTGTCTTCGGGGATCGCTGATGAGATCTTTAGAATTCCTGTTCCATCTTCTTTCTGCTCGATCTAAATATTATTAACAGTTTACTACATGGTGAAAAGTGACTAAACTACCCCACAAGAGATTTCACAAATCAATAATGTGAACCAGAAAAGTGTATCAACTTCCCCAGTACCAAAAATGAGAAAATAGAATTCTCTGAAATTGATGATGACCAAATTTAAAATCTAATTAAAAAACTATTTTTTGACGCACACATTCGATATATGCTATCTCATATTTGTGAACAGTTCCTTAAAGACAAAATACACCAAATATATAATTCCCAAGATTCTTTTGCAGCAAAATATTCAAACAGTCACTTGTACGTCTTTAAAAACTTTTCATTTCGTTTCGTCGGACACTCACCAAGATTCTTTCACTTCCCGTGATCTCTATACTATCTGAGAACCACCTCAGTTCCGGTTTCGGTTCTCCAACCACTGTACACTCGAAAATGGCGTTCTCCCCTTCGGCGACCAGCGAGTCTGTCGGAAGTTTCGCGAACTTGGGTGGTGAACCTGTCGCGACCGTTTCCTCCACTTCTGTTCGGGCTTTGCTCAACCCATCAGGAACGGAGACCGCTGAATCGGAACAGTTATTCGCTGTATTTAGTGAATCATACGCGACATCGAGTAGGATTTCTGTGCAGCAAATTGTCCCTTTTACATACGTGTCACGGTTAATGTGCACTGACTAGACGCTTCGCCGCCAGAATTAATGGCGACTACTTTGTACACACCAGCATCGTCCAAGAAAGCTTCGTGAATGACCAGCGAACACTTGTCACCCTGGAACAGCAACTGGAAATCGGCTGACTCCTTCACCGGTTGATCGTCGTGGTACCAAATTACCTGTAACAATAATTTTATAAGATTGAAACAGTACATCGCGATTCATCAATAATTGTATAATAAATTTTAATAGTTAGTCGATAAAAGAAGCGATTTGATACAACAGAAATTTAATAGTCAACAATATTAACTGATCAACCGTTAACATGAAATCCAGCGTCAGATTTTTCATCGACACTCAGGTGATACGTGTAATATGATAGTCGGAGCGTAAATATATTGTGTATTAAAAAAACAGTGCAAGTAATGAATCGGACTATTCTCTTCACTACTACTTGTTAGTGTGAAGGTTTCGCGTTTACTATTACCGCACGAGTTACTTAGATAATGCGCATCACAGAAATTTGAATATGTAAAACGTACAGTTTCTATGCCAGACAGTAAGAGTGCAAAATACCGAATGAAGGTCATTTTAAGATCGCATTCTTCAACGCAATTAAATTCATTTCAATATCACCTACGATTCTCCGATTGAAAATTCACTTCGACTTGACAACTTATACCGAGCGACCCTTTCCACGCAACGATCGCTTTGCCACTGAAATTAATCTGGCTATCAAATTAAATAAAATACCTCTGTGTCTTAACTAAATCGAACGAATATTAATGAAAAGCTCTTGTCTTCGCTGCAAGCCCGCGCAAAGTGACTCGAGATCTTTTCATCCAGCGACACTTACTTCCGGTTCTGGTTGGCCAACGATCACGCAGTCCAGCCGAACTGTGCGCCCTTCCTGGGCATTCAGATCCTTCAGTGGCATCTGGATCTTCGGGACCACGGGCTCCATGTCGCTGCAAGCCAGTTCGGAGTCGCTGGTTTCGTGGGGCAGACGTCCCTTCACAGAGACGTTGCAGGACACCGTGGCCTCGCCAGCTTCGCTCTTAGCCGCGACCATGTAGCACCCTGCATCCTTAGCGAAAGCCTCCGAGATGATCAGGCTGCTGCGACCGTCCTCCGTTTGTATCTGAAACAGCGAATCGCGACACCCTGAACCCTCCGCTCCAGCTCTTCCTTTTGCCATTCGCGCGTTGCTCTATTTCGAATTCGGCGCGTGCAAGCCGCTAAAAATACTGAGGGGATGGTCGCGTCGGTTTGAAGGAAGGATCGTGGAAGCGAGACGAGACGAGGAAAGCATCGTTTCCATTGAACGCCTCATCGGGGCGTCGTTATTTCCACGTGGATTGCCGCGATGAGGGTGGATCACGTTGGATATTGATTTAGGAAGGTTTGATGTTTCAAAGATTTTGTGGTGAAAAATGGAGGGGAATAGCAAAATAAAATTTATTTGCAAAAATTAGAAATTGATTGTGCGAGTGTATGAGATATACTGAATAGAGATCGGTTAGATGAGTTTTATTCGAGACCTTTCGCAATCGAAGGAAAAGGTTATTTCTGTTTAAGAACTTAAATTTCTTTAAGAGCGATATTTATTTATTTAGTTAGTTTTTTATGTAATTTTTTAAGTAATATCCCTTTTCAATTGTAACTTTCTCAAATACGATGCTTTGCACATTTATATTTATTTCGTAGGTATTTCCTCAAGTTCGCATGAAAAGTTTTACCTTCAAATTCATGGTCTCTTCAATGGGTCTTCCATCGTGGTACCAAGTTATCGTAGGCGTCGGAGTGCCCCTCGCCTCGCATTCGAGCTTCACCCTTTGACCTGCTCTGCCCATTGCGTTCGAAAGAGGCGTCAGGAAACGTGGCTTCTCCATTGTAGATGCTGAAGCTAGACATTCGCGGAAGGAAATTCCTGTTTTAACTAATTACACAAATAAAAACAGAATAATCTGCGATACCGTAAACTGGGGTGACTTTGCCCGCCCGGGGTGACATTGCCCACTTTTCGGAAAGGCTTTATTTTATTTCATTGTGAAGTAATCAGAACATTTAGCGTTTTGTAATTGATAGCAATAACTTCTCCAAGGTCAAACGAAAAAAAAATTAGCGAATTCAATCATATGGTAATTTTTCAGTCAGAGTAAAAAAGTGGGCAATGCCACCCCGGCGGGCAAAGTCACCCCAGTTTACGGTAATGTAATATTACTTTCTACGTGGAGGGAAGCAGAGGTGGACGCTTGTCCCAATCGATTCGCTGCTTTGCACGCGTAAGTGGCCTTGTCCTCCAGAAATACTTCGTCGAATTTCAAAACGGCCTCGCCGTTATTGTAAGTGATGACGTAATCCGGCGAATTGTCGATGTTCACGTCGTTCTTGTACCACTGAACGGTCGGCAGAGGGTTGCCTTCAACGATGCACTCCATTCGATGCGAAGAACCTTCCACCGCCGTGGACGGTACCAATTCTTTCACGAAAGCTGGTGGGATTGGTTGCTCCTCCGGCGCTGTTTCTAAAAATTCCAAGTGAAACGTATGGAAATTTTAAAGGCACTCGATAATTTACTTCATTCTTTGTGTTATTCTCACGTTCAGCTTGAAGTCTTAAGCTAATTTTTAGTTTAGTTTATTCTTAACGTTTTCTATGTTTCTTATTGCCTCTACTTTAGTTTAGTTTATAGTACGCGGTTAGGCTTCTCAACAGCCTTTACTCTTATTGTCTATGCCATCTGTAAATATTCAGGTTTCTTCTTTTTTCTTTGAGTAATAAAGACGATTAATAATAAAAATAATAATAATTAAAAGTCAAAGCTGCGAGCAATCTTCTGTGACGCGTTATTTGCAAACATCGAAGCTTTCAGTCTCACCTTTAACAGTCAACGTGGCGGACGTTTCCGTCGAGCCAGCTATATTGAACGCTCTGCAAGTGTATCTCGCGGAGTCCTCGGCGAAAGTTTCCTCGATCGTCAGGGTGCAGAGGCCCTGCACGTAAGTTGTTAAGTAGTCAGGGTTGTTCAAGATCGAGATTCCGTCTTTGTACCAAATGATTTCTGGCAACGGATGGCCAACGAGATTGCACTGGAAGGTGAATCTCTCGCCCTCTTGCACGGTGGCATCGTTCAAAGGAATAGTAAATTCGGGAGCCAACGGAGGGACTTCTTCTTTCTCCATTTTCTCGTAGGACTGCTGGAGAGTTTCTTCAACGACTACTTTCTTCGGTGGGCTTGGTTCACGTTCGACTATTGGAACCGTTTTCTCGATCTCCGTCTAAAATTCGAATGAAGAATCGAGCATTGTTATTTCTGAAGGTAGTACGTTTGCCTGGGCTTCTTAACCGAACGTCGACTCATCGTGTAAACTAAAAATGTGCAACAGCCACCGACACTTCATTCCCTATTTTTTATACGAATTAATAGGAGTTTAACCGTTCGTGATTACACCTTCTCATAATCACAAATTGGTCACGTGGAACTCATTGCACCCCAGCGTTATTTTTTAGTTAGGATTCTCGTATTTCTGAATGTTTAAACTTTTAAATGAGAATTCTACATTCGTAATACGCATACAATCGTGCTATAATAGTCTTTGTCTGGAAATCTAAATTTTGATACGATGAAATTTGGAATTGAAGAAATAGCTGTGGAAGAAAGCGATTATTTTTGTTAAAGTTTACCAAATTTTTAAATTTTAATGTTAAGGTTTAAAAATTTACAGAAACGTTGACAAAGGGAAACAAATTGCCTGGAGTGCGATACACCCCGTGTGACCACGAAGGGTAAATGTCTGAGATATTAAAAGCAGACGTAGAAGTATCCAGAGTTAATTCTCCACCTGAATTTTTATACCTAACTAACAAGATTAAGAGAATATACTATGCCTTCTGCAAGATGTGTATTTCTTTAGTGGTAACGGCGGAAGTAACCGTCTCTTGGATGAAACTCTCGTCAGCGGTTTCGATCTTTTCAGTCTGCGCGGACACCGAGCACAGCGGAGGAGGCGTAACCGTCTGCGTTTCCGTTTCCTCCTTCAATTTCCTCGCCTCTGTCGTCGCTTTCTCCAGCGTTTCAGCGGCAAGTCTCTCGGCCATCTTCCTAGCGTTTTCAGCCTCCTCCCTGGCTGCTTCCGCTGCAGCCATCTCCACTTTGGCAGCTTGTAACTTCTCATCCGTTTCCTGTTTCTCGAGCCGTAGCTTTTCCCTCAGATCTTCCGCGTTCTTCAAATTTTCCACCAGGGTACGAAGCTCGGAGGAAACCACGGCGAAGGAGTCCAACATCTGACGGTTCTCGACTATCACTTCGTTGAATTGTGGGAGTCTGTCTGTGCCTAATGAAAAACACAGTGCATCCCCTATTTCAAATTCGATGTAATATTAAATTGGAACATATATTGGTATTTAAGGTGGTGTGGGATCGTTATTGGCTCGTTAATATTGAAATTAGGATGCGCAATATGGAGTAAAGATTGTTCATTTACCAAAAACAATGGTCGACAGTTCCTTCAGCTTCTCGATCCTCTTCTCCTGGGTCTCCTCTCCCGGTTTCAAATAACTCTCGATCTCCCGGAGCAAGTCGATCGCGTCCTTCGGTAGTTTCACCATGGTCGCTTTCCTCGCGATCACCATCAGCAACTTGCTACCGGATCTGTTCCACTCCTTCGCCTCCTCCAAGAGGATAAAGTACTCTACACTCAGATCGATGCGTCTCCTTATCTCTTCCACCCTTCTCTTCAAGCTCTGGCATCTTTCTCTCAGCGATGTGTCGTCCGCCGTTCGAGGCATTGAAACGGTGGTCGATTCCTTAGTCGTCTTCGCGTAGGTCTCGATTTTCTCCTCCAGAATCTGCAACAAAATCCATCGCCTCTGCGATAATACCTAGCAACTTCCTCCAAAAGGAAATTTCCTGCACTTTAACACTTTTTTTAACAAATTTTAGATACTCTCAGCACAATCATTAATTATTAAGGGGAGGTCACGAGTGGAGCCAAAGTTTTTAGGTAAAATTCAATTCAAAGTGAACAAAGTGCATTGGTAACTGCTACTCCGGAAGTCGAATCATAGATTCCTACATTTCAAGCTCAAGTCCTACGAAAATATGTTATTGTTAGCTTTCGCTTTATCCGAAGACATTTTCGTTCCAGCCAATCTATCGAAGAGCAACTCTTACCGTGATAGTTTTCTCAAATTCCGTAAAAGCGACAGCAGCCGCTCTGGCTGCCTGGATATTTTCGCCGATCCTCGCGTCCACGTTCTTCAGGTGGTCGTCCAGATTCTGGAGTTCGGTATGGAGCTCGCAGGTTCGCCGATGCTCCTCGATTCGTTCTGTGAACTGCCAATCGCAGATGGCCAGGTAGATCTTCACGTACTCCATGGCGCCTTTCAACTTCTCGATATCCTGGGCAGCAGCTTCTGGTGGTTCCTGTTGCTGGACCCTGGCGATTGCCTCCTGAATCTTCTGCTGGATCTGATTTACTCGGTCCGATATAAACGATCTTATCGCTTCCAGCTCGCTCGACGCGGTTTTCACTTCAGCTAGATTCTTCAAGGACGTCGCGTGCTCTGTTTCAGCCTGCAGCTGCTCGATTCTCTGCTTCACCTGCAATTCAATTGGGAAATTAACTTAAAATATTTAGAGGAATCACTGTTTTTGAGCGTCGAAGGTCCGCTCGAAGAAACTTTTTTCTGATGTACCGTTGCAGATTTCTACGTAGACTGTGGAGACTACTTCTAATTTACAACTGCAGGACTACTTTCAGCGTGGGGAGAAGAGTTGAATGATAAGGGTGAAGGATTTTTACTTACAAAACCGCTTTATTGAGAAAATTAAATTTTATTACTTTAGTCCACCAGTAAAGAAACGAGGTTCGATGAATTTAATATTCTTATATAATTTTCTTCTTAAATAATTTCTTGTTTTACCTTGACGACAGAAATCTATGTTTAGGCAAAGAGTGGGGGCATCCCGTATTTTGTTCCAGCGCAGCGTGGACATTTCCTGGTTTTAACCAATATACCAAATCTTTATTTCGACAGTTTTGCAGCCCCAGTTCCCACTAACAAAATATGCTATAAATCGCAAAATCACGAAAAATGGCCAGTCCCAGTTTTCCCCCCACCCTTCACGCAAAGTACAATATGATCCTCTGTAATAAATGTCTGCGAACTTTTTTTAACAAATCTGAGCAGTCTATTCAATTTTTACCTGATCGTCAATCTAATAAAAAACACCTAATACTTTCGTTTCTACGATTCCACTTGCATCTGTCGTTAAAGAATTGTTATTAAATAGAGATCTTACCTCCTCGATGTCCTGGAAGATAGAAATCAGTAACTCCAGGAGGATTTCGTAGTTGATCGTTGTTGTGCGCGTCTTCTCGTGCATCTGCTGCAGTCTCCTCAGAATTCCCTCAGTGGTTTCGGTCTCCCCTGTTTCAGTATTCACAATCAAATAGTAAATAGCAATTATAATACACTATTTTTAGTGTACGCTTCATTTAAGTACCTTTCTGTCCCAGGGAATTCATACCCTTGATTCTAGACTCCAATTCATTCACAGCTTTATCGAGTTCAGGTAGAACACGCTGTTTCAGAGTCTGAAGATCCTGAAGAATGGTCGTCGCCTCTGTGGACTGGGACTTAATCACTGGGTACAGGCTTTCGCTGAATTTAGTAACGGTCTCCAAAGTCTGGTTAAAATAAGAAACATGTACTTAAAGCGCTGGAGATCGCGAGCTTTCCTCGGATCATCAAGTTTCTCGACAACACTTGCCTTCGTGCTGTCTTCAATTTTTCGTTCGTACTCGATACGCTTCTCTCGTAGAATTTCACTCGTGATTCTTGTCAATTGTATCTGCTTGTTAGCGAATTTATCTAGGAGCGTCTGAACGCATAAGCAAGCTCTGTGAATGTCCAGATAAGGGTCGTCGACCTGCAAAAGTATTTTGTCATAAAAAGAACAAAGAAATACTGTTCGCATTAAAAGAATTCTTAGCATGCGAGAAGCTCGCTCTAATTTATTTCCAACATTACTTAATATCTTATCGAATAGAATTGCTGAAATTAAAACTGGCTCCAGCTACCTTCACAGCAGCGTCCAAGAACGTCTTCCCGTTGCCGGTAAGTTTTGCGTAAAGAGGCTGAAGCTCCTTCCACCTTCTCTCAAGCTCTTCGATCTTCGCGTCATCCAAGGTGTCGGTGTGCCTGGCCAGGTCCCTCTCGATCGCTTCGATTTCCCTGGACAGCTCTTCGACGACCAGATGGAACTGCAGGTAAACTGATCCCAAATCGATCCTCTTGGCCACCAGGTTCTTCGTTTTCGCCCAAGCGTTCCGAAGGTCCTCCGCCTTCGACTGCAGCTCCGCTTTCTGCGACTCCTCCAACCGTTCCCTGACCGGGAGCATCTCGAACTCCAGGTGCTCGACTTCCTCGGTCCTCAGCTCGAGGTCGTTCAGCAATTGACGGTGCAGTCGACAGAAGTCCTCTGCCATGGGAACGTCGCTGCCCATGTCCTGGTGGCCCTGAAGGAACGCCTCCGGTATGCTCGACAGCCATTTACGCAGCTCGTCGTGCTTATCCAGGAACGCGTTTATGATCCTCGACAACTCTAGGTTCTCCTTCTCGTGCGCGGTGCAACGCTCCATTAATCGGATCTTCCTGTTCTCCAGTTCCTCCACTGTGCGTTTCACGCCCTGAAGAATAGAGGGCTTAAAAAAGTGTGCTTCGAAATTCGAGAAGGTTTGGGTGCTGGTGATTGTCAACGTCCCTTCGGATTAACTACCTTCCTGCGAGTGTTAGCTTGGAGGGAAGAGTGGGATTAGAAGAGAACTATTCGCAGGAGAAGCTTGCAAAGGATATGTGTTCGCGACTCGATGAATAAGATGCAATTAAGGGTCAGGATTAATTTGTCCAACTGACCTCAGCCCCAGGCACTCCTCTTCCTGTGACATCGAGGAGGGCGTATCCTTCCGCCAGAGGCTTCGAGGTCACGTCTTCTATGGTGGCCACCGCCTGAGCGTGGAAACGCGCCAGTCTTGTGGAGTATGGGGGATGCTCCGTGGTCATCAGCTGAATCTCCAGCTGATCCAGTTTCGTGATTGCCTGGAAGATAACGATCGCTACTCCAAGTCGATGTTCAATTACGTGAACCGTGGATTCTTGCTTGCCTTGAGCATTTTTAACTGAGGGTTTCCAAGGAACAGGTTTGCGCGCGATACTGTGTAACACTAGTTACTCGATATTTTTGCTTGTCGCGATACATTCGTCAATGCCTCGAGCTGAAATTGTCACTCGAGTGGCATGACAGAGGCTATGAACACGAGCTGTCACAACTGTAGCTACCATTCCGTTAACATTCCAACTGTGATTTAGCAGACGCATTCCGAGGAATTCTATTGAGGGGGTATTCTACTTGACATGCGAGTTTTTTTTAACATTATTCAGGAATTTTTTTTACGAACTTCACGAAAGATTTTTAGTACCGACCAGGTGTTGCAGATTAGGTGTAAGTAGAATTTTCTCCGCTAAAGCTGTTTGTAATACTTTAAACGCGTTTTCTTCAAAACGGCGTTTTAAAAAATGGTTGGCACGGTATCTGAAATTCTACTTGACCGATTGGGCCCATCTTGCGCACACAGCTTCGGCAGATGTGTCGTTATCGTCCCTATCAGAATTGGGCCAAAATATGTTTCTATTCTAACTTTTCTTTAATTTTACAGCTCGAAAAAGACGAAGAAAAATCGCGAAAGTTGGCACTTAATGTTCAAATTACAGCCATTTTAAGAATTTGTTTAAATTTATAGTCATGACTGAATAATTTAAAAATCTTTTTGGTTTTTTTAATTCGGAGGAACCGAACGCCCAGAACGATGGCAACAAATCGAGCAATTTCTTTCGAGGTGGTCGGCTTTCATGTTTCGTAGTACCATTTATATTTCATATTTTCAATCAAGAAAAATTTCATCCATAGCTTAAGATATAATAAAAATGCAGTAAAAAATTCAGCATAAAACTCTTTCATTAAGCCCATGAAAAAAATCCTGAAAGAAGTTTAAAAAATCGCATGTCACAGTAGAATACCCTCTTAAAAGAATTCTGTCAGCTTTCCACGTCTTAGTATGCTACTGCTTTCGTGGAACCCTTACATTCGCTCAAAATATAGCTACCATTCGCGACGATATCGCTTCCCTGAACACTTCACTCCTCATTTCAAGCAGTAAAGTTCCCAAATAGAATCTTCTAACACTTCAATGAATACACCAAGATCAACATGAAAAGATCAAGTGGACAAGGTCGGTGCTCACCGATCGCGCCGAATCGAAGAAGGCTACCGCTCTATTCAGCAGCGACTCGTACTGATCCAAGTCATTAACATAATCAGCCGCGGCGCCAAGAATCGCGTAAGCCTGCTCCGTGGCCTGTTCACCTGCAAAGTGGCCCGATGACACTAATCGTTCGGTCGACTTCGTTATTTTGATCGATCTGTCTTGAAATTCCTGAAAGAAAGGCAATCAAAATTGTGCTGTCAAAATATAAACCCCTGAGGTCAGGTAAAATCGACGACTGATTTATTAATCCATTAAACGGAACTTAATTAGCTGCAAACTACCTTCGCCTCGGCCTGCAATTTCTTCAGTTCGTAGAGCAACAATTCCGCGCTCGACGCGGAATCACCCAGCTGATCGCAGCTGTTCGAGAGAGCGGCGATTCTGTCGTTGAGGATCTCCTCGAGATCCCGTAGATCGGTGGCGAGCAAAGCTAGAGCCAGGCACTGCTCCAGTTGCGTCTTTCTGCTGCGAAACGACGCCTCGATCAGACGCCTCCTATCATGGAGCTCCTCCAACCATCGTTCGACTTTAATCACGGCTATAAAAGGGCGAAAAAGAATTTCTAACACACTCTGCTACAGGTGATTCCCAGAGAAATTTGAATTCCACTAGTTCCCGAAGAAAAGTGAAAGCATCGCGAGCTACCAATATCCATTCATAAAATTGTGGTTGCCATTTTCTTAACAGCGGAACCTTTTGTACTTCAGGCCTTACTCTTCCCGTGTATTTAAAAAGGCCCGGGAAAAAGGTTCATTGCTACCGAAGCGATCTCCTTTAACCGCAGAGCCAGCGCGTAACAACGTATTTGTATTCGCGTGCGCGCGTTCCACGGCGGAGCGTGTCGGCGCGCGAAAGGGAAAGAACGCCAGTTATGTCATCGATCAAATAAGAGCGAAAGGGAGGCGAGCGCAGAAGAAAATCGTGACATTGCTTTGTAATTAACCGTCCTTCATCTGGGAAACATTAATTACGGCCGCTCACCGTGATCGGCGTCCAGTTTGATTCTGTCCGGCCTGGAATCCAAGGTGCCTTCGCTCGCGATCTCCTTCAGTCTGTCCAATAAATTCTTCCCCTCCTGGAGGGCGCCCATCAACGCCTCCAGCATGTTCTTCCGAAGATCGTGGATCTTTGACAAGAAATTCTTCACCGCCTCGATCTCGATCGGCAGCAGCGTATCGTTGCAGGCCATTTCCAGGGCCCTCATGCTTTCGCGGCACTCCTCTGCTCGGCTAAATAATCACCATTCATTATAATTATTGTTTTATTAATGAACAATACCCTTTAGCGAAGAGAGAAAAGTGTACACAAAATTTTACACGCGGTAAAAAATGATATTTTCCACGCTATCGCGGGATTCTAAAGTTTCCATAAATTACAAAGTTAGCATAGGTTAGAAATTTTCCATACTAAATATACCAAATTAATTAAATTATCTCGGTATTAAATTTAAGGCGGTGATCGAGAAAATGTCAGCATTTTCTGCGAAAGGTGTCTTGTTCCTTTTATAAGTTATAGGAAATTTTGTAATCTTTGTCTTAATGTGGATTTTGTTTTTTTTTTTTTGTTGCAAGTGGTAGGTGTTTACTACACGAACCATTGGAACAGCACGTTGCAGTCGAGAATCTGCTTTCGACGCTCCAAAAGCTCGTTGATGTCGCGCCAAGCTTGGCCCAACGTTTCCGCCATCGCGGCGTACACTTCCGCTCTTGGCCTCTGGTTCGATATCAACTGATCCGCCTGCCGGAGTAATTCCTCCACTGGGCTCTGTTTGCTCTGTTGTCCGTCGATGCGAAGAAAAATCTTACTTTAGTCGTTACGGGGTAAAAAGCTCGAGTATTCATTGCTCGTGATAGGATAAGTCAGCAGTGTGTAAATATCAGTGCGTGAATTTGTTATTTTACCTGCAATCGAAGTAGAACATCGTCGTGTGCGTTCGAGAGCTCGGTGGCTTCCTCCACCGAAGCACCGAGCTTCGTTAATTCCGGTTGCACTTCCAGAACCTTCAGCCTCAGCCATTCCCCGCTCTAAATAAAGGACAAAGGGAGAAAAGGGGCTGAGTGAACGGTGACCAGAGCCTTTCGATAATAACGAACGCAAATGGTGATATAATAATAATAATAATAATTTTTTATTGCAGCAGTAGACGTTACGAAAATAACAAGAAGATAAGAAGCAACTAACTGTAAGAAAATAAGAAAGAGAAAAATAGTAAAGTTAGATATAATTAGTAATATTAAGAGAACCTGAAAATAATATCATTTTTTGTAAATGAGAAACAACACGTGCCTTGGTACCAACATCTATTACTGACTCAACAACACAACCACCCCAATTTTTGTATTATATTCTCACTTGTGCACTTTAATACCATTCCCGAAGACTCTGAATGACCCGCGGTCACAAAAGTTGGTTAACAGAATCGGGGCAGCACTTGTTCCAGTGTTTACCATTGCATTATTACCACGAAGAAACTCGTACAGCGTAATGTGCCTATTTAGTACACTATTCGCTCGTCTCGTCCCTTGGCATCGTACTCAAAATCGCAGAAATGGACACCACCGACGAGCTACATCGCCCACCGAACTACCCCCTGCTTGTGCGCTCCACTTTGAGCATGGTTTACGTTCACGGTAAAATAAAATGCGCAAGAGAGGAATAGGGCACTGAAAAAATCATGTTATTTTCTGGTCCCTCTAATGTGCCATGGTGCAGCTCGTAAAAGGCAATGATCACACGACGTGTAATGGCGAACGAGCCACTGCTACCTTCTATGGAACCACGCGCGATGATCTAAAGGCAGGTTAATGTTAATCCGTGGATCGAAATGGGAATTTTATTCAGACTAGAATTCAGAAGAAAAGTCGTTCGAGTTCGTTCCTTAAAAAGTATAGAAGATACGAGCCGGTTGGCAAAATATCTATAATTAATTATCACTATAACTTATTTACTATTTACCGCAACTTGTAAAAATTAAAGTGGAAACATTTTCTTATTAGTAATAGTAACGAGTGGACAATAATCGAGGATTATGTTTAGAAAAAAAAAGAAGTTCCTTAAATAAGTATCGTCGCAGAAGCTGCCTTGTGAGTCTGAATAGGATGTGTTGTCAGAATAATGTAGACGATCTTGCTGTCCGTTCCCCCGGTCTATTTCAAATCGTTTAGAGACGAAAGGCAAACGAACATTGAGAAACCATCGTAAACGCGACGTTTGTTTATCGAGCCGCGCCGAAATACCACGCGTAGATGGAACGATTCCTCCCTGGAACCCCGGCGATCGTCAATTTCCGCGTTTCTGATCGTGAAAATAGCTACTGACGTTTGCACTCGCGTAAGCACGTCGACGGGTTAACGAACTAATAGGTAGACGGGGAATAATCGATGAATGACAGTGTGAATTGCATCAAAGATCGGTGTAAAATTGCGATCGGTGACTATGGAACGATTATGCTTGGCATTGCATATCGATCCCTAGTAGCACAAAATATTGAATGCACATAAATCCAATATTAACAAGAGGTTCAATCTCTTTTTGATATTTAAACATACATACATTATTTATTCTAGATTAAAAAGCAAATATATTTTCCAAATATGTTGGAAATATTCATTTTATATTATGAAAAAAATATTCTTTTTTCAAATATAAAGTAAACATTTATTTACCGTTTGAAACGAAACATTTTTTCCGAATGTTCGGGAAATATTCATTTCATATTATGAGAAAAATATTCCTTTTCAAATATAAAGTAAATATTTATTGAATGGTAGAAAGAAAACATTTTTTCCGAATATTTTCTTTTCTAAACCTTTACTTCACATTTTCAGTATGTGTATACATATAATATTTGGAATCAACATTTTTTTCATATTAAAAAGTGTGGCTCAAAAAATATTTTTTTAATATTCGGAAAAAATATTTAACCAATATTTTGTGCTACTAGGGATAGTACCCTTATGCAAAATTATAGGATTGATTCTTGTTTCACCATTTCAGGGGGTAATATAAACACACTTTCGCATTAACCCTCGCCTGGCGGATACAGAGTCAATTTTGCCCCATCCAAAGCACCAAACCACGTGTATTAAATTATTAGTATTACTACTTAAAGAAAATAAGGATTTTTCATCCTAACGAGATCAAAGTCTAACAGAAAAGCTGATTCCGAGGTGTGTACGAATGAAATTGTGGGTCAAAATGTTAATTAAAACGAATATTAAGTTCATTAAAAATTTCAATGGAACACTAACTCGTAATAACTGGTAAAGATTTACACATAACACTGTTCTATAAATTTGCGCCACCTTCGAATATAAGCGTATAAAATAATAAAATTTGAAGTACTGAAAGTTATTGGTCTGGTTAGCCTTTATCGGCTTGCGGATTAACTCGAATCTGACTCGGGGTAATCAAACGGTACCAAAATGGACCACCCCGAGTAAGGCTTGGGGTACCGTTTTTCTTCGTAACTTAAGAACTCGACCTCGTATCAACATGAGCCGAACTGGAAATTCAAGCTAAATAACTATACTTTTCAGCAATATTAACCTCGCCAATGGAAAATATTTGTTTGTCCAGTTGCGTTCGTCTAAATATTATAAAAGAAAGTGATATTTTGAAACCTACAAAGAATGCAAAAGTCAGTCTCCAGTTACGGAGATTAAAGGTAAAAACGAAATTTTAGGAGTTCTTGATGGTGCTGATTTCCAAATTACGACCGATGCAGCAAAATTCTAAATGGCGTAAATCTGGAAACATTGGCTTTACACGAGTGAGACTCGGTTTCTGTTTTTGCAACTACGACCACAGATTTGAAATCACCATCCGCAAAAACTATTATATACTTAACCTGGAAAAAAAGTCTTCCTCCGCAGGACAAATTAGTTCATTTCGATACCGAACTCTCTGCCACCATATAGGTCCGCAAGCCGATTACTGATGCGTTGAAAATTAATTGCAAAGGTTTGTGTAAATACAGTACGAAGAGCTCCATCCACGCCCAAATATGAATGATTTCTAATTAAATGCACCGTTGCTCGGACACAAGAGCAGTAATTGTGACTCTCTCGTGGCAGGTCAAGCGTGATTCGGCGTGATTGGGACAGTTTTTAATCAACGACACCGTATTGACAACCGGTTCGAATCACCGGCAGCATTTATTGCTGGCGTAACAGCGATAAAAAAAGAATGCTCGCGAGTACTCGATACTTATATCGCGACGAACGATGCCGCGTTAAAAATAGACGTCGAAAAATGAAATTCGATTCCCGCGTTCGACGGGCGTTCTTAAAAATATATCGCTTCCATTAAATGGACTTTTGTCGAAATCTAGTGCCTCGATAGTATTTCGTATTACAAAGAAACGAAACGTTAAAATAATAAAATATAGGTCTCCAAGCGTGCTCTGTCTTTACTCCTGCAGTGTCAACAATTCTCTCGAATCGATTCATTAAGATTCAGACATGCTGTCATCGAGTATCGTTCAACGAACGTGCTGCAAAGTGGCTTATTAATCAGTGTCCATTTACATTTAGTATTAAGCCACAAAAGTTTCTTGATTTTCTCAAGGAAAAGGTAGAAGTGTTATCATCGTAATCGTGTAGGTATTACGGCTTCAAATTGTGGCAAGGAATTTAACTTATATCGTAAAGTGATTAGCGCCAATTTTGTTACTCCTATGTTCTCAGATAATCTACCAGAATATTCAGATGCTGGAATCGCTTTTTAAAGCAAATCTTTTTTACAATTTCACCTGCAACTGCTGCACTCTTCGGAAAAAGGACGCAAGAGAAATGCAGAATCTGAATTCTAATGTTGGGAAAAGCAATTTTCTGAGGCCAGTGAACCCTTTTATTGCATAGGACGCGTAGGTAAAGCTCGCGAACCGCGACCAGCCGCGAAATTTTATTAGTCGCAAACGACATTGGTACTCCTTTGGTGGTGACATCACATCCCTTCTTGTACTCACGCGTTTATTTGTAGCGAATCGCCGCCGCGTCATTCTAAATCCTTCATTTACGCGCGATCACCGCTGCCTGAAGAGAATTTTACTCATTCCGCCCACGCTGACAGTTTCTTTCTCATTCGGAATCAAACGTTATGCCGCCTTGGCTCTCAGAGATTGAATTTCATAGGGGAAAAATTATATTCTTCAAAGATATCTCGGTGATTCTACGTAAATCCATGAACTCACAAATTGTGATATGGGAGACCGAGGCAAGTTGACGCGCTTGTCAGTTTTCAATTTTTGTCATTCTTGTTTGAATTAATTACTTAATAGAAAATATGCTAAAATATGCTTTGCTCCTTCCCCCTTAATATATTGTAAATGAAAACTTGAGAAAATACATGCAATATAAATGAAAAAATATTATTTGAATGTAAGCACGAATATTTACTTTACTCTGTAAAAACGGAAACAACTAAAAAACGATTGCTACCATTGTGAAATGGAGCTACGTATACACAGTGTTGAGATAATTTCTCAACCCTGTATCAACTTTTGCCCCGGTCCCCCGGGAATTTAGTAGTTTTTCAACTTAGATGAGATTAACTAATCGTAAATTAACTAATCTGAAATTACAGAATACGATGAAAACACCTCTGCTGGTGAATTATAAATCCCTTTTAACTCTTTAAGAAAGCGTAGAGTTACTATGAACTCTTCTTCGACTACCCAATCTCCCCGATACGCTGTATAAATTTGGCCCCGATCATTTGGACACCCTGTACGCGGTGCATATGAGAACAGAGGCAGATGATCACGATAAATTAAAAGCTTTGGAAAGTGGAAGATCAATGGAGGGCGTGTCTCGGTTGAGGACAGCGATACAAAAGGATTTGCGATGCTGCTCGTCTTGCTTATTAACCAGCTCCGGTGGGAGCCTAATTACCTTTACGTCCGTAATAGCACATTATCTTTCTCGCCTTGATGTTAGATGAACCGCTAGAATAAATGTTTCGTGCAAAAAATACAAATTACACTTTGCACATCATCTAAATTCATTCTTCCCCCCCCTAATTAATAACAACTTATTAATTGCCGTGACTTCTCCGTGGGATTCACGCACGAACACTAACAAACCTCGAAACGTCGACGATATTCAAATAATTACTAATTTGTAGTTTGTAATTGAAAAAATTCCTTCAATATCACTCGGTGGTACTTGACAAAACTCCGAGCGCTCGCATCAACGATTCTTTCAAGCAAAACACTTTTGTCTCGAACTGTTCGGTGCGTTTGAGATCGTTCTTCGGTGGAGTAAATCATTCAGGGCCAGACGGAATCATTCGGGCGGGCCCTTTGGAAAAAAAGCGGTCAGAATGAAAGCGACGACGGATTTCCGGAGCACCCGGGGATAAGATTCTAAATCTAAATGCGAGCTCGCGGGCAAAATCGGGAAGAGAAAGACGAGGCGAGAGGGCTAACCCCTTCTGGAGCAGAGAAGAGAGAGAAAGGTAGCGTGGAAACTAGAGAGATCGGTCCTGGGTTCGTCGACCCGGCAGTTGGGACACAGAAAGACGAGATATGCTTCCATTTTCATCTTTGGCGGCCCGCCAAAGTTTCGTCTGGACCGATCTCGTCTACTCTCCTACTGCCATCCGTCAGCGACAATATTTTCTTCATTTTTCTTTATCCATCCTCTTGTCGAGATCTTCGAGCGTACGCGGGTAATCGAAGTGGAGCCAAAAACCTGACGTTCGAGACCTTCTTTATTTCAGCAAACACTCATTTTTCATCTCTATCTTTAGCTTCGCTATGATGTTTTAGTGTTCAGGAAATCGGCCCAGTCTCGCGATAATTCCTCACTTTTTTTATGAAGATCCTCATAGGAAAGAAGAAGATATAGAATATTCGACGTAAGGTAAACTGCGTTAATGCTGGCGCTGCATTAATTTGCACTCCTGATTAAAAAGCCGAACATTAAGAAGTATGAGCTTGGAAGGTACTCTTTTACAATTTCTTATTTTTCTTTCACTACGCCACTGCAAATTCCAGCATATGAACTACACACCTAATATTGTAAGTAATGGATTGAAATACAGATTTACTGAGTGTTGTAGGTACTTGATATTTGTGTTTAAACTTCATTTTTAACTATTTTTGTGTATATAAACTCAAATATTCAAGTGGCAATGATAGTACTTGTATGGCTACTTTTATTTTTCATTGAATATTTTGAAAATAAAAAACTCAATAGGTACCGTGAACTGGGGTGACTTTGCCCGCCGGGGTGACATTGCCCACTTTTTTACTCTGACTGAAAAATTACCATATGATTGAATTCGCTAATTTTTTTTTTCGTTAGACTTCGGAGAAATTATTGCTATCGATTACAAAACACGATATGTTGTAATTACTTTACAATAAAATAAAATAAAGTCTTTCCGAAAAGTGGGCAATGTCACCCCGGACGGGCAAATTCACCCCAGTTTACGGTAGACAAAATGTTTTGTTTCAATGAGAAATCCATAATCATCGATAATAATTTAAAATTAAAAACCACACAAAAACTTCACAAAAAAAATATAGACCTTCCAATTGGGATTTCTGCTTGGGGGCTAATCATTGTAAAGTTTACCCTATATAGAGCTTTGGAGAAAATCCAAATATTTATTTATTTATATACACGGGGTAGGATCCCATGAATTACAAACTGAACAATATGAAATATAATTAGAAAAATCATATACCTAGTATCATTAAAAATTAGAAATTGCAAATATCGCAGAAAGATACTCGAATGCGACCTAATCGCCACGTCGATACATCGTTCAAATGCAAAAATAATATTAAAAAATATTAAAAACGTCAACAGCGTACGAAAGTAAACCCGAGATAATTAATTAACTCCCACCAATTGTCTTCGAAAAACTTCATACTGACTCCAGAGGAACTCAAATTCGTTATTGGAACACGTTCTCACTACAGACCCCATGTACGATCGAGTAATTAATCCGCCCGCTAAATGCAGCCAATTACCCAGCCACTCATTAAACCTCGCTCGAACTACCACCCCCGTTTTATCATCTTGCGCGAGGCCTCTTCTCCACGCGCTCCGTGGAAGCACGACGGATCGAGGGGTATGTACCACGGTGGAAATAAATCGCACCGATCGCCACGAATAAGGCGAGCTATCGCTCGACCTATCAAACGATCGCGCACGATCGCGTAGCGCAGCTTCCACCGCGGCGAAATCACTTCTCCACTCATGATCGCCGAATCGCTCCCGCGATTGCGGCGGTGTCGGCAACGATCGACGAAGTCTGGCGCGGGTCGTCCGCACGGAAAGTCACCTGTTTTTTTATTGATCAATCTTGTCGCGCGCCCGATAGGTAGTGTTGGAGCGATTACGTGCCGCGTACGCGCGGACGTACGCGCGCATAGAAACAGAGAGCGTCTCTGTGCGGGGAGTACGCGAAGCTGTGCCCTCGCCGGCACGAACTCTTCGACAAACCACGGCAATTTCTCTTAAAGGCGTTGGCACGCCGGCGGACACGACGAGCCGTCCGATCGAGATACCCTGCAGAGATAGTATCGCGAAACGAGTTTTAATATCGCCGTTCGAATCGCGCGAAAAACTGGCCGAAAAAATCTCTGCGGCCAGCCTGGCGCGAAACACTTTACACCCCTGACGCGGTATCTGCGTATGAAATTCTTTTCCCCTTCGCTACGAGGGTTCCTTTTTTACCCCGTTGCGATGTGGAATATTGGCATAGATTCCAGGCTTATCGATCGACAGTCTTCTTTACTTATTGGAGGTGCGCCTCCACGACGAGACAAAAATATCTGTTTCGCGTTAGACTTTAATCTCGCGGGACGATTATTTGATTATTTTTTAATTATTTTGTCATTATTTTCAGGAAATTAGATGCCTACGAGACTCTCTCGTGATTCTCCCATTTCCATTATTTAGATTTAGCTGTCGCTGAGATTTTTGTCTCGCGATAGAGAAGCCTTATGTAAAATCTCATCGTGGATTCGCACTACGTATTTCTGGTCACAGAGAGATCGCAGCGCCTCAATTGCAACAACCCCGTCGAAATAACGAAGGAGAAGGCTTCGACCCTTCATCCCCATGGAAATTTCGCGCGCATCTTGCCGCGAAACCTTCGGTATCCGGAAAGCCCTGGCCCAGCTGAGGGCGAAGAGGGTCCCAAACGCGAGGGAGAGCTGAGCCTTGAACCGCAGCGATTTCGACGCCGCGTCGAAGCATGAAAAGCGTATGCGCGGAAGGTTTCCACGGCGACGATGACAATGAAAACGGATTCCGCGGGGCGACAGAGCCGAGTGAAAGTGAGCTCTGCAACGAGTTGGTTTGCACGCGGTGCCGGGCACAGCCGCGCGTGCAAGCCGCGCGTGCAAGCCGCGCGTGTTACGCTGGCAACGCGCGCGTGTCTCTTGGGAGAACGATGGGAACGAGCGGTACGCGACGGAGCACGGCCATATTCGGTTGCTCGAAATTAGGACGAGCCGCTCGATCGGACGAGGCTGCGTGAATTCCATCCAACATGGGGCTCCATTTTTTCCCGAGGCCCTTCCTTCAACGCGTTTCGCCGCGCGTGGCTCACTAAGTCATCTTATACAAAGATTTCATTAAAGAAAGAAAAGCATCTCCTTTGACTCGACGTGGAAAGAAACTGGGGAGAAAGGAAGAGGCGACTTGGAGGAATTTCACGGAATTTTGACTCCCCCGTAATTGAATATATGGACGCGAGTTCGTTTTATCAGCTGTTGGAATTGTATCGCGAAATTTGGATTTGATTTTCGTAGCCTGTGTGCTGAATAAGGGGCCACGGTGTAGCAAGGAAATGGAACGAGACTACGTCAAGTGGCACGCTTGTGCAGGTCGAACGCGTTGAACTCTCCGACTTTTGCGAAACGAGGAAAGCTCGTTCGCGATGGCGGGACAGCCGAGGCGATCGTTTTATGGGCAGAGTTTTGCAACCTCGTTTACTTTGATCCTCGCGATACGTCCGCGCGCCTCGCGAGCGGAGAAACGCGATTCGACACAGAATTTCTGCGAGGAGTAGTTCCTTTTTAGAGGCTTATAGCAGCTCGAGGATGAATAATTCAAAGCGATGCTTGCCACGATTTCAAAACAGTCGAGAGTAGTTCCGATTGCGAGCAATTGTGTTTCTACAACTGGGTGGGCCGGGATTGAGAAATTGATAAACGAGAGGACGGAGAATGTATGGAAGCTTTTAAATTGCGAAGATGAGTTCAGCTTCTATCGAGTATCGAGTGATTCAAGATTGTACTTTCCACGATACGCCAAAAACGATCTGGAAATCAAATCCATGGTTTACTTCTGTGCGTTTAACCAGGGCTGGATTGAGACTTTTAAAGGCCCAAGCAGTTAAAAAATTTGAGGGGCACTTTATACAAGGTGATCGCATCAACGCAATTAACGATTTATTAGTCATTCCCGATAATGTGGTTTAGAAGTGTTTCTAACGAAAGATAGATTCTAAAATTGAGAAAATTTCTATGGTGCCCCCCTTTCTCCCGAATTCGCTTATTGGTTAACCCAGCACTGCTTTTTAACCAACTTCAAAAAGCAGGAGGTTATAGATTCGACCCGTTTGTATTTTTTTTTATGTTTGTCCCCGCATAACTCCTCAGCATATGGACCGATTTTAATGACCTTTTTTTAAATTCGAAAGAGGGCGGTGGTCCCACTGCATCAACATTGGCCCAATATATTGCCACTTCTGGTTAATAACAAAGACTATTGTCACCTAATTATTATTATTTCATGTACGTACGCGCATATCTCCCCGGCAGCTTGTGCCAATACATATAAAACTAAAAAATTAGGAATAAAAAAACTCAAAACCGACTTCAAAAAAATAAAATTGCACTAAAAAGTATAAAATATTCTTTTCCCTTATTTAATCTACGACTCTCGTATTTTTTAAGTCGGCGCCTCATCATTTTCACTGTGTAAACCCGGGGCCGACTTAAAAAATACGAGAGTCGTAGAATAAATAAGGGACAGAATTATTTTTTATTTTTCAGTGCAATTTTATTTTATTGAAGTCGATTTTAATAACGCGGCAGAATTAGACATCAAGATATCCTTATGTTACAGCGAGTTTATCACCGAATACCTTGCGCAACCTACGTAGCAGCATCGACGATGGTAATAGTAATGTAAATAAGAAACCTAATAATAAACGACTGAGAGGAAGTGAAAAATCTTCACGCTCATGGCAACAGCAACCGGGGACGTATTCTATCCGCGGTTGGACGTTCGATGGCGATACTTGAGGATGACTGTACCACCTCCACGGGATCCCGTCTTTGGGCCCTCCGCCTTATTCTCCTTTTTTCGTTCCCTTCGGTCCCTTCGGTCCCTTCGGAGGCAGGAGTCAGTGTCGTAAGGTCGTAGGTACGATACAAGGTGGAGGCGAGGAGGAAGGATCACGCCCGCCGTCTCGTATAATACCGGTTTGTTAGATTACACGGGAACGTAGAGAGGAGATCCGTGCCACGGTAGATCCTCTTTGGATCGACCTGGACGGACCGGGCCCACCTTTGTACGTCTGCCTACCTGTCTGTCTGCCCGTCCGTCTGGATGCTTGTCCCTCCGATCGCATGGCTGTGACAGCGTGCATTAAACGGCGTCAATCGTGCCACTCACGGTAAAACACTTTTCGCCAAAAGTTCGTGTCCGATTATATCTTGTCTATCACTATTGGGTCAACAGTGAGAATCGATTTCTTCAAGGTCCGATCGAGATCTTGGAGACCGCCTTTGGATCGCGAGTAATGGAGCAGTCACGAGAAGAATCTGTCGGCGCCTATATTTTTTTGACAGTTCTTCTCGCGAGAATATCTTTTGAATTTTGATCAATTGACGAGTTCGATGCGGCAGCAGTTGTAACGCGAAAATGGTAACGAAACGATACGAAGGGTACTTAAGGGGAAAAAACCAAGGAATGCTACAGGACAGACTTATTGAGAAAATCAAGTTTTAATACTTTAGGCGATTAGTAAAAAAAACAAGGTTCACTGAAGTTAACTGTAACATGTACAATTTATACTGTAATTAGGCACCGATAATTGTTTAATATTTGTGTTTTAATATTTCTCAAGTGGAACACTGCAGAATACTGTAACAAAATAAATGCCCCCTTCTATTGTTATTAAAATAAGGTACTGTGTACACAGTGAAGATTTAGGGCTCCTGAGGTAATGCAAGCTTACACTAATCAGAAATAAAATAGTGCAAGTAGGAAGACTGTGTACGTTCCGTGTTTTGTTCCAGTGGATGGTGGACATTTCCTGGTTTCAACCAGTACGCCAAATCTTTAAGGTTGTCTTAATAGAAAATTTCTACTTTATAACCATTTATGATTCGACAGTTCTGTGGCCCCAGTTGCCAGCAACAAAATCCATTATAGGTACATCGCAGAATCACCAGAAATGGGCATTCCCTGTCTTTCCCCTTACCCTTCGTATGTAAAAAAATTAAAACCGCCTTGAAAAAAATTAAATTGCACTGAAAAGTAATAAATAATTTTTTCCCTTATTTAATCTACGACTCTCGTAGTTTTTAAGTCGGCGCCAGATTCACGCAGTGCAAATGATGAGGCACCGACTTAAAAAATATCAGAGTCGCATATTAAATAAGGGAAAAAATTATTTTTTACCTCTTAGTGCTATTTCATTTTTTTTAAGGCGGTTTTAATTCTTTTAAATTTGTTATTTTTAACTATTTAGTTTTATATATATTGACCCAACATGCTGAGGAGATATGCGCGTACGTACATAAAATAATAATGATTAGGTGACAATAGTCGTTATTATTAACCAGAACTGGCAAAATATTGGGCCAATGTTGATGCAGTGTAGAATGGGGCATCGCCCTCTTTCGAATAAAAAAAAGATCATCAAAGTCGGTCCATATGCTGAAGAGTTAAGCGGGGACAAATATATACATATACACACTTAGTCAAAAAAGTATTTGAACACTTTTTAAAATCGCATAACTTTTTTAGAATTGGTCTAAACGACTTGATTTTTTTAGGACCTAGAAGGATTAGTTTTCTAAGTGACGTGTTTCGTTGTTTTGGAAAAATTGCAATTGGTCGGAATAGCGAAGAAAATAGTAAAGGTCGTTTTTAAAACTTTTTTGTGAGCCTGTAATGAAAATTCAAAAAACCCATTTGTAGATTGAAGTAAGTTATATACATGCCTAAAATTTCATCAAAATCGGTTAACGTTACTCTGAGCTAAAAACGCTTAAAGATCGCGGAATAAGGTCGAAAATCGCTGATTTCGGGAATTTCGCGATTTTCGATCTTATTCCACGATCTTTAAGCGTTTTTAGCTCAGAGTAACGTTAACCGATTTTGATGAAATTTTAGGCACGCATATAACTTACTTCAATCTACAAATGGGTTTTTCGAATTTCCATTACAGGCTCACAAAAAGAAGTTTAAAAAACGACCTTTACTATTTTCTTCGCTATTCCGACCAATTGCAATTTTTCCAAAACGACGAAACACGTCACTTAGAAAACTAATCCTTCTAGCTTCTAAAAAAAAAACTCAAGTCGTTTAGACCAATTCTAAAAAAGTTATGCGATTTTAAAAAGCGTCCAAATACTTTTTTTACTAACTGTATATATAAAACAAATACAAACGGGTCGAATCTATAACCTCCTCCTTCTTGAAGTCGGTTAAAAAGAAAATATTTCGCGCTACCTCACAGACATTATTCTAAACTCACCCAAATCTCTATCTTTAAATGATTTTCCTTTCTCCTTCCGGTTGCTTGAGCAAAAGTCAACAACTCACCGGATATTAAACATCGTTCTGAACGAAAGTAAAGAAAACGGTTCTACGTTCCGCAGCAGCGCATGGCGATGGCCATGTGTAAAGAGCGCGGTGATTACGGTACTCAGAACAATCAGTAATTACCGCATAAAATTAGCCGATACTTTGTAAACTCCCTCCGACGTTAATTAACAACGCCCCCCTGTAAGCAGAACATGTTAATTTGCGAGTAACAGAGCGCCGTGATCGCAGCGGAAACAATGAGTCATTATTTCGGTCCATGGATCGGCGAGGAAACCACTCGCTGCTGGAAATGCAAATGAATATCCGCGAGACGTGTAACCGATAATGCTGTGATGTAACCGTGTAACCGGTAATGCCGTGATGTAATATATCAAACCAGTTGTGTATCGCTGTTATCGCGTGTTGCCACGATAAGATCGTGTGACGGGGGAGCGCGGAGGAGGCGCGAGGATCTGTGGTCCGCTTGGCGAGAGGCGCGTTCGTTAAATTGCACCGAGGTCCGAAGATCCTTGCACCGACAGATAATCGTCCCTATGAGCCGTCGAGCGAACAAATCGCCCCTCTATAAAGCAAATTGCTCGGTTACTCGATGGTAACGCGCCACGTCTTTCAAGGGAAGCCGCGACATCTGGGACACTGATTCTGACGAATCTAATATATGTCGTAGTATAGGTGTGTTACACCAACATACCTATGTCTCAATGTTGGCCCCGACACTCAAAGGTTTGTAAAATATTAATAAAAAAAACATATTTGATGCGGTGAAAAACGATAGCTGAGTATTTTTCATTGTTTTATTTCTTAAACGATTTTATTTAGCTTCACTCCTCTGTCCGTTTGTTTGTTTCTTTGGTTCAAATCTTGTAACTCAATATAAACCCACTTCCACCATTCCGATAGACTTGAAAATTGACAGGTGTACGTAGATACGATGACAATTTAATTTTTTTTTTAAAAAAAAACACCCTCGTGGCGGTGAAAAATTGCATCCCCTACGATTTTAACCTATAACCACAATCGACTTGAAATCAACCTCTCGCGTCCTCGAAAACGACAAAAAGTGGCCGCATTGCCTAAGAGTAGCAAAGCGATTTCTGGAAATACACAATTTATCGAGAAATGATCCGTCACGTATAAACAGTTTAAATCCTCAAGCTTTTTTTAGTCGCCAAACTCAGACACTAAAAAGTAAATAACAAGAAATATTTTATTTAATTCGCTAAAAAATGCATTAAAAACTAAAAAATAATTATTTTCTTGTACTACTTGGTTTCGCATGCAGTCTATTTTATTGTGTTATATTTTTGTAGATCCCTAAATATTAAATGAACTCAAAAATTGTACGCATTTGTACGGATTTTAGTTATTTTAATTTTTTTATTTATTTGATTTTGTATAGATATAGTCTATGTTATTTTGTTATATTTGTGTAATTCCATAATATTAAGGAAACTGACAAATCTAAAATTATTCATTCGCTATTTTAATTATATTTTTTCTGTGAAAATTCGAAAAACCGGTTCAACCGGTTTTCGGGAAATAGTGGAATTCGAAAGCCGATTTTTCCAAAAGTCGGTTTTTGTATAAACCCTGATTACAATGGTGATATGTCACTTGAAATAAAATCGTGGGGCAGAATATTTCATAACAGGACACCTATGAATCAGTTTAATACAGAATCAAGCGTCTAGACGAGCGACGGAAAGCTATGAAATATCCTGCCCCTGCGTGGACCCGAGTTACGATCTTCCGTGCCGAAGACGTAACGCGGAGGAATCTCTAGGAGGAAGTACAACGCATAATAGGTACGTTAGCGACCGATTGCGAGCCTAATCTCTTTACGGTTCAGACTTCAGACGAGGAAATTGTCAGAGTCAAGAGTAATTCTGGGGTATCAGTGGCGTGTGATTTTCTAAGATCGTAGTGAATCCGTGTAATAAGTGTACACAGGCGTTCAGGATTATAGGCGTGTAGTCGTAACTGGACGATGGAGAGCTTACGACAAGAAAGTGCCCTAACCAGAAATAATCTGAAAATTACACTTTGTTGTCACGTAATCGGTGTTACATATACGCACGGGAATATCAATACCGACCGACATAAATCTCGAAAGAGTTCCGCGATAGAACGCAGGCCCCGTTCTCTAAAGAGGCTTACATAATCCCATAACAGCTGACGTTTTCACCAGACGCGCATCGCCTCGAACCGGGGATCTCCGATGTCCCTCCCGTTAACAACAGAATCGTCCAGGTCGCGTCCAATTATTTTCGGGGGGGGGGGGGGGGGGCGGACATAACGACGGCGAGACGGCTCACCCCGTTCATGGTGGCACGATCGCGAAGGAAGGAACCGCACCGGCGGTTAAATTTATCCTTCGCGGAGTTTCGGGGAGCTCGTTTTGCTCGATGGATACCTAAAACGCTCACGGTTTCGAGAGGACTCGGAAATAGCTATGGACTCGAGGCTCCCGAAATATCTAACACCATAGATTATAGTGGCGTGTAACGCGCGTGCAAGTACCAGCCCCGACTACCTACGAACCTACCGAACGATTAAGTGACTACGAAACGCTTCCTAAAGCATATATCACGGCCGGTTGGATGCTACTTTGACAGGCATCGGGCGCTGATGTATGCCGGTTCTCGGTGGACGATAGCGTGGCGCCTCACAGCGGTGCGAATAGGGGTAGTAGGGGACATTCGTTCGAGAAATTAAATATCCCCTATCGGAATCTAACGAATGTATACTAATTCCTAAATGTCCATCAGTCTCGGAACTGAAAATATTACTAAGATTTAATAAAAATTGTAATTAGGACGAACGTTTAAAGTTGGACATTTTAGAGATAGCATTTTTCATCAGAAAAAATTGATTCGTTTTTAGAGATGCCATGACGACCCTGTTTAATATTTTCTCTTCATTCTTTTTCTAGAATTAAGAGCATTCTTTTGCGTTAACAATTGACACCGTCAACTAAAAATTACTGTTCATAATGGATTAAAAAGTAATGCTCAATGAAATAAATAAAATTGTGAAAGTTCTTTACAATTGACAAGGAATATCTTTCAAGTTCCATCGAGTTCCACGTTCTAACCAGTTGGAATATTTTCAGCACACCTTCTTCCACAGAATCGTGCGAAAAGCATTTTCCCCTGCAGCCCGCTCTTTAAATTATTAATGTTTAAAACTGTCAGCGTTACGTCATTTTACGTATGTACGTTCGCATCCGACGTATTATTATTGTGTTACAAAGGGTTTTTACAAATATTTATGTATATTGGGATCTAGTCTGTCGAATAAATTAATAAGAGATGAATAATAATGCTTAAGTAAACTGTAAATTTCGTTAAAATTTCTCATAGTACTATTTGACTTTTCCTTATAACTCGGAAACGAATAGTTTCCCCAACATTACATTTAAATCACTTAAAGAGCATTAAATAAAATACTAAATAAACCGTTTTCAAATTTTTTTAGTAACAATTAAGTTGAAAAAATTGAAAAAAATTAAATAAACATCCAATACCTATATTAAATAATAAATCATTGGAAAGGGATATTTTTTCCCTATTTTTTGGCTTAAATTTCATTCCGGTATCTTTTATAGGTCAAAAGTCGTACAGAAATGTCCCCCTACAACCCCCATTCGGACCATTGTGCGCCTAGACTATCGAGCATTCCTACCGCCGAATTCCGAGTGGGTAATCATTGAAATTAATCTGCTAATCTACCAACGAGAAATTCTTCCTTTCACTTCGATCTTTTCTATCTCTCTATCCCTCTGGCAATGCAACGATGCCAGAATGGTACCGCGCCATTAATCGGCTAATCGCCGACACGATAAGGTAAGATGGCCCTTACTTGAAGTAGAGCGATCACCAGACGCGTCTCACCGCTCTGCACGGCTATGGTGCTTATGGTGGTGGTCGGGCTGGTGGTTTGTTGCGGCGCATCCTCGTTGCTCTCCACCACCGTTCGTGATTCCTTCTCACGGGGCCCCTCGCCGTTCGCCGTCGTTTCCATCGTGCCGTGCCCGTCCACCATTCTCGTAATTCTTCCCCTTTCGGCGGCAAGACAGAATCGTTCGAACTACCCGCGTGGATCGATTTAGCGATTACATCGATTACTTTCAACTCATCGTTGTACACGCGCTACAGTTTCCTCTCGAGATCGGTAACAGCTACATCCCCGACAGAGGCTAACATTTTACGACGGCCGATCCGCGCGATGAATTGGCAACGAGAAACGTTTCCTAGAACTTGAGAATTTATATCGAATCCCGCGGAACGTCCGGACTCGGTTGGCTGATTTTCGCGAAACACGGAATGCCGTTGGCGATTCTCCAAAAATTCTCCGGTTTGAAGGTGCAAGGAAAGGAGGAAGGTCCCTACGGTTTGTTTCAAGTCGACGCTATATTAATTTCGGGGCCGCCGCCATCACGCGGAAACGTTTTCGGACGGGGGCGAAATTGATGCCACTCGTCGTTCCTTCCTCCTTCGAGGCGATGTGGAAGTTACGTTCTCCAGTTACCGCCGCCCGACTCTCCGCCGATTAACGTTATTTTTGGCCATTCGCCAGGGCCGCGTCTGCGCGAATTCCGCGGCACGCACCGCGACGAATCCGTTCCCCGCTACGGACACGCGAACCGCTATTCTTCGCCGCGAACAATCCCGCCCGACTTTTCATCGATCGCCCATCGTACTTATACGCCAGAAGAGCTCACGTTCGAAATTGCTGAAAATTCAGAAATTTCGAATTTTTAATAAACTCTTCCTTGGAAGATAGAATTTTAAATCCCTAATTGCTGAGTGGATAACAGAAACCGAGATAGCGCGTGATCTCAGATATAACTGAACTCCATTACGGCACTATCGAATTTCATAGATAATTATTATCGGAACTGAAATCTTTAAAATTCTGGGTACATCGTTCTCTCCAATTAAATTCCCAAAATCAAGCTCACTCGGAGCTCTCTCTCTGAAGAATTTAAACTCCACCTCGGAAGCTTCGGCAGAAAATACAGAGAACTCCGGCTACGTCGACTAGAAAAATGGTCCCAGCGCGACCAGTGGATTAATTAGCCCGCGTTCAATTAAAACGCGTTAGAGATTACAAAGGGACTTGGGTACAGGTCCCTGCGGTCCGCCGTCGGTGTGTTTATACTTTATAGTACCTTTGTAAGGTGACGTCACCGACACGGACGAACGAATGGGAGGATAAAACCGGACTGACTGGTGGCGTTCTCCGAACGAGAGGTTCGCCACACCGCGGGGCCCCACGATCGAGGGACGATCTCCCGTAGAAATCGGGGGGGGGGGGGGGGGAAGAAAAAAGAAAAGGAGCGGCCCCGAGAAAATTGAGCGAGGACCGCGCGTGCACAGCCCTCGCGGAAATGGTCCCTCGCGGATTCCGCGCTGGCCTTGCGGAAGCGTTCGTCTTACGCGGTGGCCATCGCCGCGGAACAATGTACGGTACTATCGGTCGCATTATGTCAGGCTAATTGCACGTTATCTAGCGGCTGGCGTGTCTGGGCAGCGGGCTGATTAACGGGCAACACTCGCGTGTCTTCGTGTACGTATAGTTTTCTCTAATTGGGTTCAACGGCTAGACCCGTTACCGGTGCCCCGAGTATTCCGCGGCGATAATAGTAGCGAATGATGGAGCTCGAGGGAGACGTCCAACGCGCGAAGTAACCGCGCTCTGAATTATAGAAACGTAAATATAAATAAAGGAACACGCGTGGCTTTAACAAAAAGATATCTATCTCGGCCACTTTGCCATTTCACGGTGCTTCCAAGGTTCGGTAAAAGATGAGCTCGACCGCGATGCACTCAAGGACGAGAAGGAATTGAGATCGACCGAGAAACGTGACAAATTGTGCCGATCCTTATCGCCAAAAATCGCGGTTCCTTTCTAGCGAACGAATCCATTTAAAGCCAAGGAGAGGCTTAAGAATAAAGGAAAAGGAGAGGGGAAATAAGGAGCCTCGATATTCCTGCAAGGAAAACCTCGAACGTTCCTTTATCGGTAAAATGTTAGCCTCCGGTTTATGCAGTCGCGAGGATAAAGCTGTCGCGTGATTATTGTAATCGAGTAAAATTATGTGGCGATTTAATTCTAGATGTGTTTCGCTCGAGGTCTCGTGGGCTAATGTGCCTATTTCTAAATAATCACCCAAACCGATCCACGTTCAAGCAGTGACAAGCACAACGCAAACCGCAACAGCAACAACACTTGCGTGACACATGTCACAACCGTATCGCGTAACCGGTCGATCGATCGCGGATCCAAGCCGACAAGAGACTGAGCCGGGGCCGCGTTTCGAATGCCGCCGAAGCCATGCGGCCGCGGGCGAGCGTGGCCGAGCGTGGCCGAGCGCGCGCGAACGTGGACGATCGCTTCCGAGCGCTCGCGGAGGCAGACGATAACTCCTGACCCGCTGAATTCGAATGGAGCGCCGATAACAGGAACGCCTTTTAATTATCGATAATTCTTAGTCGTTACGATTTTGGCGAGCTTCTGTTACGTTAATAACACGCTGGCATGCTTTTTAACGAAACACGTCGCTTAGAAACTTGACGAGCAAAATTCATGCATACGACGAGTTAAGATAGGAAGTAATTTCTTTGGATAGGCATTCATTTGAATTTTTTTGGGTTTATCGTTGAGGAAGGATTAGGTTTCACGAGTGATTATCATTGGGGGAGTGGAAATCTTGGAGCAATCTTACGAAGTTGGTGTATGAGGGATGTGTTATTATATATAGAGATGTTCCTTTTATTTATTACTGAAATTGTTATTGTGGGAGTGGAGCAGTCTACTTACCAATCTTAGCGTCTCGGAGTTGCATTTTACTTTATGTTAATCTCTATTCTAAAGTTCTGGATTCATTAAGATTCAATTGAAATTTAAATTCAGGGTTAAGGCTCCCATACGCGAGTGAGCCACTCGCGAACTGCAGCCTCGGCAAGCATTCTCGCTCGTCTATGGGGGCCTTTAGAGTTTGAGTCGAAGTGACCGATACGCTGTAATTAATAATAATCGATATCTCGAAGCACGAAGGATCCTCGATAGATGGTCTAATTTATTACAACTCTCCTCTTATAACTCTCTCGTAATTATTCGATGCAAATCGTAACAACCGTAGACGGTATTACTGAAATACAGTAAAGTACATATAAAGCTACTATGACAGTGATCACATGATTAAGCAGTTCGTGGTGTCGTGATTAGCCGGTGAACCAAGCTGGCTCGAGCGTACAGTGACAGATTAACATTGAATATTTTAATTCAAAGCACAGACGCACATAGATCACACAGGCAAAGAAAAAACGGCTAGCTTGTGTTAGACAGCGGCAAACGATGTCGACTTTCGTTGATGCTGGTAAAATCGATGAAATTCTGTTGCACGGCACAGCGATCGAAGCAGGCAGCCTCGTGGCTGCAGTTGCAGCTGCAGCGACACTTGTTTCTCTGGCCATTCAACGGCGAAGCCTCGCTTGGACTCACCTTCCTCGCTCGTTCGAGGAAATCTCGACCCTCCAGGCTCTCCTCCTTCTTCGTCGGCGACATCTCGATACCACTGTCCTCGTGGTGTCGCGTGTACTCCTTCAAGGACAACGTGATATCCTTAGAAGCGTCGAGGCCGGTAACGCGTGGCTTCCCCTCGCTCATCTCGCACACTTTCGTCAACTTTATCGCACGATCGGTGCCGTCGGTTCTCGTTGACAGCTCGTCTCTGCGGCTGTACGACTCAGCTGGAATATAACGCGACTCTTAACGATCCTAAAAATATCGGGGAACGAAAATACAGAAAGGGGAGGCTCACTTTTCGAGGCCAGCTCAGTTTCGCGGTGTAGTCCGTTCGTTTTCCCATCAACGTCCGGCGACACTATGCGCTCGAGATCCCTGATTTCCTTCACGTCCACGTTTTCCTGATGACCTTGCAAGGTGTTCGATATCACCTTGTAAGAAGCAATCCCCAGTCGGGTGTCGTGCGACACGCGCAAAGTTGTGGTTTCTGTAACCTCCTTTACGATCTTACCCGAGTTTTCCTGCAACAACGAGTTAACGAGAGTTTGAAATGTAGCGATATTTTTAAAAATCGGTATCTGGGGTAGGGGAGATGGTGTAAATATGGGCCGAGGTTGTAGCACTGAAATAAATACCGCAATTCGTGATTTTTGTTAAAATTTCTAAAAAAACTTTCGTTAAGTGTGAAATTTACATTAAATTGCATAATCAAAGCATAATTTTATTATAAAAAGTTCATTCATTTATTTATTTTCTATTTCACCTTATTTTTTTCTTCCCCATTTTCAAACCTTTTTGAATTTTTATTCTATTTTCAAATTTTTCAGTTTTCTTGGGGTCTAATTAATTTTGAAATTTCACATGTAATTACTAATAGCATGGAAAAAACTTATTTTAATTTTCAAATACACAATCTCTAAAATATCAACTATTTCTTTCGTGCTTTTTACCTTTTCAGCTTTGATCCACATTACCACTGTATTTTCCGAAACTATTTTTCTTGAAAATTTTTGTAGAAATGGCATAGCGACGAAATAGTTGAATTTTCATGCTGAAGAACTATCGATACATTATCTCGCATCTATGAGCTACCATTTCCACCTTCTGTTTCGGCAATTTTTACGTGTTTAATATGTGTTTTCCTCGAAATAATAAGAAATTTACACCTTCTCCTCTACACTTTCCTCAACCAACCTCTACTCTTTTCTCCAGCAATACAAGCTTCTCAACCTGCTTCTCCTCGTTCGTCTCTCGACCTTCCGGCTTGCAAGCATTTGTCAACGAGTCCCTTTCCTCCGTTTTGGGAGCCCAGGCAGCTTCTTCTTGTTGAATCACAGAGGACGACAACTCCTCGCTCGTCGCGGTGAACTTAGGATCCTCGATGTTCCACCTTCGCGGATTAAAGGGCGCGATTGAAACGGAATTATTTCTCGCTGTGAACTGCGAGAGATCGCAACGGGGCGAGACGCCTGGTTCCTCTGTTTCTTACCAAGTATCGCGCGCAGACGTCACGGTTGCTGGAGCGGCAAGGTCTTCGCATTCTGGGGACGTAACGAAGGATTCGCTTCTGGAACGCCCTGTCGGAGTCACCGAGCACTCCGTGGCGGTCACGTAGCCCTCCATGTTCGAGTCATCGGCTAGGCTGTCGTCGAAAGACCTCTCGATAACCTCCTGCGATTAGACCACGGGGAATCAAACATGGAAAACAAAAAGAGCCTTTCATCTGTCGTCAGCTTTCTGGATCTTTAAATCTGAATCACTCGAATCTTTATATGAATTTCCACGTGTATATTTTTACAGATTAGAATTTGATCGGCCGAAGAGTCTGGATACTCGAAGCGAAATGAATTACTGAAAAATCACAGTGGAATTCAATAGCAGCCACTTTAAGCGGGTACTCCAGAGTAACTGGGCGTTTTCCAACGCCATCTTCGGGAATTTATTTAACAAAGACTATAAGTTTATACTGTCTGGCGTTTTGCCTGCATATTAAAGTATGTTTGAAGCGTGCTCGGAATTTTTATTTGAGCTTTTTATCACATGTATATAGATATACCCGGCGCGAGCTTCTTCAAAAAATTCTTCTCCGTGTGGGGGGGGCTCCCAAAGGAAGAACCTAAGGTTTATTTTCTTTATTATGGTTGTCGCTATGGTTGGAACCGCAGAAGCCCCCTAACAATAAAAAATTACAGAGTTACAACATTTTGGAAAGAATGTTCGTTTTCTGCCAAAAATTTAGCTGGTTACGTTCTGTACAATTAATTTTTTACAAGATAGAAACTCGTCCATAGTTCCGACCATAGCGACAACCATAATAAAGAAAATAAATCTTAGTTTTTCCATTTTGAATGACTAGAATAGTTCTCACACCATCGCCCAACGGAAAAGATTTTTTTAAGAAGCTTGTGCCACCGACTATATCTATGTATAAATGCGATAAAAAAGCTAAAAAAAAATCCGAGTATTACTTCAGACACAGCTTGATATGCAGGCAAAACGCCAGACAGTATAAACTTACAGTGTTTCTTGAATAAATTCCCGAAGATGGCGTTGAAAAAGGGACAGTTACACTGGAGTAATGAAGATATTAGACTTCCCCATATCAAATTACTCCGATCATCGATCCAGAACTAACGCTAGGGTAAACCAACCAGTAATTGACCACATGCTAGTGAATTATAAATAGTGTAAATTATAAATTTAAAAATTATTATTTGCTTATAAATGGAGTGTAGTTGCACTTTTAATACCCCATATTTTTAGTTCCTTCTTAAAATCCGTTGAATTCTTATTAAAAGTATTTAAAAAATGTATGCGGTCATTTCCTGGGCTTCTACACACTTCGGTCATTCACTGGTTGGTTTACCCTCCCTTTTAATGCCTCGGTAAAATAAAAATGTAACAAACAAATTACCTCCTCCGCAGCTTCTTCGTCCGCTTCCTCACCCTCATCACCCACAGCCCGATCGAAACTAGAATCCCCGCGGGTTTCACTTCCGTTTGCGCACGTATCCTTCGCAGCCTTCTTCTCCATCGTCGTAGAAGTCTCCACCACGGGGGAGAGAACTATGTCGACGCTATCGTTCGTGCAAATTGTCCCATTCGTGGTTGCAGACGACGTGGACGTCTCGGCGACGGAGACAGACGATGAATTCCAAGCTGTCGCACCTTTGGCCGCCGTTGTCGTCGAGGACAACACCGTGGAGATGGACTTTGGCTGAAGTTGCACCGTGGATGTGGAGGAGCTTATGGAAGGAGTCGTGGACACGACGGTGGTCCCGAACGATGACGTTCCAGTGGAAATTGGCTGGCTGTGGCTGGAGACGGACGTGGCGGCTGTGACTGGATTGCTCGACGTGGAGAACAAAGAGGAGGTGGAGGACATCGCGGAGGATGACATGGGAACTGGTCGAGTCCTGGCTCCCGCCTCGCAAAGTCTCGCGTCCAGCTTCTCGGCCAGGCGTGTCACTTCCGCCAGCCTCGCTGAAATCGCCTCCACCGCTGTCAAGTTACTGACTTTGCCCGAGGCATCCTCGGCCTCAGACATTCTAGAAAAAATAAATTTCCGTCGTTCACTAGTAGCTATTAATAGAGTGATCCGAGAGGTCCATGTACTCGCCGATGGGTGGTCTAACGTGGAAGATTACTAATTTGCTAACTCGCATAGTTATTAATTAGGTACTCGAATATTTGCCTGGGTTTATGTTTCTTTAATTGGTCTCAGCTTCATTCCCTTTCGAGGCCAACGTAGAAAGACTATTTGTATTTAATTAAGGAAGCAGCTTTGATGTCGACATATAAACTATGTAACTTTGAGAAAAGACTTCCAGTGTGAGCTTTTAAAATCTCAAACACTCAAACACATTTATGTTTACGTATAGATGAAGCGATGCTTTGCGATACGAGAAAGGAGAAGTTAAGGTAAATGTACCAGTGCTTCGCCATGTCTCAGTACTTGAACAGTAACCTGAATTTTTATTTATTTTTAAACTTAATTTTTAATTTAATTAAGAAGAAAAATTAGTGTCATGATGCATAAGTATTTAGCAATATTAATTAAAATCGTTATTATAGAAAATTGAAAATCGTTAGGTTGAAATAATTATTTTCTAATGCACTTCGTATGCATAGCAGATTTCGAGAGATTTCTTAAGCTTCTGTTAAGACACGCCGCTCATTTGTTAAGAAAATATTGACTGCATTTCTTATTTATATATTACGATAATACATTAGTACTAATATTAATTTTTTTAGAGAAGTCTGAACTTTTTACTGGTAGCTACAAGAATTTACTTAATGTACCAGTACATTTTTAAGTTTTCTGCTTACACTTTTTAGACATTTGCATATTTTCAGATTTTCATTAATACATACGTCTATTACAATACATAACCTTTTATCAGTATCCGATACTATAATATTGCGTTATCTTCCACACATCAACAAAATTTTTTTATTTCATGATGGTTTTTACAAATGAAATTAGGAGAAAACTTTGCCGATATTCCTTAAGCCCCTTAAGGGTTTTGGCATTAGTACATTTACCTAAACGCTCGTGAAAGAAAGAATAGAAATATTCTTGGAACTGTTCTCGAAGAAAGAAGGTGGCTTTTATTCGTAAATCAGAAAAGAGGCGTAAAATCATACTTGGTATTGTAATATGGGATTTAAATCGATGCAACTATTAGTTAACATGTTTAACATGGCGATGTATCGCGCATATTATGACAGAAATGATCGGTGCTCAGAAAAGGACTTCGGGTATTAGATTTTGACAGATCATCGATCCGGTTTCAACAGCGAAATTAAACGCGACCAGGCCGGCTAAGAAAACGTCAAATTTCCGAAAGTGTTACGTAATCGACAGTGACAGCCCCGCGACGACGCGTCGCAGACCAGATGGTGGCTTCGATGTGGGGCGAAGTTCTAATTTCGGTGAACCGAGAGCCGCCGAATCTGCAGAGCATCGCGTTTGAGCGGCATTTTCAATCTTTACCGTACGCATTAAAATTCCGCCCCGTTCCCATTGGCCTGCTGCACTTCCCTTTATCAAAAATAGCTGCGTCTCTGCGAAGACTTCGAGTGAAACAAAAATGGCGTGCAGGTATATTGGAACGAAGAGACGAAGACAAATCCCCCACATCGCACACTTGTGATAATCACAGTAAAACGCCGATTATTCGATGAACTAAGGAAACATTATACTCCCAGTTCAATTATTATAATAAGTTATACCTATGTAAATTGGAACTTCGTGTAAAAGCTCGAGAACCAAATAATCTCTCCAAATTTCTAAAATTATCTGATGAAATTTTTGAACTCAAGTAATCGAAATCAGTTTCCCATTAGATTTCAAAGTTAATTTATACGTATGTACAGGGTGTAAAAACTGAATGTATAAAATAGAATTTTAGTAGAGAATTAAAAGAATTTACCGCAAAATCGACATTGACCTTGAAATTCAGGGCCCAATTTTTTAATCTAAACATGTTTAATTCACTGAAACGAGAAAAGGTGTTAAAGATACTATGTTTCAAACAGTAAACAACCAAAATGGTCCCTTTGATACTTTTTATCCTCCCAGTGAGCAGAGCAAATGAAAATACAAAAAAAATAGATCTTAAATTTCGAGGTGAACATCAATCTTACGGTACATTTTTTAACAGATCAAATCACCTCTACGAACCACGATAATAATGTTTTTACACCCTGTACATCAATGGATCACAGCCAAAGAGCTTCCCCACTACCATCTCTCAACCACCAAAGCCTCGCTAACACGTGCATTAACAGATCTCAATAGAATCTAGTTCATAACGCCTCCATTGTGCTCAGACTCCTAAACAAATAGTAGAATAGCTTGGGAAAAAAAGGAGGCAGAAAGTGAGCTTAGTAATACAGTTTCAAACGCGGTCCGTTTGTTTTGGAGCAGCGCCAATCAACTGCATTTTCCAGATTTAAAATCTCGCGTCGCCGTTGCATGCAGACTCCGTGCGAGCACTCTCGTAACGAGTCGCGATGCCGTGGACTCTCGCGTGAACAATGCGCGCGTAACGATTTCGTGGCCCTGACCGTCCCCGTGTGGGTGAAAATGGGACACTTGTCTCTATGAATACAAACGGTGGCGCGTACGTCAACGAGAAAGACACACGGTCGACCCATATTTATCGCACTAACACGTGGCCGGACCGCGAAACCGCACATGCCTTCCGCGGACAATGCAATTTTTAAGAAAAAAAAACAACCATGTATCTCGAAATTCCCGATATTAAAAACATTGCTGAGAGCCGAGACGATGGGTGACAACATTGCCAAGCTTCCGAACGCAATTGGGGGATTTCGAGGCAGGGTGCAATTTGTTAATTAAAAACACTATGATACCAGCTATCAGTGATCCCGTTTAAGGTGAGATAGAGATAGATGGATAGATGGTTGGAGGAGGACGCGGTTGGTTCTGGGAGCAGCGATCGAACCGGAGCAGAGGGCACTTATCGTATTTCGAAACGTTCGACTTACATGCACCGATATCAAGGTGTAGGTATCTGGTCGACGCGCAGCCATGGACTGACACACCGGCTCCGTTAAAAACGGAGGTGCCCGTCGTCGACGTAGCGTGCCCCCCTCGCCTCTTACTACCAGCTCCGCCCCCGGTCACCGTCCCGAGCCTATATAGATATAGCCCGATCGTGGATCCAGCTCTTTTCGATTATTCTCGAAAGGCGGACGACCACCGAATAACCAGCGTTTCATTGCTTCGACCCGAATGCGCCGGATACGACGAGCAGGAAAATGTCGAAGGACGCCGATGCTCGATCGAGAAAGCTAGAAAATGTTCGACGAGGGGAACTCTGCCAAATCGCACGGCCGATCGGTAAAAATGATCGTGACACGATCCACCGTCTACGTGCCTCGACGCGGCGGACATCGAAGATATAAAAGACACTTTTACGAGAGCGGTCAGCTTCGTAATTGACGCTGGTTCCGCGTTATTCTTGAACCAGCACCAAGAACTCGCTTCGAGAACGCCTTCGATCGTTGGTCGTACTTGCCGTTGATGGCACAGGGGTTCCTTTAATCGCGACCTCAACAGCCGACCCAGCCGCACCATGCGCCCGACCTCCAGGAGGAGCTTCTCCCGATTTCCCAGGATGTCTCTTATCTCCGCCCTGGCTCGAGACTCTGCGGCCAGATCCTCTGCCTTCGAGGATCGACGGAGGGATACCACTGTGTCGATTAGGTCGCGTAGCTTCGAGCAGTGCTTGACAAAGGGATATTCCAAGTTAGCGTATAATTGAGAGTGAGGGTTACTAGAGAAATCGCGGGGATTCTTAGCGGCAGGATTTAATATTTATTTAGTCGATTGATTGGAGTTGGGAATTAGAAAATGACAAGGAAACTGGTTAAAAAAATAAGTGAGTATTTTATCTGATGAGCAAAGAGATAGTATGAGAAAAATATTAAAACTGACTTTCAAAAAAAAATAAAAATACACTGAAAGGTAAAAAATAATTTCTTCCCTTGATTAATCTACGACGCTAAATTTTTTTAAGTCGGCGCCAGATTTACACAGTGCGAATGACGAGGCGCCGACAAAAGAAATACGAGAGTCGTAGATTAATCGAGGGTAAAAATTATTTTTTACCTTTCAGTGCATTTTTATTTTTTTTTGAAGTCGGTTTTAATTTTTTTACTGCTAACTTTTTAGTTTTATATATATATATTGACAAAACATGCTGAGGAGATATGCGCGTACATACATTAAATAATAATAATTGGATGACAATAGTCTTTATTATTAACCAGAACTGGCAAAATACTGGGCGAATGTTGAATCCCCCTCTTTCGAATAAAAAAAAACATATAAAAAAATACATACGGGTCGAATTTATAACCTCCTCCTTTTTGAAGTTGTTTAAAAAAGGGACCTAGGTATGATTAGTTAGGTGCAGATTTTTCTGTCGAGTATTTTTTCATTTTTCGGTTCAATTAGAAAAATGATGGTTCACCGTGCGTACATCTTCGACGCTTCGGTGGAAAACAGCGCACACCCTCAGCCTGGTTAATTGTTCTTGTCCAACGGATCGAAGCTGCTTCCAGACCTGGCGCAGCCTTGAGAAGAGACTCGCGTTACTCTCCAGAGGCAGCCTGCAGGATAATCTTAGCACTCGAGCCCCGTTCACTAATTGGCAGCCGTAATCGTACGTCCCCTAGAAAAGTAGAGGAATCTTGACATCCGTAGAGGCTTCACAAACTTCACAAACTTCAGAGCTTCACTTATTCAGTCAAAGATGAACTTCTCAAAATATATCTTTTTGGAAAATGATTTTAACGTTTCAGAATCGCAGCTGGCTTGGCTAGAAACGTCACTCGTGTTGTGGGTAGAGATGGGGCCAAGTTCAATATGTACTCACGAATCCGAGTAAATCCCAATGCAAAAGTTTCACTTCATGGAATTCGAAAACTACTCATAAGAGGTGACGTGTCATTTTATGTACTTCCAAAGTAGGTACTTGGATTATACAAGCTGGTTTCAGGAAGAGTACACGCAGGGTTCGAGAATGTATTCGTAAGTAATTTGATGTTTGAAAGAATCGAATCTCGTAAAATTAGTATTCGAACCCTGAAAGACAAAAATCTACGGACTGCATGCATACCACAAATATTATGTATCTATGTACATCGTACACTGCGATTTCACTCGAATTCTATATTGAAAAAAGAAAACTATCGTAGGTATCCTATGAATCATGAATTAAAAGGTCCGAATCTACTTGGTCAGGGTTCGATTATACTTGAAAGTATCGTTTTCGTTTATCTACGTACTTGTAAAGAGTTCGAATCTATCTCGTCGAGGTTCGAGTCTATTTAAAAGTATTGTGTTTTTTTCGAATTACTCGTGAACAGTCCGAAAGTCAGACTCGAACCCACTTCCAATATACTCCATCCCATCAATAATTGCTCCATTGACAACTGACAAAAGTATTAGGTTGGTGCATATGAAATTGCCGTTTCGCTTGGGGAACTTCAAATGAGAATACCATTTCCTTTTTAACTATTTATATATTTTATTTTTTTCAGTTCCCTGTGACATTTCTCGCGTCGTAAGCCAGCGTTATTTCGTATGCACCAGCCCAACACATCGTGTCATAAGAGGCCTCTGTATTCTAAGAGGAACTTCTCTCACATTTTGAAAGCTACATGGACTTTGAAAGTATTGAAAGATATTAAAATTCAGGCAGTCCGTTGTCGCACCTTCGCAGTTTCCTGAAACGACTGGTGCTCTTCCTTCTGCGACTGTATTTCAATCGCGTTGCAACCAATCTCCATGTGATTTTTTAGAAGAACGTCGTACAGGTCGTTCAGCCATTTAACAGCCTGTAAAATGCATGGTCGTGAGTAGATTATAGTTTGACTTGCACACATTGCAGGAGACAATGTTACGGGATGTTGTTACCTGTTCAGCATCGCTTTCGTAGGTGTGTATCAAGGCGATCTGCTTCAGAGACAGTTTCTGCAGTTCAACGCTGTCGTTGAAGATATTTTTCCTAGCGTTCGTTGCATCCAGAATATCTCTGACGTTCACTATGTCCTCGCCGTAGTCGACTTGCACGTCTCGGCCCAGAGCATCCTTCACGGGCATGGAGAGTATGTCCGACAGCTTCTCGCCTTCTTTCACCAGCTCACACTCTAGGGTTTCTGCGAAGTCAGGCCGGCGCCACAAATATAACAACGTTTTGAGATCGTTCCACCTGACTAGCGTAATTTTTATTAGTCGTTGTAATGGATATTCGGGTATCACACGAAATTTTACCAGTGGAGATAATTAATTAGGATTTTATTTCATAGGTGAATTTTATTTAGAAATCATTTACGAACACAGTTTCGAGATTTGAAGATCAGACACTGTTATTTTCTTGTTTTTTTTTTATTTCCTTTCCTGGTTACAGCTATTCTTAATTTCTCTTGATATTTAATAGTTCGTAATTATATTGCTCATTAACGATGAAACTAATTGTAAGCGAGTGTTACGAAACTAGTGAACTCCATAGCAGTTTCATATTTAAAATCTGTGCATTTCTCCCTTTCATTTTTTAATCACCGAGCTAAGTGAAATACATTCTCGAAGTTTAAATATGTTTTTAAAGAAAGTACGAGTACGAGTGCAATCTTTAATCGAATAATAATTGACGAAAAGCTATTTACCCAGAACAGCTTGACTTTGCTCCAGCTTCTGAAGGTTCGCACTAGCCTGAGAGAAATCGTGAGTCCTATTGCCCATCACCAGTTTCTCGAACACTTCGCTCGTCTTGTCAAAGTACTGAAATGGGAGGAATGAGAGTGTAACGCATCTGTTTCTGCAGCTTCCACTTCGTTTCTTAACAAGGTACCTCGGAGACCAGCCTGAAGAACCTTTGCGAAGTGATTAGCACGTTGCGCCGTCTCTCGAGCCTGGTCGCGAAACTGCGACAAACGAAGTCCATGAAGTCTCTCTGAGATTTCAGGTCTCCGGATAAACGTGTGCTTGGTAAACTGTCGATCCTGTGGAGGAGTTCCGCGTATCGACCGTAAGTCTCCTGAAATGGAGATAAACTTCAGCGAAGGTAAAAGAAGAACGTCTTCGTGTTCTTCTGTGTAGAACTGTTAAGAGCTACTTCTCTTTCTGCAACATCACTTTATGCATGCCATAAAATTCTTCTCTACTTTAAAGGATTAGAAGTATTATCAGCTGCATTAGAACTATTACTGTTCTATTGACCATTTGTGGATAAGGGTGTCATGGACTGCTCGCTAATTGGAGGTCACATAAAAATATAATGATGCACTGAAAAGAATTCCAGCCTATACTAGTCTATCGAGGTGGTGTTGCGTTAAAAATAATATTTAAAAAATATCCAGTTATAGTTTAGGTGGTTAGATTCAACTTCACGAGGAGCAAGTATTATTTATTTTTAATATTCCAGAAGTCACTCAACTTTTCCAAGGTATGCTTGTTGTACACATACGAAGCTTCGAGAGCTAATGTTAGAAATGATATTATTTATTACAAACTAATATGCCCATTTATTTTCATGTAACCAGAATAGAGTGTATTTGTAGCAATCTAACGATCCCTCGTTCGTTCTAAATCACTTGACAATTAATTTTAATATGTATTCGATGGTCCAATTTGTTTACGCTTACCCTGCACTCCAGTTCCAATTCCTCGTGCCTCCTTCGGAGCTCCTCCGAGGAGGAAACATCGAACCCAACCTGGCAACAGGAATTCAGCATTGCGTCAGCTGGTCCAAGGATCCAGTCTGTGACACGCGACACACCCTTTTCGAGATCGCCGATTACTCGGGCAGTGTCCAGGTTCCTTTCCATTTCTGACCAGGAATTTTCGATGTCCACCTAGCAGGGCATAAAACCACCTCGAATACACACAGGTATAAAACAAACACGTTTCTGCGTCACCGCGAAATGGAAGAGGTACCTGCTTCAATTCAATGGAATCTATAAGCTCGTGAATTTGTTTCATGGCGTCCAGAGCATCCTTCGCCGAGTCCCTGCTCATCGAACTCACCAAGCTTCTGCCTGTACAATAACGATAACAATAGTGACACTTCTTAACCCCTGCCAACATTGAAATTGAAAGGAGAAACAGCCAAAGCTTCCAACTTCGACAAAACACTGACCGATAAGGAAATAAATTCTCAATAAACACTAATGACAATACGTTTCGACGTATATACATACATAATTTTTTTTCAGAAGACTGGTTTCGTTGAAACTCAGGAGATAAATAAAAAGAACGCGGTTTTATGAGTAAACTATCTTCTGTGTATTTCTGTCTTTTTCGCGTTCCTTCTGACAAGGGATGTTCGGTTAGCCGAGCACTCCGATTATTTTTTTAACTGCGCAGGCTTGTAGAGGACCTCAGTGGAAATATCGGGCAATTTTTTATTTGTGTCCATTTTCGGTTCTTCGGGGTAAAAACACCCCCAAAGGTTAACGAACGTTTTCCTATTTTCCAGTATCTCTTGAAAACTATGCTGAATACAAAAATATTGTTATAAAGAAAGTTCAATCTTTTTTTACGCTGTATAAAACTAGGTAATCGAATTTTGTAAAACTTACGATTTTCACTGTTTAAATTACAAATGATTAACAATTTGATTCCACAGTTTTATAGAGCATAAAAAGCGATTAAATTTTATTTCTATGAATTTTTTGTACCTACTATAGCTTTCATGATATACAGGGAAGTAGGAAATCACACATCAACGTTTAGGGGTTGTTTTTGTCTGATTAAAATTGCCTGATACTTCTATTGAGGTCCTCTACCAAGCTGCGCAATTTAAAAAAGAAAAAAAATTGGAACGTCTGGGTAACTTCCAAGACTAAAGATCCAGGAACACTTCTATCGGCTGGCCTCGAATGAGACGATGAAGATCGAAGGAAATAGATGACATTCGCGCGTTACTGTCCACGCTCGCCGTTTTTGCACCCTCGCGCCGCGGCGAGCACGCGTCTCCTAAGAAACGTTGTTGCCCGACGTCCGGTTAAGCCGGTTTTTCAATTTTTAAGGACAATCTAGCCGCAAGTGTCTATCCCTGTCTACGACTGGCTTGATCGTTCGCGCCGCGTTGGACCAGGAAATAACCATTAAGCCGCGACTACGACGCGGCCGGTAGCGTTGGCATCGTTCAAACGGGAAAGAACGCGATCGCGAAGGGACAGCGGGGAAATCTTCGTGTTCACCTGAGTGGAGGACGTATCGGGCGACGGACGCCAGTTCCGTGCTCATTTCCCAGTAGGACTCCAGATCGTCGTCAGACTCTGACATCCGGAATCCATCCAGAGTGGACAATCTTTGGTGAAGGTCCGCCAGCTTTGAAATGAGATCCACCGCGTCCTTGCCGTAGTCCTCTATTTTCTGTGAGAACAGATATCGTGAACATTATTCGGAAGGTGAAACTGGTCGAGAGTGAATGAGAGTGAAAGTATAACAACTTCCTGCGGGATAATTGTAATTAGTGCGCTTGTGTATGGACGTTTCTCTCACGAGTCATTACGGAGACGGCTATGGGAGTCGTGCTATTATGGAGGGGTCAAGAATTTAAAAGCATAATGGAATTTCTTGGCTCTTAATTGCCAGCTGTATGCGACGTTTACGGGCTTTCTTGTGGGATCGCAGTGGGATTGAATAGCTTCTTTGGAATATACCGTAAAATGGGGGAACATTGGCAGTACGGGGTAACATTGGCATCTACTTAACATCTATTAAAAAGGGAAAGGAAAAAAAAATTATGCATTTTTACACATGTAGCACAATCACAAACGATGCAATGTTATAATAGGATACCTAAACCAAATTTTAAAATGTTAATTAAAAAAATAAGAAAATAAAAGAATTAAAAAAGTATAAAATAGAATGCATTGAACATAAAAAGAAACAAATTTAAGTGTTAATGTAAGTTCAGATGTGGTAATACTTTAACATTTTAGGGCTATTTATATATGATTTGCCAATGTTACCCGGTTACGGGGTATCATTGGCACATATTTAAGATGTAATAAAAAAGGTTAAGGACAAAAATTTTATGCATTTTGACACCTGTTGTGCATTCACAAAAGATGCGATGTTATGATGGGCTACTTAAAGCAAATGTAAAAATGTTAATTTTTATTTTATATAGCAAAATGTTCCAAAAACATGCCAATGTTCCCCCATTTTACGGTACTGGAAGAATTGGTTGGAGGAGTAAAGGGTATGAGGAGGTAGGAAATTTGATCGAAGCACTGCCAGGTGACTGTATCGTGGAGGAAGGAGGAAAGTTAACCCTTAGTATCATAGCGTAACACCGGTATTACGCGAATCGAAAGAGTTGTGCGCGCCATTTGGGAGCTTTTTCATGCACTTTAAAGCGTTACTTTACTATTACCATATGTAACAAGTGTCGTTAGGTCATTAATACATTCGTATTGTTGATAACGATTCAGTGGCCAGGGCCACTGAAAGTACCAGGTAAATGCTAATTTTTTTTCTCAATTATTTCGGTTTTCCTGTTTGAATAAATTTGATGTCGAACGTTATAATGTATGTAATACTAGTGTAACATTTGTTACATATGGTAATAGTAAAGTAACGCTTTAAAGTTCGTGAAAAAGCTCCCGAATGGCGCGCACAATTCTTTCAATTCGCGTAACATGGGTGTTACGCTATGATACTAAAGTTTAAATTAAATTAAAGGAGAAGTTCGTTTTATGAGTTCTCATTCGTCGTATTACGCATTTTGGGCAAAACTGATAATTAGATGTTTAGCCTAGTACCCTTAATCAAACGTGGTTATAACGCTAATTGAGTAGGTACGGGTTATTAGTATTACCACACGCTTCTGAATCCATTCTGCGTGGTCGTATGATCTGTTACCACTCAATTCGTACGGCAGCTGAGCGGGATTGACGTGAACCTGAAGCCTCGTCAAGGTAAGGTACGTTGGCTGAAACAACAACGAAAAGGAGACGAATTAATTTGCTAATTTTAATGAAATGACATCATGGGTAGGATAGATCGCGACATAAATGATCGAGGCACGTGCTCGCGAGGAGCAACACTTTTCCGACGAAATCGCAGAAAAATTGTTGAAGCCTAAATGGCGAGTAGTAGAACTGGTATGTCTGGTCGGCGCAACGAAGTCGTATATTATGTAACTTGGAGGCAAACGCGACTGATCGGAAAACCATGGTCCGATACATAACTTACGCGTAACATATTGAGATTTTTGTGGAGGATATATTACTGTGAATGCAAGCTGACTCTTCGATTTTAAATATAGGAAACCTAAAGATTTATGGATGTGACCGTGCGTCCTTTGATCCAGACCAGCGGCAATGCTACTAACATTAAGTCAAGCGCGTAAGTAGAAGTGGAGAGTAATAGACAGGCACATTCAGCGCGGCAAGGCTCGAATCCACGATGAGATTCCACATGAAACTTTTCTATCGCGAGACAAAAATCTCAGCGACAATTAAGTGTAACTAATGGAAATAGTCGCGAGAGATGAGATTTTTGAAAATATATCATGAAATTTGTCTGATGAGAGTCTAATTTCACCAAGCTAATGACAAAATAATTAAAAAATAATTAAATATTTGTCGTCACGCCTATATTTATTATTAAAAATTGATAAGGAGAAAACCGCAACTTCTTCAAAGATGCATCAAAACATGGTCAAAATTTTAGATGAATCGAATCGCTAGTTTCCCCATTAAAACTCCCCAATTCTGCTGTTTTTAACTCCAAAAATAGAATTCCCCCTTTAAGGAAACCTTCTTCAAATTGAGATTTCTCTAGAAGTAATTTCTTTTTTTATTATTAAGGTTTTCAGAATTGAACGATTCTCCTAAATCTGAGGAGACTTTCGTTGAACTTCAGGAACACTTTCCTTATTTGCAATTTTAATTAAATACCAACCTCTCCTTCCTTATGGGATTTCGTGCAACTGTCTACCCTTTTGTCCCAGAAGCCCTCCGGGCGAACCACGATCACGGAAGTGGCAGAAGATCCAAGGAGCACCATCGACAACCTTATGCACGACCTTGCAACGCGCCATGAACCCCTTCGTGCATCCACGATCAGTACTAGCCCGTTCCACTTCGTTTCCTGGCTGTCAATACAATAACTCCTCTCGTAACCCACATCCATCGTAACACATAAAGCGTCTATTACTTAAAAAGCCTCATTATCCTCGACAAGAAAACCCAACAATATATTTCAATCCTCGGACAGACACTTCGCACGTTACAATCCAAATAAATCATTCACAGAACCAACAAGAATACGTTGACGATTACCTAAAAATCGACAAGAAGTACGCGACGAGGGATTCCAATCTGGGCTTCGTGGTGGGTTGAAGCTCCGACGGCACATTCACGACTATCAAAGGTCTCCCCTCTCGATCCCGTCCCCCAGGAATGTACGCGAGCTTCGATTCGAGGGCTTCCAAAATGTCCACTGCCTCGAGGCTCTTCGTGGGCATGGCTGGCAGCGTCCCGAATATTATTTCATCGCCTGAAACGGACCCGCGCGCCCGTCAACGTTTGCACAATATCGCGGACAGGATTCCGAGGAGAGGCACGCGTTAATCCAGCCAGGAATTCTCACAGCGTATGCTAAGTGGACGGCCGACGTAACGCGAGTCGGCGGATCGGCCGGTTAAACGATCGGTCTCGCCGATCGACGGAATCGCGTTACGCGCGATCTGGTCCGTCGACTGCGAAAACGGCCCCCGTGGCTGGCGTAGCAGGATACAGTCAGCCGCGGACCTGCACGCGCCGCTTGGCCCCGTACGCGAAACCGATCATTCCTCCTCGAGCCGCGCGGACCGTGTACGCGTATATATCCAATGCAGATCGAGGAACCCGATTCACATTTCTATCGGAGCACAGGGCACGGTGAAAGTTGGGCACTCGAGACGTTCCGTCGCACCTTTCCTCCGGAACCTTGACCAACGAAGCCTCCGCTCACATTGTCATCCGCGAGACACCGCCAGCACTCTTCGATTAAAGTTCAACGAACCCGAACGAAATATTCACGAGCTCGCGTCCGGAGTAACGACACTCGCCGATGGCAAACCGGGAGCTTCCGATTTTCCCAGCGCGACGGAAAGTCGAAACGGTCGCCGGATCGGTTGCAGCCGCGGGTATGGGACCGTTAACGGAAATGCCGCGACAGCTGTTGCGAGGGGGGAGCGTGGTAGCGGGCGCAGGTGCACGTGGCCGACGGGCGCGCGTCTCCGCGACGGAATCGCCCGCGGAACTGTCCAAGGCGGGCCCGACCTCGTCCAGCGAAAAGGAAAAACTGTCACGTGCAGTGTGGCGCGGCCACGTGCACGACGAACACGTACGTGGAAGCCGAAGAGCGGAGCTGCAGCCGCGACGGAGGCTGCAGGGAAACCGAAAGCCATCTCGCTGCTCCATTCAGGTACAACGGTACTCTGGCACCGATTAACCGTCTTCCCCTTCTCTTTCCCTTCCTCGTGGTCTTCCCTCGGCTTTGCCGCGTTCACGACCTCTTTCCGCGACCACGCGCGGCCCCTTTTGTATTCCAGCGAGCGCCTCGCGGAAATTCTGCCCGCCAGGAAAAATTGATGGTTCTTTTGGGGGTTGCACGGTGAGGAGTGGCGGCTAGCCAGGTGAATGTTAAATGTTTGCGAAGGTATTCGTGCTTAGAAGGAAATATTCCTAACTCGAAAATTCTGATTTTAATCACAAATAATGGTTGTACTTTTTTCTTTGGGAATTTACTTCGAAGCGGTGAGATCAGCCCTTAAAGTCATCGCATTTTCTGTTTCCTTAATATGATTTTATTTTTCTTCTGTAGCGTGATGGAGTATAAAAAACTGGGCAATTCTTATATTTAATGTTTATCCCGCACTGTTACAAAGTTATATGAAAAAATTTTTGGGGCAAAACATAGGAAAATTGGGGAATTTTTTTTTAAGAAATTAGCGATTCGATTCATCTGAAATTTGGATCATGTTTTTATGAATCTCTGAAGAAGTAACAGTTTTTTTCTTATTAGTTTTTAATAATAAATATAGAAGTTACGCATGATCTTTTAAATTTGGATCATGTTTTTATGAATCTCTGAAGAAGTTGCAATCTTTCTCTTACTACTTTTTAATAATAAATATAGGAGTTATGCACGATATCTTCCAGGTAATCGCAAACAGAAAAATGAGACGGAGCTTTACTTTATACAAATTTAGCCTCAGTTTCATAAACCAGAATAAAACAAAAATATTTATTAAGGAGAGTGGTGGACTTTTAAACTATAGGGTCTGAACCTTTAATTTTTGCTATCCAAGTTTCCGTGAATTTTCGTATGTAACAAAAGAAATATATAACTTATCGGTATACTGGATCGTGAAAGTTCGATAAATCACTTTTATTTATAAAAGTTAACAGTTTCATTCGACCCCTGATTTTGCGTAAACGTTCTCGACGCTGGTAGTCGATATACTTATTTTTCTGCTGTCTAAGGAATTTTAAAGGTTCTTGATTATAGAAAGGAAGCTTTGTGGGAGATATTGCGATTTGGTCTGCTCGTGAAATCGCGATAAAACGGAACTGTTGGAAACGGAGCTCGATAGCGATGAAATCACTGGCGACCCAAGACGCGGTATGTTTTACAGTCGCTACGAGGAATATTTTTCCACTGGGTGATTTATAGGTGCGACTGACCTCCTCTCGAGGTCGAGTCACGCAGCCGCGCAAGATATTTTGAAGTCGGCTATTTTGCTGTACAAAATCTGACAGATCGGAGAGCTATAGTAAACACTGTCGCTCAATTGACACTGGTTCCTGCCAATTTGGTGTTTGCCGTAATACAATTGAAAGAAAAAATATATTTCCAAAAGTATTGTGCTTATAATACACGTACAACAAATTCAACCGACTTGCGATCAGATCCGCAGGGGGAAAGTAATTCGCGAACGATATTCCCGAAGGCGTCTCAGCAAGCAGCGCGAGAAACCAGTATCGCCTTTTTGTACCGGCTCGGTTGACCGACACGAGGTACCGCATGGTCCCACCCTGAGGCATGCGGGATGACCACGAAGGACGATCGAAGCGTGTTCCCACGTCCAGCGCAAAACCTCAAATACTTTCGTCGTTCCAGCATATTAGCTTCCACAACGTGCCCTTATAATCAAGGCATACTTCAAGGATAAATCTCCAATCCCATAAAACACTGGAGGAAGAGTTGACGTTTACATATGGCCCAACTTGGTCTCCGTGCAAGTACCATTTTTACATTCGGACACCTCGCATCTGCTTCCCTTCGGGTTCGGTGCTCGAAATAACAACATTGCACCTAGCTGCAAGTTCTGAGAAAAGGCGAACTATTATAAGTGGGCATTCACGGAAGACAGATGCGTCTCGTAAAAGCTACAAAGCCCCCATTGAAGATTCCAACGAACTTCGCCGAGCTGGTAGAAGAATTATTAGATCGTTGAAGTAGGTATAACCGCGAGAATAAAGCAAAGCAGATTTTAAAAGTTCGATGCTGAAGTTATCCCTGAAATAAGTTTCGCTCGTAAATACAGGCCTTGTGTATCGAAAGGCGTCAAGAATACAACGTGCTGCGTATAAATAAACCTTGATCTTGCACTCTTCTACCGCGCATTCCGCGATGCAATTGCAGTTCCAGGTGAAAGTAGCTAAATTTGGAATCAGCCATAAAAACCTCGAGATCCTCTCTGCGGTTGGTCGTTAAATGCGCGGATCTAGGATTATCGAGCAACCGATAGTATACGTATAGCCATTTTATTTCCTCGGTGGCACGCGCAAGAAGCAAGGTCGGTGACCGGCGTTGACCAAACACCGTGAAAACCAAGGTGTGTCTCGGTAAATGCAAGCGTACGATACATTCCAGTGGGTGTATATCGGAGAGAACGACGAAATAAAGTTAAATGGGAGATCGTTAGACTCGAAAGGGGTTTGTGACGCGGGAATATCGAACAGTGACGTCACGAACGCGTGCGCCTCTTTGCGTCACCGAAAGCTGAGGATCGTGGACACTGGCGCGGCAATCTGCAAGCCGCGTGAGAACATTTAATCTCGAAGAGTCTACTTTATCATTCGGTACGTTGAAATGTGGGGAACATCTTCAGTTGACGATCTATTTAATCGTTATCCTTATTATCGTTAGCAAATAATATCGAAGCTGTCATAAAATATTTTCAGGATCCGTCATCTTCTTCATTATATTGGGAATTAGGCTATGAAAACTCAAGACACATTTATAATATTTGAATCTTGATTTTATTCAGGACACTTGGAAGGACCGTCTTTATAGAACGAAACGATTCGGCAGAATGAATTCTCAAAGAGAGATCCGTCAAGCACAGGGACTCTATCGGTTGGTCATGCTATCACTATAAACATCCTGATATAAACATTACAGCCCTGTCCTCTCATGCATTCCAGAGCAGTAATAAGAAAGATAATTTTTGTGTAAATAAACTTTCATTAGTTAAACAAAACCAACACATTACATGGCACACCAAAACCTAGAGTGCACTTTGAGCCTGCTAATACAATTAATCGTAATCGGTGCACACTTACAAATTATGAAAATTATTGTTGCTTCAATCACTTTCTTAAACCTTATTGTTTACAAAATTATCATAAATGTAATGGTTTATTTTTACTCAATGTTATGATTTCATTATCATTTATTATCATTATTTTTTCCTAATTCATTCATTTATTTGAATGTATTTTTATATAATAAAGATTATTAATTTTAAACAGACGGGTTTGTCATTCTCTTTCCCTCATTTTTCTTCCTTCAGACCAGCTTTTGGTAGCATCTTTAATATACATTTTTGTGACCTTCGTGACATATAATTTCGATCTGTGTAAAAAAATCTACGCGATTCCAGCACCAATTGAATAGTGTTCCTTGTTAATTCGGAATCATTTGGATCAAACCCATTCGGACTCCGATCATTAACTCAGATCACCAGAAGCTGTCGACGAAGTCTAGAAGCTCCTACGCTACACGCCTCGAAGAATTCTTCGTCATTCAATCCACCAAAGTACAGAGAAACACCTTCGAGCTCGCTGATCCAACTGATCACGATTGCTGGGTACAAATTCAGCTGCAAATCATACGAACAAAAATCATCAACATAGATTCCTGATACTCTAGCCACCAGAAGGTGTCGACGTCGGTAAAGTCGACGAAGCTGCCGAGCCACCAAGCTCCACCTGTTACGTAACGAAACAAAAGATCAAAGCGCGAGATTTCAATCGCACGGAGTGAGAATCAGCCTCGAGAGACATTTTCGAGGATTCCTCGCGACTCGCGGAAGCGCGCGAGGAGGGAAACAAAGGGACAGAGAGAGGGGGGGACAAAGATAGCCGTCGAGGAAGCCTGAGGAGTCTGGCGTCGCTACGGTCGTCGGCCACGAAGAGGTCCGGCAGTGCTGCACCGAGCCTCGCGCTATATCGAGCCGAATTCTCTCTCTCTCTCTCTCTCTCTCTCTCTCTCTCCGCATCCCCCCCTCTCTCTGTCTCTTTCTCTGATCGGCCGAGCCATCGTCGAAGACGGACCGCCGTCGTCCACCTCGGCGAACATATTTCCCCCCCGTTCGTCGGCTATTTCCATCGAACTGTCGATCCGATGACGGTGTTCCGGCTGCGCGACCGCGAAGGATCGTCGATAAACTGGCCAGGAACGGTGTGATCGTCGAGCCAGGCTCGACGTGGAAGAGGAAGAGGAGGAACGATCATGGGCAACGCCACCGCGAAGAGCCACTACTCCAAGAGCCTGGCTGGCGGTGGCACGTCCAGGAGACCACGCTGGGAGGGATCAGGTTAGACACTCTCTCAGAATGCCTTTTCCTTAATCGAATTCCGGAAAAAACGGTCCTGGGGGAACGATCGAGCACCGACGTGTCATCGGGGACTGCCAACCGATCGCCATCTTGATCGACACTCGATGCACGACAGAACGCCCAAGTGCTCGCTTGCCACCTCCCTACGCGACCTGGTGAATCGGCCTTCGAACCTCTGGAAAGATGGGCTTGTATTTATTGAAAGTGACACGGTTGATTCGGTGGTGATCCTTTGGGGATGAAGGTTATCGCTGTGCAAGGGATGCGAGGGACTGTGCCGCGTGACTGTGGGGTGCGTTCGGTGGCATGGTACTTCCGGTAACCGTGGCTAGACGCGAGAGTCGACGATGCTCTGTGATCGGGCTGCTACTCGATTGGCTCGCTCCGATAGTGGGATGATATCTAAAATTAGGCTGCCTCTGCCGACGGATCTGTCAAGCTGCCGCGTAACGTTTGAGTGATCGATAATGGACGATGCGGGGGTAATTAGCCGATTTTCTCGAGTGTCCCGCGGGCTGGTTTTTATGCTTCGTGGTTTACTTCGGGAGGGAAGTTTATTTTAATGGGATTAATGATTAGGCGGGATTGATGGGTTGTGGATAGTTCTATCAGGATTCCGGAGATATTCAATGAGATAAATGTTAGCGAGAATTTTTATGGTAGTTTACGCGGGGATTCTGTATTTATTTACCATGAAATCAGCCAGTAATCCAAAATTAACTCACGCGCCTCCGGGTGGCGTTTATTTTAATAGCCGATGGTGGGTCTGTTGAACGATGGACAGCATTTACGGGAACGTGAAGTGAAAATGCAGAGTGGTGGCTGTGGAATAGAGTTTCACTAATTTTCCTGCGGTGGTATTTTAAATGCATCACTTATTAGTTACAGTCTCCAAGTTAATAATCAATTATTTTAAGAAATCCACAGTTCAAATATCATTTCGTTATACCACTTAAATCACCCCAGCTACCATCAGACTGAGTAATATTTATAATTTCGTCCCCAGTGTCCATTTATTCTTATAATCAATTTGTCCAATAGAAGCACGATCCATCTCAAAGATAAACATTAGTAAATCCTACCGCTGAAATCACCAGCACCTTTGATAAATCATTAATTAGTACATCTGTAGCCCCTACATCTGTAGATCTCTCTACGGAATGCAGAGTCGATTAAAAAACGATAGGTATGCTGTACAAAGGGTGTCGAAGACAGGCCCGAGCCGGTGTCCGGTGTCGGCTCGGAGTCTCGCATAGTTTCCCTAGCCTGAGGACAGCGCAGCGGCGGCCCTCGGATTGCCAAACGTTTCAAATTTTATTTTGGGAGCGCCACCTGCGGACCTGTGTTAGGGACCGTGTGTTCTACGCGTATGTGAGCATCGTTCTGGCACGTGCGAGCTTTCCGTGAACTTAATAACGACCGTACTCCTTTATGCCATCGTCCGAATTTCCTTCGGGACACTCGGATAAAACGAGTACCCGCGAGATTCACAGAGAACCGTAACACGCGATAAAGAAATATTTTATTCGCGGCGTAATCTCCGAGGCATAGTTTAACGCGTTGCCGGGCAAAGGAGGCAAAGAGCCAGCGCGTTTAAAATAGTAAATTAAATAAATATATTTTGTAATGAAACGGCTCGGTATGTTGCCGCTTATATGTACATTAGTTCCTGCACTTCTTGTTTGGTGAGAAGCTGCGCCTATTTCTAAAAATATATGAACACCTCGGAATCTCGATTAACTGAACGATGCACCGAAGAATGCTCGATCACCCTATAAGAAGACGTCTAAACGTACTAATGAGCCGCGATTTTAAATATACTCCTTCGATTCGTACAAGCCGAACAGTGCACATCTCTACCAAAACTGTATCTAGAGTATTTCATGCTATTCTAAGATATGCGGTACCTACTTTCCAACCACCTACTTACATAAAGTAACTTTCATCTGCCCAAACTTTGGACCACTTTGCAGTCTAAATATTTAAATATTAGAGCATCAATGAATCCTCAGATACCTTCTATTGTACTGCACATGTACAACTATCTTAATGTTAGGTATAAGAAGAAAAGGGAGAAGGGGGGGAAGGTGATAAGATTAGCTTAAAACACAAACACGATCGTGTTTGGATTTCAGGGCTTCCAGCTCCGCCAGGGAAGCCAATTTTAATACCAGGAGCGGACGAGTCCCAACCCGATGTGGTGGCCATCCGTTGGGAGAGGTCACCGAGTAACGGTGGCTCGGCCATTGTCGGCTACCTGGTCGAGCACAGAAGGCTCGGTTCTCCGCATTGGGTGCGCAGCACACCAGGGCTTTGCACCTTCCCGGAACTGACCTTGAGCGGCCTCGAGCCAGGATGGCGCTACCAATTCAGGGTCAGGGCCCAGAACGCCGTGGGTCTCTCGCGACCCAGCGAGATCTCGGATCCACTGACGGTGACCTTGCAAAGGTCCGCAGCCTCCGCGCCCTACTTCGAGATAGAGCTCAAGGATACGATCGTCCTCGAAAACGAACAGGTGTCTATTTACTTATTTCATAATGGCACTAACCCTAGAGCGACACTCTGACACTCTTAGAGAGGTCTGACATTATCAAATAATTCTTTTGAATTTCTCTTTAAGTATCCTCTCTGAAGATACTTACATATGGCTTTCGTTTACAGTAACGCAATCGAGGATTGTGGGTGAGAGCTTGATAGCTATTCTACACTGCGTTCCACATTAGAGCATAATCGCTTCGCGCAGGGATACACTGTTGATCGGTATTAAACCGGCAGGGAAAGTGGTACGACCAATCGCGAAAGTGCTACGACCAATCGCGCGTGTCAGATCCGTGGGAGCTGCGCGGATCGGTCGCAAATCGGTGGGAGCATCGGTACACTCTTATATGGAACGCAGTGTAGTATCTGTTGACACGTTTGCAGAGATCATTAAAATCTTCTGGAGTCGCTCGCAGTGGCTGGCTTCGTGTGATTCAGCTCGGTAGACGATGTAACCCTTTACCTTAAATCCCTCGACGAAACGAACTCTTAAGGTCACTGTGTGTTCCTCTTGTTACGATTTCTCCCATCGAGGACCCTGCGAATCCTAGCCACGTAATTCTTTCCACACCACTGTCTCATTTGTTTCTGCGCGTAGGCTGAATTTGTGGTACGATTCACTGGGACGCCGTTGCCGAAGATCGCATGGTTCAAAGACGGCTTCGAGATCTTCAGCAGCAGGCGAACAAGGATCATCACGGACAGTGGCAGGAGCGTTCTATTAATTCATCAAACCGCACTCAACGACGAAGGCGAAATCAAATGCACCGCCACGAACAGGGCAGGACACTCCAGTACCAAAGCCAGATTGGTCCTGGAAGGTTCGTAGGATTTCCATCTCAACATTTGATTATCAAAATTCGAGTTATCGCTCCAAAAAGCGTTATTATAAGAGTTATTAATAAATAATAATAAATAAATAGAGTTGTTAATAAATAAATAAATAATAAATAATTATAAGAGTTATTCCTCCGAAAGGAGTACTTCAACGTCGATTATTAATCGCCTACGATGTTTCGTATCATCAGCACCACCAAAGATACGTCTTCCACGCCAGTACGAAGATGGCCTCCTCTTCGAGCAGGACGAAACTATCAGATTGAAAGTGTCGCTGGCCGGGAGGCCGTCGCCTTCTGTGTTCTGGTATCACGATGGAGAACTGATACTCAACGACGCCAGGCATATCTTCGAAACGATGGACGGCGAATCGATCCTCAAGATACCTGACGCCAAGCGAGTCGATAGGGGAGAGTACACAGTGAAAGCCACGAACAAACTCGGGGAGGACACCTCGTCGTTTCTGGTCACCGTTACAGGTCGTTACGTTGCTGTAAAAGTTCGAAGACCGGTGTATCTTGGAATTTACCGGCAAATCTCGACACTAATGGAGCGACAAATGTCCCAAATATCCCACAAAACCATTCAAACGTGGGGTTTCCACCAACAGATTGTGGCAGGATTTATCCGACAGCTCTGTTGGCAAAGCCCCACCTTCAAATGTTTTGTAAGATATTTTATTATTTATTTATTTGCCATCGACTGGTCGAAACCCTTTATTACATAGCTATGGAAGAAAGCTAGTGTTTCGAACTTGCCTTCAATGGCAAATTCTAGGATTCCTAGATGCCAAGGCAAATGCCAAGATTCGCCGGTCCTCGAACCTTTTACAGTAGTTTATATTCAGAATCCGTGCGGAACATTGTTCCACATCGCGTTATTCGTATGAAATATAAGTTTTATTTATCGACAGATCGGCCTGCCGCGCCTGGCAAGGCGACGGTGACGATGACCTTGGGCAGATCGGTGACACTGTCGTGGAAGGAGCCGGAAGACGACGGTGGTTGCAAAATCGGCACGTACATCGTCGAGTATTACAGGGTAAGTGATGGAGATGGGGTATTCGTTCGTGTGTGCTGGAATCCTTCTGATCGACGATTTTCACTGTTAGACAATTCTGTTCAGGTCGGCTGGGACGTGTGGCTGAAGGCGATCACCAGCAGGCAGACGAAAGCTACGTTGTCGGAACTGATCGAGGGATCCGAGTACAAGTTTCGAGTGAAGGCAGAGAACCCTTATGGCGTCAGCGAGCCCAGCGAGCAGAGTGACGTAATCTTCATTCCAGACTTAAAAAGAGGGTAGGAGAAGCTTGTGATTACAGTGGGTAACTAATCAGTGAAGCTTCGCTTCATGATGTCGAGCCGGAATAAATTCTAAGAAAGTCTGTTTCGCTTTTTTTATCGAAGTTCAGTTGATCATGCACCGTTTTTATTCCGGAATATATCGATGTTTCGGAGCATTCTTCGATAGCTTCAGAAGTTATAGGGATAGTGTTATTTTACACGTGAGGATTTTAAGTGTCGGCCACGTTGTTCGTTGGAATATCTAGCATAACGGCACCCTCGTTGGGCGGCAAGTCCCAGAGCCACCGAGAAATCAGATCAAGGGAGAAACGGGAGGTGAGCTTCGCCGTGCCCAGTCAGAGAACCAGAAGCCTGACCAGGGAGGAGGCTCGTACGCGGGACGAGAACGACGACGGCCATTTCGGTCCAGCAAGTCGCTCCGCGTCGGCTCAAAGACTCGGGGGAAGACCATCCAGAGCCGACAGCAGAGTCACTTTCGCCCTGGACACGCTGGAAAAGTCGGGAGCGCCAGTTCCTCCAGCTAGATCGAGGGATCATTCCACTACAAAGCACGTTAGTCGCATTGAGAATCATGTAGATCGATCGAATGTCAACGTGGATGTAACGAGCATCGAGGCAAGTATTCCTTAAAGTTAAATTTCAAGTTTCTTTGACATTTCTCGAATCGTAAGTCAGCATTAGCAATTGAGGACCTTGCAGCAAGAGGGGTTCAGCTAGTAGTTATTGAGTGGATAAATTTTTATTTATATTTTTGGCGAATTTCTCAAATCTGGGGCTGCCGAAAACAAAAATATTGCAGAAAACAGTCATGGGTGCAGGCTCAAAATTTACAATAAATCGCTCGATTCTTATCGGATTTGCATCAAACGTGCACCAAACGGTACAGATTTTTTTACGTATATTACGCGTCGTAACTCAAAACTACCAAAAATGGAGCTGTACCCCTCTTGCTGGAAGGTCCTCGATTGTTATTGTATCCCCACCATAGACAGAACAATTTTTACGCCATCCGCGATCGGTGAACTTATAATCTTTTTGGGTCTGAAATACTTTTGCGTAAACCTTAACAATTATCTGTACACGGTATGTAATCTAAATATAAGCAAAGTAATACAGACGATTAACAATAATATTAATAATAAATAGAATCCGAGCCAAGCGAAGGAAGCTACAGGAGTTCCAAAGGCCACAACGATAATCACAGTTTCCTCGCCGACGATGGACGAATCTAGCAGGCGCGCAGCCTTCAGAGAGTCTCGATCGCGATCGATTTCCGTGTCCAGAGAGCGCAGCATGTCCCCTCTATCGATGCCCAAGATTCAAGAGCACCTGGAGGAAGAAAGCTCCGCCATTCCCCCGCGTCTTCTCCGCCCGTCCTTGAGCTTAACCCTGACGAAGCAGCAGGCGATCTCGGACGATCAAGAACCTCTATTCGTGAAAAGTAACTCCATGGAAGACAAACCGGGATCACCAATTACTCCCAGAGAGGACGACGAGAGTGGACTGCACGGGAGCTCGGAGTTTATGCTGGTACTGTACCCCGAGGATCAGGTTCAGGACAAGAAGCTGTTGAGCGTCGATGGCATACAAAGGAGCTTAGGTAAGAAGACGTTACGCGAACTCGAGGCTGAATGTTTGAGATAGAATCTACATATTTCTTGAAACAATTTCTCGATTCCCCAATAGTAACGAGGCAAAGCACGACAGAAGAAGCAGAAGACATGGAGGACCTCATTCCACCTCCCATGTCGCTGTCCCTGCCTGAACTCTTCAGCGCGGAGCACCAGGTGGTAGAGACACTCCGTGACGCGGTGAGCTCCACGGAACTGCTCCACGAGCGAGCCATGGAACGCTTCTACCGCGCGGTGGCGGCTGAAGAAGCGTCCGAGGTCGCTAAGCGGAAGACTCAAGTCGAGAGGAAGACGGGTGAACTGGCGTCAACGTTGGAACCAGCCTCAGACGCTGATGCCGAGGACACGCGCGCGTCGTCGTTGCGACGACGACTCTCCAACTGCGGCGTCACTCCTCAGAACCTACTCACCTGGCAGAACAAGAAGAACCGTCGAAGGATGAGCGAAGGTCAGGAGGAAGCTGTGAAGGCACCGTTGAAGCTGTTAACCCCCAGCCTGCTGGCAGACACGGAGTCCAGGTCGGATCCGAACTTGCCCAGCGATTCGGAAGCTCCTACGGTACATTCGTGGGTGTTGGAGAAAGAGGAGGACGCGGCCACGCAGCTGCGCAGGTGGCACGACAGCAACGTGCCATTGGTCGAGGGTGGAGACGAAGAGAAATCGATACCCTGGCAGGCTACCGCCAATCAGGAGCCTCTGCGCATCGAGGGGGTTGTATCAGAGAGTCCGCCTATCCAGCGGATGGAAATTTCAGGAGGGGAAGCCGAGGAAGAAGAGGAAGAGAGTATCGAGACCTCTGAAGAGTCTTCCGGGGAGATGAGCAGCGCTGATAGCGAAGATCTGAAGCTGCTGAAGGCTAGAATCCTTGCCAGACAAGTGCTGGAGGAGGAGGACACGTACCACCCGAGGGGAAGATCGACTCCACACGTCGAACCTGAACCACCGCCTATACCACCCCACGGGGTGCCCATTTTAGATGTCTCGCCACCTACACCTACGCAAACCACGCCTCCAGTGTCTCTGCCTAATGTGGTTCCAAAGTCGATCCTGAAGAAACCAAAGGAAGAACCGATTCCTGTGAACAGCTTCGGCAGACCAATCCCACCTGAGAAGCCTATCAGGAAGATCCCACCTCAGCCTGTCCAGCAGGTAGCTAAAATGGAAGAAAATGCCATTGATGCACAGGTGAACGTTGCGGCTGAACCGATGAAGGCAGCAGTGATGTCGGAGTCGGACACGGATAGCATGCTGTCAGCAGGAGAAGCGGCAAAGAATCGTCGTATTCAAGCGAAAATGCGATCGACGACGTCCGAAGAGGAGGTCGACGAAGAGGATATCGAGGCGCGAATGGCGATGGTCAATCATTACACCGAGATTGTCAGAGAGCACTCGAGTCGATACAATTATAGGAGCTCGGAGGAGAGGAAGCTCGAGGACAGCGTGGCCAGCTCTCGAAGGTCGTCCATCTCTGAAGACCAAGACACGAGGGGGCCGTTAATCAAGAACCGATCAGAGACAACTCCAGCGAAATCGGGTACTAAGCAAGATGGGGATAGTCAGGAAATACAACGCAAGAGAGTCGCGAAGAGGAACGAGCCTGGCAGGCAGGAGAAGCAGGGTGAGAAGCAAGTGAAAAGGAGTGGGGGTTCTCGAGGAACAACCCCTGCGAGAGAGACGAAATCTGTAAAGGAGAAGCGAACCAGTCGACCACCGTCTAGGAATGAGTCTCCAGTGCCAAGGTCGAGGAATGCATCGGGTGAAAGAGGAGGTGCTTCGTCCAGGTCCTCCTCGAAGACCAGAGCTCGTGCTCCCTCGAAAGATAGGAGACCTCCCTCTAGGACAGGCTCCGAAGAGCAACGCTACGTCAGAGAAAGGTCCGTCGAAGAAGGACCTCGAAGATCTAGGAAACCATCGTCGAGGACGTCTTCGAGGTCTAGCTCCAGAGACAGGAACAGACCAGAGACGCCGGTAGAATTAAAGATGGAGCGTCTGCAGAAGGCCCTCGACAGCAAGAAGTACCGTTCTAGGAGACGTGGGTCCGCTACTGACAGAGACTTCCCCGAGGATCTCGCGCAAAATCGATTAAATGACGAGCAGCTAGCGATCGAGGCTAATAAGAACGTCAGATTCACGGTCGGTTATCTAACTGATCTAACGCTCCTGATCGCCGCCCTTTACGTTTATCTGTTCAAGAAGGAGACCCTCGCCATCCCCTTCATCGCGCTTCTTTTATACAGAAGGGTCCAGCACGACATACGGGGGCGCGTGTCTCGCGGCTGGTGGTGGTCGAAACGGAAACAATGACATTCTTCGCGGCTGTTTTTATTAAAGGGGGAGACTTCTCACGGTGCAGAGCCCGGGGAGGGTTGGAACAGCAGTTTCGGAAAGCTATGGTGCACGCGGAAGATCGTTGCGAGATTCTCGACCCTCGACATTTCGTAACCGCGACGAGGAAATCTTTGATCTTGGACGGCGCCGGATTATTTTTCTTCTTTCGCCTCGAGGGATGCTCGGCCTTCGATAGTTCAAGATTGCGACGGGAGGAGATTCTCGACCTTCGGCGGTTCAAGACTGCAGACCTCGAATCCATCATGGCAGCCTGTCAAGTACGACGATGCGGACGAATAATGCGGTTGGACAGCTTGATGAGCCAATTGTTATACAGGGTGTGGAGAAGGTAATGGTCATTGATGGGGTTGGTGGAGGTTTGCTGAAGAAGTTTGGCAGAAAAATCGCCGTCGTTGTGAGGTTTGTCAAAATGGCCCCTCTCTGTGCAGTCTACTTGACAAGGGGATGGAAGGTTGAAAAGGTGACGAAGAATTTCCATGAAATCTAGATGAGTAAATTCGCTTTCGAATGTCCGGACGATTACTCTTTTACACCCTGTACTTCGTTCAAGAGTCAATCAACCAAACAAGTACCAAAGAGGATAGTATAATATATGTATTAAGCGAGTATATTTAACGACAACGGCATATTACTATAAATTATTATTATTTATTCTTATTTATTATGGATATTCTTACCGTCTTTATTCTATCTTAATAAACGTGTACATATTTCTGTTGAATTTCAAGTCGAAGTTTCATTCACCTCCCTTCCCCAACCCTCGTTCCCTCTTCCAAACAGTTAATATTCTATAAAATTAAGGTACGAGCTTTCACGAATGGACATCGAAGAAAAGGACCTTAATTATCCCAGACATTCCACAGACTGAAACAACTCCATGGATACCATCGCCCTGAAACAAAACGCCCCTCGGGAGACTCGCACCTTCTTACGCCCGGGTCATCACTCCTCTCCATCGGCACATGACCGCGTCAGTTCCCTCTTACCCAGCGATCCCGCATTCCCTCCCAAACATCCGCCCCAGCGCGACGCTATCTCGTGATCGGCGCTGGTCAACAGATTATTCGAAATAAAGCAAAAAGGCTAACGAGGGTGGAGAGGAAACGGCGAAGCAGAGAGGAGGACGCGTTCGGAGATAAAAAAAACACCGCCGCTAGATGTTACATCAGGGATGGGATAGCGGGCCAAAGAAAGTAGGGGGGGGGAGGGGGAGGGCAGCCGAGAAGGGAGAGGCGCGTGGAAAATAGGAGAAAGAGAGGAGGGGAAGAAAGAGAGAAAGAGGGAGAAAAGAGGAAGAAGGCGTAGGAGAGCGTGCCAATACGGCGCATGTGCGCGTTTCGTTAAAACGACGAAGCCGAGAGTGCCGTGTCGAGACGATTTTAGACCGGAGCAGGGCCTCCTGCCGTCAGATTTCGTGGCGCAGGGTGTGCTGTGCCACGGGTCAGGAGAAGAAGAGGTCGCCGTCGGTGGAAGTCTCGCGGCGGTCGCAGGATACGGTGGGGCCGCGTTGATACCGGAAGGCACGGTGTGCAGGTTGTTTCCCGATCGAACGATACACGAGGACGCGCGCGTGATCGCCTCCCCCGAGAGTGATGTCAATGCGAGGAGCAGTCGGTCTTCGTATCATCTGACGAGATGACCTTAACAGGTAAGAGTTACTCCGCGAGGCATCCTCCGTTTCCAACGTGATCGAACGATCGACGTCTGTCGAACCACGCGTCCCCAGCTCTCCCGTATATCGCGAAACAAACGCGCTTAAAATTCGGGGTGGATCAATGACGCCGCGGTGGACGAAGAAACTACCCTGCCACCCTGTCGTTTAGTGACTTCGAGCCTCTTTTTTCTGTTTAGAATTGCAAGACGAATATAGTCCTTTTATAAAAGATCGATACGACTCCGATTCTCGCTTAAAAGATTTGTTTAGACGCTGGATTATATTGATCCGGAGTTTAGAATGTGGATAATAGTGGGGGATAGTTGTTGAGTTCTTCTTAGTTGTAGAAAAATCGCGGGACCTGTTGACGGGTTCGATAGATGACGATGATCACTAGACACCGGCTATAACGCGAGAACTGAGGCTTCTAGAATTCGGTATCGTTCACCGAACAGACAGTGAGGCGTTATTTAAAAAGAATGATGCAAGTACCTTTCGTACGGCCGACGGTTTATAATAGTAGGCTACCTCGACCAAAACACGGAGTAATGACGAGTCTCACCAGCACCATTTCAAGCAACCTTAAATCTGATTCAGAGCCCAGGTGTCTGCGACCGAAATGTTGCCGTGTTTATTTTTCAACGCATTTATTTATCGCGATGCCGGCGATGCACGCGCGCGTCACCGTGGAATTTCTATCGGCATCGAATCGCCACGATATTCACCGTGACAACCGTAACTTTTATCGAGCACGTGATCGGAAAGTCCGCAGCGATCCTCGTTCGATTTTCTCAAGTGCTTTCCCCGCCGACCATGTTTTCTTCGGGCAGCTATCTATATTTACGCCATGGCTTTTGCATTCAACGTACTACCGTTTCTGTAGCCATTCCGGCGGCCACGTGACCGCCGAAATACCAGGTAGTTCGCGAATAATAAATTCTCGCCTACGCGAGTAAGCCGCGTTGCGACAGCGCTCGCCGAAACGCTCCTCTACGTTGATCATAACGTAGCGGCACCAGCGTGCAATGTCGTGTATTTTCATGTCACCCTAGTAATGACCTAGTTCAATCCGTTGTGCAATTTCCCTGCTCGCAGATCAGACATCGAAAGCCAAGGGACCACCGCAATGGCTGGAGCCGGACCAGGTCCTTCCGGTTCAGGGACGCTCTGGCGAAGACGTCGCCATTGAACCGAAACTACGATGGTCCGACGTTTTCGACGAGCTGCGATTCGAATTGTGAGTTCAGACCCGATTTACTTGTCTCTAAGGCCTCGTTCCCGTTCGCTGTTTTAATGTTTTTAAGGTTTTGTGATTGGATCCAACGCGCTTTAAGTTGGAGAGTCGCTTGAGTACTAGAGGCAAACGTAAGGAGCTTCTCTTGCGTATTCCAACGCAGTCGGGGATTCGTAAGTTTCGAGATAAAGGTTCGGTAAATCGATAGTTACATGAGTGTTTCTAGCTACTTGAACTGTTACTCGAATTAACGAACGACTCGACTCTGTTTGACAAACGAAGGCTTCCTTGGCTCAAGGTTCAAGTTACTCCGAGTTTTGAATTTTATAATTACGGTGTTTGGACCAGAGTGCTTCTTTGATTCTTTGATATTGTTGACTTTTTGGGGGTAGAAGCTCGAAGTGTTATTCCTTAATTTGTCTAAGTATTCTAATATTTTTTATCAGTATTATCGAATTGACTCTGTTCCTACCTTCCATCACGAATTCCGTGAGTATTGAATTTCATTTTAATGCAAGCTTGTTGCTAATTATATAATGGAGGTAATTATAGCGTGTAAGTGAAGCTAGAGGAAGCACTCGAGGGATTAGGGTGTTCGGAGCTGAGGTACCAGCGTGATTGGTATAGGCCCAGAAGAAGTCCACGACCCTCTGCTCGCCTCCATTCTTCTCCTCGTACTACAATTCATTGCTCGCTTGTCGTTTACGCATTATCGTTCATTCTCGACTATTGGCCCTAATTTCGCGGTGGAAACCTTGAAACGTGCCAAGGATCAAACTAAGTTTATTTCGAGCTGTCGCGCACTTAATTTTCGCGGAGGACCGAATTATACTCCCGTCTCTCGTGTAATCTCTCATTGCTGGTAGATTTTTACAAATTTAATAGGTGCACAGCTTCCAAACGCCCAGGGACGTGTTTACCGCTAGATTCTCTCTCGAGGTCCACTTGAAATCAACAAGAATCAAAACAAGTCGATCCAAAGTTGCCGTGCAATAATTAATTACTTTATAATTTCGAGTAAAAGACCACCCCTCGACTCCGAAAATTTGAAATATTGAAACAGTGAAACTTGATAATTTGGACACTCTGTAAGTGTGTAAGACCTCAGAGAAATCACACGCTGATCATCTTCCCCGATGATGAAGAAAAATTAGAGTAGACTGGTGTCCTGTCTTCCAGTGTTCAGTTTATGCAGATTAATACCGATGCGTGATTGATAATGCGTTCGGTTGCCTAGGAAGGTGAAAGATTCGGTGCATAGCCATTCGAACGCTTATTTCGGGAACGCGAGACATGACCTCATCTAGCCTCGCTGCTTAAATAAGAGGGTGACGGATCGATGGTGGTAATTGTTGTCTTTTACAGACTATTCGTCTTCTGACTCAGCCTGTCCAACCTCGCTTAGTCCACTCTTCAAGTACACCTGTACTTGAAGTACAACAGCTAAACGTTGATCCATAACCCTACTCAATCTTGGACAAGCGTGTTAATAAAAGGGAAGTGGGATTCAGGAATAACTTACAATTGTAACCAGAACATTACAGAAATCGTGAGACACGATAGTAGCTGAGTTATCAACAGTTTGTGATTAGAAATTACTGGACAGAAAAGCTTAATCACGAATATAAATCAAATTAGAATGTCTAAGACCTCTAGAAACGATTGATGAGGCAATTCTGGTCATTTCGAAACTTTCTCCATTCCCTAAGCTTCTGAACCACTCTCAGAAAGTCTCCTTAATTTCGTAAAAAGTCGCTCCGGTTCGCGCGATCTCGAGTATAGCAGCACGATTAAGAATTCACCCCCAATAGGCGGGATTCTTGGAGCTTTCCCAAACAACTTATCCTCAAGATCACATCCCAAGCAAAGAACCCAAGTAATTCTCTGTCCAATCATTTCAATCGAATAATTTCCAGCCACCTCAAAGACAAAAATACAAAACCACCCCCGCTGCAATTTATCAAACTTCCCCGAGCACCGAATCCCTCAAAGCCTTTAAAAAAAAATGAATACGAGACAAACCACGGACACTTAATGATCGATATAACGATCGTCTCGCCGTCTCTCGAGGATTCTCCGGGTAACCAGCACCCCCTGACCATTCACACTCGACGTCACCGCGACGACGGGGGCGTTCCTCTCGCGGGTTACGAAAATTTCTACGCACTTTGACGTCCCCTTCGCGATCCCCCTCCCCTCCTCGCCCCCGCCCCCTCTGTTCTCATCGCTACGACGTATGCGGGCTAAATTCGAACGGGCTAGCGAAAATTTCGCGAAAAGACGAAAGAGGCGCTGCTCCTTGGGCATCCGTCTCTAGGATGCCGCGGCACGCTGGCCCGTTGCTTATAGTTTTCTTCGAACTATAGCGGAAGGTGGCGGATGTGGAGGTGGAAAATCGGGCGCGGACGACCTAGCGCTGGCATCTCGCTATCAGTCTTCCGAGGGAGCGTCGCGACGATCGACGAGCGGCCAAAAATCAGCTCGGACCTCTCCCGGATCCGTTTGCCGCGTCCACGGTGGTGCCACGTCGGGCAGAGAGGTCCGATCGGTAGATCGATACCGTCGATCGCGAGATCGCTCGACGATCGGACGCCACTCCCCCTCCAACGAGCTCCAACCCCCTTACCTACCATCTTCAGATCCCCCCACCCTCCTCCGTAACCTCTAAACTGACAAACCAGTGAATCTCAATCGAAGAAGCCTGAAGAAAAGCTACTGGTTCGCGATGAAACGGTTAGAAGATGTTCGCGCGGCCCTCTTTGCTCGGCGATTCAACTAGTGACCGAGGAATTACGTGGGCCAATGAGTTGAATGGAAATCGGTGGCTGCCATTCGCCACGCTCCCGATGCTCGGAGTGAAGTCATCGAACAGACGTGCCAGGGCCGTGAGCGTCAGGAAAGGACCGTCCGCGGGTTTATTTTTGCGCCCCTGTCGCCGTATCGTCTTCTAATACCGACGCAACGATAAGTAACGTTAAGGGCCATGGCGACGCGTGACGTTCACCGTGTCGGAGCCAATCGCTTCTGACAGCGTGGACGTAGGGATCAATGCATCGATTAGGATTCCATCCGCCACTTCGACCCTCTCTGAACGCCATTCGACGCGCGAACGCTTGGTGCCCCCGGGATGCTCGGTCCGATGAACTCGCCAGTGATAGGTGGTGAAAGGCTGTTCCCTAGTGGTAGATCTTGATCGAAGAGTGGTCGATCGGCGGTCGAACTGGCGCTATGGGGAGCGACTGCTGCAAGTGCGCCAACGGCAAGAAGCCCGCCATCACTGGGTCCTTGTCGGACGGATCAGGATACCGGTAGGACTTTGGACTGTTCGCGTAAACCGCGTGCACCTTAGTGAACCGCGGGCATTGGTCAAGCGAGTTCTACTTGAAATAGCACCGGCGGCTATATAGTATTGTTACGAAAATATCCGTCACGATATGGACCAAAACAAATGCCTTGCAACCCGCGACTACTCTTCTTTCGCGACGTTTTCATATTTAGAGATTGTGCAATCTGTCAGAGAGGGTTTTAATTTGAGTTGGAGCGATCGAAATTTGGATCCTCGGAGCGAGTGCTAGTTCTCGTATCGCGTTGTCGTTTTACCTTGACGAGTTCCCAACGTGCTTTCATTACTAAGTAATTGCTAACAAGATACCATAAATCGTGTATCTAGCTGACGAAATTTCGTTAGCGTTCGTTGACTGTTCGACCCGTTTTTCAAACCGCCTTCGACGGCCAGTCATTGAACAGGGAATCCGCGAGGCTCCGTCTTCTAATGACGTCTAAGTAGAAATCGGTAACGCGCTTCCAACGTATTTCGGGCAAACAAATGATCTAGAGCGCCTCAAACACTTGGCATTGCTCTACTGCCCTATTTTCGTCACCTTTTTAACGCGACGGCCTACCGAAGGGAAAGAATCCATTCTCCGACGGCGTCGGGATCGCGAGGGGTGCCCCTATCGATCAGATTTCTCGAAGGCCGATTCGATCGTTCGAATCTTTCGAATATCTCGCAACGATCTAGAAATACCGCGGCTGAAAGATCAACGGTGCAACCGCGGGATTGACGTAAGATCGTTCGGAACGTTTCGATCACGACACGATTCTTCCTCTTATTTTCTTTATTCCTGCTTCCTTCCCGCGCTTCTTCCCTGGCCAGAGGCATCCCCCTTGCTTTTCCCTTGCCGAAAAGCTTCGACGAAAGAGGCGGTCGTGTCAATCTTAAAATAACGATCGGGTTCGAGGACGTCGGCGTTAAAAAGCGCGTCAGAAATACGCTAATGCCTCCTCAATCGTCAAGCTATTCGTGAATTATTTAATTCGTAGGAGAAAGAGGGGAAACACATCTAGCCAACGCCATCTTGATTCTACGTAGAGATGGAAATTTATATTGACACTTGATTGGCCACTGTTTATAGTAACCTTACGCCCACCCTCGATCTCTTTCAGACTCCAAACATATTTATAACTGTATCTAGTAAACTGAATGGGGATTCCTTAATTCCGCCCGCCACATATGTGAAATATTTTCGAATTCCCGAACTTACACGCGAGTACAAATCGTAGTTATAAACCTAAACGTAAAGCAGTTAATAAGGAGTTAACTACCTACACGTGTTACGAAAATCGAAGTTTGGATCTAAAATAGCTAGGGCTTTTACGATTTTTTCCCCTGCCTCCAACGTACGATCAGACTTTTCACTGATTTAATTTAATCGAGCCTCTGGCTTCATCGGAGCCGAGGGGATAGCAGGAATGGTGGGGCTAAAATCGTGCCGGCGGTCGATTTCATTTATTTCCTTTAGAAACTCCTGCAAAATTGGAAAAGTAAACCGAGGGGAAGATCGATCGAGACCATGGAGCGCAGAAACTTATTTCTCGGCCAGACAAAATAGACATTGCGTCACTGCCACCGATGCACCGTGGCGACGTAACGGCGCCCGTACCTGCGACGACCGGCGAGGCCGCGAAGGGTGCATTACGCGTGCAGACGCGCCGGTTGCGCAAATGCAAATTCGCGAGCGATTCAATGAGCCCTCAATAATAGACGTGGATCCTTCTGAACTGTCTACCGCGGCGAAGAGACAGCGAATAGGTGCAACGACGATGACCATCGGTCCGATTGGACCTCGGCCATCGCCCCGTGGGGGACCGCAAACTGACATTTCAGCATTGCAAAACCGCCCTCGTTTCTCTAGAAAGTGTTCCTCCTCGCTTTCCCCGTCGGCTCTCTAGACATCTGTGCTTCTAATCGACGTTACTCCTTGCCTGATTCTAGCTTGCCGTGACGGTTTATTGCTCCCCGTAAAGCACTCGCATCGAGCCTGGAATTATAACAGATGATATAAATAATATAAATGGGTGTTCTTAATTTCAAATGGACTGTGAAGATTTCTGCTCGTATAGGGCGTGGATTCGTCCCCTTTATTCCAATGTTTCGAACTTCGCGACTCGTTCCAAGGGTATTTATAGATCGCCCACGTAGATTTTCAAGATCGTTACTCAGTAGCATCGTCTACGATGTACACGATTTTGATAAAGCTGTGTACCTACGCTACGCGTGGAGATTTCGATTGACGAGGGTTGAAGTTAGTGATCTAGAAATGAATATTTAATTACGGAGACTAAGTATCGTGGTTTAATTGTAGAATACGCGGAGATGTACCGATACCACCCGATCGATATCGGGTTCAGATGCGAGGCAATGTCGTCCAGCTGACCCTGAAGCAATCGCAGAAGGACGACACAGGGCACTATGCTTTGGTGGCGACGAGGGTCGGTCAAGGATTCGACAAAGGGTCCTCGAAGAAGATTCACCTCAGCGTGGACGAGCCTATCTCGGAGGAGGGCGATCCACCGATCTTCCTGCGAAGACTGACCGATCTCGCGGTCAAAGTCGGCACCAGGACCAGGTTCCTCGTGGAAATTCGAAGTTCAACCACGCCGAAGGTAACGGTGAACTCCACCAGTCAATAAAAATCTCGCGATTTCAATTCAGAATATAGATCGAAGATCTTTCATCCTCGATTATCACCTTCGTAATATTTAATTATTACGGATTAAAATTTGACAAGAAACATCAATTTGCAAATACTACCTTCGCCCCATCCACTTTTGCGCGAGTAACATAAAATAATATAACAATACACGTTACTTAGCATCCCTGGTAATTTGCTTTGCACAACCCTGTTCAAGATTGATCCACCTTTAACGCTGTAATTACAGAACCCTAATGGTCGATTAAGGAAAAGGGATAAAAATTGTAACGTCGATTGATTAGTGTGAAAGAAAAAGCGGGATGAGCGTATAACAGATTCGAAACGGATATATCGAGAAAAGGCAACTCGTGGATTCGGCGCCAATTTCGATGATTAACCCGGAAGGGCTCGGCGAAATCAGTCGGTGACTTATTGCCACGAGTTTCTGTCCGTTCCTATAACCCGGTAGCAGACGAAGCGTGAAACGCGTACTAAAAGGGAGGCGGCGAGGTCCATGACCCGAGCATTGCTACGAAAAGGAGAAAAGGAAGATGGTTACGCGGTCTTATGCGTCGTATTACGACTATTATTACGCGCGCGCGTATACTATGCCGAGAACTATGCCCACCGATCGGCTAAATCTGCGCGTGTTCCGCCGCTCGCTCGTAAAGCTCGAAATGGTCGTTTCCCGTGGCGATGGTCACGGACCACGTTGCGTAACCGTCGAGAAGAGAAGAGTTCATGACAAAAGCACCATGGAATATTTTGGGTATGCGCATAGATTAATTTGGGGGTTTGTGGGCGAATTAACACGGCTTAAACGGAAATAAACAAAGAAACATATATAGAAATAAAAAACAGAATATCCAAAAATATAATAACTATATGGCGTAAAATGTTAAATAGCTCGGATTACAATTTTACGGAAAAATAAGATGGAGAACGCCTAACTTCGCATCCTTGCAATACGCAGGCTTATAATTCCGCGAATTTTAAAACTTGAAGGGCAATTATCGATCCCAATTCTCATTAAAGAAAATAAGAATTCTAAACTGTAGCAAGATCTAGGTTCGTCATAGAAACTTATTCGGAGAATCGTCAGCGTTAATTGTAGATCGAAGTGGGTGGAGGAATTTTAAGAAGGTTTAAGTATGTAAAAAGCTCTAATTCACCGTTTCGTTTCCTCCTCTAATTTATTTTCCCTTGAGAGATAGCTCGATCTCATTTACTAAAAGAAAATTCGTCTCAGATATCAGGCGAACTTCGTACGACTGAATTTTGACCAGAGGACCCTAATATTTATCGATCGAGCTCCAGCAATATTTCTCAAATTACTAGAACGGCCGAAAAATCAAAGTCGAAAGTACAACGGGGCAAGCTGACGGGGATTTTACCCCTCCGATGCGCTGTTTGACAATTTACCAACGTCAGCGCGCGCCTCGCGGCTTAAATCTTTCAACGTGTGGTCGTTGTTGTTGCATTCCAGATCACTTGGCACAGAAACGCCGAGCCGGTGCACGCGGGTTCGAGATTCTCTTTCGTCCACGAGGGGAACTTCTACTGCGTCGACGTGGCTCCTGTCACCGTCGAGGATGAGGGATACTGGACCTGCATGGCGGAGAACCGAGGCGGCAGGTCCTCTTGCACCTCGCGCCTCACGGTGATCGGTAAGGGAGAGCATAACAATTCTGCTAGAATATCGTAGGATAAATGAGGAATCGCTTCGAGCTCCTTGGAGCTCGCCTTCGGCAAATTCGAGGCGGATCGGAGCGACGGACTGCAGTCCCTTATAGTCAGAAATAGAAACGAGCAAACTGGCGGATGGCGTTCGAGGATCGAGTCGGAGAAATGGCGGAAGGGAACGCGGGATTCCAATAATGAGCTATTTGAGTTGTCTTTCTTGATGCCTGAGAAATTCTCTAAAGATTCGCGGCCTGAGTTCGATTATACTCTGGTCTGACTTAGGGGGGATTATACTACTTGACGTAGTAGTGGTTACGATAACAGAGATAGGTTTTATGAAGAATTTCTTTTTCATTTTCTAATTATTCTTCTGAGACGTAAAGGTGACATTTTGAAGGCTGAAATTTTTCACTGTGTTAAAGATCGTGTTTTTAAAAATATTCGAAATTTCTTTTATACATCAGCTCCTCTACGCTCTCAAACTAAATATAGCGGGGCAGTTGTAATGCAAATGAGTTGTAGGCAATAGTTCAATGTTGTTTCTTAACCCACAGTTCCAAAAGCCTACAAGCGGCCAGAGTTCATGGAGGAACTTCGTGCTCTCCTCACAGAGACTGGCACGGTGTCCTTGGAATGCAAAGTAGTCGGTGTACCCACACCAGTACTGAGATGGTTCAAGGACGACAAAGAAATCAAGGCTGGCGATGTCTTTGCGCTAACTGCCAACCCTGACGACCCAACCTCCCTTGGCATTTATACGTGTGAGGCGGTGAATTGCATGGGAATCTCTTATTCCTCTTCGAAAGTGAGTGTTTTGGAATACGATACCGTTATTCCGATTTTACCACTTGAAGGGTAAAAGGAAAAACGAGGAATGTCCATTTTTCGTGACTTTGCGATTTGTAGCATATTTTAATCTTTTGAAGTCGGTCTTAATTTTTTTACATACGAAGGGTAAGGGCGGAAGACAGGGAATGCCCAGTTTTAGTGATTTTGTGATGTACCTATAATGGGTTTTGTTGGTGGCAACTGGGGCCACAGAATCACAAAGGGTTATACAGTTCAAATACCCGCGCAAGATAACGTTAACTATTTGGTATAGGTACTGGTTAAAAACTCTCTATTAAGGTTCAAACTTCTATCGTCAAGATAAATCAAGAAATTATTTAAGAAGAAAATTAAATTCATTAAACTTTGCTTCTTCACTGGTGGACTAAAATATTAAAACTTCACCTGTGAAGCTTGTTTCCAATATATTTGATCAAACTGTGGAAATATATATTTCACTCTGTGGAGCACAGCTTGAGCATTCAGTTGCTTCCACTCCTCTTGTCTTTTATAGAAAATGAAATGTAGACACTAATCTTTTTTATGATTCAGGTGCATGTAGTTGGAAAGGGTAGCAGAGAGGGTTCCCTAAAGCCAGCGGATTCTCTAACACCGTCCGGCCCTCTTCCTGTTTTCAAACGAATTTTACAGGACGACTGTTGCAGAATCGGTGAAACTCTTCGTCTTTCTTGTCAAGGTACGTTATACCTTCATAAATGAACTTTTCTTAATTCTGTGTAAATTATTTCTTCTCTAAAATTAAAAAAGAATAGTACCACAAGGAAGTATGAGACGACTCCAACACTCAGGCAAACTTAACCCCCTCTCCGCTTTTGCATTTGATTGACAAAGAAAATAGGGATCCAAAGATCTTTCTTTGTGCACTTACTGTATTTTCTCCGAATAAAAATCGTTGATACTATATTTGCAACAGTACAAGTGCCACCATGGCCGAAAGTGATTACCTGGTACAACAAGGAAGGACGAATCGAGCCCAGCGACAAGTACCACGTGATGGAGGATGGTCTTGGTGGATATTCCGTGGAGGTGAATCCAGTGGAAGCCATGGACGAGGGCGAATGGAAGTGTGTCGCGACCAGCGGCGAAGATATGAAGCAGTTTACTACTTGCTACGTTGCAATGTCCAGTGAGTAAAATACTAAACACACCCTCCCTTTACAACAAAATTTTAGAGCGTATACTTATTGCATCACTCTCAAATTTACATAATACGCAGAATTCTCATAGCGATATGATCGATGAAATGATTCGTCTCCAACTTATTTTGGTCGAGATAGTGAGCTACCCATTTTTGCAATAGATGAATTTTGCAATAATATTTTTCTGCTACCAATAATAAGAGAGATATAAATGATAACGTGTTTATTAGAGGGACGCAATAAATATTTCCAGTACTGTAACTGTTATAAATCTAACAAGAGAAGATTCCCAACCCAGAAATTCAAAAAATTATGAAACTTTGAGTACATGTAGATATATAGATATGTATTACGCAATTTTTTTACTGCACAAATTCACTCTAAGGGTGTGATATTGAGCCCTGAAAATTAGGACTATCATATGGTAACTTACAGTTCTTATAGTTCGCGAGTTATAACACAAAATCGGAAAATAACCGGATTTTAAGTGGTCAATTTCACCCCCTTAGAACAAATTTCTACAGCCAAAAAAAATGTGTAATACATATCTATATATATATCCTCTAATCCTCTACATATCCCCAAAATTTCATAATTTTTTGAATTTCCCTGTTGAGGATCTTTCCTTGCAAGAAATTTCGAATACTTAATTTCATAATATTAACGTGAATTTACGTGTTTGACTTACGTTGAATAACGCTTATTTGTATCCCCCAAGTTCCAAAGAACTACAGGAAACCACGGTTCATGGAAAGCTTGAAAGCTGTCCTAACGGAGGAGGGTTTGGTCTCCTTCGAATGCAAAGTCGTAGGTTTCCCCACGCCTTTGCTCAGGTGGTTCAAAGACGGCCAGGAATTGAAACCAGGAGATGTTTATCAATTAACAGGGACCAACTCCTTAGGTATCTCATCAGTCACGAGAATCCCCGTGATTCCGCGCTTTTCGATATTACCTTCACGTTGGAATTGCATCTTTGTTAGGTTCCTATTGCTGTATCGCGAGGAACTGTATGGGGGAAGCGAAGAGCACAGCCGAATTAACGATCGAGGATATCCAGAATCAATTGAACGAAGAAGAGCGTCTGCAACTCTTGAGCACGAATCAGCCACCAAATTTCATAAAGGGCCTCAGAAGCTGCGAGGCGAGGATCAACGAAGATTTTCGATTTACGATACAAGGTACACCCACGGTCGCTTATTCTTTATTCTATCTTAAACATTTTCCCTTAAGTCTACTTTTATCATTGAAAATCTTCATCTATCATTCACACCATGTACACACAATTGAACCGAATGTTCGCAAGTTCTGAAAAATTGCTACACTCTATTCTAAATATCTTCACCCGAATCCCAAAAATGTTCACGAAGCATTGATAATGGCTTCTCAGAACTGCTATAAACTGCTCATTCTACATTCTTGCAAATATTCGAGTAAGAAGTAAATTATTTTAGTCTGTATTCGTGGAACATTCCAAATACCATCTAATATTCGAATTGAAAAACTTGCAGTCAGTATTGCCCCAGAGCCAAGCCTCTCTTGGTACAGGGACGACGTGGCGGTGGAAGAGAACGAGAAGTACCACGCTGCCAAGGAAAATCTTGGCACGTGCCACCTGAACGTTCGAAGCCTCGAATTCGTCGATCAGGTAAGTCGCTCTTTTCCGATACCGAAGAAAGGTAAACGAGAACGAAGCACCATTAATCTAATCTAAACGTTGGAATAATTCAGGCCGAATGGAAGTGCGTGGCGTCCAACGATTTCGGCCACAGCGTCACCTCCTGTTTCCTCAAACTAATCATTCCCAAGCACTACAAGAAGCCCAAGTTCCTCGAGAGTTTGCGAGCCATATTGTCAGAGGAGGGCGCGGTGAACCTGGAGTGCAAAGTGATCGGTGTCCCGCAGCCGATTCTCAAGTGGTACAAAGATGGCGTCGAGCTGAAGCCTGGAGACATCCACAGGATCATTTCTGGCCAGGATGGTACATGCTGCCTAGGAACATACACCTGCGAGGCTACTAACTGCATGGGGACCGTCAGCAGCTCTGCCTCCCTTCTAGGCTTCGAAGGTACTCGAGCAAGTCTCTTTGGAAATTTATCCCGCTCTAGGCATTGTAATACCGGTAAACCGATAAATCTCGAGAAATACCCTCTATTTTTTACCGCTAATTCGATACATTACGTATAACAGTATAGCGCGTGGATACGTTCAATAATTCCTTTGCCATCTACTACGTTATCAATGAAAGAAAAACTTCAATTATTAGTACAGACGAAAACTATCTCATAAAACACTAACTCTGATCCAAAAGAAAATTGAAAATCTGAATCGAGTCATCAAAAGAGAATTGTCATTTTTTTCAATAAGAATAAGTAAGGGGAAATATATACAAAGTGCATATGATTTCCTAACGACTACCCGACCAACAAGTGTAGAATCTGAGCGAGCTTTTTTTGCGGCTGGATCATTTTGTACAAAAATTAGGTCACAATTACGGGACCAAAGTTTAGACAAATTATGATTTTTGCGTGCTTATTTGTTAAAAAGAGTTGAGAAATAAAAAATATTTAATTAAATATGTAAATTAAGATTCTTTCCATTATTTTCGTGGTTATATCATTTTTTATTTTATGTTCAAATTAGTTTTATTTACATATATATTTAATAATGCTCGATTAAATTGAAAAGAAAATGTATTTTTTGTAACATTCACTCTGCTATTTTCAATACCTTAGAAAATACCGGTAAATTACCGGTAAACCAGTTTTGATTGAAAATTTTGCCGAATTACCGGTAATTGAAAAATTCGGTGAATTTACAATTCCTATCACTAGTCAGTTTTCGTTTATGTAACTCATTGTTTTTTCACAGACAAGCTACCAGTTCAAAAAGAGACGAAGGAGGTTCAGTCGGCGAACGGCCACGAACTCGCCAGGAACCTGTCCCTTTCGACGATACACGAAGAAAGGACGTCCCAACTGTACGACACCCCGCAAACCGATCATTCCGTCACGTTGGACGACCGAGGGGAAGTGTCCTTCAGCTTCGACGGCAAGGAAGTCTCCGTCAGCCTATACGAAACGCCCGATCTCACCGAGGAGGAAGCCCTTCAGATCGTCGAGATGTATGCTGACCAGCTGTCTGAGCACGTAACGGGTGAGTGAAGCGAACTATTTTAAATTAGAAATAAATACCAAGAGTGGCCTAACCCCTTAAGTAAGAAAGCAAGACCCATAAGAAGCTCACATCATCTTCCGCGCCTTCCGCAGAGCACAACGTGATCGAGCTGCCACCAATGAGGTTCGTCAAAGAGTCCTCCACTTCGGGTAACCTGTTAATGGAGGCGGTAGTAATCGACGTGTCCCCGGACTACTTCGTGAGCGCCGAAGATGGCGACGATCTTCGTACCGAGGCCGACTTCGAGGATGTGTCCATAATGGACGACGTAACCAGAGTGTTCTCTTCCCCCGAACGTAGCTCGCGCAGCTCCTTGAAAAGGTCGGGCAGGTACAGTTTAGAAGAGGACGACAGGCCGCCGACGAAACCGCCGAGGAAAAAGTCCAGCTCCTCCTCCAAAAGCGAGAAAAGCGAGAAGAGTCCGAGAATGGAGTCCGAGAGCTTCCACAGCGCTCAGAGGGACGAACGATTCTCCCCGGTCTCCCCGATCTCCCCAGTCTCTTCTCTGAAACAGGACGACAGCGACACGTTCGCTGACGCCCTATCTTCGGCGAGGCTCTCCATCTCTGACAACCAAGTGCACAAGCTGTACGAGAACGTGCAGGACAGAAAGCACAGTCTGAGCGGCGAAAAGACAGCTGGCTCGAGCATAGACGATGGAATAGGAGGCGACTCGTCCTTCGACTCCGTCACTGGCGCGCCGAAGAAGAAGAAGCACAGGAAGAAGAAGCACAAGAGGGAGAAGGGTAGCTCCGAGGAATCCTCGTTGGCAAGTGAGATCGATGGGAAACGACGAAGAAGCAGGTCGGGAAGCGCGAAAACAGACATGCACCAACGCATAGAGTCCATCAACAAGACTGAGGAGCCGTACCTGGAAGACGTGCCAGATAGATCCTCCGACAGGAAGCAGTCTGCCAGCGACTCTGACAAATCCTTGACGAGGAGCAACAAGGAGAGGCTGCTGGAGAACATGAAGAAATTAAAGGACCCTGTTCTGGTGGTGCGAGACACTTTGGTCGACATAGGTGGCCTGACCTTGAAACTCAACGCCGATAGCGAGGACGTGTGCAAGGGCGTGGTGACGGAAAATATTATCAGACCTATTCAATGTCTTTGCGAGGAGGTGTCATCTATAGAGTCTAAAGCCTTGAAGAACGCTGGAGACAGGTCTCTGACTCAAACCTTTCGAATCACTTTGCTGGAAGCTATTGGCGGTCCAACAGAAGAGCTTCTCAGGGGCATGGAGCTGATAGAGCGTCAGGAGAACGTGAAAAGTCGTAAGACGGACCTGATCGCCATTTTGGAGGGCCTCACAGATCCTGTGGATGAAATCCTCATGGGGATCACGAAGATCGAACACGAGCTGACTGGTCGAGCGAAGGGCGAAAGACCTATTGCTCTGATCAGAATGGTATCCGCGGTGTCGAAGCTCGACGAGGGCGTTAGGAACGTTCCGACGGTGGATAATAAAGGCACACGATTGGCTTCTAGCTTCGAGAAGATACTTAGCACGTTAGACTTCTTTTTAAACGACATTTCTGTGGACCCGGCCAGAGGCACGATAGAAACTGTAGACACAGTGGTGGTTGAGTCTCTATCGAAGTCCGTGGAAGACATGGCGCAAGCTCTGAGTCGCTTCTCCAAGATCGACGCGCCGGTCGAAGGCGTTCCTGTGATCATGGACGAGCTGTTCGCTCCAACGCGAGAGCTGAAAGCGAAACTGGACACTTTGAAGACAGCTTTGGAGACCTACGAGACCAAAGGGATTCTATCGGAGCATCGCACAAAGTTGATCGAGTCTCTGCAAGAATCAGTAGGTCAGACCATGGAAGAGATTCAACGGGTGAAGGAGAGGAAGACTATGGATGATCAGGATGCAAGTATCGATGAACCCAAGCAGGATACTCTAAGAGAAGCGAGGTTGACCCTTCAAGAGACTCTGAAGTCATATGAGAACATCGCTGATACTCTGGATCCTCGATTATCCACGATTTTCGATCGAGTTGACGAGATGTATCGAAGACTGAAGACTCCTCAGAAGAAGGAGATCAGCATCGAGTCGCTGGCGAGCCTCGAAGGTACTCTCTATTCCCTGCAGTGCGCTCTGACTTCAGTCGCCATCGCTGAAAACTCAAAGATGGTCTTCAAGCTCCTGGAGCCGGGGATCACTCAATTGAAATCGACGATACTGGATTTAGACGAAAGCTCTTTGCAGCCTGTCCTGCAAACTCTGCACAGTATCGACAAGATGATCCATGGAACCGTTAACGAATACGAGGAGACAGTGTCCACTAGATCGATCCAAGACGAGCCACAGACCCTGTCAGAGAGGATCCTGGACCCCTTAATCGACGTCCAATCAGCCCTGAGCACTGCACTCCAGAACCTAGAAGACGTGGAGTCAGTGGCAAACGGAGCAGCCAGTCACCGGAAGTTACTGACGTCCTCGGAAATAGCTGCGTGTCTGGTAGAGCTCAGACAGTGCGTGTCAGACGCTACAAGGACCGCCATGACCTTGCGAGAGGACGAAACGTTGGAGAGCCTGGTGGACTTGAAGGAGCCACTCCTGGACTTGCAGTTAGCACTTGCATCTGAAGAAAGGACAGTCCAGGAGCTGCAACTCATACGCAAGATATCTGTGCCTGTAGAAAGACTGAAGGTTGTTGTGTCGAAGGTGTTGCGTCACTCTGAGTCCCAGGAAGCTGTCAAGTCGATGAACGGTGTCTGGAAAACGTTGGAAGAAATTGATACTCAGCTGCCAAAGACTGTGGCTCAGTTGGTAGACATCGAAGAGGCGAGCAAACGTATGCTGCAGGGTTTGAACTTGGACCAGAATCTCAGTAACGTTCACTTTGCTCTATCGTCGGCCTTGGAGAGGCAGGAAAGAAACTTCCCCTCGTGCGCGTCCAATTTGACGAGCTGTATAGAGGAACTTCGGCAGAGCGTAGGTTCCTCCGCAGTAGCGATCGCTAATTTGAAGGATCCAGTAGACGATGAAGTCCTAGAGCAAGTCTGTAAACTGAAGGAGATCTTGCTGACGCTGGAGAGGACACTGTTGACCCAGGAGCACGGGCCAGATGAGGTACAGATCTTGAACGACTTGGTGAACCCTGTAGAGAAGCTGAAGAGCCTCGTTCAGTGCATCGTCGACAGCGACGCAAAGGCGGACAACGTTCTTCCAGTTCTGGAGCTGCTGGAAGAAATAGAAAAGGACACGCCGCTGATCGCGAAGGAAGCCTCGAAGAAGAAAGTCCGAAGGGAAACAAAAGCAGAGAAGGAGGATGCAAACAAGCAGAAGCCCAGTTTCGTTCTAGCAGATCGAATCAGTCGATCGTTGGATCCCATGAAGCACTGGCTCTCCACCACGTCTGAAGACAGTACCAAGGATGAAGAAGAATCTGGTTTAAGCTCCACTGTGGGCGAGTTGAAGAGAGACGTGAACAAAATCGCCATCGAAACGTCCTATTCCGAGCCCCCAACCGACGAGAATTTAATAGAAGCTTTAATAGAGCTCCGAGAACCACTGATGAGGCTCAGAAACGCCATATCGATGTACCACGAGCCAGCAGACTTGTCCACTTTAGAGGGTTTGAGCCGACCCATGAAGTACCTGCTGCAAACCATCATGGACGTCCTTCGGGTCCATGCTGGAGAAGAGACGCTGCAACCGATCGTGGACATCGTGGAGGAGATTGAGAACCAAATACCTATTTCTATTAAAGAAGCTTTATATAAGAAGGAGCTGACAGAGATGATCAAGTCGTTGACTGAGGAAGAGAAGGAAATACCAGCGACCACGTCTCAGGAGACTATTCAAAAGGATACTGTGTCACGGGAAGGGAAAGAGGAGGTGGTGGCGCATACTTCTCAAGAAACTATCCCGGAAGGCACGCTGATGGAGACCACCAGTGTGCTTCCTGAAAGCCAGTTTGCTGGATCGATGATAGAGCAAACGACGGCTGAAGAAATCAGTTCGCAGAGAAGTGACCAGCTGGTCACGCAGATCGAAGAGCTTCCAAGGGGCAAGGAGGGTGTAGAGGAAGTGGGGAGGAAAGAAGAGGCTGCAGAGGAACTGAAGAGGAAAGGAGAGAGTGTAGAGCTAGTGGAGAACAAACAAGAGGGTACAAAGCAAGTGGAAACAACAGAAGAGGGTGCAAGGGAAGTGAAGAAAAAAGAAGAGGATGTAGAGCAAGCGGAGACGAAAGAAAAGGGTGCACAGGAAGTGAAGAGAAAAGAAGAGGCTGCTGAATTGATAGTTTCTTTGGCAAGGACGCTGGAAAGCGTTCACTTGGATGTCACTGATATTTTGGAGGATTTCGAGCAACCTACTGCTGGAAATACAACGGTCCCAACCTCCCTGCTGGCTAATTCTCTGGAAGAACTGAGGAGAACCATCTCCACGATACGCATGATGACTGGAAGCTATGAGAAATCGGTTGCCACTTCCGAAGAAACGATTGAACAGACAGTTTCTGGGTTGCAAAACATCCTGCAGCCACTACGTAACTTACAGGAAGTTCTTCTGGAAACTCATCAACACGGTGCTCACGAACTCTTGATTCTCAAACATTTAGCTCAACCTTTGAATGTAATCGAGGAGAAGGTGATCAAGCATATAATTCAGAATCTTGATGGAAGCTATAATTTGGAAATAAATTGCCAACCTATTCTTCGTGTTCTTGGTGATATTAAAGAAAGGATCCCAGTTGTTGTGAAGGATATACAGTCCAGGCAAGAGCTTCTGGGATCCCTTAGAGAGGTTTCCAAGCCTTTACTGAGCATTCAAGAACGTATGAAGGTTCTTGAGACCCAAGCTGAGAATACCCTAGAGACTGATGTGGCGAGGATTTTGGTGGAACCGCTGGATATTTTGTTGAATACGATTAACGTCACTTCTCAGGAGCCTCGGCTGCTGGACCAACGAAGGGATATCGTTATGGAACTTCGAAATCTAGTGGAACCATTGGTGGAGTTCCTTAGCTGTCTATCTGTAGTGCAGAGCAGCCGTAAAAGCCTGGTCCCTGAAGCAGCTCTGCTAGATGAGAGAAGAAGCGTGATTCTGAGAGCTGTGGAGGGCCTTCAAAGGCAAAGTTCGAACACTCTGGAGAGAATAACTAACTTAGAAGGATCAACGTTTTACGAACAGCCATTGCGCTCGTTGCAAGATGCCATCGTCTGTGTCCAAAAGCAAATTGGCAGGACTGACTACTCGCGCAGGCCAAACAGAGGGGAGTTCGCGTTTCAGTATAATCTTTCGTCGTCCCTGGATCACCTGAAGGGCACCATAGTGTCTCTGGAGGAAAATGCAGACACGACGGTGCACGAAGTGATTTCGAAGTCGTTGAGGGCTTTGCAGAAGCAGATATCGCTGTCCCAGACACATTTCATCGAAGCGATCGATCAGTCTGTCGATGAGGAAGCTATTGTTGAAGGGTTTCTGTATCCAACGAATCAGCTTCGGTCAGCTTTGAATACACTTAAGGAGAAGATCGATCAGAACCCTGCGTCTTTAGTTTCCAGTCAGTCGATGGCGCTTCTTCAGTCTCTGGCTAACTCCACGTCTGAATTGGCTTCATCATTGTCGATGCATCGGCTGCATCTGATTCGTGAAGGTGCATCTGAAGGCTCATCGTTGGTGGAAACTCTGTGTGCCGTTGTGGATGTCTTGCAGAGTGTTAAGGATTCTATAACGAAGATTAAGAAGGAGGTGATTGTGGAGGAAACATCAGCCGAAGCAGAAGATCGAAGTGTTTCGAAAGATATACCGATTACTATTACACAGATACAGACTATCATCGATGAGATAATTGAAGTTTCCAAGGAGGAGGTGGAAAGTGTGATGACGATTGAAGAACTGCCACCAGAAAGGGAGAAGCCAAAAATAGATGAAGTGATGCCTGAAGAAAAGTCTGGGGAGACGAGAATTCTTTCGATCGAGGATGTCGCACAGGTCAAGGAGACTGAAATAAAAATACAGCAGGCAACTGAGTCGACTGAAGTAAATAAAGAAGAGTCGTCAGAGGAATTAAGTAAAAAGGTAGGAGACGTAGCAAAAATAAAGGAAAAAGTTGAAGTAGTGGCTGAGAACGTGGAAGAGATAGCAGTGAAGACAGAAGGTGTTGAGGTACAGACTGGGAAAGTAGAGAAGTTAGAAGGAACTGAAGAAAAATTGAAGCTACTGTCTAAGGAAGTAAAGCGGATAGAAAAGGAAGAGGTAAAAGCAGAAGTACTTTCTGGAAAAACAGAGGAGTTGAAGAAGAAAGAAGAAACAGTGGAAATCTTGACTGAAAAAGTAGAGCAGTTGGATGGAAAGGAAGGAAAAATGGAAATGGCATCTGAGAAAGTAGATGAGGTGGAGAAGAGAGGGGAAACTGTAGAATTGTTATCTGAAAGAGCAGAGAAATTAAAGAAAGAAGAAGGAAAGGTAGAAGTGTCTTCTGAAGAAGATAAGTTGGAAAAGAAGGGGGAAATAGTAAAATTGTCTTCTGAAGAGGAAAAGTTGGAAAAGAAGGGGGAAATAATAAAAGTGTCTTCTGAAGAAGAAAAGTTGGAAAAGAAGGGGGAAATAGTAAAATTGTCTTCTGAAGAGGAAAAGTTGGAAAAGAAGGGGGAAATAATAAAAGTGTCTTCTGAAGAAGAAAAATTGGAAAAGAAGGGGGAAATAGGAAAAATGTCTTCTGAAGAAGAAAAATTGGAAAAGAAAGGGGAAATAGGAAAAGTGTCATCTGAAGAAGGAAAGTTGGAAAAGAAGGGGGAAATAGTGAAAGTGTCTTCTGAAGAAGAAAAATTGGAAAAGAAGGGGGAAATAGGAAAAATGTCTTCTGAAGAAGGAAAGTTGGAAAAGAAGGGGGAAATAGTAAAAGTGTCTTCTGAAGAAGAAAAATTGGAAAAGAAGGAGGAAATAATAAAAGTGTCTTCTGAAGAAGAAAAGTTGGAAAAGAAGGGGGAAATAGTAAAAGTGTCTTCTGAAGAAGTACAGAAGTTGGAAAAGACAGAAGGAAAAGTGGATGTTTCTATTCAACAAGCAGAGAAGTTAGAGAAGGAAGAAAAAAAGGTCGAAATCTCTCCTCAACCAGCAGACAAATCAGAGGAAGCAGAAAAAGCAGTTGAAATTCTGGCTGAAAAGGCAGAAGAGTTAACAGCGAAAAAGGAATCGGTGGAAGCATTACCTGGGAAAGCAGAAGAGTCGATAACAAAAGAAGCCCGTGCAGAAGAGTCATGCACAAAATCAGAAATGCCCGGAACAAACGAAAACAATGTAGAAACGTTATCTAAAAAGGAAGAAATTGTAGAAGCATCGACTGCAAAGGCAGAAGAAATAGTAAAGAAAGAAGAAAGTTCTGAAATATCAATAGCAAAGGCGGAAGAGATAGTAATAAAAGAAGAAACTGTAGAGTCATTATCCCAGAAACCAGAGGAGTTGGCAAAAGTAGAGGAGAAAATAGAAGCTTTGCCTGAAAATACAGACCAATTAGTAACCAAAGAAGAAAAAGTGGAGATACAGCTACAGAAAGCAGAAGAAACTATCAAGATCGCAGAAAGTAAGGAAGTTTTGACCGAAAGTGCAGAAAAGAAACAAGATAGTATTCAAGTACAGCCTGAGAACGCAGAAGAAGTAGCAAAAAAAGAGGAACCTCGCGCAATATTATCTGAAAAGGTAGAAGAGTTGATAATAAAGGAAGAAAAAGTAGAGTCTCTCCCTGAAAAGTCGGAAGAAATGACAAGGGTAGAAGAGAAAGTAGAAACATTGATTGAAAAAAGTGGTAAGTTAGAAGTAAGTCAACAAACAGTAGAAGTATTGTCGGACAAAACAGAAGGAACAACAAAAATTGAGAAAACTGCAGAGACGTCTGAAACAGTACAAGAATTTATTAAAAAAGATGAAATACTAGAAACGTCAACACAAAAAGCAAAGGAATCAGTCGAGGCAAAAGAAAGTGTAGAAAAATTATCTGAAGAAGCTGAAGAAGTAGTAAAAAGAGAAGAAAAAATAGAAACAATTTCAGAAAAGGAATTAATCGAGGTAAAGGAAAGTGTAGAAAAATTATCTGCAAAAGCTAAAAAATTAGTGACAAACGAAGAAAATGTAGAAGAAAAAGAAGAAGAGATTTCATCTGGAAAAGCAAAAGAGTTAGTAACAAAAGAAACATCTGCAGAAACAATCACTGAAAAGATAGAAGAGCCAACAGACAAAAAAGAAAAGAAGACAACATTGCCTGAAGAATCCGAAGAAGTAATGAAAAAAGAAGAAACTGTTCAAGCATTGCCTGAAAAATCAGAGGAAACGAAAAGACAAGAGGAAAGTATCCCAGCTGTCTCTGAAAAGGCAGAACAATCAGTGAAAGAAAAAGAGAAATCAAAAGAAGACAGTAAAGACACCCAAATCGATGAAATGCAAAAGACACTATCTTTAATTACCACGGTGCATCAACCATTCAAAGATTTAATCAGCCTCATGCACCTAGCATTAGAACAGCCTCTTTCTTCTAAATCGGAAGAAGAAAAACGCAAGATCCGAGAGCTGACTGCCCTCATACAGATACTCAACGACTTGAAAGCAACGAGTGCGTCAATCAAACACAAAACGTCGCCTTCTTCGGCTCCAGAATTGAAGGAACACTTGCATCGTACACTGAACACTTTATCAATCTTGGACGAAGCTACAGACAAGGTTCTCCGTTTAACTCAGAAAGAATTGACACCAGGTCTAAAAGAAAACGTGATGGTATCCTTGCAACTTCTTCTAGAGCCTCTAGAAATGCTTCAGCTCGAAGCTTCCTCCATTCAGCAAGCAACTGCACAGTTATTCTCAGAATATACGTTCCTGGGCGCAGGCATGCAAGATTTAACTGAAACGATCTCCGAACTCGTCAAGGTAATACATAGAACCGCAGAACTGAAGCAGATGCTAATACCAGAAGAGATGAAGGTTGCTGTACCAACGAAACCGAAGGAAGAAAGTCAACACATTGAAGAAACCACTGCTAAGCCACTCGAGGAACTCATAGAAGCCATAATGGTCTCTCAGGAGCAAGTGACACGCGACGACGCGTCACCTTTCGGATCGATCTCGCCCTCGGTGGAGCCCGCTGAACTACCAGAGCAACAGAAACTGATCAGCGAGGAGGAAATCAAGTTGCAGACTACTCTGGTGGAAAAGATGGTCAGCCCTATACAAAATCTACGAGAACTAGTGGCGAAGATCCAGGAGCAGGAGATGGAGGAGGCAGAGACGTTAGATCTGCCTACGAGGAAGACAGCTGCTGTCATACTGAACACCATTATCCATCCTCTGGAAGAGTTGGAGCAGTCATTGAACGTCTCAGCTGAACGGCAAACCACGGAAACCCACGAAACTGCGGAAGAAACGAAGCGAAACGTCTCGCCATTACAATCACTGCCAGTGTGCACTGTTTTGGAGGAGCTGAAGAGATCCATCGCTACGATCCAAGAGGAAGTAATGTTGGAGGCCACTGGAGGGCCACCGAAGTCAGAGGGCGAAGCGATGATTGCGAGAGAAGTCGAAAGGTCCCTGGAGGATCTGAAGTTCTCGCTTGGAGCTGTGCAGAAAATCGCAGCCACTGAGACTGTACGTGCAGAGGTCTTCACGGACACTGAAAGAACAATGGTGGTGGAGACGTTTGTGAAGTCGGTGAAAGACCTGGGAGAAAAGTGCTTGGCGATTGCCAGTAAATCAGAGGCGAAAGCGAAAGCAATTTCGACTGAAAAGATCCAGAAGGAACAGTTGGAAGCAGTGATCCAAGTGCTACGCGAGACCACGTCTGAAATCGAGACGCAGAAGGCGGAAGAGATCGAAGCTTTAGATGAGACAGCTAGAAATTTGGTCGAAGCTCTGAAGCCTCTGGTGCATCCTATGGAGGAGCTAGAACAACTATTGTGTACAGCTGTTGAGGAAGTCAGTACAGGAAAAGTGGACAGCGCCGAAGAGATAAAGGAAGCTTCTAATACTTCTGTAGAGAAACTGAAACTCACTCCTGTCCTAGAAAAGTTACAGAAGTCCATCGCTGTGATAGAGGAGCAAGTATCATTGCAATCTAAGAAAGTGGACGTATCCAGTGCAAAGGTCGAAACTTCCATCGCTGAGGTGATAGAGAGCCCACTGGAGAAGCTGAAAACATCAGTAGCAGCTATACAAAAGCTGGAAACGGAAGAAACGAAGGAGCTGACGACTGAGGAGAAAACCATGGCTCTAGGAATCTTTGCTAAATGCGTGGAGAAGATTGGAAAAGTATGTTCAGTGGTAGCCAATCAGCAGAAGGTCGAAACTAGTCTCGCAGAACAGCCACAAGTAGCTAAACTCGAGCAGGTACTTGAAATAATGCCGAGTCCACTTCAGTCGCTGCGTGAAACCGTGTCCAAAATTGAGGAGCAAAAGATGCAGGAGGTTGAAGCCTTGAACGTAGCTGAAGCTGAACAAGTGGCTGCTATAGTGAACACTTTGGTTCATCCTCTGGAAGAACTGGAGAAATCTTTATTCCTGGCTGTCGAGCAAACGAGTGCCATTACAGAAGAATCTGCTTCTGCAACAGCTGCACAGGCTTCTTTGAAACTAACTATTGAACCTATTTTGCAAGAACTGCAAAAATCGGTTGCAGTGATCCAAGAACAAGTCTCGCTGGAGCCAGCGAAAGAAAAGGCGGAGACTTCCGGTAAAGTGGAGATTTCCGTGGCTAAGGCTATAGAAGAGCCACTGGAACAGTTGAAGTCCTCTATAGCAGCTGTTCAAGAAACACTTTGCAAAGAGTCTGATGAAGTACGCGATATACCAGAAGCAGAAAGAGTATCGATTTTAGAAACCTTCGCTAAATCTGTGGAAGAAATTGGCGAGCGATGTTTGGCAGCGATCTCTCAGCAGCAGGTTCGAGTGGACTTGGTGGCCAAGAAAATGGAAGAATCGCAAGTAGACATCTTAGAAATGGTGATCAATCCTCTTCAGGTATTAAGAGAATCTATCAGCAAAATAGAAGAAGTGAACTCGCAGGAAGCTGAAACGTTAAACACGTCCAGAACAAGTGAAGCAGAGAATGCGTTGAAAGTTCTCATAGAACCACTGCAGAAACTAGAGTCATCATTATCTTCGACTGTCCAACAGGCTGTGTCCATGCAACTCGAGAAAACTGAAGAAATGGCAGAAATGATTCTGTCTTCGCAAAAACTGGACGTCTCGTCTGTCGTTGAAGAGCTGCAGAAGTGCGTGGCTACGGTTCAAGAGCAAGTGAAGCTGCAGACTGCTGCAGCGGAGACTACTGCCAAGACTGCCATCCTGCAGGCTACAGAAAAGACCCTGGAAGACTTAAATTCCTCCCTCGCTGTCGTTCAAAGCGTAGTCAGCATTGAAAGCACCGAAGAAGAGACGATTTCAGACGCGGAGAAAGTGACTGCCTTGCAGCACTTTGCTGAGTCAGTCCAGGAACTCGAAGAGAAGTGCTTGGCTGTAGTCAGTCAGCAAAAGACGAAGGAAACGGTGGTTAAAGAAGAGGAGCTTGATGCTAAAGCTCTTGAAACTATCATTGCTCCCATTCAGGCTCTCCGTGAGACTGTCATGAAGATTCAGGAGAATGTTGAAGAAGTAGGAAGCTTGGAAACAGAAAAGGTGAACATGCAGACGTTAACTACGTTGATACATCCTCTTGAGGAACTGGAGAAGTGTTTGGTCGCTGGTGTCCAGGAAACAGCTGATCAGAAGCTCGAAGTTGCAGGGGAATTGAAAGAAGAAGCTTCGCAGGCAGTGGGTTTACAGCCAATTTTGGAAGAATTGAAGGAAGGTATTGTTATAGTTCAGGAGCAATTAACGATGGCGTCGGAGTCGAGTTTCAAGGTGGAAGCTGCGAAGAATGTCACAGAAGCTATCGAGGAGCTCATGTGTTCAGCTACTGCTGTGCAACAGGCGGTTGCCACGCCAGCAGAGCAAACTGAAGAAGCGAGGGCTGAAAAGGTGTCAGCTCTAGAAGCTTTCGCTAAATCTCTAGAGCAGCTAGAAGAACGCTGCTCTGCTGCGGTCAGTCAACAGAAAATAGAGACGAAGTTGGACGAACCTAGAGCGCAGCAGGGGAAAATGGTGGACGCTGAGGTTCTACAGAAGATCAGCAGCACAGTTCACGTTCTACGCGAGTCACTGTCTCAGATCGAGGAGCAGAAAGTGCACGAGGTCGAAGAATTGAAGACACCGAAGGGAGAAGAGGCTCCATTGAAATTAAGCGTTCTCATTGAACCCTTGAACGTATTAGAGCAAGCTTTGTTAACCGCCGTGCAGGAAGGTGCAACTGTTTCTGAAGAAACCGCAAAGGCACTCAAGCATGACGAAGTTCCTCTGGAAAAATTGAATTTGCAACCCATCCTTGAAGAATTGCAAAAATCGATAACCGTGATTCAAGAACAGGTAACAGAAAGTTCAGTATCGACTGAGGTTAGTGAGCTTGGTTTGATGCAAGCTGCTGAGAAGCCTCTGGAAGACTTGAAGCTGTCCATAGCAGCTGTTCAAGAGATTGTCAAAGCTCGAGAGGACCAGGTGAAGGAGATGGAATCTACAGAAGAGGCATCGCGTTTGGAAGCTTTCGCACAGTCAGTAGAGGAAGCTGGGAAGCAACTATTAGCTGTGGCGAAGCAACAGGAAGTCAGAAAGGCTGAACCACAGACAGAAGCCACGTCCACAAAAAAGAAAGTAACGGAGGACTTCGTCAAAACTGTAATAACGCCCATGAATGAACTCCAAGGCGCCATCTTGAATATCGGCAACCAGACAGACAGTTTAGAAAAGAAAACTGAGAAAGAAGCTGTAATTTTCTTAAGTATAGTAGAACCATTGCACCAATTGGAAGAGTCTTTCTTATCAGCCATACAAGAAGAAACAAAAGATGAAACTGTTGAAAAAATTCCAATATTACAGAAACTACCCGTCAAGTCCACCCTGGAGGAGCTTAACAAGAACGTGATAGAGATTCAACAGCAACTAATACTCGCCAAAGAGACACTGACTCCGACAGGAGACACCGAGGACTTTGCTGTGATGAAGAACGTGGAACAATCACTGAGTGATTTAAGGACATCCGTAGCGGTCGTCCAGCAACTGGCAGCGATAGAAGCACCCGGACAGCAAGTTCTGGACGTGGAAAACATATCCGCGTTGCAGGCCTTCGGGAAAGCTGTCAACGAGTTCAAGAAGCACTGCGCGGCGGTAGCCTCCAGGCCAAGAGTGCTCCATGCAATCACTGGAACAGTTCACGTGGAACAGCCAACGAAAGCAGAGAGCATAGTGGTCCCAGCGAAACTATTGCAAGAATCTATCTCCACCATAGAAGAATTCAAAGTGCAAGAAGCGGAGATCCTGGAGACCCCAGAGATGAAGAAACCCGTGACCGTGTTGAGCGTACTTATGCCTTCTTTGCAGCAACTGGAGCAGTCTTTTGTCGCGGCTATTCAAGGTGAACACGTGATCGAGGATTCAGCAGAGAGTCTGCAGACGGATCAGGTATCTTTCGAGAGGACGAGCCTGAGACCGATACTGGAAGAGTTCCAGAAGTCCATCGCCACGATTCAGGAGCACATGGTCGAGGAAGGTGTGCAGAGCTTGTCGGAAGCGGAGGACGCGGGCCAATTGAAGATGATGGCGCAGACGTTGACGGAGTTGAAGACCTCGGTGGCAGCCATGCAACAGGTTACTCTAGCTGCGCCTGAATTCGCAAACGAGCTGTCGAAGGCTGACAGCGTCATTGCGTTTGAGGCGTTCGCGAAATCCCTGCACGACCTGGTGGAGCGCGTGGCTATTATCGATCACCAGCAGATGATCATCGAGCCAGCAGCGGACACCATCTCGGAGGACGCGTCGTCGTTGAAGACTTGGGCGGACGTGGTGGAAGATCACCTTCAGGTCACTGAGCCGATGATCATCGACCAAGGCACCATCGAGTCACCTTCTGAGATAGCGATATCGATCTCCGAAGAAGAGGCTCAAGCTTTGAAGGGACTGGCCAAACCTCTGAGTGAGTTGAGGGAGTGCTTGGCTTTGGTCGTCGAGGAACGAAGGTCCATGGACGCTAACGAAATGACAGTTGCGCTGTCTGAGAAGGAGGATCTTTCCCTGCTGAAAACCATGGCGCAAAGTCTGTTGGAATTGAAGAACGCTGCTGTGTCTGTGATCCATGAGCAAATCGCTATCGAGTCTGCTAAGGAGAAGTCGTTCAGTGCTGAGGAGAAGATGGAGGCTACGTCGAATGCCTTGATCGAGCCTCTCGAAGATCTGAGTAATTCTATAGCGCTGATCCAGGATCACATACTTGTCGAATCTGTAGAAGATCGCCCGACGGACCAAGCTTCCTTGCTGACGGCTCTGGCCGAGCCTTTAATCACGCTTCAGAGAAGCATCTCTGTGCTAGAGGAAAGGGTGATGTCGCCGGATGTGGAAGCGATGCCCGAGGACTCGAGCAATTGGATAACCGAGTGCTTGGCAGTTCCTCTGCAGGAAATAGAGAGATCCATAGCTGAGATTAAGGAGTGTATCGTCATGGAAGCTGAGCCTGCCGCTGCTGAAGAACAGTTGAGCATGATCACTCCAGATTGGTCGGTGGTCGAGAAGCTGGTGCAGCCAGTGGAAGTTATAAGATCGACTATTATTGAGATGGAGAAAGCTATATCTGCTGATAAAGCGGATGAACGAGCAGCTGAGTACGAAGCTGTGAAAATGTTAGTGGAACCGCTGTCCGAAGTGCACGAGAGCTTCCTGGTGCTGAAGAATAGGAGTGGAATGAGTATAGACGAGGAGGAAGCTAGCATCGACGCCATAGTGGATTCTCTGTCGAATCTTGAGAAGTGTATATCGTATATTGAAGAACGGGCTACTGTAAAGCTGCAGACAGAAATAATAATTGGAGCTCTGGCTGAACCCCTGGTGCAACTGAAGGAATCGATTATGACGGTGGAGGAGTCTCCCACTGTGTATCTGGAGAACTTAGAACAGCCCCTGAAGAATCTGCAGTCAGCTTTGGAGAGTATTTCGATTGGCGAACGTGAAAAGACACAGAAAAGCAAGAAAGTGGTTGTGTCGCCAGAGGAGGCTTCGAGAGCTTCGACAAAATTGCTTATATCGATTAAGGAAATAAACGATTCTATCGAGTCGATTGATCGTAAAATAGAAAGTTATAAAGATTTGCTGGGTATTGAAATTCAAATCGAGAACGAGGCTTTGAAAGCGCTGATGACGCCACTTGAGGGGCTCAAACAAGGTATTCAGCGTATATTGGAAGATCAGGAAGTCGAGGAAGCAACGATGAATTCCCTTCGGAAGCTACAGAGAGCAATTGCTATTGTTCGTCAACAATCGGCTGACAAACCGACAGCGGGACTAGGGCATTTAGAGACTACTGATTTCTGCGGCGTGCTGAGACCCTTGGCGCCATGTTTGCACGAATTGGAAGCATCTGCTGAGACGGTTGAGACGTTGTGGAAAGAGAATTCTACTGGAGAAGGGTTAGTGCAGCTGGAAACTCCTATGGACAATTTGATGAATACTGTACAAGTTATACGTGACAATCTGTTGAGAACAGAAATTGTGTGGGTGACAGACGAAGAGAAGAAAAAGAAGAAAGAGGAAAGTGAAAAGCGAGAGGAAGAAAAGGATAAGGAGGAGGGAGAAGCTGAGAAATTGAAGCAAGAGGAAGAAGAACGTAAAAAGAAGGAAGAAGAGGAGAGATTGAAACGAGAAGAGGAAGAGCGTAGAATAAAAGAGGAGGCTGAGAAGATGAAGCAAGAAGAAGAGGCGCGTAAAAAGAAGGAGGAAGATGAAAAATTAAAGCACGAAGAGGAAGAGCGCAAAAAGAAGGAAGAGGCTGACAAATTGAGGCAAGAGGAAGAAGAGCGCAAGAAGAACGAGGAAGCTGAAAAAATTAAACAAGAGGAAGAGGAACGCAAGAAAAGAGAGGAAATTGAGAAACTGGCGCACGAGGAAGAGGAACTTAAGAAAAAAGAGGAAGCCGAAAAATTAAAGCAAGCAGAGGAAGAAGAGCGCCAGAAGAAGGAGCAAGCTGAGAAATTAAAGCAAGAGGAAGAGGAGCATAAAAAAAAAGAGGAAGCCGAGAAATTAAAGAAGGAAGAGGAAGAAGAGCGCCAGAAGAAGGAACAAGCTGAGAAATTAAAGCAAGAGGAAGAGGAGCGCCAGAAGAAGGAGCAAGCTGAGAAATTAAAGCAAGAGGAAGAAGAGCGCAGAAAGAAAGAGGAGGCTGAGAAACTGAAACAAGAGGAAGAGGAACGAAAATCAAAGGAAGAACAAGAAAGGTTGAGACAGGAGGAAGAAGAGCGTAAAAAGAAGGAAGAAGCAACAAAACTAAAAGAAGAGGAGCAAGACCGTAAAAAGAAGGAGGAAGAGGAAAAATTAAAACTGGTGGAAGAAGAGCGCAAGAAAAAGGAGGAATCTGAGAAATTGCAAGAAGAAGAAGAACGTAAGCAGAAGACTGAAGCTGAGAAACTCAGACAAGACGAGGAAGAACGTAAGCAAAAGGCTGAAGCTGAAAAACTTAAACAGGAAGAGGAACGCAAGAAAGAAGTAGAAGCTGAGAAATTGAAACAAGAGGAAATAGAACGTAAGAAAAAGGAAGACGAAAAGTTAAAACTAGAGGAAGAAGAGCGTAGGAAGAAAGAAGAAGAAAACATGAAATTAGAAGAAGAAAAGCATAAGAAAGATGAGGAAGCTAAAAGATTAGAAGAGGAAGCTGAAAGACAAAAACAAGAAGAGGAGGAGCGCTTACGCAAAGAACAGGAGGAGAAATTGAAACTAGAGGAAGAAAAACGTAAACAGGAGGAGGAAGCGAAGAGATTAAAAGACGAGGAAGAACGAAAACAGAAAGAGGAGGGTGAAAGGTTAAAGCAAGAGGCGGAGCAGAAATTGAAACTTGAAGAAGAAAAGCGCAAAGAAGAGGAGGAAGCTAAGAGATTAAAAGAAGAGGAAAAACGAAAGCAGGAAGAAGAAGCTGAAAGATTAAAGCTGGAAGAAGAGGAGCGCAAACGGAAAGAAGAGGAGGAGAAATTGAAGGTAGAGGAAGAAAAACGTAAACAAGATGAGAGAGCTAAAAAATTAAAAGAGGAGGAAGAACAAAAGCAAAAAGAGGAAGCTGAAAGACTAAAGCAGGAAGAGGACGAGCGTTTACGGAAAGAAGAAGAGGAGAAGTTGAAGCTAGAGGAAGAAAAACGTAAGCAGGAGGAGGAAGCAAAGAGATTAAAAGACGAGGAAGAACGAGAACAGAAAGAGGAGGGTGAAAGGTTAAAGCAAGAGGCGGAGCAGAAATTGAAACTTGAAGAAGAAAAGCGCAAAGAGGAGGAAGCTAAGAGATTAAAAGAACAGGAAGATCGAAAGAAAAAGGAGCAGACTGAAAAGATAAAACAAGAAGAGGAGAAGCGCAAGAAGAAAGAAGAAGAGGAAAAATTAAAACTAGAAGAAGAGAACCGTAAAAAGGAAGAGGAGGCTAAGAAACTAAAAGAAGACGAAGAGCGGAAGAAAACAGACGAAGCTGAAAAACGAAAACAGGAAGAGGAAGAGCGAAAAAAGAAACTGGAGGCTGAGAAACTAAAGCAGGAAGAAGAAGAACGACTGAAGAAACAAGAAACTGAAAAATTGATGCAGGAAGAAGAAAAGCGAAAAAAGAAACTGGAGGCTGAAAAACTAAAGCAGGAAGAAGAGGAGCGACAGAAGAAGCAGGATGCTGAAAAACTAAAGCAGGAAGAAGAAGAGCGAAAAAAGAAACAGGAGGCTGAAAAAATTAAGCAGGAAGAAGAGGAACAGAAAAAGAAACAAGAGGCTGAAACATTAAAGCAGGAAGAAGAAGAACGACGGAAGAAACAGGAGGCTGAAAAACTAAAGCAGGAAGAAGAAGAGCGAAAAAAGAAACTGGAAGCTGAAAAACTAAAGCAGGAAGACGAAGAGCGAAAAAAGAAACAGGAGGCTGAAAAAATTAAGCAGGAAGAAGAGGAACGAAAAAAGAAACAAGAGGCTGAAACATTAAAGCAGGAAGAAGAACGACGGAAGAAACAGGAGGCTGAAAAACTAAAGCAGGAAGAAGAAGAGCGAAGAAAGAAACTGGAGGCTGAAAAACTAAAGCAGGAAGACGAAGAGCGAAAAAAGAAACAGGAGGCTGAAAAAATTAAGCAGGAAGAAGAGGAACGAAAAAAGAAACAAGAGGCTGAAACACTAAAGCAGGAAGAAGAAGAACGGCAGAAGAAACAGAAGGCTGAAAAACTAAAGCAAGAAGAAGAAGAGCGAAAAATGAAATTAGAGGCTGACAAACTAAAACAGGAAGAAGAAGAGCGCCAGAAGAAACAGGAGGCGGATAAACTAAAGAAAAAGGAGGAAGAGCGCAAGACGAAAGAAGAAAAAGAAAAATTGAAGTTAGAAGAAGAAAAACTTAAGCAAGAAGAGGAAGCCAAACAAGTCAAAGAAAAGGAAGAGTTAGAAAAGAAACAACAGTCCGAGAAATTAAAACAAGAAGAAGAGGAGCGTAGAAAGAAAGAAGAAGAGGAAAAGTTAAAATTGAAGGAGGAGAAACGTAAAACCGAGGAAGAGGCTAAAAAAATAAAAGAAGAGGAAGAACGCAAAAAGAAACAAGAAGTTGAGAAGTTGCAACAAGAAGAGAAGAAGCAGGAAGAGTCGAAGAAGTTAAAAGAGGACGAAGAACGAAAGAAAAAAGAGCAAATTGAAAAATCAAAGCAAGAAGAACAAGAGCGGAAGAAAAAAGAGGAAGCCGAGAAATTGAAACAGGCAGAGGAAAGGCGCAAGAAGGAAGACGAGACTAAGAAGAAACTAGAACGCGAAGAAGAGGAGCGAAGGGAAAAAAATAAGGCCGACCAACGCAAACAGGAAGAAGATGAACGCAAGAGAGCAGAACAGGCAGAGAAATTAAAGAAAATGGAATCAGATACATTGAAGCAAAAGGAAGAGGAATTAAAGAAGAGGAAAGAAGAACGAAAATTACAACTGGAAGAAGATGAACGCAAGGAAAAGGAGGAGCGCGAGATGCGAAAGAGGGAGCAAGAGCAGAGGAAAAGGGAGCGAGACCAACGTGCAAAAAAAGAGGAAGAAGAACGAGCGGAACGAGAAGAAGAGGAACGTAAAAGAAAAGAAGAAAAGGCAAGGCTGAAGAAGGAAGAAGAGGACCGCAGATTAGCCGAAAAAGCCGAGAAACGGAGAAAGGAGCAAGAAAAGGATGACCAAAGACGAGAAGAAGCTAAGCGCCGAAGGGAAGAACAAGAGCAGCAAATCAGGCAGGAAGCAGAAAAGGTAAGAAAAGCTGAAGAAGAACGATTGAGAAGAGAGGACGAGACTCGCGAACGTAGAAGGAAGGAACGAGAGCTGAGGAGACAGGAGGAAGAACAGAAGTTACACAGAGAAGAAGAAGAAAGAACAAAGAGGGAGGCGGAACGTAGAAAAAAAAGGATGGAAGCCGATCGACAACGGAAGGACGACGAGGAAGCTATGAGAAGAAAGGAAACCGAACGTTTAGAAAGGAGGAGAGCTGAGGAACGTCAGTACAGAGAAGAAACAGAACGTCTGCGGCGAGAGGACGAAGATAGAAAGCATAGGCGGGACACGGACAGACAGTTGAGAAAGGAGGAGGCAGCTAGAGAAATGAAAGAAGAAGAGGAACGTTTGAGGAAACGACAGGACGACGAGACATCCAGGCTCAGACAGCGAAGACAGGAGCAAATCAGGGACGACAGTTGGTCAAGAATGCGACAAGGCGAATCGGATCAACTTTTACGAAAGATGACAGAGGACACAGTCAGATTCGGAAGAGCTAAGGGCGTCTCTTCGGATGTTGAATTCTGGCGAGATAGGCGGGAGAGATCGTATCGACAAGACTCTGGCTTCGAATCTACGCTCTCCAGCGGTTCCAGATCGTACAGCTGGAGGGATTCGTTGACTTCTTTGACCAAAACCAGAGTCGACGACTTTCTTGACTACAAGTTGAGGGACACCTCGATGGACAGGTACTATCACGATACAGGGTCGTACTATCGAAGGAGAAGGAAAAGGGACGACCAAATTACTCGTGCCAGATCGATCAGTTTGTTGAAGTACGACGATTACTCGATCGGAGATAGCGACACGACTATTACAAGCAGCACAAAACCGCCACGGTACAGCAGGCCGAAGACGACATCGCGAACCGATTTCGATGAGCGTGGATCAAATCTATCGTTTTATCTGCCTCCTATCACAAGCGAGGTAATACTTTGTGTATTGGGATGCTTTTTGATCCTGAGTAGATTAGGGATATTATTGGTGTAGCAAGCTTCGGGAATAGAAGTTTGAGACTTTCGTGGTCCATTTTTTTAGGGTTCTAAATCTAAGTCGTGTCCTTTAGGAAAATTGCTATTTGAAAGATAAGGGGGAAAACGTGGAATGTCCATTCTTCGCGATTTTGCGATTTATAGCATATTTTGTTGGTGGCAACTGGGGCTACAGAACTGTCGAATCACAAAGGGTTATAAACTTCATATGCCCCCGTAAATTAACGCTAAAGTTTTGGTATACTGGTTAAGAACAGGTAACACGTTCACTCCACACTGGAACAAAACACTTAGTTTTCTTGGTCAAGCTGTTTTGCGACATTCCCTGTTTTTGCCCTTACTTTTCATTTCATCACTGATGATGCTGCAATACTGGCAAAGCATTGGGATACATACTTTTCCTGAAAAACGTGGTTTGCACCTGAGAAATATTAAACAAAAGCAACTGCAAGCTTTGGAAACTTTTGAAGTATTCATATAGCAGTGCGTATTTATTTTGCAGATTCTGCCACGTGAGAAGGGAAAGAAACCATCGTTCTGCACGAGATTAACCAACAGGACAGTTGGAGTCGGTATGAGAACCAGATTGACCTGCACCGTTCTTGGATACCCAGAGCCACGAGTCTATTGGACGAAGGATGGCGAGAGACTAGACGTAACTTCGAATCGATATCGAACTCGGTTTGACAACGGTATGGCTTATTTCGAACTGCATGAAGCACTCCCCGAAGATTCCGGAGTGTACACCTGTGTTGCCGAGAATGTTCACGGAATTTCAACCACCGAATCCACTTTAAAAATTTACCCCGATTTCCAACCAGCACTCTCACCCCCCACCTTCACCAGATCTATCAAAGGTAAGTACAAAAGGAGTGCAAAAGATGAAACTATTGCATTACTAAGAGATCTCTTGGGTAAAATAATAATCTATCAAAGAGGACGTGAATAACGAATTCAAAAACCACTTATCATTTCGTACCATCTCAATGTTCGAATCTAAACCACCCCCCTTTCCCAAGCTCTTAACAAAAACATTCCTTTTCATCTTCTCAATGTTTATTTCACTGCCGATTCAATGTCTCTGTTTCACGATAACATCGGTGCTATCTTTCTTTCAGACAGCTATCGATACTCTGACAAGGAGTTGATGTTGGAGTGCCGAGTGCGCGGCCATCCTACTCCAACAATTTCCTGGTTGAAGGACGGCTGCGTTCTCCAAGGCGATCGTTATAGGCAGTGCTACCTTGACGATGGTATCTATCGGTTAGAAATTTCTGCTCCGAACTCCTCGGACGGAGGCCGATACACGTGCAGAGCGATGAATGATCTGCGCACCGATGAAATATCCCACGTGGTTCACTTTGACGGTAACATTCACGATCACAGTCATCTACAACCCCTGGCTGTCGTTAATGATTATAAATGTTCGAATTATAATTCCAAAATCCGAAGAGCGAGCTCGACGGACTACCAGCAAAAGGGACAAAACCTTCGACGACCACTACAGCTTAGCATCCTCGAAAAGGCCGCGTTTCTCCAACCGCTTAACCGACTACAGTGTTCCCACTGGTGGCACCGTTGCCCTCCAAGTTGAAGTGAAAGGTGAGAAAAGAAGCTTCTCAGCGAGCACACTCTTTCAGATGCTTAAAAACAATTTCCATGAACGATCGGTGCAGGCATGCCCACGCCGGAAGTGAGATGGCTCCGCGGTGAAAGAAAGGAACCAGTGTCTATTCCAAAGGCGAAGACCTACAGGGAGTCCGACGTCCACACTTTGGTCCTGCCGGAAGTTACTGAGTCTGAGAGAGGCACTTACATCTGCAGAGCTATTAACGCCTATGGACACGTGGACAGCATCGCCACGGTAGACGTGATATCACCTGGTGCGATGGATAGCGAGAAGCCTGCCATGTTTGTCTCGAGACCTGTGGAGAAATCGATCACTGTTAACGCTGGCGAAGATGTCAGCGTGTCGTTCAGGTGCTCTGGAGTTCCCAAACCTCGAGGTAAAATAAATCCTCGATGAATTCAGTTATTATTTATTATTCCCCGACGCAAAAAGGAGGGGTCTGTAGTTTTTCTTCTGTCTCTCTAAGTATCTATTTAATTATTTTGTAGACATTTCGCAGCCCGGTCCCCGACGTATTTTTGACTATTATAAGAATTCGAAATAAAGATTATAAAATAGCTGAGTTGCACTCACGGGTCGAATGAAACTGTTAAAATTTTCATTTAATTATGAAATAACTGTAATTTTATGACAGTTATAAGAATGTTATAATTGTAATTTTATGACAGTTATAAAACTGTTATAAAATGCAGTGTACTAACTGAAACTTTTATTCCATACATTTTCGTGTAAATAAGAGACTCTTATTTTCTTGAGAATAGGAAAAAGCTCTATTTAATCAGGAACATTTATTCTGCTCTGCAAAAGTTATAGTTATGACAAATATATTTCCTGAAAATGGTGTAGGGTAGATACACAGGTAGATGTAAAGTTGAAACTTTATACCGTTCGGTGAAAATAATTATATAAAAATCAGAATGTGCTTTCTGTTCTACGCTTATCCTGCTTCCAATTCCTTAAATAATTCTAGTTAAAAAAATATTCCTGACTTTCATATTTTACCGATAAATATCCAGAATTTCTATTAATCGAACATAAAATAACTGTTAAAACTGAATTCTTACGACAAGATTAAAATGTTGATGTACAAAGTTAACTTAAAACAGAAAAGAAATGATTTAAGAGTTAAAAGTTTAATAAATAACTTTTATTTATAAAAGTTAACAGTTTCATTCGACCCCTCGTTTCAATCGTAGAAGTTCATTACTATATGAGATCAGAAAACTGAATATATAATGTTGAGACTATACTACCTATAACAGAGAAATGAATAAAACGATATAAGAAGTTATTTCATACTTCTTAAAGTTTTCCCAACTTGCTTTTTCAGTCAACGAACCGTTCTTTTAGTGTCGGGTGTTTTTAAAAATTTTAATCGAACTTATTTTAGTTCCAAGCAACGGGAATCGTCATACGTTATTATTGTTTGTTCACCAGTAACCTGGATGAAGGGACTAAGAGACATCACCGACGGTCCACGATCTCATAAAGAAGCCATCGATGACTACGTGAGATTGACTTTGAAGAGGGTCGCGCCCACAGACGAGGGCACCTACTGTATTCTTGTTAAAAACAGATACGGTTGCGACAGAAGCTTCTTCTCGATTAAAGTAAATTTTGAATTTACACTGAATTGCTAATCAGACCTTCTTTTTACTATACATGCTTCTTATTTTTATTGATTATCCAGGTGAAACAGCGCGCCAGGTCACTGACACCTGACTGGAGCACTCTGAGCAGCCGCACCGATACCGGAAGTGCCCTGGGTCTGTCGAGCGAGAGTCGCGATGACGAAATGTCCTACGTGAGGAGTAAGTTGAATTTCGTTGCACGAAATCTTGCGATAAAATAAATACGTGATTACCTACTATTACTGTGTAAAAGAATCGTGGAACATGCTTCGTCTAGGGTGCAAGTGCGAGTGTCAGGCATCGGTAATTGAGTTAATTATAATCGAGGGATTATAATTAAAAGTCACGACCCGAAGACAGTGATTGTAGTTTCACTGTACACTTGGCCCAGGTATTAATGGCCCCGGGTCAAATAAACCCTGGACTAAGCCGACGCGCTAAGCGACGTCAATATTTAGGCTGATAATCCATCGAGGCAGCATACTTCGCTTCTTAAGCATCCGCAAACAAAAGCCATGCCTAAACAAAAACTCAATCAGCTGATCCAATTTTCGCGAGTCTTTTAACGAGATACTGAACTCCATTTCCGTGACATTTTTAGTCAACTGCAAGGGGCGCGTGGGATTATGTTTTCACTGAAATATGTTTGAAGAAACAGACTTATGCAAATTTTCCTCCAAGAACAGAATGCTGGGTATAAAGTTTCCATTAAATCATATTGAAGCCGCAGAGTTGTGATTCCCTCGAATAAAGCGATAAACGCAGGAATTTCCAGCCAACGAACGGCTGAATTCGAAGCTGAACCTGTGCCAAGTGTGACAGTTCCTTGACCAAGCCTCCACACGCTTTAAAATACAGCGCAGTGCCCCACAGTACGAAACAAACGTGATCCATTACACGTACACGGGAAGAAAAGAATCTCGTGACATGATTAATAGAAACACCGAGCGCGGGGACGAGAATCAGGGACGTTGGAAGGGCACCGTGATTCTCGAATTAGAATCGAGTGTCCCGCGATTTCTTGTAAATTAATTTTACGTAAGCGTCTCGATACACGAATCTCAAACGCTCCATATACGTGCGGTATTCTTCGGACCTTCTAAATTTAACTGCAATTCGTCGATATAGGGTAAACCAGCCAGTAATTGACCGCATACCAGTGAATGACCATTAGACAAAGAACTGTCAATTATAAATTAAGAAATATTATATGTTTATAAATAGAGTGTAATTACACTTTTAATATCCCATATTTTTAGTTACGCGTATTAAGCAAACATTAATAAGTAGAATTCTTATTAAAAGTATGCGGTCATTTACTGGCCTTCTACACATTTTGCATTTTACAATCGTTTTTTTTTTTAAATTACGATAAGAATAAGTAATTATTTTTATAAAAATTTCAAGGAAAAACAAATTTAAATGCAATCTCAACAGTTGCTTTGTTGTTATACATAAATATATTCAAGTATTAATCTCAAAGCTCCATACGCAAATTCAACAATTCAGTCATTCACTGGTCGGTTTACCCTATATTTCATTTTCAAATTTAACACTTTTCTCTCAAAACCAACGAATAGAAGCTTAAAAATACACTGGAAACTGTGGAAACACGTGGGTTCCACGAACTAGGCCGTTTGACAAATAAACATCTTCGCTGGCAGCGCGGAATCTGTAGCTTTAGATCGCCCATCGTTCGATCAGCTTTCAATTTTCAATCCTTGAATTCCACTTGAATTCCAAGATCCCTCGGTATAAATTCGTAAAAGCTCGCGTGAATATTTATGCAGATTGCCACGCGTGGAGAAACAGAGACAGTGTGTGTTACTTGTTACAAAATTGCAAACAGTTGCGCGCACTGTAAATAATCATCAATGCCATCCTCCGCGAGCTGCAATTGCCAACAAGCTTCTGCAACAGCGAACCGCGACAATATCGCCTGCGAGTGTAACGAATGTCAGCGTTAATAGAAAATTATGCGCGACGCGGGGGTGGGAGGGGATCAGGTTGTACGAAAGTGGATGAGAGCGCTCGATTTGAGAATTATCAGCGGGAAAAGGTGACACAGTTCCACAAGGTGGTTCTCGCACGTCGACAGACATATCCGAACACCACCTACGTTCGCAACTGGTGGAACACCTCTGGTCGAGTTATTTTCGTTTGCCTTGATTATTCGCCTCCCCCCAACATCCCTCTGTGTCCACAAATTCGAAATTCAGTCGGCGTCGGGACGCGAGTCATTCCGCGCGGCCTACTTTTTTTTTTCGAGCCTCGAGCGAGAAGAAAAAACGCCTTGACATTTTCGGCTCCGTTCTTGAGCCCCGAGCACAAGAACGTCCGATAAAATTTCGCGATCGTCCAACGCTGTGCCACGATTTCCGTCGTCTCTCATTCGCAATTGAACTCGAACGCGGCTCGAAGAATTCTTTATTGATAAAGAAAGGCGCTGCGATTGATAAGAAGCGTGAGGATGAAATTTGGTGGAGCATGAAGCCCCACGATCATGGAACCGTCGTGAGCAACGATGAGCCAACGACCATTTCTCGTCTGAGACGCTCGTGGTCGGAGAAAGATTGCTTAATTACTGAGTTTCTGGAGTACTTGTACGGGCACAGAGGTTAGCAGATATTGGCTGAAGGATTTACGAGGGCGGAGTGACGAGGGAATGCGACGACAAGTGTGAATCCTCGTGGGAATTCAGTTCGAAGCGGGATAATAAGTGAATGGTTGGGTTTTCGTAGATTGTCCCGGGCCTATCAGCAGTGAACCAGTTGTGGTCGATGGAGGACGGAATTGGCTGTCCTTGAGTTGGGGCAAGGCTGAAAGAAGAGGACCCGCACCTGTCATCGCTTATAGGGTTGACGCTTGGTTGCTGGGGAGCGACGGCGGTGCAAGATGGGTCGAGGTAACGTTCATGATTTATTGTTTATTTGAAACATGGGGTCTTCGGAAGTCAAGTAAGAGATATTCACTAAATAGTGTCAAAGAATACAAAATTTTACCTTCGATTCTCTTAAAAATCTCAGCCGTTTACGTAAGAATACTACAAACTTATGAATAGCTATCAAAATTTCTACTACTTTACTTGACACCTCGAGTCTCACACTTGAAAATCATAGGAAACTACAAGTATTCCACTAACTTTAACTTTTCAATAATCTTTTTCTTGCTGCTGTTTAAGGAACCGAGTAAGGGTCCTTTATTTTGTCCATTTAATGGTAGAATGTTCTCTCAGCTCCCTCCGATTCTTATTCGCTATGCGCTTTTCTGAAAATCCATCGAGTTCTGTGTATCTTTCTGTGCTCAGCTTGGTATGACGCCGATCAACACGTTCGACGCGTTCAACTTGAAACCTGGCGGCGAGTACAAGTTCCAGGTGACGCCGAGGAATCGGTATGGCTGGGGCGAGTCCGTGACTATGACGAATCCCGTGAGGGTCAGCGAGACCGTCGATCTTCCGGAGTTCACGAGAATCTTGCCAGGTCAGCTGAAGGTCCTCGAGGGGGCGAGAGTCAAGTTGGAATGCGAGGTAAACGCGCTATTATTAGGCTACCTTTGTTCTGGTCCATTTATTATTAAAGCTCCTACGCAAACGCGATTCAAACGACGAGCTAAAAGCGCAGGCGATACTTTACGAATCCATATGACATTTTACAGGTCCGCAGTGACTCGAAAGTCGATATAAAATGGTACCGGGAATCGAGTGAGATCGATTCCAACAATGATCCCAGGTGTTCGATTTCTTATAACGGGCACAAGTGCTGTTTGATTATCGAGAAGGTTCAGGATATTGACTCTGGCAGATACGTCTGCGAAGCTGGCAATTTGGTTGGCAAGGTGTCATCGTTCGCTAGGGTGCTCATCGTCAACGATCCGAAGATCATCGAAGCCGATGCCAAACTTAAGTCGAGGTACGCGTGAGTAATTGAGATTAAAGTCAGGGGTTGAAACAGTTCCGAAAAGTAACTGTTTCGAACTGATATACACAGTGCCAAAGAAAAGAATTGGGACACATTTAAAACAAAATTATTTATTTATAATTGGTCCAAGCGATTTCAGTTCTTTTGAGAAGCTAGAAGGATCAGTGTACTAAGTAGTTGACGTGTCTTGGCGTTTTGAAAAAAAGTGTAATTGGTCGGAACAGCGAAGAAATTTTTATCCGAGCCTGTAATGAAAATTTAAAAATCCCATTTGTAGATTTAAGTAGGTTTTATACAATGTATACAGGCTGAAAATTTCATCGAAATTAGGAATTGAGGCTCAATTCCTGTTACTTAAGTCAAACCACCCGTTCAGGAAATATTGTATTTAAATAAGTAAAAATTGATGGGGGAACTGTTCTACTAGATAAATAATCTTAATGTATAAAGCAGAAGACCTCTATATATTTGCGTGTTTGTCTGTCGCCTAAAAACTTTCGAACGATAAACTCTGGGATCACGACACGTGCCTCAGCTCATGACACCTGACTAATCCAGATGAATGTGATCAGTTTCACAAAAATCTAAAAGTTTCTTTTATAAAATCAGAATCTAAATTTCGAGCGAAGCCGAGTAGTAAAGCTAGTACCACATATATGATACAAGCCAGAGAGTAATTGATTAGAAAGCTATTACATTAATACACAGAGTTGCTGAAGACGATCTAGAAGACAGGCCTCCGCAATTTACCATGAGGCCCCGAGACAGAAGAGTGCAAGCCTCGTATCCTGTGAGATTAACGTGTCAAGTGGCAGGATATCCTGGTCCAGAGGTCACGTGGTCTAAGAACGGGGGTGAAATCCGTCAAGATGGTAAACAATGTATTTTGTGCTCTAATATATACTCGTATTTCACAGTAGAACATTCCAAAGTGTCGCCCTAGACATTTTATAATAATCGACTTATTACATCGATTAATAAGAATCTACTAATTTACCCATACAATCCGAGGTACCTTTAATGGACATTCGTTTCTCCTCAAAGAGCACCACATATTCTGGGACAACGACTCCAACTTCCACACCCTGGAGATCATCCATTCCACTCTGGAGGATTCCGGCTGCTACATGGCGACAGCGAGGAACGCGACCGGCTCCGTGTCCTGCCGATGCATCCTCGTCGTGGACAAAGGGATTCGCGCTTATATAGCGCCAGAATTCCTCTGTGGCCTGGACGCTGCGTACACAGTGAAATTGGGCGGGGATCTACGCATGACGGCTCAAATAGAGGCCTATCCCAGCGTCGGCGTCGTATGGTAAAGGCTCTCTGTTTAACTAAAAGAAAGCAGCGAAATCACCTTCCCCCTTTGACGTTCTCAAGAGAACTCGCGGAAGGCGTCGCGTCAGCGTGGTTTTCTCTTAGTTGGGACCTTGAAGCATCGTCGTCATTCAGAGGGATATCGATTCTTTGTTCAGGCATCGAGACGGCATTCGACTTCGTCCGAGTAGGCGAGCAGTGATGACCTTGAATCACGATGGCACCGTCGAGCTCTCCTTGGCCAAGGTCACTCTAAGGGACGCCGGCGTTTACAGTTGCACAGCCACGAACGAAGTCGGCCACGCTGAGACGTCTACGAGGGTGTCCATTATTGGCAGCAGGGAGCAGGATGGCGAGGTGTCCGCCGAGGTGCCAACTGTGACGGTCGCCACGCCAGACGTACCGTGAGTATAATAATCAACAGTAATTACCCGAGATGTTGCGAAAGTGCAGGCACAGATTTAACTGGGCTGTGGAACTTGCGGAAAGAGGCAAGGGCTGACCCAGATTTAAGCGGTGGGACTTAGGTTTATGTACGTAGTTTTGGGTTGGATTAAATCTAGTGTAGATGCTAAATCGAAAGTAACTAAAATCACTTACAAGGGAAAGGCACGATTGTGGGAATCACTTTTGAAACGACAGTATGTACAGTTAGTAAAAAAAGTATTTGTACACTTTCTAAAATCGCATAACTTTCGTAGAATTGGTCCAAACGGCGTGAGTTTTTTTGAGAAGCTAGAGGGATTAGTTCGCTAAATGATGTGTTTCGTCGTTTTGAAAAAAAATGCAATTGGTCGGAATAGCGAAAAAAATAGTAAAGGTCGTTTTTGAAACTTTTTTTGCGAGCCTGTAATGAAAATTCAAAAAACCCGTTTGTAGATTTAAGTAAGTTATACACGTGCCTAAAATTTCATCAAAATCGGTTAACGTTGCTCTGAGCTATAAACGCTTGAAGATCGTAGAATAAGGTCGAAAATCGCGGAAATTCCCGAAATCAGCGGAAGGGGCAGCAAGCGGCTCGCGGGCCGGGAGTTGCCCAGCACTGAGCTAAGTTACATAAGCCATTCTTTTCCCTGCAACTCGCAGATATTCGAAGGAGCCTCTTTTCGTCACGAAACCGTTGTCCACGGAGGCGGTCGAAGGCGACACGGTCATCATATCGTGCGAGGTGGTCGGCGATCCCAAACCGGAAGTGATGTGGCTGCGCGACTTTCTGAAGGTAACGAATACGATTGTTCCATCACATAAACTTGAACCATTTGGGGTCCTTTTCACGGCAAATATTGAATTTTACACGAGTCAGTGCGCTCTAAAGTACGCAAACCTGCACATGTGCCTGTAAGGTTGGCCACTGATCCATTGACGATTTCGTACTGGCCATTAGGAAAGAGGCACAAGCGGTAAGTGCAGGCCCTAAAATAAAGGTGATGAAGGTCATTTGCCGCCTCAATCTGCTAGAGCATCGATTACATCCCTCCGTTTTTCCTCAGGTGCCTACATGAGGTCCCTCAGGCCAAGTGCGATTTTATGACTGGTATCTTTTGTTCAAAACCACAGTGCCTCGTACTTTGAGGCCGATTTTCGAGGCAATCACTTCTGATTTCGAAGTTAAAAGTGCTATCAATTAATTCGTGTTGACAAGATCTTTTCAGTGGTCTATAGCACTCGCTGCACGCTCTCAGGTTCAGTGACCTTCTCTGGGACTTAACATTGTCCTTTGATCCTCAATGCTTTCGTTTTTCACACTACCTTGAAGGCCCAAAAGAATGGGTAAATTTGAAATTTGTTTTCTCGGATTATTTTTCAATGAAATATCGGGATATTTTTAGGAGGTGTTAAGCAACATTTTAACTTTATTTTCAAACGTTATTTATGAGAGGAAGTGGTGTATATTTGGAATACCAGTTTTTTTAAGACGAATAAAGAATTACGGCAGAGGATGGGAACAAATAAAACTGTATAATATCGCGAGGAAAATAATAAGCATTTATATTTTAAACTCTAAGTAATAATACAAAATAAAAAGTAACTGAAACTTTGGTCTAAATGAAAAATGACAGGAAGTATCGATTTCGTTAAGGTGCAGGTAATCTGACACAAAAATCACAATATAGGAATAATCTTAGGTAAACATAAATGGACAGCGCCGGCCAATATCGACGCGGCCGTTACGCATGAAGCGAAACGCATCGCTAAACTTCGGAATATTCAAAATCACCTTCACCTTCGGTATTCCGAGTTACCGGCATGGCATTGAAACCTAAAATTTCATGTCACGCTCTGTATCCTCGAAATTATCGCAAAACTGAAACGGAACCATAGAAGGAACATGCAAATGAATAGATTAAGTGTTTAACTCTAAAGTTTTTACGTATTTTCGCTATGATTGGAACGATTGAATACCTGCCAAAGTAATTTTGCAGATTGACATTTTCTTATTCTACAGATAAGTCGAAAATGTAAAAATGGATTTCATCCACAAATTCATTTGAACCTGTCAGTGGATTGACAGTGTTACATAACTCCGCCACTTAAAAACTTTAAGTAATAAATAACGTAGGAAAATAAAGTTAAAATGTTTCGCAATATCTCACAGAAAAATAACCTGAGAAAATAAATTTTCAATTCACCCATTCTTTTACGTCTGAAAGACGGTACCCCCTTAAGTCTAAGTGAACTTGGCACGAGCACAGATCAGGTACTCCGGTACCACTTAATCTTATTCTGAGAAGTGTTTCCACGACTAAAGGTCCGGGCTCACAAATCAATTCCGTGACAGTTCAGTGCCGTCTGTGCCAACGATCTCTTTATTTCAACCGACCCAGAAATGATCCTAGACTTTAAAACACCCTTGAAACGATCCCCAGACCCTAGCAGAACTGACAGCACACAAATCGACGCGCGAGCCGCCGGCAACCGTACTAACATCCTGAAAACACATCGCAGTACCATCGTACACCAACGATTACCGCGTTGGTCGAACTAAATTTCACAATACGCGTGCCCCGCGAAACGTGAGCGGAATGCGAACGAGCCCCAGTCGGTTTAACGTTTCCTCCGGCTGGCTGGCTCCGCTGGTCATCGCCAATTTGTCGTCCTCCGGTAGGATGGAACGAAATAGGCCGAGGGAAAAGTCGAGCGCGCCATGAGAAGTCTCTCGTGAATCGTGGCGGGTGGACGAGAAAACGAAAGAAAAATGTTGTGCAACCGGTGAAATGACGTGTCCCTAATGCCGTCCTGATCCATGATGTGGGTCAAGGTGATCGCGAAAAAGAAATGACAGCGTAACATACGCCGCATTATGCCCATAAATGGGCCAACGGGCGTTATATGCGTCGGGTGAAACGGCATTGATATTGGACGGCTCTTTAAATGGTAGCGGTAAGTTACATGAGGTTAGACACCCGGTGCTCCAGAGAAAGAGAGAAATTTATTGCTCAATCCGAGGGAAGGTCCCGCCGACAATGGGATTGTTCGCGCGGAACGGCTCGCGTCGTCGCGGCGAGTCTGACTGCTGAACGGACGTGACTACTGAACGATCGCATCTTTCAACAGGGACTCCTTCTTTCGCTGGTTGTCATGCCATTTGTCGGAGAAAATGGGTACATGGAGTGTGCTCGATTGCTGGGGGAAATATGGTCGATTCGATATAAGAATGTTATTGCAGATTCTATTCCATCCACGTTCTTATCGATGCCCCCCAGCTAAACTCTTCCGAGTTTATTCCGCCGGCGGCAGACGCAAAACGACGGCCAGCGAATACCAATCGCTAGTAATTTCAAGTATGTTGACGTCAATCCAGCGGTCGATCGTCACGTTGCCGGTTTAGCACGAAAAACGAGCCTGAACGCATTTATAATGATGATTAAAAAATTACCAAATCTATACATCTGCAACGCGATCTTACGATTTCTTCATTCGTCTTTTTTTTCAGAAATAAAATTCGGATTACAGAATTCTGTGTATGGGTGCTTTAGATAGTTACAGGTATCATTGAGTGGGAAGAGATTCTGACGGAGAAAAGTTGTTAATGCACGTGTAGATTCGTATTAATAGTGTTAAATCGAAATGGTAACCGGAAGCGATGAGTGACCGGAAAAACGTGCGTGTATGGTGCCCGCGTCACTCGAGGGTATCCGCCTTATCGAAAAGAGTACGCACAGAAGAGGCTCCCCACTTTTCTTGACGTGAAGTCGGCTTTCTTCGTCGATGGATCGGTACTGCAAAACTACGGGCGGCAAAACAGTCGTCGCGTGTCTTTGGCGAACGAATAGCCACCTCCGTTGCTCCACCAAACCTCCTCGTGATCCTGGCTTTAGTAATCGATCAGTGATACCGATACTTCGCTCACGAAATAAGCGAAATAGTTATTAGGAATCTCTTAATCAAAGCACTAATTTTTCTCGTTGAATCGCTGGCCACCCTGTCCTGGAATTGGATATATTCGATGTGGGATTTCGAAACGTAAGACTGTTTCATTTTTGCTTTAACATCTTTTATTATCTTCTGCTACAATCCTACTATTTTCTTCTATCTTTTCCATTTTTCGTATATGCGTTTAAAGCTGGTTTACAAGAAAAGTTCAAAATTTGAAATAAGGCACGTAATAGTGGGTCTTCTTTTCAATCAATTATTACTCCTGATAAATCTCTAGGTCGTCTTCTCCCTTTTTAAACGAAAACAAATGTTATACTGTACCTTCCAAGAGAAATTTAACAAACTGAATATTCGCCTATGAATATTCGTAGTAAAATATAATCAGAATCAGTTTATGGCACATTTTTTTACCATAATTATTAAAATTATTACGTAGGTCCTTAGTAAACCTCGCTATCCCCGCTCTAATCCGCTTAGCAATATAATTTTACGTCTAAAATCGGTAATTCGTTAAACCTCTCGCCACGTCCTTCAACGATATTGACACCATTTTCGTCGCAGCCACGTTCCAGTCAGTTTTATTGAAATATCATCGCGACTCTAATCGGGTTGTAAGATCTCGAGGATCGGCGATCGCCGCGATATGAGTCACTCCGTGATCAGCGCGGCGCTCGTTAGGACATTCATCGAACTGGTCGATACTTAAGCGCTAATTTCAGCGCCTGTTCGCCGTAAAGTTGGCCGAGCCCATGTTCCCTTTCTCGTTCTTTCCCGTCGATCAGAGAGACGCGTCTGCAACGTATGGCCCCAGTCGAGCTGCCAAATACGTCCAAGTTTGGTTTCACTGCAGCTGCAGCTGCTAAATAGGGGAAACACGCGCGCTGATTTCGCGATAGGTGACTGCCTTTCGCTGGTTCACGAAATCTATCGATCGCTCCAACATCGTTTCTTCCACTTCCTCTTCGCGCCTCCTTCCAGTAATATTCAATACATATTTAGACAGGAAGTATATGAATTATTTCACCATTTTTCACGAGCCAAAATTGCGCTACGAATTTTCTCGACAGTTTTCGCCTCTCATAAGTTTCGGCAATTAAAGATACTTTCCAAAGCAAGTTCGCCGAGGTGCGCGAATTGCAGATTTTCCTAAAAATTAATTAGAAGTCGTGGCGCAGCGCCTATGTCACCTGCCGGACCGCCCGTCCTGAATTATTGAACTTTCCGGTGTAAAGAAACGAATCGCAGCAAGCGCTCGATACGTTACCGCGCCACTGTCAACAGATTTCTGTTTTTCTGACGGCAACCCGTAAGGCACGGGTAAATATAGATCGATATACGATGACATTGCTGCGAGTCCTTGCGGTAACCGGCTTTGCTTCAGTTTATGGCGCCTCGCTTCCGTAACGGGAAGTGTCGTCCGCATAAATTTCATCGTAGGCGAACGGTTCTGCGCCGAGAGACAGGTGAAAGACAGATGGGTCTCGGAAGGTCCATTACGTCGCGGATCGACTCGGAACATCAGAGATCTTGAAAACTTCATTCGCGACACTCGAGCTGCGTCAAATCAGCGTCAAATTGAGTCTTCGCTCTTTGTAAATTAAGAAGAAAAGACAATCGCGCCGTTCTTCCCAGCGACCTCAATCCGCGATGGTTCAAAGAGGGCGTGCCTGATGGGGGGACGTGCAATTAGCAATGAAAAACTGTAATATGCGTCGGCACTCGTGTCATACGAACAACGAGATCAGTCTCCAGCGATCTGTTCAACTTTCGCTCCCTATATGGGCTAGAGCCCCGGCGAAGACGTTTCTCATCTCGCTTTTATCACTGCCCTTCCCTCTCTGCTCCTCTCCGTCTACCTAAAACGCCTCGCGGTGAATTTTAACCCCGCGCGGACACTGGAGACAACACTCTTCAGAGATTATATTACCGACATATCCCAAGGAAACTAAATCTGAGGGCGATCCAGCGAGCACAGCGTCGGGGAACCCTGAATTTCAAAATGTTGCAAAGAACCCGATAAAAGGAATAAAATCACCGATATCTCATTGCTGTGGGCTTATAAAGTAGTGTAATCTGGTCCCCATACTGGACAATCTTATATCAAAAATATTGAGAGTGTTCAACATAAATTTTTAGGACTTGCGGCTAAACAAAGTGGTCATCCCATGCCATTTGATTCTCACAACTATGACATAATGCTTAATAAATTAAATATTAAACCATTAAGCGGTAGAAGAAAGATGTTTGAAATCATGTTTATAAGCAAAATTGTCAGAGGTGTTATACCTTGCCCTGCGATCATTCAATTGTTCTCTCTAAATTTACCTTCGAGGAGCTTAAGAAATTACTTACTGTTTCATACCGAACTGCATCGCACTGTATATGGTTACTATAGCTGTTTAAATCGAATGTCTAACCACGCTAACAGTGTCCATCAGAATATTGATTTATTTAGGCAATCCCCAGCATCTGTAAGATGCTCTCTTGAAGGTATTACATAATTTTATTCTTTAATTTGTCACTCTTTGTTCATTTTTTTTTTTTTCAAATTACTATATGTATTATGTCTCCCCGCATTATTATCTCTTCGTACCAAAGGATTTACCCCGCGAATAGTAATAATAAAATAAAATAACAGTAACAGAGTTCGTAGTTGGCGTAATTGAATATAGCGCTGTATCATTCCAATTCCAAAGTTCGGTAATAATAATCGTTGCAGCGAGGAAACGTGCCGGTGGGTTATCAGAGGGTTAAATCGTTTTGCAAAGCGCCGGTTGGTAAAAATAGTGGCGGTCGATCGTTGAATCACGAAGGATGACCTCGATGTGGGCGCGAGAGTCGCGGAAATACCGGTATTCGGGTCGAGGTCGTGCGTACTTCGAGATCGCCTCCCGTTAACAGGGTAAACGATTCGAACTTTAAACTTCGCTCGCGTTTCTCTTTTCTTCCACGACGGTTTCTGGCACACCGCCGTCGCTCGGGCACGCACTCGGATTACGATGTTATTGTTGTCAGCGGTAAAAGTCTGCGTAACGCAGACGCGATTCCGCTGCGGATCTTGATAACAGCAACGCGCCGCGTCCAAGGTTCTGCATTAGCGAGCGCCACTTAACAGCTGCCCAAGCTTCAGGGAAACCATCGCAAGCTCCGTTGGTGATCCACTTTTCTGAAACTCGTTGCCCTTCGATGTAGCTTCATCCATCTGGGGCTGTTGTGGCGCTTGTCCCTTCGCAGTTTACCGATGTGTGAATGAGTTATCACTCCTTCGCACGTCATTTCGCAAGATCTGTACTTCTGAAATACCATGTATGATGCAACACAGAGTATATCCAATGTCATTCAATTTATACTACGCCTATTTTTGCAGCTGAAAACGTAGCGAAATTGGGGATCTTTTTTAAGAAACTAGCGATTCGATTTGTCTAAGGTTTGGACCCTGTTTTTACGCATCAGAGTAGTTTGATGAACCAGAATACCGATAAGTTATATAATCCTTTGGGTACCTACACGAGAAAATTAACGCAAAATTGGATAACAAAAAGTAATAGGATATTCAATTTTTGATTAAAGATTTATTATTATTATTTCAACTTTATTACTCTTTAAACGTGACGAAAAAAAAGATGCGGTACATTTATATACAATTTACTCGTTTTAACTTAAGAGACTGACACCTCCTTAATTTTCGTACCATTGGTACTGAGTTGTTGAAGATTGAAGACTGTTATGTTTTTCGTTATTTTATATCTTCTGTTTATTTTATTTATTTATTTTTTCATTTTTTGTACGTTATTTTTCTATACGTTCTTTATTTAACCTGTTTAATTGTTTGTATTCTAAAGGCTTCTCCCGTCAATTAATAATAATAGTAATAATAATTAACTGAGCCTGTTGGGTCCGCAGCCTGACTACTACCGAGACGCAGCCCACTTCCGGCTGGTCGGCGAGGGGCCTCAGTATCGACTGGAAATACCTTACGCGAAGCTCGATTTTACGGGAACGTACTCCGTGATAGCGCGCAACTGCCATGGGGAGGCGAAAGCCGTGATTTCTTTGCAGATCTACGCGAAAGGTAATGCAATTCCGCGTCCAAGAGGGGCAGGCAAACGTTTGACGGTTCGGTTATACGAAGGAACGATTATACTTTCAGGCCAAGGCAAAGAGGAGAAGATGAAGAAATCGGGGGTTACGCACGGGTAAGTGGTGCCTAGATCCTTAGAGCGATAGATTTCGTTGCCTGTCAACGTTGCGATTTCCGAAACAACGACCTAGCTTCGGCTTGGATCGCGCGGGCTTTGTCGATTGACCGAGTATTAACTTCGATTGGCAGGAAGGTGCTGACTTTACCAGTGATCACGAGGGAGCTACGGGACCTGAGGTGTTGCGACGGCGACGCTGTCACTCTCGAGTGCAAAGTTCACGCCACACCAGAGGAGCCTCTGGTGCGCTGGGAGCGTGGAGGGAAAGTAAGGAAAGCTTCTCGACACCTGTGACACCCTCGTCGGTGCTTCGTGAAAATTCGAATACCTACGTTTGCTTTATTTTCCCAGATTCTACAGATGGACGGCGACTTTTCCGCGGAGTTCGACGGGGAAACGGCGCGCTTGAGCATCCAGCACGTTTATCCAGAGGACGAGGGCGAGTATACATGCGTGGCTTACAACGACCTCGGGAAAGCATTCACGTCGGCCTGCCTCGTCGTCGATGGTAATTTCGTATTATAAATTGTGGCCGCGTGATAAGCCGCAGCGGATTATGCAAAGCAGCGACGGTGCAGATATCGGCGATCTTGCTCTCGAAATGTTTTTCAATTACTATGCACCGTGTCCACGTTGCGAACAGTCTCTCGGCTACACCCACCGCATATTTTTATTAAGACCCGCGTGATAAGGAACGTAATTGCTGCCTACACGAAGGAACGTCGTGCGTTGATTCTGTGCTTTCAGTGCCAGAAGGGAAAGAGAACGTTTTGAGCCAAAGATTGACGAGGCCTGCGGGTCTACTGTCAGCAGGTTCGACGCCGAGGTCGACGCCACGGTCGACGCCCATCAGAAGTTTATCCCCCGCGGTTTCGCGTAAGTACTTGATCGAAATCAGATAAACGATCAATTATCCAAGAGACGGGATGGAAAACGTTGGTTCTTCTACCCAATGCTTTGTATAGAATTAGAACACGAGCCACGTATTCTCGGCTAACACTTTGAGTGACGCCTAGGGTTTGCGGGTATTTATTTATAAACTTGTAAAATTCGAAAACCGGCTTTTGAATTTAAAAATCGGTTTTATAAAAATGTTAACATTTTTACTTGAAATCGCCTCGGACACAAGCATATTGTAGTAGATAATAATTAACTGCAATAATCTTAATGAGCTCGTATTTTCTGAAGAATACTAAATCGAATAAATATTTATAATTTGGTTTCACCTTTTACAAGATGTATATTTTCTACGGATTTTAGTTATTTAATTTTTTCTCCGTTTGGTTTTGCGTGCAGTCTATTTTATCGTGTTATATATTTGTAGATCCATAAAAATTAAATGAACTCAACACTTGCACGGATTTTAGTTATTTTAATTTTTTTCGTACAGATGGAGTATACTTTATTTTATTATATTTTTGTAATTCCATGAATATGGCGAAAAATGAACATTTATAAAATAAGTACAAGTGTCTATTAAATTTTTAATTTTTTTGTGAAAATTCGAAAACCGGGGTAACCGGTTTTTTGGGAATAGTGGAATTCGAAAACCGGTTTTTTCGAATTTCGGTTTTTACAAAGTTTCTTGTACAAAGTGTAGAAAACGAACTACTTGCTTGATTTGTTTCCAACGTAAACATTCCGGGACTCTCGGACAATATTTTCGACGTGTTCGCCACAAAAGTTAACACCGACGCCAGTGAAAGTGTCAGAAACAATTTTTACTGAATTTTCAAGACATGGATGATTAATTGACTTTCTCTGTATCCAGAATCAATGGTAAATCTAACACGAAGGAATGTCTGACAGATGGACGAGAACTGAGGTCCCCGCAGCTCCTGCCACGTAGCAGGTCGATGTCTAGGCGGCCGAAGATCAGCCCGCCGAAATTTTACGCGGTTCCACACAACCGAGTGGTCGAGGAGGGTGAAACCGTGCGATTCCAGTGCGCCGTGGTTGGTCATCCTACACCGTGGGTAAAATGGGACAAAAACGGCCTGGTCGTCACGCCTACCGCAAGAATCTCCATAAAGGAGAGGGACGACGTGAAGATATTAGAAATCGTCGAGGTCACGCAAGAAGACGCGGGGTTGTACAGGGTGATCGTGGAGAACGATTACGGCCGCATCGAAGCCAGTGCCCGTTTGGAAGTAATAAGTAAGTAGACGATTGATAAATACTGATTCAATCTGTCACCATTTGCATTTTAATGTTCTTAATATGGAGCGTGGCTTCAGGGCAGTGGCGCATTCAAGATTTACTCTTAGGGGAAGCTGAGTGGGACGGAAAAAATATTTTTAAGAAAAATTTATGGTAGTTAATGCAATTTCACTCGATGCAAATTCAATCAAATTCATCAGGTGGTTATAAAAATTTATTTAAAGAATAAATTACAGTTTGCTCTTTTTTACAAAGCCCCTTCTTTGGAAGGCGCCAGGGCCCCTTGATCCCCTCTGGGTGGGCCACTGCTTCAGGGTATATCAGTTAGAAGTTAGAAGTAGAGTGAAAAAAATTAAAAAAAGTAAAAAAATTCCGCCCAGTACATGAAATTAAGAAAGTCACAAAAAATAGAAGATAATAATAATTTCAAAATAAATAGTAGTAGAGTGAATCATAAAGTATTTCATCACTGATTCCCGACATTTGTAAAAATGACGATGACATTGGTAGCAATCTCTGCTGTAGGGAGAAATTTACCATTCCTGGCATGATTCTGTTCGAATAGATCGTCAACTGCTTGGCCCGGTTTCTCGAACCATCAGAACCAGAAGCGCGTCGCCTAGAACGTATCCATCTTTCGGCCGTAGCCTTCTGGACACTACTACTAGAGTAAATGGACGGCTGCAGCTCGGTTGCAGCGTCCGTGGAACGCCCAGCCCGACGCCAACATGGTTCAGGTGAAACAAAAGGAAGAATTTATGAAACATTTCGACACCATCCACATAGCTTCTCATTATTCTCCTGAGTAGTATATTCTGTCCCCGGAACAGTGTCTCCTTTGCGCACGAGCCGGAATTAAAAGATGTACAATTTTTCAGGGATGGACGACCATTGGAACGATCGAGCCGAATAAAAAGGTACTTCGATGGCAGAAGTGCGATAATCGAAATTTCAAAAGTGAAAGCGAGCGACGCGGGTGAATACACTTGCGTGGCAACGAACGTTCTTGGTTCCACGAAGAATATTTGTCAGGTAAACATTCCAGTCACGTGCCAGAAATGGGCAAAAGTTTTATTTAAATAAAAATTTCGAATATCGATTAAAAGTTAAAAAAAAAATATTACTCGTTAAAGTTAAAGTTCAAGTTAAAGTTATGGTTGATGTTGGCATTGAAAACTTTATTCCACGCTAAAGTTGATACGCTTGGCGAATACAAAAATTAACTTTATTCGTCGAATAAAAAAATCAATTTGATTCGTCGAATACAAAAATTAACTTTATTTGTCGAATAAAAAAGTCAACTTTATTCGTCGAAAAAAAGTCAACTTTATTCGTCGAATAATAAAAGTCAACTTTATTCGTTGAATAGGAATTATAGATTTTTTATTTAATTGATGCCCAAGTCTGTCACGTGCTAACGATGCTTCCTCATTATTCAACAGAAAGTTACCTTACCCTTCTTTTTATCTAATTATTATTTTGTTATAGGTGGCCGTTCTTGACCCTCACGATCCATCTACGGCCGACAAGGATCCACCAAGGTTCCTGCAGCCACTTCCAGAAGAGTCGATCGTCATGGAAGGACACTGCTACGAGCTTCAAACGAGACTCACTGGTACACTGAAAATAAAAATGACAATTACAATGGCGCAGTTACAAAGCAGCGAAAGTTAATTAAAGCCAATTTTAAAACTCTGTTTTAATTAAATTACACTTAGGTACTCCACCCTTCACGATCGTTTGGTTAAAGGACGGTCGCGACGTGCCCGACAACGATCACTGTAAATACGTCATATACGGCGACGGTGGGATAGCCCTTAGATTGTCCCACGTTTCTCCGCAAGATGCTGGGGAGTACACTTGCCTCGTTCGCAACAATTTCGGAGAAGCCACTTGCAGCGGTCTCTTTGCTGTTCAAGGTACACTTTCGCACAAAGGAGACCCTTCGGTTCTAAATTAGGGCAATGAAAATGTTTAAATAGTTCCTTGACCAGTGGCGCACTCAGGATCTAATTTGGGGAGCAGCCGAGTCGAAGGGATAAAAATATTTTTTAATGCAAATTCAATAAAATTTATTAGGTGATCGTAAAAATGTATTTAAAAAATAAAATCCAGTTTTCTTTTCTATTTACAAAGCCCCTTCTTGCGGGGTGACAGGGTCCATTTGCCCCCTCTGGGTACGCCACTGTCCTTGACTTCCTTAAAAAATAATAGAAATAGCAGCCCACCATGATAAATGAACACGTTTTGGTCGAAATTGAACAGATTACAAAGGTGTCCCAAAACTGGCGCCGCAGTTCACCAAAACCCCGCTGTCAGTTGTGACGTCGAGGGGCGAGGCTGCGTGTTTCTGCGCGCGAGTACAATGTGGGAAACCCATGGAAATTATGTGGACGATCAATGGGAAAGACGTTCGAGAGAATTCAAGGTGCCAGGTATGTCGATCGATTGCACGCAGATTAGGGTGGACTTCAGCTACTTTTGGCGAAAATTTTTTGCAAGTTTTTTTTCACGCCGCCCCCTGAAATTTTTCAACGGATGAAGTAGGTCAGATAAGAGGAAGACGTGGCACATTCGCGTTAAAGTGGCAATAAATGGGAAATTTTGTATGAACGGAAAGGTATGAAGGAAAAATTAATAACAATGGTTAAGCCGTTCTTTTTGCGCACAAATATTTACGACAATAGTGCTACAGTATGTGTTTTTCAACATAATAACTAATTACTATTTTCATCTTTTTAATTAGGTATATTAAAATTTACGCATTTTACTGAAAGTGAACATTCTTTTAACTTCTTTCTTATATTATTTGCAATTTAATAATAATATTAATTCTAAAAATGGAGGAATGTTCGACATTAATATTTTATATTTAATAAGACGATAATATTTTTAATATGAAATGTTAAATATTATATCATAAATAAGCGAAGAAAAGAAAATACGGTTATGGAATGTACACACTTTTTAATACTCGCATTTAAATACAATTTACAAATTTTTTATTAACCTGGTTTTTGTGTCTGGATAGCGGTTTCGGTGATCGGATATTATTTACATTATAAATTGTTTTTCCTCTTCGTTTCGCGTGACTAGATAATTAAACTCTTGCATAAGTTTGACTCCCCGTTCAGACGATTCGTTAACTAGGTACTCTTAAGTCATTTATTATTTGTAAGCCAACATTATAGTTGGGACCATTTTCCCATTCTAAGGAATGCTTACTTATAAAGCCTGTAGGAATTAAAAATCTTTTAAAAACGTTAAAGTTCTTTTCGAAACAAAACCTACAATACGATTGTCGATGTATTGAGTTCTATTATTCGGATTTACTATGAATCTTTTGATTTCATTATCAGTAACGATATCTAAAGTTGCCACCATCCGTCTTTTGGCTTCATGGGTAATGTGTATGTGTTGCGGAGGCGCGCAAATGTGTATTATGTACGACAGCGAAGAATAGATGTTCTATTTATTACCAAATCATCGACATTATGGTTCAGAGCTTCAGCTGTTCCTCTTATAATTCGAACTGGGTCACGATCACTCACTTTACATTCCTCAGAGGTGAGCAAAAAATTATTTTAAATAAAAATGTCGTACACAAATTTATATTTAAAATAATTTTTTGCCCATCTCTGAGATTCGTCTATGGTCGCCACAAGTTTTGGTTTTAAAAATTATGTTGGCCGCGTTTCTTTTTGGGATTACTCGGACCTGATTCGTCCGCAGATTTCTCCATGGAATCCTCCACACAACTCTCCACAGAACCCTCGATTACCACTTGCTCATCTTCAGTCGACGATGGACCTCCTGATTCCGCTAATTCTTCTTAATTGAATGATACACAAAGAATATATTACTTACTAAAGAAGCGTAGTTAACATTGAATAACACTAATGACACAACTATATAAAAATAAATACCTTGTATATTTCCTTCATAGTTTCCTCGCCTTGACTTTTCGTCTTCCTCTCGAAGAACTTGTCCCGTTTCTTTCTCGAATAAGATGCGATCGCCTTCTATAATCGAACCGATTCGTCCTTTCTTCCTTTGATTTATAAGGAACTCTTTGTGTTCTCCATTGCTCATCATTTCCAAAGCGTCGGCATGAGCAATATCGAAAAGGTCATCCAATCCCTCCAGAAAATCGTGCTCCCGTTTTTCCTGCAGTGGTGTTCGGCGTTTGCAGTTCTTCTGTAATGTCTTCCACTTTCGATATAAAGATTCCACTTTTTCAATACTCCGATCTAATTTTCGGGTTGGAATTCGCGCTTTCGCCCACATAACCTCGACTTCTTTTATCACTAACTTAGCACTTGATCTTAAATTTAACTTCACTTTACGCAGATTATAAAATAATACGCGTAAAACTTGTCCATTTGACGGTAACTTTGGACCAATAATTTGATGTTCGTCGTGGTTGAGAAGGAATAACTTTTCTCCTCCTGCGGTTTCCATTTTTTATTTGAACTTTCACTGTCACTTACGTATATTCTTCGTTGGGTTCTCTCTGAACGCTCGGATTAAACTAGCTGAATCAGTATTACTGCAAGGGTCTCTAGGTTTCTGCCCTTTCCTAAACGGAGGCTTGCTCGACCTAACGGGCCCTGATTCAGGACTCACGAAGGGGCCGAGTTCTATACCTGGGCAGCTGTGACTGCATTTTCAAGGCTAAGGGTTTCTCAACGTCTAGTATTCGGTGTCGAACGTTGAAAGCCACATTTCGGTGCTGCTACGAGTCAGTTAGTGTAAAATATGTAGTCATACTTCGTACAAATGAAACTTGGGTTTTAATGCACGTAGGAACAAAACAATACTAAATAAGTAAAGAATTACACTGTCCAACAGCCATTTTGGTCTGTAACAGTTTCCGGATTCGTTTTCAGCCCACAAAAATCTATAAGAAACGGCTATTGAATGATACAGAACAGAAAAAAAGTTCAATTTTGTTGGACAGTGTTATGTTACAGTCCTGAAAATATAAAATATTTCACTGAAATTTTTTGATACACGCTACTCTTTGTGTTTAGCGCGCAGTTACTTCTATTTGAAAACTTCCCATCCGATGTGCCACGTCTTCCTCGCGTTCAATCGATCTCAAATTTTGCACAAATTATTTTTTCATAAAATTGAAAAAAATTAGGGGACGGCGTGCAAAAAAATTTACGGCCGGAAAATTTGGTCCACTCTAATGCAGATTCTTTAACCCCCGGTTGCCACAACTCTTTCTTCAAACGTTGTTGTCACACTGGATCGATCCAAGAATCAATCCAAATCAATTTTCAATCACTTACTCCTTAAAAATCACTTGTTAAATTAAATCGCCAAAATTCTAAGGTGAAATTCGAACATTGTAGAGTATACGTTCATCGTTGAAAGCAAACATTTACAGTATCATCGTGTTTAAAAAAAAAATTGAAAAGGAGCGAGTTACAGAAAAAGTTTTTGCTTAAAAAAACTTGACTTTTTTCATTTTCAATATTTTTATCTAAAAACTTACGGTTATACTCTTGAGATGAATTCTCCTCTCTCGGGAAGCGTCTATATCTGTAGAGGACACGTGAAACTGCATGGCACCAATGGTACCATTTTCAATGACCTCTCAAAGACATTTTACCTCCAAGTAAAATTTCGAGTCATTTTGACCTAGTGTGACAACCGAGAGTTAAATTCATTCCGATTATGGAAAGATCGTACGATATATGATTACGCTACCACGCCATCCAACAGGTCGAAAGGGACGACAACGTGAGTGTTCTAAGGATACACAACGTGACACCGCGAGACGCTGGGGAAATTCGGTGCACCGCATCTGTAGCTGGAAAGGGCCCGTCGATCAGTTGCACAGCGAAATTGCGACTGAACCGGTCCCTCCACAACTTGGAGGGGCCCGCTTCGAAGCACAACAACGTGGACATGGAAATTCGAAGCGAAAGGATTATCACCTGCGCTCGCAGCAGTTCCCTGAGAAAGACGAGAAGGGACGTCCCCTCGCAATCGCCTCGAAATCAACGACACGAGTCACCAATGCGTGCCAGATCCTCCTCGTTGCCCCTGAAATCCACGCCAAATCCCAAGCATTCATCCCCGCTACCAACGCGGAAGAATGTCCCACCGAGTCCGCTGCTAGATAAAACGAGCAGGAGAAAAGAGTTGTGCCTGAAAAAATTGGACTGCAAAATCGTTCGATTCGACGAGAGATCGAAGGATAGGATCTCGCCGTCTTCGAACGAGGAGACGAACGACGCTTCGGAAAGAATATTACCTCCGAACGTGTCGATTGAGACGAGCTTGAAATCGGTCGAAGATAGAAAGGGGTGTGCGAAGAGTTTGCCATCGACGAATTCTGAATTTTCTAAGACTGAAAACGATTCGATACAGTGCCAGGATAACTGTAACAAGCACGATGATACGCCGATAATTTGCGCGGAATCCGCTACGGTTACGAAGGAAACAGACGAGCCTTCGGTTTCCGAAAGAAATCATGGGATTCGGGTGAAAGAGGAGAAAGTTACCGCGGCGAAGGAATTCGTAGCAGCCGCCATCTTGAAGGTACCAGCAGACGTCACGGTGTTCAGAGGAAATAGGGTAGTCCTGAGAGTCACGTATCGAGGTCATCCGGAGCCACGCGTCAAGTGGCATCGGGCTGTAAGTATCGTTTAAATATAGGCACTTCACCCTTCTTCGATCGAAATGTCGAATGGTGCAGGGTGGATGTACCAGTAAATGAACACGTACCAGTGAATGGACATTTTTAATTAAAACGAGTCAAATGCAACATAAAAATAAGCAACTAATTAATTAGAGACTTCTTTTAATTTCTTGCTTCGTATCGAAACAATTTTTGCAGCAGGTGCAATCAATCGCGCTGCAAACATAATTTTACAAAACTATTCGTTCGTTAGTCTTAAGTGTTCATTTATCGGTGCGTTTACCTTATTTACCTTGAAGTGTCCTTCCACTTCTTCGTTGGAACATATATACAGAGTGTTTATAAATATATGGGGCAATTTTTCAGGATAGGTTCTAGTCATCAAGGTAATAAGACAAGTTGCTATACAAAAATGTTCGATGAGGCTTAGGTTTACAGTTATAAGCATTTTTATATTTCGCGAAACACGGATCCGAGACGGCTATGAAAGTGGCATTTAACGAATTGCCCAGCTGTGTTCCTGGGATCGATATATTGATTATCATTTCGCCTTTGTTTCTTTAAAGGAGCGGTGAAAAGTATACGAATGAAAATATATTAAATGATTAGGCCAACTGACGAACGCGCAAGTCTGCTGGTTGCCCTTTGATAAGCAGACGTTTCGGGCCGGTATTTTACGGAATATTAAAGTGCTTATAACTGCAATACGGAGCATTGTCGGAGATATGCATATACAAACTTCTTTTATTAGCTTGATGAGTAAAACCGACCCTGAAATATTGCCCCACATGTTTATAAACACCCGAAGTGTAAAAATGAACGAGTGCTATCCTTGACACTGATATACGGAAATTATGCTGATTATACAATATTATTATTACACTGAAGAATATCAGTATGAAGGATATTTTTAGGGACCATTGAATTGCCTACTATTTTTGTAGAAATTTTTACTGCACTACTTTCCATTTTAAAAATACATTATACTGGTTTCGGTGACAGATTTGAGTGGTGCCACTTGTTTAAAATGACACAAATTGTTTATTCTGTCTAAATTAAAAAATTTGGTCCGTGTCATGTGTAATAAGTATTTTGTTTAATTTTTTCAATAAAACTTCCCCCGGAAATGCCTAATGTCGCTCATTTCCGCCGCAGCTAAACGTATGTATTTAACTCCTCAAGATCAGCAAATTACTGAATTTCGCCCATTACTCCTTCATTATTATTATTATTATTATCGTCTTTTGATATTTTCGTTACCAATGTAATTTAGACTATTCGCACATATCGGAAGGAAGTATTTGATGAATGGAGAGTACAAAGTATATCGAATGAGACATTTTATCATAAGCTGCATATTTGCATAGTATACAAGTGGAATAACCGTGGGGACACGTTTTTATTGAAGGGTCGAGAGCTGGCTCCAGATAGAAAGACTGCCATCACCTACGGCGGCGGTGTGTCCTGTTTAATATCGGACGACGTTACCGCTGATAACGCTGGGAAGTACGAGGTGTCTGTGGACAATAGATTTGGAAAGGATCGGAGATTTTTCAGCGTTGCTGTTGAAGGTACGTTGCGAAAAGCTTTACAGGAGGGATAGCCCAACCGATTAATCGTGTTAAGAACGAGACAAGCAGTTACATGGATATAACATAGTGTAAATGCTTCAAGTGGAATCGAGCTGCTCGTTCAAACAATCTGCATAGATACAGAGGCAGCGAACTGGAACGATTAATGTTTACAGAGCGTCGAAACAAGGGGTCTTACATCACTCGTTTAAACTCTTGCCGCGATAGCGGGCACGCTCACGAATAAGCGCAGTATAAACGGAACGTATGTGGCTATTAGAGCAAAATGTATGAATCTAAAGATAGGCTGTGTTATTAAAAATAGTGGAAACTCAGTTTCTTTGAAAAGAAGAATATGTGCGATATGGATTTTAAATTAGAATCTGATGGAAATATCAGTGCAACAGTGCAATGAACTTGACCTAATGAATTTAATTTCAAATTAATAATACGTTTGTCAATTTCGATTGATTTTCTCTACGCCTTATCTGAGTACCCTAGTAGCAATTTTTTGTTGGGAGTTCGTTGGCCAACTATTGAAGTGTCTAGCTATTTTTAAATGGGCCAGCGATTGTAACCAACGCAGGCCCAACTGTAAAGTTTCTTTCCATAGACCCAATTGAAGGTTTCTTTCCAAAAGACGTCTTAAAGACGTCCAGAAGGCGGCTTAAAGAACTTCAAAACACGTCGTAGAGACGTATTCTTCAGGTCTGGTTGAGGAAAAAAATTTCGCGGCGAGGAGGAATCGAACCCAAACTTTCCACTTACGAAGCAACCGCTGTTCGTAACAAACTTTTTTTTTTTAAAAAGATGTTTATTGGTTATGCAGGTACTGTTCGCAACAACCCAACACACTTCCTTGTAGACACTTCTAATTTCTAGTTACATAACTAGTATTAATTGTTTATAAAAACTGCGCAATATTGTACAAAATATCATCATTTGACCTTTAGACTCTTTTCTTAAAATTTCACATTCGTCTTAAGATAGACGTCCTCGTTACGTATTTATAAATAAGAAAAGAAGAATCACAACTTGGAATATAATAACTGGTTTTTGGATGTAGCAAATTTTCTGACGTTTGCAGGGCGACATTTAATCATCGTTGTAAATTTTTTGTTAATTAACCAACCATAGTAATCGTAGGCCCAACATTGAATATTCTTTAAATTTGTAATTTAAAATTTTTTACTTAAACTATAGAAACAACCCTAGTTCCAGAAATATTATTTCATTAATAAATTTACAATTTACTCCATTGATCAGGCATAGAATTCCAAAATTTTAAATTAAAAAAAAACTTTTAATCTTTAAAATTAATAATATATTTATACAATATGAATTTTAAAATACTACAAAACATGACTGTACTCAACTAATCATAACAATATTGGAATACTATATTTTATTTTCGTAATATGAACAGGAATAATTGGAACATACCTTAGATTTATCATTCGTATAGAATTAAGAAATCCAGGCAATTCAATTAACAATGATCAAATTTACAATTCTATTGTAACATCTCATGCCTTCGTTATAACTTTCTTTATAGTTATACCATTTATAGGCAAACTGTCTTTAGTTTTTGTTAATTAACCAACCATAATAATTGTAGGCCCAACATTGAATATTCGTAGGCAAACTGTCGTTACTTTTTGTTAATTAACCAACCATAATAATTGTAGGCCTAACACCGTCGTAAGTTTTTTGCCGTAGGCCCTGTATTGGAAATTTGTAGGCAAAAACACTAACTATATCGCAACTAATTCCCAACTGTTGGCCAACCAAAAATGCTACTAGGGTAATTGCCCTGAAGTCCATAATTCCCATAATCGGGCACAGTATTTTCAGAACTTAGCGCCCCAATTAAAATGAATTACTAATTCATTCGAAATCGGTACGTAACGACAAAATCCTTCCAAATCAAAGTGCTTAAAGGGAAAGGTGCCTCCTACAAAAAGGTACATAATCACATAACAGAACAACTGAAAAGGAAAATATCGACGATGCAGAGCGAGGAGATATTGTTGTGCGGGAGAAATTAGCTGCATCCTGGAAGTGAAAGGGGACGCCGATCGCGGGGAACTTTCGATTCCATTAAACGAACAATTTATTCCATTCCAGTGACTTTAGACTCCTTAGAGTCTGCAAACGCAATCTCAGAAGGGGACACCCATTGTTCCACGTGCGTAAGCGCGTGTCACACGGTCCAGTTCCTCTTCTTATGTACAAGGCAGACGACAGTCTCATGTGGCGTATCGCGCAATAATTCCTCCTTCCATCGTGTCTTCTGCCTCCCCCCCACCAACAGCTACGGCTGTTCTTCCTCTTTCCCCGAGATCGCGATAGAACGGAACAGTACCGAATAGCTACGCGCCTCGCGGATGTCGATAATTTTTACCAGAATTACGTTCCGCGTTGCCGAAACGCTCCAGTCTTCGCTCCCCGTCATCGCCTAATTCGTTGCCAGTTTCTCGCCGCGCTTCGTTAGTGATTACAGACAAAGGAATTGAAATCGGCCCGAAGATGGGTAATGGCTTCGCACGTTGCTGAGATTTTTCATTACGAAAGGCACTTTGCAGAAAATTGTATGAAACTACCGGTATAAAGATGCACCATCGTACGTGGCATAGAATTGGCACTCGAACGAGACAGTTCTTACCGATAAATCTCGCTTGCTATCGTGAATATCTAATTTACAGCAGGAAGCTTTGAAACAGTTTATACGATCGTAAAAGTGTGTGTCCTGCTGGTTCAGCTGGCTGCTGTCGGTTGGAAGGAAACAGTGGTTTACAACCAGCTTGTTTATAATTTCAAATTCTCCACTGAACGGAACGCCCTTGAGGCCTTCTTTGCCGGCGCTTAGAAAAACTGCTAGCCATCTGAAATTGACGCAACACCGAGGCAACAGCGGGCGACAGTTTCTTATAACGAACTCGGTCGCCGCTCTTGTTAGAAGCGGGACCCTTGATAAGCCATCGTAAATACATTCTCAAATTACAAATACTTGAATAAAAAATTTGGCTCGCGGTGCTCGGAAGATCGAAGTAGAAATCGGGGATACCTGAAACTCCCGCCAAGAACGATTACCATAGAAATCGGAATGCAGAGCTCGATCGGTTATCGAGTCTTATCGAATAACGAAGAAGTCGCTTGATCTTTTGCCGCAGGTCCACCTGATCCACCGGCGGGTGTTCCAAGCGTGTGCTGCTATTCCCCAGGTACGAGCACCATCAGTTGGAGATCGTCGCCTTACGACGGCGGCTGCACGGTAACTGGTTACACCGTGGAGATGAATCAGGCAGGTGGAAATGCCTGGGCAACTATTGCGGAATCCTGTCACTCGCTGAGTCACACGGTACCGGCTCCTGGAACCGGCACCGTGGTACCCGGCGAGAGATATCGATTTCGCGTTCGAGCGGAGAACATCCACGGCGTCAGCGAACCGGGAAGCGAATCTGAGTTCGTCAGAATACCCGCAGAAGGGGAGACGTTGCTGTACGGCGACGAGGAAGGTAATTAGCGAACAAAGGATTCTGTTAGAAGGGAAGATTGATTTTAAGACGACGGTAATTCGACAGAATTCGAGCCACCCTTCGAGGCCAGAGTGGTCGAGATGGAGGACGGGCAATTGTTCGGCGACAGGTACGCCGTGCTGGAGGAGCTCGGTAAAGGTCGGTACGGCACGGTGAGGAGGGTCGTCGAGAAGTCCTCCGAGACCAGCTTCGCCGCCAAGTTTGTGAGGACTATCAAGAGCAAGGATCGGGAGCAAGTGCGGGAGGAGATTCGAATCATGAACATGCTACGGCACCCGAAGCTACTTCTTCTCGCGGCCGCCTTCGAGAGCCCTCGAGAGATCGTTATGGTTACCGAATAGTAAGCATCTTGGCGAGACTTTTCTAGACTTACGGATTAACGGCACACGCTTCGTCATTCAGCATTTCAGGCGGCGAACTGTTCGAGAGGGTCGTCGCCGACGACTTCACCCTGACCGAGAGGGATAGTATACTCTTCATGAGGCAGATTTGCGAGGGTGTTGAATATATGCACAAGAACAACATCGTTCATCTGGATTTGAAAGTAAGAGAAGCTTCGTGGATGGTTTCAACGCATTAAGCGTCGCAACGGAATTTAAGGGGGAGTCTCGTCTAGTGGGTCGACGAAATCGGTTTTTTTTTTGCATAAATTAATAGTTGACCATCGGGAAAGTATGCTCCCAAAGCCGCGGAAACGAAAATGTTTTGTTGCGGAGCAACAGTTGACGCAAAACTGGTTTGACGGAAAACTTTACACGCGTTTTTCTCAAAACGACTGTTTTAGAATTGCCGGGCAATGTAACAGAAATAATATTCAAACGATCGACTTGCCCTTGTGCAGAGATATTTGTGAACATTTTCTTTATGGAAGTCAACTATCGGCATAATGATGTTAAAATAAATACCATTTTTTTTTGCACATTTAAGGCAAAGTTTCGTTCGTAAAAGTAAACTGTTTTTATGCGGCCGCCATTTGTTCAATTTTGCTTGTTTTAACTTACAATTAACATGAGTTTGTGTGCGCACTCTTAAACTAAAGAAGATTTTTTGAATTTTTGGTTTCTGATTAATACGCAGACGGACTAAGTTATACCCTTATAATTCCGTTATTCGCCATGCTTTTCTAATAAATTTTATCTGCTTTTATTTACTTTAATCTGACAATACAATATCCAGAAAATTTCCAAAAGATCGATTAAATACTTTCTTAAAAAAAAATCCTGAAAATGCCTCGATTTTCAGCTAGTTACACGAGGCTACCCCTTTAAGTTTCTATTTGGAGTTTAAAAACTAATCGGAATACTCGCAATATTCAGTTGTAAGAGCTGCATCCATTGCTGGAAGTTTTACTTGTGGGTCATGATGTGTTAAGCCGAGATCCACTTTGCTGTTACTTCTTATTCATTCGCGTCTCGTTGCTCCACAGCCAGAGAATATAATGTGCAGAACACGAACGTCCCATCAAATCAAGCTCATCGACTTCGGCCTCGCTCAAACCCTCAAACCAGACACGCCGATCAGAGTCCTGTTTGGTACCCCGGAATTCATTCCGCCGGAAATCATAAGCTACGAACCGATTGGCACCGAGTCGGACATGTGGAGCGTCGGTGTAATATGCTACGTTCTGTAAGTCCTTCAAACGCATTTAAGTTTCAAGTTCTTGGATAATTTTGTTCAACGACAATGCTTACGAACGTTCAGCTTGACCGGTTTGTCGCCGTTCATGGGTGACAACGACGCCGAAACGTTCGCCAATATCACCCGAGCTGATTACGACTTGGAGGATGAGGCATTCGACGCGATATCGAACGACGCTAAGGACTTCATTAGCGGTCTACTGGTTAAACGAAAGGAGTACGCATTCCAGCAGTTGCCTTAAAGGGGTACAGGACTATTGGGCACGTAAAATAGATGATGTCTTTTGTGTCGGATTGCTTAGGTACCAAGTAATCATTATACCCGCAATTTTCACGGTTTATTGTGGACGAGTTTCCGAGTAATTAACGAACAATAAATTGCCGGAATGTTAAAATTTGTAGTCGGTGTACGTAGTATCGGGTGAACCAATCATCTGAAAGCAAAATACTTTGGGGTGAGTAATTTCTATACCAAAATCTACAACATGGAATTCGACTGGCGAATTTAAACAAAAATTGTGAAAATTACACACGAATCAAATTTTTTCCACACTTTTACGGAAGAAGATCGTCTTTAACTGTTTATAAAATTTTTTATAAACATCTAATGTTGTTTAGAAATTGATTCGTGTATAACTTTCGCAATTTCTGTTTAAATTCGCCAGTAAAATTCCACACTGCAATTGTTAGTACAGAAATTACTCATCCCAAAGCATTTTGCTTTTACAGGATTGCTTCAAATATATGCGCAAACTACAGCTGCGCGCTACGCAGGACTATCTTTACCGTTACACTACTTTAATAACCTTCAACATTCTGAAATTTTTTATTTTAAATTACTTGTAAAAGCGTGCATAAAATCTATGAAAAGTACTCGTATCATGATTATTTCATATCTGAGCAATCCCAGCCAGAAGAAATCGTCGATTTTAGTCGTTCAATAGTTCTGTACCTCCTTAATGTATTTTGAAACGAATTTCGAGTAATTGTTATGTTTGCTGTTTCGTAGATTGCGAATGTCGGCGAGACAATGTTTGGAGCACTGTTGGATGGCACAGCACGCTGAAGCTATGAGTAGAATAGCATTGCCGACAGAGAAACTGAAGAAATTCATCGTACGAAGAAAGTGGCAGGTAAGTGTCGATGGAATTTTGCTTGATGTGTTTTACGGTGTTTGCTGTTGCTTTAGAGTGATTTCTTTTATGCTCCTCCAAGTGTGACACATCATAAAGTAAGTGATCTAACGCGCAAACGTGTGAAACGTATTGAAACAAAGCAGTAGAAAATATTTTTCTACTGTTTTCGGTAATTTAGTAGTCTTTCTTAAGAAATTCGTTCGAAGCCGTTCTAGACGCTCTGTTTTCACCCCAAACTTAATTTTTTCTTCATATTTACCCTAAAGCACTTTAAATCGAAAGAAATCGAGCTACCCTCGCGTCTGACACGATTGTAGACCAAGTAGGACACTTAACTCCCCAATGATACTAATCTAAGCATGTGTTTGATCGTCGCGTGTGTTCGTGTGCTTTTGTTTGTTGCGACAGAAAACAGGAAACGCCATTCGTGCACTAGGAAGGATGGCAATTCTTTCGGCGAACAGCAGGCGAAGTCCAACAGCTACGACAGAATCCTCGCCCACTTCGGAGCCCTTGTCGAATCCCATCGAATCCCTTGGGACCAACGACACTAAATCGTCCCAGGACGATCAGAAGAAATCTCACATAGAGGGCGCGATGAGCAGGAACGAGAGGAGCCCAACGGAGTCTAGCAGTCGCGGAAGAAACATGTATTCATTCCGTTACAAGACAGAAGTGAACATCTTCCCAGAGGAAACGTTAGACTCCTCTCTTCGGAGAGAGGCGCCCGCGCCGTCGGACCTTGACGCCGCGTCTCTGAAGAATGAACGGCCAACGAGCGACGCGGGATCGTGTTCTCGGGAAAGCGAATCCGCAGGGACTCGGGAAACTGACACCGCCGAGAAAACCGAGGGCCAAAGTGATGCTTACACGGGGCAGTTAATTCCTACGAGGAAGGTCGAGGAGGGAATTGAGATCATCACGCGATGCCACGTTAAAGAATGTATCGTGATACAGGAAGACAAGTCGATTGTAAAAAGCATGAGCGTCGAGAAGAGGAGCCTGAGCAACGACACTGAAGACACCGTGGAATCCCAGCAGAGTAACGAATCGAGGTTCTCCAGTTTCCGTGACGAGATTCGTTCAAAGTCGACGACCGAAGGCGGCACCACCGTCTCGGAGGAGCTACGGGAAACACATTCGACGTCCAACATCGAAGAAACGCGTGCCGAAGACGAGGAAGCAATCGCGGAAGCCCGTGGTACCGAACCACCAGAGAAGTCTGATCAACAGTTGCGTACACAGTTGCAGAAGCCACGTCGAGTGTTCAGGGGCGACTCCAGGGACTCGGGGTTCGGTGACTGTGCCTCCAATCTGTCCTTCTCGTCGCAACACGTGGAAGAGCTGGGTATCCCCTCCATCATTGAGGAGGAAGTAGACAGCGACAACAAAAATGGTAACTTAAGAAACGTATCTAAGGAGATGGATCAATTCGAGCGACGCAGAACTTTGGAAATGATTCCCGACGTGGAAGAAAACGCACGAGATTCGGCGAACGTGGCTACTTTCAGTGCTGTGACTAAAGCTTCGCGTGAGATTAATCGGCACGAAGGTGTGTTCCATGTGCAGTTTGTTTGAATAATGTCTATCGTAAGAGCAATTAGTAAGATTTCGTAAGGTTTCTCTTCGACTTGAGCAATTGCGTTTAATCCTCGCATGGCGGAGACTGGGTCCACACGGACCCATTCTATATACATATATGTGTCGGTGATCATAAAAGTGGTGTAAGTCAACAAAAAAAATGAGACGTGATATTGGTATTTATTTCAATATTATGAAAGAAATGTTATAAAATAGCCGCGAAGTAAGTGATGACATGATAGTGTCACTTGCATTTGTCTGCAAGTAATTTGTGAGGCAGGAAGTAATATACATTTCTGTATTAAGAAAATGAAAATGAAAGAAAACGCGAAATATGCTGAAATGTGAGAAAAAATAGTAGAAACGGTGGTAAAGAATACATTACCAAAAATGGTAAAGTTGTTAGTGGCTAAAGTATTTGAAAACGAAAATTGCTTTAGTTCGAAAAAATGTTTGGGCCTATTAAGTTGTGAAGATCGAAAAACTACGTTTTAGCACTTTTGGAATCTGAGAGACAGTGAAAGGTTTAAACAACACATTTTCGTACAAGTTACTCGTTAAATTTTACAGTTATAGATAGCTTCGACATTAGAAAGGCATATATGTTATGAAACATTTTGTTCAATAATGAAAAAATGTTTTTGAGTACACCCAACGCAACAGTCCTATACCACTTTCATAATCACCAGCACATATATATCAAACTACATACCTACATGCATGGGCGTCCAGAGGGGGGTGCAAAAGAGGCCGTTGTCCTCCCCCCAGCTTTTGAGAAAAGATCGCTTATTTGTAAAATCTGATCTTTATTAAGTTTATACTAAAAAAGTGAATAATTCTAAATTTTGGATTTAAATTTTTAATTAAATTGTCACTACAAAATGAGTTCAAAAAAGCAAGCGGGCTACTCATTTTTTCATTATTATACTTTTCATCGCCGGCACCCCAAAGTTGCCCTCTCCTGGAAAAAGGTCTACGGACGCCCTTGCCTACATGTGTTATTTGTTGTTAAATAGTATTGCTTCTTAAAAAACTACGTAATTTAAAATCTTTTTCCAAGGTGTACGCACGTACACATGTGAGTGAAATTACGTATAGAGTAATGGGCCCTGCATTTAACTCGTGATCAAACTATGGGGCCGTCCTTAAATTACATAAGGGTAATTTTAGCGAATTATTACCCCCTCCCTTCCGCAGTGTAAGATTTCATAAGGTTTGATATTCCAACCCCCTCCATACGTAATTTTTTCAGTTATTAAAATTCTTTTAAAGGTTTATAATTCATTTAACTCGGTTTCGGGAAATTTAAACTAAAACTACTTTTCTGGAACATTAAAAAATATTACGTAAGACGCTACCTGACTCCCCCCTTGTAAGAAAACGTAAGAAATTTGCGACCCCCTCCCCTCCCAGAAGCTCTTACGTAATTTAAGGACAACCCCTATCCGCCACACAGGAATTAATCTAACACTTTGATATTGAAGGTGCTTTTTTATTTGCAGTCCCTGAAGAGATTGAGGACCCACGGCTGCTAATCGGTCGTATTCGAAGTAAATTCGTTCCTACCGGAAACGTGAGTCGTACCGCTAAGCTGTTCGAGAAAGAGGCAACCGCAGCCCAGCCTTCTCCGAACGCGTCCCAAATAAATCCGCAACGCGCTTACCCGTCGGCCACCGTGGCGACGGGGAAGCCGCACAACGAGAGGATACAGAAAGCGTTCGCGTTTTGGAACAAGTGATCGGTATTTCAGCGAAATTCAAGGGCATACGGTCAGTAGACTAAACACGGCACGGTATCACGCGACGAAAGTATCGTTTCTTGTTTTCTTAGTAGACAGATTACTAAGAACAACGTCTCCACAGAGTGACAGAGGCGCGAGCGTTTCAGCAAGTAACCGTAACATAATTTTAATGGAAATTTTTGTAGTGACGAGTTGAACTTTAGTTTAAGCGGTTGCAAGCGAGGATAAAACTATTTAATTACGTTTCTTACCAGTCCCCGTGTAGTCTGCGAACGGCGAACTGTAGACTGTTCAAAGACAAATGTTTACGATAAAAATCCCGTTCTAATCACCAGATACTGCGTCGTCGTTAAACCTCCTCTTTTCTCTTTTTCTACGTCCCGATCCGAATTGCATACGAACTTTTTACGAGGCAATGTAACGGAGCACGGCCGAAGTTCGATAGCGGCAGTTAAACCTCGTATGTAGATACGCCCCGGCAATAAATGTTACCGTTACTTCGCTAAAGAAATATAGTTATATTCGTCAATGTCAGTGCTGCAAGCGATAAACACGGTAGATTTTCGTTCGACCGCACGATGAGTGTAAATAGCTGTCAGTGATACCTTACAAACATAGCAAAGATAACGATCGTATTTATTATTTCACTTCCTTCGCACAATTTTAGTTTTCTTGCACACCGAAAGAAAACGACTACACGTATTATTATCATATAAGCGATACCTGAATAAAGAAGAAGCAAAAACAAAAAGAGCAAAGAATAATCGAGGTGCGCTCTCCACTGTCGGATTTGCAAATCCGACGAGCGTCTCACGTTATTTCATGCCATAATATTTTACTATATATTTCACGGTAAAGTTCGTTTAACATAAGACGTGCGGCGTTGGTACCACCATCTCCAGCTCGTCGCCGATGTCTAAACAATGAAGCCTATCTTCCGTCGCGGGCATCCAAGTGGTCGTAATAACGTCATCCACGCACGGAGTGGGATCCCTGGAACGATTAACAACAGTCGATTTCCAAGCGTTCCAACCGAGGCTCGAATACTCCTTATCGCATTAACCGTTATACCCAGTTCTAGCGAAATTCGTCCACATCCCAGTCAGACGTTCGATCATGAGCCTATCTTTCGTGCACTCCGCTGGTGGGTCGGGATTGTTCGTTTTAAAAGCAGGCAGGTAAAATAGGTAGGACACATCGTCGACATGGGACGCTCCTGAGAAGTTTCCATGCACGTCAGTGTAATGCGATAGGCTCGTAATTACGAACCAACCCGGGCGACAGAAATCAGAGTGGCAATTCGGTGGCAACGTGAAAACCGGAAGGCGAATAATTACAGAATATGGTGGTATGATTTAACTTTCCCTACTTTCGTGAATTCTGTGGTAGGTTTATGCGATACGATTACCTTGGATCAACCGCTGTATCAAGAAATCCGTGTGCGTTTTCTCTTTGCCGACGTAGGAATATTGGTAAAAGTAAGTTGGCGCGTTCGTCCTTTTCACTCGATCCTCTACAAAGAATCTCGCGGGAATAGAGAAGAAAGTATCAGTCATGAAGCGTATGAAGCCTTCCAGCGTGTCGACGGTGATGGCCTTGTGCCCTCGGAGGTACCAATCCTTTACGTCCTGAAGCAGAACCTTCGTTTCGTCCGGCCCCAAGCTTTTCAACGACGCCAGCAATTTCACGTACGCCGGTAGATATTCATTCACAAAGCCCAGCCCGGCAGTGCTTTTATCTAATACAGAGAAGAGAACATATTCGCACTTTAAATGCTAAACCATGCGAAATTACACGCCTGGTCAGGCAGGTCACCTCTAATAAACATAATGCATTCGAGTGACGTGTGGCCAACTATGATGGGAATGTGAATGTCCTTGGAAACTAATTGTTCCAGCGGCAGTGGTAGCGCAGGATCGTCCGCCACGTCGTCTATAGTGATCCCAAAGGGGAGGTTGTAGGATCCGACCTCCTGCGCACAGATAAGAAGAGGCGTTCGCAATTTAGGTTATACAGTGGATGTTGCATTGCAAGTGGCGGATTTAACGAGCCGCCGATAAGCAGTTGCCGGCTGGGCCCCTATTTTTTTGTCCCATAATTCTTTACCACACGCGCGTAAATTTATTTGTAAGTCTGTTATGTATACAGGGTGTCCCAGAACGTTTACCAAGCTGGACCATTTTCCTTAAATCCACCATTGCGAATTACTATGGTAATTAAAGGAGGATCATTTGCCTCTGGCGTGAGAATTTGAGACTGGGTCTGGACTATGTCCTTGGTGGATACCGTTCGCAGAAACCTCACGACTTCCTCAGGATCCGTGGAATCGTTCCCAAGCAGCTTGGCGAGCTTGAAGCAGCGCTCCGGTCGACTTTGGTTCTGGGACCAAGGTGCCGACAGTAATCCACTCTGTATGATCGCCTTGTGGAAGAGCCCTGGGGTGAACAATAACTTCGGGAATATTGAGAAACCCTCGAGGAACCGTACCGTTGAATTTTTAGCGCGTATCTGCTGGTCAATCAATGCTGTCTATGAAAATGAAGCGACGATAAGAAAGTCTCACCTTGTGCGCGCGGTGATAATATTAAGGCGTTACATATCACTGCCCCGGCACTTGCACCAAATATCGTCACGTTATTGGGATCGCCGCCGAAATTGGCGATGTTCTCTTTGACCCACTCCAAGGCCGCGATCACGTCTTTCAGGCCTTGATTGCCGGGCGCGACTCGATGACCCAGATTTAAGAAACCTTGGAAATTCCAATAAATTTGCCTGTTATTTTACCGGTAGAGATCACTCGCGCGAGGGACTCTCGTTTAGGATAGATGTGCAACTAACCGAACGCGCCTAATCGGTAATTGGTGGTGACGAGGACGATGTCCTTTGTCATCAGGTAATCGGGCTTTTTCAAATCGGGACTTGCTGTCCCTACCATTAATGCACCACCGTGGACCCAGAACATAACTGGCTTTGGTTTGGTAAGGTCGGTGCTGTAAACGTTGAGGTAAAGGCAATCCTCTTCGCCAATCATGCCTTTCGGCGGCACTTCTTCTAGCTGAGCGCACACGTGACATTGCGGCTCGCTGACGTCCTTGACACCGGTCCATGGAGCTACCGGCTGCGGATCCTATTTTACCCGTGGAAATAAAACGGATCTTCGTATCAGGTGGTATAGCTTCTCATTCGTATCTGTGATTTATATTCCCACCAGGCGAGTGGTACATTTTTGTAGATAAAAGTGCAACAAAGATCGCGCTCTGATAAGGTCTTATTATTCTCTTACATAATAATTCTAATGCTTGTTCATACTCTTTGAGTTATAACATGCAGGGCCGCGTTTCACACAATTATAACCGGCATCGTAAAGAATATTGCGCACTATTTAATATTCCAGGGAGATAGTCCTATATTCTGCCATAATACGTTCAAGCATATGATCGGCAATTGTTGGTACATTGACGTACACTTTAGTTTTTAATGGTTCTCAGAAAAATGCATCGAGTGAAGTCAAATCAGGTGAACGTGCTGGCCACTGAGCAGTTCCATCACGTCCAATTCAGCGGCCGGGAAATTTCTGTTCAGGTCTTCATTTATTTGGCCGAAGATCATTTGAAGAACAACATATTATACGTGGTTGAATTTGTCTTTTTATTGGTTATAACGTTAGACTAATGAAAATACGTCATCCCGTTAAAAGAAATATCGGTGAGCTTGAGTTTTTGGGAAATATGACATTGAGGAAAAAAATCTTCCCCGTCACAATAATTACCCCTCTGAAGCAAACACTTTTTTCATCAGATATCTTCTCGTATGATTAAAAAGAACGGAGATACTTTAGGTTTAAATGATAGGTGACATTGCAGGAATTGTCCCCTCCCTCTAGCTTTTGAGAAAAAATCGATTTTTTCAAACTGATCTTTATTAAGTTTATACTAAAAAAGGGAATATTTTTAAATTTCGGTTTTCAATTTTTAATTAAATTGGCACTATAAAGAGCGAATTCCATTTACACCCAGATCACCCAATTTTCAATGGAAGAGAAATCTGTGAAAAGGACATTATCGGAAAACACAGTTTTTCAAATATAAATTACGACTCGATAACAGGAACATGTAATTTATGATATTAATTTTTTACAAAAACGGAAAATTCCTACAGTCGTGTGCGATTTGGGCGTAAGAGGAAATCGCCTAAAATGGGTTACAAAAAGCAAGAGGGGTATATTTTTCTTTCCCATCATCCCAAAGTTGCCCCCTCCCCAAAAAAAAGGCTGCAGAAGCCCCTGGTTGCCACAGAAATGTTTCCACAATATTGCAATGCAACATGCAACATTGCAATGTAACAGTAAACTGGGGCCATATTTTAAAATTTTTTATGAACTTCGACTAACTAAAATAGACTTATTCTTTTGAGAGCTCAAAATGATGTTGCGCCTACAGTCTTCAAATATATAAATGCGACCCTGATAATATGTGCTACACGTTGAGTCACGAATTTCATTTGAATGCAAAATGAGAAGAATCAGCAATTTGAATCGAAAATTCCATTTCCTATTGGCAACACTGTTGCTTACAACTCATCTGTGTGCCAGTCGACTTAACCTTTCGGTACGCAGGTCCATTTGGGTCACTCGAGCTCTCGCGTCGTGCACTGAGTGCACGGGAACGTATTGTTCAGAAACATGATCAACTTGGGGCAATAATCTATATCTAAAAAGTAAATACGTTAACAAATTTATGTTTTTGTAAATGGATAAAACAAATTAGCTGGTGGGGTCTCAGGACAATGCCTTTTGGATAAAACCATTATTCCGCCTGAAAACTGCTACCTGTGCACTCCAGTGGCGGATACAGAGAGGGTGGGGGGCCTCAAGGGAGATATACTTATTTTAATTTGCAAAATACTTATTTTAACTTAGCAATATGAGGGAAAATATGATAAATTGATACCAAAAAAAAACACTGTTTCATTTAGCAGGAAAATATCGGAAAGGTCCCTGGTTCATTAGTCAGACCTACGCCCCCCCCCCACTCAAAAAAATTTTGGATTCGGCTCTACGCCCCTCCTTCCGAACATCCTAAATTCGCCCCTGGTGCACTCCGTGCACACGCGCGAGTACCGGAAGGTTAATTGTAACTTTCGTAGTAAAAAGCTTCATTATTATTCATTTGAGATACGGAACGAAAGATCATGTCGCGATAAGTCTGTGTTTTTTAAATTCAGCATAGTCCAGATAAGTGCCCTTTCAGATTTTTTAGACAAGACTATAAAAATGAGAAAAAAGACGCTCCCATGCATATTTAGAACTAAACGACAATGTGAGCATTCTAGGCATTGCACCAGACTTTGAAAATAGTATGATTATACAGAGTATCGCCGAACTGCTACAATACGAATGGAGATGATTCTACACGAAGATAATATAAACAACATTTCGTTTCCAAAAAAATCGATTCTAAATAATTATCTACTACGCGCCCATGGGACTAGAAATTGGCAGACTGCGACAGTGAAAACGGTGCAAATGCAAAGATGAAATGAATCTTAGTGTAAAAATAAATCGAAATTGTGCGATTACTTTTCTTCGAACAAGTCTTTGTGTTCGAGAAAGTCACGCTTGAAGACCCGTCGGTGATTTCTATTCTACAGTTTCAGCTGATTTCTCCACAGCAATTTATTTAATTTGCACTTGCACCATATTCGCTATTCCATTCTGCCAATACTTAGACGTGCGCGTATTTAAGCTTCCGGTACTTTCGCGTGTGCACGGGGAGCAGTTTTCAGGCGGAACAATGGTTTTAAGGCTCCCCCAAACTAACGGGAATATTCACGGCGGGGAGCGGATCCGACGCAGATCAGATAAGGCTACCCATAAGACACTACGTATAAAAAACGGCTGAACCGCGGCGGATCAGATAAGGTTACCCAAAATCCACCACATATAAATAACTGCTAAACTGCGATGGATGCCGCGAATATCCGCGTTGGTCTGTGGGAGCCCTTACCCAAAAGGCACTGTCCTCAGACCCCGCCAGCTAATTTTTCTTATTCATTTACAGAAACATAAATTTCTTAATATATTTACTTTTCAGATATAGATTATTGCCCCAACTTGATCATGTTTCTTAACAATACGTCGCCGTGCACTCAGTCCACAACGCGAGTGCTCGTGTGACCCAAATGGACCTGGGTACCGAAAGGTTAACAAATATTCCAAGAGCATTTGTCGGACCTAATCCCTAAGACCAATTTCTCCGATTTTTATCTTCACGTAGAATCAAACTTTTTCAGGCTGAACCACCAATGTCACGGCACTCCGTTAAACCAAAATATCCTGGTCGAACTATTAACTAATCATATTACACTATTATTCCATTGTATCAGACACACAATTGCTATTTTCAAAATTCTTTTTCTGTCATTTGAAATAATATTACGCACACAATTGATAAAGACGAATATCCAGGTCTTATCAGATCACAATACATTTCACACGATATCTCCAAATGAAGGTCTGACGAATCCAGCGGATCCAGGTGATCGATTACCTTAAATCGGAGATCCCCGACGGGAGGTGCCGCAAAAGGTATCTCATAAAAAGCATTGAAAGATGGGCCCAGAACACTTTTAACTACGACGCCCTGTATTTTGCCCTGCTTTATTGTAACTGTCGGCTTGCTCATCGTTATCCACGCTCTCGCTAACTTGACTACGCTCCGCTGTACACTGCAGAGGGATTGAGCGCTTGACGCGAACTGTCTCGGCATCGAGATCATGTTTGTTTTAGGTGGGCAAATTCTGATATCGGCAGGTTACGTCACGAGACACAGCGTGTGTATAGGACGAGCGCTTAAAAGAGATCTCGTTCAATGTTCCTATCGTGAATGGGTTAATTGCATAGAACGGTATTTAATTATGTTCTTCGTAGATAAATAGAGTTATTTTCGACTGAAATAGTTAAAAAGAAATGTAATGGATTTCTGGACAAATCGCCTGCATTTTACAATTATATTTACCATAATAAAGTACAATTAACACGCGAGACAGCGCAAGAATAACTGACAACGTTAAGTATCCACATTTATAACATCCAATAAATGACAATATTACAAACAAAATGAACAACTAGAAATAAACGGATCGTACGTAATATGTTTAGAAAAAGGTTAATGTTCCTTTAGAAAACGTGAGTATAATGGTGAACGGTACAGTTGTACATTTATAAATAATGGCTAACAATTAACTTGACATTAAATATATGTATAAATACAACGTCGTGGATGCTTTTGGAGGCACGTGGTTTCTTCAAATACGGTTATATAAAAAATATAATTCAGTCGTTTTAATAGAGGCACTGCGTTGGACATTTGTAGCGTTTCGGTTAGTGCTGTCTATATAATTAGGTCCATTGTGTTTCTTCCGGAATGACATTCGCTCGATAATTTGGCAGTTTAAAAGTAAATGAAATATCGCGGCAAAAGTTAACGTTTCATTTTGTCGAGTATCGGCACAACCATGTCGAACGACGGACGTTTACCCGGATCTTCGTTCATACAAATCCTGATAAGTTTAGCGAGATGGGATGAGATTCCTGGTGGTATACTGACTCGTAGGTCTTCGAGAGCGATCTATAATAAATACATCATCGATAACACGCGAATTCGTATTAAATTTCCGACAGGGAGTTTTACACGGACCTTCATGCCGCATTCCATCGGCGAGAGATCTGCAAATGGAACTTCTCTGGTAGCAAGTTCCCACAATAAAACAGCGAAACTCCACATGTCGCTGGCCTCCAGGTTGATGTCGGCCGGACGTTTGCTCAAAGCTTCCGGTGACATCCATGCTGGTTCATAAATCCGACCAACCTCTTGAAACGAAAATTTTGAGTCCGCCATATTCACGCGCGCTGTCAGATCTTCGTCGATCTAAGGGTGAACTCGCTATAGAAACTGGATAATATCGGCGCGAGAAGCTTTACCAAGGTGAAAATTTTACCATAATATGCTTGCTGTTCAGATGGAACCTGCATCTGTTTTGTCTCTCGAGTCCATGGAGGAATGCCATAGCTCTAGCAACGTCCAGAGCTAGTATCAGTGCACGTGCAGTGTCGACAACCACGCCTGTGCCTCCGTGTAGGAGACGGTGCAAACTCCCACGTGCCATGTATTGCGAAACGGTAGCCAATTGCGGGGGCTGATTAACGCAGCCGAGAACGGGCAGAACATTGGGATGCGAAAAGATCCTCAGCTTGGGGAACTCTTCGTTGAAATCTCTTGAAATGCGCGCGGTACACTCGCGGATGTTCAAGATTTTTGCCACTATGTCATTGTTCTGCCAGCGTCCTCGCCAGGTTTCGCCGCTCGGTGTACTCGCTAAATGAGTATGCAACGATAAGTCTGCCATATTGATTCCCTTATGCCTCGACAATGTTGCGTCCCCTACGCGAGGTGATTAAAAGTTAGTATCTGCCGCATGTAAGCTTTATTAAACGATCTACGTCGCACAACGTTACTCACGGCTTCTGGTTTTCAGACCCAGCCAACTCTGATCCTTAAACTGAATCTTCTTCAAGTCCTGCCCATATTGTACAGCCAAGTCTGATGATTGGAAAGTTGCGTGATATAATGGCTTATGTTTGCTCACACGTAACAGAGACTTTTTTAACAATTGAATAAGTACCGTGCAATCTCTTGGCGAGATGGCCTCTCGCTTTATCCAAAGGAGTATCGCCATCCTTGTTCGCGATCGATACGAGAGCACCAGCGGTCACCAATTCCTCGGCGACTGCTTGATTGCCCCAAAAGCACGCGTAGTGCAGAGCGGTGTTCCCATGCTCGTTTGTGACGTTCACATCTGCTCGATTTCTAAGCAACTACAAATTTGCGTAACGTTAAGTGTTATAACACTTTTATAATTGAGAAGGGATTAATTATTACAGAACATTGGAGGATATTGTTAAACGCAATTTTTTATATCTCTTTTACCAATTGAACTATTTCCTTGTGCTCGTGAGCGGAGGCAAGGTGCAAAGGAGTATCGTCTCCTCTATTGGTGGCATTAATTCTTGCTCCTCTACTAACTAACAGCTCTGCCAACTTTAAGTGCCCCTCTTTGCAGCACCAGTGGAGTGGACTGAACCCATGGTCATCGCTATACATAGAATATGAAATCATAAGTGGAATAAAACGCCAAGAGTTTAACAACTAAAATTAGGCATAATAAAATACATGAAAAGAATATGTTGTCAAGCACAGTAGAACGAAACCAAACATCTGAATCTAATGTTTACAAAAGGATAGGTGATAAACATGGAAAAGGAACGATTATAAATGACACAGAAGAATGTAAAATTAACAAGTTAAAGTGGCACGAACGATTAATAACTAGAAAAGAGATTTCAATAACTGAGAAAGTACAAGTTCAACTGGCTCTATTCCGAAAAAGGAATTTTCTTGTATTTACCCTTGATTCATGTCATGTTCAGTGTCATCCAGCCACACACGCACTTGCATGGCATTTCCCTCGCGACACCATTGGAAAATATCTTCCATTTCTATTCGATTGTCAGATACAATAAGAAAAACGTATAGCCGCTGCAGCGGGGGAGTGGCAGTGTTCCGTGCTCCAAAACACTATAGCCGTCATATACTAAATATAACCATATTTCCGCGCAGGCGACACTGGCACAAAAACTGCATAACTTGTATCTCACGAACTAACTGGCAGCTCTACTTTTCGACAGATCCTATATCGTCGAGACATTAAATTGTATTAATTAGCACGCACGTTTATAATAACGCACAATATTCGGCAGAATATTCTGATCGTACTGTGAAACGTACAAATGTACGTGTGACCATATATGACGCGTGGAACGCGACTACCTCACCCAGGAGAGGGCGGTTACTTTATTCTCCCCACATAATTTCGTAGAAACTGAATGTGTGGCGGTTGCAGAGCCATCTCCCGAGCTCATCACCAGAGAGCTGAGTAAAACAGGAAATTATTGGTAATGTAGATTGTAGGTAAATTTAGGAACTGAACATATTGATAAGCTGCAAGCGTCGCGAGATTCGAGGACTGAATCTAGTGGCATCTGTTCATGAACAGCTTCTAACTTATTGTTAGCAACTACTCTGAAATGTGTTGAAATGCTGAAAGGTGTGTGTGTGTGTGCTTGTATACGTATAAATTGTTTGAAGGCATTACCGAGAGCTTTACCTGTGTCAATGCTAGAAACACATTATGTTTTCCGCACCCACCGCTCGAAAATCAGAGAGGGCGCTCGAAAACCAGTGGTTGTTTCAGAATATCGGTACTTCAGAACGGTGACACGATCGTCTGTGATGAGATTGTTGGATCACAGACGAGGTACAGGATAGACCTATCTCCTTATGGATGTTCATGTCGCCACCCAAACTGTGTTACCGACCCATAATTTGAGGACTGAATGTAGTGGCATCTGCTCATGAACAGCTTCCAACTTAGCAACTACTCTGAAATGTGTTGAAATGCTGAAAGGTGTGTGTGTGTGCTTGTATACGTATAAATCGTTTGAAGGCAGGCTTTCGTTACGCTATACTTTGGCTCGGCTTGTCAACGACTCGCGCGAATTTCTCTCCGAAAATCCATTTCGGGGATCAAGACACTATGGCGCTCAAAAATGGTGTTTCTTCAAAGCCCGTGTAAGCAATAAATTGCAAGATGACATTGTTTATTAGTACTTTGAGCGTAGTAGAACCCTTTCACGTATCGCACGCCGAAAAGTATTAAAAATTCACGCTGTTACCGACGTTCCCGCAAGTTTCTAATGCACTGTTTAATCATTCTAGTGAAGTAATAATAATTGGATTCTATTTTCCCCGAGTATTAGTTCATCGCCGACATTGAAATTTACAGTAAAATCTAATTCTTAAAAGACTCACAGAAAATTGAATGACGCATAAGTGTCGTGGGGTGCATGGATGCAACTGCATGTCGAGTTACTTTTCAAACCCGCATTGCGAAATAAAATGTTGTCTAGCCCGGAGAAATTCATCGGTTCAGTGTTCAATGAAGTGTGTGCATGCATAGTGCAGATTATTTCGTGGTTTCTCAATTCGTGCATCAATTTCCTCGATTACTGGACCATGTGGGAGGTCGCTTAACAAGATTCTACTACAATTCACCCAGTATCCAGAAGACTTCTCGAGCAATACTTTTCTCGAGGAGTTGCGAGTCATTGAAGCGAGACAGAACGTCAACTACCTCTACCAAAGTCGCACCATCGCCGAACAATGTACCTGCCAGTTCAACTTTACCTACGACAGTGATCGGATCTCAGTGAACGCGTGAGCATATTATTTCGTGATATGTTGATTCCCGGATTAATTTCATCGATTACCGGACCATGTGGGAGGTCGCTTAACAAGATTCTACTACAATTCTCCCAGTATCCAGGAGACTTCTCGAGCAATATTTCTCTCGAGGAGCTGGGAGTCGTTGGAGTGCGACGGAACGTCAACAACCTCTTCCAAATTTGTGATCTGCCAGTTGAACTTTACCTGCGACAGTGATGGAAGTAGTGTCAACGCGAGTGTAGAGTCAGTGTTTTTACGCATTTAGAACTATTCAAGTCTAAGCACCGGTGCTCAAATTGCTTTTTAATCCAGAAATTAAAGTGACATATTTGTGTGTGTGAGATACATTCTATTCGGTACTGACGCTGCAGCTGCGGGACAGTCTGCAGATCGAATAGCTATTGCCGAAGGGGGATGCTTGTCTGCATGGATAGCAGTGAGATTGTTTGCAACGAACGGTGGGTGATACTTTTTCATTCTTTCAATCTTTCTGCATGCCATCGAACAAAATGATTGCTGTAGCGAGCGTAACACCACGAATACGTACTTAGTACTCGCGAATAGTAACAGGAATTCGTGTGCTTCCAGATGTTCAATACGCGTAGAAACATACAATAAATAAATTTTAAATTTGCGGTAGCTGTTTTCATATCGCGTTTCCTTTAATTTTATAATCATTCGGGATGCTTAATATATCGAATACGAGTTACATTTCTGAAGTTGAACTCTTCCGCGTGAGATCTTTCAAAACTTCCCTCTTAACTGTAATTACATTCGAGTCATTACATTCTCTTGATAAGGCGCGAATAGAAAGCATTAATTTGGTATAATAATTAACAATGACAGTCATCGTTGGTACTACCTGCTCACTATGCTCGGAGCTGCTATATAAACTTAAATTTCTTTACCCCCTTCTATTAAAATAAGTTTAAGCTACTAAACATGAAATTTTATACATCGCGGAAGAACTTGCACGCGTGCTTGGTTTTAACTAACTATAATCCTAGTAATAAGTCTTAGTTTAAGAACTTCTGTCGTAAGACATTTTCCAAATTTTTCAAAATGCACATAGCATTGGTCGAACATGGACTAGAAATATTTCATAGAAATGAGTCACTTTCGTAGGTACCTCCGCGCCGGTGTGCTCGGTTCCTTGGTAACGTTTTCCAAGCATTGCGACTTGCGAAACGGAATCAAGCTAAAGCCTACGATCTAGGTTAAGGGCCCAGATCGAGCCAAACTTACCTTCAGTGAGCTTGGTTCGGTCTCGGCAGCTAATCAGAATTTTATTCTGTTTCAGATAGGTATTTTGTCGATGGGTTTACGTAATTTGTTCTATTTTATGTATTTCGTCTATGGATTAGCAAGATTTATTTTATTTCATGTCCTGTATTTTATTATGTTTATTTAATTTCCTTCCATGCTGGTCTCACAATTACTAACATAACGTAGTTAAATGTTTCAGCTTTCCAGGTTCAGCCCTCCGCGGCGATGGGATTTTTTAAAATAAAATAATTAAAAATAAAAGTGATAGTGAAAAGTGATAGTGAAAGAAGACATCTAAGGAAGCCTAGGCTAAGTTATTATAGCATAAAGTATTTAAGGCCCCATGTAAAATTGCCAAGTAGTCACTGAATCATTAGCTTTGTTGCACTTTCGTTGGCTCCTCATCTCTGATGAGGAGGTCGCCGCTGCTTCCATTTTCGGAAGCAAGCGACTGAGCATGGAATTTGTATGGATGGATCAGTTTCATCCCTTGGTGTTCTTGTCGAAAAGGAAAAGTTTCGAGCGTAGGGGGTGTACCTTTCGGTACACTGCCTGCGTAAGTCACTCGGTTCGATTCCCAGTCTCCGTGTTAGACGGCTTGAGTCAGGTCACACCTAGTGTTGCTCCTGATGAGTCGCATCCGAGCAGGAGGAATCGTCTGGGTGACGCTGAGCGCTTTTCCCTTTCCACTCGGACAGCAGGGTGGTAGGAACTGCGCCATTCAATACCCCTTTCATGCTCACCCGTAGTCTTTCCTTCTTTGCCGAATTTATTTCAATCGAGTGATTGCTTGGCAGTTCCCTAGAGTCGATATCTAAACCGAAAGGATCGGTGGAACATGGTTTCCATCCATCTCATTGGTTTCATAGGCTAAGGGTTTCATGTACAGGGAGATCGACGGAACTTTGATTCCATCTATCTCTCTACGGGTCTTGAAGTGCAGCAACCTCCTCGCGGTGAGACCTGGTAATCGGTGGGGACCACCGAGCCGATAGCTGTGATTGTCAAATATTCTAATTAGTTATAAGAATTGCTTTAGTTGTAAGACTTTTTCCAAATTTTTCAAAGTGCACAAAGCATTGGTCGAACATGGACCAAAAATATTTCGTAGAAATGGGTCACTTTCGTAGGTACCTCCGCGCTGGTGTGCTCGGCTCCTTGGTAACGTTTCCTAAGCATTGCGACTTACGAAACGGAATCAAGCTAAAGCCTACGATCTACGTTAAGGGCCCAGATCGAGCCAAACTTACCTTCAGTGAGCTTGGTTCGGTCTCGGCAGCTAATCAGAATTTTATTCTGTTTCAGGTTAGTATTTCGTCGATGGTTTTACGTAATATGTTCTATTTTATGTATTTGGTCGATGGTTTTACGTAATATGTTCTATTTTATGTATTTCGTCTATGGATTTGCATGATTTATTTTATTTCATGTCCTGTATTTTATTATGTTTATTTAATTTCCTTCCATTCTGGTCTCACAATTACTAACATAACGTAGTTAAATGTTTCAGCTTTCCAGGTTCAGCCCTTTAAAATAAAATAAATAAAAATAAAGGTGATAGTGAAAAGTGATAGTGACGGAAGACATCTAAGGAAGCCTAGGCTAAGTTATCATAGCATGAAGTATTTAAGGCCCCATGTAAAATTGCCAAGCAGTCACTGAATCATTAGCTTTGTTGCACTTTCGTTGGCTCCTCATCTCTGATGAGGAGGTCGCCGCTGCTTCCATTTTCGGAAGCAAGCGACTGAGCATGGAATTTGTATGGATGGATCAGTTTCATCCCCTGCTGTTCTTGTCGAAAGGGAAAAGTTTCGGGCGTAGGGGGTGTACCGCTTGGTACACTGCCTGCGTAAGTCTCCCAGTCCGATTACCCAATCTCCGCGTAAGACGGCTTGAGTCAGGTCACACCTAGTGTTGCTCCTGACGGGTCGCATGAGTCGGTGCAACAGGAATCGGCTGGGAGACGCCGAGCGCTTTTCCCTTTCGACTCGAACAGCAGGGTGGTAGGAACTGCGCCACCCAATACTCCTTTCATGCTCACCCATAGTCTTTCCTTCTTTGCCGAATTTATTTCAATCGGGTGATTGCTTGGCAGTTCCCTAGATTCGATATCTAAACCGAAGGGATCGATGGAACTTGGTTTCCATCCATCTCTTTGGTTTCATAGGCTAAGGGTTTCATGTACAGGGAGATCGACGGAACTTTGATTCCATCTATCTCTCTACGGGTCTCCAAGCGCAGCAACCTCCTCGCGGTGAGACCTGGTAATCGGTGAGAACCGAGCCAATGGCTGCGATTGTCAAATATTCTAGTCGGATATAAGAATTTAACTTAATAAATGTTTCTTGAAAATTTTGTAACTTCTATATGAAGTAAAAATACTTACGTGAAATTATTAAGTGTTGTTCGATTGTTCCTACTCGACCCCAGAATATGCGTACAGTATTAAGATAGAAGGATGAACTTGGAATATTTCAGCAAGGTACCGGAACTGATGGGTTTTTGTCAATTTTTATTGTCCTCTCTACTTCAGCACCGTATTGAAATATACCAAGTTACAATTCCTTGGTGAGGTATTCCAAATTACATCATGCAATCATGTTTTCCACAAATAATATTGTTGTTTATATAAATTTTTATATTAAATAAATTTGCTTTGGGTTAAATAAATCCGAATAGGACAGCAAGGTTAAAAGGCGTATGTGTTCTCGTTTTGTTGTGATCCCTCTTTCTCTGTCGTTGAACGGAATACATTTATAAAACGATCTTTAAATTATTACTGTGACAGAATCATTTGTAAATCGCGGCTTTCAAACGATCTAAGTTTTACCCGTGTTGAATTCTAATTCCTACCACGCGTAGCGTTACAATCTTATTTTAGACTGAATCGATAACGTTGGGTGTGACATGAAAATGGTAAGGGGGCTCGCGAGCCCCCCGAGCGTGTGACACAAAATTACATTGCGTGATGGGTCTATCCTATACCTGGTCTGTGGTTGGATGGTGAATATTTTCACCCGTAACATTGTACCGAAATTTGGATTAATATTTCAAACGTATGAATCTTTGAATTTTATGAAAAAAGAAGATAATATTCTATAATTTTATCTGATATTTTATTACAAATCTATTGTAAATTTGTTCGCATCAAATATTTTCGTTATTTCCAGTAATAAGCGAAAATGTTACATATTTACAAAAGTTGTATGGTTACAAGGATGGCATAACATGACGACAATAGTTTCTTTACAGGTAAAGGCATGCAGGAGATCTACAGGTCAACTTTATTTTTTTAGACAGAATGCCCAGTTTTTGAATATAAATGTACTAAGATACATACGTTTATGTTACAACTCATCGTTTTTAGGAGATATTCAACCTTGTATAAACTTAAGTATAAATTTCAGCTGTTTTCGAACTTTTTATAATCTAAAATCCTTAGTTTCTGGAAATAGTGTACGTTTATACATATAAACGTACCAGTGTGTATCTTGTATCTTAGCAGTTTACGAATTCCATCATGATTGACTCTAAAAGAAAATACGTAAATGTTAGTACCCATCATCCTTGAACAGAATATTGTTACAAGCATTGATCGCTTAGATCTGGCAGGGTAGGGCGCTTAAAGAGTTTCAAGCATGACTTACGCATGCAGTTACACTTTGCAGGATAGAGGTGTAGAACGACGCAAACTTTTGAGCAGCCGGATCCAGCAATCGACCATGCATCTTAAATTCCTCGTTACCCAAATCGATTTGCTGCCCTTCCTCGCCAGAAGGTAACCAGACTCCACCCTTTATGGGCTCACCGTGAGGTATAGGATTCCTGCAGACACGAGAAACACATATGATCATAAATACTCCAACTTGTTATTTCACTAGCATTCTGATATCATTCATGGCCAGTCAGGATGATCAACGGTAGCTTCCATGTAGAAGGCATAGGAACTTCAATTTCAACACATTAACCAATAATTTTCTTCTACATCGTTTCACGGTTTAAGTTCGAATAAAGACGAGTTTCTTTCTTCAATTAAAGATTGCATAGAGAATACCATTTTAAGGAAATGTCGAATTCTCGTTCATCGAATAGCGCTCTGATTACTTACCCGTACTTGGCAAAGTTCGTCCACAGAGAGACAAACTGTTTCCGATACACGTTGTACTCTGAGTTTGGATCAAGGTGAGGAGCCGAGTCATTACAAAACAGCAAAGGAATATCGTCAGCGTGAGCTGTGTCTAAAACATTAGACACACGAGTGTTGATGAGTCAGATGTAAAAGTATTAGTTTACAAGGGACAGCACATGTGAGAGCATCGAGATGAATTACCATTGTGACCACTTTGGTTCTTCAAATACGACAGTCGATAGTAGTAAATGGGTATTTTGCCATTGTACTTTGCTAAGATCTTTTGCGTGGAATCGATAGGTCCAGTGAAATAAAAGGCTGTCGCTATCTAAAGAGCACACCAGAAATCAGTAGGTCTATCTGAACACGCATACCTATGCTCAGAATAATCCTGGCAGTATTTACCTTTGACAAATCGGAAAGCGTACCATTCGCAACTGTGTTCAATAAGCTTGTGAAATCTCTGCTCCGACCCGTCGTGTCGGATGCAAATAGATTATTTAGACGTTCTACCGTTTCGTTCCTTAGTGAATCCGGGTCTGGAGGTATTCACACGGAAGGAGTAAATTAAGGGTGGATTACGCCTTGTTGAGCCGAAAAATAAGTAATTCTTAATTATTGATGATTTTTTTTGTATAAAAGCGGTTCGACAAATTAATTTTTTAATGAATTTTTGTGTGTCCGAAACACAAAAAGGAAAAGAGATTCTTAAACTATATAAATGTGGCTATGGGTACTAGTAGATGCATTAAGAAAAATGAAAACATGTTTAAATGGTAGCATTTTGAAGAAGATGAAGCGCCGTGATTTGAGTCTCAGAAAGATTTTCCTTCAAAATCGGGAAAATATTTTAAAATTAAAAAGGAACGATAACAGATACGGCAATGAAGTTACTATCATTCATAGCAACATTCATATAGTTTAAGAATCTCTGTTCGTTTTTGTGTTTCGGATAACCCTTACAGTACTTTTCGTCAACGCCACGGCTACCCGATTATTTTTCAACACTCTCTGTATCTGCCATGTTCTTTTTCATTGTCACAATAAAATTCAGAACAAACGTTCAAGATACAATAATACAGCCTGTCAAACCCCAAATTAATTTGTCGAACCGTTTGGGTATAAAAAATTCGTAAAGAATTACCAATATTTTGGCCCAACAAGGCGCAATCTCTCTTTAAGGGAGATGAGCAACACTCGGAGAGAGCAGGTCGAAATTGTTTCAGAAGGCGATCACTACCGTCGATTAATTACATAATAAAAGCGAAACGAGGGTTACTTTGGTGAACAGAGCATGGTAGCTGAAAGGAACTTCTATGCTTCAGTTTTTGTAACGTGCAAGTATTGTGTTTAGTGAGAATATATTTCCCTTGCTTCCGAGTACTGAACATGGCTGTATTTATATTTATATTAAGGAATAGAGCTATATCTATGGCATGGAAGTAGGCCCATTGCTGCATACCCATTGTGCCTATAGCCACTCGTGTACCTATCATGTTAGGCTACAATAAAAACGATTGTAGCCTAACATGATAGGTACACGAGTAAAGTTTCCAGACTGCAATTTCGATATGGGACAATCGTCCAAGAAGACTTTTTGCTGCGAAGGGTCAGAAGGAATGACATCTATTGTTGGATTAAATGGCACGGTGAGTGGAAACTGTTGCGAGATAATTCATAGTTTAGAAAGCAACCCATGAAGCGTCGGATCTCTTGAATTATTTATATATATATATATGTACCATACCAATGAATGCTGAACTATTTCGACGTTCATTGCTTTTATTATATCCTTGATATCAGCTTTCTTCAAAGCGTCCAGTAATTGTTCATTTGTCTCAGCTGCAATGCCCATATGTGCGCCAAGTTTATAAGCTGCTTGGATAGACTGCTTTGGTGTGTTGACATGCCACGGACATATGGGACTACCACTGAGAAATGGCTTGTTGAAACAGGCCTGTGGAATAACATTAATCGCATTCTATTCTACATGTGTGAGAAGATTCGAAACTTGACGAGTTTTGAGTGCTTTTGCTGCAAAGCAGAACCTGCTGCATCCGACCAGAATACACTTTCCATGAAATAGATTACCGATCGAAAGCACTGTCATGTGTTGCCAGTCGGAGCTGGAAACCTCTTTGCGATTCTGGACGCCGCGCCAGGTGAGAGCCGAGCATGGAGCTGAGCAACGTAAAGGTGAAATCTCGAGTCATGGGATTGATCAACTAGTGCTCGCGTGGCGCGGCTTGGGATTCCCCTTCTTTGTCACGCTCGCCAAACACTCGCCAAGCCACGCGTCGTGGGATTTCACCTTAGCTCCACGCGCGACTCTGACGCGGGCCCTGAATCGCAAACAGGTCTGCGGCTTCGAGCGGCTCTTCGTGCACCTCTGTGTTAAGGTGGGTATCCACTTGTTACGTATCCTCGTATTTTGTCGTCGTTGCGTATCAAGATGGATGGGCGGCGTCGCACCGTCGCATATCAAATTTTCATGCAAGATACGCAACAGCATCAGCAATACTTATTGCGGGAAAAAATCACGGACCGGTGACACGATACGAGTCGACAGCCGATCACACCGATCGACGTGATTTGTGCTGAGCACGCCAATCGGAGTGTCGCTTGCTTTGCTATTTCACCGATTGGATGGTTTGGAAAGGTTAACACGTTGACTGCCGATGAAATCGGACGGGGCTTTCCTCGACGCTGAAAACGCCTCGATGGGAGTGTACCTACTCTTTAAACAGGGGCGTTTTCGGCGTCGAGGAAAACACCGTCCGATTTCATCGGCAGTCAACGTGTTAAGATATTCAATCGTATGGAGTAAAAGTCAGTAAAGTGTGACAATCGGTGGAGTAAGCTGTAGCACACCTATACATAGGTAACCGCTGCGAATGTTTGATTCACATGAGACTTTTCTCAGTCTTTACTAAATACATATAATACTCTTGAATTCTTACCTTTCGATTGCGGGGATATTAAGTGGTACATTACGGAAACGGCACCAGCACTTTCTCCAAATACAGTCACTTGATTCGGATCACCTCCGAAATTGGCGATGTTCTTTTGCACCCACCGCATGGCCATGTTCTGATCCTTCAGACCCTGATTACCTCGGCTTTCGTCCATATTCAGTCCCAAAAATCCTAGATAAATACGAAACCGTCGTATGCGTCCGCTCAATATTTTCATCGAATTGGGGAAATCGACCGGTTACCAAAAGGTCCAAGGCGGTAGTTCATGTCGACGAAAATCACATTGTTTTCTAGAAATAAATCAGGCCCATATTGTTTGCGCGATGTAGACCCCGCCGCATATGCGCCACCGTAGATCCAAATCATCACCGGTAGCAGCCTTTCCATCTTCGTGAAGTTCAACTAACAAATATTAAGCGGATCAAGAGCAGTTCTTTACGCGTCGAGTGATGTTCCCAGGAATAATGAAAAATTAAAAATGGTGTACATTGTGGGATCTAGACACCCCATAAGAGGGAGCCTGGATTAAGAAACCTCGGAGGGTCGGTGTTGGTGGAATTGGTTCAAGTGACTGCACAGTACGCAGAGGACCCGCAAGATCGTGGGTTCGCGAGTCCCATCGCCCGAGGCTCGCTTTTTCCGTGGCTCCCTAACACATAGGAATTAGGTAATCTACTCCTACAGTATTATAACGGAGGCGACGCGTACCACTGGGGTGAACACGTTCAAATATAGGCAATCTTCGCTTCCTGCTGGTGTCGCACTAACGTACTGTAGACACTCGTTGCTGTCTTCAGTTGCATTCAGTACTCCTGTCCATGGATCTGCTTCGATAGGGTCCTGCATTTTTCAGATAGAAACCCGTGTAAAGTTTGTTCGTTATTATTGTTAATATTATTGTACATTAAGCAATTTAATTCTTCAGATGTCTTTCCCTAAACTGGCGAAATTAGAATCAAGTTCTATGATTACATCAACAAGACAAAATAAAATGGGTCTTACCCTAAATCGAAGGTCGCAAACAGGTGGTTTGGCGAACGGCATACGCAGGAAGGCAGAATAGCGAATCCCGTTCAAAACAGTTTTCATTTGTCTGCCTCGAACTGCGCCCTTATCAGTGGTTACGACTCCTGTTAACCGATGGCAGTACACCTCCGTTAGGAGGGCAGCAAGGACCCAGCAGAATGTGTACATACTTCATATTTCCTCCGTCTGCAAACACCTCCCGTATGGATGTATGGCATGTTGGCGTTTTCAAAACTTTATATAACCACCACCTGAAAATATTAAGGAGTGGTGGAAGGTGTAATAAATTGCAGCCGCCGTCATCATATTTTAAGCGTTGCCCCAATTTATGCTCTTTAAAATGTATATATTCTTTTTGGTGGTGTACGTATTATTACAAAAAACTGGCTTCAAAGCCTTGTGTGTAGATTGTGAGTAGAGTGACACCTGTGCTGCCACTGACGCATCATTAATTTCCGTTGCACGTACCGATTTTTTAAACAAATTTTTGTAGGAATGTTGCGCGTTAGAACGAAAGTTTGGAAAATCCGCGAATAAGATTAACACTTTTTCGAGCATATCTCAAAAAATGTTTTTTGTTTAAAGAATCCGTACATACAACGGAAACTACGCTCGTATAGTTTATAAAAAAAATTGAAATTTGATTTTGGACCTGCTGTTCTTTAGTTGCACGCCCTACCAGCGCGCGTGAACGGTCTGGAAGTTTAATTAATATATTAAAAATTATGCACGTTTTTCTATTCACTTTTTTATAGTCTCGTAAGATATTGTACTAAAGGTACGTAATAAAAATTTTATACGAAAACTCTAAATTATTCCTGAAAAAAATTCTTAAAAATGGCTTACGTCTTCGGCCGACATAGTGGTGTTCCCCTTAAGGACAGGACTATTGAAATTTCGAAAAATCTATTTTTTATTACTATTAATTCTGAAAGTGTCATCCTTTGTAAATATTTGCAATAAAGTGTCATGAGAAAATTCGAATAATTACGGGAATTATAGCGCTGAACGTAAATGAGTGTCCCGCCGAGTAACGGCCCTGCAAAGCGGTACTGGCGTAGGGGACTTAACTTTGAAGCCGTTTATCTCGAAACTACATTTTTAAACACAGTACATCACCGTGTATGTCATAACTTTTGAACGAATGAATATTGTCACTTGAAATTTTAACTGGAGGAGTAGAATTCCTTCCTCTATAACATGAAATTTCCGCGTCAACATTGGATGTTTATAAACAATTTTTATAAACGATTAAAGACAATTTCCTTCCGTAAAAGTGTGGGAAAAAATTGATTCGTGTGTAATTTTGACAATTTTTATTTAAATTCGCCAGTCGAATTCCATGTTGTAGATTTTGGTGTAGAAATTACACACCCCAAAGCATTTTACTTTCAGATGATTGGTTCACCTGATACTACGTACACCGACTACATCTGCGCACTACGCAGGACCATCCTCAGCGCTTAATAATGTCAAAAACCTTGAATATTCTGACAATTTTTTTGGTAATTACTCGGACACAGGTCCACAATAAACTGTGACAATTAGGGTGACTGTACCTAATATCGCCAGGCAAAAGTTAAATCGCTGTCAATTGAATAATAATTGTTATTTTTGCATGCAGTTCGTTTCAAAATAAAGAGGAATTATTCACCTTTCATGCAGCATAAGTTAGAATCGTTGAAACCGACAAATTTGTAATTACGACTCAAAAAACGTGAGACACGCAAAAATCGGGTCCTGAAAAAAGTGTTCCTAATATCGCTAACTCAAGAAATATTGATTAATTCATGTATATATAAGTTTTTAAAGTCATTTTCACCTGTGGTTTTATTATTTATTGCTCTATAAATGTATTTTTATCCATCTTTGATTTTATTTTTATTAGAAAAATATGGATTTTTAAAATATTTTATTTTTTACATTCCGATGTACATATTGGATAAATAAAGTTTATTTCGGTTGTTCGGCACATTTCGTAACCCCACCTGTAACAAACATCACATCGAAATCATTGTTCTCCGGTAGGCGATATTGAGAACACTCATACTGCTAAAATAAAAACACTATTTTCTTTGCGGAAAATATTTGAATCGATTTCATTCCGTAAGTACATCATTAATTAAGTGTTTCTAGTAGATATTCTTGCATTCACGGAATTATTAGACTTCTTCGAATGTGATGTATAATTGTGGCAGTCCAATAGATTTTTACACTGATAAGATTCTCTAAAATCCTTCCCTTTCTGTAATTGTTGATCACATGACGCTGCAATTACAGTATGTCTTCCTACATATGTTTAGGTACTAATTCAGTGCATAACCGATAAATTTTAGAGCTTACTTTGCGAGATATAGCGGGTGGCAATATTAGGTACAGTCACCCTATGGGTATAATGATTACTTGGTATCTAAGCAATCCAACACAAAAGAAACCATGAATTTTACGTGTCCAATAGTCCGGTACCCCGTTAATGTAATATGTAAACTTCGACCGTGCTGCATCGAATTTTATCTGACCATAAATACAGCCACACATCGTAATATTCTTCGTGCATGATAATGAGCGTTAAACTTTGGTGCGACAGTGACACGCGTCACTCTCTCACAATATACACTCGAAGCTTTGAAGCCAGTTTTTTAATAATACGTACACCTACTCACAATATACACTCGAGGCTTTGAAGCCAGTTTTTTTAACAATACGTACACCGCCAAAAAGAATATACTCATTTTAAAAATGCAAACATTGGGACAACGTTTAAAATACGATGACGGCAGCTGCAATTTATTACACCTTCCACCACTCATTAATATTTTCAGAAGGCGGGTATATAAAGTTTTGAAAACGCCAACATGCCATACATCCATACGGAAGGTGTTTGCGGACGGAGGAAATATGAAGTACACATTCTGCTGGGTCCTTGCTGCCCTCCTAACGGAGGTGTACTGCCATCGGTTAACAGGAGTCGTAACCACTGATAAGGGCGCAGTTCGAGGCAGACAAATGAAAACTGTTTTGAACGGGATTCGCTATTCTGCCTTCCTGCGTATGCCGTTCGCCAAACCACCTGTTTGCGACCTTCGATTTAGGGTAAGACCCATTTTATTTTGTCTTGTTGATGTAATCATAGAACTTGATTCTAATTTCGCCAGTTTAGGGAAAGACATCTGAAGAATTAAATTGCTTAATGTACAATAATATTAACAATAATAACGAACAAACTTTACACGGGTTTCTATCTGAAAAATGCAGGACCCTATCGAAGCAGATCCATGGACAGGAGTACTGAATGCAACTGAAGACAGCGACAAGTGTGTACAGTACAGTAGTGGGACACCAGAAGGAAGCGAAGATTGCCTATATTTGAACGTATTCACGCCAGTGGTACGCGTCGCCTCCGTTATAATATCGTAGGAATAGATTTCCTAATTCCTATGTGTTGGGGAGCCACGGAAAAAGAGAGCCTCGGGCGATGGGACTCGCGAACTCGCGATGTTGCGGGTCCTCTGCGAACTGAGCAGCCACTTAATACACTGCACCAACGCCGACCCTCCGAGGTTTCTTAATCCGGGCTCCCTCTTATGGGGTTTCTTGATCCCACAATATAAACCATTTTTAATCTTTCATTATTCTCGGGAGCATCGCTCAATGCGTAAAGAAATGCTCTTAATCCGCCTAATATTTGTTAGTTGAACTTCACGAAGATAGAAAAGCTGCTACCGGTGATGGTTTGGGTCTACGGTGGCTCATTTCTTGGGGGCTCGATATCGCGCGAAAGTTTCGGGCCTGATTTATTTCTAGAAAACAATGTGATTTTCGTCAACATGAACTACCGTCTTGGACCTCTTGGTAACCGATCGATTTCCCCAATTCGATGAAAATGTTTAGCGGACGCATACGACGGTTTCGTATTTTTCTAGGATTTTTGGGACTGAATATGAACGAAAGCCGGGGTAATCAGGGTCTGAAGGATCAGAACATGGCCATGCGGTGGGTGCAGAAGAACATCGCCAAATTCGGGGGTGATCCGAATCAAGTGACTTTATTCGGGGAAAGTGCTGGTGCCGATTCTGTAATGTACCACTTAATATCCCCGCAATCGAAAGGTAAAAATTCAAGAGTATTATATGTACTTAGTAAAGACTGAGAAAAGTCTCATGTAAATCAAACATTCGCAGCAGTTACTTATGCACAGGTACAGCTTACTCCGTCGATTGTCACACTTTGCTGACTTTACTCCATTCAGTTGAATATCTTCAGGTGGGTATCCACTTGTAACGTATCCTCGTATCGTATCACCGTTGCGTGTCATCCGGTGATACGACACGCTGCAACGGTTTGTGATTTTTTCCCGCAATATTGCTGATGGTGTTGCGTATCTTTGCATCAAATTTTGGTATGCGACGGTGCAACGCTGTCCTTCCATCTTGATACGCAACGACAACAAAATACGAGGATACATAACAAGTGGATACCTACCTTATCACAGAGGCGCACGAAGAGCCGCTCGAAGCCGGAGACCTGTTTGCGATTCGGGGCCTGCGTCAGAGCCGAGCGTAAAGCTGTTAAGATAAAATCCCACGACGCGTGGCTTGGCGAGTGTTTGGCGAGCGCGACAATGAATGGGAATCCCAAGCCGAGCCACGCGAGCTCGAGTTGATCAAATCACATTCACTTTCATCTTCACGTTCATTCTGAACGATTTTTCCCTTTAGAGTATACGTGTTACCGCCGCTCGATCTTAGTTCCCAAGATATTTGCGAAAAACTTCTGTTGATTTATTCCGACACAAAGCATTCCACTTTCCAACTTGCCCCGGGTATTAGTATAGTTTGGAGCTAGATTAACGAGGGGGACGCGCACACTCGCGGGGGCGCAAAGCATGGTAGCGAACCGATGCCACGATCATCAAAATCGGTGAGGAGGACCAACTTTTAAATAACTATCTTCATTTTATTCCATAGGCTTGTTTCAACAAGTTATTTCTCAAAGTGGTAGTCCCATATGTCCGTGGGGTTTCCACACACCAAAGAGTGCTCTCCAAGCAGGCAAGCAACTCGGCAAATATATGGGTATTACAGCTGAAACAAACGAACAATTACTGGACGCTTTGAAGAAAGCTGATATCGCAGACATAATAAAAGCAGTGGTTCGAATGGTTAAGGTTACACCAATGGTATGATATACATATATGTATGTATATATAAGTAATTCAATGGAACCGACGCTTCTTTGTAAACTGTGAATTTTCTCGGAACAGCCTCCATTGACCTTGCCATTTAATCCAACAATAGAGGTTTCTTCCGCCTCTTCATCGGAAGAAGCCTTCTTGGACGATTGTCCCATATCGAAATTTCAGTCTGGCAACTTCATCCGCATACCTACCATGTTAGGCTACAATAAGGAAGAAATAGATCCAGCCAGAATAGGTACGCAGCAGTGGGCCTACTTCCGTGCCATAGATATAGCACGATTCCTTAATATAAATAAATGTGCAGCCATGTTCACTACTCGAAAGCAAGGGAAATATATTTTAACTAAATACAATGCTTGCACGTCGCAGGAACTGAAACATAGTTCAAAAGTTCCTTCTAGGTACCGTGCTCTGCTCGCCAAAGTAACCCTTGTTTTACTTTTATTATGTAATTAATCATCGGTCGTGTTCATATCTATGGCACAGAAGTGGAGTTTCAATTGGTGCTTTCTAAAACAAGTTCGACCTGTTTGCTTCAAGTGTTGCCCATCTCCCTTAATCTACTCCTTCCATGCGAATACTTCCAGATCCGGTTGCACTAAGGAAAAATATGGAAAAACGTCTAAACAAACTATTTGCGCTCGACCCGACGGGCCTGAGCAAAGGTTTCACAGGCCTATTGAACACAGTTGCGACTGGTACGCTTTCCGAATTGGCAAAGGTAAATATTGTCAGGATTGCGCAGAGCTTATGCGTGTCCTACGCATAAGATGGACCCACTGATTTCTGGTGTGCTCTTCTCTCTTCAGACAGCGACAGCCTTTTACTTCACTGGACCTATCGATTCCACGCAACAGATGTTGGCTAAATACAATGGCAAGATACCTGTTTACTATTATCGACTGTCTTATTGGAATCAGCAAAATGGTCACAATGGTAATTCGTCTCGATGCTATCACGTGTGCTGTCCCTTGAAGTAAACGCACGTTCCACCTACCGGTATTTCTTTTACATCTGACTCATCAACACTCGTGTGTCTAATGTTTTAGACACAGCTCACGCTGACGATATTCCTTTGCTGTTTACTAATGAATCGGCTCCTCACCTTGATCCAAACTCAGAGTACAACGTGTATCGGACACGATTGGTCTCTCTGTGGACGAACTTTGCCAAGTACGGGTAAGTAACCGGAGCGCTATTCGATTAACGAGAATTCAACATTTCCTTAAAATGGTATTCTCTATGCAATCTTTATTTGAAGAAAGAAACTCGTTTTTATTCGAACTTGAACCGTGAAACGATGTAGAAAAAAATTATTGGTTAATGTGTTGAAATCGTAGTTCCTATGCCTTCTACATGGAAGCTACCGTTGATCATCCTGACTGGCCATGAATGATATCGGAATGCTAATGAAATAACAAGTCGGAGTATTTATGATTATACGCGCTTCTCGTGTCTGCAGGAATCCTACACCTAACGGTCACCCCATCAACGGTGCAGTCTGGTTACCTTCTGGTAAAGAAGGACGGCAAATCAATTTGGGTAACAAGGAATTTAAGATGCATGGTCGATTACTGGATCTAGGTGCTCAAGAGTTCGCGTCGTTCTACACCTCTATCCTGCCAGCTGCAACTGCATGCGTTAATCATGCTTGGAACCCTTTAAGTCCACTACCCTACCGGATCTAACTAAATAATGCTTGTAACAATGTTCTATTCAAGGATGATGTATACTAACATTTACGTATTTTCTTCCGAATTAAGTTGAAGGGAACGTCCTGGACTATGCAAATAATTGTCAATAAGTTTAACACACAAAACATGTAGTATTTTAATAAAGACAGTGAACTATTTGGTATTATTTACAAAGTTTTAATACACGCACCACACAGGTTGCAAGTAATTCTCACGAGTTTAAAGAAAGAAATACTCGTGAATTAAGTAACTTGCCGACTGCGTCAGCGATCTGGCAATGCAAATTGAACAATGAGAGATCTCGAAGCGAGAAGAAGGCGGCACTCTCGCGTCCCGGAATCCTGGCGAGGATTCCGGGAAGTCCCGTGATTATCGGTGTGACGTCATTCACAGCTGAGTGAGTCACCTAGCTGTGATTAGAGGTAATGCCCAGAGGTGGCCCACTCAGCTTCTTTGTAAACAATAGCATATACATATATAAATGTTCGTTATATTAAGGTTACTGTACAGAAATGACATAAAAATGTACTTTAAAAAAAAGCAGATATAAAAGTAATTTCTTCCGTAGTGAAGTAGGGCTATTTTGCTAGTATAAAGAAAAAGCTTCAAGAAAAGAATAAATTTTCATTTTTATTATGAAAACTACATGTCGATGGCTTAGTGTATAAATCTTGTTTAAGGACCAAACACAGAATCACACTGACAGGAGACTAAACCAACCGTTTCGACAAAACAAACAAAAACTGTACTTTATTGTTTAGCACACTTTGCCTGAAGGCGCCACAATTTAAACCGCCGGTTGCAAAAAACGTACACCGTCTCGTAATGTAGCGTTTAACCACAGACCAGGATATACCTGGTCTGTGGTTTAACCGTGAACGCTTTGGTGCAAGAAGCGTCGATTCTTGATCGCTAGTTCGCAAATTCGTCTCGCGAGGCGATAGGTCTATCCTACACTTCGTCGATGATCTCGCAACGTTTCTCCGGAGACTCTGCTCTAACCGATAACCGATCGGCAGACATCGGCTCTGCCGATCTCTACTAGATCGACAGAAGGTAATGCAGGAAGTCTTGCAATTGTCTAATTTTAACGTTTTCGAGAAAAACAGATTTAAACATGCAATGGTACATAAGATTCACGGACATACATATGTACAATGAAAAAAATATTATTTTTGACAAATTTATGAAGCAGTTTTTTTTTAAACACCCCGTACGTGTACGGGTTGTTTTATCGCACTATATTCTAGTCAATACAGACCAATGAATAGTTTCGTTGAAACTTAAACTGTTAAATATCTTAAACCGAGGACTTGCTCACTACTCACTAGCGTTCCTTAGTATCTAATACTTAGCTCCACTAAAACCTTAACGTGCATGCAAGTATACTCCAAGTCATTTTAGAAGGAACTTGCCGACCGACGAGTTTAGACCGGTTCTGCGCATGCTGGCGCTCATTGGTGCCGAAACAAGTTACTATTGGCTATACCCCAAACAAACGCTTCCTCAAAGCCAATGAGCTCATTCTACATGCGCGAATAAGTTCCTTCTAAAATGACTTGGAGTATAGATACAAATGTGTTTTTTATACAGCATATAAAACAGCCAACAAATATACATTGCATATAAAAACTCAAATTTCCCAAAAAGTGGACATAGAATATTTCCGCACCAATTACACGCCATCGACGTGTCAAATTTTTCGTAATCGTGACCTTCTTTCACCGTGCCTACGGAGTCCCATAGAATGCTGATTCGCGGATTGCGAATGCTTTAGCTTCTGCTGACGGGCCTGTACTAGCTCGCGAGTAAATCCATCCACAAAGAGTCAAACACGCGCGTCCATCCAAGCGTCGTCATGTTTCCTCGTTACACAGTTATCGTCCTTTACGTCGCGACAGCGATCTTTTTCGCCCCGCGGAAGTCCACTTGCTGGGAGTTCGCAGCGGCGGGTCTGCCGGAGGACATCTTCATCTGGAAGTTCGCCGTTTGGAGGAATCGTGCCTTCTTAGCGATCCCAAGGTAATCGTATTTCAGAGAAGCCTGAAGGGCAGGAAGTTCGTGAGAGAAATGGGAATATTGGCCTGCAGATGGCAGGGGAACGATACGTCCAAGGTCACGACGACATTGTTCGAAGCGGCTTGGCCGGAATCTAGTTTCCCCGTCGTTAAATCCACGAAATTCTCCTCCGTCTCGCGTAATAAACCTCAGAATGACGAGTGCCTTCGAACGGTCGTGGGATTGGAGGTTGATGTACGGGGACGTTTGTGGCTGCTGGAAGTTCCAGACAACTTCGATTGCTCCGCCAGGATTGTGATTTATAATTTGAGGAGGAACAACCAATTGGTGAGATGCGAACTATCTATGATTATCTGTATCAAGATTTTCGTTGGTTGAAAGTTGCTGGCAAGGGAAGATCCCCAACCCGGGAATTCAAAAAACTATGAAACTTTGAATATAAATTTTCTTTGCTGGCCAAATTTACTCTAGGGGATGAAATTGACTCCTGGAACTTTTAACCCCGCCTATGTTCCGATTTTGCGTTATAACTCGCGAACTGTAAGAACTGTAAGTTAACAAATGATAGTCTTAATTAAAAGAAGTAACTTTTGTCTTGAAACTGTTTTTCTATCCCTTACAGTTCACGAGTTAAAACACGAAATCTGAAAATAGGTGGATTTTCAGGTGTCGATTTTATACCCTTAGAGTGAATTTGGGGAGCAAAAAAAGATTGCGTAATACACACCTATACATATATCCTCCACGTATCCCCAAAATTTCATAATTTTTTGAATTTCGGAGTTAAGAATCTTCCCCTATCAATTTGACGCCTGAAGGATTTGTCATTATTCCATGTTGAAAGCGAATTAAAATTTTGAAAAGGTGTCGTGCACTGATTTGACGAATGTGCCGACAAGAAGCTTAAGAGCCCTCGCCATCGATCAATCAGGATCGAGAGGGTACGTCGGAGATCCTGGGGATGAATCGATCATAGCTTTTATGCCAGGTGGATAAATGAAGATAAAGATCATGGAAGCTAGCCAGACTTCTTGTAAACTTATCTTGAACGAAAACTTCTTCGCAGAGAAGGAAAGATGGTGGAGAATAAAGATGATTCATGGACCGGAAGTTCCCCGGGTATTCAGCACCGACCTCGCTATTTCCAGGAAGAATTCGGTGTTGTACATGACGGGTTCCGACTCCCTCGATTTGTTTAGCATAAATCTGCAACAATTATGGACCGCGGAGGACACGTCGACGTTTAAAGGTGTACGTAGAAAGGACACAGTTGTTTTGTTATTCAATTACGGTGGCGCTAAAGGTTCTGTAATTTAGTCGGAATACGCTTGGGAGTGATTCAGGATTCAGTTGAAATGTAGGAAGAATTCACTAGGAATTTACGATGATTTTTACTCGGACGTTGTGTGAAATTCACTTAGACCTCGTATGAGGGGGTCTCTCATTTAGAATTCAGATAAAATTCGCTTAGAATTAAATTATAATTCGTATGGAATTTAGTTCGAATTCTTGTCACTTCAAATTCAATTCGCTTCGAATTCGCTTGGTATTCACTGAGAATTCACTTAGAGCTTACCTCGAATTCTCTTAGAACGTACTTAGAATACACTTAGAATTTGTTTAAGTAGGAAATCATTCAGAATTCACGTGGCACTAATTCGGAATTCACTACGAGTCCAGTATGAATTCGTTGAGAATTCACGTAGAGTTCTGTGACAAGCCCTTCGGAATTCGCTAAAAAGAACCCCTTTCATTTGTTCCACGATACATCAGAAATCGGGAAACATTACGGTCGTCTGGCACGGTACCAAAATGGGCGCCTCCTCGGGTCTCTTCTGCGACGCCAAGGACGGCCTCCACTATTTCATGTCCTCGGAGAGAGCCAGCGTCCGCTGGGACACCAGACTCCCCCTCAAAGTAATTCCACTCTTTTCCTCAAACTCCAAACAAACTCACAAAAAACTCCCACCGCAATCTACCATACTTCTATGACATACATCTTATTTCCAGGCGGAGAGTCATTCGGTTCTTGTGCAGAATGAAAACTGCCCGTGCGTAACCGATTACGCCATGGATGCCCAGAAGAACCTGTGGGGCTTGGTAAACTTACAGTGTCCGTTCTCGAGAAACTTCAATTCCCGATCGCCACTTAAATCCAGAACTGTCAAGATTGGAAAGTATTCGACTTCGTGAAACCAAAATGCTGACCCACCAAATCCAACATGATGGAAAAGCTAGTGAAAGGCTTCGCGTCGAAATTCCATCCTCCACCACAAAGACCCTAGATATAGGAACTCGTGAAATCAGAAAATCTGCGTCCAGAAAGTCAGCTCAAACTCACTTTTCATCTCGCGCGAGCGACTGGGCGCAATCATTTAATCAATCGCGTCGTTAACTTAATTGTTCTTGTACCTCCATCGTTGACCTTTTGTAATTCCAAGAAACGTGAGCGAGAGCCTCTTAATCCTGCGTTAATCACTTAAGGAGTAATTACTCACGTTAACCTGTCCCGTTCGCGGTAAAAGGGGAAATTGAACGTCGCAGGAGACGTGGCGCTCGGTCGAGGTGGCGAGCCATCGGAGTTCATTATATAAAGGGCGCTAGAGTGAACGATGGCTGTCGGAATCGGGGACGAAATTGACATTGCGATTCGTCTGGTTTCATGGCACTGGCAGCCTTTCCCCAAACTAATGGTCGTCCATAGTCGATGCTTGAACACTTACATAACGGTCAAGTTACGCGACAGCCCTCAATGGTAATTAAGATTACACGACGTTGCCTAATTAATGCAGAATTTATTGCACCTTTCGACGTTCTTTCGTTACCATCCACTTCGACTAACGATTTAATTATACGTTGCTTGAAGACAGTTACCTTCGAATTATCAAGCATTTTTCGTTGTACGACACACCCGTATATTTGCCACTTAATTTCACTTATCTCAACAGGTTTGCGCGCTTAATGTCCCCGCGTTCTCGTTTCTTTTCTTCCGCGGAAAAAGCGTAATTACGAGCTGCTGCTGTCTGCGCGTTACAGGCAGGGAATTGCCAAGGAAGTTTACAGTGGAAAGGGGATTAACGAGACGGAATTATTAAGAATGAATTTATTTTACGTAAGCGACACACTGTTTGAACAGTGAACTGCACGAGTCGTATCGTCTCTCGATCGACGATCGAAGGATCATCGGATTTTCTGTCTAACACTGGTTGATATTTGTCCAGGTTGAGTTCTTCGCGAGAAGAAATCGAGGGTTTTATTACATAGTTGTTGGAGGAGTGTTAGAATAATTCTTATGGCTAGATATCACTTTTTGAATTCTAGCTTTTCGTACGTGACACTTTTGTTCGATGTATTTAATTCACAAAGGCAATGCTGCTTTGGAAAAGGGAGAAAGAGATGTGAGAGTAGTAATATTGTAGGAATAGGTTTTATAATTCCTATGTGTTTCGGGAGCCACGAAAAAAACGGACCTCGGGCGACGGGATTCGAACCCGGGATCTTGCGGATCTTCGGCTTACTGGGCAGTCGCCTAACTGACTCCACCAAAGTCGATCCTCCGAGATCCTTTATTTCGGGCGCCCTCTTAAGCAGAGTTGGGCGAATAACGAATAAAAGTTAAAAAAAAAATATTCGTCATGCGTAGGATTTCCGAACCTAGAATAACGAATAAAGTTAAAGTAACTTTTATTTGATCCGTTATTTAAATAACTTTTTGTTTAGTTAATGCCTGACTTTGCTCTTAAGGGGGCTCCTGATCCTACAAAATGTGACACATAAAAGTGTCTCGTGTGAAAAGTCTTTTAAATCGTCCTCCATTACAATATTTGGTTTTCAGAGTTCGTTAGACGCTAACTTTAGGGTGTTTCAAAATTGCAGGCATGATACTGCATAATAGAACTCATGAAACTGACGGACTGGGTCCTCGAAATATTATATTCTTAAGGTGCTCATTTCTTTGGTAATGAATTCCTTTCGTGGTACTATCGAGTTCCTTCGCGCAAGAAAATCCTTATTTTTATTGTGGATTTTATGTTCTAAAAAAATTAGAATTAGCACACCAAACCGAAAACGTGAACAGAATCCGTAATAGGGATCTAATTATTCCCAGATCTTTCATTAATCATTTACACAGTGAACTCGATGGACACCAGTTTTCCGCAATACCACTTGCAATTCAGTAACTTATTTTTATCACCTGTTTTTAGTTCCTTTTCATCAGAGTTCCATTAATTTTAAATCTATGATCCATCATAGTCCTTATAGACACTTACAGTCCTAATAATTCTGAAACACCCTGTATCATAGAGTTTAGAGTGTTAAACAGCAGCACTTGAGGATTCACGGCCCGAAACACAGTTCATTTCGTCAGTCTTACGTCTCAGTACTGATCGTCGCAGGAATTCATCAGAGGATGAAGGGACACCGATGAACCGGAACAGCTGACGGCGTTCTCGATGTAATCCTGGAAGTTGCTCTCGATCACCCACATCAGCCCCTTGTACCCAGCAACCACCTCGGTCGGCAGCCTGCAGTCACTGCCCTTCTGCACCAGCAGGAAGTTGTCCGAGACGAACGGTGTATCTGTGTTCCACATGTAGACGTCGGATTCGCCTGTAAACCATAAACGTCCTGTCAGTTACACTGAACGAACTCAAAGCCACCCCTAACTTCTTCAAAAATTGCGCCACTGTTGAGCCGGTGCACGTGCTTCGAAAGAAATTTTTAGACGAGAAGTTTTATCTTATTGCTAACTGAAACAGAATTGAGGAGTTGAAATCGTGACGGATGTAAGTGCCAAAGAAATGGAAAATTACTTTTTTCAGCGGAGAAAAATGTAAACAGAGTTGGGCTATATCGAATAAAATTTTATTCGAATGATCTCGAATAAAATGAATAGAGTAAACACTGTAAGTGTTGGAATAATTTATCTCAGTTTCTGGGGCTGTCGTTAGATAGAACTGAGATCATAAATACCAACACGGCTATGGCTGAAAAGAACCTACTGAAATTTCTATTTTTTACACATATGTAGATCATTTACCATTTAAACTCCTTAATTTTAGGGGTAGCTCAAGTTTCTCGACTCCTCGAGCGATATAGTCTGAGCCGCGAAGGAAAATAGCCTGAGTGTTATTGGATTAGTGTGTCACGAATTCGAGACTTCGTTACAACCCGAGAAAAGGTGACGTTTATATTATACTCTCTTTTTAAAAATTTCCTAGCTTCCACTCCTCTTACCCTTGTTCCTGAAGAAAATGGCGGCCGCGTTGTCAGTGCCCAGGACGACGATCTTATTCTTCTTCAGACCAATGTCTACTACGGAGCCATTTGCATTGCCAGCCCTGAGGTTGGTCGTCTTGATGGCGAAGACTCTGCTGGAGCCCAGGTAGGTGAAGTAGAGCACCTGCATGCCGGAGCTCTTCCTGATCAGCGCCAAGTAGAGCGCGTCCCTCTTCTCCGAGCCGCACGTGACGGCACGGGGAAGAACGACGCGGTAGCCGGCGTCAGCGGCGACGTTATAGACGATGATGGCTCTGGTGGCTGCGTCAGATATGTACACGTAGACTTGGCCGTCCTCTGCGTAGTCAACGGCCATGTACTGCAAGCGAGAGGACGCGTCCACTAGCGACCTCAGGTCGATCACCTTCACCACCTGCAATCACAAGCATTCGTGTCATTGGATCACTGTGTCGGTGTGTACAGAATTCGCTGACACGTGCGCTAATTGGGATTTATTAAATTCACTTGGAATTCAATTCATTTCGAATTCAGTTCATTTCGAATTCAATTCTCCTCGAATTCAATTCACTTCGAATTCAATTCGCTTCAAATCCAATTCGCTTCAAATCCAATTCAAATTTGCTTCGTATTAAATTCATTTCCAATTCAATCCCCTTCGGGTATTAAATTCACTTCGAATTAAATTCGCTTCGGATTCAATTCACTTAGAATTCAATTCACTTCTGCGTGTGATCAAAATCATTGAATTAAAGTCAGACTTACCTTCCCACTCTTCACGTCGATTCCAACTACCTTGGGGGGACACCTTCTGACAGGTTGCTCCAAAGTGTTGACGATGCCAACATCGAGGACCCACAGGATGTCCTGCATGTCCAGAACAATGTCAACGGCGCTCTGGAGGGCCTGGCAGTTGCCCTCCTCCTGGATAGCCCAGCATGGGAACGGGGAGACTTTTGGCTCGCAGTCTTTCGTCTTCAAGGAAACGACGCCCAGGGTGAATGGCACCCCTGGTTTGTAGCGTGGCATTGCCAGGATCGCCTCGTCCTTATACACCTGCGTCCTCGTCGCGATCACATTCTTGGCGATGTAACGACCGCTGGTCTCGTAGATGTTCTTCGTGCTCTGGCAGGGCCAATTCAGGCTGTGTCCCGACAAGGTCAATGATAAGTCCTGCAGCACCTTGTCACCGTGGCAGAGGTGGCTCGCTGAGATCGTCAAACATAGGATGACACTTAGGAACCTCTTCATCCTGGTATTTGGTGCTGAGAGTAATCTGGGCCACTGTGGATGAGAAATGTCATGTGAATTGGTTTTGGGATGGATTCAGAGAGGGAATGTTATGGGTATTTCCGTAAAAAAATGAACTAGATATTTGACTAAATTGAAGTTAATTACTTCAATTCTTCGAAAAAATTAATCACTTTAAGGAAATTATCATATTCAAGAAGTAATTAAATTCTTGAGAATTAATTAACTCTTGAGAATTAATTATATTCTTGAGAATTAATTAAATGCTTGAGAATTAATTAAATGCTTGAGAAATAATTAAATTCTGGAGAATTAATTAAAATCTTGAGAATTAATAAAATTTTTGATAATTAATTAAAATCTTGAGAATTAATTAAATTTTTGGTAATTAATTAAAATCTTGAGGTTTAATTAAATTTTTGACAATTAATTGAAATCTTGAGAATTAATTAAATTTTTGCCAATTAATTAAAATCTTGAGAATTAATTAAATTTTTGATAATTAATTAAAATCTTGAAAATTAATTAAATTTTTGATAATTAATTAAAATCTTGAGAATTAATTAAATTCTTGACTGAAGGAGTTAATCCTGTTGAAATAAATAATTTCTTTTTATATTTATAATTCTTATTAGAGTGCTATCTTTTGGAAAAATTAAATAATTGTGGTAGGGGATATTGAAATTGGTAGGCTTCTACTTTTGTGTATAAAGGCTTCTGGTTTTTAAGCTGCTAAGAATTCATAAGGTTCTATTTTTTTAATAATTTTAATACTTCTCATTTTTCAATTCTAATTTTTAATAAATTCAAGAGCTCGAAGCCAGTAATTTCCGAAATTTACATTAATAAATTACGATCACTAGGGTAACAAGTTTTTGCGTACTAAATTTTCAAACCCATCACTCGTGAACAAAAATTTTTCTTCCAAGATCTTTTCTGTTCTCGAATATCCTTCGGAAGAAACTGAAAATTGGCCTTAGAAAGACTGCTATTGAGTAACAGAAAGTGGAAGATAATTATCAAAAGCAACTTACGCGACTTTCCGGTGCGGATGGGCGAAGACGCTCGGTTATGTGACTGTAAAATTCGGCTTTATGCTTATATATGCAGAGGAATCGACGATTCCATCACCTCCTGATAGCAGACACTTTGTGTATTTATAAAGTAACTTCTTCTTCCGGTTTTCGCAACAGTTCCGCTCGGACAAGGCTGCACGACGTCTAGAAAACAACAAGGAAAGTACCAACGACAAATGTTTACTAAATATTGTGAGATTCAGGAAGTTCCAGTCCTCAAACTCCTCCAACTTCGCACGACTTCCGCTAAACTTTGCAATCTAAGAAATTCCTATCTCCAGAAGCTCCCTTTCTTCTTTATTTTACTTTAAAAATTTATTTTACAAAAAGTAGGTACCTCAATTGCTAAACATTATAATAATTATAATACTCGAATTTTAAAAAATACATTACGTTTCGTGACCAATCGAGCAAAACGATTGATGATTACAGTAACAGAAGCAACAATATTAACGACTTTATTATATCACATGATTAATTAAACGATAAATGGACATAGTTATAACTAAAATAAGAAAATCTAGAACTAAAATAAGAAAATTTGCAGAAAGTTGAGTAGAATAAATAAACAATCAGAACAATTAAAAGAGGAGAGGAACGAGAATGAACGACTTTCCAGAGGAATAGAATTATAATTTATAATACTGTTAAAATGTCCTAAATCGGTATCTAGCATTTCGAAACAACCGAGAAAATTGAAGTTTTGCCATTTTCTTTCTGCCGCCTTGTTTTCCTTCATTTAATTGAAAAAATATGGTCAAATATTTCCAATAGGTATGCCGGTAGATAATGTATTATTAACGTAGCAATTAATTAAATGTTTCAGATAGGATATTTTAACCATCTGAAAAGGAATTACGTTAAATATGTACATTAGACTGTTTCTAGATCTCTACGAAGCATGCAGGGTTTTCAAAATTTACATAAAGGGAAAAGACGTGATGAACTTGAAATATTTCAAAATATCTTCAAAATTAAAAAATGGTACATAGGACATTTTAATTAACGGGGGCAAAATTGAGGCAGTGGAAATAAAAACGGACCATATTTTTCGCGAAATTCAGTTAGGCTCTACTAATCATATAAAAAAGGAAAAATTAATTCTTTTTCAATGTGGGTTAGTTCGTTTTTACTCTCAATGCCTCAATAACTATAGGAAGGAACATAGTCAAAGGACGCTGAAAAATTTTATTCGGATGATAAACGCTGAAGAATTGTTAAATGCTTAGGCTACCACAAAGCTTCCTTGTCCGCACGAAGTAAAACAAATGTTAAGGGAATTCGAAGCACGGAATGCTTGCGCATGTCGGCGGAACAATAAATATTTTGGCAAACTCGAGGGTTTCGTCACTGCAGAGGCATTGAACCTCGTATATAACTGGTGTGATCGTGAAGATTTTTCAGTTCAGTCGAGCTCGTTCCACAATTCCTTCAGGGACTTGCACAGAATGTTTTCCAAGCTAAAGTTTCTTGTGACGTTGACGGTGGCCGTCACCGTATTCGTCGCTACGGCTCTGGCGGAAGAGGAACTTGTACCTTTGAGCGGGGACGTTCATTGGACCGGTGGATCCTTCGAGTGGCCGTGCACAGCTACGAAGAACATGTTCAAGAACAGTGGAAGATACGTCTCGAAGAACGTGATCGCAAGCAGGGCTGCCATTTTCAACGACGATGCCATTGTGGCCCTACCTAGGTGGGTGAAGTGACTGTTTTTCTCTGTTAAAGATTGATTGCATTCGGTTTGATTGAATCAAATCTTAAGTTATTCTCAAAGGAAATGGTCTGGAATTGGTCGATGTTCGATCAGCTGACGCCATATTGTAATATTGTATTTGGAACTTAAGCATACATTTTTCTCCCTTTTTTTCGTAACGTTTGAGGTGTCTTTTGGAACTACATTTCAAATCACATCTCGGACATATCTTTGGCAATTAATAAGATATAAAAGTTTCTTAAGCTTCTATAAATTTAGTAAAATTGATGAACTCTGTTACAATCGAAACGATGAAGAATGATACTCAAATAATGTGTATTTGATATTCAGACCACTTTGGTAGTGCTCATATTTTATACAAATTTACTACTTAGAAGTGCGTAAAGTATTTCAGTACCAACTAACGTGTATTTTGGTACACTTTCATTATTAATATTCACTAGTTTCAATATAACACCGTTTATAGTGTTAAGAAACGACAGAAGCGTTCTTCATCGTTCAGAATCGATTCTATACCCTTATCACAATCTTCTATGACCTGGTATACCACGCAGGTACAAAGCAGGCGTCCCAGCAACATTAGCCAAAGTGTCCCTGCAGAATACAAGCTGCCAAGCGACTCTGACTCCCTATCCCTGTTGGTCCCTCCAAGAAGAGGGTACCTGCAGCGCTCTCCAGAACGTAGTGGACCTTTACTTGGACCCTCAGAATATCCTTTGGGTCCTGGACACCGGTGTGGTGAACACTTTGGAGGAACCTGTTCGCAAATGTCCGCCGAAGGTCCTCGCATTCAACGTCAGCACTGGAAAGGTACGCTCCACGTCCCTTTGTTTCTCGTCGTTTTACTATATTCTTTCTTTATATTCTTCCCATCTACGAAAGAAGAAGCGGTGCCTCTGATTCTTTGGCCATTACTCTGCACCGTTTTACTTCATTCATTATTATTATATCTTTTACTTTCTACCAGTCTATTCCGTTATTTCTCTATTCCTCTAGCTTCCTATAGATTTGTAGGAATAGGTTTTGTAATTCCACGTGTTCCGAGAGCCACGGAAAAAGGCCTCGGCCGATGGGACTCGAACCCATGATCTTACGGATCCTCTGCGTACTGGCCAGCCGCGCTATCCCTCTTCCTTCTATTCCTCTATCCATGAATTCATCCTCCCTTGCATCCCACACCCTAATCCACACATCGTCGTTCTTCCGATCTCCCCTCCCTTCTCCATTTCTTCCTCGAACCCATCCACAAATCATCCCCCGCAACGCCTTCATCACTCACCAATCCAACAATCAATCACCAAGCAACCCCAAATCCCTCGGACACCTTCCCAGCTCGACGTCCCAGTGGGGCCCAGGATCTCACACGCGACCCCTTCAAATCGCTGCCATTACTCATGCCCCCCCTTCGTTTCTCCCACAGCTGGTGAAGACGGTGGATCTGACTGGCCTGACCAGCCCGACGTCTCGCCTTCAGTACCTGGTGGCGGACTACAGCCAGGACGGTCGCGTCTTCATCTACGTGTCCGACGCTGCCACGCGCGCCATCCTCGTCTACGATATCACTTCAGGTCGCGGCTATCGTGTCGTCCTGCCGCAGGCTGTCACTCTGGGATGCACCCGACGAGACGTGTTGTACCTCGCCCTGCTACGTCGTTCAGACGGGAGCACCTGTTTGGTATTCACCTACCTATGCGGCAGCCGTATGTTCTCTATCAGAACAGAGCACCTGCGGAATGGCTCCGCGAACGGGCGTATCCACGATCTTGGATCGAAACCGAACAGGATGGTCCTTTTGGGTACGGACAATGGCAGCGCCCTCTTATTCCGCTACGAGGGCGAGGCGGACGTTTACCGATGGGACAACAGCTGCACTCCCTTCGATTCCCGTTACTTCCAACTGGTCTACACCAGCCCCCAGTGTTCGCTGGCTACCCACGTCGTCGCCGATTACAACAGGTCCAGGATGCGCGTGCTCGAGTCCAATTTTCCTGACTTCATGGAGGGCACCGTGGGGTGCGGCGCCAACCAAGCGCTTAGTATTATGTAGAGTGGGAGGTGCGTGTACAGGTGGTGAAATAAATTTCTAGGTATAGTAGGGATCGTGTAATTTTTCTACCTTGCGCTTTCCTGGAATTTTCTTCGTTAGAGTTAAGAGGAAGTTCTTCTGAACTTCAAATTCGACATCGAAATCAAAGTGAAGCGAGAACAAAGTTGTCGAAATCAAGTCGAAGTCGAGTCAAAGTCGAGCCAGAGTCAAGTCGAGGGCCAGTGGAGTCGTTTCCAATGGAAAAATAATCAAAATGTAGATGAAACGTACACTGCCGTTCATGAGTATTAAAACACTTACTCTGCGTGGAGTAGTTGTGAAAAATATTTCAAAATCGAAGAACTCTAATAAATTTATTTTATTTGGGATTTTAAGTTCAAACCAGAAAATAAAAGCAGTGCAAAGTATTAAACCGGTACCAAGTATCGCATTTTCTGCAAATACACCAGGTGTCCTACTACTTATGAGGTGGTCGCATGCAAGTACTTTAATAATCGTTATGGTGGCTTTAACAAGTTCAATCAAGTCCTCATATTATACGTCACTCCCTCCCCATTTCCCCCAATGGAGTTAAAAAGCACACCTATATGGAAACAAGGGTTATAGAAATTCTTGGAAATTTCAAATTCCAATATCTTGGCTTCATTATAGTCGTTCCAGAACACGTGGGAAAGTAGTTCAGAGCACTGGTACCGATAAATCGATCGAAAATTGTATCCGGGCCGATTTTGTCTCGAGAGCGCCGCGCCTTCTACGCCAATGTGTCAGACCAGGCCTATAAATCAAGATGCAAATCGTTTCGTGATGTTGGTCGAGTACCCCGTACAGTTGCAACGGCATAGGGGAACTTTGTCAGGAAAAAAAGGAACCTTTCTCTCTTACAATCACCCGTTCAGCCGTGTTCTGTCGTGATTAGCTGCCATTGCTCGCTACGTGAAACAATCTCGTTTAAATTCAACGAACGATAATTCAGTAGAATGTTGATATAGAAGAGAAAAAAGAACACGTACGATACATAATATAGATTTGAGACATGTTCTTGTGGGCGCAATGCTCGCTAAGGGAGTGTGCCGGTGTAATAAAATAGGTTCTTTATGATAGCTTCTCCTAGAATAATTAGTTTTGTAATAGTAAAAGTATGGTTTTTAAAGATTGTACTGAATTTTTGCACTGCGTGACCGCTTACGTTCTGTGATTTACATGAAATTTTTACAAATGAATGCTTCAATGGTATTTCGACTGTGGCTTGACTCTCACTTTTAGTTTCATTTTGACTCCAATTTGACTTGGCTAAACTTTGACTCCAGTTTTGCTTGACGTTAACTTTGCCTCAAGTTTTATTTAACTTTAATTGAACTTGGGCTTGAAATTGACTTGAACTTTGACTCTAGTTTGACTGGACTTTAACTTTGACTCAAGTTATACTGAACTTTAACCCTAGTTTACCTGGATTGAGTTTCGACGTTGATTTAAGTTTAACTCAAGTTCAGTTTCAACTTGATTATGACTCGACTCAGAACATGCATCCACCAACCACTCCAGCTCTAAATCTTCATCCTCTCCATTTAAAAAAAAAATTCACACCAGCAACGCCATTTTTATGTTCCCTAATCCTCCGCACTTAAATCAGTAGAAATTTTCCCTCTCCACCACTAAGTGGTAACAAAATATAAACAAGATATCATTGTCATCCTACGTTATCAAGTTTCCGGGATCGAAAAGCCGCGACGTTCCCTGAAAATCGATCTTCAGTATCAAATTTGGTTCCTGGATCGACGCGATCCGAGATCCCAGTGAAAGTGTAATTGTATACCATTACCTTTCTAATAATCAATCCGGTCGCTCGTTATGCTTTTCGTATTAATTACCGTTTAAAGCAGGCGGAACGCGAAAATCGAGTGTAATAAATCCTGCGTAGAAACTGCGCTCTCATTGTGAATACAGAATCCGATAAAATCAGATTGTTTTTACGCAACGTAGTCCCGTGTACACCTAACATCGTCTTGATTAATAAATTTACGCACTCCACATACGAGCACCTGCTTATTCCCTAATCAACAAATTTATTTCTAGTCAAAACTTTTTCCTTTGGTTTTTGTATTCGCCACGAATCCAAGCTTTATACTACTGTCCACAAAATTCGATATTTAATACAGATCAAATATTTCCACTGCCTTTAATTTAACATACCAAATTGCAAAGTAAATTTTGTTACATTACTTCAATAAATTTCGGACGTTTTTCACAATAATTAGTATTCCACACAGTAGGTTTCTCGGGATAACTTCACGATGATAGGCCAAAAATGGTAGGATAACTTTGGAAGTGATTTTAAAGAAATCATTTTTACTTAAAAACGGCAATATTTTTACTAGTTCACATTTTTCTTTTATTGTTTTACTATCCGGGAATCCAAGCGTTATGGGTTTTCTTATGTGCTTATCGTGTGACATCGTGTCTACCTGTTCGTGGAATTCCTTGCCACGAGTCACGCAAGAACTCTACCACGATTACGGTTTCGTTTAATTAGCCTTTTGCAACGTCGATGGGCGTTCACTGCTATCGAAACATGTCCCACTATGGGAGGGAAAAAATTATTGTTCGTTCCACTGGAACTGGAGAACTCGTAATTGTAGCTGCGCCGACGTGAGGATTTATGATGCTCTATTTTAAGTGGAAATCTTAACCTTTCGCGGTTTTGTCTTGTGCACTGTAGACGGGTCATCGTTGCAGATTTTTGCTGCGACATTTGGGATTTTTTTAAGAGAAAACATTAAATTATTTTAATTAAAAACTTTGTGCCCAGTATTTAAAAAAAATATAAATAGAAACAAAACAGTATCTAAAATTTTAAGCGCGTTTTTCTCGAAACTGCATTTCCAAAGCTGCCGGACACGATTTCTAACAAACTCATGTAGATTGGTAGGATATATTATTTTCGTTTGGCCTATAATCAAGTCAATATTTGCTAAAATAAACTTTTGGCACTAAAAAAGCTACCGTTATATCTATTACAGTTTTATATTGAATAAGAAGCACGTGTCTTATTTACATTCCCCAAATGTGCTACTAAATTTTAGTGATTACTACTGGAGGATCGACTTTGTGAATGGATGAAGAGATTTTTAAATCTACTTGGTAATATGGAATTATTGTACGTTCGTTAATTAATATCTTCAAACGTTCTATGTTCGAATTAACACTCGAACGTCTCTATTAGTGATTAACTATGTTAATTAATTCCGATGCCTGTGGAAAGGCGGAAGATGGAAGAAAGAAATGTATGGAATTATTCGTACATGGTCAGACAACGTGGTCGTGACTTTTTTTTTGCAATAGCGTTTGTTTTTATATTCGAATTTGGCGCAGTTGATTCGTTCGAGTCGAGTGACTTCTTGATTGGGGAACCAAAAGGGGAGAAGGAATATAAGAATACTTTTACATGGCGGTACTTTCTCTTGCCACTTTGAAGTTGGTTGCAGTGTGACATAATACTGCCGTTAGTTTGGTATTATCGAATTGGTATTTCTTGCTTTAAATGTGGAGCATGTGGGACATTTGATCATTTATAATTTTCTGGAAGCGTTGGCTGATTTTGTTTTTACAACTTACTGAAATTTTAGAAAATACGTGTGGATAATATTCATCGGTAAAAGCTGTGTACTGTGTTTGTGCGTCCTCCCTAAAGAAGATAGAAAATCTCGTCCCCCTAGACGAGAATGCTCTCCTAAAGGGTTGATGAAGAAGTAGATTTCATTTCACTGCGTAACATACGCTGCTCATTACAATATCAATGATCAATAATTGTTGAATGAGTCCACAATAATTCTCAGTTCCCAAGAAGTTTTGGAATCTATAAAAGACTTTTAAAGTCTAGGAAGTTATTAAAATTTGGTGCTCCTGCCACTCGATATTGCATATTACTAAGTAAGTAACTATCTGTCCAAGACATTCACGAGCATTTCTCGTTTCTGTCCTTCCGCAAACCTTTCCCCAAGGAATCTGATAGGGGCCAAAAAGCGTGCGTGCAAACGCGTGGCGATCGACACACGATTTTTCAGCGTAAAAGTATTCGAGCGAGCGGTGTCACTTTGTACCTTTGATGGAATCGCAGTGTGACCCGGTAGTGTAGCGTTATCAATGCATTTTTCGTAATCTCGATCGCCGGGTAGGTCTACACGGCGCCTGTTACGCGAACGATTATGTTTTGTAAATTGGATTTGTTTTCCACTGGCGTGTAAACGATACCATCGAGTTATTTTATGCAACAGGTTTGCAAACCGCGATGCTTTCCGCAATCTAGCTGAGCGGCGAGACTAATTAGTTTTGATATGCCGCGTCGATTACGAGGTGGTTAATTACGCCACTGTCCAATGTTACTGATAGTTCAAACTTATGTGTTTATTTTCCACGTCGATCTCGTGTCTTTATGGATTTTAGTTAATCAATAGTTTATTCGGGGACATGAGAAATGACTACAAATTATGAGCAGATGAATTCCCAAACGACAAGTTGACACGCCTTGGTGAATGCAGAGGATTTCATAGATGACGAGTTAACTCGTCCTCCGTAATGCGTCTAGCTGAATGCAGTGGAATTTTCAGATGTCGAGTTAACTCGTCCATACGCAATGCAGAGGAATTCTTAGAGGACTAATTAACTCGTCTAGCTAAATACAGATGAATTCACAGATGACGAGTTAACTCGTCTTCCCTAACGCGGAGGGATTTGTACATGAGGAGTTAACTCGACTAGCCCATTGCCATTTATAGCAATTAAATCATTAGTAGCAATTAAAGTGAATTTCTCTAGTCTTCGAAATCAAAAAGTTAAATCACAAGGCACAATCAATGTGTTCTAAACAGCTTTGGCCTCCCCCCCCCCATGCAGAAAATTTCATAGAAACTTCCGCTATTTAAGTTTACCTATTTCACTCCGAGGCGCGTTATCATACTTATTCTGGCAAAGCTACAAAACACCAGGACTGAAAACTTAGAAAAAAATGCATTCAGGAGAAACTATTCCGAACCGACGTGCCGGGAAAGATCTCGCGGCTTACGCGCCATGCATATGCGGGACAATGCTATGCGCGGTCGATCGGCCGCGCTCCAACTTTCCAAGCCGAACACACGTACGCGCAATAGTGTTACTTGCCCAGGAAAACATGAATTCGGCCTGAATACACATCAATAATGCGTTCAGCAGCTTTACGTAAGACTCGTAACAACCTTGCAGTTCCCCTTAAGTACGTGCTGAATTACTGGCTATTCTCGCGCGAACCCTTGTGGCCGCGAGCGAGGCGTTTAAACTCCAACACCGCGGGTTTCTGCAACGAAGGTGTTCGAATATCGCGACACTGTGGAAACTGGTCAACTTCTTCTTGCGGCACGTTATTTTTCTGGTCCGATAATAATGATCGTGCGTTTTTATCAAAGTAGCATGGAAGGTGACTTGAGAATTATAAGTACAGTAATGCGTAGGGGTAAATGACACTGCGACTGACTCAACCTAGGATAGTATAGAAATGTAGCTTATTGCATTTAACTCGAATTTTAATTGATGGCCAATTGCACACTGGTGCACATCACGATTGGGACCATTTCCTTCAGCTTCGATTTTTGTACCATCGCTTGAATTTCTAAATATCGAAATTCCGATCGTTTTATAAACTGACTTTACGATCGTGCGATCTGCGATTTTGTATTTCATCAAACTATTGAGCAATCATTGATCCGAAGGAAAGAGCCGAATGGTCCTGCGCGCCAGACACGTGGCTGACCTTTCGTAATTACTGCTACTGGTCGTCTAACGTCACTGTCGTAAGTGAACTCAATATCCTGAGTTTCTTACTATAGGTATATCTTTACCTTTTTTACTATGCTATTTACGTTACACAAGCTTTAATCGAAGTTTAAGCTATAGAGTACCGGTATTTTTTCATGAAAATTGTGGTTTTCATTTTCTAAAAATTGCAGAATTTGAGGACTTGCATAGAGTCTTGGCTACGTGCGGGTAGCGGACTTGACGATTAACTTTAATCGTTTTTTTCTCGTCCCTACTAAAATTATTAAAGTATCAGCAATATTTTCATGTTTTATAACAGATTATAACAGATCGAAGTAAAAAATTTGGTTATTTAAATGAAAGTCTCTTCTACAATGGGTCACCATTTTTTCTTGGATATTAATTAATGACTGAAGTACAGACGATAAAAGCAAGTTTACTGAATAGAATAAAAGTAGTTTTGTTTTTATTTCGAATGAATACAACGGGCGCAATCGTGGTAAACGTGAAGGATGAATTTTTTTAAAGTGATCGCACATAAACACCTCTAACACAGTAAATATTCGTCACTATTTAACGTAATGGCGTGAAAGTGTCCGTAAAATATTGGTAGGAAAAAATTCCTAAGAACTATCCATTTTGCACACGCATAATGGACCAATTTGGTTATAACTCATTCCACTATCTTTAGCAACGCCATTTGTCTCAACATTCCGCCCTGTTTCGCGCGATCAATCGCGGACCAGTGGAAACGGAAAGGTTTCGTTACTTCCGTTTTTACGTGGGATTGCTCGCGACTCTGTCCATGCACGGCAATTCCCATGATACCTCAACTGCTAAGTACCTACTTTGCGCAAGCCCGAAATGCTCTATGCATGAACAGGGCGTAGTTACAGATCTGTAACAAAGTGTTGCCTAACGACCGTCTGGCACACCATGATTTTCTTCGATCTCGATACGATGCGAACCTTGAGAAACTTATCCCGCATGTGTCGTTTACAGAGGGCAGCGTCTTTGCCCTCGACCTAATTGGTCCTTCGATTCTTTTCAGGCTCCGAAAGTGAGGCCTTTGTAAGAGATTTGTTTTTTTTTCCTGTTTTAAGCTTTTTAGGGTTTTCATTATGTAGACGATTTGTTATTTTAATTTGAGGTTTAACTACGGGGCAGTTATTCGCATGTTTTTAAAATATAATTTTAACAAACCAAAACCTGATGTCCAGTTGCTTTAACCGATTAAGGGGTTAGCAAAGGCATACGAGTCCAAAGGTGGGCATTAACTAAATAAAAAATTATTTATATAACGGTACAAGTTAGTGTAACATTAGATTATTCGGTGAATACAGTTAATTCTTTTATTTGTCGAGCTTTTCAACTTGAGCGTCATATAAATTTTAAGTTCAAGTGACTCCAACTCTAACTCCAACTCCAACTTCAACTTCAATTTCAACATCAACTCGACACATGCCGAATAATTTTTTTGGAACTTTTATTCGTTATTCGAAATTTTAATTTAAATAAAAACTTTGCCCATCTCTGATATGAGCGTACGTGGGCGATTAAATATAAGAAAATCAATGTGCTTTAGGAGATAGTTTTCTTCAGTGTTCCTCCATGTCGGAATTGTAGAATTCTAAACCGTTGGCCAAAATCGTACGAGTATATTAGTAAGAGTGGGCGCGGTCTATAGTTCCGGGGACTTTCGATCGGGGTTACGTATCAAGGATATCCACATAACATTTACCACTACCGTACGTCGCACAATTGCCATTTTTTTACACGCCACTGACGACCATACACATCGTGGACACCGTAGTTAAATTCAATAACATATTTATCGTTTCTTTTAGCCTCAAAGTGTCCTTAACGTCGTTATACTTCAAATCTGAATAAGCTGCTTTTTACTTCTTGCCAGCAAGTATTTAAATAGATCTGAGAGATCACAATGGGTATACTTATACTTCTGCTTAGTTTAGAATTTTGTTTTCTTTCGCAGCAGTCAATGCCAGTTTCGTTTATATGTGTGGGCCACAAAGACAGCGTAATAAACAATTTCTTTAACTTCGTTCCTTTATTTTTGAGCATCCGACAGATTTGGTATTTTAAGGTGTAAAGGATTATTTTTTAGATAAAGCACATGGAATATCCATAAATGTTATTTTAAGAATCCCTGGCAAAGATCGGAGTGATCTATCCAGTGATGCGTTTAAAAGATTTTCTTGCTTTGACTAGTCAGGATAATTATAATATGAAACCGAAAGAAGAAATGGCTATAGTCCTTTTCAAATCAAATTCAATTAAAGCCAATTCAATTTCCCAACTTTGCAAATCAAACGATCCACGTATTTTTTCGACTCCACTTGCTAGTATCTTGGAATCATCTGCATTTCAATACTCGTGTCCACAGTGTTACGTTTCAAGCTTCCAGTGAGCAGAGTTCCGTTCGAGCTTTCAACCGAGTCCTTTGCTTGCACTTTTACTGTTAGCCTGTGTAGTAGAACAGTGACCTTCGAACAAACCAGTTTCGTGTTTGCGTTTTAAATCGCAGATATATTTTAATGTGATCGAACTATTTTATGTGCAATGCGAATAAACTGCCTACAACAAATTACTGCAGTGAAACACGAATTATATGTGGCGAGACTGTCGATGCTTACCCTTGTCGTCAGATTCTGTGACGGGGAAGAAGCTGTTATCAGTGGGTTAGTTAACACGTTGGAGTTGGGGAGCGATCTTTCATGGTAAGAAAGTGGCGATTGTGCTAATGTTTTTGTAGCCACTGTAGGTGTATGTAATTCTTCTATATGTGTACTATAGTTGTGTATAACTATAGTGGAGTATAGTGTATTATAGTATTACGTAGAATTCTATAGGTTTCTTCCTATAAGGAATCTACAGCAGTCTATAGTAATCTACAGTGTTCTATACTACATTATACACAGTGTTCTATACAAATCTATAGTGTTATATAACATTCTATAGTAATATATGGTAATATATATTAATAATCCATAGTAATTTATGGTATTCTATAGTATTCTACAGTAATTTATAGTAATTTATAGTTTTGTATAGCAATCTATATTATTCTACAGCAATTTATAGTAACCTATAGCCTTGTATAATAATCTATAGTATTCTACAGTAATTTATAGTAATTTATAGTATCCTCCTTTAAATGTGATGTTAAGCACAAAAATCCAGGAAACACGTACTTCTTTTATTTTTGCACGATCTCAATTTTAATAGGTGAAGCAGCCCCTCAAAGTTCGATACTTCAATCCGCATTTACCAAATGAAGTGTTCTGCTACTATAAACACCAAATATCTAAAAAAAATCGTGTATTTCAGAAGAAATACATGGTATAAATTGAACTATGTGTTAAGAAATGCAAAAATGGCGACCTGGAAAAAGGCGGGCTACGAAAACGTGAAACTGTAAAGGGGGTCTTGTCGCAAGTTGCAGTATATTGTTATATAAAAGCTTATATAATTAACAAAGTAGTAAATCAAATTTATATAATAGAAAAGGATAATTAGATAACACCATGTATTGTCTACAATTTCAACATACTTCATTTTATTTACAAGAAAATGGAAAGTTGTACATTCTTATTGTTTTCAGCTTTCTCTACAACCCCATTCTTCCGATTGCAATTTTTACAATTCTGTACAAATAATTCACTTTTTTAACATGTATTTCTAGTAAAATATACGTAATCACTTTCTAGATATTTGGCGTTCACTAGCGGCAAGAACACTTAATTCTTGAAATATCGAGTTTCGAAGTTGGAGGGGCTGTGTCACCCCTCAAAATTGACATTTAGAACAAATAAAAATTACGTGTCTCCTAAATTTTTGTGCTCAAAAACATATCTCAAGAAGAAAAAAACTCTGCGTCGGACATCTTCACAGTCTTCGTTGTTAATAAAATGACGTTTCAAATCATCGAACTGAATTTATATATTTATTTATTTTCTTTTATTACTATTAGGTACACGAGATTATAAACCGCAAAACAACAAAAACTAATCTGTTCAGACCTAAACACATTGATGTACCGTACAAAAATATTGAACCTGATATTATAATCATTCGTCAAAGTACAAATTCTACAAATTGGATTCTTTATGTTGAAACTGGTGAAAATGTTCTCAAGCGCATAGACGTTCTGACAGGTCGTGTAGGAGCAGTAAAATTAACAAGTAAAGTAAGTGAATTAAAGAGTCCTTGTAGAAAACACTGTAGGGGCCAAAATTAAAAAAAAATTATTGGAAAATGTTCTACGTACCAATGACAATACTATAGTATAGAATTTGATTTTTGGCATTTGCAGTGTTTTCTACGGGGACTCTTCGATTATTACATATAGTAAACAAATTTGACTATTCGATAAGAAATCAACGTATTCAAGACATGATAGGTAACTTTTTAATGACCGCCGAAGGTTAGATAAAAAATAATACGCCTTTACGAAACTCTGCTGAGGAGCGTCATTTTCGTAATTGGAAGTAATTATAATTAAAATACTCATGTTGGTCAGCACAAGAATCTAGGAATTGCGTTCCAGGTGGGCGTTTCACGCGGCCAATAGCCACGAAACCCGAATGCTTGCCTTTGTTTCCAGTTATGTCCACAAATCACTTTCTCCAGGTCGGTGATTCGTATCGAGCGCGCTACCACTTCGAAGTCCTGAACTTCGAAGAGTTTACCTTCATTCTTCCAAACCGTTTCCACCAGACGTATCAGAATGTTATTAATCCAGCGTCCTATCGTCGTAATGACAAGCGTCCTTCTTGCAATCGTATCGCGTGCAGCGTTATTGTTTCATAATTGAACACATAAATCTACCATGATACAGTGAACACGGTATCAAGATGATCTTAAAATATTTTACGACCAAGGAAATTTTTTAGTTTCGCGCATTTGAGGAAGGCCGATTGCGTTTTGTAGGTACGGTGAGTAAAAGTGACGTCCTCAACGTGCATGCGCAAATGAAATAGAGAGTAATGGGTGGCGGTTTGGCCCCCATTCACTGTATAAATCTGTGAAAAGGAATTTCTTTTTTTTTTTTTTTAAGAAAAAGTATACAACATGCGGTAAAAAACTCTGTGGCCTTAATTTATACGTTATTCACGGATATGAAATGAAAGAAGTTTCTTTGAAAAAATGTTTTTTTTTTCAAAAATAAGAAGTTCGATTTTGAAAAAGAAATGCTTTTAAAAAATTGGTTTTGGTTTTGACAAAAATCCTAAACATCACCTATTTCTTGAGCGATTTGATAATAAGGTCCCCTAAAATTAATTGTATTGTGGGCATAAAAGTGTGTAGTATCCTAAGAAGATTGTTTTAAAAAATATTAATTGAAAAGTGTGCTCTGTTTGGTGGTATGGCAATTAAATGCTCAACTACGTGGAAGTTATTTTGTGTTCCCTATTTATAAGAGTGGTTGCAGCAAGTGCAAGATGCAGTTATCGAGATTGATAACGAAACGAGTGATTGATAACTCAAATCAAAGTTTTTTAACTCTAAATTTCTACGTGTCAAGGCGAAATTCTAGGACCAGAATATTACCTTTCCACTGAACTATTTTCAGTCCTACCTATACGATTGATTCGATTTTAAAATTTAAATAAGTCCAGGCACCTTCCTAGACATCGTTTGATTTTAAGATCCTCTTGGTAACCTTTGGATGGAACACACCCACCTTTGGAGGTGTGCACCTGAATGTCATGAAAGATCATTCATCGGCCTGGTGTGTCGGTGGTGCACACACAGGTGAGTCGAACGTGGGGTTACACAATGTGTCCATTTTGCTATAAGCTTGCCCCCTGTCTCTCAGACACCCAGGATCCGAGTCGATGCTTGGAAATTAGATCAGTCTGCGTTCAGCAAGCGGGACTTGGTACACGCTCGTTGAACGGACTTGGTGCTTCGGAGTTCGAGCTGCCTGTGCGAGCGTGTTGGATTCTTCGGCGGATGCCTTGACGGATTTTCCTAGATTTTTCCGCGCATTTTTTCATCGACTTTTGTGTAAAACTTCATATTTGTGACGTTTCCTCCTTTTTCATTGGGGAAACTGTTTTTCACGCACCGAATCGAAGACTTTTTGGACAACATGAGGTTGGCTCCTTTTATTTTTGATATATCATTTCACGAACTTGTCGAGGGTCCCATTTTGGGGAACTTTAGTATCGATGGCTTGGATTTCTTTCGGATTGTGGGGAGTTTGAGAAATGTTCGTGTATTAATATTTTAAATTCTGTTGATTACTGCTTTTGGATTCTCATTTTTAATGAATAAGGGTAAATTGGGATTTAGGTACCTGAGGAGATATTTTATGAGGAATGTCTGTATATTAATATTTAATATTTTAAGTAATGTATTTTTGATATTAAGGAACAATGAGAGATATTTGTCAAAAGAGGTGCACATCGCGAAGTAGAGTTTACAGTTGGAGATAATAAATCGAAGAAATCGACGAGTTATATCCGTTTGAGACACAAAGCAAAGGAAAGCATCTGAACCACAAATATGCAAATTATTCGAATGGCGTAACGCACGGTTTAACGACACTCGAGGCCCGTTGCACTTGCGCGTCGGAAAAAGTTGTCAGAGCGGGAAATTGAGACCGTGACTTTGTTGAAATTCTGCAATCGATCATTTCCGATTGCGTGGATTCGAACTGCGACTTATGCTCCGCTAGATCGAAAAATCTCAGCATTTTCCAATTTATGCGTCGATCGATTCCATTACGAGCAAGATGAATTGTTATAAATCACGGATTATAAAACGCACACTACTTCGATTCACTTTTCACTGACATACAATAGGGTAAATCCGGGAGACGCGGTCGGGTCGGAGAGTTGCCATATATCCACCAGTTTTCCCGAATCAGCATAAAATTCTGAACATATAGGTTCGTTCTGATAAAATAAGTAATGTCTATATTAGTTTCAATAGCCATTTTATGTTAGGTCGACGGCGCCTCCCGGATTTACCCTATAAGATAAAATAAGTAGTCCATGCAATTAAGAAAACTCGTGAGCAATATGGAAATTTACGAAAAATGTCAAACGCCATTACACCAGCCACGCCTTTATAAATATGCGACGTGATTGGATATAGAAGAAATAAATTATTAGCAGCTACAATTTTATAATATGCATGGGGTGGCATTAATGAGCTGATTTGGTATACAATCTTCGACACGGTGCAGCAAATAGAATTCTGCAATAACATATTCCTATTTTGTACCTTTTACCTTTTACCATTTACCATTTCGTTTAACGAGTCCTTCAATTAAGGGACAAGTCAAAGATATCGTTGGGTATTAACGTGGTAACTACGGAAGACGAGTTGAAAACTCTGAAATGTTCAAGTTGAGTTAACTGGTCATGTGAAAATTTCTCTGAAATGATCAAGACGAGTTAACTCGTCATGTGAAAATTCCTCCGGATTTGTCACGACGAGTTAACTCGTCATGTGAAAATTCCTCTGGATTTATCAAGTCGAGTTAACTCGTCATGTGAAAATTCCTCTGGATTGGTCACGACGAGTTAACTCGTCATGTGGAAATTTCTCTGAAATGATCAAGACGAGTTAACTCGTCATGTGGAAATTTCTCTGAAATGATCAAGACGAGTCAACTCATCAATTGAAAATTCTTCTACACTAGGCAAGTTAAGTTCATTTTCCACTCGTGCAAATAGAGAAATATGGTAGAAGTACTGAGTTATGTAATTGGTCATTAATCATTATTATTACACTAGAAGCGTGCGTTCATTGATTAATTCATCACCATTCTACACGCATCAAAGCGAAGAAACGAGAAAATTATAACTCTGCCCAAGGCACGAGCTTGTATTTGCATAAGCGCCTCGTTGGTAATTTATACAGCTGCAAGGCGGAAACATCCGATGCGTACAAGATCAACTTCACGCCTTCGAAGTGAAACTTTTTCTAAACATATTTTTGCGTTCATTTACTTCGCGTAAAAGTAACTAGATTCTCTATTCATGTAATCTTACCACGCAAGATTGAAATTGTCCACCTAATCGTAGTTATCGAACGACGCGGGGCTCTTGTTAGTAAAAGTTGAATAAATACTATTGTCTCGCGAACACTGTGGGCGACAATTACAAGCTACAAGAAAAGTGATTGTTTGAGGAGGAACAAAAGAAGATGATCGATTCATCAATCAACTGAAATTCCTGCAGTTTTATCGATCATCTGCGGATCACATTATACGCACTATTTATTATATTAGACTCATTCTTTCACACGCAGTTCAGACTCCTTATTTCTAGCACAATTTAGTGTCTTGACATGCCAAGTGTCTAGAGAAACAATTTGACAGCACTTTTAAATGTCAGTAGGTATTTTGAAGCTCTGCATGAGCCAAAGTGGACAAATTGGGTGTTTTATATAAACTGTCTACTAGGCCCTGTAGCGAGGCATGAAACACACATCTGATTTGTTTTATCATCATGGGAATCTAACCCAAAATTGAACCAAGATCCAAAACAGACCTAGCAGCAGTAATAATTGTATCTATCCTTAATAACACCAGAGTAAAGACCTCTGCCCCCATCAAACTCTAGAAATGTCCCAAACATTCTCTTAAGAGGGGCACCTACCCAATATTAAAACCATTTCCAGACATTTTCCTTTTTTTGGAAACACAAAGACTTAACTCGGATCTAAGTTAAACTTGAAGGCTATTACCCTCAAAGATATCCCTTCGCAAACTCCTTAAATGGTCCTCGAGAACTCTCCTAAGTACATATTCCTGCACCAGAATATGCTGTTGTAAAAAGAAATTTAAAATTAATTTCCAACATGATAAACAATTTTGCAGGTTTTTTTTATAAATGTCCATCGATCCAGAGGTGTAACTGTAGATTCACCCCTGAAAGCAGTGATTACTTTTTAAACACTCTGTACATCCCCTCCCAACACTATTTATCGAATGAAATCTTCTAATCTTTACATACCGTAACAAACACAAGACTATGATTATTAACATTCTTAATTACAGGATCCCACATTTCCTCCTCCTAGCAGGATTGTCCTGCGTCTATACCGACGCAGAACAGCTGGAGACGGTGGCGCAATGGCCACTGATGGATTTCGCTCTGCCGCCCTACGATCGAGAACTCCTGAATCAGTATCGTCCTGAGAACATAGTGCCCACTGGGATCGACATCGCCTGGGACAGGATCTTCGTTAGCGTTCCAAGGTTGCGGGCTGGTGTGCCCTCGACCTTGAACTACATACCGAGGAATCTCCCGCGGGAAAGCAGCCCCCAGCTACAGGCCTATCCGTCCTGGGACTGGCACGGCGCGGGCAAAGGCGATCTGAATTGCTCGAAACTGATTTCCGTCTACAGATCCAAGATCGACAGGTGTAACAGGCTCTGGGTCTTAGACAGCGGAGTGATGACTTCGATCGATGACTTCATGCCAATCTGCCCGCCGAAAATCCTGGTGTTCGACCTGCAGACCAATCAGCTCGCCCGCCAGTTCACGTTCCCTCGAGAGGTGGGGTGGTGGTTCCCTTCTGGGATTATGGGTTAAGCCTCGTTCACGTTAATCAAGTTGTATTTATTAAGGCAAGTAAAGTTGAAAGAATTTCTACTTCACTTGAAATTTGAAAGAAACTGGGAAGTACATTTCAAGTCAAGTAAATAAGAAGTTTACAATGGTTTCAAGGTACTTGAATTCAAACGACTTGAAGTCAAGCAACTGGATTAATGTGAAAGAGGCTTTAGGTGACTTGTTTGGATTTTAGGAGAAAAAGAAACGGCCGATCGGGCCTACCGAGTCGGGATTCGAACCCGCGTCTTTCAGTTTCCGAGCGACTGCTCTTGCCACTGAGCTACCGCGCCCTCGACGATTCCCCTTCTGCTAATTCGTATGTTTGTACCAAAATAGTAGGTAATGCAGCACGTAAAGTGGGACACCTAATAGCGATATGAAATAACAGTTGCGCGTTAATAGTAGAAAAATCGTTCGTGTGAAAATCGATCTTTGTGAGGTTTCATCTTCAGTAATGTGTGGTACCGCTAAACTTGTCCCTTATTAATATTAAAAATATAAAAATATACAGATTAAAATCAATATAAAGTATAATTAAATTTTAAATCTCCAATTAAAATTAAATTATTTTTAAACTTATACATTATAAATATTAACTTAAATATTAAAAAATATTATAAATATCAAAATATAAAAAATTGTGGATCTTGTTATTAATATAATCACAGATTTCTTATATTCTTCTACCTTTTTTAAATCACGCATACAACTGTCAAGTGAATTCAAGTAAAACACCGTTCAGGTATAAAGAAGTAGCAAGATTATTTTCGCCTTCCCAGGTGCTGAGGCCCAACACTTTGCTGACCAACTTGCTGATCGACGACGTTTCAGCGACCACCTGCGACGACGTGTTCGTTTATATCTCTGACACCGCTGGGCCTGGTTAGTAATTTCCAATTTCCAATAATATATTTTTCTTACGTGTCATTTCGAAATATTTTTCAAGGTTTATTGATTTTCGACGCCGCCAGGGACAGAAGCTGGCGCGTGGTGCACGCTTCGATGTACCCTCATCCGGATTTCTCTACTTACAGGGTAATTAACACAGACAGTTATAAATCTACCGTGTCAATTTAAAGGGCGTATCTGCAACTTTGGCTTAAATCAAGTGATTGCTGCCAAGTACCACAAAGTAGTTTATTTATATGTACAATAAATAAGAAAGCTATATCTACGTTGAAGCTAAAGATATAATAATCTATATTTTAGTGGTACATAAAATCGATGCCTGGTTGTTAAATCAAATACTAAGTAGTGTTAATAAATAAATAAATAATTGCAAATATTAGTAACAAGAGATGTAACTACAGTTACTTTTTCAGCGTTCTTTTTTACTGGTTTGTCAGAAATATTTAGATACATTTTTCACCAGATTTAATACATTATATAATTTATTTATATAAAATACGGATGGCATAACACACAATACTAACGTCATTTATCTCTGAACCACATTTTGACCAGATATGCCATTTTAAATTAACACGACAGAAATATAAACACCTAAGTAGTAAACTACATATTATATCATTCATTATTAGTATTACTTCTTGCAGATAATGACTTTCACTTATAACGAGATCAGATTCTAATATACAAATTTATTCTGAGCTGCATATAAGTGAGATTATGGAGTAAGATTTAGTTAACATTAAGTCGAAACGATCGCGATCATTTAAATTCTTTGATCGACACGCATATATTGGAATTTTATGATTCAATTAAATCGTCGAGCGGTAAATAACTTGCTGGCGTTGAGATTTATAGATAATGAACGCCGAAGAGGCGTGCCTAACGAGCAGAGAAAATTATGAAGTATGCAATAAAACTGAAAGTTTGACTGTAACTGCTTGTAATAATAGTTACGTCTAATTTCTTCGTAAATAACGTGAATTCTGCGGTCACGCGTTTCGCGATGACTACGTGATACCTATTCATGCAGCCGAGGTGAACTCCATGACTGGTGCTTGGCGTTAACTATTTTCGCACGCTGTGTTTTGTTGTCCGGTCGAGAAACACTGTCAGACAACTGCTGCGCGCGCTGGAAGCCGAAGGAAGTACTTAGGGCATGGGGAAGTTTTGTGCTTGCAACGATAATAATTGTGGAAAAACTCTGGTTGGCATTTGTGGATTTTTCCAGTTATGAATATTCATGAGAAATTCCAAGGAAATTTCAAAGAAAATTCTAAGGAAATTCCAAGAAATTTCTGAGAAAATACTAAGAAAATTCTAAGAAAATTCTAAGAAAATTGTAAGAAAATTCTAACGAAACCTTAAAAGTATTATAATTAAAAAAACTTTTACAAAATTTCCACGAGTACTATAACAATATTCCAAGAAATCTCGGAAGAAAGGAAAGTTCAAAAAATTTCTAAGAAGATTCCAAAGTTTGCAAGTGCAAAAGTTAACTTGAATGAAAGAAAAATATAAGTAAATTAGTTACTAATTAATCTGATCTAACTACTCATTTTTCTTTGTTAAATTCAACAGCGCATCAATGTCTGCCTCAATATATGGAACATAATCTGCAGCACGAGTGTGACTTATCATTGTAATTCAGCTTTAAACACAATTTCCAGATTGGCAGCGATACGTTCGAATTGCTGGACGGTGTCGTGGGGTTGGCATTCTCTGCCAGACTCGGTTTGGTTTATTATCAGCCACTAGCAACGGACCGTATCTTCAGCGTGCCTACCACAGCGCTTCAAGCTGGCCCTCCAGCATTTGGTGAACAGCTACCTGTGACCTTGGTGGGCAGAAAGTCTAGTCAAGGTCTGGCGTTGGTCGTTGACCCTCGTGACGACACGATCCTCTTCTCGCCACTGACGGAAACGGCGATCGCTGCTTGGCAACCTCAAAGCAACCAGCAGAGGTACACTTCAAAATTAGTATATGAATTATTGTACCTTTTTAGTTATAATATAGTTGGATATTTGATTGGCAGTGCGGTATAAAGTAGTCTTCTTTAAATCATAGAAATCTTCTTATTTCGATTTTTTTCTATTCACGCAAAATATGCACATTGGAATGTAATGCTTCGATACTAGTACACCTGGCAAACCTCGAATCTAGTCACCCCTACTCCCACACAATATGCTGACTGGAAACCTCACTGTATAGTTTTCGGTACAGCTATACACTATCTCGAATAAAACCACTTGAAATATGTACAGCGCACTTAGCCACGGATAATTTCCAAATCACGTTCTACATATAAACTTACTAATTTTTTTATGTTTATGTTCTAAATGGAGGCCAAAAGAATAACACGTAATTCTGTTTCAGGATCTTGGCCTACAGCCCAGAGAAGCTTCAATTCGTGGCTGAGATACGATGGGCAGATCACGACAATGGTAACTTTTGGATCTTGACGTCCAGGTTCCAGAAATTCTTCAATCGACGAGTGAACTCGCGGGAGATCAACATTCGAATCATGAGGCTGATGCCCGAGCAACATTCACTGAAGAACGGAGCTCTTAATTCCTACAGCCAAGGGCATTTCCCACTCTATTATTATAATAATACGCTAGGCTTTTAGTTACGTTGTGGTGATTATTTTGTTTGTGAATCATGACTGTATAAATGGTTATACTGGCGGTTGGTATTGATAGTGATGCATTGATTCGTAGCTCTACGTTTCTAAGGTTGGTGTGGGACTACCTTGGAAGATTGTATAGTAATGGGCATGATGAAAATGTGTGACAAAATTTGGTTGGATGATAGTAAATTAGTAGAATTTAACCGTGGAGGTGAAATGGTAAATTTTAAGAAACTGGGAGTAGAAGTAGAATAGTAATAAGAGAATAGTAAATTCGAAGAATTTGGGAGCAGAAGTAGAATATTAAATTTGAGGAATCTAAGAGTACAAGTAGAACAGTAGTAATGGAATAGTAAATTTGAAGAATTTGAGAGTAGAAGTAGAATAGTAAATTTGATGAATCTGAGAGTGGAAGTAAAATAGTAGTATTAGAATAGTAAATTTGAAGAACCTGAGAGTAGAATTAGCATAGTAAATTTCAGAAATATTAGAATACAAGTAGGATAGTAGTATTAGCATAGTCAATTTGTAAATTTTGAGATTCGAAACAGAATTTAGAGTAAAAGCAGAGTAGTAATAGCAGGACAGTAAATTTCAGAAGTTCAAAAGAAAATGTAGAATAGTACATAAATTCGACGAACACAATACTGGAAGTTGTATAATAGTACTACCATACTATCATCTAAAAAAGAACCACACAAAGTATTGAATCGTACTACTAACAATAAACATATAATCATCAGTATCAACAACCATTACTAGTATCTATACAATCATGGTTTGGCTTTTAGGTAATAATATATAAAAATCGGTAGCACTGTTTAGCATTGTTTAAATATTGCTCAAAACGATCTGAACAATTGTACAGTAAGTGCAATTATATCTAACATACACATATTTATAGTATTGCTCTATTTATTGCGAAATTTGCTTCCCTTTCGCCTATTTATACTCGTTTCTTTATTTTTATCGAAGATGGCGTACAACAGAGATCGTCGCAAACGAGCAATTTAAAAACATAAATATCCTTGTGACCTGTAAGATTCCATTCACAGCTCTACGTTAAAATGCCATTTTTCTAAAAATATCTCTGAAGCATCACTGTTTTACGAGTGACTGATTTTTGAGATTCTGCGCAAAATCGAAATACTCATGTACTTTCGTTAGGTAGCTTTGTATCAATAAAGATATTTAAAAATTGTCAAGAAAATTCGCAAAGTTATTTACTTTTCAATTATCACGAAGAAGTGTCTAAGTCATTGGAAAATTATTTGAAACCAGTAAACAGGATCTTGGTATTTCGAGAAATGAATCCGTAATCAGGAAATTTATCGTCTTATCGATGACTGCATGCAACTTCGTCGAGTTTCCAATAAATCCCTCGTACCCAAGTATAATTGCATAATCGATACTTATGCAATCATTGCATAAATCACTCGTCTGGCCTTAGAAGCGCCAACTGTGATTGCTGATACTGATTGCGAATAATAACTTCGTGTAAGTGTCAAAACAATGATAATATTCATATCACCATTCACAAATTACCTTTGATAAAAGATATACTGCATTGTCATCCTGATGTCAACACCAATTCAGGATGGAAAATTGTAAAACTTAACGCTATGCAACTTATTATTTAGTGATATTCAAAATATTTTAATACGAATAATACTATAAATATAGTTGTACCACTAGTTGACTAAAGCAAGAAGCAAGTCAATCTCGTCCTGAAAATGTTTATTCGCTAAACAACATAGTAGTGTTTACAGTCACCTTACCAAAATGTGATATCACGATTTATAGTTACCTTAAAAATTCTACTCTTACATGACTCACGAATCTTCCTTATAACCACATGGTACCACGTGGAAAAACACAATTAATAAAAATGCTGATAAAAATTCGTAACAAATCACTACTCACAGTACAAAAGAATAAGTATGTGGAACCAGGACCCCCATAATAGGAAAATCGGCTTCAGCACGCAGAAGATCCGCAAGATTGTGGGTTCGAATCCCAACGCACGAAACCTTTTTCCCGTGGCTCCCGAATCACAAAGGAATTACAAAACCATTCCTACAGAGTATTGTACTATAGCATATCAAAGTTGGAACATGAAAGACTATAGCTGACAATCCATTTACGTTTGAAAATTCTCATTTCCTTAAGCAGAGATGATAATTAAATCTGTCAACAATTATCCAAATGAACCCTCCCCTTACTACCAAACACATTAATTTAAAAAATCCTATTTGGAACTTGTACAATATACGAACATAACTCAAAATTCCAGCTTCGCAAACTAAGATCCGTGAAACACAAATCGCGAAAGTTATAAAACCTGTTTTTATAATTATATCCAGATGGAAAGAAGCACTCAATATTCAATCGATTATCTCAATATTCATCATCAAAGATTTCCCATTAAAAAGAGGAAAGAGTGAAATTCACATCGAATCGATGGAAATTCCTCGAGTCAGCTGTGGCTTATCCTCTTTTAACAGAAGATTTATGGTAGCACAAAGTACTTAAGAGAAACCCATTACGCGATTTCGTAACTGACATTCTTACGCGCGCCGGATCCCGTTGCGGGAAGAAAGGATAATACAGACCTGAAGAATAACGTGAATTTACGTTAAACGGCAGGTTTGTTGAAATCTCACGAACCTACTGAACCTGTTTCGCGACCGTGACCAAAGGGGCCACGATATTTAATAGGAACTTGCTCGACCTGACTCGATCACGGAAAAGAATGCGTGATTGACGCTGGGGATCGTTGATCTTCGATTAGCAATGACTCCTCAGTCAGAGTTCGAGCGCCACCACGAGCGCAGCGTTCTCGTCGTGTCTGCTGTTCGACGTGAATCGCGTCGGATTTTATTCATCACTGAGTGTTGCCCGATAGTTCGAAGTTGGTGACGATTTAGCGTTAACTTGGGTTGGATATTTGATAAATAGACATTTTCTCCTTACCCCGTGTTTTCTTTAATAAGAATTGTCGTATTTGTGGAGTGAAGGTACTTTTGATTTCCTTTGCCCGTAGCAAAGATTTTCCACGGGGATTAATCAATTTTTCTTTTCCTGTACTTGGTTTTCTAAATCACAGGTATTAAAATTTGGAAGGGAAGTCTTCTTGATTTTCTGTTTTTGCACCAAATTTCCGAAGTGGGAATAGATCTAATTTTAAGTTTTGTAAATGCGAAGCCCTCTCAAGTTTTTCTTCGCCGACTTTTATAAATAGGAATTATCAAATTCGAAAAAGAGAAGCCTCCTCAGTTCTCTCTTATTTTACCAAATTTGCAAAATAGAAAGCCTTTTCGACTTCTACTTTTAGCACCAAGTTTTCCAAGACAACTCTCCTTCCCACGCCAAAGGTCACAAAAATTTAACCCACATATTTTGAAGACTTATAGTACACTACAAGATTTTAGATAAATTCATCTGCATATTTAGACTTTGAGGACAAAACAGTTTTCTCGTGCCGCGTGAGTGCTACCACGATCAATCCGCTATTTCCTTTCCTCGTCTTCCTTGAAGATCGCCCGTGCCTCCAAAACGTGGTGAACATTGAATCATCGAGAATTTCCATCAGGACCACAAACTCATATTCGTACCATTTTTGCAACGGTGAAAGTGACGAGGAAAGAAAGAGCTGGTGACACAGAAAAGCTCTGTGTTTCACGAGAGAACGAGCAACAAGTACATCGTGTTCATTTTTAACGATCCATCGATGAAGAAAACTTAGTCGCCCCCTTTTCATCAGGAATCTCGCGCCTTGCAAACCGGAAGTTGCCATTTTGCTGGATATCAACATGTTTCAGGTGACTTTTAAAAATCGCCACAGTTAATATTCTTTTTACGTTGCTCGTTAGAAGAAACAGCGATTCTCTATTGCAATGTGTGAAATTTTAAATTTATTCCTGTAAAGAGTCTGAGGTAAGAAGATACCTACATTGATTCTTCGAATTGATAGAATTAGAAAGGACGAGGAAGTAATCGAAAGCGAGTATAATAGAGAAATGATTGATTTCTTTGCAAACCATTCATTTCATTTCACTTCATTTCTTCACAATGCATTGGTTTCTCAGGTATGGAAAATTGAAATTGATTACATTTGGATAAATAATAGTGCTCTTACTTTTTGACCCGTCGGGTACCCGGCTACCCGGAACAACTTCAAGCAATTGAATGTTGTATTGTCTGTGGTATTGTAAAAAGTTCGAAATTTTCAGTTTTATTTCACATCTTGTGTGAAATGTCACAACTGTCGATTAGTTCTAAGAACAAGTATCAATTTATACAGATAATTTCTCGAATTTCTCAAAATACTGAATTAATCTGTATCTTTTTACACAAAGGTATAGTAAATTTTGAGAATTTGTAATTTAAATTTATTAATATAACAGAGGATTGTTTCGAAGAATGTATTATAAAACAAGTATTGACACGTTTATGACGCATTGCGATTTATTGCACGTCGATGATTACGTCCCTCGCTGTTAATTTAAGTGTTCCCTCTCGAGGAAACACGCGAAGAACGTACTTCCAGAATGTAAACATAATGCCATTCTTTGACAAATGTTTGAACGTCGCATGCTGACGTTTATTACTCAGTAAATGTTTGCAACAATTATTCATCCTTAATGACGATTCTTCAAACACTTCTTTGCAATGTTGAATTTCAGAAAGAAACATTTCCAGTGAAAACATTGCCATACCTTTCAATAATATTTTATCGAACTTAAATAAACACAACTTTTTCCACTGACTTCCCACGCCAATTTAAATAATTATTCAGTCATTCAGTTCATTTTGTCGAGCCTAAAATAATATCAAGAGTTTATTATGAAAGGTTAAAATTAACCTTTTGTATATTGTGGACGTTCAGTCCATCTCTAAAGCCTGTGCGGTGAACGCCCATCGGCGTTCAGCGACTATGGTTAAGAGATACGACTAGAGGCATTCCGCACGCGGTGTAGGTTTGTCGCGAGAATTGAAAATGTTCGAACATTCCGAGACACAGGGCAAAACCCTTGATGCTTTCCAAGGAATGCGAACGTGCAGACGTGCGCAGCGTACAAACCTCTCGGCGTGGAAACACGCCGAGGCCAGTCAAATTGTTGAAATTCGAGTCGATTAGCAGACAATAGTTATTTTTCCAGCAATTACAGAACAACGTTTAACGAATAACATGTTCGATTGCTAACATCGCGCGATGCTTGTAATTTTAAATAAGTGCCAGAAGTTGTGTCATAAGGAGTAACTGGAAAATTGATTTTCCCAGCAAATGAGCAGAAAATCGGCGGATTATTCGCGTCAGCAGGTGTCTTTAACTCGATAACGACTTTGTTTGCGTTGAAGCTGGAGATGAGGCAGCTGTGCTGGACGATCCTGCTGCTTCTGGGGGTTTCCAGTTCGCTGACCCACGAGAAGCTAAAGACCATCTACACGTGGAAGGCGTTGGAATTTGCTTTTCCAAATGAACATGACAGACAGCTTGCTATTAAGAATGGGGACTTCATACCTGGTGCACCGTTACCCATCGACGTCGATGTCTACACCGGAAGTACTAATTTTGGCTTCATCGAATTTAGCACGAAAATTTCGACTTTCCAAAAACACGATGTAATTCGTTTCATCGTTTAATTTCATCGTTAATATAGTTCATGTGCCACTTAGGCACAATGATGGTGGAAATGCCTTTAATATTAACCTTTTGGGTATTATGGTAGCCATAATGAATAATGTATGTTCGGTGAATCCCCGCAGCCTGTGCGTTGAACGCCATTAGGCGTTCAGCGACTATGGTTAAGAGGCGCGACTAGAGGTTTCCCGCACGCGGCGCAGGTTCGTCGCGAGAACTGAAAATTTTCGGTTTGGAAAATGTTGGAGTCCTGGGAATTAAAATGCTAACGAATATGAATTGAAAAAGAAGAATTCAATTCTATACTGTTAAGTGTTGCTTCGTTTAGCAAAAGTATTCTAGAATTCTACACTTTACCAAGATAATAATAAATCCTTCAATATTGCAAAACTATTATATAAAAGAGTGTACCGAATTATTTTATAGTATATATAGCCATTTTAATTATCTGTCATTATACTCAGAAGGGTTGCACAGTGTTTTTACTAAAATAAAAAAGAAAAATCATGAAGAAGCATAAAGTTGTTGCAAGTTGGCTCTATTTAGTCACTGACTTCGAGATGTTTAATCATAAAATTTCTTATCCGTATCCGACGAGTGGAATAAGCTAAATATTTTCTTTTTATTTTTCCAAGACAAACATTCGACGGTGTTTGTCGCCATTCCTAGGTTTCAGGACGGTGTGCCGGCGACCTTGGGCTATGTCACTGACCGGGTGTCAGTGGATGGAAATCCCATAATCGCGCCTTATCCGAATTGGAGCTACAATGTTCCAGGGAACTGTGATTCCATCATCAGCGTCTACAGAATGCAGGTACCGTTTACCTCGAACAATCACTTTAACGTTTTCGTTGGAGCTTAAGCAGTGGCGGATTCAAGGGAAAAGGCTCAGGTGGCAAACGTCCTGGGACACCCTGCATACATAACAGAATTAAAAATGAATTTACGCGCGTGTGGTATGAAAATTATGGGAAACAAAAGAATATATATAGTGTTCGGATAAAATCATAATTTTTTTGGAAGGTGGAGCCTTGTGCATGGAGCCCCTGCAGCAACTGCTATTTGGTTAAATCCGCCACTGACCTTAAGAATTTTGCATGTCCTTGGTTCAGATTTAAGTAGGGCAATAGGGAAGATCAGTGGCACACTCAGGATTTAATCTTGCGGGCAGCCGAGTTCAAGGGATACAAATATTTTTAATGCAAATTTATCTCTTCTTGGTCACACCGAGTGTATCGCACCCCAGGATATGTTTTTGCTAATATTTCTGTAAATCCATAGACCTTAATAATAAAATTATAAGATTTGATGATTTTTTTGAAAAAAAATCTTTTTTATCTACAATTATTTTTTCAAATACAAATTTCAATGTATCAAAATTTATATTTCTCGCAAAAGACTATTAGAATATGATTGTATGAGTATTAAGAGTGTACAATTACCACTCAAAAGTTAAAACATTTAAAAATACGAAAATGGTGAAAATGGTAAGAAATGGCGCTGGGGTGCGGTGAACCCCATGTTACCAACCTCTGATTCTAAGCAAGAGTGATCACGTAGGGTTAAAAACATTCATTATGTGACTATAAAAATTTATTTATTTTAAAAAAATTCTTTAATTTTCATTTGTCCTTTTTTTTGTGGGGTACCAGGCCCCATTGACCCCCACTCCCTCTGGCTGCATTACTGGTTCGCGACTTAAAGTATTAAGTTAAATGCTTAAACATTTCTGATGTGTTGAAATAAGTGGCGTGGTTAAAAGTTTAAACTGGCGAGAAGTGTTGATCTTAGAACTCGTTAACGATGTTAAATAGCTTCTTGGAACATGTCATACTTTGGACATTGAATTTTCAAATTCAACAGCACTAGAATTCATTATCGTAAATACTTTTATTTCTAAGGAACGTAATGCTTTGTTCTATTACGTTTTTACCAGTATTATCAGGGGCGGATGTGGAGATTTGGCGCCCCTAGGCTAATCAGGGGCTCCCACCCTTTCCAAACATATCATCAAATATTTTAATTTGAAAGAGTTGAGACAACATAAAAATAATTCAATATGACAGTTCATGTATGAGTTATTGCCAATTTGCGGCATGAGAAAAGAGTGAATTGTATTTAAAGTTGTCTCAAGCCTCTGTGTTTAAACCTTTTCCAATTTCTTTTGCTCAAACATTTGTCGCCTCCGAAAATTGTTCGTTCCTCAAAATTCATCGCTCTGCAAAAATTTTCCGCTCCTCAAAATTTGGTGCCCTCCAAATTTGCATCTCCCCAAAATTTGCCGCTTCCCAAAATTGGATGACCCCCATAATTTTCCACAAAGCTATCAAACCTTCAGGAGCCCCATTGATTGAAAATTGAGGGTGAGGGGAATGCAAAAAATGTTTGTAATAAAACATACAATTAAATACATAAATCTTCAAAAATTGAAATTCGTTCTAAATAAAATTAAGTAACATTCAATCACCACGAACAATAATGATTTACAAATAAATAATATTGAAAGACAAACATATATTAAAATAACCTTTTACTGCGATTTCTAATTATTTCAAAAGGGAAACGGCAAACAAAATTTCATTAAATTATTTCTTACATACCTAAATGGAAGACTTAGAACACAGCAGCCCCTAGCCCCCCTTCCTTCATCCAGCCTTGACCCGCCCCTGAGTATCGCAATGATAAATGATTAATCAGACGTGAAAGACTTAGTGGGTCAAAGAGAGCATTCAACAGGCGTCGACAAAGATTGTTCTTATCTCGCGTGTACTTACTCACGGGTATTTCCGTATTCGTTAACCGACAATGGATGAATTTACTCGCGAACCCCTATATGTATAGCATCGCCTGACAGGCAACAAAACTGAGCGATAAGACACTTCACTGCGTCGTTTACAAAGTGTACATTAAATCGATAGTTCCGAGTACTTATAAGAAGAGAATTTCTATGATAATTGCAGTTAAATGTTTTCTACTTAAATAGTTGGACGTAGACACTAAGGTTCATTTCAAAATAGACCTAACCCAGGCGTACCCACCGAAATCGAACAAATACTAGAAGTACCGTAGAATCAGTTTATAAACTAGGTTACACTGGAAACAGGAAGTACAAGTAATTCAGGAATAAAACAGTGGAAGTTACACACAAGAAAGTTATGTAAAGTTCTATCGAACAACAGCAATACCAAAAAAGTGGGAGGAGCTATCAGCCCTTGCCTCAGAGCGAATAGAATCAGTCTACAAACTGTACAACGGAAATAAAAAGAACAAATGTGTCAGTGATTATGAATGTGGTGTAAGCCAGTAACCTAAAAAGGTTGAATGCATCACTTACTTACTTTGTGTTACATCACCTTTCATTACAAAATAAGCGATGAATTCGATTTTTTTTAGTTTTGATTTACACTATTTTCATAATCATCCGCACAAGTAATTCAAAAATAAAAAGGTAGAAGTTACAAAGAAGAACAGTAAATGGATAAAGTCACTCTCTACATAAACAATTCTCTAAACACAGTGGAAACTAGATTCGAGGTCTACCAGGCGAGCTAGTACCGACGCATTATTATTTTCCAGAAATTCTTTAACCCTTTAAGTCCCAGTGTTGGCACCGGTGCAACACTCATTTTAAAAGTGCGTAAAATTCTATACCCTGTTTATATTTAACTTTTGTTAAGGGGGTAGACACGTCACGTGACACGGATAGACACGGGTAATGCAGCGCGCTGTAATACCGACAATCTAACCTGAAACATGGGTTTTTGATTTTTTGTTTTTCGTCCTTATATGAGCAGATTTTGGGCTGGGCGAGATCTCATTCGAAAGACGAAGATTCAATGCGGAGCGCTCTGCTCACCGTCTGAGTCACAAAACTCTTTTAGTGACCTAAAAATACTTAAGGAGGTAAACACCCCACGTGACACGGGTTATGCAGCGCGCTGCATACCGACACAATCTGGCCCAAAAATGGGTTTGGGAAATTACGTTGTTTGTCCTTATATGAGCAAATTTTGGGCTGGGCGAGGTCTCATTCGAAAGAGGAAGGTTCAATGCAGCCCGCTCTGGTCATAGTTTGAGTCGTAAAACTCTTTTAGTGACCTACAAATACTTGGAATCTGCGAGTGTATTTTGTCAATTTTTTCTCTACTTTGGACACTCATATTATCAGATATCAACACAATCTCGTTGAGCCATGACCAGAGCGGGCTGCATTGAACCTTCCTCTTTCGAATGAGACCTCGCCCAGCCCAAAATTTGCTCATATAAGGACAAACAACGTAATTTCCCAAACCCATGTTTTGGGCCAGATTGTGTCGGTATACAGCGCGCTGCATTACCCGTGTCTACCCCCTTAACAACCAGTCGTAGTTGTCCTGCTGGTAAAGTGGATTTCAATATTTTCGGTTGGGGAAATCAAAGATTATCTTAAAAAATTTATTATGGTTTAATTCTTCAGGCTGCCATCTTGTGGAAAATAGAGGTAAGTGCTTCTAAAAAAAAACCTTTAAAAAACAAGATATAAAAATAAGAATAAGAGATTCAAGAAACGAGACTAAAATCAAGTATTTAAAAAAAAACAAGATACAACACATATATATATCTTACTTTTATTTAAGCACTTACTTTTATTTTATATATATTTTCATATATATATACGTGGAAATTATCAATTTTTTTTAAAATCATTCACAATTTTTAAATAACGATTAAAGAGTGTTTTTGTGTTAACCGAAGATTTCGCAGGCTCTCCTTCCTTTCTCACCCTCTCCTCTCAACTCCCTTTTAAATGTTTTCCACTATTCCTCATCACACCTGTATAATGTATCGTAAACATTTTTCCCTCAGATAGACGAATGCGATCGCCTATGGGTACTGGACACGGGAAAGTTAGGCGACAAAGTGGTTTGTCAGCCGCAGCTGCACGTGTTCTCCCTGCAAACGAACCAGCTGATCCATCGGTACAGATTTCCTCGAGATCAGACCAAGGAGGACTCTCTGTTCGTCACGGTGGCTGTCGATGTACGGGACCACGATCGCGGGGGCAAAGACACGTTCGCCTATATCGCGGACGTGACTGGGTTTGGGTTGCTCGTCTACGATTACCGTCACTCCCGGTCCTGGAGGATCCAAAACAACCTGTTCTACCCTTACCCGCCTTATGGTACCTTCCATATCAAGGGCGACACGTTCGATTTGATGGACGGGATCCTGGGACTAGCCTTAGGCCCTATTCACAACGGCGACAGAACACTTTACTTCCACTCTTTGGCTAGCAGGGTCGAGGGATCGGTGCTCACCTCTGTGATCAGGTGAGGGGGTGTGGATAATTAATGTATAGCTATTTCTGCCAGAACAGTCAAAATGAGTGGTCATTTATAAAATACGTTATTCAAGGAAAATGAATCTTTATTCATATTTTTTTAATTTGTACATTGTTAGAAAATATACATATACGTATTTATGCTACTTAGAAGGAACGGCACTGAAGTGATCCCCTCCGTAGATAAGAAAACATGAAACTTTCCAATTTACAGTTTCCTCATACCTCTACTTCTGGGTCGAAACTTTGGAGGGCGGTTTCACCACTTAAAGTCGCGTCTCAGACGATAAAAAAATACGTGTCTCTTATTTTTGCCTCCTTAACAAACGTACGAAGTTTCATCACAATCGGACAACGACACTTCAGTGCCTTTCCTCGTTAGAAATCCATTTTTTTTCATATTTAAAAATGGTAAAATTACCAAATTTAAAGTCAGTCATTTTGACTGGCTTGGTGGCTCTAGTGTTAATCGATCTTAGGGGTTGTTAAATTACGAAACTTGCCAGATTGCAGCTTGGCAAGCATTAGCTATAGAGCTTTTTTTAATGTAATCGATCGTCGAAGGAAATAAAGTAAGGAGTTAACTTAGTCGGTGCCACGGTGGAAATTCAGATTTTTGGTAGGGTCATAGAAAGTGATGAGCAAACTAAATTGCCATATTCGATGGTAGGAAAATAATAGTAGCGCAATATTTTCAAAATTTCAACTGATTTTTATTTTAGATATTTAATTTCGACGCTGAATTGTGCAACAGTGTTTTTCTTTGATTGAAAATTTCACTACCGTAAACTGGGGTGACTTTGCCCGCCCGGGGTGACATTGCCCACTTTTCGGAAAGACTTTATTTTATTTTATTGTGAAGTGATTAGAACATATGGTGCTTTGTAATCGATAGCAATAATTTCTCCAAGGGCAACCGCAAAAAAATAGCGAATTCAATCATATGGTAATTTTTCAGTCAGAGTAAAAAAGTGGGCAATGTCACCCCGGCGGGTAAAGTCACCCCAGTTTACGGTATCGATAACTATCGTGTGCCATCGGTGGCCCACGTGACGCGGAAAGTCTTAAGTCTGATAATGTATGGGGCGAAATTAGATTCACTGATTTTTTGGAAAATTCTCAGTGAAAAGAATTAGCAATTGAGTACCACTTTGGTTCGAACACAAGGTGGGATTATTTTTTAAAATTTTGAAAAATATTAAATTTGGTTTCTTTTTATGGGAGCTGTTTAAAGATGTGATTCCATCAAGTTGATATAATACCGTCTATCAGGAATTACAGTCTGTTCGGTAACAACTCTGACGCAGCAGCAAGGTCGTTCGTACCATTCGCGAAGGAAAGGTCCTCGCAGTCGGCAGCGGAAGCCATGGATCGTAATGGGGTCCTCTTCTTCGGCTTGTTGTCCGATCTGGCGATTGGTTGCTGGAACAGCAAGCATTACCCTCAATATGGTGGACACAACAACGAGGTACTGGTTATTAACGAGGAAACCTTGCAGTTCCCTTCTGGGTTAAAGGTACAGTACATGCCAGATATATAAACAGAACCTACGCAGGTAGAAGTATCCTAGATAAAATGATAGGAGCTCAGATAAATAGATTCTAGTTATTTAATCCATAGATTCTAAGCCTTAGGTAGGTAAATAAATACTACATAGGTAGATGAAGCCTGGATAGATACATACTTCTGATGTAAATTTATCCTAAATACATAGATAGACCCTAAATAAACAGGTACACTTTGTATGGATTGGTTTCCTCTTAAGGTGTGAAAGCACGATGAGATTTTGCATGAGACTTTCCTGTTATGAGACAAAAATCTCAGCAACAACTAAGTGTAATTATGGAAATAGTCACGAGAGATGAGATTGTCGAAAATGTATCATGAAACTTGTCGCATGAGAGTCTAATTTCATGAAACTAATGACACAATAATTAAAAAGTAATAAATTAATTGTCTAATGAGATTAAAGTCTCGCGTGAGACAAAATATTTTAGTCTCATCGTGGATTTGCACCTTTACACAAACCGATAAATTGCGTAAATTTCAAATGGATAAGATACTAGTGAAGTAGGTGGATAGATATATAGATGGTAGAGTCTAGATAAATTCTACTCAGATAATTGAATCTTACATACACAGTGAACGCTAAATAGAGGTAGGGTCTGTCCTCGATAAACAATTAAATTGAATAAATTTTAAATAGACAGTCTTGCTAGTATCTACTAGCCACTATGCAGATCGATATACACACGATTTATTCCAAAATTGCAAAATTGCAAAGCATGCAATATCTTGATGCAAAAAGACATCGAAATGTCCTTTAACGTTTTGGGATCCGAGGCTTCGTTCTCGAGATACTAACAGTTGAATATTAGCGGAGCGCGCAGCAGCGGTCACTGCTCTGCGCTCAGCTGTTTCGGCTTTAAACTTCGCGCCCCGGAACTTGGACTGTTAATATTTCACTGTTAATATCTCGAGAACGAAGCCTCGGATCCCAAAACGGTAAAGGACATTTCGATGTCATTTTGCATCAGGATATCACATGTTCCGGGAAATCCCGCAATTTTGGGACACTCTGTATAGACCGATCTGATTAGGTTAATGTAAAAGTTCGTTCGCTTTATTGAACCAAAGTCTTTATTAAAAGTGAAAATATATTACATGTTTTTTTAAGCCGAGTATTATCTATATCCTTTTGCCAGTTTTCTGGTAAAAGTATAATTAGGTGTAGTAATAAAAGACATTCTTTTACACCTAACATTAGCTAATAGTAAGCGAACAAACTTCTGCACCGACTCAGTAGATACGTAAATAAATATTGGACATATGCACCAGTAATTTTCTTAATACCACGAAACCGATTCTTTATTGCAGATCATAACGATAAAAAATGGACAACAGGAGCTGTGGGTGTTAACTGCCTCCTTCCAAAAGTATATGAGCGGTTCCCTGCATGCGAACGAGACCAACTTTAGGATCCAAGCTGGCTTCGTGAACGAGCTGGTCCGTGGCACCAGCTGCGACGTCACATCCTTAGACGCCAGTGGGGCTGTATCTCATCACTCCAAATGAAAGTCGTGGCATCGCGAGCAGTTCTCCAACCACTATTACGAGGGGTCGTCGTCCTCTTCGCGGTACTCCTTCAGCAACAGACCGTTCCTCCTTCACCATCGTTTTGGGTCGTTCCATTCTAGAATGTAATAATACAGGAACTACGATTACTCAGGTTTCAAAGGTGCCGTCCAGAATCTAGAGCTTAATTAGGTACTTAATATTTAAAGCACAGGGAATGTAAAAAAGGCTACTGTGTTGTATTATAGATGAAAGGATTTATGAAAGGAAAATTGAAGAATTGGAAAATGGACAAATAATGGAACTATGGAAAAATGGGGTCCTATTTTCCTAGGATATTTATAAATATAAGTATAAAAAAGACTACTATGTTGTAGTCATAGACCAAAGTATTTATGTAAAGAAAATTGAAGAATCGGAGAAATGAAACCGTGGAAAATGGAGATCGTATTTTTCTGGAAATTTTCTTCGTATTTGTATCGTAAAACAAAGGATTCATGGAAGGAAAATTGAGGAACTGGAGACATGGGGGAAGAATATTGGGAGCCGTATTTTTCTGAGATAGTTATGTTTGCGATTGGAGAGGTGTTTTCCGTTTCTATCGCTGCTCGCGGTGCTGCAACAAGATTCCTAACATTTAGAAGATTAGTATTTAATATTTATGAGCAATTTTGTTTCATATGTTTATGAATGTGTGGATTCCTACGTCGCCAGTGCGTGCCGATGGCGTCGAAGAATATTCTTCGCCGCGTCGTTTATTGAACATTCGCGTTCCCCGTCGAAATTGGGACCATTAAGCTGATTCCTAATGTTGCCATTAGTATGGAAATGGGGCAAATGAAGGGTTTAAGCATCATTCAAATCAGTAGAGTAATTTGAAACTACTTTACCAATGCGAACCTGTTATTCTCTTGACTTGAAATATACATTCAAGCTACTTTCAAGTTTCAAGCGAAGTAGAGAGTCTTTCAACTTTTCTTGCTTGAAGGTATACGTGTGAACGTATGTACAAGTGTGAATTTGAAGTCACTTGAAGTAAGCTGACTAATATTTTTGAAAAGTGGGGTCATGATCATAAAACAATGACTCAGAATAGATGGAGTAATGACAAGATTATAATATTTATACACAGGGGCGAATATTTTTCGCGAACCAATCGGTAAATTTACAATTAAAAAATGTAACATTTCTGAAATTCAAACTAAATGTTAGTTAAGCCACAATTTTAGTGGTAGGCAATTAAAAGCCTCGAAAAGTAGCTACTTTCCATCGACCATAAAATAAATAAAAAGTGTTTCAAGTCTGGTGCAATTTGTTATATATTTATCATGCTATTTATTGCTGCAACTTTGCATCTAATTGCCGCTTTCGAAGCAAGGTGCCCGAGTTGTACATACATATACCTACGTCTTTTAGTTTAAAGGAAGGCGGGACGATATCCATCAACTTCAGGTGCAGCGTCATATTTCGAAATCAGCGATTTGAATCAAGAAAGGTGAAACTGAAAACGTTTCCGCGTAACCGATTTGAAACTTCGTTGTAACGTGTACATATTTTACAACGAACGCAAGTGATACTTAATAATACATTTTTAACGCCGCGTATCACTTGTTGCGATTGGGACGTTCTTAGCTTTCCAACAATTTGCACATTTCTTTACGTAATGATATCTAGATGAAATAAAAATTGTCCCCACTTCCCCATTTATTGTTACCCATCTTTTATTTTTAGGTTTTTAAAATAAACGAATAATTTATGTGATAAATGAGAGACTGATCTTTTTCTTGAACATTTAATAACTTTACGAAATATTCATTCAATTTAATAAAACGTAATGTCTCCGATTAAGGTACAATTTTTTAGAAAGAATAGTCTAAATTGTGTTTTGTTTGTGCAGCGCTAACATAACCTACTGAAACCGAAAATCCTTAACTGTCTGCTTTAGAAAATGTTTACTCAAGTGTAACGTTCCGCTACCACCGCCATAAATTTTTCCTTTTATTTTTCATATATATTGTTAATTTCCTTTATTATACGTAAGATATTATACAACGCGTGCGAGAGCGTGTTCAAACAGCGCGCGAAAGACCGAGTGACGCGCAACGCATGCGCATAACCTTTAATTCAAAAGGTAAACTTAGTGCCGCGAGTGAATCAAGCGCGCGTGCGCACATCGAACGAACAACCGGACGCCGAATTATCCGAACGTAGTGCGCGAGTGGCGCGAAACGGATGTGAATATTAATTGGTGCGCGAGATCGCACAGCGAGTGATTGGTGCGGGCCAAGTACCACAAATCGGTATAAATAGAGGCCCGCCAGCAGCAGGAGGGCAGACTTGGTTCTGCAACCGAACCTAAACGAGGCCGCTTCCATCAGCCCCTCAGTCTAGCAGATCTAGAAGAAGTTTATCTTAAACTCTGAACCTCCACATCCATACGAGGTCGCTTTCTACAGCCCCTCAACTTCCATACGAGGTCGCTTTCTACAGCCCCTCAACTTCCATACGAGGTCGCTTACTACAGCCCCTCATTCTAAACCAACTACCTCCAAGCGTGGGCCAGCTTATAGGCACCAGAAGACAACGACCAAATACGAAGGAAGGAAGCTACTATTTCACCTACCATCTGGGGACGCCCTAACCGGCTACCTGGCTACCATCTGAGGTCGCTTTAACTAGCCCCTCGGCTTCCATCCTAGAAAGCGTAGGCAAGCTTATAGCCAACTGGAAGCCACATCTATCCTCGAGAAGGAACGCTCACTATATCTCAACTAACATTCCAAATCGACCTAGTGTCGTATCTTGTATTACACCGACTTCGTGTCGAGACCTTATACTATATCTTTATACGCCTCAATCATAATTATATTCTTAATTACCGACTTAGCGTCAGGAACCGAAATCATAATTATATTCTTTATTACCGACTTAGCGTCAGGAACCGAAATCAAAATTATATTCTTTATTACCGACTTAGCGTCAGGAACCGAAATCAAAACGATTTACCGACCGATACGACGTTACTTATTACTTTATTTCTATTAATTGTCATAAATCGCACGACTCAGTGTCGTATTATATGTTCTATTTCGACCTAGAGTCACTACCATTTACTTTTGAATAAATCATTTTCTTATTTATTGTTAAAAGAAGGACTCTCGTATCTAGAAATTCATTTCTTAATCGCACGCCACCCGAACCAAATCCCACAAATTCACGGGTAAACCGCTCTACTCGTGAATCTCCTGTAAGGAACGGCAACGTCTCGTTCGAGAACGTTACAGGTAGTTAATTTTGGTGACAGCGGTGGGATGTAATTTGCTTTGAAACCGCAAAGGTGTGGCAAAGGAGATACACTCTCCTAGCGAAGAACAAGACTCCTTCTTTCTTACTAAGTCAGGCGCGTTAAAAGAAACAAAATCATGAATACTACAGGGTCAAATGCCCCTCCGGTAGACGCAGTTGTAGAGGAACTACAACGCTTACAATTAAGCCAGGAAAATGCGCGCCAACCGCATACTAGAATTCGCGATGCCGCGGACACGGTTCCGGCTTTCGACGGACGAAACATAACTATACACCAATTTTCAAAATGCTGCAGAAACGCGAAAAATATGATCGCGCCGAACGCCGAATACGGTTTAGTACAGTTAATCAAATGTAAACTATCCGGGCAAGCATCTCGAGTCATACTTAACGGCGATTATAACACAATCGAAGAGGTAATTAAAGTCCTCAGCTCTCGTTTCGCTCCACTACATTCTTCAATCCAGTTATATGGAGAAATGTCAAAGATAGCTCAGTTACCGAATGAAGCCACTGTAGATTATAGCAGTCGAGTCTCCGGGATCCTCCTACAACTAAGATACTGTAATGAAATAGAGGTTCCTTTACACGTAGCGCAATACAATCAATCCGCGGAAACAAATTCCATTAAAGCTTTCTTAACAGGGTTAAAACCAGAAATTTACGCACGAATGCGAACGGTCGAATTCACTGACCTCGATACCGCCATTAGCGCCGCTATAAAAGCCGAGGCAGAGTGTCAGGAAAATATAATGAGGAATAAATTCGCAGAAGGACTCTCGCACTCCGCGCAGTGCACAAATTGTTTCGGGTACGGACACTCAGCCACAGAGTGTAGCAGTAAATTCCCAGCAGGACAAATAGCTCAAATTAGTTGGCGATCTAAATATTGCAATTATTGTCGGAAAGTAGGTCACACAGTTCAGGAATGCCGGAACATAAACACCGCGCCCCAGTCAACACCTAATAATTCTGGGTCAAGGCCGTCGTCATATAATACCGGATCCCAAACAATGCCGCGGCAAACCCAATTAATAGAGTGTAGATATTGCAAAAACAAGGGACACACAATTCAGGAATGTCGAAAGAAAATATATAATGACAAACGAAGGCTCGCAGAAACTCCAAATTCCGAACAGCCAACGCCAACCCCCCCTCAAAATCCTGTACGCAGTCAAGCCGTGTTAAAATTAAGACTATCAGAAACATGGAGAGCCCCCAGTTTAGCCTTATCCAGTCCAGATTTTAAGCCAGATAGAGTAATAATGATGATCGACACAGGAGCAGATTTGAGCGTGATAAAAGAAGAAGCCGTTTCACCAGGCACACAGATTTTTACCGACGTCACCTACGAATTAACGGGAATTACAGACGGTACACTAGCTACAATAGGATACATTAAAGCAAGACTGTTAGATAAAATAGCTAACATACATGTAGTCAAAACTCTACCTACGGCACAGGACGGAATTCTAGGGTCAGATTTTTTCCACGGGAGTGGAGCAGTCATAGATTACTCAAGAAAAGGAATCACGATAGGAAACGAATTACTTCCATTTCAAAACGTAGAGATAACAATACCAGCTCGAATGAGATACCAAATCCCAATCAAAATTCTAAATCCAAGCCTAAAAACGGGGTACGTGCCGAAATTAAACGTACACCCGAAAATCTTAATGGGTAATGCTATAGTTACTAATGATGATGGAATAGGATATCTATATGCCATAAACACATCCTCCAACGATATAAAAATCGAAATACCCTCAGTAGAAATCGAACAGTACGAGGAAATAAAATTCGAAGGAGAAATAGCTTCTCCAGACCACATTAGGCAAGTATTAGAACTACTTCGCCTTAATCACCTAAATCCTGAAGAAAGAGCCAATATAGTAAAATTAATCGAACAATACGCAATAGGCGCGGTTCTAAGTCAAGGAGAAATCGGGAAAGATCTTCCAATAGCTTACGCCTCAAGAATATTAAACGATGCTGAAACACGGTATGCTCCAACAGAACGCGAACTACTGGCTCTAATATACGCCGTACAACATTTCCGTTCATACGTATACGGGAAACGTTTTTCTTTAGTGATGGACCATAAACCACTAGAATGGCTACATACACTAGACAATCCGACCTCCAGACTCATGCGCTGGAAAATAAAATTAGCCGAATATGACTACAAAATCATATACAAGCCCGGGAGATTTAACACTAACGCAGACGCCCTCTCACGGAATCCAGTAACTATATTCCCGCTACAAGTGGAAGGGAAACGATCGCGCCCCCAAACCGCCACGAGTCCGGGATCCCCAAATCCAAGTCCCACAAAACAACCTAAAGGAGATGGATCATCCTCCTCATCATCATCCGAGTTTAATCCTGATCAAATACAAATGAGAAGAAAATTAAAAAGGAAGCTTAAAACCACGACTACCACATCATCATCAAACAGACCAGCAGAAAAGAAAAGGGGAATCGCGCCAAGAGGGGATTCTGAAGAAATGGAAGTATCCACCGATAGCTTCAAAGCAACCCAAAATATCCAGGTATCAGTAGAGGTTCACCCCTCCCCTGGACAAATCGGTCTTCCACCGTCAAACCCCAGACCAACCACCCTTAACCGCCCTCACAGCCCACAACAAATGGAAATAGAAGTATTAGAAAAAGACTGGGATCAAATCATGGAAATAAGCGAAAACATAGAAGTCCCAAGAAGTCATGCTTATAGAGAACCTCCGAAAATAGATTCCAGTAATAGCAGTAGCAGCAAGACGAATAGCCCGCCAATAAGAGGAAAGAAGTACTGCACACGAGATTCTAGTGACACATTATCAGGGCCAATATCCCCAATTATAATAAGAAAAGATCCACAGAATAATTTTAAAACATTCACTGGACCACCCCGACAGCAAGTATCATCGCGACGACCGGGACCATTCCGACAGCAAATACCGCCACGACAACGAGCACTACCAAGAGTAGTTAACCAAGAATCGATCCAAAGCAGGGTCAAAGAAATTGCAGACAATTTATGGATGAGAAGGGAAACTGCAGGCATATTTATCACCACACATGGGAAACCAGTAGGTGAGGAAAGCAAGGAATTCATAACTAAGGAACAAATTAAAATTACCTTACCCCTGCCACTCCAGGCAGGAAGTATAATAGAAATTCCCAAAGCAGAGCGGACCATCTTAGGGATGGTAATGCCAGATCCTCCAAACGAAGAAGCCTATCATACCGTAATCAGGAACCTATATAATAAATTAACAGAAGAAAACATTAACAAAATCTCATTACCCAAAGCAGAAATTAATATATCATGGGAAAAATTAAAACAAATGATCACCCTAAGGTTCTTACAAACAAATATTAGCATCACAATCTGCAATGGCACTGTACAGCTGCCATCAGAACAAGATCGTCCAACAATAATTAAAGAAAACCACGAGTCACCAGTAGGAGGACATAAAGGGGTAACCAAAACCTATAACAGAATTAGAAACCTGTACCACTGGCCAAACATGAAAAAGGATGTAAGGCAACACATTAAAACATGTATAAGTTGTCAAAAGAAGAAATTAGTACGAGCTAAAACAAAAGAACCTATGATTATAACAGACACACCACTAGACGCCTTTGACAAAATATCCATGGATATTGTGGGACCATTGCCACCCACAAAGTCAGGGAAAACATATATACTTACCATACAGGACAATTTAACAAAATTTTCATTAGCAATACCATTAGTCTCGTTCACAAGCGAAGAAATAGCCCAAGCATTCACCACACACTTTATATGCCAATACGGATGTCCAAAAGCCATTCTCACAGATCAAGGATCTTCATTCATCAGTTCTCTCATGCAAAACTTTGCAAAGGCTTTCAATATCAAGCAGTATAAAACCTCAGCATTTCATCCACAGTCAAACGGTTCCCTGGAAAGAAGCCATCATGTATTAGTTGAATATTTAAAACATTACATAACCAAAGAAAAACAATGGGACCAGTGGTTACCACAAGCAATGTTCTCTTATAATACTAGTATACATGAAGGGACCAAATACACTCCCTACGAGTTAGTATATGGTAAAAAAGCCAGACAACCATCAAGCTTAATGCCAAATGACCCGCTAACTACATATCCAGACCTTGTAGAGAGGTTAATAACAAAGTTGCTTAACATTCGCGAACTGGGACGTCAAAATTTAGAAAACTCAAAGTATCGCCAAAAATATTACTACGACCGAAAGGTATCCTCAGTTAATTACCACAAAGGCGATCAAGTACTGGTTTTAAAACCAAAAAGAGATAAATTCAGCGACGAATACGATGGGCCTTACACAATTATCGAGATCTTAAAAAACAACAATGTAAAGATAGCTGTGAGCCCCCGTCGAACTAAGGTTGTCCACATGGACAGAATAAAAAAGGCCTATACGCCACCAGACTGCGCCGTCCCTAGGGACATTACGGCAAACCATTAGCAACTTCGCAGCGCTAAATTCAAAAGTGGTGGGGACTACACAAGAGCTCATTCTAAAAAGTGACGCCACGCCAAAACCACGTCCAAATTTTATAAAAAAAAAAAAAGAAGAAAGAAACAGAGGCAGAAACAAAAGCAGAAGAAAGCTAAGGTAGGAACAGCATAAAACTCATATTAATTAAAGGAATAAATTATATCCGAATCATTAAAACAAATACGTGATATGTCGGTACAGAAATCATGTCAATCAGATCACCCGATGAAAAATGGGTACACCGTCGACGCGAGGAGGATCAGGAAGATCACTACCTAAAACTTTTACGGATGGTCTGTTTAAAAGCCAAGTGGCCCGGATTCCGAACAGATCTGAGCGATTTATACCGGCGGAAAATTTGTTATCCGTGTTACAAGAACTTAAAAGCGGAAGATACGCAATATTATACGCCCGCTAGCCGCCACCTATTAACCCTACGAAGGAACTTAATAAACTTTAAGTATTGTCTGATTTGCACTCGACAAATTTTTAACTACGGTGTAGCGGCACAATGCACCGAGTGTGTTGAAGCATTCACTCACATAAGCTCAAATAATGAGGAAGCCCTTGACTTGGGGCTATCCTTAAACGTTTTAGAGGCACATGAAAGAGGCCAATCACGGCCCCAATAAATTACTATATATATATAAATATTCAAGTCTAAATTCTATTACCTTCCTAATAAATCCATTCATTTCCCGTTACCTTCGTATCCCTGTTGAGCGAGCGAGAACAATAATCCTGCAACAAGGACGAGCCGGGCGCGATGTAAACAAACCGCGCATTCCTGAACGATAGTAAATAGAATAAGATAGAAATTTTTCAAGGAATCACGAACCCCAAACAATAAGAAATAGAATAGCATTACGAATAGAAAAGGACAGAAAAATTCAGGGGAAAATGTACTCAATAATGGGGATAGAGTCAGTCACAATACGGTGTAAGGAGAACCATATGTATATAAGAGACACTATACAGCTAGGTTTCATTCGGTCTCGAGTACTTCAAAATCAATCACATTAAGAAATAGTTTTGCAAAATGCCCAACCGATCGGGAAGAAGGCTAAAACGTATTAGAACGCAAGCAAGTTTAAAACATTCAAATCAAAATTCAACATCACCATCTTTACCATGGAAATTAAAAAAAATAACAGTGCCAGAAGTGGACTGGCAACCGTATACGAAGCTCACTCATTCCGACCCACGACAACGCGCGTGGAAATATATATTTTTATTTGGCACGGGGAACGCACCACCTCCGACAACAGGGACAACGATCAATCCCAGTGAAAACGTTAAAATATTTAAAAAAATTGAAGAAGAAATCGAGGGCCAGACTTTTTCTCGCAAACCGGTAAACCAACGCAAAATAGAAAATCTATAAATACATCTCTCGGGACGAGAGAAAAACCGGGCGGTGAGATGTAACGTTCCGCTACCACCGCCATAAATTTTTCCTTTTATTTTTCATATATATTGTTAATTTCCTTTATTATACGTAAGATATTATACAACGCGTGCGAGAGCGTGTTCAAACAGCGCGCGAAAGACCGAGTGACGCGCAACGCATGCGCATAACCTTTAATTCAAAAGGTAAACTTAGTGCCGCGAGTGAATCAAGCGCGCGTGCGCACATCGAACGAACAACCGGACGCCGAATTATCCGAACGTAGTGCGCGAGTGGCGCGAAACGGATGTGAATATTAATTGGTGCGCGAGATCGCACAGCGAGTGATTGGTGCGGGCCAAGTACCACAAATCGGTATAAATAGAGGCCCGCCAGCAGCAGGAGGGCAGACTTGGTTCTGCAACCGAACCTAAACGAGGCCGCTTCCATCAGCCCCTCAGTCTAGCAGATCTAGAAGAAGTTTATCTTAAACTCTGAACCTCCACATCCATACGAGGTCGCTTTCTACAGCCCCTCAACTTCCATACGAGGTCGCTTTCTACAGCCCCTCAACTTCCATACGAGGTCGCTTACTACAGCCCCTCATTCTAAACCAACTACCTCCAAGCGTGGGCCAGCTTATAGGCACCAGAAGACAACGACCAAATACGAAGGAAGGAAGCTACTATTTCACCTACCATCTGGGGACGCCCTAACCGGCTACCTGGCTACCATCTGAGGTCGCTTTAACTAGCCCCTCGGCTTCCATCCTAGAAAGCGTAGGCAAGCTTATAGCCAACTGGAAGCCACATCTATCCTCGAGAAGGAACGCTCACTATATCTCAACTAACATTCCAAATCGACCTAGTGTCGTATCTTGTATTACACCGACTTCGTGTCGAGACCTTATACTATATCTTTATACGCCTCAATCATAATTATATTCTTAATTACCGACTTAGCGTCAGGAACCGAAATCATAATTATATTCTTTATTACCGACTTAGCGTCAGGAACCGAAATCAAAATTATATTCTTTATTACCGACTTAGCGTCAGGAACCGAAATCAAAACGATTTACCGACCGATACGACGTTACTTATTACTTTATTTCTATTAATTGTCATAAATCGCACGACTCAGTGTCGTATTATATGTTCTATTTCGACCTAGAGTCACTACCATTTACTTTTGAATAAATCATTTTCTTATTTATTGTTAAAAGAAGGACTCTCGTATCTAGAAATTCATTTCTTAATCGCACGCCACCCGAACCAAATCCCACAAATTCACGGGTAAACCGCTCTACTCGTGAATCTCCTGTAAGGAACGGCAACGTCTCGTTCGAGAACGTTACACAAGTTAAGAAGTCACTTGTTTTACAATGGGTACAGACGTCGTCGGTGTTTAAACATTATGTAATATTTCGGTTGATTAGGTGTCGTTGAACGCTGGGGATCTACAACTTTCTTCTGTGGAGATAGGAATAATTTTGTACTGTTGGATGTAAAAACGGCCTCAGGACACTCGGGCCCTTTTTGCATAAAACGCATAATTAGGTTTCACATTATATTTCTACATACCTATGGCCTCTAAATTTCATTGCCGTATTTTTAAAATTGACAGAGCTATGGGAAGTTTTGTGAACTCGTATCTAAGCACACATTGACTATTTTTATGACTATATTTTTTTAATACGTTTATATTTTTTAAATATTTTATATTTTTTAAATATTTTACATTTTTTAAATATTCCATATTATTCAATATTCTATATTTTCAAGTATTATGCAAATATTAAATAAATAATGAAAAATAATGTTAAAAAGCAACATTTTTTTCTATATTTCTCCATTTCCTGCAAAAAAGGCGTGGAAGTGCTATAAGTAATTTATTACATAATTCGAATTATAGTAATGCAACTACAAAGGAGAAATATACATTTTTTAAATATTATAGACAGTTATATAACAACTTCTAACTTCGTAATGTTTAGAGATACTTTTCTCGAAACTGACTTATGGTAGGGCTCTTACTTTTCGCGAGTTTCGGGTTACCCGGGTACCCGGTGAACCGGGTCCTACCCGGTTACCCGGGCGTAACCCGGGTCTGCGGGTAATACGGTTACGATTACCCGATACTCGTATTATACGGGTAATCGACGAAATACCGGTAAAAAATATAATTACTAATGAACAACACAATTAAAAAGATATTGTTGACCTCGTTGTTTAAGCTAAAATGTGTGACCGTACTTAACGAAAAACAATAGTATTAGTTTCAGTTTTTTACTTACATACTACAATTTTTTGCATAATATACATATAAGTCAAGTGTAATGTTTATCACGATCCACTGCAATAACTGGTTAACTTTATTTCGTCGATTACACAGTTCGACAAAATTTGACTTTTTTCGGACTTGTAACATTCATTAGCCGTTTCTTATAGGTTTTCGAGCGCTGAAAACGAATCCGCAAACCATTTGTTGCCATCACCCCCAGTTTTTGAGAAATTCGATTTTTATTATTATTATTATTATTATCTTAATATCGCCTATCCAACCTCGAATCTAATTGTACTGTAGAATGCAAGACGAGCCTCGGTGCCATAAGTCTTATGGCACCGAGGCTCGTCTTGCATTCTACAGTACAATTAGATTCGAGGTTGGATAGGCGATATTAAGATTTGATGGGGGGTAAACAAACACCTCCCACTGCCCCCACTGGCTACCTTGTTTCCCACTTTTGCACTTTATAACTAAGAGAATTAGAATTCGAATGAAATGGTAATCAACATGTCCTACAATTTTCTATAACTTCCCCATTTACATCTGAAATTCTATTCGGCCTTTGAAAAACCATTTTGTGATCTTCTATAAAACGTGAATATTTCACACAAATACAATTTTTTACTGTTTTATTTTGAATTTGAGAAACACCTCTATTACAGTCATTTATTATCATTGATTCGAATTCTTCAATAAAGGGAAATCTATTGCAAATGGAAATTCCAGGAGTGGAATCCCATTTAAATTGAATTAATTTCCATTTTCCAGTATTTTCGATTACTTCAAAATTTTGTTATATTTCAAAGTAATAAATCTTTTTGATAAAATCGTTATTCCTATTCTAGAGTAGCCATAATTTTTATACGCGTAAGAAGGTTAACGATTACATAGTAAGATTCGCAGACCTTATCAATTGTCTTCAAACATGCCAACAGCGCTGAAAAGTTTGAGCATAACGTAAAAACAAACTGTAGGCGCTGAATATTCAAACGCTCAATTTTCCCTGTACAATCTTTCGTTATCACCAATCCCTTCTCTTTTTTCACCGTTATCTGTTTAACAATTCCCCGGAAGGTCAGAAGCTCATATTTAATGCAAGAATACCAGTCGTAATTTCGCATTCGCCCGTAGTTGCTCCTCTGTTCAAAACCCTTCTTACACCTTGCATTCAAATCCAAGAAACAATCGATCGTCACTTTTCACCCGGGGAATAAAAACACGTGGGCACCTTGTAAGCGAATAAATCAATTTTTACAGATTCCCATTTTTATTCGAACATCTATATATAATTCCCATTCCTCCCCATTCTACTGGACTTAAAAAATATTTCGTTTCTTTAGTAACATGTTAACGCCATGGTTACTGGCGCTCTGCATTGGCGCAATCAACTTGGGGAGCAGATCAGCGGCTGCTTCTCCACCGCCTTACAACCATCCGTTGAATGTGAGCTTCGAGTGGAAGTATATGGACTTCGATTTCGAGAATGAAACACAGAGGTTGCAGGCCACTCAATCTGGCCAATACGATCACACGAAATGTTTTCCCATAGACGTTGACCGCTGGCGAGGTAAAGTGTGCTGTGCTTCCTAAGAATTGATGGTGGTGCATTTAGTGATAACAGTGTGTCGGTGTCTTCTTTGAATTTTGGTTTCTTTTGGGAGTTCCTATGCTATTTATTTTTTGTTTGAAGATTTAACGTTTGTCACCATAATAAGGGACGAAGGGGTGCCTTCGTCTTTGAACGTGATATCCAAGAAAACGGGCGACGGTGGGCCTCTTCTTAAACCTTATCCTGATTGGAGTTGGACTAAAACGGACTGTACTGGTATCACGAGTGTTTATAGAGTCGCGGTAAGCATAATTTTATAATGTCATTGAGTTCCCCCGGGTGGGGGATTATACAAAGTGCAGGTGGAGGTTTGTTTGAATTGACTTCTGAATGGTAGATTTTGTTCGCTTCCGTTTGGTTTCATAATCTGTCGATTTTATTGTGTTTCGGTTGGTTTGTTTTGATTCTATTGGATATGGGTCTACTCGGTTCTGTTTGCTTCGAACACGATATTATTTTCCCCCACAGATTCCTTCCCTCGTTATCCACTATTAAGTCTAAAATGACGCTGGTAAAATCATTTCCTATCAATATGAGTTCAATTACATTGCACATTATTCTCAGATCGACTGCTGCAGCAGATTGTGGGTGCTGGACACCGGTGTGCTCGGCGGGAAAGCGATATGTTCGCCACAACTTCTCGCCTTTGACTTGGAAACCGCGACATTATTAGAAAGGGTGACCATATCGCATGACGTCGCAGTGAATTCCACTAGTGGGAAAGGGTTGTTGGTCACCCCGATCGTTCAAACTTTCGGACCTCGTTGTGAGGAGACTTACGTAAGTGCTACTTTCCTATCTTAAATAAATATCTTCGATAACTTCTATTGTATAAGATCAATGGTTATAATACGGATGAAGAATTTCTCAATTAATATTTACAAAGTGTTTCAGTGGTAGTCCCTGTATGTCCCACATTCTATCCCAAATTCCCCCAAAATGATGGTGACATACTATATCTATGTGTATCGACACAAAACAAAATTCAATTCGCGTCCACACTATCTTAAGCTCCCTATAAACATTAACAGCATCCCAAATCTGTGAGTATCCACTCAAAATAGAGTTAAATTCGCGTCCACTCTATTTTAAACTCTCCATAAACATTAACAGCATCTTAAATCTGTGTATCGAGTGAAAATAGTACAGTATTGTCTCCCTGTAAGCTCGGTTTGGTGCACCCGATACAGGCTTGTCGCTATCCCCACCACTTCTGTCTCACTCTTGTCCGGCGAAGGCGAGAGCGAGATGGAACGAAAGCGAGCGAGAGCCATTGAAAGCGAGCGAGGACGGTACGAGACAGACGACGCGTTGATATTTTGTCTCGCTTCGTCTTTCGGACGCCTGACACTCCGTCCTTTGCATCCGTGCCCGTCGCGCACGCCCGCCGCGCACGCAAAGCGTTCCATCTCGCTCCCCCTTCGGCCAGAAAGAAGCGAGAAACGAACACTCGGAATTAGGGCTCTGTACCCGATATAGGCTCAACGCCGGTCCCGCCCAGCGACCATATAGGGAGACAATACTGTATTTCACATGTCCAAATATATTCTGTACTCCTCATAAATATAAATAACGCCCCATATCTGTGTATACAGCCTTAAAATAGTGTTTTGTAACAGGTGTATATGGCAGACGTCGAGGGGTACGCCTTATTGTTTTACAACCACAAAACCCAAACCATTGAACGATTTACCTCGAGTGCGCTGGTGTACGATCCACAACTGTCATCGACGACTTACACGATCGAGGGACAGAGCTTTACATTAGAAGACGGCCCAGTAGGAATGGCCTTGTCCCCTATATCCCAAGAACTCTACTTTAGTCCCATGTCGTCCCACAACATGGGTTCCATTAACACGAACGCCGTCATTACAGCGAAAAGCAACGACCTGCCGTTCAAAGAGTAATTACTGTGATAATCTGTTTAAACTTTTAGATTAAAAGTGTCATAGTTTTGCCAAGTTACAAGGTTTAAGAGATTTTGGAAAATTTCCGAGGACCGTAAAAAGCTTTCCAAATACTAACGGTTCTAGAATGTTCAAAGTAAAGTTTTATGGCATTTATGGAAATTTAATGGCATATTGTGTTAAATTGTAGACATAAAAATGTTTTACGCACCCAATCGAGCGCGAAGGCTATGACGTACGAGGGAACCCTCTTCCTTGGATTGGTGAACAACACAGCGATCGGGTGCTGGCACGAATTTTTGCCACTAGAAGAAAATAATATTGTGAGTAGTGCAACTGTCAATACAACAAGATAATATCAATTGTATTTTCCCTTTGAATCTTACTAAAAGAAACTAGAAATTGTCTGAGACTGATCTGAATTGGTTCGAGTGTACTTAAGTAGTAGTGAGAAGAAAAGAAATTCGTTAGAAGACCTGTGCTTGGTACCCACCAGTCTCCATACTAGATCGCCCACTAAACCCCGAAACTAGTTCGTCGTTCCGACTACACAGAATTCCCGTCCACTTTTCCAGCTTCTGCTTGAGCTGGCGGATTCAGCTATGTGATTCAAGAATTGATGCTCTACCGAACCGAAAATTCGCTGGCTTGTTCGTAAAAGTGACCAACTCCAAATTTCTGAATTTTCGATAAATGCAAATTTCATTGTAGGCGTTCGGCGTTTAGGAATGGCCTTAGGAATGAGTTTGGGTAGTGATACAAACCCAAATTTGAGTTAGAAAATGTAAATTTGAGTTTTGAGGAGAGGAAAATCCAAATTTGAGTTTTAAGGAAGGGGAAATCTAAACTTGAGTTTTACAGAAGGGGAAATCCAAATTTGAATTTTAAGGAAGGGTTTATCCAAATTTGAGTTTTCAGCAAGGGGATATCCAAATTTGAATTTTAAGGAAGGGTTTATCCAAATTTGAGTTTTCAGCAAGGGGATATCCAAATTTGAATTTTAAGGAAGGGTTTATCCAAATTTGAGTTTTCAGCAAGGGGATATCCAAATTTGAGTTTCGAGGACGGCTAAATCTAAATTTGAGTTTTAAGGAGGGAGAAATCCAAATTTCACTTTGAATCCCTCCCCAAACTCAAATTCAAGTTGAAATTATCCTTACTATACTACTTTAGCACATAGGTGGCGCCCCGTCGATTTCGGTATTTGTATGTAGAGTTCGGAAAAAAGTTCGGAAAATCGTTTTTCTTTTTCACCTACAATATTATTACAATAAATCAGGTAATAATTGGAATCTATTGCAAAATACATAAGTCTCTCCGCATATGTATTCTTATTAATCTATTGTAAAAATTTCCAAAGTAATTGCTTGCATTAATGCTCAAAAATTTTAAGATGGAATGAAGTACTTTGTCAGTTGTACTAACAAGCCAGCTAATTGCTATTGTAATAAATTGACGATCGAAATCGTACTAAATTGAAATGAGAATTGATATCACATTCAAGTGAAAATCGAAGGTTTAATGAATATATTATAGAGACTACTATAATGAACTGAGTATTTAAATGAAGCTAATTGCACAGAGTTAATAAGCAATTTTTGGGCAAGAACGAGTGTGACAAGTCAAGCCAGAGATTAAGAAATTGTTTTTCAGCTTTAAATCGAAGCATAGATACTCGCTTCAGAGATACATTGCAGGCTTTTCTACCCATTGCAGATTGTGATCAGCCAAAATTCCGAGACGCTTCAATTCACCAGCGGTATGAAAGTGAAGACTTCGGAGCTGGGAATGGAGGAGTTACTAGTGTTGACGAATCGTTATCAAAAGATAGCAACGGGAACCATGAACTTCAGCGACGTCAACTTCAGAATAGAGTCAGCCAACGTGAAGGAAATGATTATCGGTACTCCTTGCGAGCCAGTACTTTTTTACAAAGGTCGGAAGACCCACTAAGAATTGTATTAATGTATATTAATATTATACATTACTATAATTTCTCATTATGTACATTTCCTTTGTAATAAACAAATATATCCAACGAATCTTGTTTCTTTCGCTACTAACTCGCACAACACATCACAACTGCATTGACCGAAACACAGAAAGGTATTCAACAGAATATTGGCGACCAAGTTATCTTATTGTTAGCAGTACAGAAAAAAAACCCACAATTTTCGAAAAGACCCCGTACTTCGTTCAGCAATTTTAAGTGTTATGGCCCCGAGTCTTTCTATTATTTCATTGCACTTCAAATTCCTTTCTACTTTCGAAATGTTTTGCCGATGCGTCGTAAAAACCGCATAACGTACACAGCATGTTAATCAGCATAAATTCGAACGATGGCTTCCTGGAATTGATTGGTGTCTAATTACCAAACTACGCTTCCTTAGTGGCGGTGAAAACGTGGTCAATGCTAATTTTTGTAAATTATCGCAAATTTATGCGAATTGTCGACGCCACACGGGAACTTACGTAGACTAACACTAATCGGAAGTAGTTAGGCTATGCCGATTCTGGCTCAAGTGGAGGCGAGGGGGTGAGGCGGGGCGGGGGGAGGTACCGCGCTCTTCCGCGAGATGGGCGAGGGGGTGAGGCGGGGAGGGGGGTACTGAGTTCGTGGGTGAGGGGGATGACGTCACAGGGGAGGGGGGGTTCAAGATGGCGTCGACCGAGTTCGTGGGTGAGGGGGGTGACGTCACAGGGGAGGGGGATTTTCAAAATTTTCAAAATGGCGTCGCGCGCGCAGGTCGAGTTTGTCGGCGAGGGGGTTGACGTCACAGGGGAGGGGGAGGATTTTCAAATTTTCAAAATGGCGTCGCGCGCATTTCGTGTTGGCGCCACCTACTGGACGTTTAAGGTACTTTGGGCCCGCGTCGGTATTTGGGCCCGTCTTGGTAAATTTTCCAGGTTTTTCATACATTTCGTGTTGGCGCCACCTATTGGACGTTTAAGGTACTTTGGGTCCGCGTCGGTATTTGGGCCCGTCCTGGTAAATTTTCCAGGTTTTTCATACATTTCGGGTTGGCGCCACCTATTGTACGTTTAAGGTACTTTGGGTCCGCGTCGGTATTTGGGCCCGCCATGGTAAATTTTCCAAGGTTTTCATACGTTTCGTGTTGACGTCACCTGTTGCATGTCTAAGGTATATTTGGGCACGCGTCGCCGCCGCGCAATCTCCGTACGTGTGCGGGGATCGGTGCGCAGGCGCGACCGCGAACGATTCGTGGAAATTCAAATCGCGTCTTCGATGATGATTTCTGAGAAAGAGGGTGGACCATGATTTCGGAGAGAAGATAAGGAAATATTTGAATCGTGGGACCGATACAGCATAAACATAGAGCGATAATTATTATTATTATAAATCAATCATCGCGATAGCCCATGGAATAAACATTGCACCGCGACATGCAGTGTGTTTATATCTATGGAATAAACATTGCACCGCGACATGCAGTGTGTTTATATCTGAGCAGGATCGAACACGTTTCGGGCGCCTACGTGCACACTCTTCGTGCCGTGTGTTTATGTTTCAATCGTGGGACCGATGCAGCGCACGTGCAATGATGTGTACATATAGCGATAATTATTGTAAATCAATCGGTGCGATAGCCCTTGGAATAAACACGACATTGCAGTCGATGATAATTTCTGAGAAAGAGGGTGCGTTTATATATCTGAGCATTGACTTTTCCCAAGACTAGGACCTCTAAGAAGTACCCTCGAGAAAACGCAATGTCCCCGAAACAATAAATTAGGCGTTCCTTTCACGCGAGCAGCTAAGCGATAATTATTCGGGCTAGAGTTCCAAGTATTTTCACGATCGAGAACAGGGCGACGTCTCAAGCACCCTTCTCGAGGGTCTGCAAGTCAAGCGTCGTGGGAGCGTGTAAGGGCGAAAAGAATTCGTACATAGACCCGCAGACATCTGGTTTACAGTAGATCCAGTGTCATGGTCAAGCGTCGTGGGAACGTATCCGAACCCACCCCTCCCTATTACCTATCCGGAAACGCAATTGACATTCGCTAAGACCACGCCTCTAAGAATTAATATATGGATAGGAATATGTATGAAAGGATATTATAAATAACGCGTTACATGTATTGATGTGAAAGTCATACATTTATTATTAAAACATATATATATATATATACATGTACTATAGTGGTACGTGGTTTACATCACGCAGCATGGATTGTAATCCTAACGCTAACAATTCACAATCAATCAAAGAATGCTGCTCAAAGGTCTCACTTTCGGAAATTAATTTCACATAATTCGTTGGTACGGAAGCGGTACGTAGAACTTCCACGAATGCAGCATATTTACTGCTTACAGAGTACATATTTTCAGTCAACCAGGTGAACATATGATTGATGCAATGGTCATACGCGAACAGTTTTCGTATCGTAACTTCCGTCATGTATAAGCTAACGCGATTATCGGTGATTTTAATAAGTTGATCGTCATGCATACGCGTGAATTCGAGTCGCAAATGATCAATTACGATGTGGGTTTGGGGCGATGTTGCGTTGCTGCGTAATCGTTGGAGTATGTCCGCCTCGTTTTGCAGTAGGAGCTTCCACGTCGACATTGAAAAGCACACCTCGCTACCTTTGTTGTCGACTATGGCGATCTCGACGCGGCACGAATCCATGCCAATGCGAATTCCAATAGTTAGACGTTTATAAGCTGTTGAGGTTAGTGGATAATCACGCCCCAAGATCCGTACTATCGATGGTTTTGGTGTTTTCAACGTTTTTGGCGTTGTGGATCCAGAACTGTAAGAAACATGTACATGAAATTAATGCATCGTTCGTTGGCGTTTACAGTGAAAGAAGTAAGTGAATGGAGTATGTGTAAAGTGTATAGTAACGTATGTATACATACCTCATATTGGTCTGTTGGCGTTTATTTGGAATGCCACCAGCGTTGTCGGATGTGCAGGATGAATCGTTTAAGCTTCGTTTGTACATTTTGATATACAATACGTATGATTCTCATCGACGAAAAAATGACGCGGGCGATACTTGTTAGCACTCGAGCGTACGTGGTGAACTGATGCCTATAAGACTGACCGACGTCACTTTATACTGATTCACGTACACATACACGTCAATGTGTGAAAGTATATCGCATCAGTGATGGCGATGGTCAAGACGCGTGTGTTTACCGCACAAGGGTTAGAGAATACGTGGCAAATTCAAATGGTGTGCATGTCAAATTCAAGGAACATGCATACCACAGAAGAGTCAGAGACGATTTGCGATGTAAAACATAAAAGTGCGAGTCATAAAAGTATACTATAAGCTGGAATAATTAGTTTCATATTATAAAATCATCGAGGAAGAATAAGAAAAAGAAGAAGAAGGAGGAGGAGGAGGAGGAGGAGGAGGAGGAGCAGGAGGAGCAGGATGCAGAGAAACTGTGACGTAACCATCCCCACCATGCCTCAAGACTACCCTACCTGAAAACTATCCCTACCCTTGCAACGCGTAGGGCCATCGTTCTAGGCTAGGGAAACGAAACGTATATAAGGGTGTCGACCACCACCGCACGGGACAGTCTAGTTATCACAAACATTTTTTTATAAAAAATCATGGACGCGTTTGAAGCCAGTTTATACGCCGCGGCGCAAGGAATGAATGCATTTCAAATGCAGCGATGCATCGTAAGTATAGTTTCGTGAAAATTAAATTTGTGCGCGTGTTCCATTCGATGGTATTCTATTGAAGTTGCGCATTTGTTACAGCAAAGGCATGGGGAAATTGAACGTGCGTGGCATGACGAGCGTGATGCGATCGTCCAAAAAATTGTGAGTATAGTTTTTGTGTAAATGGAATTATTAGTGCGTGCATTCAATTGGACGGTCTTCTAGCAAAGTTATGCGTTTGTTTCAGCGCGAACGCGATGACTTGATGAGAGCATGGCGCGTGGAGCGGCGGGATATAATTCATTTTCTCGTAAGTGATGTTTCGCAAAAAAAAAAATTGATGTGCATATACCATTCAACAGTGTTTTAATCGAATCACATGTTTGTTACAGCAAGAACGTGAAAATCAAATGGCTGAGTGGAGCCATGAATATTTGGGGACTGTCGGGCGCCTCGTAAGTGACGTTTCTGAAAAAAATTATTCTGATACGCGGACACCAATCGACGATGTTTTAATCGAGTCGCGCGTTTGTTTCAGCGTCGGGCTGACATCGAGGCCCATGCACGCGACGGGGATCGCGACGCCATAATCCAGTTGTTGGTAAGTGATGTTTCGCACAAATGATCCGCATAGACCATTCAATGATTTTTAATCGAGTCGTGTGTTTGTTTCAGCGTCGCCAATACCCGACACAGGAGGACGGGAGGATACCAGAAGAATTGAGACTGAAGATACAATCAGCCCGACGCACGTGGCGTGAGGACACGTTGCAAATTGAATTTTTATCATTTGAAGGAGACTTTTGGTATCTCGAAAGATTATTCAGAGAGTGAGTACGAGTGAATTTTATTTGTTTGGTGTTTCACGTGCTATTACTAACGTTTCATATAATAATTTGGTGTTTTCTCTGTGTGTTGCAGGATGTGACGTCAAGGAAATTTTTTTTTAAATATTTTTAAATATTTTAAATATGAAATATATTTTTAAATAAATATAATTTTTATTCAAAACAGTGTGTGTTTATTCATGTACATCCATCCATCCATGCGTACTTCAAATTATAATATCAGTATTTGCGGGAAATAACGTTTGTATGGGAGGGATATTCTTGCTCGCGGGTAAAGGAAGCAGCCGTCGCTGTCATTTCACTCATCACCGTCGTCGTTGTGTTCATCGCTATAGAAAACAAAAAAAAATAATTCTTACATATTCGTTTTCTGCATATGACGCGTAAAGTAGATGCAATGCGTGTGTAGGACTTACATTAGGTAATGCTGCGTATATAATTCCATATTTTCCCGACATTCTCCAACGCGCAAACACCGCAATTCTTGTGAAATGCGCATCGAAAGGCATTCGTTGAAGACATAGACCTCAGGTTAGGAACGTCAGGGTCCACGGTGTCCGGCATGATCCCGCAATAATCATCGTCAACGTCATAGCCGCCGTCGTCTTCGACAGTTCGAGCGTTGTTGTTGGTATTGTTGTTGTTGTTGTTGTTCTCGATTTTTCGCCCCGTCAGTTCGTACAAATTGCATACATCCTCAACGATTATGTCAGGTAGTAGTTGCAGCATCCAGGTTTTCTTTTCCGCACCTTTCACGATCACGAAGTCAATGTTCGCGAGTACACTGGCGAGAAGTCCCGGAAGTTTAGAGTATGGAACGTAGCCGTCAGACCAGCGAAGCCCGTGATGATGCTTCGCGAGCCAGGATGCTTGATGTTGCTCCCGCGAATTCAGATGTTCCCAGAAGTATGGCGGTTCGAAGATCCAATGGCTGATCGTCGGTGTTTTATCGTTGTTGATGTTTGCGCGAATAGCGATCTCTTTGACGACGAACTCGCGTTCGATATTGCAACCTTGCAGATCTACAATGGCGAACATTATTATTCGTTTAGGTAGCACCGTCGGCGACGGTGTCGGAACAGTGACTGAGGTCTTCGACATCGACGTTTTAAAACAGTAGCAGTATCCGCAGTAGTAGTAGCAGTAGCAGTAGTAGTAGTAGTAATAGATCTCGTACGCACGCTATATTAGTTTGCGTACCATGTTGGTTAAAGGGCCGTATTCGACTATACGATCGTGTATGAACAAACAGACGGCTGAAGTATTAGCGGGGATATTTTCTTTGCATTCGAAATCTATTCGCACGTCCACGGTAGCGCTCTTCAACGATTCGTTTTGCCTAGAACAATCTATGACCACGATAGGTGCGTATTTAAGGAATTCGTTCGCGCTCAGCAACGGTTCTCCGTGACCGTAGTACGATCGGATGAAATTCGCATACATATTGTACATGATCGCGAATTTATATTTGGGAAAATCTATTTGCATGTCATCGTACGGATACGTCTCGGAATTTAGGTAGAGTCGAAAGTTTGTGAGATTATTCGGGTCGAATATCCACGCGGGTTTATTTGGACGATTCTTTCGATCCGTTTGCATGCCAAATAACACGTATCGAGGTTTCTCGATTTGCGACGTAGTTTTCACGGTCCACGTGTGTTTCGTTGTTGCTTGCAGTAACGGATACTCGTGCACGCTCCACGATCGGAAACTCATCGCGATCGGTCGTTCGCTTTCCAAGATCCGCAGCATCGATAGTTTATTCACTTCATCCAAAACGACGTGGGGCATACGCCACTGCACCTTGCGTATCTCCAGTTTCGGGATCGCAGTGGCGGAGGTGCAGTGCATCGCGTTCGAATCGTCTCGCGCCCGTATAAGAATTAGCTCGTGTCGCGCGTTCATCACGATGCGTTTGTAATCCTCGCAGAATCCTAATAACACGTTCAGGGGTACGCAGAAATTGAAAGCGCCCGAATGAAAAGTATCCTTATCGTAATCGATGTCATAATTCCAACCGGCATTCGCAAGCGCTTTGCTTCTCTCGGCGGACAATGAAACGAAATTTTTCAAGGTGGTAGTGATTCCTGGATTTCGACAACGATCGATCTCGACACCGTTCAATTCGTATCGAATCTCATCGAACATGAACGCGACGCAATTATTGTCGAGAACAGCGGTCGCGGACGTTGGCGGGCCTTTCGCGTCTTGCGCTGTCAACGTACCACGACCTTCGATGTAGAGGAAACTTTCGCACGGAAGCGTGTACAGATCTTGCTGCTGTATGGGAATTCTTATCTCGTCGCTATTGTCGAACGTTGTGTTGGCGTACGGATTATACGTGTGTAATTCGATCTTCGTGATGCGATTGTCGAAGGTTGGCGTATTCGCCACGTCCAAAATAATCGACATCGTGGTTGCGTGTCTAATAAGCGACGATGAAACCTAGCGATCGCAGGAAACGCGCGTTTCGACGAGTCAACGGCTTTCTTATGCTTCTTAGCGGTCCTCTTCTTATGGCTCCTCCCGTCTTTATTCTTCTTACACTTTCGCCTGTAGATAAAGGGTCTCGTAGGTGACGCGAGACAGAGACGGTATGAGTATCAGCGGCGATTGATGATTCGTACGTGTGATCTAACACTAACATACTACACACGTGCGCATACACGTACGGTCACGCTACCTATCGCGCGGACGTCGTTGAACGTGTAAACGAATCGTTATTTCTTCTCCACGGAAATCTATAGGACGATCGTGTTGATCGACGATGCACAACGTTAGATCGTGTATTGCTCGTGCGACGATCGGCAGGTAAATGACGTGTCGCGGAGTTTCCGATATCTTATATCCTGGCGGCACGCGAGGCGAAAATTCGTGGATCGTGTGAACCTGTTTATCGTTGCTGTACGCGCCGGTAGTGACGTTGCACGTTACTCTAATCACGTTAACGTTTATGATATTTACGGGTCCGTTGGACTCGTGCCAGATTCTCGGTAATAAGACGCGATTCGGGGAAAATCCTAGCAACGAGCCCACATTGTTCGGTTTCGTAAAGTCTACAAAGAACGAACAATATAGCTCGCTTTTCATGGTGTTGTTGTTTGCTCGTAGCATTAGAGGGTACTTGTCGTCATCGTCGTTCTCGCTGTTACCGCGTCTTCGAGGATATCGATCGAGTATTCGTTGCTTCAGATACTCTGCGATAGCGTCTAATTCGTAGGAGCCGTGGGGAATCGTAATGCATTCATTAGCGGCGTCGACGATGGAGTTGTTTTCGGTGTCATAGTTCACGACGAAATAAAATTTATCGTTGCTCGAGTCAATGTTCGGTATAGTGTGAAACGTCTCCAAGTCCGCGAGTCCTAATTCGTATTGACCATCACTCAAATCTATCGGCGGAAAATAGTTTACCGTGAGCACGCTGCTGCGACCCGTTAACGTGAGCGTGAACGACATATCATAGATTACACTCGCGTGACGGAGAGAGGGGAAGTGACGCGCGCGTAGGAATACTCGGCAATTTATCGATATTATGAGTCTTTATTATAGAAGGTGTGAATCGCCATTACGCATGGATACATTGTAACATAATCTTAGTACATACAAACACACACGCACACCGATAGTAATATTAGTATATAGGCCATAATTCCATAGACTTTTGCTGTAAAAATTGCATGCACAAGCGACCGCAATTCATCTCGTCGAAACGTTGAAAACGATTGTGATTGTACGTGATGGTTGTACCGCGTCCGAAATAGTAGATCATTTCCGCGGGAGGTCGCAGATTCCCAAAACTATCAAAGTACTGTACTCGCGGTCCGCGTTTGGCGTACGCGACCCAGTGCGTACCGGTGCCTCGATTCTCATCCAGATTCGCGATACCGCATTCGTTGCTTCGTACGCGCGTGGGAAGCGTGTCGCGCATAAACACCCCTCGAAAGAACGGGATGCTGGCGCATTCGCGTTCTAATTGCAGGTTCGTCATAGGTTGTTGCGTTATCGCCGCCACCGTCGCCACGCGCCTATGCGATCGGCGTTTTTTTTTTTCTTTGTTCGTAGTCGTCGTTGGCGTCTCGGGTTCAAGCCCGCGCCTCGCTTGTACGGTGTCAGATGCATCCCTCGCCCCTCCATCGCCCGATTATGACGCAAAGTCTCTTCCAGCTGTTTTCGAGAGGCCTTCGAATCGTTTACCGCTTTGGTTATACCAGCCGCTCCACCTGCCAATGCCCCGATAGCTGATAAAGCAGGCAGCACGAACGGAAGAAATTGAAGAAAGCCACCGCGTTTCGCCACTCGTAGATTACGATATCGTCGCCGCCGTTGAGGATGTTTCTTTCCAAACTTTCTCTGTTTACGTTTCGTCCTTCTCATACCCATGCCGAGTTTAGTCTTAGCCTTCATCGTTGCCCACACTCCAGTCGCTACGGCTTTTTCGCCAAAGGTCGCGTCGTTCGCGAATACTCGTTCTCGCGCTCGTTCGGCTAACGCACGATCCGCCTCGTGTCGCCCCTCTAAATCCTTTCGACTAGAGTACGCGATATCGTGATCGCGGCACGCTGCGTCCAGAGGATTCACACCTTCGTCGCCACGAGCCAATCGCTTCAGCAAACGCGTTCCCGGTCCGCAGAACTGATAACCCGGAACGTGTAGTTCGAACGGCAGACGGTTTATGATGCCGTTAACGAGACCCGATCCAGTCTTCTTCTTCTGATTATTCTTCTTCTTCCTCCTCTGATTCTTTCCTAGTCCGTGAGACTTTGCGGTCGTTGGTGCAACCATATACGTTAGAATAGTCACGATAGCTACTACAATAATAAACGCGTACGCGCGCGTCACCGATCACTGTGATAGTGACCTGCGCGACGCGCGCCACGAATATAAATAGTTGATTATATAATATGCGATTCGCGAAACAGTCGGACGTTATTCGCGTGACCGCGAACAGAATGCTCGAGGATGATAGGGATCCGAGTCGATCGAACAGACACGGCCCGTTATTACCGCACAGCGTACGAGGCGTGATTTGCGGTCCGTCCGGGTGCGGAAAAACGAACGTACTTCTAAGTATGCTAGAGAGTCCGAACGGTTTGCGTTTCGAGAACGTGTACGTATACTCGAAATCATTGCATCAGCCAAAGTATCGATATCTCGAACAGGTGTTGTCGCTCGTCGACGGAATCGAATACTTTCCCTACTCGGACAACGCTGAGATCGTTCCACCGAGAGACGCTCGACCCGATTCGATCTTCGTGTTCGATGACGTGGCGTGCGACGAACAGAACGCGATACGCGAATACTTCTCCATGGGTCGCCACGCGAACGTGGATTGCTTTTATTTATGTCAATCGTACGCTAGAATACCGAAACATTTGATCAGGGATAACTCGAATTTTCTCATGCTGTTCAAACAAGATGGTACGAACTTGCGTCACGTGTACAACGATCACGTGAACACAGACATGACGTTTGAGTCGTTCAACGACTTGTGCGCGAGATGTTGGCGTCGACGATACGATTTCGTGGTGATCGATAAGGATAGTTCCATGTACGAAGGTCGATATCGAAGAGGATTTAACGAGTTTGTCGTAGCTCGTTGACATCAGTAAACCGCGAGTCATTCATCGAGCAACACGAAATGGCCAACGAACCGCCGACGACAACGACGACGACGACTGCTATAACCTCGAGTAACGACGACGCGAAGCATTCGCAAAAACATCGCCGACGTTATCGACAAAAAGGGACGAAACATCAAAAAGGATCGAAACATCAAAAAGGAACGAAACGTCGGAGCGCGGACGCAAAGGTGGAAATTGCCAAAGTCAGCGACGTTATACGTAAAAAGTGCTTGGCCTTGAAAATTGGTAAAATGGCTACGGAAGCGGCTGTGGAGGTGAGTACGCGTCCCATCGTCGAACCGCTGAAACGATTGATCGAAAACTCGTCCGCGTTGAAAATGCGCTCAACGCCACGATCGCGACCAGTGAAGAGGAAACATGAATACGATCAACAACAACAACAACAACAATCATCGAAGAGACTTCGACCCGTTACTCCGTTGTTAACCAAGGAAAGTCAAAATAACCTTCCAGATTCTAACGACTATGACGACGACGACGATGATGACAGCGACGATAACGACGACGCCGACAACGATAATGACAACAACAATGACAACGACAACAACACCGACGACGACGACGACGACGATGACGACGATAACAACGATGTTGACGATGATGTTGTTGATGATGTCGATGACAAAGACGATGAAAAAATTCAGGATGATGAGTCGTCAACAAAGGTTCATGATTTGGATTCGCTGCGCAACCCCGTCGACGATATCGAAGTGTATGTACGGAACGCCAAAGGACCCTTGTCGCGAGAATACCTGCGACTGTTCTTCACCGATACTAAGAAACGAATCGACAACGTGTACGGCGTATACTTGGGGTCCGACGAAGACCTAATGATCGGCGATTCCGTACTCGCAATCGACGAGGACGGTGACGACATTCGCGTCAACGGAACGCGATACGCGGGAACTCGGGGTTTGTACGAACTGCTGTTCATGCGAATACCCAGCGTTAGCACGTACACGGACGCGGATATTCACTCGTACCGACGTATCTTACTATCAACGAACGCGCATAAGCGAAACCATTCGCCGAGCAAGCGCACGCTGGGTAACAAGGGGTATAAGTATAAGAAAATCATATCCGCGATAATCGGTGGGGTGCGGACGTCGGGTATCAGACGCGTTAGGGGCATGGGTATGAATGGGGGTGCGGGCGACGCGGTCACGCGACGAGGACAAGGATTACCAATCGACGAATCGATGACGGTTACCGATAACGCGATCGATTACGTGTACTGGGACGATCCGAACGAATTGATCGATAGACTGAGATTGCTCGTAGCATCTCGCGCGGCAGGTCACACGGGTCACGATAACGAAATCGCATCCATCGTGGAGGAACTTCGCGAGGCCAAACATATCTTAAATTGAACGATTCGGTGATGGTTGCGTCAGTAGTGTTCGCGCACACGCATCGTTATGTCGGTGAACAAGTTTGGCAGCGCGTTACGCAACAACAACAATAATAACAACAACGACAACGACGAAGCGAGAATGGTAATGACGAGATTATTGTCCTCGGTGGACGAACGCTTTACCCAAAACATCGAAACGGCTATCGCGAGCGCGCGACTGGACGCCGAGTATCAACGATCTCAACTCGAGACGCGAGTACAACGAACGATGACGGATATCGTTAACGCGCAATTGTCTCGACTAGAGGATGATTTAAATAACGCGATGGAACGACGCTTGGATCACTTGAAAGACAGACTCGAAGAGTTGACGACGTCGATAACGACCACGGATCTGTACAAACGAAAGGAATCACGAAAAGCGAATGAGGGTTTACGACGACGACGATGATCAATGACTGTCTCAATAGCGGCTACGGCTCCGAAACGTCTAATAATAACGAACGATCGCGAAAAACGTGTATCGATTGCGTTTTGCGAGCACTCGAGGAACTCATACTACTTCTAACATCCTTGGAACGTCGCGATCACCCCCCACCCACCCGCGAAGCATGAGTAAGGAGCGAGTACAATTAGTGAACGAATTACACGCTCCCGCGAGACGAAATTTTCTACGGCGTAGCGTCGTGATTCGCGGCTACGATGATTTGTGGCAGGCCGATTTGGTAGAGATGCGTCCGTACGCGAAGCAAAATCGAGGATATCACTACATACTAACGATCATCGATGCGTTCAGCAAGTACGCGTGGGCCATACCCGTGAAAACAAAAAGTGGACGCGACGTGACCGCGGCGTTCACGATCGTGTTGCAGCAGAGCGATAGATGTCCGCGAAATTTACAAACCGACATGGGTAAGGAGTTTTACAACGCGGAGTTTCAACGATGTGCGAAGACTCGCGGGATCAACCACTACTCCACGTACAGCGTGATGAAAGCGTCGATCGTCGAACGTTTCAATCGCACGCTGAAAAACCTCATGTGGAAAAAATTCTCCTTGAACGCGTCTTACCGTTGGGTTGACCTGTTACCTGCGCTCGTACGCACCTACAATCATCGCAAGCACCGAACGATCAACGCCCGACCCGTTGACGTGACCCCCGCGACGCGTTTGTCGTTCGCCGCGAATGAACCCCTCTCACCCTCCGCATCGGAAGGCATTGGACGACGCGCGAAATTCAAAGTCGGTGATAAGGTACGCGTGAGCAAGTTCAAGACCCTCTTCGAGAAGGGGTACACTCCGAACTGGTCGACCGAGGTGTTTGAAATCATAACCGTACAACGAACGTTCCCGGTGACGTACATTCTGCGCGATTCCGCGGGAGAACCGATCTCGGGTGGATTTTACGAGTACGAACTACATTCGGTCGCGAATCCAGACGTCTATCTGGTCGAGAAGATTATTCGTCGCAAAGGAAACCAGGTGTACGTTAAGTGGCTCGGATTCGATTCGTCGCGGAACTCGTGGATAAGCAACAAGGATATTCTATGATTCCCGATCACAAACGCACTCGATGTTACTAAAATAAATGAATGAAAAATAAATACATACATACATATAAATATATATATACAGTGTCCGTTTATTCAATTTTTCACATTCTCCTTCGCCTTCTCGTATATGCGTACAATTAATCTTAATAAAGTATGAAAAAAATATGCATATATACATATATACCAACGCGTATAAAATACAATTTTAGCTATTCCACGCTATATACAATTTTTTTGACTATTCTACGCTATACATATATTCATAAATAAATAAATAACCAAAGAAAGAAACGTATATACATATATGCATGCAAACATACTAAACAATGGAATTCTCGAGGGACTCGTCGGGGTCAAGCTGGAGACGTTCGTGTGTCTTGAGCTCGGGGATTCGATAATGACCCCACGGAAGGGTGTCGACTCGATCGGCTAAAATACACCGCTTGTCGTCGAACGGACTGAGAGCGTTCTTCTCTTGACTCACGGTATACACATGGTGCTCTTTGGAGCGTATATTGTTCTGCCGAATCGATTTCTCGGTGAGATCGCGGAGACAACGAATGTAATCGTCGAATTGTACATGATTCGCGACCACGTGTCTCCGCACACCCTTCACTTTTTTAGTCTCACTCGTAGACCCCACTGCCGCGTTAAACGTTCTAGTTGCATACATCTTAGACCTCAATCCGACGAACTCGGTCATCAAGGCGCCGTTGTTCTCATCTTTCATGAGTCCCGGCACCTTTTTGTTTTCGCGGGGCATACCGTACGGATTGTCCACCGCGTAATCACTCGTGTCGAATCGGGCGACGTCACGCTTCATCGTTTCATACGCATCCTCGCATTCCACGCTATACATTAAACTGTCGGTATCGGTGTACAGGACCTTACACTTATCACCGAACTCCGCACGCATATACGCATAATGAAACTCATACAGGCATTCTTTCGATACGTCCAGTACACTCATTCCCACGTATATCGGTTTGTCGAACTTAACTTTCAGTTTGCGCATTTCGATGGCAACCAACTGCTCGGAGAAGATCGTGCGGCTGTGAAAGTTCGGTTTTGCGATCAGCGCTTCCGCGCCGTAACGACCGTCCCACCGCGTCACCAGTCGCACATCTACGCGATTCCGCACATTCTCCATTGTTTTCCCGTACACCGCATTGTTCATTAATTTAAATAGCGTCTTTTGGAATTCACTAGTAGCTCGCGTCCTCAAATTGGTGTTCAATCGGATGTAGTCGCGCAACCAGTGCGACTGATCGAATCGCAACACCCGATGAATTCGCGTTACGCGTAAACCGTGTCGCACGCACTGTTTCAGGTAGCGATAATGTATGACGTATCGCTCCTTATCGTCGAGCGTGGCAAGCAGCTTGGTCTGTTTTCCTTCTGGAGCGTGCTCGCGCACCGGACAGAATGGAAGGTCGGCGTGGGCGTCGTGGATCTCCTTGGGATATTCGATGTCGACCTCCAACAGGTATCCCTCGGATTCCTCGGAGTCCTCGCCGTCGGATAGGGATGATACGTCGAGCGCGGCAGCCATCGCATCGTCCAGCCATCGAAACCCACCTTTCGGCATAGCCTGCGACATCGCCCATCCGTACAAGTTGTTGACGTCGAAGTACATCAGATACGTTGATGCCTTCGATTCGTCGTACATCCCTGCAGGCAGGTGTTTGTTGTTGGCACGCGCGTACCTGTGCGAGCACTGACTCAGACCGCCGCGTATGCCACGCTCTACGAACAGTAGCATGTCCACGTCCGTCAAAAGTTCTAATCGTACGCCGGTGTACTTGAGCATCGCGTCCCACGTGAAACTCGGTAGCGTAAAATAATGCGCGGGATCTAGATCGTAACTCGCGATACAGTCGGTGCGGAAACTCTCGAATACGTCGGCGAGTAACAGTACATCTGTTTTCAAGTACAAATCACTGTACTCGCCCAATGTCTGTACGCGAAAAGTATTCCACACGTTCGCGGCGTGCGCGTAATCAGGCTCCGACGCGGCGCTATCGTTCAACCGATTATAGAACGCTTCGCGGGACGGTAAACACGTATCATTCAGTTTGATGTATGACGTCACGTAGTCGTACGGGAAGACGCCCTTCCTGGTAAGGAGATTGAACTGATCATCCGACAGGGATTGAAACTCGCGTCGTAGAATCGCGAGTCGTTCTTTGCCAAGGTCCGAAGCGAGTTTCTCCAGACTAGCGGCCAAGAACTTCAACGAATCTATGAATCGAAACTTCAATCCCCTCTTCCAATCGTTGTTCTCGGCGTCGATTCCCTTGACGTGTTTCGTGAACGATATATACCGCTCTTTCGTTACCGGTAGCAGGTCGATCTGTCCTTCGAACGCGGACGCCAACTCCTTGATCACGAAATGCGCGTCGTAGCCTGATAAATTATGAAAAACTACCGGTATCGTGTACGATCGTTGAAACCCTAAGTTACACGACACGTGGGCTGCGCCTCGGTACTCGCCCGTCGAGTGACAATGGTCGCGCACTTTTTTGTTCCCCTCGACGAAAGGTTGTCCACAAACGTGACACACGATCGCGTCGTTAAAACTACGCCACTGTCGACTCGTCAACGAGTTCATCGGTTTCGCGTTCCGCAACCACGAATACGCAATGTTCGCAAAGTCACGCAGTTCTTGTACGAACCACTTCACGCACTCGGATTCGTGACGATACGCGCGATAACGACACAGAGACGCGTCGGTGGAACAATGGATGTAATATCCCACGCTGTACGCTCTATGCTGCTGGTACGTGTACGTCCGACTCCGCTCCGCAGGCTCGACATCCTCCAGCATGCATTCGAAGTCCGCGTAAATGATGAATGGCGCTCGTTCCTTATTTTTAAAGTTCTTGAACTGCAACCATTTATCCTTCAGGGACGGCAATTCGACGGCGCACTCGTTCAGACGTTGGCAGTCCACGTTGTGCTTCGTCAATTGCACGTTCGAATGAAAGAAGCTGAGACATCTGTAACGATAATAGTATTAATAATACAACATAATAATCAATAACACATCGATCGAAATATACCATATTTTACTAACCTTTCGCAAACGAATACTTGATGTCCGTGATTACCGAGCTGCTTCGAAATCAGTCTCGACATGCTGCGAATGCACGCGAAATGATAACGTTGAGGCTCGTTGGGGTCCTGCACCAGTAGGAGATTCGCGTGTCTCTCTCGCTTGTCCTCGGTCAAACGCAGGGGCGCGCAGCTTCCGTCGGACCACGTGTACACGTTCACCGACACGTTGTTCATCCTCTCGAACTTTGCCAGCTGGTCCAACGTTACGGGTAAAGTCATATCGCCCGTGCGAAACACATCCGAGTAGTGATGGTACGATGCGATCCTATCACTATTCGCAGCAACCGGGTACAAACTTGCAACGACAGCCCACAAGAAACACGCATTATCTCTATTCTTTATGTTGACCACCGCTTTCTTCAGGACGACGGCGCGCGGAAGCGGTACGTTGCAACCGCCTCGAAGTGGATTGTGCTTATTAATATTCACTAGAATATTTAGCACGGCCTTTAAGGTCCATCCACTGTCGCGATCTTGAAACTCCTCGAGCATCACTAGCGTGGGAGCGACCACGTGCTTCGAGTACCACTCGCGAATGTTCGAAGTCATTAACAGTACACGATTTCGCGTACCGAAACTTTTCATGTCCGTATTTTCACCCAACATAAACTCCGCGTTCAAGTTCGTATTGACGGACACGCTTTTATGCGTCGTGATAGCGTCCGTGACGCGCGAGATCACAGTTCGTCGAGCACCTTCTAAAAATCGACGCGGATCGACGTGTCCCACGTTGATAACCGCACCGGTTGAAATGCGGCCTATAAACGCAGATTCCACGTCTTCCCATACGACATTAGGCACCGTCGATCGACCCGAAACCCCGCACCCCACTCGCGAAAACTTTTCCCGCACGATTGCGCGCAATGTCTTTATTCGCGCGATCAGCGACACTAGGCGTTGTTTCGCGGACACGGACACTCCTCCGCTGCTCTGATACTCGACGATGAGCTGCAGGCACGTGGCGCAATGATCCATCCAGTCTCGGAATTCCGCAATACTGCGTAAAAGCTTGGACATCTGGGACAAAACCCTGTACGTGTCCATGAACCCCTCCATGTTCGCTTATTCACAAAGACTTTACTTCTTTACAAATAGTCAATTTCCCAGAGATATTCGATTTCATCTGATTTCATGATGCGACTTTTCCAGGTGATGCGATCATACTCGATATGTGGAAATCGATATCTCAGCGGTACAAGGATGAGCTTCGAGTTTCGCGGTAGACTCGTATGATCATCCAAATATCGTTTCAATTCTCGACACAAAAAACTATTCACTGAAATTGTTGTTGTGTCAGGACTCAATACTTCCAGTACTTTGACCATTCCGTTCTCGATGTCATGTAGAAGCGTCAATGGTGTACACACGATCGCGGTAGTGTACTCCGTACGCTTAAGATGCACGTCCTTATCTCCAACGATGCAATATAATGAACATTTACCCGCAGTACTGTGTCGTGCGATATAACGTAACAATTGACGATGTTCGCACGACAATTGCATAAATCCATGTCGAAAGATGCTGATCCAGGACGTCTCGGATAATGTCGGTGCGCTTAACACACTACGAATCTTATGTCGTTCGATCGTCAGTGATTCGTCATCTAACTGTAGCAACGTCGATAAATAGTTCACCCCACCATCGTTATCGTCGTCGTCGGAAGACGATGACACGAGTAATGAATCTCGAGCGTCCAGTTCAGCGACTATGCACGCTTGTTTGCTTCGAACACACGTTCGCACTATTTCAACACTACTCATAAATAATGTCAAACGTTGTTGTTCCGATTCCGATACTTTTCGAGTCTTAAAATGTTCGCGGATGAGACGTAAATACTCGTCACATGATATGAACCATTCGTAGCACTGTTCTTCGGTACGCAGCAGTGGAATCATCCCCCGCAACAATTCATACGAATTCACGAAAAAGTCCATGCCTCGCGATACTTATGCACGCGTAACGTATTTCACGATCTTCAGCGAGCGACTGCAGGATTTAATATACTAGTCACCTATCCTATTCGTGATTCTTAAAACGTCATCGTACTATGTTAACGTTAGATGCAGTTCGAACGTATCCTCAAATTTTTCCCCACCCTTACACGATCGCTGTATACTACTCCCACGATTCAGATATAAACACGCGGTATCGCGCGGTGCAATGTCATGTTTACTCTATGGACTTCGGTGTGAAAGTCTATGTACGAATTCTTTTCGCCCTTACACGCTCCCACGACGCTTGACTTGCAGACCCTCGAGAAGGGTGCTTGAGACGTCGCCCTGTTCTCGATCGTGAAAATACTTGGAACTCTAGCCCGAATAATTATCGCTTAGCTGCTCGCGTGAAAGGAACGCCTAATTTATTGTTTCGGGGACATTGCGTTTTCTCGAGGGTACTTCTTAGAGGTCCTAGTCTTGGGAAAAGTCAATGCTCAGATATATAAACGCACCCTCTTTCTCAGAAATTATCATCGACTGCAATGTCGTGTTTATTCCAAGGGCTATCGCACCGATTGATTTACAATAATTATCGCTATATGTACACATCATTGCACGTGCGCTGCATCGGTCCCACGATTGAAACATAAACACACGGCACGAAGAGTGTGCACGTAGGCGCCCGAAACGTGTTCGATCCTGCTCAGATATAAACACACTGCATGTCGCGGTGCAATGTTTATTCCATAGATATAAACACACTGCATGTCGCGGTGCAATGTTTATTCCATGGGCTATCGCGATGATTGATTTATAATAATAATAATTATCGCTCTATGTTTATGCTGTATCGGTCCCACGATTCAAATATTTCCTTATCTTCTCTCCGAAATCATGGTCCACCCTCTTTCTCAGAAATCATCATCGAAGACGCGATTTGAATTTCCACGAATCGTTCGCGGTCGCGCCTGCGCACCGATCCCCGCACACGTACGGAGATTGCGCGGCGGCGACGCGTGCCCAAATATACCTTAGACATGCAACAGGTGACGTCAACACGAAACGTATGAAAACCTTGGAAAATTTACCATGGCGGGCCCAAATACCGACGCGGACCCAAAGTACCTTAAACGTACAATAGGTGGCGCCAACCCGAAATGTATGAAAAACCTGGAAAATTTACCAGGACGGGCCCAAATACCGACGCGGACCCAAAGTACCTTAAACGTCCAATAGGTGGCGCCAACACGAAATGTATGAAAAACCTGGAAAATTTACCAAGACGGGCCCAAATACCGACGCGGGCCCAAAGTACCTTAAACGTCCAGTAGGTGGCGCCAACACGAAATGCGCGCGACGCCATTTTGAAAATTTGAAAATCCTCCCCCTCCCCTGTGACGTCAACCCCCTCGCCGACAAACTCGACCTGCGCGCGCGACGCCATTTTGAAAATTTTGAAAATCCCCCTCCCCTGTGACGTCACCCCCCTCACCCACGAACTCGGTCGACGCCATCTTGAACCCCCCCTCCCCTGTGACGTCATCCCCCTCACCCACGAACTCAGTACCCCCCTCCCCGCCTCACCCCCTCGCCCATCTCGCGGAAGAGCGCGGTACCTCCCCCCGCCCCGCCTCACCCCCTCGCCTCCACTTGAGCCAGAATCGGCATAGCCTAACTACTATCGGAAATTCCATTTATTATATTTCGTTTATAAGTAACAATGGCAGTCCTTCGAAAAATAATTGGGACGCAACGTTGTCGGCATAGCTTCGTCAGAGGTCAGAGAATCCATCGGAGGCGGAAGTACGCTCCTTGATCACCAATTACAGGTATCAAACGTTCACTACATCTATAAAGAAAGTTTCTCTCATTTCAAACACCTCACTTAGGCTCTGAAGCTTCTGATAACAGTAAACGAAGAGGTTCTACAAAAGAACCACAAAAGTCCTATTGAAAGTGCTCTTTGCCTTCTGCGATAAATTTTGGGGAGTGACAAATTTTTGGAAGCGGCAGATTTTGAGGGGCGGCAAATTTGAGGGTGCGGCAAGTTTTGGGGTGCATCCAATTTCGGGGAGCGACAAATCTGGAACGAAAGAAATTGAAAAAGGTTCGCACAGATAGGCTTGCGACAACTTAAAAAACTATTCACTTCTTTTTATGTAGCGAATTAGTAATGACTCGGAAATGAGTTGCCATATCGAATTAATTTTTTAATTGTCTCGACTCTTTCAAATTAAAATATTTTATGATATTTCGCGGAAAGAGCGGCAGCCGCTTGATAGCCTAGAGGCGCCTCATTTTCAACTCCGCCCCGGCAATTTTATAAATAATTCCTTCAATTAATACCTTTTTTGATAACGAATGTTTTTTCTCATAAGTATAAAAAGATACCCTCACAATTTGTATATCCACTGCTCATTTTCCGAAAAAAAAACACAAATTGTCAAATAAATTTGCGCTTATAGATTTGGGTTCTCCCTTAATCGTTTCAGTAGCGTAAGGTTTTAAAAAATGCCCCTTCAAGCCAGTCAGGCTTTTTTAAGCAGCCGCTGCTGTCGAGAAACAGTGTTCGAGGACTCTTTGTCAACACTTTCGATGCCTACCAGGAAATACATATGAACGTGGAAACGCGCCGAAAGCACAGGGTGCCGCACCCTCAGCGCGGAAACACGCCGACGCCAGTCAGCATTAATTCTCCCCCCGCGAAAAGACAAGCATGACCTTATAAATCAACGAAATGTATCTTTTTTCATCGACGCATCGCGTGGGCATGGAATCTCTCCATCGTCTACGGTCCATTCGACGGAACAACAATTTGCTTTTATTTAAAGAGCTCTTGTAACCGCGTCGTCCAGACAAAACGCTTTCAAACGCGTTTCGGACATCGTTGGCGTTGCGAAATCCACTTCGGACTGGCCGTAAGGGTTCTCGCCGGCCGAGAAATCGGATCAGGATTTCGAAACTGGCCCGCTACATTGCTTTTATGTAAATGGCCCCTGGGTGTGCGTCGCTAGTCACTCGAGGCAAACGAAAATTTAGATTACGGGACATGATATTGGGACTCCGTTGGCGGACTATATAAGAGAGGGACCTTTTGGGCTCGGTCAGTGTACTGATCGCTTCTCCGGTCCACGCGCGGGCGATAAATAATAACAATAATAATAATAATACGGCTTTATTACTACATCGGTTTATGCACAGTTAGTTCTTCTTTCTTGTGACGTAATGTGTAAGATTTAGCACAATGCTGTTTTAAAATCTTACCCTAAATTAAACTGTAAACTATAGATTGGCATTAATTACGTAGGTCGCGGCTGATTGCTTGAAATTTATTGTCGATGTCAGAATTTTGATAAGTGGTGGAGAGGAATTGCCAGTGTAGTGGCTTGGCTTGTAGTAGACGAATGAGGATGATGCGTTTGCAAGAATGATGTAAATAAGTAAGCGAATAATTTTGATTAATGCTTGTGTTCGGCTCCGCGATTTTGAAGGGCTTTCTTCTTGCAATTGCGGCAGAACTTGGATTATGTGAAGTAACTGCACGTATTAATCGATTTCTTTAAATAATTACATTGGTAAAGTAAAAAGTACGGAGGAATTTTATAATTCCCTTCGACCACACTGTAATTAATAGGTTCCTTCTTCATACATTCACTTTTCTACACTTAAGCAGGAACTCGAATCCATCAGGATTTTAAAGATATAACATTCGTCACTGTCCCTTGAATAATTATTTCCAACAATAACGTTAAATCGTTCCTACTAGTAAACTAGTACTCTTCAATTGAGTAATACTAAGGTTTCTGCTACATACAGTATAGTGATAATAGTTCCATTAAAAAGTATTATATTTTAGCAATGGTGCATTCAGGATGTAATCCGGGGGAGTCGAGTTGAAGGAATACAAATATTTTTAATGCAAATTCAATAAAATTCGTTAGGTGATTATAAAAAATGATTTAAAGAATAAAATCTAGATTTCTTTTCTTCTTACAAAGCTTCTTCTTTGGTGGTGCCATTTCTGACTCCCTTCTGGAAACGAGACACGGGGCTGGCGTGTCTCGTTTCCAGAAATCTTTCCTTTTGCGAAAACAACTTTTTTGCAATTAGAATTCAAGATATTGAAGGATTTTTACAGAGGAAAAAAAAGATAACTTCTTGTAATTTTTTTGGTTGACCGGATCGTCCGCCCTACAGACGTGTTATGATTTTAACAGGTTTTCTTTAAACGGCTGTATCTTTATTAAAAAGCAAAATTTTTCGATGAGGTTTAGCTTATCTTAAAGACAAAGGATCACGCTTTCCGATAGAATAATAAAAACACCAAAAAATATTGTTTGTACTCCGTCGCATCTGGCGAACATTAAGAAATTTTTACAGTTTGGCACGCTTCTCTTTACGAGCGGATTTTATTCCCTGAATACCCATTTCGATAAAAGAGGTTTAAAGTATCGAAAAGTAGAATGTTCAAACTTTAAAATGGCCTTTGTTTCATCCAAGTTGGATTAATTTTAGCGAAGTTATGCGAGTTAGAAAATTGAGTAAATTTGAAAATATTTATTTCCGGGTTTGAGATACAAACGCCCCACAATGGGTTGTGGGTATATGTGTAAATACGGTTTTTGGGTTTAGAGGGTTAACGAAGTATGGGATTAGAGGTTGTGTGGTCTTGGGGTTATTAGATTAGAGAGTTTGACGTTATAAGTTTGTGGAAATAGGATCAATTGTGTTTATATAGCGATTTACCGAAAACATAGACGTGATGGGCAAAAACGAGCAGCGGATTCTACTTCAGCGACCCAAAATACGTATAGGACACGTGGTTTAGTTTGTGTCAATTAAAAGAAAAAGATTTGTGGTACTGTGTAATTATCGCTGCCTCATCGTGGAAACTAAAAGTGATTAAACGCGATGGTAATCAAATTTTCCTGGAATTTCAAAACTCCAAAGAAGCCTTGGATATTAAAAGAGATTGGGCGAATTCCGAATAGAGCGGCGTTATCGATAAAACCCACTTTCTAAAATCTTAGATTTTAATTAGATTTCGGAAACAGAATTAAATAATATTTATGTTACCGATGATGAACAGCGCCCTGCACCTTTCCGTGAAACATGTTTTACAATCGTTCACGGTAGAACACGCTTGTAAACTAGCGTTCCGCGCGATAAGAATTATGTTAGATGCCGCGATAACGTTGGCTACTGCCCATACCGAGCGAAGGGCGGGAAGAATAGCACGGTGGACGCATAAAACCGCCGTTTCTGCTTTCTCGGTCCCGTCGACCGGTACACAGAGCGATTTCAGTCGGTCCGCGAGTGTCGGCCCGCGGGATTAAGTAATCCGGAACAGTAACCCTGCATCCTACGGAGATCCTATCTCAGGGGGGATTCCAGCGCATCTAACGAAGATACCTGGAAGAACGATGGCACAGAAAAAAGTGTAAGCTGAGGGGCCATTCTCGTAATTTCAGAGGTAACTTGACTTAAAGAGAGGTCGAAGGAGGCAAAGAGGTGAAGGAAGCCTAAAACGGGAGATATTAAAAAGAATTATTATTTAAGTAGACTTCTAGTTAATCGAAATCTGATTTTGGGGATCAGTGATGCAGTGATTAAATTCAGTGGTCATATGATAGAGTAAATTGAATATGTAAAGTGAATTTAATTTGGGAAGAGTGAAGTAAAGATTAGGAGAGGAAGTTTTAACTCAGAACATTTACGTTCAGTCGTCGTGCGATAAAGTGAATGAAATGAACTGAATTCAGTTTGGGAAAAGTGAAATGAGGTAGAAGAGAAGAGAAGAGAAGAGAAGAGAAGAGAAGAGAAGAGAAGAGAAGAGAAGAGAAGAGAAGAGAAGAGAAGAGAAGAGAAGAGAAGAGAAGAGAAGAGAAGAGAAGAGAAGAGAAGAGAAGAGAAGAGAAGAGAAGAGAAGAGAAGAGAAGAGGAAGCCCTCAGTAGAAGAATTGAAAAATTGATGAATTGTAGAATTCAATACTTGAATAATTGAATAACTGAAGAAAGGAATAATTAAAGAATTGAATAATTACACAATTTAAGAATAGAAGAATCGAAGGATTGAAGAATTGAAGAATTTTTCTAGAAATGGCAAGCAGGGAAAGATGTGGAGAGAGTTCTACAGTTCAGTGAACGATATTCATCGTGTTGTTTGTTTTTAATTGTCAGGATAAGGATTATTGTTGGTCCGTTATCGAGGAATTCGCAAGTTCGAGTAGGAAGTGACTCGCGAAACCGAAAGTATTCCATCCGCGGTGGAAAGTGGTGTTTATGATAAATTCGAACGGTCTCGCACCATTTGTGGAGGAAGCCACTGGAACCAGGCAGATACTGTTACAGGTAAGACGAATCCAATCGTTTCTGAGGCGGTACCTGCAACTCGATGGCCATGAGCTTGACTCCTGGGATGCAGCAAGAATTGCTACAGATCTTTGGGTTTAGAGGGGTCAAGTTGGAAAGGAATAGATGGTTTTTTCCATTTTATTTCCTTATCGCTGTATAGCATTGAAGTTGAAGAGTTTTATAGGTTGCATAATTGTGGCATTTCATCGAACTAAGAGGTAGTCAAGATGTGCGTATTATACATATTATACATAGGGCTTACATATAACCCATACAAACTTCATTTAGACTTAACTCAATTTTAAGGTAGATTGTCCCAGATTTTTCTTAAGTTCAGTTCATACCAAATTCAACCTAACCCAGATTTTACCCAAATATAACTACATCAAACTTTATCCAACACAATACTAACGCGGATCCAACTTAGGTGTGATGCACATTAAGTCCAGACCAAGCTGGATCTAATTCAAATTTATGCCAGATCAAATTGGACCCACCCCAAATTTAATCGAGATCTATCCATCTCAGCCCTATAGTCTGTTTCACAAGTGCGTCTGTTCCTCGTAGCCACGGCCGTCTACTTTAAGAAGGAGTGGGTCCTTGAGAATTCGGAGGAGAAAAGTGTGTATGTACTATGTTGATTAACACGTGACGCATTTTAGTTTGCGATTTCGTAAAAAACAGGCGATTTTTTCAAATAAGAGCTCCGTAGATTTTGCCGTTTTTGCACGACGTGGAAAGAAGAGAAGAGCCTGAACAATCGTCTGATGCGAATCCAATCGGAAACGTTTAGGATTTCATAAAGCACTAGCTTCAAGGAAAACGGATATTGACGGCCAAACTGTTACCTCGAGAAATTCGAGAAATATGGTCTTTATCTTCGGAGTATGCGAAACGGTTAGTTGAAAGCATGCCTAAACGGTGACAACAGCGGAGACTGGACCATATACTATTTAGGTAATTGCGTATTAGTTCATAAAACGTACTTTCCGGCAATATAGAGTTTCTTTAAATCTAATGATTCCTTTCGGAGACACGAAGAATACGCCCTTGTGTAACAGACTGTAATTCAGACTTAACTCAAAATGTAATCCAGAGAAAGTTCAGACCTTTCACCCCAAATACTAGTACAGTTGGCAGAGTACGATAAAGAATGAAACTACTCTTCGTTCAAATATTCATCACCTTCTTACATTTCCCTATACACAAAAGCAAAGAAAGTACATCCATTACTTATCGTTTATGTAAGCTTGTCTGTGCTCATGTAAAAAAATAAGCGAACCAAACTTCCGTTCCAGTCTTGTGACTTTATTTTTATTATCACAAGTGTTCGATGCATAATTATGATAGGTGTAACTTTGAATTATGTATTGGTCTATGGAATTTTAAAATTCTTGAACTATTTAATGGTTCCTGCAGCTATAATACAAGAAAGCAATTTTCATCAGTTACATGATCGATTACGGCGAAAATACGGTTTTAACGTAGAAGCAAGTTTCAGGAAAAGAAAACGATTCTTACGTGGGGTGGAACAAGAACATGCACCTATCCACCGCTTCTGACAGTAAGATAAGTCTCTTTCTTCTGGCTATGTTGAGAAACTGTCGAAAGTAGAGCGCACATTTCGCTGTCTCCCCAATTTTAGTCTAACAAGTATCCAGGGCGTTCCATCTGGAGTTCCGCGCGCAATTATCTTCTAAAGTATTCGTTATTGAAAAAAATGATACGAGTAAAACTTACTTTGTTTCGAGGGCAGCACCTTCAGATAGTCACAAATCTTATCTAGGTGGGCGTGCCTTCGAGATTTCAACGTGACCTTTGTTTATTAAAAGGAACTATATGTTTTTATTCAAATGGACGTGTAGCCTGTTCCATGATGAATTCATCGACCTAAATATGTTGCTGTTCCAAGTTCATTCATGATCATTTATTGTTATTCCACACTTATCTTCGTTGAACGTCGAGAAATTCCAGTTGCTTATTGTTGGTATTCGAAATGGTGACCTTGGACGTTAATTTATTGATTTACTCTATCCCTAAAATATTGTTGCACCCTCTCCAATGTTGCAAAAGTAATTTGTTGGCAGGCTTCCCGAATACGATTTTTCGTATTATCAGGGATTGTTCCCAATAAACTTGATCTTTCATGAAACCCCAGAAGAAAAGGCTACAGGTGGCAAATCGAGAGATCTTGGTGAGAAGGGTCTCCTGCTTCCCCTCGCTATCACCTTTTACTTGAAACCTTTTTTACAATAACGATTAGTTCGGGAGATAATTGCGTGCGAAACCTCAAATGGGACACCCTGTATAGAGACTTATTTTCCCTATATTAAATTTTTCTTGTAAATATATTTTGAATAATTATATTGATTTTTAGTACCAGTAAATGATAGTTTTTTTTTAGTTTTTGTATTTCACTTTATTTAATTTTGTAATTATTTGCATTTATATTCTCTTCCTATTATTATTGTATCTTGTCATTAGTCTCAGGGTTAGACTTTAGAGCAGCAAATTGCTGAATCTCGCCTATTACTTCTCTAATATATATAATTTTTTTTAATGCCCGCAGTAACGAAATTTGTGTTATAGAGAGCTAAAGATTCTCAAGTAACATCTAAACAATCGTCCACAGTACCATAGTTCCACCTTTTTCCCCGAACAAGGAGATAGCTAAATAAGTTCGTACTAGCAGTCGCAAGGTGTTACGGAATCGCGCCTTGAATGGCAGCTTGGCGGCAATTACGTTGCTGTACACGTTTTTCTAAGACACTTTCTCAGCCACGTGTCCGCGGTTGTTAATTGAGTCATGTAACAGACCATAGCTCCCATTCTCGTAGACATGCTATGACGAGGAAACGGAGGAGCGACAAAGCGGAAGCTGGGTCACGCGGAGTGAAGAAGAAGTGGACGTCCATGAATCCGTCCAAACGATCGAGTGGCGTCGTCTACGTCTCGCCGAGCCACTCTTTCGCGTACAATTGGGACAATTCTGCTCTGAAGTACGACCGTCAGTGCTTGGAGCAAAAATTATATAAACGAGGATCATCTGGTGGAGGTAAGTTGTGAGTACACTGAGAACTAGCGAGAATACTGAAGCTTGTAATGCGCAAGAGCAAACAGGAGATCAAGGACCGATCTAGCTCTTCCGTCGCTTTTTGCCACCCTTTATATTTAGTTATAAATAATTATTTTAAAATATAAGTTTTGACAGTGAGAGAAATTTCTGTGAATATTTGTTGAATAACAAGAGCTTTTCGTTTCGATATTCATACAAAACTGTAATAAAACAATAAAATATATAGGTAGGAGGTAGGTACCTACCTATTTCGTGAAACTCAAAAAAAATCGTAAAATAACTTAAAAAACTAATAGAAAACAACCAAAGCATAAAATTACACAATACATTAAAAAAGTTTTGAAAATATTTTCGAATTTAAAAAGTCTTCTACCTCTCATGGATGGTTTAAAAACAATTTAGAAGTTTGATATTAAATTTAAACATGTATATTATCTAATTTTTTACCGCTTTTTCAAAAGGTTTACTTTTTTATTCGTTTGAATTAAATTCAATTCACTGCACTCTATACTCCCTCACACACTTTCGCTTATTTCCAAGCGTTCTTAAACATATTTACGCTCTTGGAATAATAACGATTACTACGAACATTACAACATTGTAGTAGGCTCTTCGTCAATTGCTAAATAATCTTTTCTTACTTAACATTCAACTACTCCAATTCATAATCTCATACTCTCATTCAGATTTCTTTGGTTCGATTCACTAGAACGTTGAATTGAAAATGGAATTTGTGGAGTGCTATACCTACAACCATCAAATTTACAAATTCAATAAATATTAAATATATTTTCATAAAATTCAATTACCTTTCAATAATTAGATTAATTTAAATATTTCTAATAAAATTAAATAGATACTAAATAAATACAAAACCTTCAAATTTACAAATTCAATAAATATTAAATACATTTTCATAAAATTCAATTACCTTTCAATAATTAGATTAATTTAAATATTTTTAATAAAATTAAATAGATACCAAATAAATACAAAACCTTCAAATTTACAAAATTCAATAAATATTAAATACATTTTCATAAAATTCAATCACCTTCGAATAATTAAATTAAATGAAATATTTTTAATAAAATCAGTTTGAATAGTTAAGCTTCTAGTTGTGACTCCTATAAATTCATTTATTTACAAAAAAATGTGGAGTACCTGGTACGACTGGCCGGCGTTTTGTCGTAAAATTTAAACGAGGCTCTCGCAATGCAAAAATAATGGCGGGCAGTTCTCGTAAAAATGGAATTATGACGGCCACTGATGCCATAAAGCGAATAGCTTTCCAGAAAAATGTTATACGCGACTGTTCGAACGTTTTCTGTTTTGCCAACATGGCGAGCAGTAATTTAGAATTGCGCAATGAAATCTTTCGAGAAGATATCGTCAAGAAATCGTCAGTCATTACATGGTGACGAAATATATCATAAAATGTTTATTATATACCCTGTGTAATTTATTTCAATTTGCATATCTTCAGAAATGCCGGAGACACGAATATAAAAATGCCCTCGGGTAACTTCAGAGAAATTTAAACAAGAATTTATGGAACTCTGCATCATCCTCTTTCAAGAATCCACTCACAATTATAAAAATTTGAATTTCGAAATCAATTTTGATCAAACCAGCTTTCGAGTTACTCGTCCGTAAACATGAAAACAAACTCAAAAACATTACAATCTATTTTAAATTCAATTCAAGATACTTTTCAAACCCAGAGCAAAAATTTAGATAAAAAGTAGAATCATTGAAATAGTGCCTATCTCTTTCCGAACACAAAATCTAATTTACCTTCCAATTTATTGCGCCCCAAAATCGGGAAAAATTTAACCCCTTAGACCCCTTTAACCCCAGAAGACCATCTTCCGTAATATTACGATTCTCGCGAACGGCCTTTCGCTGTAAACTTTTTTTTAGAAAAAAGTGTTTCATCCCAGTTTATGAATATTTATATACTTAGTAAAATAGAAACAAAAAAGATGTTTTGATTTTTTAACCTTTTTCCAAAATTTAGTGTGTCGTTAAGGGGTTGGCCTAACCCCTTAACCAACACCTAAGAATCCAATCTTTGAGTCAATATTCTGAGAATCTAGTGATCATTAAGCTGGTGTGAAATGCGTTTGCCTTGAATGGAAGGCAATCCTCTCGGAATTTCAATCTACTTCGCGTCCAATTTATCTCCGTCCGTCTCCCTATGTTCCCTTTCTCCTCTTTCTCCATCTACCCCTTCGTTGGGCCACGCTATCTGCGCTGATCGAGAAAACTTGAAGAGTTCTCACGAGATTACTTAATGCTGGCGTAACGATGCGCCGATGCATTCGACCGAGCTGGCTCCCTGCTTTCGCAATGCTCGAGATCGACGATTGCTTAAAACTTGCTCTAAATATCGAGCCATCGGAGTCAGTCGCTGGCTCTCTGTATAATAAGGGACATTACCCAACTGTTTTACGCCGGATTTTCATGAGGTTTACACAGACTATAGCGCTCGAAAAAATATTTGACACGTATCTTTTTTTATCAGCGAACATCCAGATCTAAGGGGTGAAACCAGTCCTCAAAGTTGGGACGTAAAAAGTGGTTGGCCCCAATATCTCGGAAACTATGCACTGTAGGCAAACATTTTTTCGACGAACACGGTGTATTTTTTTTAGCCACGTAATCAAATTCGTAACACGTCAATTTGTTTACATAATATACTAAAAATTAGCGATCTTGTACTGAATTGTAATTGTGTAAATGTGCAATGACTTGAACTGGAACATCTTTAGACAGGAAGGACTATCTAAATTATTCCAGTTAATTAAATCAGTGCGTGTGGAGAACGCGTCCATTATGTTTACCCGTCGAGTGTTATTAGCTTCCACTTGAAGGATTATATGCGAAGCGGTAGCATACAATTAGTTACTATTAATGATCGCTCGTGGTTCACTTCTGGTCTTTGTATTTTATAATATTACCTAGAAGGGATATAGTGAGGCGGTAATAGCTACGTGAACCATAAAGTTTACAGTTTTGAGGACTTGAAACAGAAACTTTTTTTGAAAAAATAGTTTTACCTGACTAAAGAAAACTTTTTCAAAATTTTATTAACGCAAGTTTGCAGCGCTTATTGTACCATTAAACTTTTGTTTGAAACATTGTTTTCTGTCTCTTGTACTTTAGCAGTTATACGCGAAAAGAGGGGATGCCTATTTGACTTTGAGGTTAGTTTTCACACCCCTTAGGCGGGAAAACGCTGTAAGAAATCGGAAAAGTCGATTTTTTCTTTTTACATTTTCTGAAAGACATACGTTTCAAGCATGCTCTCTCCAATCCTTAATTCGATAATTATTTTTACGCAGGTTTGTACACATGAAAAAAACGTGCAACATTTGTTTAAACTTCTTTTCGATATCTCTCACCGGTCCCAAGATACTCCACAAAAAAGAAAATTCCATATTTTTTCAAGGGGTAATTTCACCAACTAAAACCGTATTATGGGACCGGTAGAAAAGAGGAGTTGTTTTACAGATGAGCTACTCTACTTGTATAGAAAGTTGCATAATTTTCTGAATTTTCGACTTACCCAACTTCCCTTGTAAGTCTATAATATACAACATAGCTTTATTCGCCGGGAATTTAGATTATTCGTGTCTCGGGAAGGAGGGGGGGGGGGGGGGAAGTAGAGAGCTCAAAATGGTTACATTCGTCTAAATCTAAATAGACTGGTCAGGCATAATGGGTTAAGGCAGATTTCGTGGCCCTAAAGTTTACCGTTCGAAAGTTTTTAGGCGACGGACAAACACGAAAATATATAAACCTTCTGCTTTACGCATTAAGATCCACCCCTGTCTCCGAGATAGGGTAAACTGTAAAATGATTGGCGCCCTACGCGGAAATCCCAATTGGAATGTCTATATTTTTTGTGACCTTTTTATATGGACTTAATTTTCAGTTATTATCGATGCTCAAAACATCTTGAGTGCCTGTTAAGTGTTTTATTTTAAAAATATTCAATAAGAAACAATAATAGGCATGAAAGTACAACCATTGGCACACTTACTACATTTATTGTCACAGCGTATATCAATTTTTGGCACTGAAAAACTGAAAATAAATTGTTGCTATTTTAATAATTCATTCTTCAATAGGAACTAAAAATAAACATATGCAAATAAGAGATTAGAGAAAAGAAAAGAAAATTAAGATTTAGTTGTAGTCATCTGCTTCAGTATAATTGCTTAAGAAAGCCATCGACTCTTTCTCGTTGCGGAATGTTTCTCTTCTATTTTAGTTACTTTTCATGCTCCTCAGAAAAATTTTAAGAAAACGCTTAAAACTCAGCCCTTCGTCCCACCGCTACCTTCAAGACTTCTTTTGCGATGTTGTCAGATGTAAAACGCACTGTTCAACTACTTGTAGTGAACGAAAAATAGGGAATTGTAAAAGAAAAGGTACTTTCTACGCTGGTATTTCTTAATATTTGGCTTTTTAATCAGAAGCAGCAAGTGCAGTGCCAGCATTAGTACAGTTTACCGTACCTACCGCCGCGAATTGGAATTCCCAGCTTAATGGCGGCGATTAAGTCCCCCTCGCAGCGCGCACCAAAATGCCACCGCCTGCTCACCTTTAATCAACCGCTGGTGGATTCCGCCGTGTACTCTCCATTCCACCGAAGGACACAACGACCATTGCCCCGAGGGAGACAAAACTCCGTGGATCCGAGACAACGACGGGTTCGCCCCAGCTGTGCAGAGCATTTCCCGGGGTAGCGGGGTGGTTCCCTTTTCCTAGGTTTCGCGCGCGCGAAACCAGGCTCCCATGAACTCGCCGCCAATGACCTATACAGCCGGCACCTCGTTCAACGAGAGGGAAAATCGTCTTCGGGAGAAGGGATCCGCCATTCTCTCCTTTCGTAGTACACCTAGACACACTTATGACCCGGATAGCGAATATGGCAGTCGGGTAGCATCCACGGACTCATCCCGTGCGGGCATCTCTGGCTACCATCCTTCGCGCGTTCCTCGCGGTGCGGGCCTTGTCAACGCGCTCGAGTTTCTGCATTTTCGGCCACGCTATAGTAGCCACAGTGTTCGTAGTTCAGTTTCCGCGATTGCAACCTAGTGAAACGGATATTGGGAACGCCCAGTCAGTGGGTCACCTTCAGCAACACCTCCGCAAGTGTTTGGGACCTTCCGGGTGCAGTGGTGGTTGAAAGAAAGGTTAAACTGTGAAGGGTAATAACAATAACGGAACTATTTTTTCTCTGGGTCGGTTAAGTCATTTGAAAATTGTCTCTACAGACAGATTGGGATCGCCATCTCCGCGTATAGTGTCTACTATTATACTTAGATACATACAGTGAGTAAAAAAAGTATTGGCACACTTTTTAAAATCGCATAACTTTTTTAGAATCGGTCCAAACGACATGAGTCTTTTTTAGAAGGTAGAAGGATTACTTTGCTAAGTGACGTGTTTCGTAGTTTTGAAAAAAATGCAATTTGTCGGAATAGCAAAAAAACATAGAAAGGGCAGTTTTTCCAACTTTTTTTTTCTGAGCCTATAATGAAAATTCAAAAATCCCGTTTGTAAATTTAAGTAAGCTGTATACATGCTGAAAATTTCATCAAAATCGGTTAACGGTGCTCTGAGTTACAAACGTTTAAAGATCGCAGAATAAGGTCGAAAATCGCGAAGTTCCCGAAATCAAGCGATTTTCAACCTTTTCCTTTTCGCAATATAAACACTTTTTGAGGAATCTTCTGCTCGGTTTTAAGGCTACCAGGTACATAGTTTATAGAATGGAAGCGAAATAAATTTTCGTCGGTTTGAAAGTTTTGCGTCGCTTTAGTGATGGAATTTGTAATAGTGGGAAATAGTTTGGGAAATGTCAGAAGAAAATTACAATATCACGTTATTCGCATGTTTCTTTAATATGTGTTTCTGCATAAATAACACAAAACAAAAAACTTTATCCAGTACGAAATTAAAAAAAAAAACATTACCTCCTAAAATGATAGAGCCAGCTAATAATGGTAATAATAGGTGGAATTAATTTGAGTATTTAGGAATTTCTGACGTAATATGTGTGCTGTTTTTTGAATGGTTTGAATCTGTCGGAGTGCCAAGCGTGCTTTCTAGATTCTGATAATAGTCGATGAAGTTACTTGGTTCGATTAGGTGGACTGATTCGGTTGACAGCTCAGTCGACGATTAAGGTAAATGTCCCCATTAGCGACCATGTTCGATTCGTCGATTAGTTGCTTTTGCCCTGCCATTCGGAGTGACGAATAAATAAGTGTAAAGAGCGAATTGAAGGGAATAGTGAATAGACTGTGGAAGTTTCTGCAAATATATATTTTTTATAGGAAAGTACTAAACAAGTGAGACTTTAACAGAAATAAGTCTCGTCATTGAACGGTTTAAAAATATAGATTTTATTTTGCAAATGTAATAAATATCATGCTTGCATAAACTTCCGCAATGTAATAATTAATTATTTAAGTGCAGGCTAATTTGTCTATTAATTTAGTAAATATTTAGCATGTCGCAGTAATTTAATAATTCATTAGTAATTTCAACAAATATAGAGCTGTTAAATTATTAACTTATATAAGGGGCATAAATTTAAATTATATACGCAGCTGTGTTTAATATGCGAAGTATTTCGTCTTATAAAGTGGCTTGAAAAACACTGCACTAATAAGGAAATTAATTAATGGGAACCTAAGGTAGACGATACTAACACATAAAGGACCGTGCGCAAGTTCTTTCGTTTCTCAAGCCTCAAATATAAGTCATCGAGCACGTGTTCTCTCGTTTCCAATTCTGATTGCAAATAACACGAGCGATGTTGACAGCACATCACGCAATATTCCACGCGCATCACATTCCAGAAGAAGTGGCACGCGTGTTCCTTAATTTAATTGGACGTACTCCAGTACTTTGAATCTAACCAGCCTTTCAAACGTCACAAAATTTGAATAGATCAATCTTTCCTACTGAAAACTCGCTAATTTTTATTAAAATTGCGGGAATCTAAAATATACGGGAATGCAGCACCAAGAAATATCTCATAAAGTATTTAATACTAAATGGTCACTTCAGTATCTTGATAAAAATAAAATATCAAAAAGACTCAGTTTACTAAAAAATGCAAGATGCATAAAGCACCAAAATTATGGCAGCAGAAAACAATTTAAACAATTATTTGTGCCTTTGCATAAAAAGGAGCTACAGATTGTTCCACTTTTTGTAACCACCCTCGTTATGAGATCCTCCGCCTTGAATTTGGGTGCGCAAAGAACGTGGTCATTTACGTAAAGCGCCTTAATTGAGTTTTTTCTGAATTGGCTCACAGTTGAGAGTGGATAGAAGACTTCGATTGGTTAGAATGGAATTGCATTCGCCGCGCGTCGCTCTTGATGGATTTCGCAGGGGAAAGTGTTCACCTTGAAAGTAGTTAAACCGCGGATTCATCACGTCTGCGCGTACATGTTCGCTTTCCTTTTGAATCCAGCGTCTTCCTCGACGCCTCGTTCATGCCGTGCACGCGTTAATTAACGGTTATTACGGTTTTCTTACGAGGAATTGCGCAACACGCACGTTTCGAGGTGGTTACGGTCAATTTAACTCTCGACACCTCTGGCTCGACAGTAAATGGCTCCTGAACCGGGGGTGAATGAAACGAGTCGATGGGGATAATTAGTTTCTGGGGTTTAATGGACTTTGAGTTCGTTAGACGAGGACTAGCGGTTGATTCCAAATTTTAGATATCCATTTTTTTAGTATTAATAACATTATTCATATTTTACTTATTAGTAATATTTTACTAATATTTAACTAATTATCCGAAATAATTAATCCTAATTGTTACTAATTATTAAAATACTAGTATCAATAATTAGTAAAATATGAGTATGATTAATTAATAAAAAATATTAGTATTGAATTAATATATGGAGAAATATTACTAGCATTAAATACTACTACAATAGTTATTAATCAGTAATTAATAATTAGTAAAATATTACCAATTAGCAAGTAATTACTAATATTAGTAAAATATTACTAATTAGCAAGTAATTACTAATATTAGTAAAATATTACTAGTAATATTAGTAATATTATATTACTAGTAATATTAGTAATATTTTATTATTCGTAATAAACATGATATGAGGTACAAGTAAATTGAACACTTGCTAATTGTCTATGGAAGAAGTCTAATTTATAAAATTGTACTGTCACTCGTGTTTGTCAAAATTAGCCCGGGATAATTACACATTCGAAGCCCCCACATTTAAGACCCCACGTCCGTAGATTGAAAAATTAAACGTACGCCGCGTGCGGAAATCAAACAGTTCAATTTCTTAGCCATACTTACTAAACGCACCTCGGGCGTTCCCCGCGAAGATTGGAATTTCGATTTCGATTTGAAAAGAATAAGCTGCCTCACTGGCGATCAAGTTCTCTGCCTCTCCTTGTATAAAGACATATTCATCATCATATGTCCAAATTTGGGCATCCTCTAAGGCAATGATTCGTAATTTATATCTGCTAATTGTAAGCTAAATAATTACCAAATAATCACATTGGGAATAGAAAGAGCCATCGTAAGATTAATTAGCCACTGGCTGCAGTAGAAAGTAACGCCATCCACTCAAACATCATTCTTTTGGTCAATTGTGTAGTATGTACTATTTTTAAAAATGCTCTCTCTGAAAGTCCCTGATCACAAAAGGCTGTGTTAACTGTAAAAGGATAACGGTTAAAGAAACAGATGGTTCTTTTATCTATGCAGAATAAAGGTTCGATCAGTAACCCTACCCAGAGGCCCGGTACTTAAACCACGAACTGGAGTGAGAACGAGCAGAGGAGTAGGGCTGTCACGAATATTTGAATATTCTAAGTATTCGAATATTACAATGCTCGAAAATTCTGAGTATTCAAATATTCAAATGCTCGAAAATTCTGAGTGTTCAAATATTCGGATACCAGAGAATTCAAATTTGAGATTCAAATAATTAGAATAATTAGGAGTATTCGAATATTAATATTTGAATATTCGAATAATTTGAATATTCGAATTATTCGAAGAAATTATTCTTAACGGATCGAAACTCTACGGAGGAGTATCGATCCGAAAGCAACGATAATAATTGTAAAACCTTGTCACGACGACGCCATTGCAGTCACGAATCGCGCCCAGCATTCTCTCTCGCTGGCTTTCATGAACCCAATTCGATTAAAAACCATTGTTATGAATCATTTATCATGGATCAAGGCGGTAGTCACGATTATTCAGCCGTTAAGCGTTCTTTGAATTCAGTGTTTGCAAAGATCCACATTTCCTCCTGAAGAAATGGCAACATGATAATATCGCATGCCATTAATGCCGCTAGCATAGAGAGTGCAATAGGTCCAGGTCACCGGTTTTAGTCAAGCCGTGCATATAGGGGGCATTGATTGTAACGGTATATTAAACGTATATTAATATCATTAATATTAATATTTTCATATTCATAAAATGTTAAATAAAACAATCCCGGAACTTTCGGTGCTAAGCTTTCGACCATCACAGTCACGTGATCATCCCTGTGGCGTTTTCGAGTGATCGATGGCCCCTCGACTTGCCTCCAGTTACATATTTCGATATTATTCGATCCCCGTTGCATAACGATTATCGAATTCCTATAACTCGAGGCGAAACGATCGCGAGCGCCAACGCGATAACCGGGTCAACGTGAACTTCGTTGAGAAATCGGTCAGCGAAGGTCGAGGCACGCTCGTATACACGCATCCAAGTCTCCTTTCTTTCCAGGTATGGCGGGCCTCGCGCCATGGATGCTGACCATGTGCCTCCTGGGCGCTCAACAGCTCACCAATCAGCCTGGGACCAACGCGCTTTCTCGCGATCTTGAAGAGCCAGCTCAAAGGAGCGTGTCCTCAGTGATTCGTTCGGTACGAAGTATCCCTTATGCAATTTCACGTGTGCATAGTGGAAGATCGTTTACGTCACTCGTCAGAAGTGTGATAGTCGTTAATGGAAGATCGGTGTCTCCGATCACGGATGGGCATGACGAGTTTACTGCACACTGTGGCTAGATTAAAAAATAATAATGCAATAATGATGTAAGAATTTGCCGTCAAATGTTTGATTTTGTTTTTTGAGTTCCGGGAATCGATAAGCTGATGCTACCGGTGAAGTTGATGTTGAGGGTAACTTTATATAAAGCATAAAAAATGGAACAATTTTAATATATAAGTTTTGTTGTATTTCACACTGTTACAAAATTATATTTAAAAAAGGGATAACGCGATAACTTTGAGGGCTGAGTTCACTCCTCCAAATAGATTTTTCACACTTGCTCTGTGCAAGTTCCAACTCTAATGTCGATGACGTACTGCAAAACTATTGCATGTTTACTTTTTGTGAAATTTTCGTATTGTGTATTTTCTTAATTACAAAGTCCCCTTGCATTTTTAAAACTGTTTTTCTCGAAAACTTTAAAAGTGGACATACCTACAATATTTGTACAGTAAGCCATCGATATGTTCTACATTCACACGAAGTTTCATTAAAATCAGAATTTTTTAGCAGGAATGTTTCCTTATCACTGAATAATTGTTGGTATAAATGTAACTGTTCGGTGTTACCAATACCATTACCGTAATTGTATTTACCCTCCCACAGTCACTGAGGAATTACAAGGCTCTGATATCGAGCCACGACGAGCTCCCAGGACACATAACTTGTCCGGAGCACGTGGTCACCTCAACGACCCATGAGAATTCAGTGGAGAGGCTGCCCACGACCCCAGAGTACAACAACCATCTCTATGGCTCGACACCTGACTCGAGCGAGTACTTTTCTCGGTCGTTCGAGAGGAACAGGTTCCATACGAGACTAAACGGAAGGAATTTGAATATATTCAAGGGGGATCCTCAATCGGCGAACCAGCTCGAGTCCCATGGGTTCAATTACGACCCTGGCCGAGGACACGTGGAGGACGACTACGTGGGGCCTGCCATGGAGCTAGTGAGTTTCTACCTTCAATTTCAAAGTCAACTTAGGTCGAAGGTTTCGTCGAAGACACTGATATCGTTGCTAATTAAGTGTAAATAATATTGGTAGATTCTGTTTTTTAATTAAAGGTCATGGCCCCATTAACCGTTCGTGGTCACACGGGGCGTATCGTACCCCACGAAAAATTTTTTACTTCAAATGTTGTGCCTTTATGACTCCCAAAGGGGATTTATCACGGAAAAAATAAAAATATCACTTTCTTTCCAAAACCGTGGAAAATCGCAATTCTGGAACCACAAACTTTATCATATCAAAATTTACATTTCTAGAAAGGGACTATTAGAGCATGATTGTATGATTATTACGAATATATAATTATCACTCAAAAGTTAAAAAATTTAAAAATACGAAAATGCTAACTCAAAAATGACACTGGGGTGCAGAGAACTCCATGTGACCAATTTGTAATTATAAGAAGGTGTGACTACGGAGTGTTAAGGACCATGTTCTCCTTTACAGCTTTGTTGAGTTTATTATTTTTTTCCTTTGAAAGTGTTGAATACGTAAATACGTATGCGAAGCTGAATTAAAATTATAATTAGCATATCGTAGGTATTGGGTAGCTAATTTGGGGAATGTTATCGATATAATTAAAGAAGTAATAATAAACGAAAGCATAGGTGTACCAAGCAAAGATGGGCAAAACATTAATTGAAAAAATTGCGCCAATTTTTATTTCAAATAATTTGTTGCTCATCTCTGGTACTAAGCAATAGTAAGGTGTGTAGGAGTCAAGAGAAAGGGGCGAAAGCAGGAAAGTCATGGAAGATTTTTAGTCTCAGATTAATTTAATTTAGTGGCGCTATTTTTATAAAATTTTCGTTAAAATAAAAGAGCTTCATTACTGCTTTGGGTATCTATAAATGTATTAAGGGAATGGGGGACTGAATCCACTTTTCAGTACCATAGGTATTTCAGGAAAATAAGAAATTAATTCAATTTGAAGGCTAAAAAGACTGGTATTCTCTTTTGATAATTAAGAGCTCTACAGAAAGTGATTTCTTTTGCTATTTCCACAGGTTTATGCATGGTCTACTATGGACTTCACGTACGACAGCATCGAGGCTCGAGATTCGGCCATCTACGATGGAGATTTCATCGCGGAGAACAGTGTACCGCTTGATCTCGACATTTGGAGAGATAAAGTTTTCATAACGTTACCAAAATGGAAAAGCGGCATCCCCGCTACGCTGGCGACTGTACCTAAGAACTCCAAGACGAAGAGTCCCAAGTTGACGCCGTATCCTGACTGGGGATGGCATCGGCCAGGTTGGTCTGACAAATATTTAAATAGAAGATGGAAAAGTGGTCGAGGTATCACCATTGCACGGAAGATCTTCTACTAACTATTTCAAACCTGATTATCACATTGAGTATCTACCAAAATTAAGGCGTGGTGAACCAGCAATCTTGTGGTACTCGCCATTTTTAAACTTAGCCATCGTCATCACCAAATCACCAAATGACCCACACAGTGCAATAAAAAAAACAGAGCTGGTAAAAATTTCCATCTAAATAAAAATTTTGAAATTTCGAAAGTTATTCGAAATAAATGTTCCCACAAATAAAAAACTAACTATATTCATCGATAACAGATAACTGAGAAGGCCCCATCAGGGCCCCATTTTACAAAAAAAAAATTAGAATTTTATCGAAACACTAAATATATATTCTTTTTTAGATTTATTTGTAATTCTGTTATCTGTACAGGGTGTCTCAGAACGTTTGCCTTTTTCCTTAAATCCGCCACTGATTGGAACCTCCGGATAACGAATAAAAGATTAATTATCTTGCATTCGATTTTTTATTTAAATAACATTTTATCGAGATAGTGCCCAACTCTGACCAAAACCTCCTTTTCAGGGAATTGCGAGAGCCTGACGTCCGTCTTCAGGGTGCAAGTGGACGAGTGCGACCGTCTGTGGGTCCTAGACTCAGGCAAAGTGGAGGTGTCCAAGGGTGGGAAACCAGCCTGCCCCCCAGCAATCTTCATCTTCGACCTGAAAACAGACACCCTCATGAAGAAGTACATTATACCGGACGACCAGGTGAAAGAGGAGTCCCTGTACACGAACATCGTCGTGGACATCCGGAACGAAGACTGCGGATCAGCGGTGGCGTACGCCTCCGACGTCTTCAGGTACGGGCTGCTGGTGTATGACTTGTTCAAGGACACCTCCTTCAGGATCCAGCACCACTTCTTCTACCCCGACCCGCTGGCCTCAAAATACGAACTGCACGGCATCAAATTCCAATGGACGGATGGAATCTTCGGGATAGCCCTGAGTCCGATGGACATCCACGATGACAGGACCCTGTTCTTCCACCCCATGTCTAGTTTCCGCGAGTTCGCCGTGTCCACATCCGTCCTGAGGGACAAAGAGACTGCGGAGGCGAACACCGAGCACTTCATGCCCATCGGCAGGCCCAGGGCCAAGGACTACGGGCACTCTTCAGGGTCCGTGGTAGACAGGAACGGCGTGATGTTCTTCAACATGGTGACCAGGGACTCCGTGTGGTGCTGGGACACTAGGAAGGAGTACATCCCTCAGAACCTGGGCGTGATAGGCACCAGCAACCTGTCCCTGGTGTTCCCCAACGACATCAGGGTGGACCACGAGTACGATCAGAACGTCTGGGTCCTGTCCAACAGGCTGGCCATGTACCTCTACTCGCGCATCGACAGCAGCAAGGTCAACTACAGGGTGTTCAAGGCCAACGCCATGGAGGCTGTCAAAGACACAGTCTGCGATCCCAATTACGTCGTTCCTGGGGCTGAGAGCGGCTACGACGAGACTTGCTGAACGATGGGGATTAGGGTTGGAAAGGGGGCTTGAAGAATGGAACTAGTTCGAAGCAAATTGACAGTTGTACAGACTACGGGGATAGGGATGTTTGGGGGAGGGTTTCGTTACTTCGGGAAGATGGCGAGCTGTAGACAGAGAAACTACCTCGAGTTCATCTTCTTCGGGAGTAACAAGATAGGAAATTATTTAGGACTGGATTATGGGTATTGAGGATTATAGGCACTTTTCCTCTTACCCTACTACGTACGTCTCACGGGTCGTTTCTGTCCCGATTGTCTTCCAGTTGTGTTGAGGGTTCTTTTCAGTTTGAAGGAAATATGAGGACGTTGTTGTTGATATGTGTGTTTTACAGTTTCTGGCATTACGTTAAATGTGTTGGTGAACTGAGAGCCGTAATGGGGTTCGAAGTGTGAAAGGAATATGTGAATTAATTGAATTATTGAAGTACTGGCAGGATCAGCTACTTAGTGAAAAAGAATAAAAGAGAAGGTAAAAAGATGAGAACGAAGAATTTTAGTTTGTTTAAAATTAATTTAATTTTTTCAACCGACTTGAATTTCACGCTCTGTACACAGAGCTGGTAATACTACAGTCCCACCACGATTGTGGTGTGGTAGCCATACCATGATATGCGAAGACTGTCAGAAAACAAATTAAAATATAATTTGTAACATAATAAATTACAATCTATAATATTATTATTGATGTGGCACTAAAAAGTCATATTTAAATATGTTAATGTTTGTTTCATTTTTTTATTTTATCTTCTTTATTCTTGTTACTATTATTCTTTTTCCATGAGAAGATGTTATGCTTTTTTACCGTTGACAAATTGTCTGGGGCAATAAAGTATTTCTTGCATCCGGGCCCCTCTATAGAGAAGGCCGGCCCTGAATACTGGGCATTAGTGAGGCCTCCACTGCGCATGCTCGAACAGAAGATGGAAAAGTAGGGTGAATTCGATGGGGATAAGAATGAACTAGTTTCGGGGTTTTGCAGGTGATCTAGTATCGAGGCATTACTATTCAGTGCCAGGAAACCGCAGAATCTTCCGCGAATTCGTTCATTTCGAACTTCCTTCTAATTGTAAGTCGTCCTACAAAACCTCACTATGGCTTGGTACACCTCTGCCGATTTTTTCAAATTACTGTACACTAAGTTATTAAAAAATGAAGGGGAAGTCGAAACAGCAGATTGACAATGTATTGTCTAACCGCAAGGTGCTCTGAAAGCCAGTTTTCAACATCTACTAATTTTGTTATATCATGATGTCAAACGGGAAATTGGAATTGAGAAAGAATATTGATTTTACTTCAGAATGACCTACTACAAACTACCCGTGGTTTACAATAAACAGGTTGGACAGCAGATCTATTGATTGGACCAATTAGATTGAAGTTGTTTTTGCTCCTTCGCAATCTTCACACACTGTGCCTATTGAATAATCCAGTCCTGAAATTATTGTTCTATTAAACTTTAAAACAATTGTATTCGTGGAGCACACGATCCGTCGTAATCGAGCTTCTAGTGCTACTCTATTCCATTTTCAAGAACAATGAGCCCAAAGCAGCGAAGAAGCGTATCGAGGGGAATTATGCAATGGGAGAAAGTATATTATCGAACAGGTGCACCGTTAGAGACTCACAGTCTGATGTGACGGACTCACCTGCTTCGGAGTGCGTTATGAGGTGAAAGTTGCTCCCAGTGTGCCCTCGGAACAAGTATTGAATTAAAGACATTGTTCTGTAAGTCAACGAGTAGAACGATTAATTGCAGGCTCGAAGCAATAAGGGGACTAGCGCTCGAAAATGGGAAAAATTATTGTCCAAACGCTAAGAAATATTGGAAAATTAAATATTGTTAAACTGTAATTTAAAAAATATAGTGTTGTAAAGCTCGTCACGACACACATTTCTTCTATTTACAGTTTGTTTATCGAAGTATTACTATTCGAGCTAAAAATTATAAACAAAATATTTTTCATCGTCCAAAATCATTATTTCTTTAAACATAAATTGCGATAACTTGAGTAAATATTAAAGGATTGTTATGAGACTTAAAACATAACTTCAGAAAACCATACCGAAGCTGTAAATTTGATGCAAAAAACCCTTATGTTAAAAAATGTAATGATATTTAATTAAAAAGAAATACTGGACATAACCCATCTTTTCAACGTTCGCCGTTAAAAAGTATTGAGGCAATTTTGAGACATATGGGAAATTTAAAAAGAATAATAGTCTCAGTTATGACAGTAAAACTTATACACCTAAATTAGTGAAAATTTGTCTAAAAAAACCTGCATAAAAATTTTACCCGATTTTAAAAATTGGGAGTAAAAATTTTCTGTTCTTTCTAGCATATTCTTCTCCGTAAAAGGATAAGAAATTGAAAATGAACCATCCTTCGCAAGCCAATGGTTTTCCCGCAAAAGGTTGTTAAAGTTTTAGCCAATCAAACGCAGCAGTCCATTTTGTGGACGAAGCACTTCCCCCACTTCCGCCCGTATCGCTGCGCGCTCTGATTGACCCGAACTTTAACTTTCTTTTGCGAAAGAACGGTTCGTTTGCGGCACATGTTTTTTTTTTACTTCCGCCTCCTTTTCATGTACAATACGTAGAAACGAGAAACACATTTTTCTAAATATTATTCGAATGTCAGCACCCTGAATTTTGATTCGCAAGGAACGAAGATACATTTCCTGGCGTGTATTGTACTTATACATTTGTAACATACATATTAAATAAACGAATAAGGTAGGGGTGAACGAAGACACCCTTAGTGCATCATGTGCAAATAATATTGAAATTGAGAAAGAATTTTATTCGAACAGTAAAGGTGACTTACAAAATACAAAAATAGAAGACAATCATATAACGAAATAAATGAAAAAACATCGAACACATATCGGTGCCTTTACCGAACAACATCTTCACAACATAAAAATAAAAAGGAACTTTTTACTATTTTAGTCTTACAAACTCTCGCTGCATTGAAAAAATAATTACTACTGTCTCTTCAAGATAACACATCTTATGTTACAAGAAAAACATCGGTTGAAAATAAAAGAAGAAGTACTAATCGACTGCTCAACGAAGATAAAATTCACTGTTCGATACTGTAGAAGGAAAATGATAAAGTAACTTGAAAATACAAAAGACGAGGACTAAGTTCTTAAGTTTATCCATCAGGTGGCTTCGTTCGACCTATTCGAAGTAACCGGAAATTCTTCCATGGAACTGTCGCCGAGGTCCACGGTGTAAGCACCGTTCTTCGAAGTCTCAGAGAGTCTGGTGTAAGTGGAATCGAAACTGTCAATTTCTACCACGCTAGTTTCGAATAGGTCAGGTAAGATGGTCTCAGTAACTTCAGCAGAGTTTCTTGATCCCTCGACATTTCCCTCTGTCAAGACAGTTTCTTCGTGCACCGAAGTTTCTTCATTAGGAACTGGGGCGTCCTCCTCGTTCGATTCTACCTTGCCTTCACCAACTAATGCATCTGTCTCCACTTTTTCGCCATTTCTTACAATTTCTTCAGTTCCTGGCCCCTCTTCGTCAATTTCTACTTTCCCAGTGACATTCAACTGACTTTCATGCGATATTTGATGTTCATCCCCTAACAGAGACTTGGACGAACTGGAGTCATCTTCTTCGAACTGGAAGGTCTTAGTTTCTGCACCCCTGTGCCACTCCAAAAATTCTTCTAAAACGGATGATCGTTTCTTTGTAATTTCTTGCAGATTATCAACAGATTTTAATCCATCTTCTTGACTTTCACGAAGAGGAAATTGTGGCTGAGAATCTCCACTATCTGGAAGACTGACAGGAATGCTTTCTCCTTCTTCCTGTGATTCAATGGTAGATGAATCGAGAATATTACGCTGGGTGGATGCTTCTTTGTCAAATTGGGACAATAAAGAAATTTCAAAGTTATGTGCAGCTTGTTCGTTGAAGTTCATCATCAGCTCTTCGAGTTCCCTCGTCAGTACGTCGATATCGTCCTCGTTCTCGAATTCTATGATGTTCGAGGACATACCAGCACCTGTTGAAACTAAATTTTCTCGGAAATGTATTTCAGTTAAATGGGTAGCGTCCATTTCTCCGAGTTCGATGGATTTTTCTGAAGAATTGTTCTCGTCACCTTCAGGTACGATTGCATCTCGAATCTTCTTGACCAGCTCCGCTTTCTCGAGGAGCACCGACGTCGAGGTAGACACTGTATGAACCTCGAAGGGCCTGAATGTTGAAGTGCACCTCGAGATTTGACTGAAGGAGAAGATCTTGTGGTAAAAATATTGGATGTAGAAGAAAAACACGACAAACCAAAACACGACAACAACTTTCAGAGACACTTGTGGATCGACACCAACGATCTCTTGATGCTTGGTTTCGGTGTTTAAGCTTCGGCATTCTTCGACTTCTTTCACCTCTCCGATGGTATGGCTAACTTCTCCTTCGTTTAGGTTTGATACTCCTGTCTCCTCTTCTTCGTACTTCAATTCGTTAAATTGCATATCTTTGTATATAAAGCTTTCTTCAGTCTTTATTTCTTCAATTATAATACTTTCTTCAGTCTTTATCTCTTTACTTATAATACTTTCTTCAGTTGTTGTGTCTTCTAGTTTGAAGATTATTTCAGTCTTTATATAATCAGCGCCGGAACTGTCTTCCACCTTTACCTCTTCAACTTTAATACTCTCTCCAATGTTTATAATTTCGTCGACAGCTTCTTCGTCCCCAATACTCTCCTTCACTTGAGACACCCTGAATACCTCATCTTCGTACAAGCTTCCATCTTTCACCACGTCGAATGTCTTGTTTATACTTTCCAGCGCAGAACCCTTGTTTAAATCTTCCCGCGCAAAACAGGGATAATTTCCTGTGGAATTTAAATGGGATTCCAGTGAATCAGCTTCTGATGACAGTACAGTATCCTTCGAAAGATTCGCAGAAGAATCCCGTATGAAACAGGCAGACTCTTGCCTCAAATCAGCTGACAATTTTTCCTCCTCTAGATACTCAACACCACTGTCAACATCCACAGGATGGTCCGAAGGAACCCTGGACAAATGTTCAGGCACTATTGCAACCATCAACTGCTCAATTTCCAGCAAGTTATTCATCTCCACATCAAATACTCTTTGGAAAACTTCTTCCATGTCAACTTCATCCATCTTCTCTCTTTCGCCATCTTCTTCTTCCTTCCCCTCTCCGCCGTCTTGTTCTTCCTTCTTCTCGATCACCGTCAGCATATTCATTCTCAACAGCCTGCCCACCGTCGCATCCAATGGCTGAGGATCATCGTTCGAGACAATCAAAACATCAGGGACAAGGTCAGACCTCTGGATCACGATAGGGAACTGAATATTCGTGAAAATATCGTCATCGAAGAACCTCAAAAGCTCTTCCTCCTTCTTCGAACCCTGGTCCCTATCTTCCACCTCATCCACACTATCCTCAGCTTCATCCACTTCCAAAGTCCCAGTCTGTGCTTCCCGAGGGATCTCGAACGTGAGGTTGCCAATAGCGCTTAGGTCAAGGCCACCGATGTTCATGTTCTTGAGGGCCTCCGTGATGGAGGCCAGAACCTGGTTCATCTCCAGTTCACCGGCGCCAGGTCGATGGCGTCTTTCGAGTGCCTCGAGAGTCTCTTCAGCCCCCTCTTCAAGGTCGATGGCAGAGTTGTCGTTGTCGATGGTAATGATGCAGAGGTCGCAGGTGCCCTCCGACTGGCCTTCCAGCCAGGAATCCTCCTGGGAATTGCGAATTGTGGTCAGGATGGTCTGCTCGAGGCTGCCCCCTTGATAGGACACCACTGGAAGGTGATCCGTAAGGACATCGACAGCGTCGTTGCTGGATCGACAAACAAATTCGTCGACGGGCGACTCTAAACTGTTGTTATTCAACATGTTCTCTACGTTTAGAACATCCGGAGGTAGGTCCAGGAGGGAGTCCATTGACTTGTACGAGAAGGCGTTGTGGAGCAGCCTCTCAGTTCTGTCGTCGAGGATGTCCCTTTGACGACTCTTCCCTTGGGCGTTGATGTTGGCCAGAACGACACCGTGGGCTAGGGAGTTCACGTTGATGTTCCTGGTGAAGTGTGTCGGGTCTGGTCTCCTTGGTGCTCCGGTACCATCGTTCTGAGAGCCATCCGCTCTCTGGTTCGAGTCTTCCTCGATCCTTGTAGCTTCAGTCTTTTCTGGGAACTCTACTGGACTTGAAGGGGGAACTGAAGGTGCGTCTGGAGTTCCAAGATCCCTCGTTACTTGTCTTTCCTCAGTGTCTAGGAGCGGTTGTATTCCGTCTTGGGTGGTTGTGTTCTCTGAAATGGAAGGGTGCATGTTACACAGGATGTTCAGCATCAGGTGGGAGTTTTACAGGATGATTTTATAGGACAAAATCATGAATCTTTAAAACATTGTGACAGATATACTAATAATAACAATAATATAGTAATCAGTAGAAATATAAATCGGCCGGTACAAAGGAGGAATCACATCATTTTCAGTTTCCTCACCTTCAAACGCAGTTTGGATTTCGTTTCCCTCGTCAACTACGCTTGAAGACCAACTGGACACCATAGTTGGGTCCATTTTCAACATTATCGTGGTTAAAAGCTCTTTATCTTTGGCTTCAGAGTTCATGGCGTCTACAAACGTTAAAAGCACAGATAACAACTTTATTAGTAGCTATTACAAAACCTAATGAAGTAATTAATGTCTAAAAATATGTTAAAAGAGGAAGTGCAAAAGTCAGATTCCCCGTTTGAAAATTAATAACTTTATATCAGATTAATGTTGTCCAACTTCCTTCCTTCTAAATTAAAATACGAGAACACCCTGTATAAGAGAAATATAGAAAAACAGAGTAATAACGAGGTCTTTCTTTACACGTGCGTAAATAGAAGTGGTGGGGCGACTGCTCCGCCCACTTTCCCATTTTCACAGTTGTTTAGTTCCAGTAATAAAGTAGAATATAAAAGAAATCGCTAAACCTGCTACTAATACAACAAGGATCATCATATCTAACGTAAGTTTCAAAATCATTTAACCTACCCCTTCGATCCTCAACCCTGGGGAATCGATAAGACCTCACAGGTTTAGTATACTTCTTCCTGACATCCTCTTTAGCAGGTGTCCTGTCCAGTTCACGACCCTTCTGCGCGCCCTCGAGTTTCTTGCTAGAGCTCATCGACACATTCTCTTCGTCTATCAGCGCTTTAGGCTTCCTATACCTCTTATATTGCTTCCTGTTATCTACCTCAGCAGCCACTTTACCTTTCTTCGCATCCTGCTTCACCTGGCTACCGTGCAGCCTGTCGAAATTATCCAACAGTATTTCCGTGACCTTGTTTACGCTCAGGAGCTTCGAGCAGTCGTGTCTGTCATTGGGAACGTGGAAGGACCTTAATCCTGCGGTGTTTCCCGACAGCTTGGTTTCTCTGGACGACGAGGCAGCCGAGGAATCGGTCTCAGTCCTCGCGTCCACGCACATATTCTCCTTATCGACACAGCCTTCGCCGAACGTGGCCGCATTTCCAGGGGCCGTCTTCTGGGAACGGGTCAAATTGGCCTTCCTCGATCGATAATATCGTTTCGGGTCGTCAGCGACCCGATTTACAGGGTTCCTGCCAGCGAGCAGTTTCTTTCTGGCTTCCAGCTCCTTCTTATCCTTCAGCAAGGTGAGCTCGTTGTAGACCTTCAACGCCCTCATCTCTCTAGCTTCTTGTTCTTCCACCGACTGTACACGGTTCTTCGACTTAAACATCTTCGAGTTATACGACTGCTTGTCCATCGATCGTTTTGGCTCCAACAAATCCTGCTGCGCTTTCGGAGGCGACTTCTTTGCCACGGGCAGCGCGGGATTCTCCTTTTTGGTCTTCTTCGGATACACCGGCGGTTTCCTTCGAGAGAGAACATTGGTGACTTCGGAAACACGAGCCACCTGCGACAAGGTCACGGTACCAAAGCTGTCAACCTTGGGCCTGGCTGCAGTCCTCTGGGCCACTTCTTTCTTGTCCAATCTGAATTCGGAGGAGGCGCAGTACTTCGACTCCAGTTTCTGCATCTTGCAGTCGCAGACGCTCTTTTCGGACGCTGACCTCGTCAAGTCCCCCTGCTTCTGCGTCCCTCGGTTGGAGGATTTGCTGCTGATGTTTCGGTGCAGCTGTGTAGTTTGGGATCTGGGATGATCTTTGGGGACCGAGGAAGAGGATTCCGTTTTGGTGACTGGAATCTTCCCGCTGCTGGTCTGAGAATTACTTCCACTTTTGTCCACGAAGAACTTGCGCTTTCTCGTGTACTGGCGCTTCTTAACCTTCGTCAAGCTGCTGAAGGATCTTGTTTGTTGGAGGTCTTCGTCCATCTGGATACAAGCATCCCTTGTTGGACGAAGGGTGCTGGGTTTGGAAATGCTCCCCGGTTTCGAACGACTATGCTGCCGGTGATCCTCGTCAGCTTGCACTTTCTGGCAGGCCAAGTTCTCGGTTGTCAGCGTGGCTCTAGAGGAAGTTGCCGTTTCGAATCTGAATGGTAAATACATTTAAAGCTCAGTTAGCAGTACTTGCAGGAATCTCGTGAACCTACGATTTTTAGGAAGTGTGATGTTAGTTTTATTTTATTTATTTAACGAGTAACACCCTTTTACTACAACGAAGCATATAAGCAAGTAAGAGACAATCTATAAAAATTAATACGTCGCTCATCCGTGGTCCACAGTATTTATCATAAAGGGATGTACAGTGCACTGTTGTAAGGATACTATAATTTTTTAACTGCCTGTGGACCCCAGTCAGTTCACACGAACATCCTGCGTATGTATTTTAAGCAGAGCTCGAATTTAGCGAGGTTCTGCTATACTAAAAGCTCCTTGTTACCTGTCTGTCTTCTCAGAGGCGTCTGAACTCCAGCTCTGCAGCCCTTCGTCAAGTTGTCCCTCCCGTTTTGAAAACGCAGTAGCTAGTAACGTTTCCAGGTTGGTCTGACCAGCGAAGAGATTCCACTTCTTCTTCTCCATTTGATGAAGTAGGCACTGCAGTTCTGGATTGTTGTCGAAGTCCTTTTCGTAGCAACCGTCGAACATCTCCATGGAATCTTTGTAGAATCTTGGGATGCTCGTGTCTCCAAATGAATATTCAGGAAGGTCCGGTTTCAAGGCGTCCTTCTCAGCATCCGACGGTGTGTAAAGTTGTGTGTTGCTGCCCTCAATGGAACTTACATCTATGGAAATGCATAATTACCCTTTAACTCGCCTGTGTTTATAAATTACATCAAATTCTTGGTTATGTTGCCCTGAAAGCTGTATAAATTAGTCGAGCAATAGTGAGGTCTCTAATGCGCATACCCAAAGAGAAGATGGAGAAATAAGTGAAGTCTGCCTACTCCGCGCCAATTCTGTGGCGATAATTGTAAGTAATTTCGAGGTTCGGTAATCTTTCTCCCATCCCCTTCTCTTAACTCTTCCTAGGAGCCTCACTATTGGCCGATATACCTATACAACCATTTTGAAGACGTACAGTCCTCAGCAGAGGATTTCGCAGCGACCACCGCCTGCAGCAACTCCATTTCAGCTTTCTCTTCTGGATCGTCCTCTTCCTCCTCTATCTTTAATGACTCCAAACTCACCATCACGTTTCTCGTTATAGTTAAATCCTTCACAAAGTCTGCAAGATCCTGCGCGTCGGCTCTCGCGTCTCGGTGCCTAGACAGGTCTCCGCAAGTGAGCCTCTCGTTTTCTTCAGGTCTTAGAAGTTCTAGATCCCGCGCCAATTTGTCACCAGCAAGCAGACTCCGCTCTGCACTTCGATCCTTCTTTTTAACGCTCTTCAGTATCTCCAGGTTGTTCTTGAGCAACGTTTCCATAAGGGTGCAGCCACTTCTTGCAAAGTCAGTCGTCACGTTGGTAACACTACACGTGTATATGTACGGCCGAGCGATATTGCTTTGAAGACTATTCGGTGATGCATCGGTGTCCACGGCCGATTTCTCGTTTTCAGGCTTCACCCTGGGCGTCGACGTCCTCAAGGTAGCGTCGATCATGACGCAGCAATCCTGCGCCTCTTTGAACGAGTAATCGGTGGATAAGCAGTCGCAGTTGAACAGAGCTTGCAGCTTTACAGGGCTGCAGCTCTTCTCCACGCTACTCCGGCCCCGTCGTCCGCAACAGAATCTCGGCGTATCTTTTCTTCTCGAAATTTGGGAGGATGCTTGCGTGTCGTCCTGGTCAGAAGAAGGGCCGAGCTTCATCTGCTTCATCCTGTTCGTGTCGAGCTGATCCGTTCCCTCTCTCTTCTTCCCCCAGAGGCGCATCTCTTCCACATTCTCTGGGTCTCCAGTGGAAGGGCTCTTCATGCGGGGTGAAACTGCTTCGCTCTGGAATAGCATGTAATATCCTTTAGTATATTATTATTTGTAAGGCGAAAGATTTATGGATCCTTGAGGTGGCAACTATATTGAAGTGAAAAATGTAGAGCGCACACCAAGTTAGAGTGTACAGTGCATGTCGCCTGAACATACTACATTAATTAAGATTCAATCTGTATATTATTTACGATTTCTATAATGTACGTTTTTGTAAAACAATAAGAGGTTATATACTATGAGTAGTTCTGAAAAAGTCTTTTATCATTAAAATATATATAAAACAAATTTATGTTAAACGATTTTATTAAAAATGTACTAAAAACTAAACTAAAGTCCGCTAAAAATTAAAAAAATAATTATTTTCTTGTACTACAATTTCGATGATGTTTTTTCACTTTAAATAAAATCGTGGGGCACCAAGTGCGACCAGAAGTTGAAGTATACATTGACAAGTGGAACATCATCAACTACAGTTTATGAATATTATGTCACATTACAATCTGTATCCTGTAATTAAAACATTTTATTTCATTAATGTAAATGAAAATTGTCCCATAACAAATTCATTTCGACATTAGCTTCTGTATTAAAGTGACTCATATCCCGCTATGAAATATACTGCCCACAATTTTATTTAAATTGAAAAATACCATCGAAATATTAGTACAAGAAAAGAATTATTTTTTCAATTTTTAGGGCATTTTAGTTAAGTTTTTGGTGCATTTTTAATAAAATTGTTTAACATAAAATGTTTTATATATTTTTTTATTTCCTAGTTTTTAGTATTTGTGGATTTACATATCCCACTGTTTTTTTAACTGCGTTACTTTTACAGGTAGTAAAATCTTGTAAGGAAAAATTGAACTGAATTGAAAAGAACAAGCATTAAGTAATTTCTTTTCTAGACGTTTTTCATGCCACTCAATGGCTAAGAAATAATGCAGATGCAAACCTACCGAAATGGAATCGCCGCCAAAAACTTCATCCTTAGTTCTCAGCATAGAACTTATTTCCCTTTCGTAGTCGCTGTCCATAGAGTAGTATAGAGTTAGATCCATTCCATCGTTCTCCTCGAAGCATTCGTCACTCTTTTCCGTCAACTTTTTGTGCGCCACCCTTTTCTTAATCCTGGCACGTGCCTCCGCGATGTCCTCATTGGTCAGATGAAGTATCCTCATGGTTTTCTGGACTGGCGTTAGATTAACATCCTCAAGGATTCGCGAGATAGTGTCGTGCGTGTCGTAGGTTTCGTAGCTCTCGCAGGACAACAAGGTGGTCAGCGACCGTGTCCTATACTTGGAGTCCTCGAGCTTCGCGCACAACCGGCTGGTGATGAAATTCGAATCGCTCCGCATCGCTCTCCTCAGGGCCCGCATTTTGTCCATGTGACGAAGATGCAGGAACAGGCAAGAGTTTGAATACCAGTTGTAACTCGCTAAAACTGAAAGATTCCGGAATTTCGAAAATGAAAGAAAAGTTCCAAATTCCGAGTGGATATTAATGTGTTGTCATTTATTCCCCAAAATAACAGTCACAACATTTTGAGATTCCAAAACTTAAAAATTCGAGAGATTCATAATTTCATGATTTTAAAATTCGAAAGTTTCAAAACTTTGAAATTCCAAATTTTTAAATTTCCTAATTCGGAAGTGTAAAAATTTCAAGATTCAAAAATTTGAAAATTCGGAAGTTTCAAAACTTCGAAATTCCAAAATTTGAAAGTTCCCGAAATTCCGAATTTTGAGATTTCATAATTCAGAAGTGTAAAAAGTTCAAGATTCAAAAATTTGAAATTTCGAATGTTACAAAATTTCAAGATCCCAAAAGTCGAAAATCTCAAAGAATGGGGGAGTCTCTCGAAACGTGATCAGTTTCCTCGACTTATCAACAGACACGAAACTGTTTAGGTGGATAATTTCGTGGCCATCTACTTACTCAGTGGTATCAATTTCACGAGGATGAACTCGAGGAAGACGGGTATTGAAAACCGCCTGTCGTACCAGAGCAGTAGGCCTATCACGATCACGATCACCTCAAGAACCACGTTCTTAAAGAAGCTGAGGATCAGCCAAGGTAATAACAAATTCGGACGACTCCACGTGACTATCGAGTAAATGTTCGTCACGTAAGTCAGTGTGTATATGTGGGCGATAACGATTCTCGTAATCACGATCCATGATAGAACTGAAAAATTAAGATTCAAGGACAAAGTATTAAGAGCTTGCTTTCTTCTAAACACCATAATCCATTTATTCATTTTTTTTAACAAATTCAATTCCGTTGCAGTTTTTACATTTCCAGTTGGACTTCAACTAATGGGACAAAAAAATAGATTGCAGTATTCAATTGTAAAAAAAGTGGTGGATACGTGAATTTTTTCATATTACAATTCAGTTTCTTTTTCCCTTGTCTTTAATCTTTTCAACACCCAATTGAAAAATATATTTGCACAAAAAAGTAATGGTTACTGCTTGCAAAGATGAATTTACGCCTCTAGATCGGTGGGTATTTGTGAAAAACACTTGCCGCAAAAATGTTTATAACATTGGAAATTAATTGTAAATTTCTTCTACAATGTGGTCTGCTCACTAAGAAAAAAATTCTGGTGCCGCAAACGCACCGTTTCGAAACTTATTTTGAACTTTTCTATTTTTATTGAGTAGAGTATGTTGATTGATGTAAAAAATTAACGTTAATTTTCAATGTCATGAACAATTTTGGGGTAAGTTTTCATTAGAAAATGTCCATAGATTCAGAGGTGTAGATTCACCCCTGGACGCAGTGGCCATTACTTTTTACACACCCTGTACCGATTATAGAATGTGTCGCGCGTGGCAAATATCCGTTAACGAGTCACATGGCACAAAGTTAGTTTAATTAATGTTTTTCCAAAATTGGAGAAATTAATTAATGCTTTTCCAAAGATGGTCAGCGCTACAGACGGAGGAAAACTGACCAGTTTTTATTGTGTCCTCGCCAATAGTATCGAGAATGAGCGTTCGTTGCGATAGAGACAAATTCCAGATTTGTTTGAGCTCGTTCGTCCATTTTAAGGGACTCCAGTCCAAGGTGCTGTTAACCTTTGAAATAAATGTTTCGAATTTAAGAAAACGTTTATAAAGTCGATCCATAATTTCTCCATTACGTCTTTTTTCACTTTCTCAAAATAAAAAAAAACGAAAACGCAATTTGAATGCAGTCTCAATATGTTTATACACCACTGAAATTATAGTCTAATTAACGGAAATTGGGAAAGCAGAAAATGGCGTCTCGAATAAGACCGTTTCCGCGGTTAAAGGTAAGCAACCAAGCTCTACGAGTTTTCATAAAACTCACGAATACAGTAGTTTGCACTAGCAAAAGAGTTACAAAATCCTTACTATTGGTTTTCTAATTAAAAAAAATATCTACGCATTAGACTGTTAGAACATACAATCGATACTTCTTTTCACCAATTCGAACATGTTGAAAGATTCCAAAAGAAAAGGAAAAAAAAACTGCCATGAAAGGTACGTAAAAAAGCGACGCTTCCACGATATCCTTTCCCCGATCAAAGAAACACGTTCATCTTGTTTTCTTATTTCTCGTTCATCGTTAAATCTGCAACTGCGAAAAATTCCACATCATCAAAGAACCTACGAAGGTTTATCCACCATTTTTCGCACACAGGAAACCACCATGTGCCTGAATCCACTCGAAGCGTCGCGTCGCATAAAAGGTTATTGGAGGTTAGAAACGCAGATAGGAAATAGTAATCGTGATACGGTAGAAAGGGTATATCTGTTTGAGAGCGTCGCTTACCAAGCCCACGAGGTTCATTATCAATATTTCGGTCCGAAATGTTGTGCCAAGATAACGTCCCAGGAAGCTAGGCATCAGGAACACGAAACTTTCGAAGAAGCCGGAAGACCAGCGTGCCGTCGATCCTACGGGAGCCGATCATCGTCGACTCGTACTTTTGCGGGACTCACGATCACTGAAACACTCTGCTTCAAGAAACGAATACACGGGGGGATTTCAAGGGACGTCGTGATCGTCCACCATCAAGCGTTAATTTTGACGCGCTCTCCTGACGAACGTCGAACGCTTCTCGGCGAGATGAAAAGCTGAACATCGACGATTCCAGGAACAAGCGACGTGAGGGGAGAGTGGACAGCGTTGAGAGGTTGGGGCGAAGCGTAGTCATGAGGCACGAGTCGTATCCAAATCAAAATGTGTTCTTTCGCGTTCGAACAGTCGTTGCATGTATCACCGGTATTATGCATAATATTTATTTTACATAATAATGTCTTGTGGCATCCTTGGGAGGACAAGGGGACTTTGGGAACCCTGACAAGGCCCGATTTACATAGCTCTTCCACCGGTTGAAAGGGACCATCAAACTTCTCTCTCTCGCACGAGTTCGCACATGTCTTTCTCTCTCCCGTGATGATGGCAAAAGGTTGGAGGCAGCCAGTCTTATATAGACAATGAAACCTCCATGTATACATATATGCTCTAAGGTTGCGAATAACCGATATGGTCCGAAATTATCTCAAATTAAAGATAATTGAATCACCAACAAATTTACTTGACAAATTTTCAAATGGGTTCAATAGTTCGAGTGAAATCGATGAAAGTATGTGAAAAAAGTCATTTTTTTCGACCGAAATTGGCATTGACAATTCATTTAACTCTCTGGGAAAAATTGAAATCCCAAAAATAGGCCCAGTTTCTTATTTTTTACGTTGAGTTCGCACTTTTACGAAGAAAACAAGCTGCCGCTGAAGAAAATCTATCTGGAGTTTATTAAGTATATTTTCTATATGTCCTCGAGTGGGGGAATTATGCAGGATAGTTATCACAGAGTCGTTAACATTACAAACTATATAGTACCGTTTAATTTTCTTCAGGCAGCATTATAATACCTTATCACAAGTATTAACCGCTTTCATTGCATAGGAAACACTATCGCCGATTATAACGTTGATGATAGAACAGTGAAATACGAGACGGCAGCCTGCGTGAACTGAAAGAATAGGGCGAAGCCCCTGTAGTCTTTAGAATTTTAACGAAAGGGAACATAAAGACCGTAACTGAATTATGAAAATGCAGAAAAAGTGCGAAACGAAAATTATTGCGAAACGCGCTGCGTATTATACATATATTACATTTCTCTGATCTATTCACTCGCGTGGAGTGCCCGCGTTACGTACCGACAGTAACGTTTCCATGTTCAACGTTATCACTTTCAATGCGGTCAGCCGACACGGGATTAACGTGTTCATAACGAAAAACTGGTACACAATACGTGACTTGTGGAAAGATTTGTGCCATTTGCACTCCAACCTGCAAATACATCAAAAGTAAATGGAAAAGGTTATACATTTTTTACTGTCGTACTGTAGGATCTGGACCCCCCCCCCCCCCCCATAAAAAGGAGACCGGAATAAAAGACCTCGGAAAGTCGGCTTTGTTTAGAGACGCCAGAAGTAGGGAAAACAGGGACTACAGTATTGTCTCCGTATTTGCTCGCTGGTCGGGACCGGCGTTGAGCCCGTATCGTGTATAGAGCCCTAATTCCGAGTGTTCGTTTCTCGCTTCTTTCTGGCCGAAGGGGGGAACGAGATGGAACGCTTTGCATGCGCGACGGCGCGAGCGCTCAGATAGAATCGTGACTGCTCGATGCATGCGCGCGACGGTCAGATAGCCAGGCACGGCACAAAACTTTTTTGCGCCCTAGGCGAACTTGCCAAATTCCGCCATTCATTATAATACATTTAATGGAGAATATTGCTGACCATACTATGAATTTTTATCCGTAGTTTAAAACCGTTGTAGTACAATTTGTAGTATTTCATTTAAAAATTTATTTTCAACAATGCCAATAATGAAAAGATCATTTTGCACCTCTTGTCAACCTAACGTCCTAGTAGCTGCCTAATTTTGCAGATTAAAGTCATAAATAATCTCAAATAAATGTATTATAATAAAGGGCTCAATTGAACAAATTCGCCTAGGGCGCAAAAAAGACTTGAGCCGGGCCTGCGTGAAGATTTTGCGAAGCGGTTCCCGTGCTTCCGTAAATGCTTGCAACCATCGCGCACGCCCGTCGCGCATGCAAAGGACGGAGTGTCAACAAGCGTGGACAAAACATCCACGCGTCGTCTGTCTCGTACCGTCCTCGCTCGCTTTCAATGGCTCTCGCTCGCTCCCGCTTTCGCCGGACAAGAGTGAGACAGAAGTGGTGGGGATAGCGACAAGCCCGTATCGGGATCGGGTGCACCAAATCGAGCATATACGGAGACAATACTGTACTTACTTATGACGTAATAGGGAGCAATAGAGGGGGAATCCTCACATAGTGTGTGCACAAATTGTATCATATGTATATGTATCTAGCGCACATGCATGATTTTCTACAAGGACTTTTCAATTGGTCTCACACACTACCACTATCATTACGAATAAACAAGTTAAAAAATCATACATGTGAGATCAGTTCTATCATACTAAGTGTACATTTACATTTATTTAAAAGAAACAGAATACCCTTCGATATCCCGACTTATTAAGTCTTTCTTACTAAATTGGATGTGCATTGACCGGCTGAAAATTTGCAACCGTTCTGTAATCTGTACCTCAAATGGTTAGAACGTAAAACAGAGCGATTTACTTGCAACATATATGGTCAATATATTGTGCTCTTACGAGTCGTAATACACCTGCTCGCTGAAATTCGACAGTCTTTGCCCGGGAAAGTGGATAAAAATTAAATGAATATACTGTCCCATCATCCAGATTGCCAGCCTTAACATATCCGATATATTTCCACCAGACATTTTCAGCAAAGCCTGAAAAATTCCAACAATCCTGAAAGCACTGAACTGATGGAAGTCAATTAGCGTTCACTGTCCTAATTCGAAAGTTGCAGAATGTGCGCGAGTGAGCAAGTAATTTATAATAAATAATTCATATAATACACGGTGCTCATACGTTGACAGTGGAGACTTCCAGAGACTTTTATATATTTAATGGTTGATAGATAAAACAAAACGAGCATGGGCGATGGCGAACTCTTACTTGTATTCCAGTGATACTGAGGCTTAGGATGTTCATCGTTACTTGAACAAACAGTGTAACTGAGAATGCTGATTGTACGATTTGCGTGCACCTGAACAGAAATACGGACTCTTAACTGATAAAAGATGTTTCTTTCGCCGTACAACTCTCACGAGGTTCACGAGATTCGAGTGACCGATATGACTGAAATTTTGTACATAGCTAGTGACATAGAAACCGACTCGGCAGCGACTCCGGCAACAAAGTTGCCGGCGATTATCGCCCAGTCTATACGAGCCTTAAGTGTCCTAAATGTTGAACTGCATTAGTATCCTGAATACTACATGAAGAAAGTCGGGGTAGGGTTTAGAAAATTGTTTCTCACAATGTCAATCAAGATCGTTAACACAGCAGTTGGTCATGTAACGATATTCAGTTAGATGAAATATATTTATCTTGGCTAACGAATACTGCGCAGTACATCCTATCACTGTGTAGGAGCTCTTTACTAAATGAGGGTAACCATTTGGAATCATGCATTATAAGTCACTCAGTGTATTTTCTAGAACTAAAGTATTTCTCGCGATCTACCCTCCGTGTCTACCTTTGTGGGCCATCCATCGTTCACTAAATACAGCACCGAAATGTTGCGCAGTGATACAGTATAAGTATCTACTCACGGAAATGATGGAAAGCCATGCGCAGTGGTAAACTTACTCTATAGCTCTTTGATGTTCCTTAACGCATGATACAAGTTTCTCATACATTAGTTCTTGCGCGCCCTCAAACTTTTGGTACTCCGCTTCATTGGCTCCGATCGGCATTGTATTCATCTCCAAAATGTGCACCGTTTTTAGCTGATATCTATGAAAGAAATGAAAACCTTTGCTCTGCGTTTCTTTTAATTAGATTCATAAGTATTGTATAAAATTCAATCAGAGATCGATACATAGACGAAAGGACAATGTTAAGTCCCAGAGAGGGTTACTGACCTACGAGCGTATAGCGATTGCTATACGCTTGCTATGCCATTGGAAAGACCTCGCCAAGTCGAAGCGATTAATACGATTTTTAACAGCGAAATCAGATGGGATCTCCTAGACAAATGGCCTCAAAGTTCGAGATTTTGCGGTTTTGAACAAAAGAAACCTGTGTATACTATACACTGTATAGCAATTGCTGTATGCTCGTGGGTCGGTAATTCCCTCTGGGACTTAATATTGTTCTTTAACCCTTTCGTTACGAGCGCCGACTATAATCGCCATTCACGCGACGACCTGTGTGTACGAGTGCCGGCTTTAATCAACGTCACGGAACGAGCTGCCGATCCTAGCGTCGCCTTTAGTCAGCATCTCCGGTGGTTTAAAAAAAATAATAATTTTAGAAAAAAACACTATCGCGGAAATATACGCCGTAACGAAAGGGTTAAGGGGTTCAGCCAGGGAGATAATGAAATATTTCATTATTGCCCTAAAAAATATGCCGAAAATGACTATAACTTTGCTCCGTCCAAGGTGGTCTAAACCCTTCAGTCAAAACATAATATTAATGATTTTGAAAGTATAATGATGTGAAGCGTGGTATGGGATGATTTGTTGTTCTTCCTTATTGACCATTATACAAGCAGAATTATGCCCGAATGGAAGGAAATACAAATGTTTTACCCAGTGACTGCAAACATCGCGCAGGCATGTTGTATAAAAATAATAAACATCGAGTCCAGCGTGCATACGAGAACTATCATCATTATAGACGCTATGTAACTATGCACCGTCTCGAAATAGTAGTACTCTCGTGTATCTACGATGTAATAATCCGCTTGGTACATCACGTACTTCTCCTCCGTCTCGTTTTTCGTTAGAATGTCGTGTACGATTAACGCGGTTGGAAGTGCTAGGTATATCATCAGTAGCAGGCTGAGGGCAACTGAAATAGAATGTCGAGAATAATACGGAAATATGCCAAATGATAAATACAATGAACTAATAAATAACAAATAATCTATACGAAATAATTTAATAATTACTTTTAGACAAATTTCACCTAATGTTTGCTAAAGTTAAGCACGTTTTCGCGGGGATCACTGAATACAATGTTTCAAAGTATGATTTGTTAAAAACCTAGTATTAGTCATTAGGGTGGCTCTTATTTTCGATTTTTGAATTTTCTTCGCGGTACGCTCCAGAATAATTCCAAATAGTAAAAAAAATCTGTGTAAAGTTTGAGCCCGATCGGATAAGGTGCCCCTGGGCCCTTGAAAATTTAAATAATTATTTAACAGCTCAGAAAGTCGACTTTATATAGTATCCTTCAAGTTATTGATTACATAAAAAAATATGTGAAACAAAAGTAGTATATCCAGACAGAGAACATTTTTTATGTTGTATTACTTTTTCTTGTGCGCCAAATGGTTTCGAAAAAAGTTCTAAAAACTAAAAAAAAATTTCTCAAATTTTGAAATTGTGAATCCTTTTCGAAAGTCTTGAAATAAATTTTACCCAGAGTAAATAAAGCCGCCCTATTAATCATTGAATAAGAAATACTCGCGACGTATTCGAACCCATCTCTCCCAAAGTCAAGCTCAACACGCCCGAGGGACGAAAGATGTCATGGGAGGTTCCTCAAATATCTATCCGTGTGTAATTGGGTACGCAACAGCTGACACTATTTAGCCCTTCAGAGGAGGAATAATTAAATCGAGATTAACCATTTACCTGTGAAGGACACCACGAATTTCCTTCCTTGCAAAGCGTAGAAATGGAGAACCTCGAACTGTGGAAGATCCTTCAATCGTTCAGAATCGCTTCTAATCATATAACACAGCTCTGCCAGCTGTAACACAAAGCGAATCGTAAACCATTTTCAGTACACTAAACACGTATTACATGCGATCTAGTATCGAAACAAACAGAATTATTTCAGTAATTTAATATTTCTTCCACAGTCAAATGTTCTATAGCATCTCTTGATATTCCAATCAGCAGGCGTATATTTGCTTCGCGCGTTTCATCACACTACGTGCCGTAGTTGTACTCGCTTGGAGATCCAATTTTACATCAATAAGAATTTGGACTTTTTCGTCTTATCGAAGTTGATCACATTACTAAAGCCGTTCAGTCATATTTCGCTTAACAGAGCCCACGTGACTTCGAGTTCATGAACTTTGATCGCCAGCTTACCTTGCGTACGTGAAACACACCGTTGAAATACTTCGCCATTACCACTGCGGTGGTAAACAAGGGTGGTATACAATCAATAGCAATGTCATAGTCCACACCCCATGTTTCGATCAGTTTTATAGTCTGAAACGTAATACAAATTATTAAATGCAGTTCCTTTCTCCTGCACTGTGTAGGGGCAGCAGGGAAACTCGAATATTCGAGTTGCTTCAAGTTCGAACGAAGCCGGGACTCCGTTTTCGAAGCGATTCGAGAGCTCGTTAAAAACGAACGACCCGGAACAATTCGAGCTACTCGGATCTTTCGAGCTTCTCGCCTTTTTCGAGTACTCGAGCAACCCTAACACAGTGTCTTTTGAAACTAAAATAAATTAAATCAAGTGGATTAAATATGTATTATTCTATATCTCCAAGCAGATCTTCTTCTGACTAAAGGACCTCGGCGATATGATGATAGTTTGTGAAACGACGGTGACAGTGGATCGCTACTCAATGCACAAACGAATCGTATGAAACTCTCGTAGCAATGATACAGTTTCTCAAAGAAGCAACCATTCCAGCAGCTGAAGGGCAATTTTCACGAAAGGATACCAGTGAGATAATCACGTTCATATTCTTTTTCTTCTGCTTCTTACTCTCGCCAGAATCAGAGAAGCCGACCACCAGCTCATCCACCGCACATCCTAAACGGTATACCGTAGTCTGCACACACTCGTCACAGACGAATGCCATGACCAGTGCTCTTGTAAATTTACGACTTGAATATGCCGGGTTGAGAAGAACGAATGCAGCATTTTCATGTCCACCAGCTGTTTCACCAACGACCGCACTCCGAAGTAAGTGCGCCATGCGACGATACAGATATTGCCCTGCACTCGGATTGCCCTTCAATCGATATACATTTCCTCCCATCATAATAAAAGTGGCGGCGGAGACAAATGCATCACTCATTAATTATTTCAGAATCATTCTGCACCGTGCAGATATTTTCTTCAGCTGGCATTACTCGTCCAAACATATTTGAACGAAAAATAGAGCGTTTAAAGACACAGCCGAGTTGATTATGCACTTTGCCGCTGAGTGTGTGGCTGAATGTTGCATTACATTTGATGGGTTCCATTAGAAAAGGTAATCTCGCTGAATAAAGAATTGCATGAACGTATATATGTATAACGTTCTTCCCTTGCTTCTGGCAGTCGCGTGCAGAACAGGCGACTGCCAGTTCATTCAGTGTCGAGTCATGGATTTCTTCGATCAACGCGCGTACTCGATATCGAAGCGTTTCTCCACGTTAGTCGGCGTGTGGCCCCTTCAGCCATTTAACGATCGCGTCATCAGGAACGCAGTGGTGATAATTCTCTTTACATCTTTTTGGGCTCCTATAGTAAATATCTCTACCTTCTCAGTGAAACTACTATTTTCATACTAAGTACAAAGATGTGTCATGAATTCTTGCCCAGTTTACACTAAACTGTTTCCGTATCGTGATTTCATAGATCAAGGGGAATCGCACAATTGGAGGAAAAATGATTTAAGACCATACAACCCAATGATTTTTATTGTTAAATTAGATTTTTAAAGATCAATTAAATTAATCATACGTCTATAAATTGGGACAACAATTCATGACGCAGCTTATTAGAATTTGTGATATGTATGTACGTAGAGATATAGTGATGTCACAAAAGCAACTGAGACAAAGTCATATAAGACCCTTGGGTGTCTTGACGACAAATTCGGACTCCAGGAAGGTGGTCAACATCTGTTTTGCATATTAGTACGTCCAGAACCGAAACGTAATAAGTGACAGTGAATACATTTACTCAGTCGTTTGTACACTCAGGGCTGTATGCTTGAGAGGTTCCGGTTAGTCACTATATCTTTACAAAGCACCCAGCTAGGACTGTCAAACAATTGTTCGGGCAAACATGAGTCGCCCCTTGGTGATTGTAGTTAAAATCATTGAAATTCCAAGCAGACTTTCTTCCTTTCAAACACTACGTAAATTACCCTTCTGTATTTGTTCGTATATTAAGTCAAGTAGAATTCAAACATTACAGCAGAGCATATCAGCGATCGCCCAATTCCCATTGAAGGTATAGATTCTTTCAGCAGCATCCACCGCCAGGGTTGCACCGTTCTAATTTATACAATCTAAAAGGATAACAAAATCTATTCATACCAGAATATCAGGAGGATTTAGAAGGTTATCAAGTGGCAGTGACATATCAAGTTTATTCTGGTCATTGAACGAAGAGAATTCTTCATTTCCCTTTAGTCGCATGCTAAAAAGGTGAAGTTATAAAAGTCGTTGTACATCTGACCCCTCGCATCCAACATTTCCTTATAAATTAATATAACAAGAATTCACATGTTTACCTAGCGAAACAGTGAAAACTTTCACTAACCGAAGCTATTGTGAAGAATGCATGTTAGAAATATTTTGGAACAACCGGTCCATTCAAAAGTTCTGAGGTAAGTTCCGTGTGATTCATCGCAGTCCTCTTACCAGAAGGCACCCTCTCGCCTTTCCGACTCCGTGGTCAGAACCTTATGGAACACAGTCCCCATTCTTAACACGTTTCGTGCGCCATGCGGGTGATGTTACCCTCGTGTAATGAGGTATTCCGATCCTACGGCGTGTGACGTGTAAATGTGTATCGAGACGCTACCGCGTCTCTAGATAATGTGGAACGGAAAGTGGAGCTTTCCAGGTTTCGTGTTTTCCTTTCGCATACGCATTCAGTACGAACGTTTTTATCAGTGTGTGCTCTCGTTACGAACTTGAACCGTTTTTCGCGATTCTACACCTGTTTTTTTGGAATTTTTTCTATAGCATTCTACTTCTTATCAATATTTTTATTCAATTCCTTTATTAAAAATTTTGGCATATACAATTTTACAGTGTAAACATTGTGAAAAAAGTGTAAAATGGAATTTTTTATTTAATATTTTTATTTTTTTTTGCTACTACTTGCGGCGATGTACAGCATAATTTCTAATCATTTATTCCTTTTTTATTTCATACACTTTCTTCGTCAATTAATTTTTTCATTCAAATATCCTAAAAAATTATATTTATTATTTTTTAGCCAAAATGTTTTGTCTGGAAAAGACAAATCTTTCAACTTTCAGCTTCTGTTACACCAACCTAAAGTAGATAATTAATATGAGAAGTATTATCACGGACAAAAAAAACTTAAGGATCGATTTAAAGTAAGGTAAAAGGAAACAATTCGTAAAAATAATGAAAACCAATTTAACTTACGAAAACACTAGAAGACAAAAAACTAAATATTTAAGTTAATTTTATTTTACGAGTTTTAACACTGTAAAATTCTAAAATGTGGCTAATCTTTTTTAAAATTTTGATTTGATATGAGAGATATTATTTCGTTTTGAATATCTTTACTTAAATATAGTGAATATGACATTCTTTTTTTAATAATTCTTCGTAAGTGAGTAGATAAGGTGGAGTCAAATTTTAAAAACACCTTATCACGACAAGGGGTGTCTGCAAAAACCACGCCCAAAAAATAAATTATTTTTTTCTACGCGTAATAATTCATTTACAATTCGGAAAAATATATGAATTACAGCTAATATGTAGCTATTTTGTCGCTTCTGTTTCATTTAAATATCTTAAGTAGTAACCGAGAAAAAAAATAATAACGATAAGGGCGTTTACACCCGTATTACCCGTAAACGGCAGGGTAGCGATCTAAAACTTTACATACTGGTTTTTCAGGCTAGGGGCATTATTTAAAAAGTAACAACTCCAAGAATCGGCGTGAGGGCCCTTTGCCCATGCTTACCCTGCTAGACCCTTTCCGTCCTTTATCGTCAGCCTTGTAATTAACTAGAGATGTGTCGCGAAAAGGGCTTCGTTCTACTAATACTTTTCTAATACTGTCAGTAAGTTCGGGACATTGTAAGGGATCTTTAAATACAACAAAGGAATCGGTTATAATCAGTGCCACGTTTTGTTTACTACTACTATTATTAACTTCTACTACGTCGACTTCTATTTCATTTCGATAAATATCATAAGCATTGTCTTCTGTCGACGTCGCCAAAATTTCGCCATGGTGTATATTTCCTTCAACTTGAGAAATATCGTCGTCTTGGGGGATGAGATGATGGAAGTACTTTCAGATTCAGGAGAAATTTTTTATGAAGACACACGAGGACTCTCATAAGTCATTTTAAAGAATTTATTTAATTGTCCTCTTTGTTTTTTCTTTCAATTTCTTTCGCCGCGTTTCATTTTCTGTTTTCTGTTTTAGTATTATACTTTTCATTTTACATTACCGTAATTTCACTAACCTTATGCCTTGCACTGCGTACTACGTATGTAGGCTGAGAGTGTAAGCAGCAAACATTAAAGCATGGCGTTTCACAAGAAACTGAATCCTGAATCTATAATTGGGACGAATACTAGAAAAGCGACTAGTAAGTACAACCGGGAGTAGTCGCGCATTTATTTTTTCAGGACGAGGAGGGTGGAGAGTGCGGCTGAACGCGCTCCAAACAAGATCTACGCGGATCGCGTCTCCGTGTCGGCAGTCGATAACAATTGATATATCCGCTAAAATATTCATTTCCACGGGCTAGTACTGTAAAAAATGATGTTGCAAACATTTACATTAACCGTCCAGGGTAAATTATTATTAACTATGATCGGTAAAGTGTTAGATGTATAAAGAAATTAGGTAATACTTGTACTTGGATTTTGAAATGATTTTCTACGTCGAATGAATTTTATTTTATTCTCAATGTTTAAACGTTCGATAAATGATAATGATCATACGTTGCGCGGATGCACCAACAGCGTGCATTCGAAATGAATATATTAACGCCACGGACTTTATTGTTTATCAAGTATGCACTCGTACACGTGCCACAGCTTATGAATTTCCTTAAGATCCTTCCTTGTTCAAGAAAAGGAAGCACTGATGAGTGCTTGACATATCGACATATCGCCTCAACATTCAGTTCGCATTGCCTATGCATTCTGTATGGATCTGGCGACGGTGTTGAGTGTTGGGATTAGAATGATATCCTCGAGTTGGGGAATTATGCAGGATAGTTATCACAGAGTCGTTAACATTACAAACTATATAGTACCGTTTAATTTTCTTCGGGCAGCATTCTAACAAGCTTATCACAAGCATTAATCGCTTTGATTGCACAGGAAACACTCTCGCGGATTATAACGATGATGATAAAACAGTGAAATACGAGACGGCAGCCTGCGTGAACTGAAAGAAAAGGGCGAAGCGCTTGCAGTCTTCGGTATTTTAACGACAGAGAGCATAAAGACCGTAACTGAATTATGTAAATGCAGAAAAAGTTATATTACATTTCTCTGATCTATTCACTCGCGCGGAGTGCTCGCGTTACGTACCGACAGTAACGATTCCATGTTCAACGTTGTCACTTTCAATGCGGTCAGCCGAGACGGGATTAACGTGTTCATAACGAAAAACTGGTACACAATACGTGACTTGTGGAAAGATTTGTACCATTTACACTCCAACCTGCAAATACATCAAAAGTAAATGGAAGAGATTATAAATTTTTGAATGTCGTAATGTGGGATCTGGAACCCCCATAAAAAGGAGATCGGAATAATATACCGCGGAAAGTCGGCTTTGTTTAAAGATGCCAGAAGTAGGGATAACAGGGACTACGCGTGCACAAGTTGTTTAATGTACAATATGTATATATATCTATAATAGTGCACATATTATACAAGGTTTTCTACAAGGACTCTTCAATTGTTCTCCCACAGTACGTCTTTCATTACGAATAAACAAGTTCACAAATCATACATGTGAGATCATTTCTATAATACCGAATATACATTTACATTTACATTTATTTAAAAGAAACACGGAATACCCTTCGATATCCCGACTTATTAAGCCTTTCTTACTAAATTGGATGTACACTGGCCGGCTCAAAATTTACAACCGTTCTGTTTTAAACGATTGGAACGTAAAACAGAACGATTTTCTTGCAACATATACCTATGAACAATACATTGTGTTCTTACAAGTCGTAATACACCTGCTCGCTGAAATTCGACAGTCTTTGCCCGGGAAAGTGGATAAAAATTAAATGAATATACTGTCCCATCATCCAGATTGCCAGCCTTAACATATCCGATATATTTCCACCAGACATTTTCAGCAAAGCCTGAAAAATTCCAACACGCCTGAAAGCACTGAACTGATGGAAGTCAATTAGCGTTCACTGTCCTAATTCGAAAGTCGCAGAATGTGCGCGAGTGAGCAAGTAATTTACAATAAATAATTCATATAATACACGGTGCTCATACGTTGACAGTGGAGACTTCCAGAGACTTTGATATATTTAATGGTTGATAGATAAAACAAAACGAGCATGGGCGATGGCGAACTCTTACTTGTATTCCAGTGATACTGAGGCTTAGGATGTTCATCGTTACTTGAACAAACAGTGTCACTGAGAATGCTGATTGTACGATTTGCGTGCACCTGAACAGAAATACGGACTCTTAACTGATAAAAGATGTTTCATTCGCTGTTCAACTCTCACGAGGTTCACGAGATTCGAGTGACCGATATAACTGAAATTTTGCACATAGTTAGTGTCTTTCGGAAAATATGTCATCCTAGTCTACGTGATAGAATCTGGCTCTAAGTGTCCCAAATGTTGAAATACGTTAGCATCCTGAGCTCTGCTCAAGGAAAGATAAGCAAGGATTAAGAAATTGTTCTTCACTATGTGATTGAAAATGAAATATATTTAACTTGGCTAACTTCTGCACAGTAAATCCTATCTCTGTGCAGGAGCTTTTTGCTAAATGAGATTAACAATTTGGAATGATTCATTATAAGTCAGTCGGTGTATTTTATTATATATATATATAAAGCACTGAAATGTCGCGCAACGATAACTCGCAGTAATGATGGAAAACCATGCATCGGTACACTTACTCCAAGGCTCTTTGATGTTCCTTAACGCATAGTACAATTTTCTCGTACATTCGTTCTTGCACGTCCGCAAAATTATGAAACTTCGATTCATGGACCCCGATCGTCGCATTATTTCCGTTCAAAACGTGCATCATTTTTAGTTTATGTCTACAAAGAAAATGCACACGTTTGTTATGCGTTTCTTACGATTAGACCGAAATGTAAAAGTCACCTCGTAATCAGTTCTCGTTAACTCACCTGTAGTAAAAAAAATAATTTGTACGTGGAATGTAAAAATGGACATTCCCCAACGCGTATTTTCGGTTGTTCGAAATGATTTATTTATTTAACAATGATATTTCTTGTGCTTTGAAATGTGCTTCATTTAGCAGAGTGAATAAAATAATAGCTTTAAGAGCAATAATGTTAACCGTGGAATGGGATTATTCGTCAGTCTTACTTATTGGTCATTATGCAGGGTGTTCCAAAATTCAGGTACTTTCCGGAACATGCAATATCCTGGTGCAAAAAGTCGTCGAAAAGTCATTTACCATTTTGAAATCCCAGGCTTCGTTCTCGAGATATTAACAGTTGAATCGTCAATATTCAACTGTTAATATCTCGAGAACGAAGCCTCGGATTCCAAAACGGTAAAAGAACTTTTCGACGTCTTTTCGATGTCTCTTTGCACAGGATATTGCATGTTCCAGATTGTCCTGCAATTTTGAGTCACTCTGTGTGTGTTAGCCCCATCAGTATATTGCATGTCCCCGCCAGCCCTTGAATTTTGGGACACCCAGTATACGTAGAATTATACCTGATTGAAAGGAAATGCAAATGTTTTACCCAGTGACTGCAAACATCGCGCAGGCATGCTGTATGAAAATAATGAACATCGAGTCCAACGTGCATATGAGAACTATGAGAGTCACAGACGCTATATAACCATGCACTGCCGCAAAATAGTAGTAATCTTGTGTATCTATGAAGTAATAATCCACTGGATACATCAGATATTTCTCCTCCGACTCATTTTTCGTTAAAATGTCGTGTACGATTAACGCGGTTGGAAGTGCTAGGTATAGCACCAGTAGCAAGCTGAGGGCAACTGAAATAGAATATCGAGAATAAGACGGGAACATGCCAAACGGTAAATACATCAAACTAATAAATAACAAATAATGTATACGAAATAATTTATTAATAAAATATAAAAAAATTCATTTAATGTTTGCTTAAAGTTAAGCATTTTTTCATGGAGGTCACAGAATACAATGTTCTAAAGTATGATTTGTTAAAAATCTACTATTAGCCATTGGAATAAAAATATTCGCGAGGTATTCGAACCCATCACTACCAAAGTAACTCAACACGCACAACTGACACGAAAGACGGCAAGGGAGATTCCTCAGTTATATATCCCTGTGCAATTGGCTACGCAACATTTAAAATCACTTGGCCCATTCCAGAAGAATTATAAAATTGAAATTCGTTTATTTACCTGCGAAGGACACCACGAATCTCCTTCCTTGCATTGCGTAGAAATGGAGAACCTCGAACTGCGGAAGATCCTTCAGTCGCTCGGTGTCGCTTCTAATCATGTCACACACCTCTGCCAGCTGCAACAGAAAGCGAATCGTAAACCATTTTCATTGAAATAAACAGGTATTTTGAATTTTGACTTATTGGTCGCCCTGAAGTTTATTACATTACTGAAGCCGTGCAGTCACGTTTCCTCTAACCCAGCCTACGTGAATTTGAGTTACCTTGCGTACTTGAAACACACCATTGAAATACTTCGCCATTACCACTGTCGTGGTGAACAAGGGTGGCATACAATCGATAGCAATATCATAGTCCACACCCCACGAGTAGACCAATTTTATAACCTGAAACCAGATACAAATTATTCAATGTAGTTCCTGGAGGCATTTGATCCTTTCTCCTGCACTGTGTAGGGCAGCAGGGAAACTCGAATATTCGAGCAGCTTGAACTTCGAACTGTGCCGAGCCTCGGTTTCTGAACCGATCCGAGAGCTCGATAAAAACGAGCCGCACGAAACAATTCGAGATACTCGGGTCTTTCGAGCCTCTCGCTTTTTTCGAGTTGCACTGTTGTCGTTGAAACTAAATTAAATTAAATTGTCAAACTTATTTAGAATCTATGGGGGAAAGTGGATTAAATATGTATTATTCAATATCTCCAAGCAGATCTTCTTCCGACTAAGGGGCGTCAACGAGATGATGATAGTTGGTGAAACGACGGTGACAGTGGAACGTTACTCAATATACAAACGAAACGTATGAAACTCTCGTAGCAATGATACAGTTTCTCAAAGAAGCAACCATTCCAGCAGCTGAAGGGCAGTTTTCACGAAAGGATACCAGTGAGATGATCACGTTCATATTCTTTTTCTCCTGCTTCATTCGCTGGCGGGAAGTAGAGAATCGGACACGCAGCTAATTCACCGCACATCCTAAATCCACCGCTATACTTTAGTCTGTATATCCTCGTCATGGACGAGTGTCTCTTGTAAATTCACGACGTGAATATGCCGGGCCGAGCAGAACGGATCCGGCATTTTCGAGTCCACCACCTGTTTCACCAACGAACGCACTGCCAAGTAAGTGCACCATGAGAACGATACGGATAATGTCCTGCACCGCGGTTGCCGTTCAATCGATATCCATTTCCTTCCATCATCGTAAAACTGGCGGTGGAAACGATCTACAACAATATCACTCATTATTAATTATTTCGGAATCATTCCGCACTTATTCCCTTTAGCTGGCCGCAGGGTAGTAATCGTGCAAACATGCTCGAACGACAAATAGAGTGTCTAAGGGAAGATAGAGTCGATGTCACTGTGCACTTTGCACGTTACAGTCTGCCGCAGTGTGTGCGATTGATGGTCGCATTACACTTGACGGCTTCAAATTGAGAAGGTAATCTCGCGGAATAAAAAATATATGAGTATATATAACGTTCTTCCCTTGCCTCTGGCAGTCGTGTACAGACCAGGCGACCGTCCATTCAGTGTCCAGACATGGACTTGTTCGATCAAAACGCGTATTCGGTGTCGAAGCGATTCAGCTCAATTGTCGGCGTGTGGCCCCTTCAACCTTTTAACGACCGAGTCGTCAGGAACGCAGTGGTTTTAATTCTCTTTACATCTTTTTGGGTTCCTCTGGTAAATCTCTACCTTCTCAGCGAAACTGATATTTTCATATAACTGCAAAGATGTGTCATGAATTCCTGCCAAGTTTACACTAAATTGTTTCCGTATCGTGATTTCATAAATCAAGGGGAATGACACAATTTGAGGAAAAATGATTTAAGACCATACAACGCAATAATTTTTATTGTGAAATTAGATTTTTAAAGATCGATTAAATTAAGCATACGTCTATAAATTGGGACAAAAATTCATGACGCAACCTATTAGAATTTGTGATGTGTATGTGCGTAGAGATATAGTGATGTAACAAAAGCAACTGAGACAAAGTCATATTAGACCCTTGGGTGTCTTGGCGACAGATTGGGACTCCAGGAAGGTGCTCAACATCTGTTTTGCATATTAGTACGTCCAGAACCCAATGTGTCTTGAAACGTAATACCTAAGTGACAGTGAATGCATTTAGTCGTTTCTACAATATACACTTGAGGGGTTCCGATTAGTCACTATGCCTCTACGAAGCTCCGAGCTGGGACAGTCAAACAATTGTCCGCGCAAACATGAGTCGTCGCGCAAACATCGTTGACTGTACTTGAAAATATTGAAATTCCAAGCAGACTTTCTTCCTTTCACACGATACATAAATTACCCTTCTCTATTTGTTCGTATGTTAAGTCAAGTAGAATTCAAATATTGCAAAAAATCATATCAGCGCTCGTCGAATCCTCATGGAGAGTATACGTATATAGATTTTGTGAGCAGCATCCACCGCCAGGGTTGGTTCATTCTAATTTATACAATCTACAAGGTCAGATTTGGTGATGACAGGTGGTGAAAATTTCACTTTGACTTTGACGTTCAAGGTCAGTTTATTTTATATCCCCATGTTTTGTGCTCGAGAATAGTGTTAAGTTGAACTGCAACGGCGCGTGGCTCGGCAAGGAAGTTCTTTGCTTGGCGTTCGAGCCCAGGGCTGGTCTGGAATTTCCAAAGTAAATCCTACTCGTTGTGGACGGGGAACATCTACACTGCGAGTAGGATTTAGTTTAAGAATTCCAGACCAGCCCTGCTGAAGCCGAGCCCAGCCGAGCCGAACCGCGTGCCGTTGGAATTCATCTTAAGATGGTGGATGATAAACGAGATCCATTTTTTAACAAAAGATTCTTACTGTTTACAATCTGACCATTGCCTCTTTCACACACGTGCCACTGCTCATGCTATTCCGCCCACGTTGCTTACACTATCAAATTTGACTGAATTCCACTTTTCCACATAGATATATCTTCCATATATTTTCTACACTCACTGTACACCCAGAATTATTCACGTTTGCGTTACTCATGCTGACAGGAGGTTTCGGAAGGTTATCAAGTGGCAGTAGCATATCATGTTTATTTCGCCATTCAATGAAAATACTTCTTCGCTCCCTTTCAGTCCCTCGCTAAACTGTCGATTATAAAAGTCTTTTTTTATCTAGCTCCTCGCATCCAACATTTCCTTAAAAATGAATGGAACAAGGTTTCACGTATTCACCCAGCGAAAGGGTGAAAACTATACCTTAATCGAAACTATTATGAAAAACATATGAACGAAAACTTTATTAACAATAATTATTTCAGTCGATAAGATGGGCTATTGTACAGACAGGTGACTCCATGGTGACTCGTCGATAGAATACTGCGCGTTGTATAAATGGAAGTTTTTAGGTTATCAATGTTGACCACACAGTTACGATGGCACGTGACCGTGCAGCAGTATAACATCTCGAAGCTAAAACTGCCAAAGTGGGCATCACAAGATTTCAGTACGCTACATGCTCCGGCGCAGTGAACAGTGCAACTGATTCTTAAGCCAACGATAAGGACGATAACGTCGGCATTGAACATCTGAGATAGTAGTGACGACAACAACTGGAAACTGTAAGTTGTAATGGATTCACGCCAAAGTTTCCATTCGATGTTATTGATACAGTCTTATAATAGTATCCAGGGACTATATTTTTATATATTATGTTTAAAATGTAAGTTCATTTACCTTCGAACATCGATTTCTTACCAGTATTTCGCGAACGTTTCAATGTGAAGGTCGACGAGAGACTTTTATTTTAGTTTTATCAATTGGGTAAAGAAATTATACGTAGACACTTTAGTGATGGATGGTATTTTTTGGCCGGAGGTTGAGGTACGGTGTTGAGGTAGGCCAGGAAGGAAATGGAAGGTACTTACCGTATATACGACTGTATGTGTATTGTAATCACATGCACACTGTACTACGTTTCAGCCAGCGCTGGATTGGTTGGTATCATATATATTGGCCGGTGAGTTTCGCGAGGGGTATTCTCCCACCACACCGTTTGTTTGCCTCGGTGTTCCTTTTCTCAACGTTTTCTGACTCGCTCTCGTTCCATCTCGCTTTCGCCTTCGCAGAACAAGAGTGAGCCAGAAATGGTGGGGATACTGGCAAGCTTCTGGCGTGTAGGCCAAACCGAACTGTCAGCGTAGAGATACGCACATCGGAATAGGTGTGCGTTAACAACGAAAAAATTCAGAAGCTTTATTGGTCGGAACATTGATTCTTTCTCGATAGCTTCATCTCGTATTGGTCTCTTAGAGCATATAGACATGGAGGTCTCATTGAAAGCGCGAAACTGTCGCCAACATGGTGCGAGAGAGAGAAGTATATGTCCTAATCGACCGTAATGCGCATGCACCGATATCGTTGGCAACCATCCGCGGTTACTATGAATATCGTTATTTACGCTCGTACGTACCTTTTGAAAAACGGTTATATGTATCGAGTTGAAATTAAAAAATGCCATGCCGATATTGCTTGTTGTGTGGTAACCGAGATAAATCGGCTTCCTATTACTCGTAAGTAAATATATATAATATTTAATAAATTAAATTAATTAAAGTATGTCGTGCACACAAGTATGTGATAAATTCAGGTTCATTTTTGGTACGATACGATTAGGACATATACTTCTCTCACTCGCAAGATGTGTTTCTCTGTCGCACGATATCGGCGCTTGCGCATTACGGTCGAATAGGACATCTACTTCTCTCATTCTCTCTCACGTGATGTTGCCGACAGTTTCGAGGCAGTCACTCTAAGGCAATGATACCTCCATGTATATATGCTCTAAAGGTGAGATCAGACGGCGCGTGAATCGGCGATTCACGCGCCGTCTGATCGGTCATGGCTCGGCTCGCCCAGGCTCGCCAAGCCAACTTGCCGAGCTACACGAGCCAAACCAGTTCGCCAAACCACGCGCCGTCTGATCGGTCATGGATCGCCGAATGGGGCTCGCCAAGCCGACTTGCCGAGCTAGACGAGCCGAGCTAGCTCGCCAACCCACGCGCCGTCTGATCGGTCATGGATCGCCGAATGGGGCTCGCCAAGCCGACTTGCCGAGGTACACGAGCCGAGCCAGCTCGCCAAGCCACGCGCCGTCTGATCGGTCATGGATCGCCGAATGGGGCTCGCCAAACCGACTTCACGAGCCGAGCAAGTTCGCCGATTCACGCGCCGTCTGATCTCACCTTAAGATTGGTCTACGCATAGCTTCGTAACGCACACAACTGTAACGTTAAGGATAAATAACAGCCAAACGGCTAGGTTCAGGCTGAGCCGAGCAGCGTTCCCGTTACCCCATCATATATATTCTGCGACGACCACGCAACTCCAACTGACAAATCCGCGATCGTCAGATGGTGGTGGCTGATTTCTCCTCGATCGCTGCTCGCGAAACCGAACTCACCGGCCAATATATTTCATACCGACCTTAGTCGGAATTAGTCTGAATTGGCTGTCGATCCAATTGAAACCTGCTGGAATAACGGCACTGTACTGGAATGAAAACACTGTTTACGCGTTATTCCGGTTCAAATCCAGTGCTGGACTGCGTCACTGGACTGTACTGATCTAAACAAACCCATCTTTAAGGGGGTATACCCGTTTGAATCCTCGGAAAATGTGTACATTTTGTGGATTTTTTTACAAGTCAACGGCTTGATGAAGATTTCCCGTTTTTCTACTATCTTTACACAGTATTATGAACTACTTAACAAAAAAGTTTCAGTTAAAAAACTATTGTTTTTCGGAAGTTATGCATACATATCCGAAAGTCTCTCGATTTTAAACGGCTAAAAAATTAAATATAGGAATCGATAGTTGAGGGAGCACTTGCGATCGGTTGGAATGCCGTCTGGTGGCACTCCGCAGAGGTATCGCTATATATTAATTGGGAGAAATAGAAAAGGTTTAAGAATTATACAGTAATGGTCAAAAGGAAGTTTAAATTCGATATTGCTGAAAATTTCAAAGATTGGATACTCGTAATAAATCTACATTTTTCTTGTCTTGTTGGCATTATTGGTCTATTCCGGGAAATCCCCTCACTCGATGCCGTTTGGAACGTTAGATTCAGCTCCCTGTTGCCAAATGATAACATTTTTAATATCCTTCAGCTTCTTGAATATCTTCTAGCCATCATGTATGACGAAGAAGTATTAGTTTCGCACATGACGTTCTCAACAATTTGTAAGTTCGTAATTCTCTGTAGAAAATCTAGAGAAACAGCTGCGTTCAAGGAGTATGTGTAGATTGTAATCTCTTGATCGGATTTGTAACTCGAATGAATTTTTTTGCGATGTTTAGGTAACAGGAAACGTTTTAATAACAGTTCCGTTTTGTGAAAGAGTAAGCATGAATAGCGAATGGAGCCAACTCGCCGTTCACAAGAAGCCACCGAAGGAGCTTCTGATGAAAATGCGACTGCCGGTGAAGACATTAGCGGGCCCTGGGCCAACTAATTGTTCGAAACGCGTCCTCCAGGCTCTTCAAAATCAAGTCATTGGCCATCTCCATCCAGAAATTTGCCAGGTAATCGTTTCGTCTCGTTTTATCAATACTTCTATCGGCGTCGGCGTGTTTTCACGTCTAGGGACTTTCAGGTTCCCCTGATCCAGGGTTGCCAGGAAAATTCCTACCATAGTGGAGGGAGAACTCCTATCTTGGCGTCAACTGGTTTGACGTCACGGCGTCATCATGCACACATACATATACCGCATTGACTGTAGGTGTTCCCCCTCCACTACGGTAGGGATTTTCCTAGCAACCCTGCCCTGATCGTTTCTTGTATATCATTACCTGATCAACCATTCGCTTACGGAGTAATCGAACATTGCAAACTTTAATATCCATATTTTATATCAGAAGTTTTTGAAAGTAATGGGAGTATCAGCAATACATAGGCAAAATTCAACTGGTGAAAATGAATGTAAACATCACCTCACTGGGAGTATTTTTAATCATACTTAATGTCATTAGCGAACTCAGGATTTAATTTTAGGCGGAGCCGTGTTGAACGAAAAAAATATTTTGAACGAAAATTCAATAAAATTCGTTAGATGATTATAAAAATTTATTTAGAGAATAAAATCAGTTTGTTTCTATTTACGAAGCTCTTGAATTACTTCAGTCGTCGTTACCTTAATCTCCTTTTTCCATTTTCTTTGGGGAGTGCAAGGGCCCCTTAGCACCCCATCTGGGTGCGCCACTACTTGATGTATAATTAGTCCGCTTAACTCCGAAGTAATTCGAGTTTCTGTTAAACGAGGACAAATGGATACATTAAAATGCCGTCAAAGGCAAACTTTTAATAAATCCATTAGAACTGTGGTACACCACAGTGGAAACGTAGTGCGCACGGTAAGTATTTAATTTACAATTAGCAAAAAAGACGAAGGGCAAATCTGTAATATTGGTTCGAACGAAATGTCCCCCTTTGTATACGATTAAACACACCTGCTCATTTCTGGCTAACCCATTACAATTTTTTAGCTAATGGACGAAATTAAGGCGGGTATGCAGTATGCGTTCCAAACGAAGAACAGGTTGACCCTAGTGTTAAGCGCATCCGGCCACGGCGGAATGGAAGCGTGCCTGGGAAACTTATTGGAGCCAGGTGAAACGATAGTGATCGTCAGATGCGGGATTTGGGGTGAACGGGCTGCTGATATTGCTAGTCGGATCGGCGCCAATGCACGTTTCGTATATATTCCGAAGCTAAACTGTATTTGATTCTCATCGAGACGTATATGCAAGGTGTTTACAAAAATGCGGGACATTTTTTCAGGATCGATTCTACTCGCTAAAAAAATAAAAGATGTTGGTATATACATATGTTTGATAATGCTTAATTCTGCAGTTATAAGCATTTTTGTATTCCGTAAAACACCGGCCCGGAGTGCCTATAACCTATAAAAGTCAATTCGCCTAAAGGTGAATTCCCGCGGCACTAAACTCGCCGAGCCACGCGTCGTGGGAATTCACCTTAATACACTATGTTCTCATTCATACTCGTTCCTTCTCGCGTTTAAAAAAACAAGGGCAAAATGATAATCAATATATCGATCCGCGGAAACACAGCTGGGCTCCGTGAAATGCCACTTTAATGTACGGTTCGGCTAAGCATTATCGTATATATGGGTATACCAACATTTTTCATTAGTTCGGTGAGTAGAACCGATCCTGAAAAAAATGGCCCACGTTTTTACAAACACCCTGTATATACTCAGTTTGCAAATGTCGAAACACAGGTGGAGGTCATAGAAACGGAGCACACCAAGCCTGTTACGATGGATCAATTGGAATCCGCCTTAAGAACACACAAACCGGTGGCGGTGTTCATGGTCCATGCTGAATCCTCTACTGGCTTAAGACAACCCCTGGAGGGTTTTGGCGACCTTGTGCACAAGTACGAGTCTTTCGTTTGGATCCAATTTTCCTAGCTGAATTTTAATTAAATTAATACCGAAGTTATTTTCAAAACAGGAAATTCTGTTTTCAGATACGACGCTCTTCTGATCGTCGATGTGGTAGCGTCGCTCGGCGGCGAGCCGTTCTTCATGGATTCATGGGGCGTCGACGCCGCTTACACCGGAAGTCAGAAGGTCCTTGGTGCCCCACCAGGTTTATCTCCCCTTTCGTTCAGCCCACGGGCCGAGTACGTATGTAGCTTAGTCGCTGAGCTTGCTTCTTCAATTTTAACCACATATCGAATGATCTCTGCCACTGTAAAATCTAAGAATCAAAGTTCTACGAATTCATAAAGAGTGATTTGCATAGCCGATGAATTCATTCTACATGACACTCTAACTTACAGCTTTGGAATTACAGTATACTCACTTGCACATGAAATTATTCACCTTCCTTTGATACATCAGTTTCAATTACCAATCTCCCTTATCGCCATTAATTTTCTAAAGCAATTTTTGGTTACATCTAATCATTAGCAGGTATTAATTTCAACGACTCGAACGCCACCTACTTAACACATTTCCTTTCCGATTCATAACAGGGAGAAACTGTTCCGAAGGAAGACGAAGTCCTTCTCCTTCTACTGGGACCTGAACGTCCTCGGAGTTTATTGGAAATGTTTCGGGAACGAGGATCGGGTTTACCATCACACGGCAAGTGCTACGTTGCTGTACGGTTTGCGTGAAGCTTTGGCGGAACTAGCGGAAGAAAGCCTGCCTGTATCCTGGGATAGACACGCGGCTGCAGCTGCAAGGTTACGGAAAGGTCTCGAAGCTCGTGGACTTAAATGTTACGTGAAAATTCCACGATATCAATTATCGACTGTCACCTCTATAGAGCTGCCACCTGGCGTTGATAGCAATATCATCGTGCAACGGGCCATGGAGAGGTAAATCCTACGACCAATTGCATTGGTTTCGATAGTTACGAGAACTTCCACGTTTCGTTTAGATACAAAGTCGAAATCAGCAAAGGGCTGGGACCGACCATGGGAAAAATCTTACGGATTGGCTTGTTGGGACTCAATGCTACGTCTGAAACAGTGGACCTCGTGCTGCGCGCTCTTGACGAAGGACTGAGACATGCCACCGCATCGAAACTCTAAAAGAATGATTGTCTGTTTGAAGTAATGGCAGAGCAATGAAGCAACCAGTGATTGTAAGCATAATTTGCCAGTTTATTCTTTTTGTATATTCTTGTTATCAAAATTCAAGGGATTAGTGCGACAGTAAATTATAGAATATTTTAAGCGCTTAAATGTTGTACAGAGTAATCATTATTCCATCTTACATAGCAATTAAGTATTTTTCAAAGTTTCACGGTACTTCGGGCGATTGAATAATTTTTAGGGTTTTAAAGATTGTCAAAGTCACGGCATAGAGTAGGCATAAAATATAGTTTACATCCAATGCGAATTCTTGTCACCCAAATTATCATTTTCGTGTCGCATGCAACGTTACCGATTCAGCGTGGAATTCGATCGGAATCCTACTTAGCGGTTAAAATTTTTTTACTAAGTACGATGAAAATTGTTATGGAACAACACAAATATGGATCGATCTAAATCCACAATGTGAATCCAGGCCGATTTACACTGCGAACGCATCGTTACAATTTTTTCCTTTACCAACTTTATCGACTTCGGTGATTCAGTTGAATTAATTCCCAGAATCGCCGTTCTCAAAGTTAGAGTGCACGCCAAAACCACTGAATTTCCACGAAGTCAGAATTTCACTTCGTGTGACACGAACTTCCATAAGATGTAACGTCTACACCTCATCTATGTTATGGCATTATATTTGTGCTTTAACGTTTTAATGAATACGAGCACAGATGGTGTAGATGAAGAAAAAGAGCAAGGATAGATTCAGTTATATGAAAAATTTGTTGTTTGCACGTTTCGACCAGAGATATTGCTACATTACGCGATGCTTTGAAAGCGGCATCATTCACATGGGTGTTTTTTATAATTGCAGTTACGATTGCGGACAGTTAAAAAATCTTATGAAACCGTCGATATCACGAGTATCAATCGAAAAACTCAGTCAAGTGCATTTGTTTATTAATGGAAATACTGAAATCGGCATACAATTATTTCTAATATAATCGTCTGCTTACGTTCAAATATACGATTTATTACATTAATTAGCAATATCAACAATTGGTTATTCACTTTACTCCTCTCATTCTATCGCTCACTCGTTCGCTCCCTCTCACTCTCTCCCACCCATATACGCGCACACATAGGCTTGATATCCATCGAATAATAAGGCACATACATATTCAACCGAGCGTGTAACGCAGTTGCAAGCTGATTTTTCAAGTAACGGCGGCACTAGCGAATTAACGATTAATCACGACTTAATTGGCGATCGTTTTGGCACAGAATAACACGTACCTCGGTACACCCCATCGTTCACTTCGACGATACGAAATTTACGTGACGTTTCTCGTGTTGGTCAGAATGATCAGAGACCAATAATTCTGGACACTTTTGGTCGCGTTAACGGTATCTTGAAGTTACGTGAAGTTTAATAGCGAAATAGCGACATGGCAATTAATTAAATACTCTCCCCTCGACACTTTCTTACTGATCCTTTCAATTGTTAATTATACTTCTTAAGGCACTACTCGCGGTGTCTCGCAGTCGCCCTGCAATTTATATACATTTACAATTGACGCCGAACGCGCGTAACATCGATTCTCGACGAAACATTTTATACATTTATTCTGTCATCCACACAAGCATCCGCTCCATCCATCGATATATCACGATCGATCAATACGCTAACACTGTTTCCGCGCTGACCTGTTCATCATTTCCAGTTTATAACAATTTCTACTTTCAATGCTGCCCAATACAGCGCTCTGGAGCTTTGGGGCCTTCCCCCACTCTGCCTTTGTCGCCATACACATGGACATTGTTATACAAGGTGCTTCTGCGGTGTTCGATAGAAACATAGCTGCTTAATATTAAATAATACGACTGATACATTGACGATTCTCGAAATGAATACTTAATGTCTAACGGACCTTGCTATGGAGTACTTTGGTTCATTCTTCCATATTACCGATATTCACCCAAAACAGTTGTTTTTTAAACAGCATCCTCATTTGCAGCCATTTAGTGTGGCTCTCCCATATTATAATTCGTTATCGACAATTCTGAAACACTCTGTATGGTTAATGCCACCTAGCACTCAACGCAAAGGCAATGTGACGCGTAGAGGGGATAAAACCGCTTAGAGGTCCCTCTTATGGACAGCCCTGGTACACAGGTCAACCGAGCAAGACTGAGACCAGGATGCGCATGCCCAAAGAGAGGAGTGGGGAAGTAGGCGGAGTTGAGCAGATCTCGACTAGCCCATTGGTCCCCTCCTCACTCACTCGGCTTGACTTGCTCCTGAGCGGTCTCAGTCCACCTATACTATCCTTTTCACAGCACTGATTTGTATACAGGCTGTCCCACATAAATATCTTCTTTAGTCACCCTTTGATACTCTCTGTATCATCACAATAGAGGAAGACATTTAGGTGGCTTGTTTTAGGCGGCTTACTCGGTATATACACATTCCCATCTCATACAGGCGGATACTTCGACGCATAGCGCAGAAACCGTTACGTTTTTCGATGCTTACACTGTGGAAGCGCGCGTGTATCAACAATGATATTAGGCGGATATTAGTAAAGTAAATAAAAAGTAACGCGAGCGTAATGCATCTCAGAGCGATATAACTGTCTCTTAACGGCGCAAACGCCCTCTCTATTCAAGATCGTTAACATGTACGTATACAACGGGGGATGACTTTAAATAATAACCGTAAAAATAGTATTACTATATAATGACAATAATAAAATAGAATAATATTAACATATTAGCGAATTCGACCAGCCACCCATTATTACTATCAATATGAATAATAATAGTAATCGCAATATTGATAGTCAGATAATAGTGGTAGTGAATCCTCAGTTACATATTATATGCGTTTATGTACAAAACATTGACAGTAAATCATGTTCAAGGCCACTACCCGACTAACTAACACTGCCAGTATTGACTAACAAGTGCATGCACACGATTTTTAAGACACAAACGGCAAACAGCGAACCAACGCCTTCTGCGAAGTTCCACGAAACTCTATATCAGTCAATACCACGAAGCCCCGATCTCTAATAGTTCCCTTTTTCTCCACTGTGATCCATCACGTATTTTACAAAAAACACTGATTAGATAAAATTATATACCGTCACATCTAAGCGTCTTTCCACTTGAACGTTTATTAGAAACGTATTTACTTGGAATAAGCGACTCACCAAAAAAATCATAATTAATCCCTACAATGGTGAAGCCTCATTGGTAAAGAAAAGTGTACCGACTGGTCACGTGACAATTGCAGCTTCGTGGCACCGTGTCAGAAACGTTCGAACGTCGAACATGAAAGCAACCATGCCTGGCGCAGCTGCCGAGGCCACGCCTCCCGCATCGCCCCGCCCATTTTCCGCGAGCTTGCCCAGAAAAGACGCTTCGGCGTCTTAGACTAGATAATAAAAAAATGCACAGAGAGAAATAAAGCCGTGACGCACTTGTCGCGGTGCAAGCTGGGGACTGACGTCATACTCTATGAAGTTAGGAACCTAGTGGGGTGAAAGAGTAGCAACGAGCTTGGAACTCGAAAGCTTTGTGTGTCCCTAAAACATCGAAAAATAAGGGGACTTCCACCACTAGGTACCTATAATTCTCAATTCTCAAATGAGCGATCGTAAGCGAAATGTCGCTTACGATCGCTCATTTCAAACCATGCGTAGCTACTGACTTACTGTTCGCACTTTCGCTCGAACGACAACCGATTTGTGCCTACACTAGTGTTATTTATCGTTCACACGGATGGTAATGCAGAACGAAAAACCGGGCTCTTGTGAACCATGACAGTTGATGACATATTTGCCGAATTTTTACACATACTTCCTCGCCTTTGTTGCTGTCTCTATCTAGTCGCCTACGAAAATTTCTCCCCTCGCGCTTGGAAGAAAAAAAGGACAACAGAACTCTACGGACTTTTACACCATTCACTTTCGCATAGAAAACAGGCATACGCTAAATACATCTGCGATATAGTCGGATCAAAATCGTTTGACCTCTCGAGGCTGCTGAGTGATTATCCCCTCCATACCCTTTGGCTAGCACGCAGCACCATCTATCGTGGTTTCGCGCAAGCTTACGCCCTCTATCTCGCGGAGAGGTAACCTGACATGAAGTGAAGGTACATGTAGATAAACTGAGGAAGACTGAGACGCGGAATGCGCATGCTCAAAGAGGAAAATAGGGACACATATGAAGTCGAGCAGACCTCGACTGGCCTGTCGGACCCATCTTCGCTCTCCATGACTCCTATCTCTGGTGTACCACTTAACGGTACTTAAACGTACGCACTAGCTTGTAGCTAAATAGATTTACGGTTGGTAGTCTCCTGTTCCTCGTACGTTCCCCTCATGCATGTCCATGTGAAAGCCGCTTTACGCTGCCGAGCGTTAGCCACGCGCAGTGGAGGGTATAACATACTTAGTATTGGGTAACTGTCAGCCAAACGCAAGGATTCTTGTCTTTCCAATCCCTCCTAAATGGTCTCAGACTTGCTCAGTTTACCTATACTTCCACAATCCGGCAAGTATTTTCACAGGCAAACAGGTGCCCCCGGGTGGTCCAATGGTTTTGTCCCCGCTATATAACCGCACTCACACACGCGTAATGGCAGTGGCTCCCAGTGGTGTTTTGTTGAACGCATATCGTTCCTGAACTTTGAAATTGTTTACGATGTCGGGTAGCCTGAAAACCTCAGGAGTCACTATCGAATAACTTAAAGACGATCCCAACGCAATAAATACGCTTATAAATTACAAAAGAGTGCATTCTCCCTACCCCTCTTCCCGCCAAATTACAAGATGATATTGTGGTTATCGTGGTAGAGGAAAGAGATGTATCGTAGAAGAATATCCACCACGGCATAATTATAACCACGCTCATTGTCCAAGACCTGTGTACGCCTGACCCGCGCACCGGTCAGGAGATTGTGAGCGCGTTAACGAATAGCGGTGGTGATATTGGTAGCAACGGGTGTCCATGATATCGTTAAGACTAATAGCATTAATATTCGTACTATATGAAATAGCAATAGAAATATTAATAATAATTGTTTTATAGTAATTATAACTGTAATGACGGCGACATGTTGAATGACGATGAAATATGACAAGTGACGACGATCACGACGAACAGTGAATAACGCGAGAATGACGCTAACGAAGTTAATGATTAATAATGTTAACGACATTAATATTAACAATATTCGTAGTAATAATCATATTAAGATGGAGTTAATAGTAAACGTTAGCATTCGCGCGCAAATGATAACTGATGCCACCGTATCGGAGGTTCTTCAGTCTTCTTTGGTTGCTGGGTAACTTGGTGAGGTTTGTGGGTATGGTAGGCCTCTGCATTTAGCGGCACGAATAACGAGGGGAGAAATCGCAGCGCTGCACGCTAATTTTCAACACCTTACCGGCATAGGCCTCGGTGTTAATTACTTGCGCCTAATGCGAATTGAAAAATCCGTACAAATGGTGAATATATACTGAAACTTTTTAGTAGAAAAACTGATAGATCATAGAACTAACAATTCCCATGGATAAAATCATTTCAAGTAACATTATGTTATTCCACGTTAAGGTGTTGACGAAGCTTCGTAATTAAATAGAAAATCGGAAGATATTACACCCACGTCCGCGTCTTTGCGTCGACACCTACTTTGTGAAACATTTGACAACATACATTGCACTTTGCTCACTGGTGCATTACAAGTTCATGTCCTCAGACTTCTTCCTCCGTTGAATTCGTGCAATAAACATAATTATCATATCTGGTAATTATTTCTTTTAACTTAAAATTGCTGCCACCAAATAACTTTTAGTTATCACAATGCCCCTTATACACCTCTGTGGTGCACACGAATGATGGGTGTGTCCATAGAATTCCCACTATGGAATATAGGAAGCCAATACCTCTCATCTTCACGTTGAGCATGCGCATTAAAAACTTCACTATAACTCGGTATATCTACAGAAAACTTAGCCAGTGAGCAAGACAATTGTGTGAGCAAAGCATCGGTTTGTCGTTCAGTATTGGATAAACTGCTGGGTGTCTGCGCAAACTCGCAGATACGAGTGAAATAATGTTCGCTTTCCTGTCTACCCGCGAAGTCTCGTCGAAATCAGTGCGTTACACTTGACGCGATCCCCTCGTAAACACTTTACCCTCCCGGGGTAGTCTCTCCGCTCAGCGACGCTGTTTTTCTCTCTCCTCCCGCCCCCCTCTACCCCCTCCTTCGTTTCTCCTGTTGCCACGATAGCCGTCATGTGCGCCGCGCGACAGGTCACTCGAGACAGGGAGCGATGGTTGGCTGACTTCCGGTCTAACAGTTTATCCGTTGATGAGAGGCAATTGATTAATAGACGTCTGGACGCGGCTTATGGGTGCTCCGACAGACTCCAGAGCGAATTACCGAGCTAGCAAACGGTCGGGAATAAGAATAGCGTCTGACGAACGGTCCACGTCCTCTTCTGTCGCTTCTATTATTCTTATTATTATCATCATCGCAGGTTCCATCATATCGCAGAGAATCCTTCTGTTCCGCCGATTACCGTCTTCCCGTCCGCCTGATCGCTCTCACACGACGCCTTTCTGATTGACTATCAAGTTCTCAAGCTACTCCTTTAACCCTTCCGGTGCTAAGAATGGGAGGTCACGACCTGAGCCAACGTTTTCATATGGAAACGGGTATTAAATGTGGAAATAAATAAGTATGGATCATTAGTATAATAGTAGGCACTGATTGGTAATCATTTTCATGAAAAATAACCTCAAATATTAATTTCAGAGCGGCTAAATAGAAAGTGGAGAAGTGGGGAATCTGCCCCACAAATCTTGAATCTAGTTCATTATAGTCCTAACGTTATGCTGAGTGAAGGGAGATGGTGGCTCCACCTACTTTTGCATCTTCTGTTTGGGCATGCGCATTGGAGGTCTCACTATTGCCCCGTGCCTACACTTCCATGTCATTTATTTTAGGTACGATAGACAAAATTGAATGACATCTGCCCAATGGCAAATATTTAGCTTAGAAAGATCTCTGCACCGAAAAGGTTAATAGAGATGCATGCATCCTGCTCGGCCAGATGTCCCCGTTAAATGACGTCCTTCTCGTAAATTTCTAATTACATCTGCCCCAGTCCTACGTGGCACTGCCCCTCCGCGGCTCAAAGCTGGACGCAGCGTCATCCAATCGCATATAAAGAGCAATACAGATATTTTCAGCGCGTTCGTGACCCAATCAACGAGGATTCTAGGCGTCGAAGAATAAACCTCAGTCTCTGTACTTTTAAGTCATCCCAATTCACCAGCCACGTGAAAACATCAAAGCACAAGCACTTTCTGCGCGTTCCCAATCCCAACACTAAAATTTTCACCGTCGAGGAATGGTCCTTAACCTGTGTATATCAGGTGGAAGAAACATAGTAAAATCCTAAAAATAGTGCAGTCAGCTTACTCGAGTCTGGCGACCGTGCACTTTAAAATTTGTTCGAGCTGCTACTGGCCAACTTCACATCGTTAGCATTTCTTCTTGGAACCCTGCAATACTTCGTGAATATGGTCTAAGCGGGAGCTTATGCCGTGACTTTGCTCTAAAATTCCAAACCATATTCACGATATATTCTGGACATGCTCACCAAAGAAAGGCTAACTGCGTGAAGTGCGACACTAGCGGCCATGTATATTTATCGGATCGCCCAGAGTCGAGTACCTGGCTGTACATCCCGAAAATAGCGCACATGAATGCTAGTAATTACGATCCTAACATTACACCCTTAATTTTCAAATACTAACCCTCAACGACCTACATTTCCAGATATGTATTTAAAACCCCACGACCCTACAAGTCTCAAAAGACCCATTTCATAACTTGCACTCTTATGGATATCGTCACGCGCCACACGTACGTACCCCACCCCCAAATACCTCCCCAGATCCCTTCCACCTCCTATACCCACGAAATCTCCAGGTTGTCAACCGCGCGTTGGGCGAGCCTGGAGTTCTATTTCGCCCTGTCACTGTACTAGTCGCTCTGGAGTCTGAATCAGGGACACTGACGACGACCACGACGGCTACGAGACGAGTATGGCTACGACATAAGGCCCAGGAGTGTGTCCCTGTAGCGGGACAATTCGGTGGTGGCTCGATGCAAGATGGCGTCCTAGCTCAGCTGAGCTCGCGCGGCGTTACCGAGTGTCTGCCAGGATGATGGTTGTTGCGATGATGACGCCTCGCCCGACGGCACTGCACCGTGCAACAGTCGTCCGCATCCGCCACGTACTCGCCGCGCTTCATCTGGTGCGCGATCGAGTTGCACAGCGCCCGTGGGCATCGTTTCCTGTCGCACCTAACCTCACCGTTCTGCAAAAATAAATCATACAGACCATTTTTCGAGTCAGTCTAACTAGTCTGTGATCTAGGTATATATTTCAACTTACAAGGGAATTTGGCTAACTAAAAAATTCTGATTTTTTGAAACTACGAACCGTAGTTTTTGTACGAAAACCATACGGATCGATTGGTGGGATTCTCCCGATGAAAATGAGTCCAAACACAACATGAATCGGACTACTTTTCGCATTATTGATAGTTTAGACTATATTATTATAGTCACACTGTAACTATCAATAATCCTAAAAGTAGTCCGATTTATGTCGTGTTTGGGCTCATTCTCAACAAAAGAACCTCACCAATCGATTCGCACTATTCGCATAAAGATAGGATGAAAATGATGAAAAACAGTATTTTTATATATCTCTTCACTTTTCTTGCCAATCTGTTATGTTTCGCTGAGCTCAAGGTGATGAAGGATGAGGGTGAGTCTGCCGCACAAAAAATGGTGGTGGGGGTGGATCGTTTGAATTTAACCGAGCACCATTAAATGACAGTTCTTTTTCGACGTCCGTATACCATGGTTGAAGAAGGAACGATACCGTGAAAAGGTTTGCGAAGACGTGCATTCTGAACCGTGTCGGCCAGTAACTTGAGGCACGTGCGGAATGCGGCTGATGAGGGGGTTAAGAGCGATCGTGTAAACCGGAAATTGTCGCGCTCGTCGAGTAAAGTACCGTGACGATCTCGCGCTACTAGTTCCTCACGGTGCCCCCAACCGATGGAAACCGCTTCGCGGCTGTGCAACGGCAAAAGAAATCCGTGATTACGGAACATTTTGTATGTTATCACAATTTGAATAGGTGCACCTTAATTTATAATTTTAGCAGTAGTTTAATAGCTACGGCGCAGTGACGTTGCTTATAAGAAGACGAAGTTAGGTCGATGCGTCGATATTTAAATGAGCTTCTACAGTGTGATAGGCATCCTGACCATCAGTACTCGAGCAGCCTGTACAGTAGCTAAGTGCGTTGTATAATTTTAATGCGTCCGCCTGCTTGTGAAACTTTATGCTTGGTGTTACTGGTTCGAGCTTCTTTTTCTTTAGTGATACCGATTCCTTTTCCACTAAAGGATTTTCCTTTGAAATAAATGATTCACATTCTATGTCAAAACTTTTTACATAATTTAAAGTTGACTCGCACAGTGATTTCGTATTCCACTTCCCATAAATAGAAATTTCTATTCATTGAAATTTCCAATTTTTTAATGGATTTTGATTGCTAAATCAATTTACCACGTTTCTACTTTGAAACTCTTAAAAATTTGTCTGTATGGATTCTTACCCAATTCAGTTTAATCTAATCGAGTTCCAGATTAATTCTAAATCAAGTGTATTCAGAAATTCATTTGGCAAAATCTCTTGCTGGAACATTCACGACCGTTCTTCCCCTCTCGTAACATGAGCTGCAGCAATAATCAGCCGAAATTCACTCAATCTATCTTCGATCGAAAAGATTCCCATTGCGTGCGCCAAATGGAAAGCCAATCTCCCCTACAAAATCGTCTCAATCCTGAGACGTTCTTCGCGCTGAAAGCGCCGGCGGGATTTCATCCTCGCCGTACTTATTGTGCCGGGGCAAAGAAAAAACCTCGGCGGATCGACCGCAAAGAATCTCCTTGGCCGTTCGGCCGATCTATCGACGGCGATTGTCGGCAACGATAGGTTGAATGTGCTCCGAATGGGTTTGGAAAGGCTGTGGAAGCTTCACGTTGTATTCGAATATTATAGTACATAGAATGGACTTGAATATTTTTTCAGGCATTGCGTCTGGGGATTTTAATTGTCATATCTCCCAGATCGCAAAGCTTTTAGGTGGTATCGTATGTCAGATTTCCTAATTATCAAATCTTTTGGGTCTCAAATCTCTCAACTATCAGATCTTTCAGGTCTGAGGTTTCGGGTATTAAATCTGCCAGCTTTTGGTCTTTCAGGTTTCAGCTCTGAGATATCTTAAGTGTTAAATCTCTCAAATCTCAAGATTCAGATCTCCTAGATTTCAGGTACCCCCAGATTTCAGGTATCTCAAGCCTCAGATCTCCAAAATCCCACGTACTTCAAGCCTCAGATCTCCAGATCTCAGATATATATCTCAAGATCTCCCAAATCTCAGGTACCTCCAATTCCAGATCCCTCAGGCTTCAGATACTTCAGGCCCAACTTCCTCAAATCTCAGGTACCTCAAATCCCAGCTCCCCAAATTTCAGGTATCCCAAGTCTCAGTTCCCAGGTATCCTAAGTCTCAATTCTCAGGTATCAGATCTCTGTCTCAAACCTACTGTCTACACCCTATACTCACTGGCCGAACTGAAGTCCACTTCGTAATTTGCCTTCGATGAAAACTCTTAAGTTCCACCTTTCACACATTACAATCTATCTGCACAAAGTAATATGTCTCGTAAGTGATTATCTCACCTTGCACCTGCATTTGACGCACTTCATCTCGCCATGCGAGTGGACGCGCGGATGCCACTCCATCCCGTTCTCGTATGGTCCACCCAGGGGATACTTGCAGCCGCCGGATGCCAGTATCTCGTCGGCGGTGCGTCGTGTGGACGGCGCTGCCTGGTCGCGCGGCAAACGCGTGGTGTCGCCAGCGACCCCGGTGATGGACGTGCTACTGGGCGTCGTCGCGGGACACTGTCTGCAGCAGGCCTTCTTACTCGGCCTGAAGGCGAGCTTCTCGTCGCAGTCCAATTGCGGGCACTGCACCCGCGGACACTTCACCTCCAGCGTGACTGGCTGCAACGATAAAGCAAATCCCTACTGAATTTCAACGCATCCATACACCCCATTTGTGTTCCAACTCTTTAATAAAAACGTAATAAGCTAAAATCGCAGTTTAAGGGGCAAGCTTCGTTTAAGCCTTCGGTTGCTTTTGAAGAACACACGTATCCCTTTAGTCCGTTTACCCAAAGATTTCCGCACAAGGCATACGTTCACCGTTTTAGCATAACCAACGCAAAGGGTTAAACTATTTATTTGTCTGCTCTGAATCCCCCATAGAGGGCGTTCGCGAGAAAGAAGCCGGACCGGGCGGTTTTCGAACGGCAATCATGAACATTAACGTCACTGCCGCTATTGCTGCAGCAACTGACAGGGCCTCGCGCAGCGCGTTCCAAGCATGACTTCAAACAATTTACTAATATCTATTTAGAAAGGCCTGTCACTGATTATCGATCGGCGAGCTGAGCTCCTTCATGACTCGGCAGAGAGCAACCACATTCTTCTGGCGCAACGGACGCGGGAACGGTGTCTGGTTGGATTTTTCCAAGGCGGCCGGCCGCGCTGTAGCGCTGCCGCGACGCGTTTTATAATATACGTCGCGGGGATCGCGGTGACGCTAGGAGCCGTTACGAAATGCCGCGCCGAGTGAACGTATGGTAAAAAGGTAAACAAAGAAGCACGGGGAAATACAGGACCAGTGGAATTTTCAGTCACGTACAGGGTCGAGTCGAGATTCGCAATTCGAAGGATCGCTGCTGGAAATTATATACTGGGATCACTGCGACTCGAACGTTGGGGAACTGAGAATGGGTTCGAAACGTGATTGATGCGGGACAATTCCACGTCAAATAGATCACTTATTTATCTCAGTGTCTGGGATTTCGTTGAAAATGAAATATGATGTAGTTTGTGTGAAATTAGGGGCAGTTTAAGTCACCATTTTGCTAATTGTGAATTTGTGTAAAAAGTACAGGATTTTGATTTTTGCGAATTTTGCCTATTTTCGTGGAAATGAGTTGTACTTATGAATCTTTACCTCGGAAAATATTTATCGCGTTTAGCGAATTTATTTCTTATTTCAATCATATTAGGATTCACCACAATGTGAGACCTAAGTTTATGAATATTTCGAACGGTTGCTAGATGAGGATTCGCGAATTTTTAGGGAAGAAAAGTTTCACGAGAAAAAGGAGAACAGATTTGTCGCGGTAAGTGTAGATAGGAGTCCGTGTTGGGGAACTTACGTCGCAAGTGCAGACTGCACAAGTGTCGAAACCCACAGGTGGCAAATAAGGATGCCATGAGGCTCCGGCTAGATGAAACTGACCAGCCAGCGTGCAGCCCCTGGTTATCGAGCTGACGTTCCTTCCCGTTGCGTTCATGTTGATACCTGGACCTGAAACATAAATTACGTAGCAGCTCGTATTAATTGCGTATTGATACTGGGTGAAGTTAAAGTTCTCAGTAACACTTCGAGGCCGACATCCGTGGGCTGCACAAATCGTCATCGTGTCTGGAGAATCAAGCTATTTTGAAGATACCTTGATAATACTTTGAACACACCTTGAAGGAGACCTTGAAGACACCTTGATGATATCTTGAAAGCACTCTAAAACTACCTTGAAGACAACTTGAAGAGACCATAAACATACCCTGAATACTGCCGAGACTCGCTAATCGAGTGCCGCAAAATTCGAAAACGCAGAGACATCATCAAGCTTCCGTTCCAAGGCGCAGAATAAAAACGATTCCCCTGACTCACGGATGCTTCGCAGCGACACACATTTGTCGAACCGTGTCGGGCGTATCGGGACGATCTTTCAGGAAACCGGTGGGCAACGCACGACACGTTCGCCCAAGATTAATTCTTCGCCGACTAGCGGTCTTCGCCTGCCTTCGGTGCCGAACATCGACGCAAGGAGCGAAGGACGTGTCGCGAACGGGCCTCGTAAGGCGATTAAATAACGCAACAAAATACTGGAAACCGGAATAATATCGCGCGGGAAGCGTACCGGAGCCGGGCAATTTAATTAGATGCGGTGGAACGTGGATGTAACAGCGGACAGGGGCCGTGAAAGATGACGGATCGGCGCGGCTTTCGCCTTAATTCGATTCCACGTTCCTGGAGTTTTTATCGAGGCACGAGCTACACTGGACAGAGCAATACGTCTCTATCATTAGGACGCGGCGAACGGAAGCGGCTACCGACTCGTCTGACCGATTGTGAAAGCAGGTCTGAAAAAGGAGACCAGTCGGTTTCGGCTAATTTACGATTCCCTGCCAAACTACCGCATGGTATTGGATTAAACAGATGTGTTTTAGGAAATGAACGACAAGATTCAGAAGAATCTCAACCCACTTCTGGTGGAAATCACTTGCTAGATAGAAGTAGATATTGAATATGTTGGTATTGATACATACAGGAAGAGCTTGCAGTACTCCTTGCAGTAGGCATATGTTTAGAGTAGATAGTGAATGCAAAGTTTAATTATGACTGCTTAAGTGTAGAGTACATAAAAGCATACATAGAGTACATGGACAAGTCAGTGAGAGATCCTTAGTAACCAACCACACAATAGTAATACTTCGACACTGGGATCACCTACTTAACCTCCGATCTAGACATCCCTATTCCCACAAAATTCCCTATATGGAGTAGAGGAGGCCAGTAGCTCCGCCCACTTTAACATCTCGGGCATGCGCATTAGAGACCTCACTGCTACTCAGTACACCTATAACTACCACACCTTGTATTCTTCCCTTACCTTAACGGTCAACCATTTACGAGTCAAACAAATGTCAGACATTGCACGGCAAAGTAAATCGCTTCACTATCCTTTGTGGAGAAAGATGTATTCAATGTATCAAATATAGCGTACGATCGGTTTCTGAATCTTCCAGAACGATCGTATGCGTGCTCGAACGATAAGTGGAATCGGACGCGACGCGGAATAATTCCCTTGTATCGGGGCTACTAAACAGTCGTGTAATTTAAACGGATTGCAGATAGGCGTAGCTAATTCTATGCGATTACTATCGCCGTACCGTGTCACGGGTAATCGGATTTAAACATCGACCGTAGACAGGCACGCGACCGTTGCCTTAATTCCCCGCCGCAGTTTATCGAGCGACACCGTTGAAAGGGGAAGGGTAATTAATCCGCTGATAGCCACGCGTTACACGAGGTTACATGGTTCCGAGTGCCGATTAGGTGATTATTAATTTCGATTGTTATGCCTCGCAGGGATACCGTAACTAAACTCAAGACCCATTCAAATGGCGTGTATAGTAATATTTTAGAGGACACCAACAGTTAATTATGTTTCTGGTCACTTATGTGGTAATGTTACAGACACAGGGTCAATTTTGTGCACATAATCCTCGGACGAGAAAGTTATAGTGGATTTCCAACTTATTACTGTCTAATATTCTCTTGTTTCTTAAAACAGTGATGCTAACAAGTAATGAGTAACATAATTATTGTACTGTGGGTCAAGAGGAACCCTTTTTACCGAGGGAATTAACAGCTAGAACACTGTTTGAACCTCAAAGACACTATTCAGAGCCACGTCCCGTCTTATAAATAACAATTAAACAAATCGAACAACGTACCTGAGCATATAGGACAACAGTGCCCAACAGGAGGCTTCAGCTGCTTGGCCTGGGGACAAGTGAGTGCTGGACAGGGCACAGGGTCACACTGCGCCAATCCACGATAACAATGACACATAGAACAGGGGTCCGTGCTGGACGTCCACTGCGTACCCTCTTCGTAGAATCTGGTCTCGTGGAAGCAGGCGCCAGTCTCGATATCAGAAGGTGGTGGATGAAGATTGTACGCGACTACCGAGGCGACGTCGTTATCGGCATAATGCGGGAGGCAACTCAGAGGCGCCCTGGTTTTAAACGGTGCCTTCAGTATCCTATCAGCCTGTTTATCGGTAACCTCAAGAAAGCCAATCCCAGACTCGATCCTGTACAGCTCGACCGGCGACAGTCCAGTGACAGAACCCTCCAGTATGTAGCCAGTGAACTCTTCCAGTAGTCTCCTGGCGACAGGCGCTCCCTGGGCCAGTAGCGGCATGGTCTCCAAGTAGAGGCGGAAGGTGCGCGGCTCGTGATTGTTGGTGGATGATGCCTGGGGGAAACCAGCTATCTCCAGCTCGTAGTGAAGGGAGCAGTCCAAGTCCACAGCCGTCCAGATCAACCCAACTGGACCAGGGTAGACTGGATCCTGCGACAGCCTCCTGAGCAACACTGGCGCGGCAGTGTCCCTAGCGTCGGCTACAGGTCTCTGGAGCAGTCTACCACGTAGCACAGAGCCAACATGGGAGGCCACCACCACTGACAGTTCACCGTTGAACAGTGGTTCCAGCAATCTAGGACCTGGACGGTCCAATGACCCATTAGCAAGACCGTCCACGAGGGACGGGGTGAGATCCTCCAGCTCGGTGCGACGTTTGCCTCCCTCGTCCACCAGCGTCACCAACGGATTCTCCTCTTCCAGGCCAATTAGCTGGACGCCGAAACGGAGCGAACCAGCGCGGTCTAGGAACGCCCAGGCGAGACCAGACGCCGCTGATGGCGTCTCGGAAAGAAGGAGCGTCTGGTACATGTCGCAGGTGACTCGTGGCCCAACCATGCCCGCTAGTCGCAGCGCCTGGGGGTCCTTCCTCGACATTATGCTGATGGACAGCTTGCCCCGCGTTAGCAGCCGCAGATCGGCTCCTGATAGGGCGCTGCGGACCTCCCCGAAGTTCAGCTCGTTGGACGGCTTCTTCACTACTATTTCCTCGGTCAGGACCACGTAGTCCTTCTCGAGGTGCTCCAGTTGGACGATCAAAGGCACCTCGGACACGTCGTTGGGAAGGAACACACCGTTGAATACTAGCGACACGTGGATCGAGGGCGCGGAAGCAGAGGACGCAGAGACTATGGCGGTGGCTCCAGCGCCAGACATCAGGGACCGGTCTACTCCCATTGTGGGCTCTAGTAAAGAGGAGAACTGCTCCGTGGACAGGGCACGGTACCGGGACAATTGTCCTGTCAGCGTGGCGGAAGGCTCCCAGATGAAAGTCACGTGGAGGCGCTCCTCGCGCAAAAGCTTCCTATAGTCCCGAGGGACTCGCCTCCAGACCCCGCAAAGCTTTCCTGTCGCGTTTTGGTAGACACCGCCGATGGGATCGATGGTTTGCTCCTCCAAGATGCTACCCGAACCGTCTACAAACTGTATGCTTCGTGGTCGTGGCGTGGATGTCGATAAGTAGAAGGAGTAGTAGAGGTTCTTCCTGTGGAAGGTGAAGCGACCGGTTGCCAGATAATTGTAGGCGCTGTTGTACATGGACGTCGGCGTGGGCTCGTCGCGACGCAGCGCCTGGGACGTTCTACCTGTCAGCAGGGTCCCGAAATCTGAAAAAATATGAGGGATTAGTGAAGGAGTGTTGTGTTGATATTTCGTTGGTGGAGGGGGTTATGTAATTACGTTTCAAGCTCCGCTCTTCTTCCTCGGAAGACAACTGGGCTGGCAGGTCCTGCACTATGTCGGTACCTGGAACACGAGGAAGAGAATCCTCAGGATGGTGTTGTTGACAAAATTCTTTGCAATTGGCAGAATAATGATTTCACTGGGGTTATCTTAGAAATTCTTAAATACTTAAGTCTGTATAAAGTTGGGCTTGACCTTGACATTCCAGGTCAAAGTTTTGCATTATTTCTACGTAATCTGCTCGATAACAGGATGAAAAGTTGAAAAGGAACCACATACCGCAGACAAATAGTTTTCTCAGAACAAACAGTTAAAGTTACAGCCAATCGGGTGGCGCGGTATAACTCAATGGGCGGAGCGTTTCCCCTTCCCACATTATAGTTCGTGGAGGGCGACAAAACGAGTTAACAAAGTTACCCAACTCATCTCTTTTCCTACCTCCTACCTTAGGAGTTGTAAGTCAGCGACTAAAATTTCAGCGTTACGCTTCTAGCACTGTCCTAATCCGAAATAAAGGTTACAATTAATTACAGCCATACCGAGCAATAGCGAAGTCTCCAATGCGCATAGCAAAACCGCGCAGTCTCCTATTAACTCCGCCCACAAATCTCACCATTGCTTGGTACACCTATAAAGCGGTATTCCTCTATACTCTGCTACATTAAATATCTATCCTTTAACAAAATCTCCTCACATTCTCCCTCCATTCACCACACGATCATCCCGCCCTCCCGTTTACGCAAATGCAACCAGAGCTCCCCGCAAACTCGACAATTTCCACATCCCAGGGACGTCAGCGCAGTGAACGCCGCGCGTCGCGAGGAATCCCTCGATCGCCCGTAAATTACCGGGAAACGGTCGCCCTTTGGCGAGATGCTTCTCGTTAAAGGTCCGTCGCCTCTTGCGCCAGTCATATACGCCGAGGTTTTACGCGTGGTGGCGGTACGCCCATCGACCATCGCCGCTAAAAGTATCGAACGACCGTGCCCAAGCGCTTCTACCCGCGTGACCCTCTCACGGATAATGGACGCGGCGCGCCGCATACGCGCGGCGGCGCGGCGTACCTATTCGCGTCGATCGTGAAGCAGAGTCGAAGGATCCACGGCGCGGTGGCGTATCGATTATAAGGCGGCGCTGCCTCGAGTCGAGCGTGAAATACAAAAATAACCGCGCGCCGAGCGCGAAGGAAGTCGGTAGACGACACGCACACACGCGCGGATGGTGGAGGTCGGAGGGGAGCAGTGGATCCTCATTCAGCCGCGTCGTGTGCACGGGCCATAAAGAATGCCAGTGGGGTAGGAAAAGAGGCGGCTGGCGCCAACCACCGCTACTTGGAGTGTTGCTTTTATGGCGCATACCGCGCCGGTCCAACCGCATCGACACGTTAATTGGTGTATGTACGGGCGAGTGACAGGCATGGGACGGCCATGGTATATGCATCGCGACGATGCTTCACCTTTCCCAGTCTTTACCATTTAGCTAAGAGATTCTATGGATTAAGCATCATCCGTGAAACAGATAAGTAAAGGTACAGCGCTGGAAATATTTATTATATCACTCCCAAATCCACGTTCTATGAAACGATCTTCATGACTGCATAACTGATAAAACAGTTGCCATCCAATTTATTTGAACCAATATGAGGCGATTGTATGTCTAGTCAACTTTCCAAATACTAATACACATTAAATATTTCAGCAATGCTATAAATATTCCCAGTAATGTAGTAAACTTCCTATACAGTGAGTTCCAAGTACAGTAGAACCTCCAGTATCCGAACACCTGTTATCTAAACGTTCTATTTTCTGAATGTTTTTGGGGACTCATACGTTTCGTATTTTCTTATAGAAAATTAGAAAACGTGTGGCATCGTGGCAATAAAAGAATCCTTAAGTTATCACTTTAGAAACTAATTGTATAGTTTCTACACAACGTCAAAATATCTAATACGACACACATATACGTATTTAAAGATACACTTATCTATAATTTATACCCACTTGCAAATTTTCTAAAAAAAAAAAGATAGGTTCATCGTGAGATACGAAGTGCGTGCGCGTTTTACAATGCACTATCGCTCGTAAAGTCGAGTAAATCGTCTGCTCCAATTTCGACCCAGCGCCGTCAATCCCAATAGCCAGCGCTATCGCGGGATATAAGTTACGAGCTTAAAATCGCTTTCGGTTTCGCGCGACGCACCGACAAAAGGGGCATATGGCCCATGGCGCCTCAATTCTTTATCTCCCGCGCATTAATGGCCGATCGAGACGCCCAAAAGGCTGCACTTCCCCAGGAATTACGTCAGCGTCGGCACGCTCGTGTGGTCATCGATGCTCGTGATCATCGAGAAAGATCACGCTGGCGAACATCTTACACTAACAAAGAGAGGTTTTCAGCCGTCCGCCTCCGATTGCTTTGGTTTTAGGATACGTTTCAGGGGACCGAAAAATAACAAATACGTGTTTTTTTATTTGGGCTCGTTTGCGTGTTCCTATTGTTAATTTAAAAAATATTGTAATATTGTATATATCAAATTTTATTCAACACAATGTTGTAATATTCTTGAAACTAAGAATAGAAAGTTTTGTATCTCTTCTTATGAACTTTGGGGGGTGCTGTCACCTCCTAAATATGCAAACGGGCCAAAGCAAAACGTCACTTATTTCTTATTTTTCCATCCTCAAAAACATATCCAAAAACCAAAGCAATTGGAGGCGGACACCTGAATAACTCTCCTTGCGAGGTTGTGAATAATTTTTTTTAACAAACATCCTTTCTTCGCGTCAATCTCTTTCTCGGAATCTCTCTGATCCAACCTTGAAGCAAGATCTAGCCAACGTAGCATAAAATGGACTATAAAACAGCGCCCGTCATTGGGAAATAAAAGAAATCCTACAATTCGAGAGACGATTGTGATGAGATTCTGAAATTTTTTCACCCTGCAAAGGTAACTTTTAGCTTCTCCTTTTCGTCTCTCGCGGAACAATCGCTGGGTATTTCGTTGGCCGTCCTTCTGGGGAATAACAGAAGCATCTAGAGGGGCAGGATGTAGATCCGTGATTTTACGACAAGTAGACGCGGCTAGAAAGATCGCTAAGACGGTTTAATGGGTGTTCGAGACATGAGAATCGACGCTTTATCCGATACGGTCGACCGAAGGACGGTCGTTATTCAGGATTAAACGTACTCGCCATCACAAGTCGCCGAAATCTGCGAACTTGCCTAACGGGGCCCCCCTTTAAACACGGTGATCCTCTAGAATTACACATTCCTTTGTGTAAATTCAAACTATTCTTCGACTTTCAGGTGTATGTGACGATTGTGTACAAAGCAGTGCAATGAAACTTTCATTATTGCACCGGAGGTATTAAACTTTGCATATTTCATAATTGCTCAATTTATTTATTTATTTACAAGTAGTGATAGGAGTCGGAGTCCTTATTTTCCCCGAGGAAATTCCTTTTCTTTAGTAATTAAAAGGTAAGCGCGCTATCTCCCATGGCAGTCCTCCGGCATTTTTCTTCTGTGTAACTATCGACAATGTTAGTGTTAGGTTTCATAACATCGGGAATAATGCTGAACATCGCTTAATTTTGTATTTTGTGATGCAATAGAGCTATTTTTTTTATTTTTATTGCAACAAGGGCCATTTTCACAGGAGACACTTTTGTGACTGAAAATTGGTATTCGTAAGTCACAATTGCTCCTTCCTGGCCCAGGAGAAAACAGGCAAAACATGCCACGTATAAGGTACATCGATTTTCGGTTCTTTGCGTACCATTAAAAATTCGGTCCAGCAGTGTAATGTAATTTCACCATCTCCATAATATGACAGTGTAACGTACGGACCCTTCCGTAGACGCATGGGGACCGAGAGGAATTTTGGAACTTGTATATATATGAACATGACTGGAACTTAGCACTTGCGAGAAAGTGTTTGAAAGATTAGACATCTGGTGACCGTCGCGAGCAACTAACAGTCGTGATCCCCTGCAGTAGAATCATATAAACTTTTCTTCACGCGGAGAAAAATCAAAAACGCAGTGGAAAGAGGCTCCATGCCACTCGGCACCTTGGGGACACACGTGACGTAATCAAATTAATGTTTCAAATAAAATTTGACAATACCGTTTAAAATAGTTATAATTAATATTGCCATACATTTTCAATATTTCTCCTCTATTCAGAAACATCTTCGCCTTAACCTCAGAAAAGATTCATCCCACTATCTCAGTTGCGCACTCAGGATTTAATCTTGGGGGGAACGGAGTTGAAAGGGATAAAAATAGTTTTAATGCAAATTCAATAAAATTTATTACGTGATGATAAAAATTTATTTAAACCATAAAATCTAGTTTTCTTTTCTTCTTACAAAGCCCCTTCTTTAGGGGGGGGGGGTTCTAAACCCCCCTCCCGAGCCATGGCGTGAGTGCTCTATCTTATTTCTATCAAAAGTTCTACTATTTGACACAAAAAAGCGCAGTTTGTCCCATCGTGCGGCGTTGGGGGAATTGTTAACTCGTCCGACTAGTACACAGAGGACTCCGGGGATCTCGGGTCCGAGCCCTATCGCACAAGGATCATATTTTCGCCTACATTAGAGAATCAGAATAAAAGTTTCCATGGTCCTCATTTGAAGAATTCGGCAGCCAATGGGTGGATGCAACGCAATTGTAATCTGACTCTCATGATACCGTGGCTCTTGACGTCTATTGCTGAAGGGCGGGAGATTCACACGAGCGTCGTCCCCTGGCACATTTGGAACGTGATTTTCATGGTTCGAGCCGATGAGAATCGATGTGACAGTCCAATCGACGGGGCTCATGGGTCGCAGTTTCTTCTCGTGGAACGCAAAAGGGAGAGGCTGATCGATAATCGCCAGGCGGCTCCACCTTCCATCGGCGGGTGGTAACGAGCCTGCCAGACGGCGACGAATACGACGATCACGACGACATGCAGCACAGAACAAGAAGACGTGGACGCTGGACACGCGGAGAGAAAGGCGAGAGTTCTCGAGGCCCATTCATGTTACAAAGATTTTTAAAGGAATATGCTTGATGACGGTGGTGGTGAGAATAGTGGAGACTGCTGGTGTGCCACTTGCGGTTTAATTCAAATGATCAATAAACTGTAAAGGATGCTACTAGACTTATAAACAAATATAATTCATTTTCTGGATTGATAGCAGTGTAACAATTGGAATTCTCAGAGAAGTTAACACGTAGGATAGATTGCGAAGATGACCTCCCTTTTGAATAACTCAAGGAAAACGCTGATAATCAATTTTCCTAGAAGAATCCTGATAATCCTTGAATTGCTCAAATCTTCAATTGGTACTTTAGTTTAGCTGCAGATCAGCACTGATTTCAATTTTTAAATCAGATTCTATAATAATGTTCAAACGAAAGTTTAAACTGGGAATGGTAAGGAAAATAAGATTGTTTCGTTAGAAAGAATTATATTTTAAAATTTATATCCCATAAATTGGAGGGTTGACAGAATAAGCAAATAATAACAATATAGTATAGGCCGTGAATGAGTCATTTTTTATCCCTTTACCTCTAAAATCGATTGAAATAATCATGCGGTTAAACGAACTGTCAGTTGGCTAATTTCCCGCGCCCATTACATTCTCGCTATACGGATTCGTCGTTGCGCCATGTATTTATTATTGGTCATTCCAGTACCATATCGCGTCCATTATCTTACGAGCGTGTGTCACGAGCCGACGCATTGACCCGAGAAAAAAGAAGAGTCATTCGTCGTAAACCAAATCAGCCATCGATACGACGAGAAAGTCGCTGATCAAAGGCTAACAGCCACTGTACAGGCTGATTCACAGCACGTGAGCGTCACCTCGGGAACGTATTAGGTAGATGGTAAGAATAGAGACAGTTTAACAAATTTACAAGCAATAGCAAGGTTTGTAGGCGGTCTTAAAACGGGGTCGGCGTATGATTGGGTGCTGGATTCTGTTTAGACATGCGCATTGCAGACCTCGCTATTGCCTGGTACACTTGCACAAGCATTTCTGCGGTTCAATGACTCTAAATAGCTACTAACTGAACAAGCGTAAGGGTTTCAAGTAGATAACTACTTTAAGTTTCAGTGAAAGCTTAATTTCATTAATTATATATTAGTTTTCAGTAGTGGATATTTCATTTAATTTGTCACTTTAAAACTAAATTATCCAAACTCAAAAATCATTGTAACTTTGACATAAGCTCAGAACATATAGGCTTAACATTTTTGGGGCCCGGGGCTATCAAACCATCGAGGGCCCCATCGTAAATTTTTTTGTGATAAAACAAAAAAAAGGAATCGTTCAAAAATTGAAATTTATTCTAAACAAAATTAATAATATTTAATCATAACGACAAATAATGTTAAAGGAAAGACATCGAAAAGATATTTTAAAATAAACTTTTAGCGCTATTCCTAATTCTTTCAAACGAAAAGCGGTAAACAAATTTTCGTTCATTTTTTTTCACATAAATGGAAGGCATAGAACGAGGCCCCCTAGCTCCCCCCGATCCAGCCTCTGATAAATCTTTATACGAACTTTTTCGTTATTTCTGTGCGACTAATTCGTTGCTGAAGGTCACTGTTATGAAGCGCCCTGTATAACTGAACGCGATGTTGTCTCAGCGTTTCGAGCAACTACGCGCCGCGGACCGACGTGACCGGGACGAATTTTTGTCGCGAGTAAGTAACGGGCATATGTAAATCGTTCCCATCGTCGGTGCTCACGAGGGTGCGCGTTACATATTTATTAAACGCGTCCATTCTGTTGGATTTTTGCAGGAGCGGGCACGTTTGGAATCTGGTACACTTATGGTCCGTTTTATTCGCATACAAGAGTCTTGGTCTATTTCAATCAACAGACGAACGCGTGGAAAATCCAGGGAAACACTTCTGTTACCTTTCGATCTAAGTCTTCTCAATATTCGAGTTTACTTCCAATTTTTACCAATTTACCTAAGAATTTTAATAAACTTCCCATTGACGTTAAAATCTTCACAAGTGCTCTCAGACTCACGTCTTATTTCACTTTACTTGGAAGTGACTTGAAATATCAACCTCCTTTCAATTGGGGGGGGGGGGGGAGAGATTACAATTGAAAACTGAAATCGCATATTCCAAAAAAATTCGTCAGGCAGCGTTGATAAGAGAATATAATCGGTAACACACATCTGACAAATTTGATGTGTCAACAAGTAAGTTCAAAAAATTTATCTACGCTCATAATTATTATATCTGTAAAAATGCAGTGGCACGTATCACCATTGAGGGATAAACTAAATAGCAGTAGCAATTGTCCATGGAAAGGTGCCCCGTTCCGATAAGGAACCGTACAGCAGAGCATTCGGATGATACAGGTTTAGATAATAAACATTCCATGCTATTTAGCCAGTGAGTCTGTAACAAAGCCATAGGACTGTTCAAGAAGGGACGGAGAGGAAGAGGAGGAAATGCGAAATTAGCAGCGATAAAGCGTGCAGGCACAATCAGAGAGGGACGATAAGGAACAGAGAAATAACAGTATTGCGCGCTAGATTTCAATATAGTGAGGTCTTCACTCTTTCAAGTGCTGGGAACTTGAACGGTCAACGTACGCCGCGTGCGGGACGCCTCGATTCGCATCTCTCAACCATAGCCGCTGAACGCCTAAAGGGCGTTCCCCGCACGGAGCGGAGAAACATGCGTATGCGCCCCAAGGGTGTCATTTTCACCAACTTTAACTGTTTGTAGCTCATAGCTGGCGTCAACCGATCTTGATGAAATTGTGAGCACGTATATTAATCTACAAAAGGCATTTTTTAAATTGTCATTACGAACACAGACAAAAGAGTTGAAAAACACGACATTTACTATTTTTTCGCTATTTACGTCACTTAGCAAACAAATCCTTCTAGCTTCTCAAAAAAACTTAAGTCAGTTGGACTTACTTTCAAATTTAAACAAGTTATTCTGTTTTAAAGGGTGGTCGAATACTTTTGCACACCACTGTATAATACCACAATTTCTTATTATCTCGTTTTTTTTACTACACGGAGATTTTGCCAGTAAAGCCGGAGCCCGGAAGAGGTGGCAACTCTGGTCCCAATTGACACAAGTGTCAAATGGTCACTCACACTTCGGTCCATCATCCGAGGGTTAAAATAGTTCGGTATACTACTATTAAAAAAAAAAAGTATAATATACCAGACACCGAAGCACAGCGAAATTAGCGGCGATAAAGCGTGCAGGCAGAAGCAGAAAGGGGGATAAGACGTGACAGAAGAGAGAGCATCGGCGGTGGACTCTGGGAGCGTGTCTCATTGGAGGAGGAATGGGCTCGCAATGATTCTTTCTCCCACCTCCTACGCTTCCCCTTGCGACCTTCCAACCCTCCCTGCAGCCAGCCTCTGCCCGTCTATTCTCATTCCCGCGTACGCGCGCGCGCGCGTTATGCCCGATCATTACGTATGCTAATATTTACATTTTGATTGCACGGCTTAATCGAAGTGACGCCATGCGGTAATATAGCCGGCGCCATGGCGCTAAACCGTGGCGCCCGACCTCTACTCTCTCTGTCTCTCTTGCTCTCTCTCCTCCTTTCTGGGTCCAGCGACCACCGAGCTTCCCACTACACTCCACCGTCTACTCACCCCCCTCCCCCTTGGCGTCCCGGTCGCCGCTGTTTCTTTATCATCGGCCACATTTTTTTCCCGGTTGAGCTTTTTTGCACTGCCCTCTCTGGCCAATTCAGCCTCTCTCACGGATCGTTATTCCGGTCGCTTATCTGCCGCGCTCTGTTTTGTCCCACGACGACGGACAGGAGGCTTGTGCGTCGCAGGCACGTTTCAGAAACGATTCGCGGCGATATTCTGCAGATTTGCGGTTACTTTTGAGAAGCAAAGGTGGGGGTAGTCTGCCCCGCTGATGGCTGGCTGCTTTACTCCTTACCTCGGATCATTTTACTCTTCCTAATACTTCTCTTATGTACTTTGAGAATTTGAGAAACACTACCCCGCCTTGCCTCGGCGCGACTCCGAGCGGCGGATCTCTATTCGAAAATATCACGAGGAAGAGAAGCGAGGCATAGTTGTGAGTGGATACAATGCCAACCGCCTTCGGTGGCCATTGAAACAAATTGTCAATCGCGCTGGCAGTGACTTCTCTGAACAACTGATCGAGGCAGAAAGAGTTTAGACGTGTGACTGAGAAAGAACAAGTCGCAACACCGGGGGCCGTAGTGAGAACCACCTGCCCTAAGGGTGGAGTACAAGGTGCGAGTTAATCGAAGGTAGGACTGAAATGGAGAAAATAAAGAGGTGTGGCGTTTCGTCTTGGGCCTGAAAGAGAACTCATCAGTAAGGCCTTACCTAGCAGAGCCTGCCTTAAACGTGGGGATATTAGGAGTTACGACGCAACAGATATATGTATACACAATTTGCTAGTTGAGGGAGAACTTGCGAGAAAGCAAGATCGGTTGAAACGCCCTCTTGTGGTGAGTGCGGAGGTATTGCTACGTTACGTTACGCCTCGATGATCACACGGAGGTACCTGGGTCAGTTTCGACTCGTATTAACCCTTCTACTATACCCACTTTACGTTCGTTTTCTTAGAGCAGTAACGAAGTAATTTTCTCGATTTCTGAAGTTTCCCCTGCTACTGGTACACTCGGTAACGTTACGCTTGGGCCCAAAACTTCCCAGCACCGCCAGCCGAGGATTACCACGATGTAATTTGCCGATCTTGAAGTGTACAGGCAATGCTTCAGAGCAGAAATTAAAAACTGGGTGATGCTTATTTGAGTTTCTATGATATAATACTGTGGTGAAAAGCTATCCAGCATGTATGTGATACCTATATATGTATTTTCAGTTATGTTGAGGAAAATTGAAAATACTGTGGTGCTGATGAACTCGGCGGATAGTCATTCACGTGATTGCGCGAATTAATGTAGGATAAGAAAAATGCGTAATAAAACGTACCAGTGGGCGTGCAGTTCGATTGGCGTAGCTTCTACGGGGACGATAAAGAAATCTCGCGCGCCCCGAATGGAAGTAGAAAGCGCGGCGGACAATGACAGCGGGACTTGTCCGCGGGTAATAAATGCGAGTTCGCTAATTGATTCTAAGTAACCAATAAATTGCGCTGCCTACGTTGTAAAAGTATCGTGTGGCGAGCAAGAGCGTGCGCGCGCATACGACCGCAGTATCTTTTCTCCGTGTAATTTATTCCTTTCTGTTTGAACGCATTCGCCACAACAATGCGCGACCGCCAAGCGAAAGCACGTGCGGTTTTCCTAACGCCGGAGATGAAGAATTGAACATCTAACGATTTTCGTAAATCGAAATGAAAGTATACGCGATGGGACTTAAGTTTTACAAAGTGTATTACGCTCTCTCTACTTTCAATTTCACCTAGTACTATATTCTATCAAATTTCAACTTCAAGTAGTACTGCCTTCTATAGAGTTTCAACTACCGTAGTATTAAATACGTTTGACAGATTTTCAAGCTTAGTAGCAAATTGCTTTTTACAGATTTTCAATCTCCATAGTGCTAAATACGTTTTAGAGATTTTCAACTTCACGTAGTATCGCGCTTCGACGTTTTTCCTGCGTTTAGCAAGGGAAACGAAGCTTGATCTTGCTGGAATATGTTGTACACGATCGTTTCTCTTTTGTCGTGCCATTAATTGCAACGCTATTTCGTCACAAGAATTCGTACCGCACGTCCTCGACCGCATTGTAGAAAAACACATAAAAGGTGGCCACAGTTTCCTTATTGGTAAATAAACTGCAGGACTCTCGGCGCCTAGCGCGTGTTTGTCCGATTAAATTTCTTTTTTTCTCAATCCACGGGTTACTTTAATTGTGCCGTCGATTTCTTTCGCTCGCGCGTGACAACGTCAATTGCCCCACGACTATCTAAACAAACCACCATTTCCACAGTAATATCCATTTCATCAACACGTGATTTTCCTAACATCAGACAGTTTCTTGCACCCAGTTTATAACGTGGTAATATTTGCCAAAGAAACATTTAAAAAAGAACCCTCACATTATTTCAATCTTCATTTCAGCCTTTGTTACCTAGTTCTAGAAACCAAAGAATGTTAACCGACCAATATATTCTGCCATTACAATTAACATCCAGAAGCATTTAATATTTCCCATATTCTGATCCGGGAAATGTATATTTCGGTCCGCGGAATGCATATTTCAGAAAAGCAAGCAAACAATTTGGTTCGCGGCAAGTTTATCGCCGACCGTTAAATGGTCTCGCCTACCGTGTAGGTATGTACACGCTCGGAGCATACTGTACGCGCGGTTTTCCTAGGCTAGAACACCGTTCGCGAGACCAGTACTAAATCCGCGGCCTTCATTTTTCGCAGCTCCCTGCGTTGCCACTTAAAAGCCGACGCGGGAATGGGCGCAAGCATTCCTGCCATTTCGTTTATTCCATCCGCATTCTATGGCGATTAACAGCGATATAGAAATCGGTCTGTTGCGCGAGAGAAAGAGAGGCGGGGGCGGGAGGGGGGGGGGGGACAAAAGGAGGCAAGTGAACGTGCATACAACGAATTTGGCTCGGGCTGATCCAGTGAAAGTTGCACATCTGTGAGATAATGCTCTGTCGAATACAAATAATGCCGAAGTAATGAACGCAGAACTAGCCAGCTTGGAAGTTTGAAACCGTTCGTGTAATTCGTTATATCAGTCTGTAAGGATTTCTGACTTGGATTCAAGTGGGAAGCCATAATACAACTGTCAGGCGATAAAGGGACCAGATTAAGTAGTAATTATAATTCTGTGATTAGAGAGTGGTCCGTTTAAAGCAATTTGTCAATTTTTAAGATCAATTTCGGCAAATTATTTTGAAGAAATGATAATATTATAATAGATCATTAAGGCTAACTTTTGCTGCTTAGTTTTAAGGAAGTGGAAGGGTATGCGGAAAGTATTTGGATCTGTGATGCAAGAGTAGTAGAACTATGGTGAAAAGAAAGTTCGAAATTCATATTTTTACGTGTCTACATGATTCATTCGACCCTCGGACGGCCGTGGGTCTATTCTGGCCTACGTTCTCAATGTTTCTCATTTGTATTAAAAAGTAATCTCCAGAATTCGAAATAGCAATGGCTATAAGAAAAGAATCGCTAAGTGATACAATGAGCAAGAAAGATGCGTGCGGGTCAAACTTGCCCCAGACTTGGCCGACAGAAGCGTGGGCCTTCCGAGAGTTCTGTGTGCGAGCTCAAGAAGGGTCGATATCAAAATTGACACTTTCGATTAATTGGCGTTAGAACTGTCGGGAAAAGAAGAATTTAGAAATTTATTGTTTTTCGAAAATTATCAAAAACGCTACAAATTTAAAGCGAACTGTTTTCCATATCTTTTATGGTTCCGCAGATATTCACGATAACATGAAAACTCACAATTTCTTCGTGGGGGTGTTTTCACCGCTAAGACCGTTTCACTGCCGAAACGAACAGGAATTACGTTGTCAGCATCACGTAAACTACATTCCTGCAAACTTTAAAAATTTTCTGAAATATCATGTTACCGAACATCCCTTGTAACTTGTAAATCAACAACGGACAGAACCAACTCTCGTGTCCGCAACGACGGAAAGAAAACTAAAGAAACGGGTGGTGCGCCTCGTTGCGTGGCACGCTCTCGAAATAATCCACGCGCTGATCCGTTAATCCGCTAATAAGGGCATCCAGTGGATAATAAAAATAAAGGTAGACGGCGATACCGCTCGGCCATGATTACGTGACATTGCAAATACGATTATCGAGTGGATCGTCGGGTAGAGGCAGCCGAGGAAGCCACAGAGCGATGAAGAGAGAGGGGAATAAGGTCCCGTGGAAGTCGATAAAGAGAAGTACACGGGCAGAGAGGCGGCGATCGTTGATAAATGATTTATGCAAGCCACTTGACTCTTATTAATGCCTCCAGTGGCGATACGTTGCGTCTATATCCTGTCGCCATCCTCGCCAGACACGATCGTCTCAAGTTTGCTGGTGGTAGCAGATCGTTCCCATCCGTCTTCGTATTTCATGTTTAGTTACTCGAAGCCCCTTCGGCCGTGCTACATAAACAGTCTTTTTCTCATCTGAAGTAACTGTGGAATTTTTTAGGGGAGGCGGAACGGCGCATGCGCGGTACAGTGGATTGGAACACGTCCACCGCATAACTACGCTGATCGATGAAGCCACTCGAATCATTGGCGAATCCTTTCAGTCTAAATTGTACTGCTCCAGAATCTAGATGCTAATGGCTGCGAGTAAATATACTCCTACTTTTCAAATGCGTTGCCTCCGCTGTCAGTGCCTATGTATCATTCTGTCTAATTGTAACTTCGAAACGCCTCTGTTTGGCAGTTTGTACGTATCTCGCCTTTACACAATGCATACTAACAACTTTCCCCATATTTTTGCGCAATAAAGATGAATAATAACGATAAAAGCAGTTTTCGCGATCGAGGACGATATTAGCATAGTTTGTGGATGCAAGATAAAGAAGAACAAGTGTCCCCGAGGAAGGGGCCACCGGTTGCCACTTGCCACGGCAGGCTCGTGGACCAGGACCCTGTGACGTCAGCCTTCCTTATCTCGGAGATAATGTCGCGTTTAGCAACCACGAGTGTCCTACTTCTCCCTCTTTCTCCGTCTCTTTCCCGCGAAAGCAAGTCGCCGCGTGTGATCGCCGTTTCTTTTTTTTTTTTTAAGAAGTCAGCGCGGTGACGCAAAAACTGGCATTACTTACTGAAATCCCCCGGACACGACTTGCAGCAACGGCCGGGCAGCAGGACGGGCTCGTCGCATGTTAACTTGGGGCACTCGTTCTTGATGTTACGGCACTGAACCCTCGCCACTATTCGCCGCTTCTTTTGTACCTACGAACAGAACATAACCTAGTTACAATTCAAACTGATCGGTAATCCACTAGTGGGTTAAAGGTGGATTCACATTCGTCAGTTCCATGACGGTTCAGTGCCGTCAGTGCGAATGGGCTGTTCGCTCGAGTGTCAGTAACTGACACACACAATTGTCAACCACTGAACCGGCACGGAACTGATTTATGCCAATCGGCCTTAACACTCTAATTGGCCACGGCGTGTTTCCACGTCGAGGGATGTGCACCGTTTGTTTCCACGTTCCTATGTTCGGCAGAAATGGACGCTGGGGCCCACTTGAATCGCGCGATTCAGACTAACAGAAAATGGCACAACTACTCCTACGATTAGCAGTGGAAGAGGGCGGTGGAGTGTTTCACTCGAAACTACGCAAATTCCTTCGACTTTCTCCACGATCCCACTGGACACGTCCGCGGCGACATCGCTGGAAAGTGCGGCGACAGTGACGTTTCCAAGACTGGGGAACGCGCCTGCATGTTTATTACTCCCTTTACGCATCACTGACGATCGGCTGGCCAGCGCGTACACACGCGACACGGAATAAACCTATCGGCAAGTAATTGGTAGGTGTTATTGATCGCAAAGGACCCGTTTATCACGCTCAGTGGTGCCATTATCCGCGGCGCGATTTACAATAGTCACCGGGATGTAAATTATTGGTTAACGTCTCTGTCGCTTTCCTACGCGGGCAGGAGAATTGTCAGCGCGGCGTGACCGATCCCCGAACCACGGTGGCGTTACCATCGATGTCCCGCGGTAACATTTCCATCCAATAAATCCATATTCCGTGACTTTGTCGTTCGCCACTTTCTACCATAGATCTGTCGTTCCTACTCGTTCTATTGCGCTTTCCGAGCGTCTTACTTACGCTCGCTTGTCGCGGCTGTCTATACGGCAGGTTCGTGGTCCGATACTACGATTCGATCTCGAGAACGGTAACTTTCGTACACGAGTTTCTGTTTTTCGGATTTTGCAAAACCGATTTATTCGGTGCAAGTGCTGGTGGAGTGAGCAGTCGTTTCAAAAGTGGATTCTCAAGTAAATTCTCATTAGAAAACGTGGTCGATTATGCGATACAGGTACATGAACGCTGAAATTGTTTGAAACGTGGGATCAAACCTAAACAAGGATTTTCTAATCTGCTGTTGGAAATTAATTAAGAATAGATATGTAACTGAATGACTGCAATGAGAGATTTTTTTCCGCGGCAGGCGAAGTGGGGGAACGCTTCGCCCTCAAAATTGTTCAAAACTTGAACACCCTTTTACAGGAACACGGTTCTTCTAAGGCACATGGGTCTTTCTTAACTTTTCTTTATTTTACCCAGTAGAATATACAGAAACACGAAGATACCGTGTAGTATCGAATGAATGAAAAAAGGCAAAAAGATCACGAGCGTGGGTTGACAAGGACCATTGAATATTGAGGCCTCCAAGTCAAGGGCGGCGCAGAATCTTTTGCAATCGGACGGACACGTGTGACCAGGGCGATAAACATTCAAGTTTAGGGCAGATCGGCGGCGCCTGTACGACTATCTCTGGGTGTGAAAAGGCAATCTGTAGGGATTCTTTTCGCGATGGTTCGCCGACCAAGGGAGGGGACAAGAAATCGTAGACGCGAGTGAAGAGAAGGATGGGTCGGGGCCCAGTCGCGGCGCTCCAAGCTCCAAGAGCAGAGATTAAGTCGAGGGTTTTATAGAGGTGGCATGGCATTCCTGAATCGCGAAACGACGCGTTCGTTGTTGATTCGAGTGGCGTGGAAGGGGGAAGAGCAGGCGAACGTCGAGGAAAAATAAAGAAATCGACGTTCCAGCCGAAGACGTTAAAGTTCGAATTACGAGAGAACGAGAGCCGAGGCGCCGGTAGTAAATTTCGAGCTTCAAGGGGCCCCGTTGGTACAAGCGATCGCGAGACGAGATCGGGGAGCTGAGCGGGCAGGCGCAATTCTTATCGCGCGGAGATACATTCAGGTGTCGGGGCGGTGCATGCCTCGAGCACTTCCGATAAGTTTCCGCGAGTCGTCAAGATACCGAGTGAACCGTGGACTTTTAAACGGTCTAGAAAAAGCAGGCGGAGATAACGATAAGACGGATCATAAAGAACGGGTCGAGATAAAATATTAGTGCGTTTAATTGCCCCTTGGATAAGCGAGCTTCCAAGCTGCACATGGAAACGCATCCTTAGGGGGTTAATTAAGGCGTGTTTACAAGAATAAGTAAGAAGTTATCAATAATAATTAGATTTAATTAGACTCGCCACTCAATAGGACTCATTGATGTGGACGGAACGTGAACCATTTCAGAGTTTTTAAAAAAGGCCGCAGCCATCTTACTCTTCTGTCGAACACTAATATGTTATCTCCTCGATGACGTGGACTCTTTATTATATTTTCACCCAAGTGTCAAATTGGTGGTTCGATAAGTTACTTGCAAAGAATGAAAAGAATTTTATGAACGAGAGTACTGTTTGAAGTCATTTTGAACATTGTCATCGGGTAAAGTGTGAAAATCGAAGCTGCGAGTTACTTAGTCGAATACTCCTAATTAATCGAATCTCAAATTCGAATTTTCTGATATTCGAATTATTCGAATCTCAAATTCGAATTCTCTGGTATTCGAATACTTAAAATATTCGCATATTCGTAAGAGCTCTACTTTATATTGTACGGATACTCCCCGACAGCGCTGCTCATCCACTTTTCGCTGCAAACCAGTGAGCAAAACGGTAAACAAAAGAATAAGGGGACGACGTTATCGCTGCAGGCTAAATGTCTGGATGCGTCGTACCGAAACTTTCATTTTTCTTCCAAGAGAAGGCCCACACGGGACACCCCACGCGCGGATCGACACCAACTTCCGCAGCTCGCTCGCGGCTATCAGCGTTTCTGCAATAGTGTCAAAATAATGAATGGCTACCCCGAGAAGAAAATCGTGGGCGGATGAATCACGCCAGCGCGACGCTGTTTAACCGAGACGACCGTCCGACACGAACTTAACCTCGTGAGAAACCTTTCCAAATGATAGCCTGTTTAAAATACAGTGCATACAGGGTGTCCGGCAAACAGGCACTAGAAAATGAAACGGTCAGATTTCCAGCAACACTGTACCTCCCCATTCCGCTCATAATCTCTGTCTTCGTTACTACATTTTAATTTACGACTGACCTCTATTAGGTTCATTAGCAGATGTGATAATAGCGAATACTTCTGCGGATAGGTAGCACTCGTTAGTTCTGCTCGAGGCGCCAGTAATGCTCCCTATCGCACGATTATTGTACTCTCATTTCGAACGCGAAATAAATTCGTTGTAACGACGATAATAATATAGGTTAACGATCGCGACAGAGGGGAGGGAGAAGGGAGCAGTGGGGGTAAGGTCCGTAAGCTCGAGAGGTTATGTTGGACAGCGGCGGAGTTTAGGTAAAGAAAACGACGTCTCGTGTGATTCACGCGACGTGTCTGCCCGCTCCACCCCGACCGAGCCCGCGACCTATCAATAGCTCCTCGTGTACACTGAAGAGGGACTGTCATTCCACCGTGAACTAAAAATAGAGTTCGCGCGTCTGTCCATAAGCCGACGCTCCGCCGAGCGGTCTCTCCCTCTTTATCTTTCCATCTCTACCTCACTTTTTCCCCCTTTTTCCCTGCGCCTTTGGCACTGTTCGTTAGCAGTCGGCTTTTTGCGAATTCCCAGCTGGCGAGCTGGTCGATTATAGGGTTCGAGGATGGTCCACGAGATGCTACGGGACATCTTGTACAAACTAACCTTTATCTTTCTGGATAAGTGGCGACTGAATTTGTTTGTACTACTAAGGGGAAAGGATCGAGGACTTGATCGATAGACAGTACGGATCCCACTGAGTAGAGAGAATGAGAAAATATGAGTCGAAAATTTAACGGTTAAAATTCGCCAGAGGCCTGAAATTTTCGAAAGACGCCGTGATTCTTTAAGAGGATGTCGATATCCTTGGAATATGGAAGTGAATGAAAGAAACCTATATCTGCAACATATTTTGTGGATATCGCGGTGAAGAGCTCGTAAGATAATTCTTTGTTTTCACTTGCGTTAGTAACGTATAAAGTGATTTGTACGTTACAAGCGATACAAGCTTTACACCATTTTCAACGGCAACCTTGTCAAAATAGTAAACGCCCCGCTTATATGCGGTCAGCCGGTTATCGCGCGCGACAAACGCTCAATTGGACATTTCAATGGAAATCAGCCAAAAAACGAGGGAGCGTGGAACGTGGAAGCAAAGAGATAATCTAACGCGATATTACAGGCAAACACGTAAGAACGGTAGCCAGTCAAGGACGGAGTTTACGAAGATTGGCTAAATTAAAGTCCATTAGGGCAGTCGCGACTGTTCTGGCCGGACGACAAACGCGTGCACGACAGAACCCGTTACTACGATAGAGGATATTAATTGAACCGCACGGCGAGCGCTTCGAATCGTTTTATGATTGACCTCGAGTTTATTTCCACATTCTTAACCCGCTATTAAACGTACGCGGGTCGTGTTATTAACCCGGCGGTTGCCAAACCCTCCCTCTCCCGTGACTCAGCCCCAACCAGCTTCTGGATCCCATAAAGAGTTTTTTATTGCCCCCGCTGTTGACACCCCACCGATGGATGACACAACTGTACATTCCGGCCGAGTCACGTGGCCTGCCGCGGCAGTACGATAGTACATCCAATACAAAGAACGTGATCTGCTCTAATTTTATGTAGAATATCCCTCGTACAGTGCAAGCAATAATTTATTTCTTCGCTGAATTGATTGATAAGTAATTTATGGTGCATTGACTTCCAAGTGGATTGAAATTAAGGCAGTTTACATTAAGGCTGGAGCTGACTATGTGGGTTTAGGGTAGGGTAGTTCTAGGTTTATGTTTCAAGATTCTCAACTTTTTTCTGTTTTAAGGAACTAATACAGTGGTGGTGGAAGGAAAGTTTAAACTGGATTCCTTGGATTCAAGTGTATATGTAGCTACTTAGATTCTAGGATACAAAATAGGTGTGGGAGGCAATGAGATAAATGCTATACATTGGACAGGCGATGAAAGGACGAGAGTAGAAACCCTAGCTTTGGAATTAACGGGTGGTCTACGATAATATTGTTGGGTAGATGCAGATTAAGGTTTCTTTAAATTCAGGATAACTTTATCTGGTTAGTTTTAAGAAAGTGTAAGGGGATGATTAGAGAGAATGATTAGAAAATATTTGAATTAGTTATACAAGAACAGTACAATGGAACTTATGTACGGAATTTGGGCCATTTTTAACCACTAACTAATCACGAATACTCATTCCTCCTTTACTAATTACTTTGACTAAAACTCCTTTATAATTTTAAATAACACTAGTTTACAGCCATTTCGTGTAGTAGATGCCACTATTTTTTTCCCCTGTAAAGTGGCCCGCTGGTTGCGAAAATAAGGTCTAAAAAATTTTCTATGGATACGTTTTCGAGATATCGACAGGTGAACTTTTGACCTGTTTGTGAAAACGGTAGTCTCGCTGAATTGCGAATACTTCGTGTTGCGAATGACCGATATGGTCGAGCAATATATCAAATTTTACATAAGAAAAAAACAGTGGCATCTGCCGCACAGTTTTTATTTTATTTTGTAAACTAGAGTAATTAATAACAGCCAACGATAAAAAATAATAATGATAAATTTTTTTACCGTAGAAATTCAATAAGTTCTTAAAATATTAAACCGTATTAATTAAATGAGCCGAGTTTTATTTTTGTATGCTCGGGCCTTGTAAATATATGATATTGGGTCAATTTACAATCTAATCCAAATTTATTTATCCCTGTAACTTTAGAAATTCCGTATAAGGGTTAATACTAGGCTTTAGTCTACTCTGCTAACCCCAATCCTAGGAATATAAACAACATATCATTTTTTCTAACGTAACCATTTTACTTTAATTCATCGTTACCAACTTTCTTCTAAGCACTATACATTTATCCTCCCGTCACTAAAACACGATATTCCACACCACGAGTTTAATCCGCATATGTACTTCAACATCCCATTACACATGTAATTCCCTCTGCATTTCTAAAACCGTAAATCCCATCACTTTCGACTCACAGTAAGTAGCACGGACGAAACTTTTCAGGCGGTACACGTCCACGGAAATTACCCGCCGGTATTCGGGAGGGTGGGTGGTATTCGATTTAGCACGGTGTCGGTTGTTTCGCGCGGTAGGAGGGGGGTTGAATGGCGCGAAGAAGAATGAAAGCAGATATCGCGTGGGAGGTGTCGGTGAGCCTTGTATAAAGAGATGGGTATCTTTAATAGTCGGAGCGGTACAAGGCGGTCGACAAGTCGTGGGTATCAAAAGCCCTTCGGTATCCTCTTTATATCGGTGTCCCTATCCCTCCTCGACGACCAGCGCGCGTGCATGGGAACGAAATCTCCGCCGGATCTTCGTTTAAACGGCGCTTTTGTTCCCGCGTCGGATGAAAGGTGTTTCGCCCGATAACGATCTGGATTCGTCCTTTTGTTAATTGAACTCCTTGTTTAGACCGTTTCCAGGCGAACAAACGGCCGCGGAACATTCTCCCACGATTGAGGATCATTGTCGCGGAGGATAAAGGACTCTTTCCTTTAGCGAAAAAACGTTCGATATTTTTATTATATCATTCGCAAGTGATATTCGAAAGGGATTCGATAGGCAACGGTATTTTGTGTGATACGAGTGACGACGTGCACTTTGAAGCGCGACGCTTTTGAAACTTTGAGTGGTGGAAGGTTTTGACAAATGCCCCTTCAAAGTAGAGGCGGAAAACTATCGATAGTGTTGACTATCGATATTAACGATTGTGATGAAAATTTAATAAAATATATAAGCTTTAAAATATTATTTTTGATTTTTGTATTTCATTTTATTTTATATATATTTCATATATATTTTATTAAATTTTCATCACATTTAATGATATCGATAGTCAACACTATCGATAGTTCTCCACCTCTACTTCAAAGGCAAGTTTTTTTCCAGCGTTAGCTGCCAACTGCCGAGAAAGTTTTGTCCATCCTGCCCCATTATAGGGCATATATGTGTAGACAAAAAATGAATAAACCTCGAGCGAACCCAAGATTCTGCGGAGTCCTCTGCGTACTGAGCAGGCGCGTTACCAATTCCCCCAACGCCGATTCTCCGATGTTATCGTTTTCTGAGGTCTACATGTACCCAACCAACGGAGCGCCACCTAAGTGACAATCGCACATATGTCAATAATAAAAATAATAATAGTGATAGTAATAATATATGTTTAAACCAACGATAGTTAAAAAATTTTGAATTATCCAAATAAAATTGTGAGTGAGTGAAGGATCGCTAAGGCGACGCTACACGAAACGAGTTCCGAGCTTTTGTTTTTAATACCCAGCATTCGGAGACTCTCCGTAAAAATACTTTCGACACTTTCCAGGAAATATTTATGAACATCTTTTAAGACAAGTCCCTCAGCGCGGAAACACGCCGACGCCAAAATCGTATAATAATGTTATTCTTCGAAATATTTGTAGTTCTGCACCGTGGGTTTGGGTTACTTGGAAACGTAGCTTTCAAAGGAGACGCAGAAGTGGCGAGGAGTGAAATTATTTGTAACGCACTTTGGAACACCCAAGGCAAGATCGATCATTTAATTAACCTTTTTTCTTGAAAATTGCTTATGAACGTTTTTCTGTTGCCCTCGATCGAGTCACGAACGTAGTGGCTGCGCAAGATATCGTGAAAGGCGCTTGATTAAAATATCGTCATTGCGACGTTGCGAAACGTAGACACCAGTTTTGCGTAATGTTAAGAAAAAGCAACTAAAAAATCAGCGAAAAAAGTGCGACTTGAGAAAGTTTGCGCATGGTTTCTTGCAAACGTTATGCGGAAAGCTGTTGCCGATCGTGGATCGTTGGAAAGGTCGACGCTTGCGAGACGGAAATCGCGAAAGGGCAAGAGTGACGGTCAGCGCAAAAAAAATATCTCGTGCACCGGAAACCCTAAGAAATAAAATAGTCACCTTAATTTAACTAGTCAGTAATATCCCACTGATTTCTGATTTCCACTACTTCTTCGTAACTGTTCCAAACCTCGCTACTTGGTGTATCTATAGAACATTCTGGATTAATGTCTCTCAGTTCAATGAAACGTTTAAAATTTGGGGGAGTCGAATATTACAGTGGACTTTACTTTTATTTTCTAGTAGGACCAAAAATGTCTGATGCAAATTGTGAAGGGTTCAGAAATGTTTCAGATACGTGAAACAATTATTCATAACAGGTATCATAGAAAAAGTAAAGCTAACACCATGGTAGTAAATTACTTGCCACAATAACAGCGCCCGAGGAATTTAAATACCACAGGAATGGTACCCAAGGTGGGCTTAAGTTGTTGGAAGGTAACTGTCGTGGTACTAAATGGCAGATGAGGGTTCGTCATCGACGAATCTGTTCTTCGATCTGGCATACGGAACTGATTCGATTCGTGCGGTCGGCTTCATTGAAAATGGAGGGCGCGTACGCGCGATAAATGTATAATCGAACGTAGGCGCGGCCCATGAATGTTCGACTCAGAAATAAAAGAGTGGCAGCGCATAATACGGACAGTTTCGCACCGACAAAAAGAGCCAGGACAATACCGATCGTACCGATACACCACGAACGCGATTATAATCGATCGTGCCTCAGGAAAATTGACTCCTTTCTGAATGCTTTTCACCATAAAAACAATCATCCTCCGACTCGATGCATTTTTACAAAATCAACAAATCTAATAACGAAATTTATTAAAACACAAAAGTATGAGGTATGACAGACGTTCCATGGTAATCCATCTTTCATTATCATTTCTGTCTTCTAAATTCATATTTGAAGTTAGGGCCACCATCTATGAGACGCCCTGTAGCCTGAAATTTTATTCCCGTCTGGACACACACAGAAGAAACGAAGAAGAAATTCGTGACCGTACGTGGAAGTGCACGTTTTGGGGGAGCAAATGACGCGGAGCCGCCACGGGAACTCCTCGATCGAGTTTTAAAGGACGCGATACGATGCGTCACGGTATACACGCGCTCGCATTTCTATACAGCGGCAGTAGGCAAGCTCAGAAGCGGACGCCAGTCTGTCTCGGACCAGGAATGGGATTAGAAAGCACGTCAAGTCTCCGTGGGTCACGTCACCCAGATCGAGATTTAGTTCGTGCCTCGCGTATTACGTCGACCTACAGCGCTCTTCAAAGGGCATTGCCACGCCTACCGACTTTCCAGAAAAAGCGAAGCTTTACAGTATTCCTGTCCTATGTCACGTATATACGTTAATGTAACAGCATTCTATTCTGAGGTAATCTTCCTTTCGCCTTAACCCCCCCCCCCCCCCAAAATAAAACAATGCCCCAGAAGATCAAAACCAACGAAACCCTCGCGAACTGTCGTCAGAGCTTTGAAACGACCTGTAGCACAGTGTCGCGCGGTGTTCCGGCGCTCGCGGTACCGTCGCGAATAATGGGGCCCGTGAGTCCCGTAAAAGTCGCGTCGGGTCGGCTCGCGGTTACACGGAAAAGTAATGTTGGTACGCGCGCAAGGCCCGAGACTGCGACGCGGCGCGGGCAGGAAAGGGGTCATAGGTCGGACGCAGACGAATGCAACGGGCCCCGCGATGCATGCACACGGACACGGGGCAAATGCGTGAGGGCACACCCACTTTAATACGTACCGGAATGCACTCGCATTTGATGCAGTACATGACTCCGAAGGGCGGGCCCAAATCCGCGAACCAGGTGGAGCCCAGTTCCCGTATCTGCTTGCCGAACGTGCATTCTGCAACAAAACAGGCGATTTCGATTGATCCAGTGAACGCTCAGATGGCTTTTGCTCGACGGCGTGCAATGACAGAATCCGGGCTGGAATTCTGCAGATTGTTGTGTTTTTTTATCAGCTAGCAGAAGTGTTAATGCGCTTTGTGCGGGGTGAATGTGTGTAATTAATTTCATGGGGGACGAGGTGGTAAAAGTTTTGTACTGATTATGTGAGGTAGAGGGGACAGATAGTCAATTGAGTCTGCAAAGATTCGGGGAAAATTCAGTTTACATTCCATTTATATTTACATTCATTTCAAAATTCAACGAAAGAACTCTGTGATATTTGAACCGTAGAGAAATGGGGATAGTCCCTCCGTAACCTTCAGCGACCACTTATTTAATTTTGCCCCATTAGCATTGAAAACTTACTTTGACTCACACAGCGTCCAGCCCGTAGAACTACCATTACACCATTAACCTTCAATTAGGTATGCGGGGTGTTCTTAGCACCCACGGTATGTTATTCGTGGGACATTTTGTACTATTGCTAATTTAAAAATATTTCTTAACTTTTTTTTATCACTCAAATTTTTATCACATAATATATACATATAAATTTATTAAAAATAAATAAATTTAAAAATATTTCTTAACTTTAATTTATTATTGCTCATAAAATCATTCAGTACTACTTTTATTGAGGAGTGGTTGTATTATGCAAAAGAGTGATCAAAATTTACACGAGGTGCCGAGGACACCCCACATAAATATATAACTGTCATTTTGTACCACATACCTAATTAAGAGTTAAAAACATTGACATACGCATAACGTCCACAGTAAACACAAACCAGCAAAAACGAACTGCGCTCAATATCCAACTACAAGCTACTTAAAGCTAACAGAGTAATAGTCCCAATCCGTCTTAATTCCTCATCCGCGAAATCTAGTACCGCGTATACTACCTGCCACATACCAGACTAAAGTGATACGTCGAAAACAGTCCGAGGCTCGTTATTTTCGGTGGCGCGCATTTATTTTTACGCGGAAAGGGAAGAACGTCGTAACGCGAGTCATATACACACGAGTCACCCGCCCTTTTCCTCTCTCCCTTTATTCCTGCCCCTTTTTTGTTTTCGCGGAAGAAGGTGAGACGGCGCCACTTTTAAACGTGGCAACGGCCTTGCGAGAACGGCGCACGCTCTTTTTCCTTCTTCCCAGCTCGCGGCTCTCCACTGCCTCCCTCCCCTACCCCCACCATTGGCCAGCGTCGCCGGTTTCTTGTTTCGCGCGCCGTCTCATCGTCGTCTCGGCGATTTTTAAGCGGACGCGTTCGCCAGTTCGCGCCGGTGATTCAGAACCGGGCGATTAACGCTGCCCCCGGGGTGGGAGTGTTCCATTCATTCCGCGGTTTCACTTTTATTCCATTCCCGGGTGTACGGGGAATCCTAGCGCAGCCGCGCGCATGCGCTGGTCGCGGCTCCTTTTTAACGCGCGCGCCACCGCGCGTCGCGTATCCGCGACACGCCGATTCCTAGCGACGAATCAAAGTCGCGGGATTCTCCGTTTTACCGAATGCACGGTGGTAAGTAACGAGTTAACGCGTTCAGCTGTCAAGCCGGTCGGCCGTAAGAAGTCGTAAAGTTGCTTTTGATAGAGGGAGTTATGGCTGACATCAGCAGTCGTGCACGGTGATATAGTAATAAATGGACTCGAATCACTGCGAAGCTTGTCAAGAGACTACAGTGCCGATTCGATTCTTGTTCCGAGATTGCGATTAAATTGCAACATGAATCGTAAATGGCCCTACTGTCTGGCATCTCGGATATTTCGAGCAGTTTATTCGCAGGCTTTTACGTTTTGCCGGAAAGGGCAGTCAAAGAATGGGACAATGAATGGGAGTTTACGTTCCATGGCTGGTTGCATCCGAAGGGGTCACACTATTACTTAGTTTTTGGAGATGGGAAATGACAACACCATCGAACAGAGAATTGGTGACTTCCATCGAATCATTACTGTACGCTGCCATCGATCTACAGTCTAAATTATTGTAGGCGAGAAAAAGAGTTGTAGAAAAAGAGAACCCGAGGCGACGGGACTCGAAGCCAAGATCAGCCGAGTCCTGGCCAGCGGCGTCAGCAATTCCCCCAACGCCGGCTCTCCGATGTTATTGTTTTCCGAACTCTAAAAGTACAGAAACTAACGGGCCGCTACCTACGTTCCAATCGCACCATAGGCCGTTCCCAAACGCCGAATGCCTGTAGAATATTCGTGAAATGGATCTGTTTCGTGTTTTATCAACGATCGCAAGACGAGGCAAGGCGCGAGGACGGTCGGGCGGTGTTTCGGCATCGCGGGCCGCGAGAATATTTCTGGTCGGTTTATTAGACGACAACGACAGGCTGAATTGCTTTGGGTTCGTATACGCGTCCACTCGTCCGTTTGCTTTGGCCGTGCTCGCGAGGGAGAGAAAGAGAGAAAGAGAGAAAGAGAGGAATAAAGACACACGGCAAGGCTCGTTGCGCGAGGTCGTTGCACCGCGCGTGCTAAGTCGTTCTAAGCGCAGAGTCGGTCCTAAGCAACCGGCGGCTCGGGAGAGGAGAGCCTCGACACGCCACCGCATCGCAAATATGCGAATCGAACCGTGCACGCTATGTTGTCCTATCGAACCCCCCTTATTCGTTTCTTCTCCCCGATTAAACGCTCGATAGCCGGCCGTTTCACGCGCGCGTCCGTCCCGTGCACCGAGCAGCTTCTACCCACTTCGGGGGTACATTGACAATTGCTGAGTCAGATCTGAGCTGAGACAGGTACGTGTATACTTCGATTGACTTTGGAGAAACGACACTTGTTTTGTGAGACTGCAGTCAACTCTTATAAAATATATACTTTGGGAGAAACTTGCGTATTCGTACGTGTGGTTTAATTGAAATGGGATGGTAAATACGTATTCGAATCTTGGAACAAGAATGGTACTAAAGTACATTTAGTATATCTGACGAGCTTCAAGTATACTGGAAGTACATTTAGTATGTGTAGGACAGTTGAAGTATACTTAGGTATAGTAATGATACTTGCAGTATACTTAGTTATGGTAATGATAGTTGAAGTATGCTCAGACACAGTAATGATACTTGAAGTATACTTAGGTATAATTGATGTACACTTACAATTAGTTCAACTTAGGTACACTTAGTACACCAGCAGTAGTTTTACTATGCTTAAAGTATATTTACTATACTAAAAGTATATCTGGTATAACCGAAATATATTTACGATACTAAAAGTATATTTACTTAGGTATTTCTACTATAATGATAAATTCGTGTATTTAGCATACTCGAAGTATATTTATCGTACTTGAAGTATATTTAATATATATGAATTATACTTGATATACTTGGGATATATCTACTACGTACATTTCAATTTGACCCATCAATTCTACAACCGATACAGCTTTCACTGCAACCAGCGGAAACAATCTGCCGCAACTGTTTCCCTTTGCGTCACTGTTTATTGATACCCTTTGTATTTACATATATGCAGGAACCCCCACTGGCGATAAATGGTGGGACGCCCGGTGCCAATAGATACCACAAATTCCAACTACTTCTTCCCCAGCTTCCTACGCCCCGTTTAACTCAAGGTTCGCCAACAAACCAATAAATTACTCGAATATCGAGGAGAAAGCGTCCGCGAGTGAATTAGTTCCGACAGTGAGGGATCGAAATCGGAGAAAAGCCCGAGAGAACCGTTGCCGCGCGGCATGCATGGCCGACGCGCCCCGTCGCTCCGATCCAACATTCTCCTAATGGACCTCTTCTCTTTCTCTGCCCGTGCCCCATCGCCTGTTTCTCTAAAATTCACAGCCACGACACGCCACACGCCCCCACTCCACCATCCCGCGAAACAAAACCCAACTCGAAATCTCTTCCATCGAAATCACCTCCTCATAACCTCAAAAAAAAAGACTCTGCTCCACGAATATTCGTCGATGGATGAGCAACGATTCCCCGCTTGGGCGCGGCCTCTCGATAGGCTTAACGCTTCCAGCGGGGAATTCGGCGGGAGAAGACGGAAGGATAAAGCCGCGGCGGTCGCAGCCACGATTTACAACGGCGAAAAACACGAGCAACAGAGTGTAACCGACGATAGAGCATAGGCGCCCAATCTCGCTAAACGTTTAATCTATTATTGGAAGGATGAGAATAGGACGCACGCCGTGGCCGTGTCGGCGTGGAGTATAGTGTGGCCGGTGCTAATTTGGCCCATATACCAACGTTTCATAGACCGTTGACTCCGCCGCTGTAACTTATGAACTGTAAAATCTCGCCCGCTTTATCTCGAACCGTCGGTCCGCAGGCTGGATTCGTGGAACGCTGAACGCGCCCTCCCAGCGCACGGGCACGGAAACCCAATAGCGGGGCCCGTTCATTGTTTTCCTGATAGGCTCGCTTTTGTGCTGCTGCCTTCACGCCCGACGCTCAGCGAGATTAACCTGGATTAACCCTCGGCTGACGGATGTTGGTGTGAATTTTGAACCCAGTTACGCGTCAAACTATGTACTGTGGGATCAGAAAATAGTGACACTAGGAGGGTGGCGGTAGCCGAAGTGGCTAATTGTAAAGCGCGGTTAACCACTATGCAAGACTCCCAAAGATCTCGAGTTCAAGTCCCATCACTTGCGGATTTATTTTTTCGCGTTTTTTACAGTACGTATTTATTCCTCATTGTCACTATCTTCTCAAAGAAAATACGAATTATAGATCACAAAAGGGTAAGAATCTCATGTTAATATTATTCTGAGATCTGCATGAATAAAATTATGAGACCAGAAATGGATCCTGCATCTAAAGAACGGTTAAACTAATCCGTCCATCCAAGAGTTAAGTGAGGTTATGGAAACTAGCCGTCCACCGCGGAACAGCGTCCACGCGAATTACACACAGGCGACGTTTTGTGTAAATGGATTAGCATAAATTAAGCGCAATGGAAAAGCATCAGTGGGAGTTAGGAACGTCCGTAAATTGGCCGCGATTTGCATAAACGGAGGAGGTGTCTCGACCGAGCGTTCCTTCCTTCTGTTCTAGGACTGCCACCTCCTCGCGCTACGGTACCCGGAGATTATGGGACTTGGTCATAAAGGATGGCGAGAGCCTAGGCGCGAGCGGCTGTCTATGTCTCGACGAAAGGGATTTCCTTTGCACACAGTGCGTTTGAATCCGTAAATTAGAGGGGTTAGTATATCCAGGGATGAATGGGGAACAATTCGTGCATGGGTTTAATCTGTTAAACGGCACATTTTTCGATCAAAAGTGTTCCTTGGCTGAATAGTGATAAATGGCAAAAAAATACCTGCCTATAGCAGGTAGGAATATGGCTTAATGTTATTTCTCATGCAAATAAAGACAGAAAGATTCACCAGTAAATAAATAAACCATTTACTAAAAAAAATATTATTAATAAACAGATGAACTTTTAATTTAATTTAGTAACCACGTGTGACATGTGTTAAACGTGACAAAAGAAAAAAAAAAGGAAAGACGAGTTAACTCGTTTGAGGGTTAAGTACACATTGTGCTGTGGGCATATTTAAGAGCTTGCTGGAAAAATATTAAAATTCAAATAAAATTTAAGCTTGTTAAGTATAGTAGATTGGAGACCACTGATAAAAAAAGTGAGTTTCCAAATGAAAACTTGACTGAAGAGGTGGCAACTTTATCATGTTCGCGGGGAAATACATTGCAGGAAGTAATGGAGCTCTATATGTTCCCTGACAGCAGTTGCGAAAAAAGGAGGGTACTCGAGCGATCCAGGACCAGGACGGTCAGGAATGAAAAATGGTAACACACAGTTGAGTTCGAAGGCAAGGAAAACAGACGTCCCGAGTGTCGCAGACTCGAGTCGCGTTTCGAGGAGCGCAAAAACAGGAGACGATAACTGCGACGCCAGTTACGTCGTGTTTGGTCCGCTCTCGCATAATTCAGTTTCATTGCACTAGCGCTGGTGTCGTTTCGTTACGTAAATATTGGCTTAGACTAAACAGAAAGACGAATCAAAAAAGCTTTTACTCCATATCCCAACCTCTACACTTCTCTATACAACTATAATAAAATAAACAATAAAAATATAAATTTTGAAATTCCGAGGTCAAAAACGAACAGTTTTCTCATAAATAAATGGTCGAACGTTTAACAAATAAACAGTGTAGGTTTTTAACTCTTCAACATTTTATCCTCCTGTGGAATTAAATGCAAAGAAATAAAAGAATGTAACTTAGAATTCTAAGGCTAAACAAATTTCCATTAACCTAAATTCTTTATAACCTATAATATCTACGTGCTACATCTCACGAAGAGGAGTTGATAATGGGTCCCCATTTTTCACGTAACACTAGAAGTAATTATAGCTATCTGGTACACCGATACTCTGGGCCGAACATTAACCAGCTTTCCACGAATTTCATCGAGACTCCCAGGAACACGGTTTCTGCCACTATTCTCAGACATAGGGCTTCTCTAGGATAACGCCGAGCGCGCGCTTGCAAGTCCGGAGTTCGATGAACCGCGATGAGTCTTCCACCGTAGTCCGTTTAGGAAAAATACGACAGGATAGACCACTGTTAATCCTAAAATATCCGAACGGTCGACCGTTGACTCTCGTCCGTCGGATACAGGATTGCATTTAGACGAGCGTTCCGCGCGCGACCGCCATTAAACCTACCTACATAATAACCACCTAACCACACACTTATCACGAGGAACGTCAAAAACGTTCAAGCCAAAAAACAAGGCCCGAAAAAAATTCCTGGAAAAATATCCGCCCGAGTTTTATTTCCATCGAACTCGACCGATAAACGGGACGAATATATGCTTGAAGGAACGTTAAAAAAGTTGCAGGGATGTTGGCAACGGGTCGGTAATAATTTCTCTTCTCCACCACTTTTCGCTGCAGCTTCGAAATTACGGGTGAGACAGGCGGGATTTTCGACAGCGTTTTCGTCCGCAAGGTGTAATGTCGGCCGAGTTATTAATTTCGTCTGCAGCCAGGTTACATAAATTCACGGGTTGCTTTTCACGAGCGCGGATCCAGTAACGTCCGCGGGAAGACGGGGCGCGCGCGCCTCGCAGTATTTGCTTCTTCCATCGGCGCGACATTTAAATCGCGGTTGCGTTCGAACTGTCCAGCGTCGCGTCCCTCACGCTTTCGTGAGTTCGCGGGAGCAGAAAGCCATGAGTATGTCCGCGCTCGCTAAAATAAATAACGCTCTCCGTGGCGAATGAAAAAGGAAAGGGGGGAGAAAGGATGAAAGGAAGCGGAGGAAAGAAGAGCGACGCGCGCGACACCCGGGTGAGTGAACGCGCAAACACACGTCGGGGGCCCACTTTCTTTTTCTCGTTTTTTCCCCACTTTTCTCCATCTCGTTTCTTTTCCAAGAATCTCGCGCGCGCTACGCTTCCTTCCTTCCCCTTCTCGTCCGTCGTTCCCTTCCCACTCGCTCTCACTTGCCTCGCTCCTTCTCCGCCTGTACTGTCTATGCATCGTCCCCGTCACGCTGCCGCACTTTCCCGCTCGTTCCCTCTCGCGCTAGTGGTCGCTCGCGCTCGTCTTGCTCCGTCTCGAGTTTCACATCACCTTTAGCATCGTATACGGCCCACGTCACGTGACATTGCGATACACACGGCGAGGGTCCCGCGAGGAGAGGTTATTTTATCTTAACGCGGCTGTGTATATACGTCTCGGTCGTCCGATTTCTAACGTTTCATTGCCACTCGAGATAACGACATTGTAAACGAGATGAAAATACCACGCGGCAGCGGTGGAGAACGGTAGCCCACGGGGGACGATTCACGGACACTTTAAGGCTTATTTCTAATACTTTATTACCACTCCAGGTAACGGCATTGTAACGAGATGGAAATACGCATCGCACGGGCAGATTTGGACGAGGGATATTTACTTTGGAGAACCGGTAGGTCCCCGTGCGAAGTTCGGGTTGCTTTTAGGGCTGATTTCCAACGCTTCAGTGCTACTGCAGGTAACGATGTTATAGGTATATGAAAATATGCGCTACGAGGTCCAGTTGAAGGCAGCAAAGTCAATTCGTCGAAAACTGGTGGGTTTTAAATGCAATTGAACGGAGTGTAAGGCAGATTTCCAACATCTCACTGCTATTCTGGATTTTTATCTTTACTGTTGGGAGATGAAAATGCACATGGTCTGTTCTAATTCCTACAGAAAAATGAAGCAATAGCTTCGGTACACAGGCTAAATTGACTATAAAGGTGGGACCACACATGTAGCATTCGCAAAATTTCACTGTTTACCTATGAAATGTTTGCGCGATCTTCTGTACGATTGTTTGCATTTAACAGTCTTGCCGAATATGTGGTTACGCCTTAAGGCTCAAATGGGGAGGGGATTTCCCCTCGATCGTTGCTCGCGGAATCGCCCAAACCAGCTAATATCCGTGAACTCCACCATAGTAACTTTAACCATAGCGAATAGGTGAACGTAGATCACCTTGCGTTTAAGTCTGATACAAAATCGGGCCCCTGGAAACAGCCACACCCTGACTCATCAATAATTCCTCCAACCAACATCCCTAATCAATACCCCAAGTACCAGACGCTGACCACGACGACAGATATCTTGTCGCGGAAGGAAAAGTGGGATACAGAGGCGACGCGAGGCTCCAGCCAACGGCCAGATGCCCAGAAGACGTTTCTTGTGGGCGAAGTCGTGCGCCCGTACGAAAATAAAACGCGACGTCGAGTCTCCGCGGCTCCCAGCGGAACTGTCTCGACCGTAAGAAAAATACAAGAAAAACACGAGAGAGCGGTGAACCAGGTGCGTGTCCGTAGCCGTCGACATCGCCCTTACGCAACGGTCTCTGGCCGTGAAGCGGCGTCTCGACGAGGATGTGGCCGCTATCTTCATCTTCCGGTCCGGTGCTCGGGCCACTTTCTCATAGGTTGCTGTCGGGCATCGCGTCTGCAAGTGGGCAGACACGTAGGCGACACTCCTCGCGACTTCTTCGACATCGGCGCACACGTCGCCGACCTCCCCGCTCCCTCACCTCGCCCCAGCCCGTCCCCGGCTATGTATAAACCACGGGCGACACATCGCGCGACCGTACCTGCTCTCTCGGCTACAGGTTTCACGTAGGTGTACACCTACGTGCGGCTGGGATCGAATATGTATTTCTCCGCGACCCGATCGGCATTAATATGCAGAGGATTTAAAGCCGAGTACCCGCGGCCTCCTTACAGCTGCACGCAATTGCAGCGTGGTCCTCTCTTTTTCACCGGTACCCACGTGAGACGGATCGAGATTTAAGTCCCTCTGTTGGGGATCGCGCTTAATTATCATGGAAATTGATTTTAATGGTACCCTGAACGCTGTTGCGCGGAAATGAAGATTAGTATGGAGCTGATTTTACTCGATGTTTCTGGATCTATATGGTTAACCCTTGGGGTATGGAAAGTGAAAGCCCGCGGCTGGATCAATCGCGTCCCAGGCTCCTCAAAGCGTTATAGGATACTGAGGAGTGCTTTGTTTATCGGTGATCTACAGCTAAGACTAGCGTCACTTTATGGTTAACATAAACAATGGCATTGTGGGCGTTATGGCTTAAAGTGTGAAAGAAGAATATAGTCTCAGGGGTAATTGGACAATGATTGTGGGTATCCTACAATAGCTGAATGCTGGGTCTACGCTCTCCAGTGGTAGATTGGTGGGGACACTCTCCACTGACAGAGTAGTGGGGATAGCGCCTCACTGACCTTAAACGGCCAATAGATTTTGTTCCGACTATAGACGGGCATAGTGTAGGCGACGCGCCCTCGCGTCTCGTGCTTTCCCTTCAGGGTGCACGTGCCGGCTACAGGTACGAGCAATGATGACTCTACCTACGTAGACACGGCGTTCGCGTGCAGGTACACGCGTTTCGAAAAAAAGTCGCGGAACAGATACGCGCGCCTACATCGCAGCCACAATTTCAGTAATCTTCTATGGTCGTTGAAGAACGTTACGAAACGCTAATAGCCTAATATAACCCAAATTAAAAGTAATTACGTGGCCGTGGGTAAAACGACGTAATCTAAACGTGCCGTTATTATCGTAGAATCGTGGGTTCGAGGGAAAAGCGAGTTTGAAATCAAACCCAAGCCCACACAATTCCTGGCCACGAAACACTATTGCCCACGTACGTCAATCGAAGATTTCAACTCCATTTTGTGTAAGGGCTTTAACTGGCGATCGGAAGAACACACCTTCAGGATTTTACAGTTTTACCAGGGAAAGTTAAATTTTCTGAAAGTTTTCAGAAAGGGACTCTATCCCATCCATTTTGAATATAGACAGATAAATAAATAATATTTACTAAATAAGAACTTATATTTTACGTTTCATTAAACTCTCTCCTGAAATCCATGTGTAATAAAATTTTCAAAGTAGAATTAAAAATCAGTATATGTATTGCATGATATATACGACGCGTTCGGTAAGGGATCGAGACCTCGCAGAATATTATTCCGACATTTTCGTTTCCCTTTCGAACCCATGCAACGACCCAACCCGTGTATTTGCAGCATTCACTCGGCGGCGCTCTAATTTCCCGCAAACGACATCGTAAATACCATATTACACCACGAACATTTAATCCAGTGGCTGTGTTATACGAGGGTCTGCCGACCAGGTGACCCGAAACACGTTCCCGCTCGCGAAACGGCGCGCGTAAACCCGAGCCAACCTACCGCGCGCCTTAGGCTGGGTTCATACGCGCGCAATGCAACACGCAAACTATCCAGCAGCTGGTTATACAGTACTTGAAAGAAATATAACGAGGCTATAAAACCAGCGGAGCATTAAACTAAACATGTTTCGAGCGTCGACACAAAATAATTGGCGGAAGTATGAATAGATAACGACTCGAAGTTTAATTTACGATCTGGCTACATCTGTTACTACAAAACTCGAAAGGTGGTGATTTTACCTGAATACATAATTCAGAAAGTAGAATAAAATTATATCGTAATGTGGTTCATTTTTTAGGAAAACTGTGTTTGACTATTTATCAGGTGTGCATGCACTATATGATTATACGATGCATATATGAGTTTTGCCTACTCAAGAGGTATAGTCGGTAGAACCAGACATCATAACTGTTATAAAACAAATTTTAAAAGTTATGGCGTAAGAATTAATATATTTAATTAAATGATTTTGGTTACGACTAACCATTATGAATATCTTTCTCATTATCTTTTATCCTATTCTTTGCTTCATATTTTCATATACTTTCACACGGTTTTTATGTTTAATGAAATATAATATTTTAGTATTTAATTTTTTCCATGTTGTCAATGAATACTAATTATCAGTAACATTAATAAGAATAATTGACAATGATCGAATGTAACCAGAATTTTTTTTACCGTCGATAATGTTTATGTGGAAGTAAAATAAAATTCGTATAAGTGATAATGGTTACAGGTACCAAAAAAAATACCGATCATTTGTATTGGTTACTGGTAACAAAACAAATTTTAATCATTTATAATGGTTAGTTGAAATCAGAACAAGTAAAAATTAGAACTTTTTAATCGTTACATTTTTTGAGAAATTTCTTTGAATTTTAATAACGACTGGCTTCCACTTAAATAAAAATTAATTTTAACTGAAAGACCTTTTTTCAAAAATTTTTTAAAATAACTATTATTTTGGACATCTAGATAGAACTTATATGGCGAATTGAGTAAGGCCCACTCGAGTGGCGTGTAAAGCAAAACCCACAAAAGCGAAGACCGCCAAATGTGTAAAATATCTGAAACGAATATGTATGTGTCTCGTGTGAAAAGGCATTCGCATTACTCTTCTCATGACACCCATGAATATCCGGCCTAACGCGTTTCCATATCTCTTGAAATGCATCGGAAGGGGCGACGCGGGGAACCGTCGCGCGTGTCGCAGGTTGACAGACGCGCGATGTTTTACCGGCGCGCGAGTGAAACAATGCCGCTTTGTTCGCGGACCGCGTCGGTGCCGATTTAGAGACGGCGTTTTCTACTGACTCGGAATAAATTTATCCGTTGCCCGACGGGACACGGTTCGATGACCAAATGGCCGGCCACGCGAGACAATGCCCCCCCTTCGGCCCTGTGTGACACGTGAAATTTACAATAACGCGCGTTAAAGAAAAATTAAATGGATTAAAGTGATTTCGGTTAAAATTTGGAAAGAAACTTCTGAAATACAGTTTACTGGAATTAGTGCTCCAAGTGACATCATAAGAAGCTTCTTGAAACGCCATCTTTGAGAATATATGGAAGTAAATACGTGTCAGCCAAAGAAAAATACTAAACCTAACTTAACCTAAAATGGAAATTTAAAGTAGTGAAATGGGAAATCGTATACAGTATGTAAATGCGGCAAATTTAAGATTAAATGTTCCCCATTTCTCTCGTTTTCTACCATATAACTTTACCCTCCTCCAACTAAATACACTTTAAATCTCCCGCCAAATTACACTCCACACTAAAAATCCTTTAAAACCCACTGTAATTACCCAACTCAACTCCTCGACCGCGCAATAAAGATCAAAATTCCCCTAACATTGCCCACCTTCATCCCGCAATTCCCAACCCACTACAGAGGAAGCATACAACAAGGCGTATCCTGAAGAAGAAAAAGAAGATAGCAAAGCAAACGTCGCAGGACAATCACGATCGAAACGGGGGGTCAAAGTCAACGGGCGAAAAAGTGAAATAGAATTGTGGACCAGCACAGAATCTTGACGCGAAAGAAGTACAAAACGAAGGCAACTAGGGACAGCGGTTGCTTAAGGCGAAGGAGATGTCTCCTCCCTGTTAGTCTCACGGTGGCGTCGAGACGGGGACTGCCGATGGGACGCCGAGTGGCCAGTGCTATATATAGGTAGCCCTGAGTGCGCAAAAATCACCCTACAAAAATCTGGATCAAGGGGCCATTCACCAACCGCACCAAGCGTCTAGTGGCCCGTTGCGCCCGACGGACGCGCGTCGCCTTCGGTGTCCACGCGTCGACATCGCTCAATCGTCGTCGACGGCCGTCGCCTTTCGAGTTTCGACCCCTGACGCCGCGCGTACGCGCAGGCCCATATATAGGGAAACCGGAGCCAAATCGAGGGCGACCCCTCGATGCTTGTCCGCCGACTGCCACTTGTTGCTGCGCTCGCGAGCAACGCTCCGACGATCGTTAATGCTGACTCGGCGGATTTCCGTCCGCGCCCGCCGAGGACTCGGCTCTACGGTACCTGCGGGCACCGTGCCGCGTGGGACGTCCCGTCTTCGATTTGCATAGCCGTGGGCGTTGCGAGCGGATCGGGCGCCGAAGCTTCGCGTTTCTCTCCCCGCCGCACAGTGGTCTGGGGATATCTACATTTAGCGGCCAAAATTCTGATCTTTCTGAAACTTGGTGATTAAGGGTTTTTGAGATCGCTGATAACGAATTTGGCTCCAAAAATTTAAAATTCAAAATGGTGGATTCAATATGGCGCGCATTGTGGTCTGGAAAACGGTATTTTATAGTCAAAATTAAAAATCATAGCCGTACTAGAGAAAAAAAGAGAAAGAAGCATCTGTTCCAACATTATCTTTGACTTAAAAAAAATAAAATATTAAAAATGCACGGGTCCGGGACGCCCAAATACCTCGAGCGTCATTTCTAAAAGTCTGCATAAAATTGAAGATTGCAGGAGATTGCACTTGAAATTTACATGCACTTGTTAACAATTGTGTAAGCTTTCACGTAAAATAAGTCCGATGTTAATTTCGCTTAATCATTTTTTTATAAGCCTTCTCAAAGTTTAAATTGATATAAACATTGCACTATTTGTTCATGGACTAAAAAATGCCTATGACACATATAAATAACTGAAATATACTTCCTTACCTATATAACTGTATAATATAAACATGTATTTTGATGTTCTATAATGAGAAATTAAAACAATTAGATTCACATACAATTTCATGATTTTGTCTTTGTAATATTATATCTAATCAAAGAATCATCTGAAAAGGGAAAGTTATACGGATTTAGAAGCTCTGGAGGGTTGTCAATTCATAAAAAAAATATGACATTGTAAAATTGAAGTTGAGAAATTGAATTTTGGCCACCATCCAGACCACTGTGCGCCGCCTCGGATTATCCCGCGAGAAACTGAGCTCTGGCGGAGCTTCGGCGATGTACGCAGATCTGGGGTAGCCGAAGGTGTAGATTCTTGGTTACAGGGAAAAGGGTCGACTTTATGGGGGAGGGGATAGGAAATGGATGGGGCAAGAGTGCGGTGATAGAAATTGTCACCCTGTATCATTGTACAGTCGAAAATGACCAGAAATTCGAAAACAAATTTTTTACTAAAAAAAAAACTTGAACCTTTCCTGAAGTTTTTGAGCTAATCAGATTTTTTCGGACAAGTCTGTGTGCATTAAAAATATGTCAATTCAAAGATAAGCCACTCGCACGTGGTGCGATGCAAATGGACTGGCAGAAGAACGCTCTCCGGCAAAATCGTGTGTCTTTGCCTTCATACAGGTACCTTTTTCTTGGATACTACTGAAGCGATTTTGATCATTTTTTCGGAATCTGCTCAGAAGTGAATGGGCTACAAATTGATCAGTCGATTTAGAAAAGTATGTAGAATAGTTTTAGTTCTGAGCGTTCAAAAACGTAAGAAATGCAAGGTTTACTAAGACCAGTATTAAAATTCACCCAATGCTTGAACAGTGAAAATCTTATATTGAAACAAATTCGGATATATGACAAAAATGTGAAGAGAAAATTGTTTACGATATGTTCACGTAGTACTGAAAGAAAGGAACTGAAACATAGGTAGTTTTACACTTGTTTGCCAACTGCACTCTCCCTCGAGTGAAGTATTGGAACATCTCGCGAGTTTAGTACAAAATTTTAGGAATTGTTCTGAAATTAAATTACGTTCGTGTCATTAATTCTTGTAAGAAGTATCAAATAAGTTACTACACTGTTTCCTATCGCAGCACGAAGTAAAACAATCGCTGCTCCTTCAATAAATTACATCGTCAAGTGTTAACTTATCATAAGAAAACGCCACAACATTCTATCCACGCCTTTTACAAGCAATCTAATCTTCAAACCACAAACTTCTCGACGAAACGGACCAAAAATCATCCTTCCACAATTTCGCCACAGTAGTTTCCCAATAGCCTCCGCCCGTTGCATTAAATTTGGCTACATGTTGCATTAAACATCGAGCGTCAGAAGGGGAGTGGGAGATAAATTGAAATTCGCGCGACTGTTGGCGCCAGAAACCCGCTAGAGATCGGACGACACGATAAGTCCAGCCAGGAGAGACCGTGCAGAAAAATCGTCGCGCGATGTCCGTACAAGGGCGTCGTCCGAAAATGGCCAAACCTCGACGAGAGAAAAGGGGCAGGTTCGCCGTTACACTTCCTTACACGCGTAATTATGACCGTATTTGTCGTTGGTCCGGATCACCGCAACCCATTGCCGAGCAGGCTACCTCATTTCCTCCCTACTCTACCCCCACCATCAATTCTTATGCACTACCGTGCTGTCCTATCAATTTTGCCTCGAAATCACCACCCTGTTCTCTTTCCAACTATTTCCACCGCCATTCGGTCGCTTTCTGTGAACTTTCTCGATCTTCCTTTTTTTCTTCGACACGCCATATGCTTCCTCTCTATCCCCTCCCCCCCCCCCCGTGTCTAAATAATTATTTGCTGTTCGCCAGCCAATTGACGTGTCAGGGGTATTGTCGTGGAGTTACGCGCATTCGGCTATGGCGAACGTGAATTCGATTGGGAATGAACTTTTGTATTATTAATAAATTGAAAAACCCTTGTAGAAAACACTGTAAATACCAAAAATCAAATTAAGTAAAACATTTTCTGAGAAATTTTCTTTTTGTTTCAATTTTGGCACTTACAGTGTTTTCAACAAGGACTCTTCAATTGAGAGTCTCACTTTCGGACGAATCTAGTTGCAATTATAATTCTACAGAAGCGCCACTGCTATTTCCTACGAATTCTGTACGAAAGTTCTGAGCTGGGTTCTCCTTTCTTTTTCAGCTACTTTAGCTTTGCTCCCGAGCATTACAAAATTGGCACAAAATGGAATTGACCTTGGCGGAAGGCTAGAACCAGGGTTGAATTGGACCAAAATTCTCAGCCCACTACTAAGCCCTCCCGAAACTACGAAACTTCAATGCGACTATTCCGAAGAAGCCGAAGAGGTTAGGAAATATTCACGGCCACCAAGGATCTCGCAACCGTGGAAGACATTCAGCAACCGTGCATTACAGAATTACACTGCACCTCACTTTAATCGACCACTCAAGGCCACATCCACGACCACGATCGACGACGCAAATAGTTCCATTGAAACAGGAGCAAATAAACGAAAGTAGTGTGTTCCACGAAACGGAAATGGATCGTTCACCGAGCCAACCGTCCCCCCTCCGTCCCGTGCCGCGATCGAGAGTAGCAGTCAAGGAATTATATCCTGCTCTCACAAAGGAGGGGAATGTTTTCAATGTAAGCGTTTGGCGGTGTAGTCAGGCGAACGTCAAGTGAAATTAAAATTTCACCGGCCCCGTGATGTCGTTCCGCAAACGTAGGACGAACGACGCCAGGGCACCGGATATCGTAAGTTACGTGTGCGCGCGCAAATATACAGAATCGACTCGATCCGCGCACGATAGCGCGTGGGTCGCGTGGGTGTCGGTACATCACGGTTCGCTTGAATAGGAATAACGAAAGGAGGAGATGCTCTCTGAAGCGAGAAAGCTGGGCATAGCGAGCGTCCGAGTCTCTGCTCGAAAACTAATCACTATCTGAATTGACACTAGCGCCACCGGGGTCTTTGTTACGAGATATTGAAATTAAAGAGTTAGCGTCGGATTTGCAGAATTGTGAATATATGTCAAATGTATACGAAGGGCGGCTGAAAAAAGGGAAGGTGGTTACTATTAAAAGATAAAAAGCAAAGGGTGGATACAGTGGCGTACTCAGGATTTAATCTTGGGGGGGGGGGGGCGGTGTTAAACGGATAAAAATAATTTTAATGAAAATTCAATAAAATTCAGTAGGTGATTATAAAAATTTATTTAAAGAATAACCTCCAGTTTTCTTTTTATTACAAAGCCCCTTCTTCTGGGGGGGGTGCCAGGGCCCACACAAATGGTGTTTAAATTTATTATATGCAATTGATAGGGACAGCACTCATTTATTTAATTTCCTTTGCCAGGTTGACAATCCGAAACGCTTAGCATATGCCGCATGCGAGACTCCCCTTTAGTCGCGTTTTTCTTGACCGCAGTCGGCGCTGAAGCCCTTGGGCGGCGTTCTTCCCCGCACGCACTGCCTGCACTGAAGAGCGCGCATACAATGCCATAGCACCCGAACCCAAGGGTTACCCATAGGTGGAAAGAGATTGAAAGTGCAGGAATATATGTTGTGTTACAAACACACCTGTGGACGAGCCACAGAAAGGGCCCTTGTGTGAAAAGGCTTGTGGAGGTGTGAGTTGAAGGTAGGACAGAAAAGGAGAAAAGAAAAGAAATGCGGTTTCGTGGCGGGCCTGCCAGTGGACTTCATCAACATGGCTTTACCTAGCAGACTCTGGTTTAGACGCAGGTATGTCGGGAAGTAGAACGAAACAGGTATACGTATATACGAACCAGTAGTTGAGAGAGTACTTGCGAGAGACCGGGATCGGTGGAAATGCCATCTGGTGGCGAGTAACGGAGGTATCGCTACAGGCTCCTTGATAGTAAAAGACCAAAAGTTACCGACATATGTATTCTGTTCTACATACCACAGTTCTGCATCTACTAATTGAAAGTTCAGTCCAATACTCCAAGCAGTTCGATGTGCCTAGGGTCATCGCTAACGACGAGCAACACGCGCGTACTCGATCGACCAAGCTCGATATAACAGAATCGGTTCGTTCGATCCTGAACGCTGAGTGTTATACATTCAGCAACCACTCGAACGAGAATCGTGATTATTTGCATAACGTGTAATTACGTAATATATAGGGAGATAAAGGAGGGGGGTGGGGGTTGCGAAGAACTCAATTATTTATAAAACGGATAATAATGCATATTAAGTTCTTTGCTCGGGGGATAGTCGATGCCAACGGGTAAAGACTATTAATAATGGTCGTTGGACCGGGAAAGAGCAATAATGCCAGGCTACTAGAGCTGCTCACGAGGAAAAGGATGTGATAACGCAGTGCTGTCTCTGTCATATGATGCAACCGCGACAGGTATTAAGAGATGCGTACGACAATTTTACTACTGTTACTAAAGATCATTCTATTGCAGCAACCGTTGATCAGGGGCATAGAATTGAAATTACAATTGTTGCAACGTGAGTGATTAATTTAATACGTCTGTAAAAAGAGATCTGTAAGGGTGTTCTCCTTCCCAACTATCCAATATCAACGCCTCGAATCTAGTTCATCCCTATCCCCTCCAGCTACGCGCTGTAGAGCAGAGGGAGCCACTAGCTCTGCCACTTATCATCTTCTGTTTGCGCCTGCGCACTGGAAATCTGATTTTTGCTTAGCATACCGGTATCAGTGGCGAATTTGACGGGCGGCCGATGAGCAGTTGCTGCCTGGGTCCCTGTATAAGCCCCCCCCCCCCCCCCCCCAGAGCTACATCTGCCAAAAAATTATGATTTTAATTAAACAGTATCTATTTTTGTTTCCCATAATTTGCATACCACACGCGCGTAAATTTCTTTGTAATTCTGTTACGTATACAGGGTGTCCCACAATGTTTGCCACCTGGCCCTTTCTCTTTAAATCCGCCACAAAGCTGTACCACGCTATATCCTTTTTATCCACACTACAAACAAACGTCAACGGTAGCACCGCTATCAAGATTCTGCTACAGGAGGCTTGCAATATTACTCGTTTCCTAAACGAATTGCTGCGAAACAGGAATTCGAAATAAGGAGGATGGAAGCGAAGGGGCGTAATCGCGACGAAAGAAGCTACAAAGCGACTAAAAGCGAAGAGGATAGCTCGACGGGGAGTCCGGCGAATGTCAGTAGCCCGGCAAGAGCGGACGTTATAAAGTCGTGGGGTGGGCAAATTTATTGGTAGCAAGGTGCGAAAACATTGAATCGTTAATGACGCCGTGCGGCGGGCCCTTTTAAATATTCTGACAAACGCGTTTTCTTTCCGCGCCCGATGCCGAGCCCCGATTATTTTTAGGCAACGCGTAAACTCCTCCAGTCTGCATCGTATAAAATGTATTTTTTACGCGAGCATCAACCGTGAAGCGCTGGCTGCAGAATTTTTACACGCGCCGTGGGCTCCTGGCTTCTGCGAAACGCGGAGAAATTTTTGCTCCATGTTGATTATGCGACTCGGTAGCATTCTGGGAAAAATAAGGGTACGTTTTGGAATGGTCATTATTTTTTCTTATTAGATGCTTATATTGCTCTTTGAACTTTGAACATGGTGCTTCGTTTTAGAGGAAAGTAAGTGTAAAGGTTGTACAGTGAACTGTGCGTGCATTAGACTCCAATATGTAATTAAAGTAGGTATATTATAATTATTGTTCTGTTCAGAGGTAATAAATGTGGTATTTTTTTTTACATTGTGCGTTTATTGCGACGTATATTTTAAAGTTTTTCGTACTACCAAATTTTCTCACCCACCCTGTGCTTTTTTTGGGCAATTTCTATTGTCTGAAACTTTAACTTGAGTAGGGTTGCCAACCATACTATAATAGATAGTATTGTACTATATTTTTGCCTAGTGTACTATATTCTGTTATAAAAAGGTATAGCACGTAAAAATACTATACCAATTTCTGATACGTCGATAAAATAAGATCTAGAATTTTGAATTATTTTTTTATTCCATAGCTACATTAAAACTTTAATTTGCTAATTTAAACTTTAACAGGGAGGATTTTTTCTATAATGAAGATGAAGTGGCGGGAAGAGAGAAACGGAGCCAGCCTATTTCTCATAAAATATGAGCTCCTTGTATATGCTAATTTGGACATTCAAAAGAATCATATCTTTGATGTATTACATAATATATACATACCCAATGCACAAAAATATACTTTTAAAAAAAAAGATGTTTTAATGTAGTTTTTGTCTGTACCACTTTCCTCCGATATGTATATTTTCTCGAAAAAAAATTTGCAACCCTACCTGGGTCACTGAATAAAATTTCGAACCTAATTCAGGCTATCATAATAATCACACTACAGAAAAACCGCCAGAAAAAATAATTACCAATTTTCTTCCAAAAAATCCACTTCCCACCAACGACCAGCAAAAGCTACCAATCCCTAACAACTCGTATCCCATCAGCGGGCGAACTCACCTTCGCCCAAGCAGCGCGCGCCAGCCGAAAGAACCAGCGTAATCCAACACGCGGCAAGAAACCACCCCATACACAAAAACCGAAACCCGAAAAAAGGCGTTGAAACCATCCATCACGGTTCCCTACACTCCCCGAATGATCGTTCGGCGAGAGCGCGCCGAAGGAGAAGCCAGCAAAGGGAGACAGGCCCGGGAGCAACTAAAACAACAGGAGGCAAAGAAAAAAGCCTCAGCCCGTCGTTCCATAATTCCCAAATAGTCAGGATTCACGGAGTGGCGGGGGGAGAGGTGGATAGGAAACGGTAGTATCGACGGTGTCCGACAAGGGAGCCGCTGGGGCACTCGTGCGTGAAGAGCTCTTCGGAAGGTACGAAAGCGAGGGGCAGGGAGAGAGGGGAAGCCGCGTTTGAGTTTGAGGAGCAAACGACCATATGGCGGCGCGGCAAGGAGGGGATCAGCGCGCGGAGGGGAGGGGGATCACCAATTGGAGAGAAAGGGATGACCAGAGGAGAGAAGGATCACCGCGCGTTGCAGAGAAAAAGAAAAACAGAGGGTAAGGGGATCACCGCGCGTTGCTGAGAAAAGGATGAGCAGAGGAGGAAGGAATTGGAGGGAAAAGGAAGGACGATTCGACGGGAATGGGGGGGAACGAGATGTTCGGTGTGCTGGCACACTCGGAATGGAGTCGAGTGCCAGAGAGTCGGTTGTCCCCGTGTATTTCAGGCGGCACGGGCCACTGCACTACCCCCACCGGTCGCCGCGCGTGCTATGTATATCGTAGCTTTCATATAACGCACGCCAGCCGTAGGGACAAGTTTTGCGGTAACCGATGGACAAACGCTCGCACGCCTCTAGGCGCCGACACTGTTCTGGAACACTCTGTCTACCGTCCTCTCTTCTCCTTTCTTGCCGGGGTGGCAACGCGCGTCCTCGGAATCCCGGTTTCGAGCTACACGCCGCGGGAAAAAGGTGGCGGTGAGGGGTGAACGAATGTCGGCGAGAAACTATTTCCAGCGCGCGACCGACGATGATAACCGATAAGGTTTGGGGAATGCAGCTCCGCGCCGAGTGTCAGGGACTGTTTTCGCTTAAGGAGGATCCTCAGAGTTTACTCTTCTCTTGCGTGTGCGATAATGGTCTTGGAAACTTGATGCGCTCGATATGGGTGGTTCTTATTAAATTTGTCGCAGAATTTGGGTTTGTTTTGTTGGAGATAGTACATACGATAGTAGATGGACTGTTCTAGGTTATGATTCTGCTGGGTATGCTTCGAAATGGGACTTAACCCTCGCCTGACAGATGTTGGGTCCATTTTCACCAACCTAATGTACCGAGCTGCACGTGTTACTTATTGTTAGCAGTGCCAGACTGGTTAGTGTATCAGATTGGCTGATGGTAAGTGGGCCCTGCGGGCCCTTAAACACTATAATTACTAAAAAAAATATACATTTATTTCACAAAATTTTGAATGGCATCTTTTTGCCATTTACGTATTTTTTGAAAATTTTATTTATTTCTTATAAAGATTAAATGAGAGCCTTATAAATGTTGGATGGGCCCCCTTTCTCTCCTGGAAACCAATATTTTTAGACCCATTCCGCCACTTGTTAATGTCACTTCTTGGGGAAGATAAGAATTTTAGAGCATAACTGAATCAGATTCTAATAGAAGAGCTTATTCCGAGTCTCAAGCGATCTATTGAGATTCTGAGATAAATGTATGGACTAAAACTAACCCCACTTTTGACGCACAGTTAAGTTACCCGCTGTCCAACGGTTGAGACTTTTTTAACAGTGTTGACACTGACAACTTTGCTCTTCATGTTGATAAAACGAACAAGGTGCATTTGTTTGGTATCTCTTAATCAGTTAACCTAAGACACATCCATAACACGAACATAGCCTCTTTATTATATACATTTCTACATACTCTATTAAAAGTGTAGATATACTCTGTTAAGTGTGGCTACTGAAAATGTAGCACAGTTTCTGTTAAAATAATTTCCAAATCGTAGGGAATTTATTAATAACGTTTTAAAAAAGTATAAAGCGAATTCTACCGAAACACAGGTTTTGGTCACGAACACGTTGACTGTCGTCCATCACCGAGCTGATGTGGAGGGGAGGAGCTAGTAGATCTTTGGGTACTATTAAGTCATTAACACACCGTTTCGCGCGGTGGGATTGTAAGTACGTCAACCGTTGGCAACCGTTCTCCGTAGATACGTTCACCCTCGCGGTGCTTCCGACATTTTGGTCTGAGCGCAGCGATAAATATGCGGATGGAAGAGATACAGTGGGGTCGTAAAAGCGATAGGAGGTACAGATGACAGCACACTAGAGGTGTCGACAGTCAAGAGACTAGAGAGATGTATTCTGTATAGTTTTTAGACACTGTTATTTATCGTCGGGCGTATCACATACGCCATGTGTAATGCTGCGAGGTACAGATTAGTTGGGGAGGACTCAAACGATGGAAACCACCCAATTTGTTTTTCGCTGGATAGTAGTGTTCTCGTTGATATACTCAGATCGATTAACCCTTAGCTACTTTAATCCTTTAACAAATAAATTTCAACACTTTGGCTGCTTAATCCTTTAACACTGATACTTTAATGCTCTAATACAGGAACTTTAACTCCTTAACACTGAAACTTTAACTCTTTCACCCTTTGACACTGAAACTGTGACGATTTAACCCTTTAACATTTAAACATTAACTCGTTAATACCGTACCCCCTTATACTTTAACCCTTTAACCCTGCAAATCTCAATGCTTCATGTCTTTGACACTTTAACTCTTCACTGCTTTAATCCGTTACCCCATCGACACTTTATCAGTCTAGCATGAAATTATTTATGTTTTCAGCTAAACTAATTATCTGTGTATCACAGCTTATTCCGTGTTTCCAGTTCCAGTCGACACATACCGAAATTAGAATATGTACGCACATTTGTTTATTTCGCGGCGCAACGCCCCACATAAATACCTATTCCGAGCCCCGTTACTTGCCATATCATTAAATTAATCGTAACGTCCCCCCAAAGTGGAAAACTCCGCGGCTGTTAGCGATTGACGCATACGTAAACCGCCGGCTATCAAGTGTTTAATGAATGCGAACGGTAGCTGGTGCACGCGCGCGAATTGCATAGCAGATAACGAGAAAGTCGCCTAACTGTTCGCCGCGTGAACGCTATTTGCTGTAACCGCCGGTGGAATCGAGCAATTTAATCAATGAGGGAGGCGGTGGGCGAGATAATCCATGGAAGCTAAACGAAAGAGACAAGGCAAAACAGTGAAGCAAACCCAATTTCATTTTCGACAAATCGTGGAAAATTATAGTCAACGAAAGACATATACATTTATCTACTGAATTATTCTGATTCCTGCCGTGCTGTATACCGTGTGCGGTCGACTTTCATTCGCATATATTCCCCATAGTAACTGAACGCCCTTAGGCGATCCCCGCACCAATACCTCCGCATTACCCAAACATTAAACGCTTAACACCTCCAAGCGCAGTATTCATCATCGCGGATGCAAATAGTTTAGATAATAAAAAAAATACACATTTATCGCGTACATAATTCCGTATCATTTTATTACACTGTGAAAGGGTTGAGGCTCCACCTTTGCTCCAGTGACGCCCGTCGTAGCCGAACAATTGCACCGATCGCAAAGTATTTGGCCGTCGCGCGGTCTCTCTTTATAGCGTGCTGGACGTCGTCGGCGATATGTCTGAAAAAACTAACGTCGCAGCTATACGCTCCCCTCCGCCCCTCCTGCCACGGCCGCCTGGAACGACGACGGACGTCATCCACGTCGCGCGACATCCATCAGCGCGGTCTTACCAGCGAATTGCCGTGTGAGGTCGGTCAGTAAAAATACCACAGCTGGTGTTATTGAGTGACTCAGGGGGCAGAAGCGGCACCGCGAGCCTTCCGACGATGCAACGACGACGACGACCCTACGGCATCTCGCGTGCAATTGATGGAAACAAACGAGCGCGGGGTTACCGGGCGCGATCGCTCGTCCGACGTTATACGCGTCGTCGTGTTTTCGGACACGTGCGGGACCCCCGGTCAATTCTCGCGCCGCTCGGCGATCGTTATCGCTCGTTACGCGGAACGATCCCGCGGACGATGCAGGTTCAGCGCGTCGCTGGGGAACACGCAACGATTAACACGTCGCGGCTGCCAATCGACGATCTTCCCTCGTACGCGGGGACGAGACCGAGACGCTGAGAAGGGATATGGCATGCGCGGTGTAGGGGGAATGGTGGTGAAGTTGGCAGGATTGCATGTAGACGGGGGCTCTAGAGTATAGTCGATAAATCGCGGCTTAAAAAATGTCAGTTTTCAAATCAGTGTTGGTGGGGATTCTCTGTTTGGTTCTGTACCGAATGTCAATTTGTTTCCATAGTATGTTCCAATTCAGTGCAGTAGCAAGTCCCAATTCAGTTCGGTACTAACTCTCAATTTAGTCCAGTGGCTACTGCCAATTGAATCCAGTATCAACTCTCAATTTAAGTCCAGTATCAACTCCCAATTTAAGTTCAGTATCAACTCTCAATTTAAGTCCAGTATCAACTCCCAATTCAGTCCAGTACTAACTCCCAATTTAAGTCCAGTATCAACTCCCAATTCAGTCCAGTACTAACTCCCAATTTAAGTCCAGTATCAACTCCTAATTCAGTCCAGTACTAACTCCCAATTTACGTTCAGCATTAATTATTTATTAGCTCAGTCCAGTTCCAATTCTCTATTTAATCCAATTCCCTCCAAGCTCCAAGTCAACACCAAATCCACTTCTATTTCTCAATCTCTGCGCGCTAGCGTGATACATATCCCTTCAAACATCTGTGCACAAAGCTCCCTTCTATGTGACACTCATCCATTAAAGATAACCACCATGATTCCAGCGTCCCCAACTAATTCCCATTCCACCGCTCGACAATCGGACGGTAATCGTACCAAGAATAAATTGCGCGCACAAATCGAATATCGGATCAGTCGAACCGAGTCCCGTCCGAACGGATTTATCCGGGGCACCGTGACTAGGCCACCTCGTGCACGTTTCCCCTCAGCCCAGTCGGATGGCTACCGAACAATCGAACGAACCCAGCGTAGTATCACTATCGAACGATCGATGCAAATCAAACTTCATCCCGTCGGGAATGGCGTAGATTAATATTCGAAACGGATTGAGATCGCGCAGCGACCGGACTGGCAGCGTCAATCAGGCTTTGGAGTCGCGGCATGAATCAAGCTTCATACCGTCTGAAGGGCGTCTCGCGATCCGCATCGTTCGGATAAATCGCTCCCATAAAGTCCCGATTTGCATCTCCGTCGCGTTACAAATTGCGATCTGGCCCCTTTCCGGTCTAACGAACCGCCTCCGTCTATTTGCGAACGGATATGCTCGCGTGGGCCTGCAAGAGATCCCACGACACGCCGGCGGATCGCTCGCGCTCGACGATTCGGTGACGGGGGGAAGATAGCTAGTCGAAGTAGCGCGCAACAGTCGCATGGAAATGAAGCGAAGACGCGCGTCGAAGGCGCGTATTATACGCGCAGACGATATGCTCCATCGCGCTACGCCTACGTGATGTCATGCGCGCGTCAGAAATGCCGACCTTGCGGCCGCGGCTCAAGTCAGTGCACGCGTAATGCGATGCATTTGTATTGGCCAAGCCTTTCGGCCGATCCCACCATCGGTAAGCGCTGATAAGCATACCTACGCCTGCACGGAGGGTGCTTATATGCATTCGCATGCGAGCGTACGCCCGGTATGCCGGTATGCGCGCGCAAAGCGAGCGGCGGAACGATCATCGTTGGGGTCCAGGGAGAGGATGGAGCGGTTGGTGGTTGGCTTGCGCGAAGACGCCTCAAGCTGGGACCCAGTGAAATGGTCCCTGGAGGATTCCATGTAATACTGTCGCGTGGATCTCGCTGATGGGGATAAGGGATGATTGGAGGTGAGGGGCGCTCCTGGTAGACTGCAAATGGATGCATGGAGAGGTACTGGCAGAGAGGTGTACTAGAGGGCAAGTCTACTGGGATTAAAAGAGGCTTGGATTAGGGGGGTTTGGTATGCACTAGAGATCCCGGCGTAGAACGTGTATTGAAGATACACGTGTACACGCGTACACGTGTCGTAAAAATATCCGTGTTCAAATCCGTGTACTTCTTAATACACGGATACACGGGTATTGAAATACACGTGTACACGTGTATCGAAATTCACGGATCGTAGTATCCGTGTACCCGTGTACCGAAATTCACGGATACACGTGTATCGAAATATACGGTTTCACGTGTATTAAGATATCCATATTTAGTTTTTTAACTAAATATCCGAATGTTTAGATTTTACGCAAATAGTTTGTAATAGGTAGGTACAAACATAATTTATGGTAATTCCGGGAGACGCATTCGGGCTGGAGACTTGGTCGAAACAGTTGATTTCTAGAGAATTAATTGTTCTGAACCTTAACACATTTTTACATATACATAGATGTAGAGTCTGAATATAGCAACTCGACCAACTCTCCAGCTCGACTGCGTCTCCCGGAATTACCCTACTAGGTTGCAGATGAAAATAAAAAATATCATGATTTTGTTTAATAAAGTTTAATCTATTAATTTTTTATTTTGGTGTAAGAATACTAACGTGTTAACATTCTCTGGGAGTAAACGGTTTCTTTTTTTTGTTACAATGCTTCCAGAACACGAAAAACATCTTTCCGACATTGCCGAGGTTGCTGGAATAGTTAAATATTTTTTGGCAACATGTGAAATCACCGGGTATTTATTTGTCCTAGCCTTCCACCAGTCAAATGGATCCAAGTCGAAGCGTAATTGTGGCTCGGCCATATACGTTTCAAATTGAATGTTAATATCGTTGTTGTCGGTAACTTCGTCATGATGTTTTTTATTTTCATTTGCAACCTAGTAAATTATGTTTGTACCTACCTATCGCAAACTATTTGCGTAAAATCTAAACATTCGGATATTTAGTTAAAAAATTAAATATGGATATCTTAATACACGTGAATCCGTATATTTCGATACACGTGTACCCGTGAATTTCAGTACACGGGTACACGGGTACACGGATACTACGACCCGTGAATTTCTGTACACGTGTACACGTGTGTTTCAATACCCGTGTATCCGTGTATTAAGAAGTACACGGATTAGAACACGGATGTATGAACTACACGTATACACGTGTACAAGTCGTACACGTGAAATCTGAATCTCTAGTATGCACTATGCGCTAGTAAGCCGTTAGTGGCTTCTTGGGGTAGAATTGTGGGTATGTGGACTTCTGATGAAGTAGATTTTTGGATAAATGGACTTCTAATGAGGTTGGCCTGTGGATAGTTGAATTTTTATTGAGACAGATTTCTAAATAGGTAAATTCCTAAACAAATAAAACTTACAAACATTTGCAAAAAATATAACTGGTAGCAAAAACAATTTCTCAAAAGAGTCTAACAAAGAAAACTAAGAAAATAGGGAAAACACAACGCAAAATGGGCAACCACGGAGAGTCTGACACATCTACACGTAGACCGAGGCGAGTCATGTTACAAAGGTGATTGGTCGCGCTTCAGCGACGCTGATAGAACTCCCCAAGGCCTTCCGCCGCGTGGATACCGACCCATTGCTTACTCTCATAATACCACCGCGAGTCATCCCGACATAATACAATTTCGCCACTTTGATGTTGAACTCCGTCAAAATCTACGAAAATCTATAATCCGCGTTCCAAGCAAAGAAACACCCGCCACGGCTATTTTTAACGCCCTTACGTGACTGATCCTGCTGCACTCACATATATTTCAGATTCCACGATGCCACAATGCGACCCGGCGATCATCTTTCGCGTCGCCAGACTGCTGGTGTCGCAGATAACGTAGTGGCTTGTCTTACATCTTTCACGTAGCCGGCGCCAAAAGGATTCCTGTTGCGTGTGCCTTTCTACTCCTAATTATGCAACGCGCACGGCAGCGTGGCATCAAAGACATTGTATAAACTACGCAATCGCTAATAGCGTGTACGCCGGAAATAGCGTCAATTCTAATTTCATGTACGCTGTGTACTAGAGACATAAATGAATTGAGGCATCAAAATTGAGAAATGTCTATGTTGGTGGTGTCCTATCTTAGGGTTACGTGCATTCTTCAACGAGATTAGTGTAAACCAAATAAAAGATGAGTACGTAGTCCAAGTGGTCCATACTTCCCCACATTTTTTAGATACCCATTATCCTAAAACTCGTCATTTTTTCATATAAATCGGGGCCAATTTTACAATGTTTTGTTTCTTGAAAAATGGTAGCTCCTCAAAGTCAAGTATGTCATTTCCGACCTAAGATTCCATCTTCTTTTGTTAATAAAAAATAAAATAAAGGTCAAATCGAAAAATCGTCTTGAAAAATTATAGATTATAGTTTTAAGAATATTCGTGCAAAGTTTTATTCAAATCGCACCACTAATCTTATAGAGATTTTCAATGCCGCAAATGTTGTAATTACGAAGGGGCCTTGGGAAGGGGCTGCTATGGCACCAGTTCTTAAAATATCAAATTTCCTTTTGAAGAGAATTTACACACAACAAGGTGTATATTCCACTGGCCCCACACACACACGGTCAATGAAATAAAGAAGCAGGTCGACTCAGTCAGGTATTAAAATAAACACGTTTCGAAAACTGGAGGCAATGGACTTGAAAAGAAACTTGGAAAAATAATCCTTGAGCCTCATTTTGGGTCATCACAGTATATATCTCACCTTTCACTCAGTCGCCATTGATCTCACTAAAGATACATGGAAGTCTGAAGCGAGTCGTAGACGCGAGGATTTAAATTTACCCTTAAATATTAATCATTTTGCTTCAAATGCTATAAATTACACTTAATACTAAAAATTTGCTTTCAAGTTCTACGAATTTGACCTTGAATACTAGGAGTTCCGCTTGGTCCCTCCCACTTCGGATTACTTATCGAGACTCCCCGGTCTTCAAGCCGACGCGCAGTTTCCATCGACCGAGCCGAAAAGTTCGAGACTCACGGTCACCGTATTGAGTCAACGGTATTGGAAGCGAGCCAAGGGCTTAAGGCTGGTTTAAATCAAAACTGTCCCCCGACAGGTGGACCAGCGTGGACGAGTCGCTCGCGGGTGCTACTGTCAAGCACGAGCTGGCACGTGTCAATTGCCGAGCCAAGAAAACTGACCGATTGAGCCGACTCGCGGCGGTGGCGTCCAGTCCAACGCTTTTACCAGTTCGATACAGGTACCTACGGACGCGCGCTAAAAACGGTGGCTGAGTCAGAACCGGCGTCCCGAAAGTTTACCCCGATCTCGCGGACCTTGAGCGATGTTTTTACAGACGGCTGGGCAAAACAACGCGGACGAATCGTCGAGCAAATACATTTTTTCCGGAATAACACAAGTCGATCGATGTACCTACCGTCGCGACGAAACGTTATGCCCTTTCCACGCGAGACACTTTTGTGGGACGATATTGGTACCTTGGGTATACACAGTTCCTATTTTCTTCGTTTTTTCTTTTAGAATCAGTGCTGCGTTTTAGTGAAAATTGAACGAAATACGTAGCACTTGAGAGCCATGGAAGTGTTTTGGGTGAAAAAGGTTTTAATATGGGTACATAGGGCAACTTCATGGAGGTGAAGACGCCATTTGTAAATGAAAACCGGGGATCCATCTGGAAGCGAAGCTAAGCAATGCTATGCTATGCTACGCTATGCTAACAATAAGTTTTAAAAAATTAGCTTCAATACTTCCTTATGGTGGCCGTTCCCACCAAAAGCTAAGCTACGCTGTACCACATTCTCGCGAGGGAAGCTGGTGCTATGTCGAGTTAACTTATTGTTAACTTTCAAAAAACATAGCAAAGCTTAATTTAACTTTTGGTGAAAACAGTTCCACATGGATATATCGAAGCTAATTTTCTTAAAAGTTAGCATAGCATAGCTTAGCTTATCTTTCAGGTGGAATCCCGACTGTGGCATAGCATAGTGTAGGATAGCTTAGCTAAGCTTAGTTTTCAAGTGGATTCACGGCTCTACCGAACCGTTACCACCAAAAGCTAAGCTAAGCTGTCCTGTTTTTGATGTTTTATAGCCCCGACTAGACATAGCATAGCATAGCTTAGTTTAGCTTAGCTTCCAGGTGGACTCCCGGCTTTACTGGTAGGCTATATTATGTAATCTGTCGTAAAACTACAAAAGTGATGGAGTTGCTTCGAATACTAGTAGGATTTTCAAAATTTTTGACGTGTTTAAAAATACCAATGAAAGCGCGCCTGAAGACTTCGGTTTAATAGCGCGTAGATCAAAGTTATGTCTGCTACTTAGCTGCTAGTACACTTTCCATAACCAAGGGTGTCCCACGTTCTTCCATTCCAATCTACAGGATATATTGTATACAAAAAGAAAACTTCTCTACAAGCAACCTCACTATCAAAAACGCAAAAACATCCACTCAATTAAAGTATCGTTCACGTTATCCGAAGTTGTTAACAGAACGTGGAATCACAGGAGTCGCTAGATGTAAGCGTTAAAATGTCTAACGACGCGTGATAAATTAGCCGTCAAGTCATTTGCTGATGAGAGAAAGAAAGGAGAAAAATAGAAATGTAGCAGTATAATTGTATAAATTAATAGTAGGACGAGTATATTGTCGCGTGACGCGAAAATAGTCGGCTTCGGGTGGATATCGAGCCACTGGACGTCATCTTTTTCCCTGGGGGAGAACGAGTCTAAAAGGCGTCAGGGAAAATTACTCCCGATTCGTTTCGCGGTAGGAGATACCACGCCTACGAGCTAACGAGAAATCATTGGACGATGATCGCGGCGCGGTAGTTTTCCCCGTGTCTGGGTTCAACGGCGCGAAGACGGACACCGAGCGCTGGGAGCGCAATGAATAATGCATCCTGCCAAGGCTTGAAGAACCGTCGCGGTCGGACTGAATTGGAACGCGCCGATCGATCGTTTACCGAGAATCGGAAGAGGCTGCGAGAATTTTTGAGGATCACGCGTTGAGATCCTCCTGCTGACAATTTGGTCTTTCACTGGGCATGGTCCTTATGGAAACCATGGGGCTGCAAATGAAGATTAAGGGGAATTTAATGATCGCAGTAAGAGATGGGAAATTAAGCTGGAGATTTCTGCTGGAAACTGAAGATGTGGAGTGAAAAGGGGTTACTGATTTTGTAGATGAAATTGGTTAAAGGATAAGTTTTGTCGTTGCACGGAAGCAGAGCGCCTGGCATACAGACTAGAAGGAATAGATATTAGAGGGCAGGGCAAGTGGGAGCAAATAAAGTGGCTGAGAGGGATAGAAAGAAGGTTTAAAAGAAAAGAAAAATGTGTCAGATTTTAAGTTTTATAAGTTGGAATGAGAGTCAGAGTGGAAGGATGAATGAAAAATTGTAAAACGAAGTTCCTTTTTAAAGTCGTTGTGCCTGAAAATAAATCATATATCTATAAAATCTATAATATTAAAAATCAATAAAAAATCTCATAATATATAAGTCGTCGTTTCTATGAATTGTACAGTTGGTAAGAGAGTGAGAAATTGAAAAGGAACCTTGTAAGGGACAGCAACCGTTCCCTTGCAAAAGAGTCTTAAAGTTCTGACCAATTAGGTCATATGCGGTTGTGTTTGAGGGCGGAGCGTTTCCTCCACTGCAAGCCGCGCAACGCAGTTGCGCGTAAACCTATAATAGCCAAAAGAGTTCGTTTTCGATATAGCGTTCTTATTCAATCTTTTATTCCCGTGTGAAGTAATTATATTCTCTTGTATCCGGGAATTTAGACGAATTTTACAACAGCTTGTCTTGCTGAATAAATATCCAATCAAACCTTTTACCTACCTTCCCAAACAGACTACATGCACCGAAAAACTTCTTGAACCCTTTTTTAGCTTATTAAATCCAACCTACTCTTCCTCTTATTTTTATCTAGATCCCTTTCCGCTCCGATATCCGCGATGTTATTTGCAAGAGGCGGTCATAATTGTCGTAACCGGTACCGTGACACTGCCATTCCGTGTTTTTGCGCGGAGGAATCACGGAACGAGGATTCCAGGCGGTCCGCGAGCAGTTCTCGGTCACGGATTAACCAAGTTACGCGGAATTCCTCGGGAAAGCACGTCGCTGGCGGGCTTCGCGCTCAAGGTTCTAAGGAAGCCTGTTTGCGCGCGGTTCTGGCGATTCTCGTTACAGATGGAAGATAACGGCCGGCCAATCACAGCCAGCGGTTCATTTGACGAACGTCCAGAAGAGGTCCCGATAACGGCCGGCTTTGATCGTTCTGGCCTACCGAGAAACCGCCGTCCGATTTCGAGCGTGATTTAAGTGTGTGACACGCGCGCTTCGTCGAAAGCCCTCGGGGGAAGCTCTCCCGAACGCATCGAATCTACGATTGATGCAACAACGCGAACGTTTAACGCATTCCTCCCACCGCGACAGCCACCGATGACCAACATCACAGATTCGCATTGAAATATTCATAACGCGTCACAGCTCACACCTGTAATACTACGAACACGATTGGTAGTAAAAAAAAGGCGTGCCTCATCTGTCCAATTCGTAATGTAAATGCGCCTACCAACTTCTGTCAGACTAAAGAATACGATTCTTGTTGCCAGCATAACAAACAGACACAAGTGTGGCGAATGCACAAACGATTAAAAAGTTAAAGATAAAATATATACACGCTACTGCGTACTATCTAGTGTACTTTTCCACAGATTGGCGTCAATAGATTAAAATTGGACACCCTGTATATGCGTGCTGCTAACCCGGTAGGGTTACCTAACCTAACACCCAGGCTCATAAATCACAGGATTTTCGCGAATATAATCGACAAGCGTCCGTGCGAGGTTAAGGCGCGTAATGCGCGTTTCTATAGCGTCTAATAACTAATACAGTGGCGGATTAACGATCGGGGACACGGGTGTAAATCGTAATGGTACAATCGCAAGTGACAGAGCCTCCTCCAGATTCCACGGGGCCCCCGTGAGAAACGGACTTAAAGGAGCACGTGGGAACTGTTTAGGAAGGCTAGGTTCGCTGACTGGGCAGGCGCCAACGACGACGTCGGACGATCGAACTGTTGCGCGGCCGCTGCTGTTCCCCATCGAACGGGATTCATCTCCGTAAATCATCCGTGACGCTCGTATTCGGCTCACGTGGCGCACACCCGCTCGACACTCGGGACGCTCGGTTTCGATCGGCTCGCATGCCGTCGCATTTTCATCTTGGCTCGTGGCCGTCGCTTTAAAGCCCACCGGGCACGTAGTGCCGCGACGATCGCGCACTCGCGAATAAAATACGAGCGGGACGGCGAGCAAAGCCGCGTCCAGACGTGCGCGATGTGAATCGCGGAACACGGACTGATCTATATATACCGGATACGTTGCGGACCTGAAATTTCCGTGACTATTAAACCGCGCCATCTGTGAGAATAAACGATACTCGCCACCTGACTGGGGTGATTGGTACTACGTTTCTGGATTCACATTTGTGCTTTCCTGTACAGTTCGTAGAGTAATACGAAATATTTTTTATAGAAAATAGAAGGTGTGAAATATAAATCAGCCAAAAATACCACAAATATACGAAGTTAACTCCGTTTCCGCCAGTGTTGCTGCTAGCAAGTAATGGCGCGAATAACCATGCATGTGAATCGAAAAATTTTAGTACCAATAACCCCATTCAGGTGGCGAATATGGTTTATTATCAAAGATGGCGCGGTTGAATCATCGCAGAAATTTCAGGCCCATATCGCATTCAGTGTATACGGATCAGTGAGAACACCCTTGAAACGGTCGAAACGGTCGACGCGCAATGAGGACCTCGCGCGACAAATATGCGCGTTTCGTGCGCACTGTTGTCACATGTTTGGACGCGGCTTAACGTCGCGGCGCTGACGCCAATGGGGCAGGTCTCCGCGATGAAAAAGCAAATAGGTCGAAAGTGGAAAACGTGCGGTAGAACTCCATTTTTCCGATAATGTCCGATTTACTGAACGCCCAGGAGGTGATAGATTTGATTCTTTTATAGGGTGACAGGGTCGATATCTCGGTTACTATCGATTCCATTGAAAACTTGTATAGGGGATAAAAGTTTCTAAATTTTATTTCTAACAACTTCCGTTGCGCATGTTTTTACGGTAAACGTACTACAATACCGCAAATGCATGACGAAAAAGCTTCCCTCTGATAGACATGTCCCGCCGGACGCGATTAACGATGCGCAAGGTGAGTGCGCAGAAGATTACTTTGCCATCGACTGTTAGATAGTGCGGATTGAAACGAATGGCACACGCCTTCCCATGACGATAGACAATTAAGCAATCCGATATTTTAAGCTACCAATTTTTACGCTAACACCAAATCAACTAAACCCCCTATCTATAAACGCGACATTCTTCGACTCAGTGATGTGTTTAACCAATCGCATAAGAAACTGATCGTCCAAGTTACGTCAAGGATAAGCAGGACGGCAAAAAATTGTTCAGACGACACGTGTTCGTTGGTATGCAGAGGAACGGGGACAACGATAACTTGGGAATCACCGGATTCTCTGAATCCGTTTAAATCCGAGATTCAAGTGCCAGAAAGTACACCGAGCGTTGCGACGCGAACGGCCGTGGAACAGGGGAGGAAAAAAAGCGATGGCGGGGACATCGGTCAGGGGAGAGGGCCGGGGGAAAGGGGGAGGTAGAAGAAAGAGAAAATCGCGCATCGTGCGGCTGGTTCACACGATCCAGGCGAGCCAAGGCCTGTCTCGCTTTCGATACTCCTCCGTTCCTCCGGATCATTCTTCGATCGTAACACGACGGGAGGAGCGTCCAGGAGTAAAACGGAAGGCTGGGTGCCTTTTTTCAGGATCCTTCGAAAGATCAGTAAACTACCTACGGAACGGAGGAAAAAAGTCACATTCGAGTGCCGTGTAAACGAGCATAACCGAAGAAAGCGAACGGGGCGAAGGGGGGGACTCAACCCCTGGCGAGCCTGAAGGGTTACTATACCGAGTAGGATAACCCGAACACAAGGAAACTCATACACCCGATAGAGATTTCTTATTATACATATTCTATGTTTATAGATACGTGAGACTCGGAAAAAAGAAAGTGGGGACGTTATATTTTTTGTATGCGTGTATAAATTAAATTATTTTACTCTATAGTGATGTAAACTTACCGATGTATAGCTAGTTGTGCTTTAATGATAAATTAATTTATAAAAAAAGAAGTTTAGGCAAGATTTGAAAGTTTATAGGTTAAGTTATGGTATTTTGTTACCATTCACATTGAATTCAGTCGGGCTCCCAACTATTTTATATTCCAAATGGAATTGTACCAAAAAGACACCAGCGTGCCTGGCCGCGATTTTTTTAAATAATTCAAACCGCGTCAAGTTGGGTAACCTCAAACTGCCACGCGTTCGCCTATGTGTATTTGCGAGCTGGGTTCGTAAAATCGGGACAAGTTTCACGAAAACGAGCAAACGGCTCCACGATTTCACGTTTCTATAACAGAATCTCCCGTTTCGAGAAGTAGACACGTTTCGACGAAGACGAATGTAACTGTCTGGATACCGACATAAATACATGTTGATCTTAAGCTGGGTCTACATTCGTAACAAAATAACTAACAAACTGTTATTTTTAAAACAAACAATTGTCTTGATGGAATATGGAAAGGAGTAAATTCTAAAATTGTGTAATGTAAAACCTACTGTAAACACTTCTTCGTATCTTCAACAGAGATGGAATTCAAAATATTCAAAATAACTGTTACACCCTATATATCCATTGACACATAACGTCAATCAAGCTGGATATCAATAAAACTGAAATGCTTGAAAGGTTTCAACGTAATGCTACCATAAGTCAGAGTGCATAAGTGGTTGCGAGCGGCCAACGGATTTCATCCAGACTATAGCTTGCCATACGCGCTACTGACCGCCCAACTTATCACTTTGGTTGGCACCGAGGGATTTCTACCCTGTGCCCAGCTTTAACGTGTTTGTACGTCCATATGTTCTCCGTGTCTTCATCCACGAATGTTTAGCAACCAAATTTTTGTAATGAAAATTGTAATTTCTATATACACGCCATTAGATCTTCATAAATGTACTACCAATGAATTCGCTGAGATTTTCCGATAAAAATGAGTACCAACTCGAGCACCTTTAGACAATTTTTATTTATACCTAATATACACGTAGTCCACAAAATTCAAAACTCCTTCGAATTACGTTCAACTAAAAATAGTCCGAATGTGGTCGTGTTTGGGCTCATTTTAATCGGAAAAGCCTCACCTATTCATTGGCAATACTCTCACGAAGGTTTAACAGAAAATATACAAACTTAAATTTCCATTAATGTTGGCATATATTCAAGGCGCTAGGCCTAACCGATTTGAAACTGTCGGCCAACCTCGCATCATTCAAAGTGTTAACGTATTTTCAACACCATAAAGCACGAGTCTTCCGGGAACTTGAAAGAAGCTAATCCCTTGCAGGTGGCAGTGCAAAGTTTCGCTTACTGGCCGGCGATACATAAACAATTACGCCCTTTGTTCTCGAACGCCAACTTTTGCCTCGCGCCTCGCTTCCCATGATCTCCTCTGGCTGCCGGCTGGAAATTCGATCGGAGGCCCCGGCACAACATGAACCGTGATTTATCGCTAGTCATGTTCCGTTGTGCCAACAATGTTTTGGCTGTCACATCGGAACACACACGTCGGCTTGGCGCGTAATGAAGCAAAATGATGGCGTATTAAACCGGATTACAACATTACGGGACTCTCTCCGAAGTGTTTCATGCTGTACACTCCCCCACGGGCCGAACATGACGTGCTCGATCCTTCGACAAATACTCATATACGAGTAAATCATATTTGGAGATTCTTATCACGGGTAGATGGAAATTATCCCCCGAAGTCTATGTACGCTCGGCATAACACTTTGATTTCCATAACACTTTGATTCACCTACCATGCAAAGCTCCTTAAAGAATACTACTACAAGCGTATGACTGTCACCGAGTAAATGGACAATAAGAATCTATGACCCCTCCCACTCACTTCCCCAATTCTACCAAACCTAATTGCTCAGTACTGCACTAATTGCTCTCCTTTGTCACTGATCTGCTGGAATGTAAGTTTCTTGAAACGCAAGATCGAGCTGTACCTAATGATACCTACTAATGTGTTACAGTTACATTTATTACACTATGCAGATCATTCACATATGTACATACTTATCGCTTCGTCTCAACATCGGAGCGCAGGGTACCGTACCCTCCGCGCAGGCGCACGAAGATCGCTGCGCGCCGCTCGACCGCGCAGCTCAGAGGGAGCACCGATGAAGACACCTCGCCCCTGCATTCTTGGGGATCCTGGATCGCGACGCAGTGCCCTCCGTCCCTCATCGGAGATTACCCATCGAGATTACACGCTGCAATGCAAAGATTACACGCGCAATTTCTCTGAGCGACAACGCGAAGACACTGTCGCCTACGTAATCAACGGACATCAATAACCCGGATGGGATTGAAGCCCACGGGTCCGCGTCGTTCCATTTGGTTACAATGTACCCGCGTACCTGAATATCGGGCCGGCAGTCGAGGTTTCCGACTCGTCACCGTGAATACGAGACGAGATAGCCGCAATTTCTCCGACGGATTCCCTCGCGTGCGGGCAATTTCTCCGTGGCACACCGTGGCGAAATTAACGCACCCTTGCCGGGCTCAATTACCAGCGGATTCTGCATACAATGTCGATGCCAGGTTCTCCGTCGCCGTCATTGTCGTCTGACCTCGTAATTGCAGTCGTCAGACGCCTCGCACGTGCATTTTAACTATGCGGTTTGGGTGTTCTTTGCGGTGACTGCGCGTGCTTCGTTCCCACCCCAGGACACGGAGCTAGCCTTCGCGACGGGAATCGCCGATATCAGGGGTACTAGACGGTGCACCGTGCGACAATCGGGTCGCCAAGGTGCGCGCGCATGCGGGGATAGGAAAGTGGGCGGAGCCATTTCTGTGGGAATAGCGGTGAACTAGATTGGAGGTTTGGTGGGAACTAGTATAGAGGCATTGCTATTGGGTGGTTAATAAACGAAGACTTATCATGGGATACCTTCACTTCTACCTCAAATTCTTCTCAACTCCTACATATCTCAATCTAAGGTAAACTTGTCGAAGAACTGGGACCTCGCCGATTTCGATGAGCTTCAGATATGTTGTCAAGGTCATTATTTTGAACAACATTTCCCTTTAACCTTTTTGGCGGTCGCCCTTAGTTTCAGAGATATTGAGGAAAAACTTTTGCTACTACTACATTGAATTTTGCATATATATGTACGCCACCGTGGCAGCGTATGCGTCAGTGCGGGTCTGCCGCTTGTCCACTGTTTCTTCATATACCTCGCTGTAACCGGCAGACGACGTATATACCGGGTAAACTAAACGGTTCAATTACAACGGTTTAATTTATTCCAACGCAACGCATTCCACTTTCCAACTTGTCCCGGGTATTAGTTTGGTTTGGGTTAGAATAAGGCGGGGGGCGCGCGCCCGCTTGCGGGCGCGTAACGCGTGGCAGCGAACCGATCGGAGTTTAGAGATTTCAACCAGAAACTTGCGGATGTCCGTTAACACCCCGACTCATATCGGTTCGCTACCATGCTTTACGCGCCCGCGAGCGGGCGCCCCCCCCCCCCCCAATCTAACCCAAACCAAACTAATACCCGGGACAAGTTGGAAACTGGAATGCGTTGCGTCGAAAAAAATCAACCGAAGTTTTACACAAATATCTCGGAAACAAAGGCCAGCTTCGTCATTTGCTTTGGTCCCATGTATACGTAGAGTACGATTGTATAATAGCGAAAGTTTTCCTGCGAATATTTCGGAAACTAAGGCCGACCGCCAATTTTTTCAAAGGAAAAAGTTACTCAAAATGTCGAGTTTTACAACATATCTGAAGCTCATCGAAATCGGCGAGGTCCCAGTTCTTCGACAAGTTTACCCAATCTAAAATGAAATATAATTTTATTCTTAATAATATAATTAATTCTTCGTTAACCCTTTGCACTCCAGACTCTGCTGAACGGTGGATTTTTTCGTCTCCACCTGGATATTGGAGTTTCAAGGATTAAGTTTGGAAAAGAAACGAAGTCGATGCAGGTTAATACTAGTTTTTAGAAAACTGGCTACCCATTAGCCATTTATAGTCGTCGATTCCCGTATTAGAAATCCCATATTTCACCCGACATGGCCGCGTCGCATTCTTCATGCATGAAACCGCTGCGTCAGGCATCTCGGAATGTCCTCCATTCCTCATCGAGGATCGGAGCACACCTACGTGTCGCAGTCTTCCTTTTTGTCAATCGGATGTCCGATTTCTCCCCGGAGAAAAGCCGTCGCGACGACAAACGGACGGGAAAGTCCGCTGTCCATTCGCGGACCGGATTCCTGGCGCCGAACGGGACAAAGATACGCACATTTGCAAAAGACAAGCGCGTTTTGCGGGGACAATTAGGTTGCCGCCTACGAAACCACGCTTTCGCGCACGGAACGATGACTGATCGTCCATTGTTACACGACGCGTCAAAGGGAACCGAAGATTCTTACATCACGCGAAACTGCAGTTACTTCTAAAAACAGATTCCCGAGTTCGCTGATCCAAATATCTTGTTTTACGTCACTCAGGGCACCCACGAGACTCGCCCGAGGGTTCTTCTTCTATACGAATCCGAATATGCTTAATGCTTGGAGAACGATGGGTTCAACGTTTGAAGAAGGTCGCGTCAACGTCAGTTTTCGACGTTCCTTGCCAAAACATTCGAAGCTGGACGCGTATCATTGGAAACTCGGCCAAAAGGAAGATCAGAGGGTATAAATTGTGAGCGATGGAATTCTAGGGGACATTGTTGAACGTAATCCCCGACAGGCTGTACGAGAGATCGCCAACCGAACGAATGTTAAGTCATTCTACGGCCGTTCGTCACTTGGCAAACACTGGGAAAGTAAAGAAGATGGATAAGTAGGCCCCACCATGAGAGTCGTGCTACGTTCAAGAACTCGGGTAAAGGACAGCGGGTCTCTGATTCTCCGGAGAAAAGAATAAAATCTACATTTGGAATGAATCCTTGCTGTTTATGGAGAAGAGAAAAAAAATAAATGTCATATGTAAATTGAAAGTAATTGAAACCAATGCTCCCATTGCAGAAAGAAAAAGGACGTACAAGTCGTATTTTGTTAAGCCATGGTTACTTTTTAGGCTGAACCTCTGAACAAAGGAGGGGGATGAATTTTGTACTGTCTTAATCGTAGAATGCAGTGAGAGTGTATTTTCGAAATTGATAAATGCGTAGTAATACCTACAGGTGTACAAAACAGTAGTGAAGCGTCCACTGCGCATGCCCAAACAGAATCTGGAAAACTGAGTACACATAAGGGGGCAACACCACTGTGACGGCCGGAAAAGTAAGCCATTTTTAAGAATTTTATTCAGGATTAATTTACAGTTTTCATAGAAAATTTTTATTACCTACCTTTAGCAGGCTGCCTTAAGAGGTTATACAAAAAATATAAATAGAAAAACATCCATAAATTTGAATATATTAATTAACCTTCTAGACCCCTCCACGCGAGCTGGTCGAATCTGTAACTATGGAACAGCTGTTCCGAAATCAAATTTCATTTTTTTTTTATAAACTATATGAGTGTAGTTTCCGTTGTGCGTACGGATTTTTTCATTGGAAACAAACTTTTTGAAATACGCTCGGTAAACTATCCATCTTATTCGCGGATCTTCTAAAGCACACCATTTTTACAAAAATAATTTGTTTAAGAAATCGGTACGCACAACGGAAACTACACTCATATAGTTTATAAAAAAAAAATGAAATTTGATTTCGGATCTGCTGTTCCATATTTACAGATTCGGCCAGCTCGCGTGGAAGGGTGTTTCTATTTTTTTTTGTATAGTCTCTTAAGACAACGTACTAAAGGTAAGTAATAAAATTTTTCGATGAAAACTGTACATTATGTCTGAAAAAAATTCTTAAAAATGATTTACTTTTCCGGCCGTCACAATGGTATTCTTCCTTAACCCTTAAACCCTATATCTACCCCGCAAACGCGAGACAGCCCCTGCGCAAGAGAACCCTGCGCAGCTGAGATGAAGAATTGATTAGAACGAATAAAACAGTTTTTTTTCTCTTCCTTTATATAGATTAATTATTATAGACTGCCTCTGGCTTACTTAGCTATATGCATCGTTGTAACTAAAGAGTACTCGCCGCTAAATAAATCAAACGAACTGTGTATAATAACCCGAAGCAGTCTCTACGACTAACTGAAAAAGATTTTCGACGAATACCTTCAGTAACAAAGCTAAAAGATGCGCAAATGAAACTGAAAATGACCACAGTAGTTCTTAAAAAATTCTCAAAATTTCATAAATTTCAAAAATCCCCAGGAAAACGTGAGACACCCCCTATGCGGAAATCCTCTTATCGTATTCAGCGACTACACACGCCGAACGCCTGACCGTACGCATGCGTCCGCAGCGCCCAAAGGATTAACGCTGAGCAGCGCGCGAGCGTTAACGCGCGGCCCTGTGCGCGTACACGCGGATGCATGCCGCGCATACGTAACGAGGAATCTCGTTTCGTTGCGTCTGGTGACCTTGGAAGCATGCGCTTCGAAAAGAGCAAAACCGACAAATAAACGCCTTCGTAATTTTAGATTCATGAAGTCCGAACGAGTTGTCCCCTCTCGGCCCCTCTTCCCACCGGCGCTCCACCCTTTATTTCTCCCGTTCCCTTCCACGGCACGACCCCCTCGTTCTTTGCACGCCGAGCAGCCGCGGCAAAAAGCGCGCTCACACGTGCGCCCGCGCGCCCCGCCATCTCTGACGACTTTTACAACCCGCGGACGCGTTAAAATTTGACACGCATTAACGACATTGTACGGGATCACTGTTTGAAACCCGCTGAGACAAATTCCGGGGGGCTGCAGTTCCTTCCGCACCGTTTTTTCATACTATTAACACATTTCCGGCCAGTGCACGGTTACGAATGCGATTTTGCATGAGGGAGACGATAGGCATGTAGTGGTAGTAGTGGTAGTAATGTGGTCCGTAGTGGATATTTGAAGATTTCGAAAATTGTTCTGGGGAAAGATAGGAATGTTATATTCTTTGTGCCGAAGTTCACTATTTTCTATAACTTGCAGTCTCTAAGTGGCAGATGCGAAGAGGTGGCAGTCGCTCTATAGTCAGAACGAAGTCACTGGTCGCTCAAGACCAGTGAGTGTCTATCCCCACCACCGCCTGACTACCCCCACACGCCTTCCCTCATCTCATCGCCACGCTCGCTGTATTTCGTTGATGGACAGTTTACTCATTTCCCCCAATAAAGGCAAATGAATTATTTACTCGAGACCGAGTTACAGTACTGTGTACGTACCATACACGTGACCCATTGTCGGAAGTTACAAGTTTCTACCATTTTGCGTTATCAAGCGGTATTTAGTTTCGTCACGCGTCTATTTTGATGTTGATCACTCTCGCATCAATGTATTGGCAGTAACGGGCCCGCGAGAGGTCGCGAGAGATGGCTGAGCGATATGAGTAAAAGTGTCAACGCCGAAACCGATTACAGTTGCGGTATGCATCGAGCGCAAACCACACCTAAGCGGTGGCCCGAGAAGTAATGCGAGCGGACAGCCTATTTTGTGTATCCTGCCGTGCCCTGTCCGGTCGCTATGATTCAATCGTTAATCAGATAGCATTATATTCGTGTCCTAATGAACGGTTATAAATCTGCGAGCGGATCTCACTTTCATCGTTCACCGATCACGTTACCCACAACCCGTGTCACTCTCGACATCAACCTTCAACGGACTCTCAAAGTGTTCACCGTCCCAACACCATTCCGCCTTCATATCGCTTCAGTAGTGTCTAAATTAGTCAAACAACTATTCTTGGTCGACCAACTGCTATTACAATTCGAAGTGCCTTTTAGACTATAAAGCAAAATCCTTTAGATCCGGATATACGATTAGTCATACTGCAATCATACTCGAAAAATTTCATTCTGCATCTTCGATTTGTATTTGCATAAAAAATTCTAGATTACACTAAAATTACTGAAACACCCTGTACATCTCGTCCGAGAGTAGGGTTCACCGTACTATCCATACGTAACGTTCAATCACGTCCCCTCAATTTGTCAGTTTTCTCCAGATAACGCTTATAACGCCAATTTCTCAGGGACCGTAGATAAAGTTTCCGAGATAGGAAAAAAGAAGACGTAACGCGTTGAGGTTATGTCCACTGCACGGATCTGACGCGGGGTCACGGCTCGTTGGACGCGATCGTCGAAACGGTGGAAACGAACGTGAAACGAGACAAAAAAACGCGAAAGAGCTCCAGGCACGAGGATCGACGGTCGCCGAAGGGGGATGGCGGGGGGGGGGGGGCAGAGAGTACCGTCGCGGAGGTGGTGGTAGTGAGTCGTTTTGTGTCTGCAGCCCGTCTAAATATACGCGGTCCTCTCCTCGGCAATGCAGCCTTTCTCGCGAGCGCGCAAGAGAGAGATGCAGGCCCGTTCTAACGGCTATCCTCGGCTTTAGAGAAATCTTTGTGCGCACGGAAAAGCGAACCGAGCGGCACAAGGGGGCCGGTACCTCGCGATCATCCACATAACGCCTCCAAAATTTGTTAAACGTTACGAAACGTGCACGTGCAATTATTGCGTTTGCAATGGTGGGTCGGTTGAGCGATCCGCGTGCACGTTGCCGCGGGGACGGGATTTCTTAAAATAAACAAGCACGAGATATCGTGTTTCCGAAGTATTCGGGCAAGTCAAAACACCGCGGGACACTTCTGTTTATCATATCGCAGGCGCTGTTGCGAATAATTTCGATCACGGTGGCGAACAATCCGTAGGCGACACCGCGTGTAGTTTGAACCGTTGATCCCGTTGAAGTAAGGAATTTTGTACTAATTGCCTTTGTTTCTTGGTAATCCGCTTTAATTAAGGATATTTTTGTAAGTTTAGTGGGAATTTAATGGAATGTGTTTCTGAGTTATGTAGTAGGGTAAAGGGGTGGGAGTAGACCAATTGGCTACTAAGATTAGCGAATGCTTGTGAATGTTATAAGAGTTACATAGGAACTTTATTAAATAAGTGTCTTTCTTCTGTATTTGCCCTAGGTGTAACTTTTAACTAAACTGAAAGTTAACCTACAAAGCTTTCACTTCTTAGATTCTGTCATATCGTTCAGTATTTTGGATCACCCTATATGTGAATACCCATTTAAACTCACCTCTATACAGACGAAGTATCAATCTTATGCCGAAGGTTGATATTCTTATAATCAACTAGTTCTCGCTTAAACAAAAATACTCGCGAGACGTTCAAACCCATCACTACTTTCACCAAATGGTACTCAATTCTTAACACCCAACCTACCACCTAAAGAAACGAGTGAGACGGGAGTTCCTAACGTTAGGACGACCAATGGGGATCTCGAGTCGATCCTTTTTGGAAGCCCACTGTAGATCACCGTCGCGAAATCTCCAGTGTCCAAATCTCAGCCTGACAGTGTTATTTCAGACCGTTTCAAAAGCCCCGCTAAATCCACCCGCGGCCCTGTCTGTCCGTAGTTCGTCGTTCCATAGATTCGCGAGTCTACCACCGTTCGCCTTTTATTTTTATAGTTCTTCAAAGGGTCCGGGTGTCGGCGCGGAAAGCAAAGCGACCAAAACTCGTAAATCGAGGGCCGCGTCACCGGACGGAACTCACGCGACTCCGCACATACGATCCTTTGAGGTGTGCGCCGTGAGTCGCGCATTTCTCGCTGTATAAATTCTTCGTAGCCCGAGCCAAGCGAATATAGATGTCTATATATTTGTCATGCGATTAACCGTACCGCCGTGATGCGGGGCAACGTGATTAACATCTGCCGCCACGTGAGCGTTGAGACGAGGAAAGGCGAACGAATGCAACTAAAAGTGGAGGGAGATTTTTCGCTACGTCCCCCCTCCCTGACTCGCATACTAATTTAACTTTTAAATAATTTGACGTTATTAAGATAGAATCATTTTTCTAGCAAGGAGGCTCCACTGTCTGGATTCCTGGGGTCAAAAACAAGGATTCGAAGATGATCCTTGACTGTATGTACAGTTGTCAATTGTTTTTATATTGTAATTTAATGTTGCAAATTAAAATACAGGTTATAATATAAAAACAATTGAACTAGTGTTCAATTTGTTATGGTAAAAAGTTTCAGTGTAAAAATTGTTATGGTAGTGGTGACAAGCTGATGTAATTTAATGTTGCAAATCAAAATACAGGTTATATCAGCTTGTCACCACTACCATAACAATTTTTACTATATTTAATTATTCTGAGGTCTTCGCCAAACCACGCACCCCCCTGTACCCGTAGCCCGCACCCCTCGAACCTCACCACGAAAAGGTTTACCGCTACCCTTTAACCTTTAGAGGGCCGGGATTTTTTCATTGAAATTGTAAATTTTATTTACTTAAAATTTATGCATATATACGACCAAAATGGCCGGCAAAGTATCCAAATTGTTAGGTGGCCACTGTCGTGGCCAGCCCGGCCCTCTAAAGGTTAAAACATCGCCCTTTCTTCCTGTCCCGTCTGCCGTAACGTATACATACCGTCACCGCGACGTTAGACGGATCAGGCTAAGCGCGTGAAGCGGAGCGTGCACGCGCGACCGACAGGACAAAGCCGGTAATCCGATTTTCAATTTGTTACATCAAGCCTTATTTGCGTTTCTCTACGGTCCGCCGCGCGCGCCCGACCGGATAATCTTTGTACCCGCGCGATATTACGTGTGTGTTCGATAGCCCGTGCGCACCGACGGCGACGATGATGGCGCGATGTAAATTCTATTAGGTCCGTTTCGATCCCATTGTGCGGCTGTGTGCGTTGTGTTGTATTCGAATCCAATAATAGAGCGCGGTCGAATAAACAGGGCACGGCTCGTCCTTGATATATCGACCTCCTTACGAAAGCTCGGACGTATTTTTAATTCTCGAAATCACTTGACCGGCAAACGACTGTTTTCTCGGCTCGCAGCGCCGCGCGCGCGTGTACGTGTGACTCTGTGCCCCTCCATCTCTCTCCAACCGGCACGAATAAACGGTCCCGCACGTAATACATGGGTGGTCATTCGATTCGTCTAGCGACGCGTCTGGGATATTTTTTGCCGCTCGATATTCTCGGTTCAGTGCTTCATTTTTACCCGATGCGACGTGTCTCGTGTTCTAGAACGATTCCGTTTCACCTTTCTCAATCCTCGCGCAGTGCTGCGCCTTTCCTGATTCACACGTAGCACTACCGCGAGGGTTCAGTGCCGCCAGCGCGTGTGGCAACTGTCGTTTCCCGGTTTTGGAATCAAATCTCGCGCGTAGCAGGGAGTTGTGGTGGGGGGTGACTGATGTGCGATGGCTCCGAGCGGTGAAATTCTTCGACCCGACTATAAGCAAGCGATGAGCCGTCGGCAATGACACCGTGGAGCATCACGCGGCCAGCGTCATCGCTCCGCGGCAGCAAGCCTCGTGATTTACCTACTTAAAACGCGTATTGGCTTACTAAACTTCTTTAATGCACAACGGCCGCGTTGTCTTCGTGGCTGCGGCCAATTAGCCGCGAATCATGCGGCGGGAATCGCGGTGAGCATGCATGGAAACAGGACGGCACGGGGGCAACGGGGGAAACGAGAGACGGAGAGGGAAAGCAACTGCGCTGCACGTGAATAAGATCCATTTACCACGGCGAGACCTTAAGCAACCTTTAAGCACGCGCTACGGGGTTATTCCCTCGACCCGCGAACTTCGAAAGAAACGGGGATCGGTGCTTTCTTTCTATGTACGATTGTCGTGCCAAAGTTGGGCGTAGTTATTTGGTGTTAGGTTTAACTCTCTCACAGCGGATGCTGGGTCCATTTTTTACCCACGCGCACTATTCGTAACGAGTCTAAATGGAATTAAATTTGACTTCATTTAAAAGTGGATTTCACTTTTGTATTAGATTAATTTAATCGAAGGATTTCAATTGAAGTGAAATTGAATTTTAATTGATGGGGTAAAATTTAATTTGATTTTTGTGTTGTGTTGGGTTAAAATTGGAGGTTACTTATATATATGTCATTTATCGCTTATTAGCGTCAGTAGGTTAAGATAGTAAAGTTTTTCTGTCATAATAAGTTTAATATCTACTATGAAAGCTTATGGGTCAAAGTGGACCTCATATACACTGCCGACTCTTAAGCTATCTGCGGACACTAACCGATTTAAAGAATGGTAATATTCTGATGCCCATACAGCGCCCAAGGAGAGTAAAAACGTAGAAGATTTACGACCTCTTTACACTAACTGTCACACAGATTCGATGTTCCGCATAAATACCATATTATAACAAAAAATGAAACGATTCTGACGGAAGTTGCTGAGCAGGAGACACCTTCACGAGCGGAGAGACACAGAGGAAACTTCAAGGTGACCCTCGTGTCTCTTTTTCCCTCGTGGAATGCCACTTTTTTCTACCCCGAGAGTAATAACAGCGGTCGAAACGAGCCGAGCAAGCCATAATGAAAGTCATCAAGGCCACGGAAGCTCGTAAATCGATGGGCAAATTAACGCTCGTCGTGTTCCATTCGGCAGTAATAATATCTACGTAGGCGGTCAAAGGTCATCGAGCTCCGCTCCACAGTGTAAACTCTGTGGGAGTGGGGATGAACTAGATTGGAGGTTTGGAAGGTGATCTAGTATCGGGGCACTGGGCCTCCCATGGAGTTCTTCGTTTCTCACTCGCTCCTTTGTACTCTTTAAGAACTTTACTATTGTTCTATCCATAAATATCACAGTAATAACACTGAGCCATCAAAAAGTAGTCACTTTTAAATACTCCATATACTAACGGACACTAGTAACAGTAATATAAATGAACTGTCACTCGCAGTATCTAATACTGAGGATATAAATTGCAACTCATACGAAACACGAATTATTATCTTGCCCCAATTCCACTAACCTTCATCCGCGAGCTTATATCAACTGGACATTTTTTGTCCATTTATATGATTAGTGGCCTTAAATTCATCGACCTCTTTCCAAGATCTTCTTGTGTAAAGCAGCGTATTAGAAGCAAGAGCGAGAACACAGTAGTAGAGGCACAGTGGTCGTTCAAAAACTGTGTCGTACGGATTCGTGCGACGCAAGGACGCCCTGTGCTCGAAGAGGCTAATTATCCATTTCGCGAGTGTATTTATTCCTGATAAATTCTCGATTAACAACCGTCACCGGTGCCCCGGGGCGTTGTTCAGGTAGGTCTTACACCAACACAGGACTGTTGGGTCCATGGTCTCCACGATCCTCGCCCGTGTATCCCCAGTACTCGTGTGAGGTCGTGGCGGGCGCATTAAGTCCCGTCGCGGACCAAGACTCGTCTCGCCGTCCAGCGTCGCCAAACCGGCAATAAAGACTAATTGAGATTAGCGCCGGGCGTGCTACGTTAAGCAGGTGTGCCCTGGGGGGAAAAAGAAAGCAGCGGAGATGCGAACCGGGAAAAGGAAGAGGCTGCGCGAGAGACCGCTGCAAGACGATGACACGTTACCTCGAGCTCGAAACGAGCGCCAACGGGGCAAGGAGAAGGTAATTGCGAAAAGCGCGTGGAATTAGTGGTGATGAGCTAAACATGTTTATTGCAGAAGTTGTATTGAATTTGAAAACTTGGTGTTTGGGGCTTGAGAACTGAAATCTTCGAATCTGGAATTTGGAAATTTAAAAACTTGGAATTTGCAATTTTGCAATTTAAAATCTTGGAATCTGAAGTTTCGAAATTTAAAAAATTGAAATCTGTAATTGGGAAATTTAATATCTTAGAAGCTGAAACCTGAAATCTAGAATTTTGAACCTTGAAATATGAAATCAGAACATTTGAAACCTTCAAATTTTGAACCCCCAATCCCAATGCCAGAAATCTGAAAATCCTGAACTTGTCACTTAAAATTCCATCCATTTTTACACATTAAGCTCACCAAATAAGCTGCTTAAAGAGCGAAGCAAAAACTTCCACTTCACCTCGTACTAAAATAAAAAACTTTTACCACACAAATGGTCTTCGAGTCTTTTCCCCCGATTCCAATAACAGCCACCCGCATTGAAAATTTCCTAGATCAACATAAACGCCAACACTGGGTTCCCTGACAATCTTAATATTTCACCTTTCAGGTTTATGGCACCCAATAGAACCATCAATCTTCAAATATTTCCTTGCCTATTGTCTCGAAAGGCTGCCCACCGCCCAGCAGTTACCCACAACAGGCATTCGCGCGATACCGAATAAGCAGACCCACAGCGGCCTCAGAGCCCTAAAAATCCTGCGCGCGCGCGTGTCTGCGACCTGAAGGCGGCTGGGTAATCCAAACACGGAAATTATCAGGGCCGACAGGTAGTCTCGCGTACTTAACCTCACGGCCACCAGAAATCAATCAAGGTAGGTCGGGCAGGTACGCACAGGTGCTGTGTACCAGCTGGGTCTGTTGGTCCTGGGGATTTCCCAACCCATCCCTCGGGCCGGGGACTAACCACCGACGAGACAACAGTTTAAGGCTAATCCACTTTTATTCGCTCTATTGAAATGAAAATTCTCTAAATGAAGCTAAAGTCCCGTGGAAACATCAGGTTTCTCTTCAGAGTACGTAGAGTTAGGGCAACAGTTGCAGTACCGAGCAATAGTGAGGTTTGCGGGCGGAGTCAGAGGAGGAGTGGGGGAAAGGAGTCTGTGGGAAGTGTTCAGTTATCCACTGTACTTTGTATATGTAATAGAATAGAAATATACAGTGGCGTGCATAAGTATTCGGCCACCCTTTAAAATCGCATAACTTTTTTAAAATTCATCCAAACGACTGGAGTTTTTTTGAGAAGCTAGAGGGATTAGTTTGCTAAATGACGTGATTCGTCGTTTTGAAAAAAAATGCACTTGGTCGGAATAGCAAAAAGAAATAATAAAGGTCGCTTTTTAAACTTTTTTTTGTGAGCCTGTTATGAAAATTCCAAAAACTCGTTTATAGATTAAAGTATGTTATAGGTTAACGATGCACTGAGCTATGAACGCTTAAAGATCGCAGAATACGATTGAAAATCGCTGATTTCGGGAATTTCGCTGGTGTTCGTAATAAAATTGATGTAATTAATAAAAAGCAGCGTAATGAAAAGTATTCTGGGATTAAGAACCCCCATAAGAGGTATCTCGGAATAAGAAGGCTTCGGAGGTTCGACTTTGGTGGAGTTGGTTAGGCGGCTATCCAGTACGCAAGAGAATCCGCAAGATCGTGGGTTCGAATCCCATCGCCCCCAAGATGTTTTTTCCGTGGCTCCCGAAACACATACGAATTACAGAACCTATTCCTACAGATAATTCTACTATTATAGTATGTCCTATTCCTAAAGTCCTATACCACCTAAAAAACCTCTACCCGATTGACGAGCAAAAATAAGAGTTGGAACATGAAAGACTAAAGTAACTCACAAAATTCCTTTACGTTTGAAAATTCTCATTTCCCTGTATAGAGACGATAATAAATCTGTCAAAAATAATCGAAATGGACCCTGCACTCGCCAAAAAACCCCACGTAAGTTAAAAAATTCTATTTGGAACTTTTAAAATATACGAACATAGGTACCTAAGTGAAAATTCCAGCTTCACAAGCAAAGATCCACGAACCACGAGTCGCGAGAATTTGGTGTAAAGCAAACAGGTTGAACCCAGGCGTCGCCGACAACGGATCGGCGAATTAGCTACGCGGCGAGAGAGATATCCGTTTGCTCCCGTTTTTATTGTTACGCGATAAACGGCTCAAGCGTTGCATTGTGATGTCACCGGCGATAAAACGGTATCTGGGCACTCGACTCCTGCAGAAAAATCAACAGCGATGCTTTCGTGCTCCATTTTCGAGGCGCTCGGACGGAGCGCCGGTTTTCGAGACGGGGGCATCTTTCGAGGGAGCACACCGGCGACGCTAGATAAGGCGATAATCGAAGAACAGGTATGCGAGACGGGAGCAAGGTAGCTCGAGGAGTCGGCAGAAAGAGAGAAGCAGGGCAGAAGCAGCGACAGACGATACTGGACACTGCTAGATCCTTATAAAGCAGAAGAACCAACCGCTTAGATCTCTCCTCGCGACCGTCCGCGAGCTTTCTGCAGCGGGTCGCCACGAGCGGCACGAATTGCGCGTAAAATGGTCGCACGAAACTTACAGGCAAAAATTTCATTGATCTTCGAGGATTACTACTAGAAAAATTATAGACTATGGCCACGATAGACTATTTTAAATATTCGGGTCAATACTGATTCATTTTGAAGGACTCATAGGATAACTGCGAAAAGGAGAAGGTAGTTCTGATATTTCTATTGATATTTTACGTACAATAATTCAGGTAGCAAGTGTGGAGAACGCCGACAGGCGTTCAATGAGTATGCTTAAGGAATAGGATTGTACGATTTTCGCACGCAACCTGTGCTAAGGGTTTCAATCTTGGAGCTTGAAGTATTAAATGTCAGGTGCTGCATATGTATATCTATTAGGGGTAAATTTTAACTACCCCTCGACAATTTGGATGACTTCGAACATCTGCTGTTTTTATATTTTGAATGAACCTTATTTTCTAATTCTCTTCGAATATAAACCTCGAAACACGTGACTAAAACTTTTAACTCAGAACTGCATTTCCTATTAGATCCAAAGCAACTGCACCTTTATTTAAAATACACCCTATACATTGTAAGTCCGGGAGAGTTCGATCACTTTTTGGAAAAGAAATTGTAGCATCGTTGTTTTTCACATTTTTGTCGTTTTATGCACATTAAAGCAAAGCCCAAGCAATTTAGAGTATATATAAATTATAGTGTGCCATAATTTCAAATATTTATTTTCATTTTCAACGAAAAACATTGGCACTGCAACTGGTCGGTCTCACTCGCATGTCGGGGTTAGACCATCCACCCACTACGGGTAATCACAGGAGCGATCGACCGCCTTATCAAAAAAAAATTAAAAACGAATACATACGTATTGTTGGTGTTACACTGTAGTTATATGCATATTATATCCCCAATATCGGAAGAGTGTAAATAAACTTACCTATTTTTCAAATATCACCAGCACTGTAACTTGGCCTAAAAACTTTCAGCCTCGCATAAAGTCTTAACTGTATCTTATAAATCAAATATGGATTTGTGACAATGGTCAATGTGAGATAATACACAAGCGCCTTCATTTCTTTTGTGTGAATGACACACAGTGCCCTATCTTGCGTCAGTCTTGAAATATCAACACTGGCCGGACTCTCCCGGTGGTCGAACTCTCCCGGACTTACCCTATGATCCAGAAATGTGTATCCGTATTTTTCCCTCTTTCAACAGAGGCGAGGAAAATTCATATCGTCGAAGCTCAGCTGCAGAATCGCGAGCGACAGAAGTTTTGGATCGGGGACGGGGGAAGACGTTGCTCATCGGTTTGTTAGGAATTAACGCCACGTATCCACGAGGCGACCTTGTCCTACGTACCGTCGATCAAGCCTCGAGATACGCTTCACAATCGAAACTACAAAAACATTGCGCAATTATGCGGCGAACGTCATATAACAACAGAGTACCGCAATCGTGTATTTATTATCTTAAGGGGCGCGAGGATCCACCATTGTTTACCGAGCATTTGGACCATTTACATACTTGAACGCTACGACCTCTAGAAAACCGATCCTCGCATCACTCTGAACGTTTTATTCCGAAGTCACCGTTCGCTTTCGATGTTCTCTCCAAAGTTTATGTGAAGAAAAATAGTCAGGTGTTTATCTGTGAATGGCTCAAGTAAAGTGAAATATAATTTGTCAGTGGATTTCAGCGCTAATTTTCAGTGAATAATAGTCTATGGGTGAGAGTTCAATTGTTAATGGTTATAAAGATATGAATTTTTTAGAGTTCGTGTTTATGAATAACATACGTCAGAGTTGGCATGCCTACTTAGTAATCATTATCAATTATTAATCATGGAGCTAAATACGCATGCATGAGCCTAAGAATAAGATTCTATTACTTAAGGCTAAAGTGCTATTGAGATAGTATTCTGCGAGCCGTGATACCAAAATGTGGTCTACCAAAACACACATACAAATTAAAAACCAATACACATATAAATAACCTCATATAAAGGGATTTAACCTTGAGAGGGCTGAGCTGGCCACTATAGTGACCGCCTAAGAATTTGGATACTTTGCCGGCCATTCTGATGATATATATGCACCAATTTTAAGTAAATAAAATTTACAATTTCAATGAAAAAATCCCGGCCCTCTAAAGGTTAAAACCTTATCTAAATCTAATAATAAGTTCAAACTTCTTGCAACTCGCCAATACGACTTTTAGTATCTGAGATATATCAATAAACTGTTGAATGGCGTTGTTTACTTGGCATTAGCACTAGAATCCTCTATCGAAGTGCTTCACATTTTGCTGAGACATTTTATATTTTCTAAAACCATCCTACAAGTGATTAGTAATTTCTAACGTTACTTGTAAATTGAGAGGAAAGGTGAAAATAGTAAAAATATTTTAATTCGTGTGATGCAACGTGTCAGTACAACTTTCGCTCTCGTTTCGTCTATTTTCCGTCTCACGGAACCACGATCTGCGGTAATAAGTAAATCACTGAACGTCCAAGAAAGCTTATTTAGACTCAGAGCACATCTACTCTGAGTAGTCTCAATGGCGAACGAGCTGAATATTTATCGGCTGTTTGATTTCATTGTTCACGACGCTATATTCCTTTGGATTCGTCATGCTATTGAATCATCTCGATTTCTCTCCATTGAAATACATACATTCAGAAGCTTTTCGATTCTTCATAAAAAATGGGAGGGTAGAATTTTGAATATCTAACTTCTTGTTGGGGCAGAACAGTAGATTATAATGTCACGGTGGATTTAGGTTAGGTATTCAGAATTAATTAGCAGGTTTCATTAGATATCGTTGATGTGTATGGCCTATTTGGTCACTGATCGAAGATTTCATTCGTAAACCTCGATTTTAGTATAATTGATTCGATGGCTTAATAAGCCCAGGTGTACCAAGCAATAGTTAGGTCTCTCTAACAATAAGACGGAAACTCGACCACCAAATTTTCCATCCAATCACCACAATTTTCAGTTACAAACACAATTTTCACAAACGGCCCGGAAGCTGTTCAACTAGAACGTAAACCGCTCGGTATGTGGGTGCAGTTAAACGGGTTATCGGGTCTTCAGATACACAGCGGAACTGGAACGAAACGACGCGGTTTTCCGCGTCGACGGGAAGAACATTACGCATTCTCACATCCCCTGACGCAATCGCCTTCACTTTCGATCTCTATACGCCGGAAATTTCACACGTCCTTCAAATATCAGCACTTTAAATTCCCTTTCATACGACACGAGACGTGCGAACTCCCTCTACGTTGTGAACTTTCCACGCCCCGTGTAGCCCACGTGGAAACGCCACCTAACGCGATTCGTATATCACTTTTATGTATTCCCTCCAAAGAGTAACAACGCCGCGTTGAACGCAGGTTAGAGTTTCTGCGATTTTAACGACCGTCGGCAACGCGTTGGAAACGTAGCCAAACTGATGATGCGTACCTGTTCCGTTAATTCTTTGCTCAGTGTCGATGTGTCTGGCGGACGAGCGCATAGAACGCGGAGAGAGGCGAGCGAGAAATAGATTAGAATTCGGCGTGAAGCGCAGTCGTACTGCGCAGCGACGCGCACGCGTGCGCGGCGAATTTTTGCCGCGAACCGAGCATTTCCTTCGAATCCGGGGAACCTGTTAGCTTCCCCTCGTCGATTTAATTGGCCGCCACTTATGATTTCTGTCTCGCCTCTGTTTTTATTCATTCCTTTTCGGCGTTCCTCCATTAAATTGATTACCAGACGCTGAATTCGATACCTCATTCGCCTGGTAACACGATCGTTCTTAAAGGTATTACGCTACGTAATCTAGAAGCAACTGTAATTAATCCCCCCGGCTATATAACCGCATTCCCTCTCGAAACATTTTTCCTCAAATTGTTTAGTGCCAAGCGACTGCTTTGTAAGGATAAATCAACAACGATCTCGCTGTATTTATTTAAACGCTGATTGCACGTAAATGTAGACTCAAGGCTGATTCATCAAAATATTGTAACAGAATTATTGTCGAATATGATATTTACTTAACTAATTTGTTTACATAATCCAAATGAGTTTATCTTATTGTGCATTTTTTTTATCAATGACAACATTGTTATTTTACCTTTCATGTTTCATAATTCTGCTATTATTTGTTAATAAAGTATTTTAAGCTCCATCAATATTTTGTTATTTTCTTTATAAAATACACCGATATAGTTCGATTCAGAATACCCATCGTACTGCATGCTGGAATCGAGTACAGTTCATTGAAACGAATACGGAACTCGAAAGACTTGGAGGCTCTCAAAGTATCGTCGCTCGCGGTAGCATTGCGCAGAAACGCGACTACAATACACACATCCATTAACTCGTTCCACCATCTGGGTCAGTGCGAGGTGTTTAAGAACCGGTACATTAACTTCCTGCCGCGTCGCGACATCCACGAACAGTCGTCGTTTACCTCTTTGGCGTTAACTTCTTCAAAACTAAATTTCCCAATATTCCTTCCTTCCAAAAAAACCCAAAACAATCATTCCGATCCAAGCGTTCCACCAACTACATAATTTTGTCCAACAAAATTGAGAAAATTTCTCATCCGTAACCTATCCCCAACATCTCACCACTGCCCACATGCCGCGTGCGGAAACCGTAGAATGACATTAGTCAGCGGCGTTCGCCGAACGCCGATAGGGCGTTCAACGCACGCGCCCGCTGCCCAAATCCACCCGAGGTATTACCGCCATAACCAAACGAGCTGCTCGCTCTCTAGCCGCATTTAAACGTGCTGAACCTCGTGCCAATGACTCGGAGGAGATTCCCCGAGTTCTTTTAAGTACAAACGAGACTAGGAATGCGCTCGTGTGCGTGTCACCGCGGCACCGATTCAAACCGTACAATCAGCAGCCCGATTCCCGCCTTTTTCGTGTGTCGCACACCGTTACGTAAAAGTACCGCGCGATATCGAAGCCCGGTATTTTCGAGCGTTCCCTAACCTTTAAAGGGAAAGAAACTGCCAGCGTTCCGCGGCGAAACCGCGGGACGCTGACCACCGCCGAGTTCACCGTCGCTTCCCGTCGACGTGGATTGGAGCGTCGTCGAACGACGGCGTTCGACCACCGTACGCGCGTGGCCCGACGAAAAACGAGGAGAGGTTGAGTATACGTGAGGTCGGGGAACAATGGCGACTTACCGGCGGCGCGATGAGGTCTCCTCGCCCAATCGTCTTCGATCAAGGGTGCCACCCTGCGGGCACGTACGCTGGACGGGCAGGTAACGGCGATAAGCAGGATCGACAACAGCAGACCACCGTAGCAATGCATTTTCGTCGGATTCTTCGGATAGTCCCTTATACGCGTACACTCTCTCTCTCTCTCTCTCTCTCTCTCTCTCTTTCTCTCTCGCGCACACGCACCTTCTATTTCGCTGTCTCGTCCCTGGGCACTCGCGCACGGGTGCTTCTCAAACGCATATAGCGTCTTTCCCTTCGTCTCGCTTCCACTCTTCCGTTCCTCTCTCTCCCTGTCTTCCTCTCCCACTTGTACACTTCTATTTCTATCTCTCTTTCTCTCTTTGTCCTTCTCCTCCGCACACCCACCGTCCCAGTGTCTCGCTCTGTCTCTCTCTATCTTGCTTATTCCGCGCGCGTCTCCTTTCTGTCCGTCTATCTCTCTCCGTTGTCGGAGCCGCGGCACTGGTCTATTAACGACCGTTCACTGCACACAAAACTTTTCTGCACTGTTACGGGCCACTGTTACCGCTCCCGCGGCGGGCACCTCGTATTCTTTCTCGAAACACCGACGGGGAGAAACGGCTCCACCTCCAGTTCCGGGCCACGGTATTACGAAGACGTCAGGGGGCCGACGGTGACCGCGGAGAGCCGACGACGGGCACCGATACGCGCGAGGGTCGCGAACGCGTGCGATAATGATTGGAAACAATCAGCGGGCCGGTAGAGACCGCGGCTGGCTGGCCGCAATATTTGCCGCAGATAACGCGGCGGCCTGAGTGTCGTGCACCGTTCGAAACACGTTCGACAAGCGCATCCGACGTGTCTTAATAGGCTATAGGTGCACGCGTGATCCTTAATTCTTTCTCTTTCTCTCAGCAAGTCTCTCCCCCTACCCCCCGCCCCTCTTCTATTCGCTGTTCGTTACTCTTCTCGCTCGCTCCTTTTTTCTCACTTTTCACCGTGCCCAGAGTGTTGCTCGTACGCGGACTATATCCCCCGCGCTCCTCCGTTCCCCCCCTCGCGGGTCGCTCGTCGTCGCCCGTTCCGTGTTACTGCGCGCGCGTTTTATAAGGCGGTACACAACGAGCGACGAGTTTCGTTCGACCAGAGGGACACGAGCACCTTGGCACCTCTCCGTCCTCTTCTCTCTGTCACTGTCTTCCGCGGACCCGATCCGGCTGCCTTCTCTCTTCTCGCCGGTGGAGCACGCCGGGCGTTGCGCATCTGACGCGACCGACGGCGCGTGGTGGACCCCGCGGCTCTCCGCGAATTCAACGAGTCGCCGACGGACGAGCACCGGACAGTTGGTCGTTTGGTTGTTCGCCGGCAGGCGAAGATAGAGGGATCACGGACGATACCGAATCCCGTGGTTCGTTGGATCTTGCATCGCGCTTGCGCGCGCGCGTGTACCGTTCCGTTCGGCTCGTACGGGTGACGCAAAGAGACTGATGACCGATTGCTTCGAGCTCGTGTCAAATCGATCATCAATGATACCGAGTCCCGTGGCTCGTCGAGGCTGGCATCGCGCATGCGTGTCGATTTCCTCCCCGGTGCAACGATCCTGCGCTTCTACTGTCCCCAAATACGGCTTTCTTCCCTCTTGATAGCGATTTACGATTACCGGGGTTGGCACTGAAATCCTTTCTCACCGTTTATGCGCCGCTTCTCGCCGGCCTCTATCCACGCGAACCAGCGGGCCAGCGTGCGTCTGACACGGTCCGCGCGTGACTGCCGTGACTGACTGGCCGATCGCGAGTGACTGACTGGTGGGAAGCTGTTACTCGACTCGCTCTCTGCGCTCGTGCCGCCACTGAATCTGATGTATTTGATCATCGGGCACCGTCTGCTCGCGGCTGCCCCGCTCGAAAAAGCCTCCGCTTTGGCGCTTGCGCCACCGACGGATCGCTCGCTTTTTCGCTTTCGTACCGGCGCGCCTTCGTCACCTGCGCACGCGCTGTTACATATATATACGCACCGCTAGCACGCTAATGCGCGCGCACGAAAGACGAGACAGGGGCACACACCGCACGTCTTTGGCCGCGGGAGCGTCGCTCTGTCTGGCGCACGCCACCGCGCTATTAACGGCTCGTCTCCTCTTCCTTTCCAATAGTTTCCGAGCCACGTGACGCGTGTCCGACGGTCCGGTACGAAAATCAACGCCGATCGCTCGCGATAATCGCGGCCGCGTTATCTGCGCGCGGAATGAAGGCCGATCTTATCGTTTCCCTCTTTTACTCTGCCGATCTCGGTCGCTCGATCACGGGAACGCGGTTCCCAGGCTGCTCCCCCGTTGAACTCTGCCTCGCGACTAGTCCGTGTCACGAAGCGAGCTGACTTGATAGCGCGAGGTTTCGTGTCTCTCCATGCGAGTCTGCCCGCGGACCGGGAAGCATGCCGCGGTGCAGCGAAACGGGACCACGGCTCGCGGAGGTTGCCGATCGACTGGGGCCCCTCCGTTCGAAATGCGCTAGACGGAAAGCGAAAGAGACACGTTACGCCGATGTAGCCGACGATGACAACTGTCCGCAGGCCGGTCGAGACCGTCGCTTTTATGGGGATAGCCGACCACGCTGCCGCGCCGGGGCCTGTGCCTCCTACTACGTGCGCCCATCCCTGCGTGTGTCCGTGCGTGTGCGTTTATGCCCGTGCCCGATGTACCGCGTTATCGTGCAAGTGCGCGCTCGCTCTCTCTCTCTCTCTCTCTCTCTCTCTCTCTTGCGCGCGCGCGCGTGCACGCACGCCTCCTTTACGTCCCTGTGCCGCGGACCCGTGCAAATGGGAATAGCGCGCGTCCCCGTCCTAGACTCTCCTCCGAGGGTCGAGATGAAGGTACAGGCGGGCAAAAGAAGGCGACAGAACGCGACGGGGTTAAACCGAGAGAACTCGTGTCGCCCGGTGTACGATACCTCGATCGCGGTGGGTGTCGCGAATGACTGTGCCGTCTCCAAGAGGTGTGCGAGAGCGCGCCGCGCGTGTGGGTGCTCCCCCCACCACGCGCACCACCACTATCGCGATTCCCACCACCATCAAGCCGGCACACCACCACCACCGCCCCCACCACTGGCGTCGCGTTTAGCGTGCACAGAACAGTGCGAGCGGCGAAATACACCGGTAGCGAGGATCGGTGAGCGTCAAACGTAACTTCTTGTTAGCTCTTCGTCGTCTCAGCTGCATTTGTTTCCTCGGTTCTATCGCTGTTTTTGGAACGCACGATGCTTCTTGTTTATCGAATTTGAATTTTAGGTGCCGTTTTGAAACGTAATGAGATGATGAATTCAAGTTCGACGTTGGAAGAATTTAGTATTAGGAGATTAGGAGAAAGTGCGGAACCAGATTGAAGACATTTTGATTAAGTATTTGAAGTTTCGGAAAAGTTACATGGTTTTGGTGTTTCGTGAGAGCAACGTTTTTCAATTGAATTTTGTCATTAAAATTTGGGGGAACTCCCAATTTGAATAATTTTTTTTTAGATACAATGCACCGACGACGCCGTTTCCAATTTTGCAGTCAGGTGTATGTTTCTCGTTGAATAATTTACACATTTTTTTAAAATATATAAATTTTATTAAGTACCGAATCACATCTCGTAAGCACCAATAAATTTATTGGTAAGAATATTATATTTTTTTATGGCGTTATGGATACCACCTAGTACCCGAATATTTTTTGTCGTCTTCCATTTTCTCGCCTACTTAAACCTACACTCCACCTCGTCATTCAGCGAGAAAAGGGTCCGCTAGCGAGGAGAGCGGTTGCAAATCGGTGGTGAGCGACGCGGAAGGTGGCGCTCGTAGATGCGCAACTCGGAATGCGTGTGCAGTAGATGGGAGCGGATACAGCGAACTCGTAAATTGAATAGGGCGCGAAGATGGGGATACGATGGGTCTCTGGACACGAAATTCCAGGGCCGTGGTCGTGTAATCTTGGGTGACCAAGTTCGATCAGAACCAATGCTCGATAAAGTACAAGAATTCGACCAGGATCGAGCAAAAAAAAGCGAATTTGTTGGTGAAGGAAAATTCACACTTTCTCCTTTACTATATAACCTAATGCGATACAAACAAAAATACACACGACACGTTCAATCCCATCGCTATTTTTGTCAAATACTGTCGCAGTGTCCAAATGATCAGTCAAATAAAGGGGTGGGAGTAGGCTCCTTGTTAGAACGAGTAGTGGAGGTCTACCCCAGTCGAATATTTCTTTGCACCCACTGTAGCATGCCTATGTAACAGTAGCAAATATTTCTGGTTAAAGTCTGACCCACAGTGGCCAAATCCGGATCACTAGAACAAATGAAATATAATCACATGTCTCCGTGTTTTTCATAAATAAACGCTGCAAAAATATCCTTACTACTTAGCTCCATTTTTTACATTACAATGATGGTCGCAAGATTGCCAAATTTTAAGGTCAATAAGAAGTTTACGCTTTCGTTTTTTAACCATTTTATACTTAGGGAACATAGGGCATTAATGTGTACTAATTCTTCCAAATATTATATTTGTAACATAAACCTACTTATTACCCAAAGATAAAATTTGCAATATTGTGTGATAAAACTAAAAATCTGGAGAGACTAATAAATTTCACGAATGTTTATGGTAGAGCATCCAAATTATAGGATCCATACTGCATTTAACTAATTTTTTGTCATTTTCAGGATTGGTAGCTTTCTGTACAACTAGGCCCATTTGTGTTCTAGGGATAAGGAGCTTCAATATAAACAAGTTTACTACCAGTGATCAAGCATCGCGACATTTCCCTCCTGGATCCATTCCAAAAGAGAATACATTTTCGAATCGTAACCAAATAAATACGCAAGTATTTCTCGAACGTGAATATTTCATTGCAGCACCTGGGTGCCAAACGAAATGTGAAGGGACAAAACTGCTGGAGACAGCCGAATATCACTACAAGTATAAACATCGTTTTCGTTCCTCGATGGAACTGAAAGCTTGGAGAGCGCGGCAGAAGAGAAATTCCCGGATACAGGCGCAGGGAGGTAAGTATCCACGGGAATGCATCAATGAGCGAGGCGATACCACGTGAATGGAGCCGCGATCGCGGTGGTTTTCGTTCGGCTCGTTGATTCGCGACACGCGTCGAAATGACGTAGGACGTTAAATGCGCGTTCGACGCGCGTACAGATGCAAATTCGCGATGCGCGCGTCGCATGCGTAAAATCGCAGCTCGCGGTGCATCGCGCGTAATCTATATTTGCGGATCGCCACGACACCTTACCTCGTTATCCTAATTCGAAAATGGGTAAAGGATTTTCCCACTTTCCTTCGGCTCGCTCAGGTTTTTGAATTTGAATCGAGGAAGCTGGAAATTTCCTCTTCATTAATTTACAATTAACTCTTTTCCTTCTTTAATACATCCCTAGTAGCACAAAATATTAGTTAAATATTTTTTCCAAATATTAGTTAAATATTTTTTCCAAATATTAAAAAAATATTTTTTTAACCACACTTTTTAATATGAAAAAATGTTGATTCCAAATATTATATACACATACTGAAAATGTGAAATAAAGGTTTAGAAAATATGAAACATTCGAAAAAAATGTTTTGTTTCAAACAGTAAATAAATATTTACTTTATATTAGAAAAAAGAATATTTTTTTCATAATATAAAATGAATATTTCCAGCATATTTGGAAAATATATTTTCTTCTTAATCTAGAATAAATATTGTATGTATGTTTAAATATCAAAAAGAGATTGAACCTCTTTTTAATATTGGATGTATGACCATTCAATATTTTGTGCTACTAGGGATGTTAACCCGCCGTGGACACACTGGGTCGTTTAAGTCCGGGCAAATTGCCTCTTTTCTTAAACCTCCTTCCGAGTTCCGAATTTTGATTTTTTCTAATTGATCGTTTAAACATTTGTCGCAAAGAACGATTGTATATTAAAGTAAAGAGTTGAATAAGTATCCCCTAATCTTTTTCAGATTTTTTGAAAGTCAAAAACAGTAAGAAAACAACAAGTTTCGAAAGTAAGTGTGCTCACAGCGGGTTAATGAACTGTTAATATTCTCCCAGTTTGCGGTACTGTTTCTTCTTTCATTCTCTCTCAGCTTCCTTAAGACTCACTCAATCTTTCCATACTTTCTCCCCCCTGCCTTTTTACCATTTTCATAATCTTACACATCTCATTGAGTTAGACAGAAAATCAGCGGTTACGCTGCACCTGGTTCATTCACCACTGTATAATAATTTGTAACCGAAATGATGTGGTAAATACATATAGGTATTATTACCATTCCAAATTCGATTTAATACTCGGAGCCCCACCAAGTCATCTACAAAACTACGATTCGAAAAAAGAAACCTAAGGAATTCAAAATTCCCGTCCTCCACCTCTCAAATCACACCGAATCTGCAAACAGAACATCGCAAAACATCCGTCAAACGGAACACCGCCCTTTATCGCGCCCCACTCTGCTCCCTACTCGGACCGCCAACGGGGCTCGCCCAAAGACCGACTCAGGCGCGACTAAAAAAAAAGAACGAAAAAAGGAACAATAATACACAAAACCCCGAAGGAGCAAAAATAGAGAATCTCGCACCGTATCGTCGGTGTTGCTGCGTTGGGACTCGTTACGAAATCGTCCCTAAGACGGGGTGACTAATTGCTAAGCGGCTTGTAAAAATTCGCAGGACGGTCTGTCGACATCGCGGCGAGGCCCGTCTCATCGTCGCGCCGTTATACTTTTTGCCCGTGCACGGTCGGCTAGAGAAGGAGCGGGGCACGAAACGAAGGGACGAAAAGCGGACCGGCGAGAAGGAGGACAAGTGGGTGGACGTGTGTGGAAGGGGTGGGGGCGCTGGGATGGGTAGAGCGTGCGTGTGAGGCCTTAAGGTGAGAAAAGAAAAATGGCGAAAGAGCGGTCGCGGCTGGATCGTCCGCGTTCGAAGGCGAGAGGGGACGACGCTTTTGCAGATTCCACGTGAGATAGCTGCGGCATTCTTCGCTCTGCAGCGGGGCATTAAGCCGGATGCACATTCGTCGTGGACGACGCGCGGTGAATTCATTTCCAAGAAAAATATCTTCCGCCTCGGAGCGAGTTTTACGGCGGACTTTTGGCGGACGGTGCCCACAACTTCTACTCGTGTAGACGGGGTACGGTTTCCGTGGTGGCCTCGAGTTTCATTTCGTTCTGTTCTGATCGGCGGGATAGAGGACCGTCGTCACGGATTTATGCGAGTTGATAAAGCGTGTAATACAATGAGGGACCGCGCGGGGCGCTTCCCGCGCGACGCTCGAACGTCCTCGGCGCGTCGACTGCGCGACGGTGATGCGCGTGGAATCGAAGTAAATCCCTCTCGCGGGCCCGGGCATCCCCCGTCATGCATCGGCTGAGGCGCCGCTTTCGGGACGCGAGGGTAACGCTCAGCGGGGCGCGATCTAGCTCTTCCCTCGCTTTGGGTAAAAATCTTCTTTGCCGCCCTTTATATTTAATTATAATTAAATATAATTTGTTGAATAACAAAAGCCTTTTGTTTTATGAAGAATTTAGTAATTATATGGGTGATGTGAAAACAATCTACAAGTTTGATACTAAATTCAAACATTTAGGTATTACCTACATTTTTACCCTTTTTCAACAAATTTTACGTTTTCATTGATTTAGTTTTCTCTTTCCAGCAAACTTGGCGTTTTGGACAATTACCCTGCTTGCGCCCACCTGGATGTTCAGAAATACAGAACACTAACTAATTAATCGATGCTCGGATGCTCACGTGTCGTACAGAATAACGACACGGTGAGTAGAAATCGGTAATTTGAAAATACTTTTACCCGTAGCAACCCTAATGTCCTTTTCCTAGTGATTCTCCCTTCCCCAAGGTTCATCCGATCCCCCTGCCGAAAAAGAAGTTACACCGTCCAGATGATTTGAAATAAGTAATCCCTAGAAACCGATATTGAGATTACAGTACAGCATTGTCTATATCGATACTACTAAGAAGGGAAAATCGGCAACTGGAAAATTCAAGGAAATCTAAAACTTTTGAGAAATGTAGCTAAAGAGCCGCTTGAAAAACTAGTGCACGCACAAAAGAGAGTGACCAGAAGCACGCACCTTCCCAGACTACCCTCCCAAACGGCCGCCCCCGTGGAATAAAAATCGGCCGAGATTCCGATCGCCAGCCGGCCGAAGATCACCGCCGCAGATACAAGAGATAAAAAGGCTGGCGTGATTCAAAAGGCACAATGGCCACGAAATGATTTATTCCAATTCCCTATCGCGGCTATTCTACCAGCGCCCACGGGCGGCGCGAGGCGGGATCATTTGCGCTGGACCACACGCACAATGAAACAAGACGAAACTCAATTACTTCGAGGAATCATCGGTGGCCCTTTGTGGCGCGGGGCAGGATTCCAGGAGGGAGGAGGGAGAGGGCTTTACGATCGAATTCTGACGGTGCATCTTGCGTTTTCGCAGGTACGCCTGTAGAGCCGGAGGAAAAAGGAGGTCGGCGGTTCGTGGGGGGAAAAAGGAGACGGGGATGCCGAGGGAAAGAGGTGAGGCAGGCGACGACGACGGGCGTAAAAAGGATCGGACGACCATTCAGCGTGCTATGACAAATCTAATAGATCCCCGACGCCGGGCCCCACAGAAAAAACGACCAGAGAAGGGAGGAGGACTTCTATTCAACGCGCCGATGAGCGGATGTGACGTTTCTCCGTGGACCCTTGCCTGTCCCTTCTAACAATGATATCCCCTTGCACGCCGCGGGTAAAGGAGGAATAAAGTCAAGACCCCGCTCGACGATGCTCGCCTAGCACGCTCGAGACGATCGTACAATGCTCATTGTCGTGCGCAGGAATGCGGGGAGATTGGTCACCGCATTGTCGGCGTGCGCCTAATGTGTATATCCTTCCATTTCGCCTGGCACTCACGTCCGGGCTTGGGTATTATCCTTTTCTGCACACCGATGTAACGAGCATTCTTGTATTATTATTGTGTATGTATTACTTTCGAGCTGTTCTCAGTGGTTGTTACCTTCTTATATCTTATTCGAATAAAAATTTCGAGTAACGAATAAAAGTTCAAAAAAATTAGAATAAAAGTTAAAAACAATTAGAATAAAAGTTACAAGAATTAGAATAAAAGTTAATAAAGTTAACTTCATTGGACACATGATGAATAATTTTTGTTCAATTTTATTCGTCATTCGAAATTTTTATTTAAATAACAGTTTTGCCCATCCCTGAATTTTAGCTTCGCTTGTGAGTTCCTTAGTTTGTTGGGCTGAAATCTTGTAAGCTAATTTTGCTCGACCTCCACATATCCGATCGGCTTGAAATTTTGCACACGTACGTAGTTCCGATGACAATACAATATTTCTACTAAAAAACATAAAGTTATTTATAGTAAAAAATTGTTTAAAAACAAGTTCATAGTAGGATGAGCGGTGATAGTGGGATGTAGCGAACTGATAAATTGCTTTTATGGATGAAAGTGGCTAAATTTGTTCTTCGACATTAACTACTGGACCCTGCAGGCCCAAAACGCATATGCACCTTGGAGCACTCGGGGTCTTGAAGTACCTACTGATGGCTAAAGATTATGCTGAATGTTGCCCTGGGCCGTTGATGTCAGATAATCAAGAACGCTGGCATCTTGGAGTACCATTGTACATATACCTTCACGAGTTTGCTATATTGATCCCACCGACAATATTACTGCGGATGAAGACGTTTTTTTGTGTGAGAACAAGTCGACGTTGCAGAATATGTATCCTTTCTCTGTATATAAAAATTCGTTGAATATGTGTGCACTAGGGTCCATTTTTTTAAACGATTTTATATTAGTCTCCCTCTTCTGTCCGTTCGTTTGGTTTAAATCTTGAAAAGTAATTTTAACCCGTTTCTACAAATCCAATAGACTTGGAACTTGGCAGGCGTACGTAGTTACGATGACAATACAAATTTTTTAAAAAAACTAACTCTCGAGGGGGTGAAAAATTACATTCCCTACACTAAACACGCATAACCACAAATCCAAACGACTTGAAATCAGTGTGTAGATACCTATTCTATAACCACAGTTCAAAACTTAGATACTAAAAAGTAAATAATAAAAAAAAATATAAAAAAATTAAGTTAAACGATTTTATTTAATTTGATTAAAAATGCACTAAAAACTAAGAACAAAATTAAATAAAATCGTGGGACAGGATATTTCATAACAGAATATGAATCAATTTCATACAGAATCAAGCCTCGAAATGTGCGATGAAAAGCGATAAAATATCCTACCCCACGATTTTATTACAATTAGTAAAAACTAAAAAGTTTTTAGTGCATTTTTTATCAAATTAAATAAAATTGTTTAACTTAAAATTTTTTATTTATTTCAAGTATAAAATGTAGGTTTTCCACAAGGTTGCCTTTCTTCCAAACATGCTAACTATCATGTGTGCACAATTTCAGCCCAATCGGACAATATTTGGAGTCATGGGAAAGAGTTTCTGTCTGTTTCCAATTAAAGACTCTCCAGCTGATATCCTTGTAGATTGGGAGTACTAGTGGAAGCCATTTCTATGTTTTTGACACAAAAATAATTTTTTTGGAAAAAGGAATAATATACACTTAATTGCGTAAAATAATGTTGGAAATGTTGCAACTTTAGAGATTTCGATTTAACGCCGATTCTGAAGCGATTTGACTGAACCACTCTGTTTAGTCAGTAGTACGACCGTATCTCTAGTCTGACTCGCCGGTGCCATTTTCCCCCGCGTATTTATACCGCTCGATACGCTCGTTAAAGGCGACTCACGACGATAAGTAAAGTTTTAACGATTCCCGTCTCGAAATTTAAGCCCGTCAACGTCGTTCAAGGGTGCAACAGGGGGCCGTTGGGATTGGCTTACTTTCGTAACACGGCTAATCTCGAGCGATGTATTTTATTCGATACGGGGACCACGTTGCCTCATAGTGCATAAAACACGCGCGGAATATAAACGGGCTTTCATGCGTCCCAGGCAGCGGACCAATAAAATCTTGACGAACTACCAGCTACCTGCTGCTCGTCCATCCACTATTTAGCGAAAGTCAAACGAACTAGTCCATCAGCTGTTTTGCTTCAAAATTTTTTATATAGATCTATAGATTTTTGTTGCTTTTCGGTGGATTTATTCAGAAAAATATGCGTCATCTCCAAGTGAGGATCATGGCAGCTTATGGGTTAATACAGGAATCACTTTGCGGTTGGTAGAAAAGTTCGTAGGGTTTTTTCAAGAAATAGCGTTAGGACATATGAAACGCCACCTATTGAAGATGAAACATATGACATGTATGTATATGAAAGGCAGCTTTATCGAGAAATGTAAGTTTTAATACTTTAGTCCACCAGTAAAAAGCAAGATTCAATGAATTTAATTTTCTTATATAATTTTCTTCTGAAATAATTTCTCCTTTTACCTTGTCGACAGAAACCTACGCTTAGGCAAAGAGTGGACATTTCCTGTTCCTGTTTTATTTGAACTTTATAACCCTTTGTGATTCGACAGTTCTGTAGTCTCGGTTCCCACGAACAAAATATGCTATAAATTGCAATGTGCATTCTTTCGATTTTTTCATTCTGAAAGATGGAACAAAATGGCACACATGTGGTTGAATAAATCTATATAAAAATATCTAAATATTGTCTTTGCGTTTCACTTAAAAAACATTACGAATTTTTGTTCCCACTCAATATTAATTTTTAAATTTTCATTTATTTTATTCTTCTGAGTTCTGTGACATTTCTCGAGTCGGAACCCAGTGTTAGCAATTTTTAGATATATGCAACAATCCAATACTTTTCATAGCCCATCCGTCAAGATAATTATATATAAATTTAATTAAAAGTTATTTATATTAGTACCTATATGTTATTTATAAATTTATACCGTTTGCATCCAAAACCAGATCGTTTAAAAACTTGCGCTACCCTTGTGCAACTCCACTTGTGAGCATGCACTGCAGGGATTATGGGTATCATAGGATCAAAGCATGAGTCGTTTGCATCGTATGATCATTATCAAAATCAGTTACTCAATTTCCATGTGTGTATTCAGTAATTCAAAATTAATTAACAAAGTCTAAGTCAGTGGTTGCCAACCTGGGGGGCCGCCAAGTTAGAATGTGTTTTCTTTACCTTTTTAAATTTTCATTATCTTATATAGCGCGAGGAGGGGGCGGGGCGCAGGTTGTTTAAATATTTAAAAAGGGGGATCGCGACTTAGAAAAGGTTGGGAAACATTGGTCTAAGTATATAGCGTTCTAAAACCATTTGTTTTTCAGTTACAACCACTCAAAGTTATAAAATGAATTTTATATAAGATTTTGAAATTGAAATAAACAATTTCCCAATGGGACAGAGTATTACATGAAAAAGAGTTAATATTCATTCCACTTCCTACGCACTTTTTTCTTCAGCTTTAAACTATAAAATACACCTGAAAAATTTGTAACAGGACTAAATTTAAGTTGTATAAGGTTCAAACGTTTCCAAAATCGATATTTTCTGCGTGAAGAAATTGCTTCGTGAATCGTAAATATTTATTTGAATCCGGGCCAACAGAATTCTGCAACGCTGTCGCGAATCGTAGATCAGCTGAGCAAAATATGGCGAACTGATCGTGGCTCGTTGCTGCAGACTATAATAAACAGTGTGTTTAGCAACATTATGCCCACGTGACCTCTCGCAGTTGCACTACGTCGTTTTCGATAAATTTCGAGCGGTTTCGTTGTTGGCGACCTCTTTAGAAATCAGTCGAACTTGAAGCGATGCGCGCGCAACCTGAACAAACCCATCGAAATAGAAGCAGGGTTACTTGGAAGGTCAAGAAACAACTTATCTTTTGTTGATTAAATTTTTGATTCGTTCGAAAGTACGTACATCGAAGAGCTTGGAAATAGAATTCTGTCGATTAATTTAGAATTTTAAAAAATGTAGAAGGTACAGTCGTTTTATTGTATACATACTCTAAACCCGGGAAACTTACATAAATTGTTTAAGTACAAGTACTAATGTATTTAATCAACTCAACAGCAACTAGAAAAACAGAAAAGAAAAATTAAGAAAATTCACACGTCTTCTGTGTATCCAGATCTGTGCGTAAAACGCCCATAGGCGTTCAGCGAGTACAGTTAATGAATACAACTGGAGCACTTCCGCACACGCGATGCGCTCATCATTTGAATTTCAACACAATCGGAATTAATAACGTAAATCTTACTGTAATATTCTACGAACGTGTCCTAAAGACTTTATATTTTCAGAAAATCCCAATAACCAAGTACCAATTCTTTCCAAGTGTATATGCAGTGATAGTGAAGCTAAAGGGGTTAGAAACTTTCGCTTATTTCCCAGCTTCTTCAGTTTCGCTCACAACGCCGATACATATGTAAACCCTCGAAAGCTCTCGTAGGCACTCGAGCACTGCCACACGGACATCGCGATTGTAGCGACCTCTAGAGATGTATAGAGCAAGATCGATATACCCTTGGCCGAAGGTGATCTTTGGTTTAAATTAACGCGACGCCACCCGACACCTCGCGGTTCCGCCTTGACGTTCTCATTGAAAAACTCGCGCGGCTACCCGCCCCTCGCCCGCGGGTCGCATTATTCCACTGTCGGGCCCGTTCGCTAAAGGGATTGCCTTCTTCGATCTCGAACCGTCGACGAACGGTCCGCGAGCTGTCGTCGAAGAAAAACAACGGACCTTGCAGACCGAGAGCCTTCCACTTTCACTCTTGCAACGTTTAAAAATCATAACATTTCAATGCCTCACTTGATGACTACCATTTTCTACGCGGGTCGATGTAAGAGGGAGAATAAAGTTTGCTGAATAAATAGCCGAGCCTTGCTGGACTCGTTTCGAGTTGCCTCGGGGCACGGGAGTCGAAGGGTGTCCCCAATGTACGCGTGGAATTGGTGCCTAAAAATTATATAAATTATCTTACGTCTTTTCTACGTGTTGAGTATTATTTCCTAATAAATGTTAGAAGATCATTGCTCGCCATGCGGCTTAAGGTACGTTACAATGGGATCCAGAAGTCCTTCGATCGTCGAGGAACACAGTTCAGCGATACAACAAAGGCTGAATTTGTATGGAAAAAAATGGATTATGCTGTTCCACAATTATTTAAATCGCCAATTCAGATTTCACGCGAAGAAACGAATTTTAGAAAACATTATTAATATTTTTGTTTATAACTTTTTTCTAGTTGCTTAAACAGCTGATAAAACTTTTACCATTTGATAGATCTAATTAAAAGAAGTAACTTTTGTCTGGAGACTTTTTTTCTATCTCTTACAGATTGCGAGTTACAAAATAAACTCGAAAAATAGCCGAATATTCAGGGGTTAACTTCGACCCCTTAGAGTAAATTTGAGCAGCAAACAAGAATTGCGTTGTAATCGGAAGGAAATCCCCCACGTATTGACAAAGTCTCAGAATTTGTTGAATTTTCGGATTCGGGATCTTCCCCTGTAAGCAATAATGATAATGAGATTCGTAGGAGTTAAGAGTCTCACTTGCCATAAAACACAAACTACTAAAATTCTACAGTCTACTCTACACCAAGTATCTCTCCAACAGTGCACGAAAAGGTTCCCCAAAGCGTCCGCACCCAAAGAACCAACTGCCCCCTTTCACCAGGGCCTCAAGTCCCTTTACCCATAAACGCGCCTCGCACAAAGCAACGAGCCACACGAGCCGCGTGATTAATATCGTCGGCCAATTAAGAAATCCCCCGCGCTGGCACGCGTGCCGCGACGAAAGGGCAGAGAGGAGAGAAAGCGTGGAAGATGAAACGAAATCCACCCTCCGTGCTTAATTTCGTCGAGGAGGGCCCGCTTGAATGGGCCCCCAGAAACGGGGCCGACCCTGACGCCCGTCTTCTTCGCACCGTCCGCCGAGCAGCCCATCGAGAAGGCGCCGGACAGAGCCAGAGCGACAGAGAGCGGAGGAAAGGGAAACTGGTGGTGTCGTCGCACAAAGGGAGCGAAATGTTACGGGTCTGTGACGGGCCGAGGATGAACGGTTTCCGCGGCACCATTAATCTCCAAGACAATGGCCGGTTCTACGAAAAACTGTGCCCGAACGGAGCAGCGATGAATAAAGTTAGCAGCGCCGCCGCTAGTTTCACCTGGCCCGCCTCGTCGAGGATAATCCCGTCGCCGGTCGCGGAAGCACGTTTGATCGCGCAAGGTACCCGCAGAGAGGGGCCCAGCCGTAGGCCCCCGGCCGTCCTCTGTAATTTAAATGGACCCGTGAATGCACTGTCGAGCGCTAGACCGTCGAGGACGGTCAGAGGAACGGGGACGGGTGCGCACGGTTTTACAGCGCGCCACGAGGTGCAAATAACGCCCGCAGGCTGTGCAGTCAGCACGGTAAACCTCGTATACCGAATCGGTTTACGACCTTCCGGCGCCTTGCTCGGGACACCTGCCCGCGCCCTCCCCGCGCGCGGCCACACCGCTTCTTCCACATCGAGCCTTGAACACACTTTTCTTCGCGGACGCGCTCCCTCATTCTAGCGAACGCTGCACTCAGGGGACGTCGCCGCGCAAGGATTCGGCGGATTCTACGTATAGTTTGTGGCAGAGATATTTTCAACTGCTCGATAACCACTCGAGTGGTATACGAACGAACGTAAGCTTTGGGGGTCAATAGTCGTCAAATGTGTATTTTGGGTCCCTACGGACCCAAGACGCATATCCAACTTGAAGTCTCTACTAGAGTGTTAAAGTACTATATCTGTTCCACCACTAATATTAGCTATCCATGCTTCACTCCCACATTTGGGGCTTATGTCGAGGTGTAGGCAGAAGAAACTTATATAGCAAATGCACATATGCGTTCATAGTCCGCGCTAACGTCTTTCGTCTGACGTATGCATACATGTGTCTTTGCACTCGGGGGGTTAAAAGGCTAGTTCTGAGATACCAAGTGCTCGAAGAGCTACGTTTATACGAACCGGAGCTAACACAATAATGTTGCAAGCCCGTCGACGCAGTATACGCCGTGCATGCCGCACAATTATCGTACGATGGTATTTAGAAAAAAGCTGCCCGTGGGGTATGCGCAAAGAACACGAAGCGCGTCAGGACTAGCATTCCGTTGATCGCGTCAACCGAATGATTTATCGATGGAAGCCGCGCGAGCGGGCGCAGAGGTACCACAGTACGGCGATTAAACGCGTACGCGTTTCTGTTTCGATCGAACCAGGCTGCACGTCCGTTTTCTCCACGGACAAGTTTGTTCGGCGCCTTGGACCGGCGCCAGTTGCGCGAAATTCTGAAATTGAAGCCGGCCACAGGGAAAGGGCCTTAACCGCCGGAATTAAGCAAACAGGAAGCGGGCACGGCGCCGATTGTTTGCGTAACCCGATGTAACTAGCGATATGATGGACGTCCGACAACCCCGCGCGTCCAGACGCCTAGGTTATGACGGATGATAATTCGTGGATGACCGCTCGTCCACGTATCGGGACACGCCCATCAACGATGACTGGACGAAGAAGCATTCGGTTCTGAACGGGAATAGAGCCGCGGAATCGTATACAGTGGTTTGTTTTCATTCCAACGAGACAAGAAAGATTTTGGCTGATGAAATTTTGTGATTGTGTAGTGTATTGTATACACAGAGCATGATAGTCGAAGTGATCGTGAGGTAGATGGATGATTTTATGAATATGAATTGGTGGAGATTGATTGGATGTTCGCCAGTAATGTTGTCTTGTGAAGTTTCTTTTTTTGTTTTAGTTTTACGTGCTCTATTACATGAAAGGATGAAAAGTTGAAAGGGAACTATATTTCTCAAACGAATCGTTTCCTTGCAAAAGGTTGTTGAAGTTTTGCCCAATAAGATCGCGCACAGGTTATTCTGTAGGCGGAGCGCTCCCCCACTCTATCTCCCCTCCCCACCCTGCTAGAACACTGGCGTATGCAATAGAGACGGAGTAAGAGGAAATCCCCGCCCCCTAGAAGTAACACTTCACGTCTAATTCGCCAACACTAAAATTCTTTCTCCAAAAATTATGGTCCCTACGAAGCTTATTTTCTTTTCATTAAGTAAAATATGTGGACAAGTAAAAGTAACGTCATTGTCATAATCAAAAACATTCAATATTGCTACAGTTAATCAAAAACACAAATTCCAAAAATTCTTAAAGGCCATTCTAATTTGGACCCTGCCACATGCTCGAAATCATATTTCACTCGCGACTAGGTATTTCCTTTTCCTAATCGAAACAGTACGAACTGCAAAAGTCCCAGCTCCGTTCACACGATATGTATTCGAGAGCATTTCCACACCGCAACAATAGAGAACATTTTGCCCGAACCGACCCCACGTACGCTATAATCTCACGTTATCCTACGATGGGACAACCAACATAGGAGCCTGTAACGCTCGAATCCGATTACACGTGTCTCCCGCGTACAGCCAACCGACCATTAACCCTGTCGATCTCATTTCACGCGCTGTCACGAACTCTATCGTGAGCGACGATAAAACAACAAACACGCGTCGAGCAAGGAGCAGGCCGCCCGTTTACGTTCCATCGGCAGGCGCGTATTATCTGTTGGACGGGCCACCACGATCGGGCCGTTCCGAGCACGAGATAACGATTATTATTGGCCGTCGTCGATCTATTCGCGGCCCCGCCAGAGAGACGTTAATTAAACCGGATCGAGGGCGGCGTCGGGCACGCCGCACGTCCCACGGATTTCTCCGCGGATACTTGCCCGATGCGCCCGATTCGCATCGTTTACGAGGACTCCGCGATAAACGCCCCCCTCGTCTGGGTGTTTTCGAGCGCCCCGGAGAAAAGAAACATGGTCCTTGTTTGCCTCGCGAGACTCGACCCTCGATAAAAGATTCAATGAACGGACATACAGTCTGTGAAAAGGCAGGGAAAGGTCTTCAAGGACAAACTTATTTGAACTTTGTATAAAATTTTTATTAAATTTATCACATCTACGTATTCTACTCACCAGAACGATGAAAAGTTGTAGAAGAACTATGTCTCGCAAACGAACCATATTCTCGTAAAAATGTACTAAAGATTCGGCCAATCAGATCACGTGGAATGGCTTCCGGGGATGGAGCTCTTCCCCCACCTTGCCACCCGTTAGTCCACGCATCGATGTTATTCGAATGTGGAGGCCCTTTCACGACGGTGACCTCCAGCTACGCACTCTCTTCTATTTGTATGGGACATGTGTAAATAATGCAACACGAATGGATTAAAATAATTGCTAAAGAGTGAAAGATAGGAGGAAATCTAATTAGCTACAATTTTAATAATTTTTATTCAAGAAAGCTTCGTTTGCGAATTTCGCGGAGCCCCCTAATCTCGACAGTTTTTCTTTCGTATACAGTGCGCCGTTTCAAATTTTACAGCCAGGTATATGTTTCTCGTTGAATAATTTACACACATTTTTAACATTTAAATTTTATTATAAGATAACTTTTCGCGGAAGACCAGAGTTCCGCGGAACACCGATCGGGCAACGCTGCTCAACAGTACACTTATGTACTGCGCAACAAATTCATTACGATAAGCAACAGAGAATAAAACGCAGTCGTCCAGTCGCGACCAACAACGAGGTTAATTAATTACGGCGCCAAAGAGGAAAAATTTAAATGAATACAGACCTGCCGCGCTTTTTTCCTCCTTTCATGGTAAACACCAGTTTCTGTCGTCGTCGCCGCGTTGAATAATGAACACGGCGCGCAGTCGCGAGCACGTAACTCGGCTTGCTTACAGCAATACCAACTTCCTGAACCGGCTGACGAATTTCCACGGATATTGGAAGGTTATGTACACTCCTCGACTGACAGTTCCCCCGACAAGGAAACGGTTTCACGCGACGGTGCAGCGTTGCACCATTTTCAAAGCAATCACTGTGAACACCAACACAATTGTATTCTCATTAAGGCAGAACGAGCATTTCATCGTTCAACGAATTCACGAAAGAATCACGCGCGCGCGCAGGTTCCCTCGTCCTCGTCCCTACTACACCACTCAATTATGTACAAGCTTTCGATACGGGTAACGCGGTACTCTGTTTCGCAACGATAACGTCTTGTTAAAAATCGACGGCTAATCACGTTTACATGTTGACGAGAATAACCAAGGCCGGCACTGTAACGGACGAGTGAGCTTACAACCATAAAAAGCTCGAAATTTTAACGCACACTGACAATGAGACGTCAACATCGAAACCTCCCAGGGGGCGCTGGTAATGAATCTGTGTAGTCCTTGCCAAATAACGAGGGTTTATTCTATTATGTGACTTCTTCGAGTTGATAATGGCACTTTCTGGCAGTCGCACTGGGGCGCACTGAGTGCGACTTTTAGCCAATCGGAAGCGAGGACTGTAAACTTTTTCGCTTCCGATTAGTTAAAATTCGCACTCAGTACACGCCAGTGCGACTGCCCGAAAGCGCCATAACTGTTGCTTCTGATAACTAATCCCTTTTAGAAGTTTCTTGGAAGAAGTGTAATGTAATTCTTGGCTGGTGGAGATCTGGGGGTCATTGTGTTTAAGTAATGGGAACTTGGAGAAAATATTTAATTCCATATTTTTAGGTTATTAATGGCGGTTGATTTCGAAGCTTGATGGCGATCGATTATTAGTGTTACATACTCCAGATCTGTTACAATTACATACATTAATCCGATGTCAGTAGTTTAGGATTAAAAAAGGGGGTCCGCTTTGATAATGCAATGTATCTAGCGTTCCTATAACGAAGATTTTACTCTACCGCTGTTTTGTAAACTTAGTCACGTCATATCTGTGTCATGTCGCGTAAATATACTACAATAATAATAATGCACTATAAATACGCTGCAGTGAGAAACAAAGGAAAGGACGAAGAGAGAGAGCTTGCAGGCGCCGGCGCCGGCGCCGTCAGACGAGCTCATTATACGCGCCAAGGAAGCATTATCCATCCCACGTATTCAACGTACACTCCCTCCCTCCTGTTCCCAGACGTTGCTCCCTCTTTTTCCCTCTTCCGTCGTTTTCCGATTCTACCACCTCCTTCGGATACTCTCCGCACACGGACAGGCAATGATTCGTCCCATACGTATCCCAATTGCATCAATGCGGTTGAAGGAGAAGCCTCCCTTCCCTACCGATGTTCTGCATCAGCCGATATATGAGGCGTATCCAATTATCTCGGTGTCCTCTTAAGGAGATGCGTTGAAAGCAAAGATACGGCGTTCTGTCGGTAATCGGTAATCAACACACATGTTAGTTTTGAAGGCCGTTTCTTTAAATACATTTACCGATCTTACCAGGCACAATCTCATAAAACATATGGATTTGACAAACTTAAAGCTAAGAACTACTATGTCCACGAATCGCCGTAATAATAGAGTCATAAACAAAACTTGTGAGTTTCTAAGATCGAACGACTACGTGCCTTTACGTATTCACTGTTGCCACGCACGAGTGATGTTACATACATACTATTACAAAAATTAAGCGATACAGTGCACGGCATCGCACAGATTACAAATATCATTAACTAGTATAGCAGCGCGCGTACCACGCAGTTCGACCTGCAACGTCCAGTGGCCGGCGGCGTAATGACGCTACGCGCACCCGCCCTGCGCATCGCTAATCCCGTGCAGTAGAAATATCCATTGGAGGGGGAACCTTCTCCTACAACGGCTTTCGTGCATTCGCGGTGGTACAGGACGAATCTTCACCAGCTGATGTACACGAAGTGAGTTTGATTCCTTCGGGCCAATTACACATACAAAATAAAGCCCTCCCTCCATCTCCCTTGCCCATCACGTCTAGAAAAATCTGACTCACTGTTCAAATGCGGTTGGTTAGAGAGAATCAAATACACTCTGTGTACACTTTCTTGCTTCTCGTTCGTTGCATCCTCCCCTTGCATGTATCCCACATTTTTCCTCTCTTCCTCTTCCCGTTTCCAAGCTTCCCCTGCCCTCGATGTTGCTCGCGCGTCTCGTAACCCCCCCGTTCGCCTTTCGTTCGTTCCTCCCCACGGGGCGAGTGCACTCTCCCGCCCGGCGTTTCCTGTCGCCGAACCGACCGGATCACGGGCGCCGTCCGTCGCAAACTGGCTCGGCCGAACCGGCTCGATCTCATCTTTCCATTCCTCCAATCCTTCTTGTTTGTCCCGCGACCGGCCGCCGAGCCAGAGACGCTCGTTAGACGTGAAATCGATCTTAATTTCACGCGCGCGAAACCGAGCCGCTCGCGGTACCCGCTTGTCAGTGTCCGCCTCGTTCGATTTAGAGATTCAACGGCGGAAGGCCAGTCCCTAGGGTGAACGGGTTTTAGAAAGCGGATACGATATTTATGACGGCGCCGGTTCTTTCATTTTCTTTTCCTCCCCTCTGCGCCGAGGGAAACGTATTGCGTTACGCGTAAATCACCGGCGCGAGGAAGATAGAATGGCGTTCGTTAAAATTTCGCTTAGATGAAACTATATAGCCCCACCTCCCTTCTCTCCATTTTTTCCTTGCGGGAACGATGATGCATAGGAGTCGTGTTGGCGGATTCAATAGGATAGGTTCACAGGGTTCTCGAGCTTGGGGGGGCGACGGACCTTTGTGGTATATCGCGTTCAGGAGAGAAACCTGAGATGTTTCAACATCTCATGGTCGCTCCACGAATTATTCCGTGTTTTCAGTTCTGGTAAAATTCATTTATATGTAAACGTAGGGGACTCGAAGAAGTGGGTGGAATCGGGAGATCGGTGGGACGTAGTGGGAGTGGCTAAGAAAAGAGTTAGGCATCCCATAGTGATGCTTCGATAGTAGTTCGTCTGCCGAACCTCCAGTCTAGTTCATCGCTACCCCTATAATGCTTGCGTTCTACCTCGGCGAGACTTACTCTTCCCCACTCACAATCCTAAAGTCTTCTACGTCCTAAACCCTCCGCCATTAAGAAGACGATAGCCGGGTCTAAAACGGAGTCGAGATCTTCAAGTTCAGCATCCTCTCGACAGAGATTCCAAGATATCGGAATTCAATTTTCGCTGTGTACTTTACGACGATCTCGGGTGGTTTTCAAGATTCCCTTGTTGAACTACGACCCATCGATCTGTCTTCCTCTCGAGAGCCCGTCGGAGCTTTTCCATCGAAGGACTCAGCGCGTAATCACGCTTTTCATCGGCCGCGCGCAAACATCCTAGCACTTGATCTTCACACCGCGGATAATGCTCGGATGCCCCGCACTCGAGCCACTCGGTAAGTCACTCGATGCATACTCGGGACATTTACATAAACACGCGTGCGCCGCGCCGGTTAAAACGCATTCGACATAAAGCACGGGAAGGATCGACGCGGGCGCGTTATAACGACCGAACGCGTGGGACGAATAATGCCTCGGCGCGTGTACAGTCGAACGCAACAATGTGGACTTTAGACACCGATTTTGAAAAACGGCCGTGACTCGCCATCCCCTCGTTATCGGGCGGAATCCTTCCAAATGGGCGCAACGAATTTATCCATTTATGAGGCAATAAGAGGACGGGCTATCTCCTCCTACGACTCGCTAGTCCGATTTCCAAATGACGGGATATTGTATTCAACAGTGTGAAATGTGGTTAGACGTGACGTGTGAGCAAAATGGCGGGAAACGAGGGTAGTGAACGTTTGAGGTAACTACCATTTGTATCTATATAGTTATTTTAGATACTTTAGTTATTTATTTTCTTATCATAATTTATTTTCTATGAGTTATAAAGACATAATAATAATACCTAATAACAATATAGTACCCTCCCACATGGATTGAAATGGTGGTCCCAAATGTAAAATATTTGTTACGACAGTTTACTTAAACCTTTTGGTAAGGGAAGATGATGAACTTGGAAATGCAAGAAGTTCTGAATATTTGAGAATCCAATATAGTCTCGAATTAAGGGCGGGCTTTCTGTCTCGAAAGAAGATCATCGCTATCCCCTCCACTTCTGCTGGTGTTGACAGCGGTGGCTATCGCTCATTCGCAGTGTCTCTCATTCTATGCGACAAGACAATAGAGCCAAGCAGAAAAGACCCCCTGAAATTGTGTCATTTTGACCCAAAATCAAGTCGGAAATCCTCATTCCTCCTTTACTAATGTATTATTCTGACTAAAACGCCTTCACGTCTTTAAATACCTAATAAATAATAATACACTTTTTAATTTTTTTGTTTCTTTTTTTATTGTAGAAATTTAATAAATTTTTGAAATTAATATTTCACGGTTTCATAACCGTAATAATGAAATGAACTGAGTTTTATTTTTGTATCCTTGTTTCTTGTAAATATATGATATTGGGCCAATTTCACCCAAATTTACTTATCCGTGTAACTTTACAAATTTCGTGCAAGGGTTAAATAGTTAACTATGCTTGCTGTGCCACCCAAATTCATCCTAAAGGGATAAATTGACCCTGAACAACCTGTGTCTCGGTTTTATTCAATTTCCCAAGAACAATAGTGACGTTAATTGCCGTAAGTAAAAGAAATGGACACGACAGGCCGAAAGTGTCCTAGCGTTACTGTACGCGTACGACAATCCGCTGGTATACGCGAATGCATATATGCCAAACAGGCGTGGACTAATAGATCCACGCGAACGTATATTTGCGGACGCAGAAGGGGCGAACAGTTTCTGCTCCGAACACGTAGGCCCGCATCAATGCGCAGGGTGTGTACTTAGACCGATTATGCGCATACGTTATGAACGCTTTTATTTACATACGCGTGCTTCATATTTATGTACTGTACCGCTGGTGGAGAAGTCGCTGAAAGTATTTAACGTGCACGAGAATGATGTTCAAGTTGACTTATGGCCTCGAATCACGATAAGTGCCTCATAAGTGTCCCTTTGTAACTGAAATTTTCAGAGCAGTAACAAGTTTTTAAAAAAAAATTAGTTTTAATTTTAATTAATTTCTTTTAATTTTATTTCATTTTTTGTTTAAGAAATTGAATTTTCAACCAAAGAAATCATCAACCAGCGATATATTTTATTGTTGTTACCCGTGATTGGTATTCCAAACATATTCACACATTTCTCTTTTCATTCTCGTCGAATCAACTCTGCTTCTGCTAAATATATTCAGATCAGCAGTGGCGGATTTAATGACCACAGAAGGCCATTAACCCAGACGACCTAGGACCTCATCTACAAAAAAAGTATGAATTTATCTAAACACTATATTCTTTTCCTGTACTACTACATTTAGCCCAATTTTAGTAATACCATTTGATTTTCCCGAAAAAATATGCCTCTCAGAACGTTTACCACCGGGGCCTTTTTCCTTAAACCCGCCAGTGCAGATCACGCTCCTCAAAATGAAGATGAGATGAGAAAATTCGTTTCGATGTTAAGACGAACAGACTTTGCTGCGGGTCAAAAATGACCCGGCCCGAAGATTGTCGGCCATCGGATAAGTGTGCCTGCATCTCGAGCGTGCAAATTGCCGCACAGAGTGGAGAAGCGCGCGGAACGGGAACTTGACCGTCAGCCGATCGATTCGAAAGCAGCAAATTACTGGAATTCCGCGCGGGGACAGATTAGCGTCGCGGAACCGAATCGATTTAATTTTCAAGCTCGTTAAACGACGTGCCCCCTCCCTCCCTCCCGCTCTGGCGCCATGATTTATCGAAACGATAAAGTCGCAATGTTATCAGCGACAACCTGTTGTACACAGTCGGTTTTATTGCTAATCCCCGCGCAACTTGCACGCCTAACAGCAGTTAAAACCCGATTCAGGCGCCATTCCCGCAAAAACACTTTTACGGCGGGCAGCTGGTGGCCAGCACGCGTCCTATTTCCTCGAGAGGCTTTTATATGGGGCTCGGCAGACCCTAGACCGCGATCGTTGTGGATTTATCAACGCCACCGTGGCACTTTTAACGCGCCTTTATCGCTACATAGTTCCTTACAAGAAAACCGATTTACCTCTGGCTACCAACGTTTCCAGCCTTTCCTCTCTCGCTTCATAGTGGATGTACAGGGTAATTAATGTGGCGAGGGCAAGGTGGGGAAGTTGATGATTGTGGATTAATAATATGTCGAAAGTGAAAGGTAGTATTTTTTTATATTGTAGAGGTTTGTTTTGCAAAAATTGTGGATTAGAAGTAAGGCGAAAGTGTAGTCTACTGTTTTCTTATATAGGGGTGTGTTCTGGTAAAAGCGAATTTTTAATATTTAGTAAATGTGCGTGTACTTGATTCAACCAGCTTTTAAATATTCTTATTGATTTTTATGTCCATAGGTGTACCGACCCATACAGCACACTCTCGTTGCAGCATAGTTGCAGCATAGTTGCGGTGCAAGATGGCAACGACTCACGCAAGGATGCCGCAACTGTGCAGCAAAAATTCTATGTCCGCCTGCTGCAAAGTTGCACAGCAACTTTGAGGCAACTTTGCACGGCAACTTTGAGGCAACGAAAAACTGTTAAAAAAAAATAAAAAAAAGTTATCGGTTACGACAGGACTTGAACTCCGAACCGCCCGCATGACAATCTGACGCGCTACCGTTGTGGCCACGGAACCTTCTTGGATGTAGATTACTGTAGGTGGTATATATACTGATTACTCGGTACGTTAAAAACACGTACCACCAGTAAAATAGATTCTGACTTATGCTTGGAACTGATTAAATGGTTGCCTTCTCCGACATATATTTTATATTTTAGTTCATTATACAGGATGTCCGCGGGAACAAACACCTGGATATTTCCTAACGTATTGGAGATATAAAAGAAATTGTTTACATGAAATTGCATGGTTGGAGGGGGCAAATTCACTGGGGCAGACGATTTTTTCTTGTATTATTATTTTATGAGATACGATGATCAATTTTTTTTTTAAACGGAACTCTTTTGTTAACAGATCACATGATAGTGCGTTTCAAGACGAATTCAATAAAGTATAATGTATACACTTTATTTCAGCCGGTTTTGGAGATATTATGTTTTAAAATCTGCTAACGCCGCAAAGTTGTGGCAAAGTTGCGACAAAGTTGCGGCAAAGTTGCGGCAAAACTGCGGCAAAGCTGCGGCAAAACTCTTGCAAAGCTGCGGCAAAGTTGTTGCATAGTTGCGACATAATTGCGGCAAAGTTGCTGCATAGTTGCGGCAAAGTTGCAGTGCATTATTGTAACGCAACTATGCAGCAATTATGCAGCAACAATTCTATGTCCGCCCCGTGCAATGTTGCACGGCAACGTCGCAGCAACCATACATCGACATTGCGCTGCAACCATGCAACATCGCAAGGTTACTGCAACCATCCTGCAACTTTGCCGCAACGAAGTGTGCTGTTTGGGGAGCAATAGTCAAATGTTTGGGAGAAATTATGAGGAAGGTGTGGGAGGAAATAGAATTCATGGTAGGTCCTTGGTTGTCATCCAATAGGATGTCTCTATATCGCTTGTTAATATTCGAATGTAACAGTTTACAAATTAAAATTTTTGAGAATTTACGTACAATCATCAACTTCTTAGTCGCACCGTTAGTTACAGGACACCCTGTATATCAATATACGAGTTTCGAACGGTGTTCAGCTATTATTAATGTCCTCATCGAGTCGATCCGTTCTAATTCGCTCTAACGCGCTCGATCTCTACTGTTTTATCGGTTTCGCAGCTCTCGATACCTAATTAGAGACGCTTGACACGCGACTGGAAAAACGCGCGACCATATAGTGCGATCGCGACAACATTAGCACCGTTCGACTTCGCAGTAGAATTCGATAAATGTAAAAATACTCTCTAGCTGTATTTGATTTTTTGTATTCTTCTGTAAATTACTGTGACAGCGCTGCATTAAGATCACTCTCTATATTATTATTCATCGTTTTTATTATGCTGAGTAAATAGTGTGTACGTGTACCGAGCAATACATACAAAGGTTTGTGTTTAAGAAGAGCGAGTGAGAAGGAAAGAAATTCATTAGAAAGCATTGGTTTGCTAGGTATACAATAGTAATACCGAGTGTTACCATATTCCTTTCCCAGTAAATCGGGGCAAGTAAGAAAAAGGACAAAACGATTTTTTTTAAAAGGCTACTTTTATTGTAGTAGTTAAAAAATGACACAATAAATAATACAATAGTAATTAATAATACGACATATTTTTCTGTACCTAAAACTTTCTTCAGAAATATTTCATTATTCTTCATTTCTTCGCAGAATTCCATAAAAAATCAGGAAATAAGAAAACCGAGACGACCCGGGCACCCGCGGCAAGGATTGAAAATCGAGACTGTCCCTGTCAAACTAAGACGTATGGTAGCCCTAATAATACCTCAACACTAGATCGCTTAGCAACCCTAGAATCTAGTCATCGCTATCCCCATACGAATAATTCGCACGGTGGAAGTCTCTTCTCTTTTGGGCATGCGCAGTGGAAGGCCTCACCATTGCTGGGTACACCTATGTGTTTTAGGTACAGTGGCATGGGGGTGAAAGTTTTGAGGAAATGAATCTCATTTTGTTGTTTTGAATAATTAAAAGATTACTACAAAATATAGAGTTGAATTTTTAAGGGTAACTAATTTGTGGCAGAAGTTTTCTCTGTGGTGTAGTCTTTATAAAGTTCAATTACCAGTTTATTCAAGATACATCATTTGCGATCAAATCACCATCTTTTTCGATCACCTTGATCCACTATTTTAAATAGGGATTAGAAAGTTTTTTTTTACTTCTTGAAGTCCTTAAGAAATCCCAAAGTCCCTAAGAGATCCTAAGTCAACACTAGAATAACACCAAACAGATAAGAGAAGACAAACGAAAGAATTAGGTGGGTTTAGAAAAGCTGTTCCTGGTTGCAGAATTCGTTAGCGTAGACTGAAACACAGAACAAGTTGGGAGGGTCTCGGGTTTCGGTCCTTTTTCGATCTGCAACTTCGCCGCGTTCCACGAAACCCTGGCATTCCTATCGACCGCGCTCGATCACCCGGCTATCCCCCCGCGACGCGGCGTTACTTAGAAATTAGATTTATTCGGTCGTCGGGGCGCGTACATCCGCGCCGACAGCCAATATCGCTAAATCCGCGCGGGTGACGTGAATTATGCGGCTGTAAAATAAATCAGGCGCGCGCCTCGCTTGCGAGTGGAATCGATAAATCACGGTGGCGGCGGTTCGAGCCGTGAAAATGATATCGAGCTCGCGAGTCCGCTTCCGCTTTCTGAGCGCACGCTCCGTCCGCGACAGTGCGGCGTAAATAAAGCGCGAACAGCGTGGCCGTTATGAAACGCAAGCCGTCGTATCGGTCATCCTATCGGCGGGCTGAAGAAAAATGATCGACGCGCCTCGCGTTCGATTTTCATCGTGGAAAACGTGAAATGCCAGGCGGCGAGACCCTGCGCGGGCGAGAGACATATATTTCACGATGTCTATCGGCGACGACTTCTATTAATCGGATTTGCATGAGCGGCGATCAGCCGTCAATTAATCGCTGAATTATGCGGCATTCCTGTACGCGCCCCGGCGTGTCTGGATTTACCAACATTACCGGCGGCCGTGTCGGCGATTCTCCGTTCGTGCACGACTAATTCAGCTTATATCCCTTATGTGGCACACCGCCACCTACACGCGCGCCGCCCCGCTCCGTTACTAGCGGCGTGTGCGAGCGCGGCCGCGCTCGAGCACATTTCGCGTCGACAGATGGGAATGTTGGCGCCGTTCGCGTACCGATTGTGCGCGCGCACGTATATACGCGCACGTCTATGCGACGTACGCCGCAGACGGACAATGATGAAGCAAGTCGAATCCCGTCCGCGATTCGATGATTGCGCGCCGTTTATAATCTTGATCGAGACTTCGGCCACGTTGAAAGTCTAGCGTGGCGCCGGTTGAGTAACCGTCGTTGCTAGCCGCGAGAAGCCGCGTTCTATTCCCCCGGCCAGGGATATTATACTCCGGGGAGGAAGATATTGGCCGCTGGGAATCGCCGAACGGCTACCCCCACTCTCTGTACCAGACCGTGTCCGCTCTGCTTCTCTTTGCCCCGCACATGTCTGCCATGTCCAGCATAAATTTAGTCATGTAGGTGGTATTTGTCACGGTGGAGTTATTTCCAATTATATAGTTAGTGAAAAAGCAGCCCTCGGGTGATGGGACTCGAACCCGAAAATCCGCGGAGATCCCTCTGCGTACTGGGCAGCCGTGTTACCAATTCCATCGCCGTAGACTTTCTGATATTACTCTTTTCCAAACTCTACATAAAAGCAACGGGGCGCCACCTATGTGTCAATCGCATCATAAGCCGTTCCAAACGCGGAATGTCTATAATAGTCTCATTACCATCATCACTATTTTTCATCCTTTCCCATCGAACCACTGTATCCAACTGTAACACCTCTCATCCCATTTTCATCAGTCCGATCAACTATGAATTATACAATTCCCATCGCGGATTCAGAAACAGCCCGTGCACCTCCAAATCGCAGGCAGTGCAATTTTAACCCGTCGCTCGTGCCACTAGACGAGCCCTCCTAAAATCGAAAAGCTCCGGGCCGTCGGAGGAAGCACCCCTTCGGTATTTCGTCTGGCGGCGCAACAACAATCTGGCCTCGACTTGGAATAATATTTTCCCAATGTCCGAGGGAAATTGATAACTCGCGCCACGTCCAAGGGAAAACACAGACGGCCGTGTAAACTAAAACAGTTTATCGTACGCTGCGCGCAAGGAACCACCCGTGTATACGTGCGCACGTGTGCCTACCGCGCGAGCATTCTCGGGAGCACACTTTTGGCAATGTCATTCCGCGAGGACAAACTGGCCGGGCTCCATCGACAGTTTACGAAGCCTCCGCGGTAAATAAAAATCGTAGAGTTGGCCTTCCCTCCTTCTCTCGTGTCGCGGGATGCATTACGCCCGTTAGAGACTTTCACCCGAAGGCCGCGTCGATGTTTCGACGGATTCTAAATATAAGGCCTCCGCCGATATAACGGCGATTGCACACGCCGACGAATTTTTATATTCGACGGCGAGGTCCGTTTCGGACGCGTTGATGGAAAGTCGACGTTTAGGACCCTCCACGGGCGGAGGGAAAAAATAAATGAGCGAGTTTTACGATCCCTTTTGGCGCGATGCTTCTAGACGCGTTATAGGTTAAGGCATGTGCCTCGAGGACTGCATATTTCGCGATCGTGCCAGCTATTATTTTCTATGCTTTCAACCCCCTCGTAATGTCCCGTGACTTATTGGACGTGGCCAGACACCCCAGGCGTGGTATATTATCTTGTTATCCTGAATGTGTCTCATTGGGAATCGAAGTTTTTCTTCAACTAGAATCCACGATTCACGGTGTTCCATAAATTTGGTGGCATTATTTATATACAGGTAACCTACATCGCCTGGCGTACGCATTTCATTTAGATTCAAAAAGTATTACTTCAACTCTATTATGCAAATGCACGGCGGAGAGTAGGCGCCGACTTCAAGGGGCTGGCGCCTACTTTGCGACATTTCCACAGTATTTTGGAAATATGCTTCAGAGCTGCGTTTCACAATTAAATTTTGCTACGGAACTCGTCCAAACTTATTAAAGTTTGACGAAACCCCTAACCTCAACAGTTCTTCTTTATACACAGTGCGCTGGCGGCACCACGAAGTTTAGAATTCTTGTTATACAGAAGATAACTTTTCGCGGAACATCACTTAGGAAACTCTGGTTTAGAGCAAAGCTACGCCATAGGCTCTCGCCTGGATCAAAAACTCCTAAAGTATCTTAAAGTTGAAATGACGAAAGTGCAGCCACGGTAAAGAGGGCCATCCGTGTAAAGTGACCAACGAATAGAAAGCATGTGGCCACAATCGAATAAGCTTATTGTACATTCATCGTAATTACAGCGATATTATTTAGCCGTGGGTACGGTTAGAGCGACGGGTCGCGCTGCTTTCGACACAATTACCAGAAAAAAGGATCGACCGCATAAGCTACGTGCGTGGTGGGGGACACTGCTCGAGCCCACCACTCCACCTTTCAGTCTAGCGTTGATTTTCGTTCGTACAAGGAAACGGGGCTCGACCAAAAAATTCATATCCAGCGATTCAGTGCACGTACGGACCAGATAACCTCGCGGTTGAGTGACAGTGTCAGAAGTACGGTTACCGTGCTCGCAATTACCATTTCGCGAAGGATTTTCGCTTACCTTGCGCACTCACAACCGTCCGAGCCCCTCTCGTCGCCTTGCTATTTGTTATTCGGCGATCAACGGGTTTACGCGGAGGCTGCGTGAAAAGAAACGAGGGAGAGAGATCCCGAAAGGCCTCGCGACGGCCAGCGCCGAGAGAACGCTGTTCGTTATATTGCCGTGGAGAAGATGCCTGGCGCCGTCTGCGAGGCATATCTATCACAAACAGCTTCTCCCGTCTGACATTCAATACGTGATCGTTACTCTCCGCAGGTTGTTAATAATTCTAAAAATACGAGGGGCACAGGCTTCGCGCCGTTTCGCCAAGCTCGCGTCCACGTATCGCCGCGCACCGGCTACCATAAACCGTGATGGATAGGAAGCGCGGGTTGAATAGATACGGGAATGACGAGCGCTGCCCCCATTTCGATCGATAGCGCCATCTTTTTTTTTGTAATTTAAGCTACTTGGGAATGTAAAAGGTGCAGGGCTTTGTGGCCACATCGATATCGTAGTTCCCAATACGCGAAATATTTTCTTTTTAGATTTTTAGTGGCACAAGGTTTTGGAAAGTGGTCATTGAAGTCGTTCAGGCCTTTCAAATGCAGAGGTATATGTATTCAATTAGAACTTCTTAGCAATCCTTCCTTAAGTTTACTTGAAAAATAGATCGCAAACGCCAGTTATTAGGAGTTTCCCACTTGGTTTTTTATTGGTATTATTAAAAAATCGTTCGTTATCAGGAGTTGACATCTTGCGTAATCATGAAAGCAATTATATACATTACTCTTATCGCAATTTTAACACATCAAATTGATGAAAATGAGGGGTACAAGTGTTTAACCCTGTGGGCGTTATGGACACTTGTACACGTTCAGTCAGTCAGTGTATTACGTACGGCGAACGCCCATGGGCGTTCAGCATCCACAATTAACAATCGCGATTACGAGAGTCCCGCACACTGCGTTGCGCTAAGCATTATCTAAAATAGAAAAGGTTACTGTATTTTTAAATAAGCGGTACTAGGTATCCTTCATTTACTTCATACTACTTCATAAATAACACTTATAAATTCCGACGATACACGCTAAAGGCTTTATAGTATTGTACAAACTAGAAACTTCCCTCAATGATAAATGCAACATCCAGTGGAAACTCGAAACTGTCGAGTACGTAAAACTGATTCGATTAAGCAATCGTGTATACCGAAGATTAATTTATCGCCAATTTTACGTCGATCTGCCCGTTCCCCGGGAATTGAGGCATTCTTTTTATCATCCACGCGGCGAACAAACAAACTCGAACGAAACCGGATTTACTTGCGCGCATGTAACTTACAGTCGAAGGTAAATGACAATGCACCGTATTGGGTACTTACTCATACAACGAAGGTTACACGTGAGAAAATGTCACGACACTGAGGTCATGCACATACGAGGCGATGTCATGAATGCTACTTATAAGCATTTAACCCATTTATCGCCGCCATGCCGATAACGCAACGTATATGTGTATGTAATATGCAAATTCTAATTATCGATTTTTAATCGACCTCTCAATCAATAACTCAGCGGTATGAATAATATCCTATGGAGTAATAAGAATTTTAAGCGAATCAATGCACGCTGAAATAACGAGTAAATGGGAAAAGAACAGAACTGATGCTCGCCGTGAAGTTTCTTACCACATTGCCGTTCGTAACTATTAGGGCACCTGTTGTACATGTCAGTACATTGTATATTTCACTACTTTTATTTAAAATACCAAACGAAGCAAAATTTCTTGGAGTTTTTGGGGAGCACTAACTTTTGAGGGACGGAAATTTTTGGGAGTGACAAATTTTGGGGGGGACGTCAAATTTTGAGGAGCGGCAAATTTTAAGGGCCGACAAATTTTGAGCGACCAAAATTTGAAAAATGGGAAAAGGTTTAAATACAGAGAGTTGTGACAACTTTAAAAGCAATTCACTTTTTTCATACAGAGAATTAGCGATAACTCATATGTGACTTGTTGTATTGAATTAATTTTAAAATTGTCTCAATTCTTTTGAATTGAAATATTTGATACTTCGTGGAAAGGGCGACAGACGCTTGTCAACCCAAGGGCGCCAAATCTCCAAATTCGTCCCTGAGTTCTTCAATTTTGCAACGTTCTTCACAATTATGCCACACAGAGTATAGGTGTCCCAATACTTATGATCAACAGTGTATATACAGTATCCCATTAGAAACAGAAACTAATTTAGAATTAAGTATCTTTTTCCGCTGAGACGATATGAGAAAATGTGAAAAATATTATTTGAATGATGTTTAAAGGCAAACATGGTATCGGAGGTAAGCGACCTGTTTCTAATGCGCCACACTGTAGATGGTGTATTAACGAAAGCCGTAGAATTACTCACGATTACCTTCAGATTCGAAATTGCAATCGTGTAGCGCTCGATTACTGATAAAACGTATACGACGGTAGAAAATGAGAAATCGAATTCTGCTAGACAAGGCACGCGTGCCTCGTTCAATAACAAGTCGATAAATCCGCTTGTCGGTAATAAAACTTTATCGTACATCTTAAATATTACGGTTTCTTTTATTTTCGTTCTGACAGAACCGAGGGGAAATAATATCCTCGTTACGATCCATTCATTATCTCTAATTGTTAAACATATACACACGTTATTTAAAAATCGAAAAGGGGGGGGGGGGAAGAAAAAGTGATTTCGTCACGCGCAACCTACTGCTAAAATTTCACGCCATTTCTCTCCTCCTCTTGTTTCGGGGCGAATAAAAACCTACGGCTCGTAAATTGTCCGCAAACTAATCTATAATTATAGCCGGTAAAAGGAAAACGGGGCGAAACTTAAATGGCTAAATGAAACATGCGGTATGGGCGGTGCGCAGTCTTTAGTGGTTCGGAAAATGGAACGAAAGTAGCCGTGCTTTGTAAATGAAGTACCGTCGTCTGAATAACAAGAGATGCGTGCAAGCCGAACGTGAAGCCGCGAGGACAGAGGTGCGTTTCCCTCTTTACATTCCTTGCCTACGTACAATGTCTCGCTTCTACGAATTATAATCGTTCCTCGCCGTCGCCGTCGGTGTACAGAGCATCCCTTTATCCTGGCCATTCCCCTGCGCAATATGCATGCACCACTCCCCCAAAAAGGAGGACTCTCGTTCTCACTCTCTCACCGTACGCTCTATTTATAAACCAGCCAGAGCAAAAACCCAACTACCTTAATGGCAAATAACACATAGACTACATAAAGCACAATTACAGTATATTTCACAAATTGTTTAAACATTCATATATAATTATACGAATCTTCGCATATGACGGAAAGGCGATTTGATCAATTACTTATTGGGGCTGGGAAGATTACTTTGTAAAAACAATGTATTTCGAAGGACAGGAAAACATTGGGAGATTGAAGGAGATTCGCGAAAATGGCTTCAATCCGGCAGACCGCCGTGCCAGCTTGGATTGCTGGCTTAGAAATTGCGAGGCCTATCTCTCATTGCTGCGAGAGGTTCTTTCCTAGTTCTTTTCTCTCTCTCTCTTTCTCTCACTCTCTCTTTTATATTTATTTATTCGATAGTGATTTTAAATCTGCATTTCCCGCCACGATCGATGCATAATTTCGGAATGTTGACAATATTCTAAATTGTTTTTTACCTTATCAAGGTGCAATAAATAAATGATATCTCTTTTACACTGAGATATTGCATGGTTGGCTGACTGTTAGGCTTATCGCGAGCAGGTGAAGGTGGGTGCAATTACCGCACCTGCCAGCAGTCAAGCAGTAAGACAACCATTTTCCTTATTTTTTTTTTCTTGTATGTGTATTGTTCCGCTTTACTTTTTTCCCCGACGTATACCACTGAAAACTTAAAAAAATAGAAACAAACTTTCGTAACTAGAAACAGTAAGTCATTGCACCGTCAGTTACCACTCACTGCATCTTGTTTTCATTTTTTTTTTCTTTTTTCGTTCATGTCAACTGATGGGCCGATGCGACACATTTTTGTAATGTAGTGGATAGAGCAACATTCTCTCACCTATTGATCACATTTTTATCATCGTATTTATATAATAATGTAATGTACAATATGCAGCTACATTATGATAATCAGTATGTCCAACGCATTCAAACTGACAACACCGTGGGTACTTCACGTCTTGCTGTTGTTGTTCTTGAACTTTTTTTTTTCAAAGATACTCAAATTATTAATTAATCAATGTGTATTGTATGTTTCAGAGTTAGGTACTTTAATACAATTACTTCCAAGTTTTCCACTTTTTCTCGTGGTATCTCTGTGTAAAAAGTGTAACTATAATGCTAATATAATAATAATAATTATAATAATAAGTTGCACAAGGCAATAGTCCTGTGTGGCCGTTCGAATGTGTGCTTCCGGCCGTTTCCCCACTCCCCTCCCCCCGACAAAACTTCCTGGCACAATGACAACTTTCGATAATCTCTCCGCCCTCCGCTCGAGATCCCGACGGGGCCTTGCGATTTGCACTTAGTATTACCTCTTTTATATATTATTACTCATTCATGGGGGGGACAGGTGTGCAGCTGATTTTTTATGATGTTAATATAGCAACTGAATGTTGACAAAATAATGTTCCAATTAGCGATTGGCATTCTTGAGCTGATTGGAAAGCCAATCGAGGCCCTCGTAAAGTCCATCTCCACTTGTGGCGCACGTCGCTTGAATGTACCAGTTACGATTACGCAAAGAGTGCAGGCCCAGCTTGTCAGTAATCTCCGCCGCGTTCATTGCATTCGGGAGATCCTAAAAATATTACACACTCTTAACCTCAAACCGTTCTCACCAATTCATTTCTTTCCACATCGCTATTCTGTCTTTAAATTCTCTCTTGGCGAGACAGCCGCCTCGTGCATACAGAGCGTGTTGTTTACATAATAAACATTATATGTCCGAACAACTCTGAACTTTAAGTATATTAATACTGTCGAAACTATATACTCACTTGTTTGTTAGCAAATATAAGAAGTACCGCATCCCTAAGTTCATCTTCCGCTAACATTCTCATCAGTTCTTCGCGTGCCTCGCCGATACGTTCCCTATCGTTACTGTCAACGACAAATATCAGTCCCTGTAAGTTTCATCCATGTAAGTTCACCGGTGATTACGTGCATCTTAAGAAAACTATAAAATAAGCTCAACTCAAACGTCTTAAATAAATGGATTCGTAAGTGGAACGTAAAGTTTAACGCAGAAAGGAGTGTTCTGAGAACGATGCGTCGCATACTTGTGTATTCTGAAAGTAATGTCGCCAGAGAGGTCTGATTTTGTCTTGGCCACCCACGTCCCATACAGTAAAACTTATATTCTTGTACTCGACTGTTTCTACATTGAAACCTAAAATTTATAATTCAGGGTCAGTAAAACGGCTCAACGAGTACAGGATGCTCTTTCTCTACTATCAATGATACATGGAATGACATTGATTGGAGAATACAAGAGCGAGAAATGTGCGCTCGATAACTCAGCTACGATTGATACAGCGGCGAAGAGGATTTCATATTTACCTATAGTAGGAATTGTAGTAACGATTTCCCCTAATTTTAATTTGTACAGAATTGTGGTTTTACCCGCTGCGTCGAGACCCACCATCAAAATCCTCATTTCTTTTTTGCCGAAAAGGCCTTTAAATAACGTTGCGAACATATTCCCCATGGCTGGTGCTGGTTATGTAAATACCTGCAACAACGAACGATCAATCAACGCGCAATCGTCACCCGACGCGTCGAAATCGATTACATCTACGAATTTTGAAAAGCTCGACTCGAGCGTTTCGCTCTAATCTGATCGATATCGTACGACTTAGGTCACGTCAACATTTCAGTAACGTACGACACAACACGGCCCTACTGAGTCTCTGATTCCTTTATCGAGCTTCTTCCAGACAGTGTCTAAGATTATCGCAAGGCAGAACAATGTCCGTGAACATGTGCGGAGGAAGAAGTCAGCGAAGAACTGGTACAGGGGCAAGAGCGTCGTTTCCGAGAACACAAAGGCACACAGAGAAACGCGTGACCGCCGGTGATCGTATACTTTGCGTCGTGCGAAAATTCGGCAGTTAAAATCAGCGTATGGAGGAAAGGAACTGTGCCCAACGTATGCAAGAGACTACACACAACGCGCGACCGATCGACGTGTAACACCACGTCAAGCTTTAAATTTCAGGGGGGAAAAAAAAAGAAGGAGCGATGAGTCTCACGGAAAGAGTAGCAGCCGAAAATGAGTAATCAAGACGTGTCTCGGAGGGATCGGATACGTGTCCAGATGAGCGAGCAAATAGGCAGGATCCGCTGCACGCGAAAGAAACTGAAATTACTCCGGGGGACAGAGAGCGAGCGGGCAGAAACATGCGTGAAGTGCCGATACGCTGACACAAAGCCTTAAAAAGCTAACCTGCACGTTTACGTGGTGCGCGCGGTCGGAAAAAAGGGGCGAATTACGGGCAACGTGATTCATGGGGAATCCGGCTTTAACGAACGCCGAGACGAGCAAACGAGAGGGTGGAGAGAAATAAAAAAGAAAAAAAAATGGGAAGAGAATTTGTGTAGAGGCACGCACGAGATGCTCACACGCTGCCCCGCTATTGATTCCCATTTCAATACATCTCTATGATTATCGGGCTAGCATACCGTCAGGGATCACTTTATAGTGCCTCGCCGGCGTTCTATGCACTTTTAAAACGTGATCGGCTACCTAAAACGCCAACACCGAGGTATTGCGAAAAAGGCGGAGGATATCGTGCGGTTTGCGAAGCCACTGCGTACACCCCGGTTGTCTGTCACCTCCGACCTACTCCCCAGCGAATCGTCAAAGGTTCCCCGCTCAAGCTTCCATTATTTAGAAGCTGCGTCTGAATTATCGAGACCGCCCCCGTAATGTCGCGTACGCCCGTGCAGGCCACTTGCGTTACTTACGTTTCAGTAAAAAAGATTATTTTCACGAGAAACGATAAAACATAAAACCAACACTCTCGAAAAGGTACCGTATGTCAAAATGGCGGACGTGGAAAGGATTCATGCCTTATGCCACGTATAGGGCCCTCGGAAACCGGCGATTGGCCGGGCGGGTCACGTGACGCCGGAGAAAATCTACCGCGACCCGCGCTCGGCCCGCCAGGTGGCGGGACCGTCGCCAACGCTCGGGGTAAGTCGCGAAAAATTCGGCTGCTTCGGTGTGTGAGTGAGCGCCACGGCGGGCTATTATTATTTATCCAACTTATCTGCGACCACGCACACACGGTCGCTGGGCGTTTCGATTCGCGAAAGCGAGAATACGCGATTATAAATTCAGATAATGGTGTTCTAGAGAAACTATATATCTTATCGCAGGAGGAAAGGAAAGTACTGACACGAGCGTTGTAGAGTTACGTTCTCGATTTGTATATTTTAAGTTTCTCACGGTGGTATGCCGTATACGTGTATAGCGTTAATTACGCCGATAAGAATGTAGTGGACTTTCATTAATGGAATGTAATGCCGGCGAACGGAAGGAGTAAAAGTCAAATGATGACACTGCTGAGTTAGGAACTTTCCATTTTCTTATGTTGTAATTTAAATTTGTTTAATGGTAGAACTTGCCGCGCCGGTTAGTGTTGTCGATTTCGATCAGCAGTTAACCTAGTTTAGGAAAGGTAAATGGTGCCTGTATGGTGTTAAGGTGACATCATCCTAAATTTACTTTAATTCACTGTAAACCTACATTCACTTGTGTCCTGTGCGATATTTTATTTCTTTCTTCAAACACCTGGAGTATGATATTTTTCATCTAACGTTCCTCCTCCGTGAAGCACGCACTCTTCCACGTTATGCGGACAATCTGTTATCAATTCTAACGTTTCAGTCGTGAACTCTGGTTGCCTGTATATGAAACAATAATTAACCACCGAGAGCGATGTAATTAACCCATTAAAACCCACCTCCGTAATATTACCTTCGATAGAATAAAAAATAAACGCTCTTTCCAAAAACAGTGTTTTATCCCAGTTTAGAAACATTCACACGGTAAAGTAGAAGCATAAAAAAAGGGTTGTAATTTTTTAATGATTTACCAAAATTTAGTAATAAATAATTTTTATATATAAATATCTATATTTAACGTATCTACCTTGGTTGAAAAGAAACTGTAATCGTGAAATAAGTCCCTTTAGTGTTACAGCCCGATAAAATTACTTCCGAGTGGTCCACTGCAAATTGTGCGTTCTTAAGCTTTGTTTTCACTTTAAACTTGTGCCTGCATACTGTTAAATTAAAGCACCGTATTAGCGCAAGAAGGAATCGATCTACTTGCCAAAGAAATTATCAAACGTAGCTATACTTGACAAGTTTTCAATGACCAACGTCAACTTCTTGGTATCGCCTACATAAACAAGACCAAAATCTAACATATAAGACGATAGTTTTATCAGCGGTAACCAAATTTGCAAAATTAACTCCACCTCCTAAAATTGCGTGACGAGATTGATGCATACATTTTGTCGATACGTATGAAAAGGTAGAAAAGTATTCGAAACCTGAATATGTTTATCGGTATGTATAATGACTAATGGTTCTTTCAATGTAATCAGTGGGCCGTGCAAGTCCTGAGCTTTATTCGTGTGTAGTACAGTCTCAATGAGGCTTTCGTCGACGATACATAGCATTTCTACCTATAAGATAGCGGTCTTGGTAACTTTATTCTACTCTATGAAAGATGAATACGTTACCTCGGCGCAACCATGCCCGTTTATGCAGATAGTTCCTACAGGCTTGCATGGATTCGTTTTGGCGTAAATCCAAACAGATCGAACGTGAAACGGATCGTACGTCTCGAAAGCAACGCTCACTATGTTACTCTCCTGATTGTAGAAGAAAAATGTTTTGTACAACCTACAATTAAAAACATTCAATTTAAACCAGGCTGCGCACGATCGGAGCAGCTGTTTAAAGAGTATGCCCGAATGCTTTCCGCGCATATGTACTCCAAAAGTTTCCTCTTGGTTTGCATTATATCATTAACGCAGCACGTAAATGTTCGTTCGGACTTAGGGATGTTAAATGCCAATTGTGGTTTAACGGTCTTCGCGGAAACATCAATTTCTATGGGAGGGAAATAGTATCCGTCCTGTCTGGAGTAGCAGTTGTCTCGGTACCTGTAAATTTATCAAATATTTCACAGCCAGATTATAATAATTAAATGGCACTGCGCACGAACTTGTCGCCTGGAGCGATTCGTAGGAATCCAAAAATCTTGCAGAGATATTCCTCTTCGTAATTTTCCCTCGAATCGATGTACCTGAATGCATCAGGTGTGGCAGTAATAGTCACAGTGGTACTCTCCTTTGGCGGAATGAATACTTCCCTGGGTGTAACCTCGCGGAACATTGAAATTATTCTTTACCATTAATGGCTCTGGAATACTAGCTTTGGCAGTTTATCGTAATCTAACTTGTCCATCCTCTTACCGTGCAAGCATGCGAATCAGCTAAGCCATAGTAAGGAAGTATCGTGATTTTACATTCACTGTCTTCCGCTTTTTCAACTGCATCCGAGTCTACACTTTTCTCATTCTCTGTATGGTCGTTATAACTTTTCACAGATTTAGAGGAACATTTGCTCTCGTATACAATAGAAGTTTCTGTGCCTTGCAAGTTTTTGTCATTCGATGGCCAGGATGCGTCACTGGAGGGAAGTAATAGAAGAAATTGCTGGAAGATTGGAAGTTATTCTAGACTACAAGATTGTTTACGCTTAGCCATACAATGGGTTACTCGACGATTCTTTCGACATGATTACAAGTGTATCGTCTCCAGAGCTAGGGTCGTTCAAGGTTTCTGATCTGGTCTGCGGCTCTATGTGGTTCTCCATGTGTGTCTCGCTGTCAGTCTTGTCTCTTCCAGCTTTCAATCTCGATGCCAATTTATCGGTAAATGGAATGGAGACATCAAATATAACATTGAAGGGCAATGTCTCCGTGGTGGGCTTTACCACAAATGTATGCCAGTCGATGGCTATAGGCACCACGCTTGTATTCTTCAAGCATACCGTCCTAGTCTCCAGACGAAAACCGAGCGCTTTCACTCCGTACCTGTGCAGGGTGTAAAAGAAGTAACGATTACTATTTTTTCAGATGAATTGGCTCTGGTTTTAATATTTCAGGTGTAATCTTTTTGGAGAGCAGTATCCACTGCAATTAATTTCGTTACACACTTGAGGATCGGGATTCTCGATGAAGCTCCAGCGCTGATGGATAAAGATATCGGTGACTCGACAACTTGAATACAAATCCCTAACGTGTACCGCGGTAAACCAGTGATATTTATTTCCAGCTCGTCCACGTAAATTCCCCATGTGTCGGCGAACACGTAAACGTCCACGGGAATAGCTTCGAAGGGCCCAATATCCGCATTTATGGGGTCGATGTAAATCACAACACCTGATGCGGGTTGCTTCACCCGACACAGCGTTTCTTCTGGAACGAAGAGAGAAGCTACTCGCAAGTAGTTCACTATCTACTGCCACAGAATATGCTAAACGTGTAATCAGCTTTTGGGATTTTGTAATTGAGTGGCATCTCTACCGATTACATCCTTCTTTCGACCGAACACTTTTCTGTAAGCGAACTTGATACGATCCTCCTTCGACTTCTGCTCGCAGGAACACCGGATCGGATAGAAGTTCTTTATGCGCAGCCAAAAGTTGGACGGTACCGGGGTCTCGTTTTTTATTATGAAAGTCTTCTTCTTTACTGAAAGTCCGTTGCACGAAAGAATAAATGGGAACCAAGAAGACGGTTTGCTTTTAGAGTACAGTCAAATTTTCCGAATATGTAGGAATATTTTAAATTTTAGTAAAAAGGTTGAGGTACCTATCCTCAAGGGCAAATGCAAGAATTCGATAACAACAGGTTCCGTGGACGCTGGTAGAACTGTTTCGAAGAAGGGTAGGATTTTTCCAGGCTCAGAAATACCTTGTCGAATGTTTCCATGTTGTGTTGCCAATTCGTTAATCTACGAATGTGTTTGATCAATCCGTAGATTCTGCTTTATGAATATTGATAAGATCGATTAGTTACTTGAATAGTTTTTGAAGTAGAATCGCTCGGAGAAGATTCCTCTCTGGATTCTGCGATGTGTAATTCAGACCCAGAAGGGCCTGCAGAAGAATCCTTAACGACGCTACCTTCATCTAGATTCGTAATCTTCAGTTCTTGTTCTTCTCGCATTCGGTACTTTTCCAATAGTTTCTGGTTCATATAATAGTTCAATTTAGCTTTGCATTAGCTGGGAATTAAGAAAATTGTGGTAGATATATCGAGCAATAGTGAGATCTATGCGCATGCCCACACAGAAGCTATAAAGAAAAACGGGTCTACTCTACGGCGTGAATTCTGTGGGGGGATAGGGATGAACAACTTTGGAGGTTTGGCAGGTGATCTAGTACGAAGGCACTCCTTTTTCCTATCTAAAAGTAGAGTCAACTAACACGAAAGAATGAAGTAATTATTATGTCTAGTTATCAAAGAACTAATTATTAAATTGATATTGTCGATTTTAACAATGAACCTGTATAATACGAAACAGAATTCATTTAGACAGAAATGCAGTATCGAATCGAAACTTAAAACTGGCATGATGGAAGTAGATTGCTAAAAATTGCAACCAAAACATACCAGACCTTTCTGGGATTCGCCTGCCAAGTCTAAGGCAATATTCAAACTATCCACGTGCCATTCGACCCGAGTGAAGTTATCCTTCAGCTTCAAAGGCTCTTCGTCGCTCAGTGGAAAGTAAATCGTGACGTAAAGCGATTCGATAGCACACTCGATTCCCAGCATTATGATTCTCCTCGTATCCCCAACGAAGCATGGTATGTGAAAGGACCTCACGATCCCCTGGAAGTTCGATAAGTACCATTCGTTTGTGCTTCCAAAGGTGAAGCTTTCTTAAAAGATTTGGGAGTCGTTTAACCTCCTTCATGGGGACAATAGTGATCTTCATTCTCTCTGTATTGGCAGCTGCCACGTCACCCTTTTCTGGACACACGCAGAGCTTCATTTTTGCTGTGTCGGTACCACTAGCTTCTCCCCAGGCGTATATTAATGAACCACTTGACAAATTCTTCACTCTCAACACGCAGGTCTCCTCGACACCGATATATAGAGTCCTATAGAGCATGATTTAAAATTCAAGAAATTTTAATAAAGGTCTGATGGTAAATAAAGAATCGTTATAGAACTACAAGCCTTGTAGGCCTAATGATGCCCATGCTTATTATTTGCTTCCATAGAAGGGGCTCGAATTGCTTCAGGTTCACGATGTCGTAGTGAGAGAACAGTTCGTCTGTTACCTGTAATATCGTATAAACAATCAATAGTGAAGTCTTCAATGCGCATGCTAAAGTGGAAAGTGGGTGGAGCTTTTGACTCCCTCCATTTCGCAGCGCGATTGCTGCGGGGATAGCAGTGATCTAGATTCGAGGTTGCCGTGCGATCTAGTATCGGAGTGTTACTACTATCGAGTAGTTGGCAAGTCGGACAATTTTATCACCATACTCTCTTTCAGCTTTCATAGTTTCTGTGATATCGCGCTGTATTTCGAAAAGTAGCTTAAATCCGGGTACTTTCTGAATAAAAATTATTCCAAGTGAATGAAAAACAAGAATAGCGCGACTGCCTTACTAATTGACAAGCAGATTTCTGGTCCTCGCTATCCTCCGAGTCGTCGATAATATCTGCTCCCTCGTAATAATCCGGTATCGAATAATCAATGTCCAAAGGCATCTCTTCTTCGGAGCTTTCATCACTATTCGATCGCAAAGGGACTTAATTTCGCATTTCTCTTTAAGTGAAACGAGAGCTACAATCTACGCACGTTTTACTTTCATCTGCGGTGCATTGCAACCAGACTTCTACGTCGGCGATCCAAATATCTACGGACTAATGACAGTACTTCAGTAGATGTAAGAAATTGTATCAGTTAACTTGATAAAGCTCGCAATGTTGTTCAGAACATTAGCGCTCTCCGTGAGTCTCTTGGAACCACGGACTTTTTGAAAATATTCACGGAATATGATATCGAAGCTAGAAAATTGAAGAAGCCAACAGGGCGGTCGTAACAAATTTGAGCGCCCTGGGCTAAACAAATTTTGGCGCCCTAGCCCCCAAGGGTGCAATTTCTTCGCAATCGGTGCAAGGCAGTACATCACAAGCCCGGGTCTCCACCAAGACAAACACGAACAAAAACAATAGAAATTTTTGTCTCCAAAATTACAGAGAAAAAAGCATTTCAACATATTTGATTCTTAAGCGCCCTTGGATCACAGGCGCCCCTGGGCTAAAGGTGGTCCTGCAAGCCAAAGTAAACCTAGTAATGGACAATAACAAATTTAAATAAAGGGTTTTATCTTTTAGGAGCACAATGCGAGCTAAACCGATTTAAAGCACTAGTGAAATGATTTACAGCTGCAGTTTTACGTCGTCTCATGGCGCATTCCTCGGTATGCAATTGCAGTTCCGTCGAAATAGCAGCGAGTGGTATATCTTCCAAGTGCAATCTAAAATAGTTGCACTTGCATGCGTTTCTTGTCAATGTAATTACCGGAGGAATCGCTTGTAGTATACTTACTGTAGAACAGCGAAAAGACACTCTGCATTTAAGTATTTGTATTCGGCGGTTACGTTGAAGTGGTGTGTAGAAGTGGGAGCGAACACTCCGTGATCTGGATGAATACGAAGAAATTCCAAAGGAAGCCGATTACGCTCGATCGTTTCATTCTCGTTGGGTTGAATGTGTCGCTTTGTCCACCGGAAGCGCATGCCTATTTCGCTGCGCGGAGTAATTAAAATTCTTAGCTATTGTTTTCGTATCATTAATTCATGTTAACACTCCGACGATCGCACATTTCAGAGCGAACTTAAGGTGTGTTTTTCTACACGCGTCTGGACGCAGCGTCAAGAGTGCAAAGTCGATTTTCTCGAAAATGAAGCGCGATATAAAAAAAAGTTACTCTTTCTTTTCGATTTACAACAAGTAAATGAGTTGAGAAGAAGGAATAAAATTTTTTGATATTTCGCTTCATTTTCGGGAAAATCGACTTTGAATTTATTGACCCTCCGTCCAGACGCGTTTGGGAAAACATACCTTAACTCTCGGTGTCGATCTTTTTCAATTTTACCGAGTATTCATTGGTGTTTTGAAACCATCAATACAGCATATTGTAGATAGGATGTAAATGTTTGATTGGTATAGTTTTGTCGGTGATAAATATGAAATAAAATTGCTTACTTACTAGTTTCTCGGAAAGTAGCAGATCGAAATTGTGTTAAATTGAATTCATATTTTCATTTCAATTTTATATTAATTCTTTCGTAGATTAATATGTTATTTTAATCGAGAGATTTTACCTAATGTTACTCGCGGAGATCGTGCATTGCCCCGTTCCGTTTGGAACACTGTTTAAGCTTACGTAATAACGCGCGTGTTTGTCGATGTCCATCTTCAGTGGCCAAACCTTTTCTAATTGCTGCAATTCAATGAATTGAAGGCTTATTCATTATTTGCTATAGTATGGAGGATAACTCGCCTCAGCAATTTTAATATATCGTACTACTACGTTGTTCATGATTTCTCTTAAATAGCTCTATACAAAGGGCTACTAATGAAAAGTCACTTACGATTTCGTTTTAGCCCTATAAACTCGTAGTGCTACGTTTCCCTTAATTTCTGAAAACTCAAAAACGTAGAGCTACGTTTCTCTTGCTTTCCGAAAACTCCTCAGAAACGTAGTGCTGTGTTTCTTTTGATTTCTGTGAACTCCTAGAAAATACAGTCCTACGTTTCTCTATAAGCTACCCAGGTTTCTTAAAAGCGGATTGATCATCGAAAGAAATGGTCGACGATGTGCATCTACCAAATAAAAACGTAGTACCCCACGTACAAGAATGTTTCTACGTTAACGCTACCATGTGAAAACAGTTACATAGATACTTTACTAAGCTGGATAAAGTTCGGCTCGTATATCATGCCGTCCCCGATTATTTCCAAATCCAGTAGAGTACAGTTGTCGCAAAGTATGTACAGTTTGTCTACCTGATAAGAACAGACGCGACACACAAAGGCGTTAGCTGAACAATCTTAGCATAAATATGTATGTACAAGTGTTACAAATTCAGTCTTTCATTTACGTGAATCCCGTAACAGTATGGAAAGAAGAATGCATGGAGCGTTATTGCTTCCCTTGGCTTCAGCAAGAAGTACGCCGGCCATATTGCGAAACAAGGCAATTTCAACACGTTGGTGGCCGTGATATCCTGATGAAAGATATAAAAAATAAGCAACTGAAAATGCAAACATTAGAAGACACCCGATCACATATTTGTGTTATACTAAAGAGCGCAACGACAAAGGGGCGAAGGCGTTACTTCGATACAGAGAGAAGTCCAGTCGATTTCACTCATTACGAAAAACCTCCCCTCTCCCCCTGTGTTCGTGAATCTCAGAGGCACGTGGACTTGTTCCCCCACGAAGCCGTTGCCGCAATCGAAAGTCATGCTTTTGTTATCGAATTTGCGGCAAATTGAAAGGCAAGTGCCTGCGCTTTCGCTGGTACTTCCTACGGTAGACTGCAAAATAATCATATTACGCGTTTACCTGTAACACTACCGAGCATAATCGCCGTAATCGCGAATTAAAATTCAGACGTACTATGCTTTCGCATGGAGACAGTATTTCCGAATGCCAAGGCCGGACGGTGAACTTCCCGTTGCTCGTTAGCTCCTGCGATGCATCGATTCCTGTCAAACAAAAAAGGTTGAGAAACACAGGTTGGGTGTGGCAAAGCTTCTTGCTCTAATATAAAAGAGTTACACTAAAAGTCGTGTGATAGTTAAACAAATTTGCCAGCCACTACTGAATCCATATACATATCTACCCATCAGAATCGGAGGGTCTTTGTATCCGTGTAGCCTGATAGTGATGGGCTTCCCGTGTTGCACGTTCAGTATCAATATTTCCTCGGGCTCGTCTATGGTGTCGCATTGGAAGAAAATCACCAGCTGCGCCTGCATCCCTGGCGGGACGATGCCCCTGTTCTCCGCTATGGATTCGATTACAACTAGGAACTTGGATCGGCACGGCCTCCCGTCCAGTTGAAATCTCGCTGGCGACGTACCGACGTTTTGCAACGTCACCGTTTTCTACCGTACACGGAACGGTGGCTTAATAACGAAACCGAGCGAGCCTAATCGAATCCCAGTACCTTGTACAGCTTTTTCAATTGGAAGTTACGGAACTGCACGTAGTTGCAGTCCGCCACCAATACCGTTCTCTGGATCTCCGACCTTATGATGCTCCTCTTTGCTCGGGCGTCCAGACGTGGCTGCGACCTGGACTCTCCCCTGATTTTCGAAATAGAAATTGGGAAAAGCAGGTGCTATTAGAAACGAATGGGATAACAGTGGGGTGAGTTCCTCGCCCACTGCATTTGAGGGGCTAACAAAAACGGTCCAGCACACTTTTTTCGACAATTCTTTGTCACCATATTATTGGAGGCCGAAAGTCATAAAACTTTGAATTAAACTTTTTTTTCGATATCTTATACGGTTTCGCAGATACTCGCGATAATGTGAAAACTCAGAATTTTTTTGAGGGGGTGTTTTCACCCTTAGGGCCGTTTTATTGCCAAATCAAAAAATATTTACGTTATTAGCATATTTCTGCAAAGTTTCAGATTTTTTTGAATTTCCCAGTTGTCGAACTTCCCTTTAAGCTTTTTTATACCCTGAGAAGATTGATTTCGATCTAGAACCAAGTCACTTATGCACCATTTTCTTCAGATTCTCCTTTCTCATCTATTTCCTTATTAAATAGGCGGTGATTTGAAGGAAACGGTACATTCGTATAAAAAAATGTTCTTTTCTCAGGGAAAATGACCTTACAAAGAAGTCTTTGCAAAGATAACCAGAACTGCTGAAGAGTAAGCTGGCCATCTTGGAAAATAATACTGTAAAATCTCTAGTAATGCTGTGATAAATTTTACAGATACATTGTTGCTAATTAATAACTTTCAAGGGAAGATCCCCAACCCGGGAATTCAAAAAATTATGAAACTGAGGATATGTAGAGAATGTATATTTTTTTGCTGCGCAAACTTACTCCAAGGGAGTGAAACTTACTTCTGAAAATCCGGTTATTTTCCGATTTCGCGTTATAACTCGCGTATCACTTTTACCAAATGATAGTCCTAATTAAAAAAAAAACTTACCTGAAAACTTTTTTCTATCTCTTAGAAATCGCGAGTTATAACAGAAAATCGAAAGTTAGTCACATTTTTAAGGGTCAATATGCCCAGAGTTTCATAATTTTTTGAATCTGCGGGTTGGGAAGCTTCCCTTGTCAGCCTCGTAAGGCAATTAAGAAGTACCTATCAACTCGAATCTTTGGCAAAGACGTTATGTGCCTCAACTGTAGATCCGGCTCTCTTTTCGGAAGCAATCGCGCTAATTCCACCAATCTTCTGTACTCGTCCCAAACCTTCAGCTCCGGTGGTTGTATCAACGAATCGCTGCGATATAGATCTAGAAAGGAGACCCTGACAGTGTCATTAACTTTCACCTAGCTTAGTACCTAATTCTGCTTCGCGTTCGACGCCTGAGTCCGCGTATTTAAGCGTCGAGTCTTCCACTTCCTTAACATCTCGCGTGCACCGTTTCAATATCTTTATGTCAGCAGGACATGCATTGCGTAATCGATCTCTGTAACTCTATGTACATAAAAAATATTATTCGTTATCATTAGTGTCAGGTCAAAATTCTTCTTTTCCTTTTTGATCGGTAGGTACTGTGGGGTCTTTTAGATTTCAGATCACAAAACCGTTGTAGGTAATCAGTGAAATACACTTTATATGCTCCCTTGTGTTTATCTTTGGACAAGGGAAGATTCTGTTTATAAACTCTTGTAGTTGTAGATTCGGAAAAGAATAACCCCCCCTAAGAATATATTTATTTGCAATTTTAGGTAGCTTTCCCTTTCTTTTGGTCTAAAAGATTCCTCTAGCAAGAGTGAAGCAGATAATAATATAAAGATTCGTAAGTCTTCGAATTTATTCTAATTTTTTCTTTTTAATGGAGTCAAATATCCCATGGTACCAAGAGCTTAACAGAATTCATGGTGTTCTACCGAGTATAAAGGACGCATAGAAATACTAACGCAATACAGAACAGAAGATTGTTTCTGCAAGATAATATTCTGTTGTCCAGAAGCAATACGGCTGTACGATATTTTCCAATTATATCTTCTAGACTCTACTGCACTTCGCATTCTCCTTGGAACAGACTCCATTTCCTCCCCATTTCCACTATAAGTCACACGTACAGAGTCCATCTTACTTATTTATATCACCAACCAGACATACATGCAACCAGCTGACAAGCATGCATTTCATTGCAGTTGACAAAAGAACGTTTAATTAATTATCCGCATTGAAGAAACATGTAAACGCTTCGTACAGCAGATATGAAGAAAGCAAGAATGAAGTGGTACAATGAAACAAACGTGCATAGTGATTTTAAGAGTATGATTTATTTGGAAACAATTTTTTATATAAAGGTTGAGAGATTGAAGTTCTATGTACAAAAGGGTTACGTTACTAAAATACTAGGATTTTATATTCCATTGCCGTACGTCGTGCAAAATAGTTTTCGTTTAGACTGAAGATATATAGAAATTGTCCATGTACTTTTGCTTCCTCTCCCATTTTGTTCCTGTATCGCGACCGTTTCACGCTTGAATCTAGTTTAGCCCTACAAACGTTGAGGCAAAGACGCTGCTCTTGCCAGCCGCCATACGATCGCATAAGGTACACTTATTTATAACTGTATTTATCATGATCCGTAAATACAAAGAATCCTCCTGCCTGATCCTTTCCCCCTTCCTCTTTAATCTATGTATACATGTGTATCTCGGACACGCGTAGACACCATAGTCCATACAGCATGGTCTCGCGAATACGATCTAGAGATTACGCTTTGTACAATCTATCAATGCATACCAATGCAAACAAGCGAGAAAGAAATCGATTCTCCAGAGCATACAGAGTCTCTTCCGATATTCCACAGTTTAAACGTTCGTTCAAAATACACTTTTGTTTGATAGAAGCATACAGTGCAAGAGGCGTGTTCGATAGTTTTTGAGCTCGCAAGTAAGCTGTGAAATCGTGGATGTCTCTGATCGATCGTCTAGTGACCTGAAAAGGAAGTGGGCTTAATAATCAGACGCGCTTGATCTTCCATTAAACAACACTGTATTTGCTTTTTACTTTTTCTCTTCTCTGTAAGTCTTGTAGGTTGAAAAATTATGTGTGTTCTTCGTTAGGAGTGCACTTATTTAATCTACAGAATAAGCATACACAGTCCACGTAACGCAAAAAAAAAAAAAAGAAAGAAAGAAAAATACGTTCTCGTGCTCGCGTAAAGACTTCATGGTTGCCGTTGCAATGAATTGATACGCGGGGCAATTGCTTATCGGCATGTACCGTTACGTATACATGATTCAAGTCAGAATGAAAAAAAAAACCGTAATTAATGTCCCGTGTAGATCGTACGATGAGAATCTCGGCGCGGAGTCAAACTAGGTTCAAGCTCTGCGTAAAAATTCGTCCCGATAGAAATGTTTTTTAATCTCTCTTCTCCCCCTCATGCTATTATTTACATCACGAAGCGTCGATTTGTCCCGGATGGTTTTGCTAGAGAACAACTTGCGTGGATCGCGACTTCATACTTGGACTTTGTATGCAGAGGGACTTAATGGTCTTCGTGCGAAGCCTATCATCGTTTGGAAAATATAAAACCCCAGGTTATACTTCACTATCCTACAAATACAATGCTTATTTCAAACGTTGTATAATGGTGTTGTCATCGAACGATGCGATATTTATCCGCGTTAACTCCTCCCCTTCCTCCCCCCTCCTGTGCATCTGCGTTTTCCCCGTAAATTATAAATAAAACATTAAAAATTAAAATTCCAGCGGATTCGTTTTACACCGAGACATGAATTTCTAAAACATAGTCGTTTATCGTAAATCTAAACTCTAGATTTCTGTGTTCCTGATTTTTCTTCATTGTTCCATATGTGTGTGTGTGTGTGTGTGTGTGTGTGTGTGTGTGTGTGCGCGCGCGCGCGCGCGCGCATGTGTGTGCGTGCGTATGTGTGTGCATGTATGTATGTACGTGTGTGTGTTTTTTTACAATACACCAGCTACGTTTCTTTCTTTTCTTCTTCCACATCGCGTCTGTTCAGCCGGAAAATCTCGATAATTTTTTTCTTTTTCTATTTTTAATTCATTGCAATTGTACGAAGTGAACGGTCCTTACATATATACACAACCCACGATCACCCTTAAGCGTACAACTTCCATTATAAATGTATAGTTCGATGCATGACCGTTTTATCCTTTACGCGCATTTCGAGTGTTCCTTCACTTGCCCAGACCGAGTGCAGCGTACTGCTCCTCCGTCACCTCGGTCATCATCAGGTTCCCGTCCGGCAGAAGTAGAACCACTCTTCTGGTGCCTCCTAAATAATGACAATAAAAGTACAGTATCAATACCGTTAATATTGTTCACCCTGTGTGCGATACACATCGCGGGACATGTTCGAAAACGATTCACTTTATGCTCGTTTCAGATCTGAAAACGAAGCATTTCTCTCACTTTGTCTTACAATTTAAGTAAAACATTCTATAAGATATGCGTGGGGGTCACTTGAACAGCCCAAGGGTCCACCCGAGGTTACCCTATTGCATTAGTATTCTTGCTGGTACAGCTATAGTGAATTTCTAAAATTAGGGGTGGGTTTCTCGAAGCGTCGAAACCTCGAAACCTAAGGAAGATTCGAATTTCGAGAATTTGCATAGTATTGTTATATTTTTGCTTATATTTTCTTTAACTATGGTCAATAGAGATTTATGTAAAATTTGGTTGTCTTTGGTTCTTAAAGCAAGACATTTCACTTAGAAAACAGAATCAGCACCTCAAGTTTCGACTTTCGGAAGTTCCGAGAGTTTCGAAGCCTTGCAAACTTTCGGTTTCGAGTAGTTTCCAATTCGAGTTTTGAGAATTTAAATATTAGGTTCGAACCCACCCCTACCTAAAATCCTTCAAGCGTCAGAGTAAAGATTGGTGGATAAGGAATTCGAGGTTTTCCTCAGGGACATGTAGATTTCCTCCACTCTCGTTCGGTCCCCATTAATTCCACTACAGAATGCAAGGGGCCCGAAACTGGAATTTGGTATGCCCCGAATCAGTGACATTTATACTTAACTTCCTCTAACTTTACCAGCTTAGTATACTTCTACAATTTCAACGCACCCTGTAAACTGACTCGAATCGACCAACTTACCTGGAGTCGGCTCTTCCGCTTGAACAACTTGAGCTACAACTTGTCCGTGCCCGTCACCGTCCTCTTGCCCCTCGGCCACGTCGGAGGCGTTCGTGTTATCCATGATGGACATGACCATCGGATTCTCGGAAGGCTCCGTGCCGCTTTCTTTCACGTAGAATTGCGAGGCCAGGTTGACTTGGTCGGGTATCAGCTGTGCCACGGCCTCCGCCACAGCGTGGTCCAACGTCAGCACGGACCCCTCGTCCCCTTGCTGTTCCGTAGTGACGTACACGCATTGCTGCTCGCCATCGGCATCCCGCGTCACCAACAACGTCTGGCCATCCTCGGCTTGCCCTGTCACTTGGTAAACAACGCCGTCCTCCCCCGTTATTGTGACCAAATTCGACGCGTCCTCTGCCACTTTCCTCTCCTCCGGTATCTTCTCCTCGGTCTTCACCGGATCGGTGGACGCGATGGCTATCGTGCTGGTAGAGGTGACCGTGGCTGTTGACAGTCCTGCCGCGATCGGTGACTCGCTGGTCGACGTCGCCTCTGTCAGAGGCGTCGTCGTGGTCGTTGCTGGAGCAGCTACAGCGGGAACAGTGTCGTCCAAGCAGGGAAGATCCGGAGCAGGGCCGGCGACGTTCGACAAGTTCATCTGCGCCGGTTCGCCGGTCTGAACGATGGTTCCTGTTGTCCCGCCGGGACTCATCTCCACTCTCATTATACCACTGCCGTCTGTTAAAGAATCGAGGGATGGTAGGACCAACTCTGTGGTGCTCGCCGCGGCGTTCACGTCTATACTCTCCGACGTGGTTGTAGCAGGTTTGACGGTGGACAATGGCGTAGCTGGCTCTGCTTCGGGCTCTGGCTCGGCTGGCTGTTCCACAGGCTCGCCGTCAGGCCCAATGATGCGCCCCGTGAGCGGGCACAGAGTGAACGGCCTCGGTGGGCTATCTGGCCCTGCGGTGGCCACGGTCTCGGTTTCCGGTGGCGGTAGTTCCGGTTCACCCTCGCTGCTACTCTCCTCGGAGCCTACCTCGTGGAACTCCATGTGAAGACCGTCGCCCTCCGCCAGTTTACTTTCTTTCGGTTTGTTGCCGGGAGTGGCAGCAGCGGCCGCCGCTGCTGCCGCCGCCGCCGCTGTCGCTGGTACCTCGGCTAATTTCCCTCTACCCCGTCCGGCGGTAATACGAGCACCTGCTAGGAGGCCGCGGCCACCTGGTTTAACGATACCCGCTGCCTCTTGAGCTTTCCTTTTTGCCATTAGTAACTTTTGCTGGGGAGATAATAATGACTGTGGCTTACCGACTGGCGTCTTCGGCGACTGTTTAGCCTGCTGGACCGGGCTAGTGCCAGACTTAACCACCTGCTTCGGCTGAGGGCTAAGCACCGTGAACTTGGATCTAATCTGTGCGACGTTCCCAGGGCTCACCGAGTTACTTTGCGTGGTCACCGCCGTGGTGCGTTTCTGTAGCACCTGGCGCGCTTGCTGCGACTGGACTTGTCTCGGGGCTGGCGCCCTGACTGGCGTGCGGATCGTGGAGCCGATACCGAGCACGCTAGTCGGCGTGGTGGCGCGCAGCGGTGGTCTCGGTAGCAATGGGCGACCGTCCGCGCTGCGTTGGCCTGTAACAGGTCCAGGACGTATTCCTGTACTTAGTCTTGGTTGCAAAGTTATGGGGGCCGGCACCGCGGTCACGACATGTATCTGCGGTAACTGTGTCGGATCTGGTTTCGGCTGGATCTTTATAGGCTCTGTTTTCTGTGTACCTCCTGTTTTACTCGTCACCGGCTTAGAGACTACTTTCATCTGGGTCACCACTTGGCTCCCATCCATTTTCGATACCACCTTTACAGGCGTCACGGAATTCGACTGCGATGCGGATATTACTTGCTTCCTCACTACGTTAGTGTTATCACGGTTCTGAACCATCAAGACACCTTGCGTGGTCGGCGAGCCTTTCACCGCCAACTTCCCGCTAGGGGACGAGTCCAGCTTGATGATCCCGTCCTTCCGCGACATCACGTACACGCCGGACGTCAAGTTCGGCATTTGCTTCGGATCCACTTTAACCACCCCTTTGGCGTTCGCCACCAATACAGGCGGTTGATTAGATTTCGCTCCTTCGGGAGACTGCAGCCCCAGCGAGGTCGCTAGATCCGTCGACGAGCCACTCCCTCTGTTCGAGCCGTTTGATTGAGCGTTAGCGCGATTGAACGCGCGCTGGATCACGTCGCTTCTACCCAGCAATCTCTCCTCCTCGGACTCCCCGGTCCAATCCTCGTCGCTACCCGTGTCACCCTTCGCCCGTTTCGCAGCGCTGCTCCCTCCGTCCTCGGAGTCGCTCTCGGAGTAGTCCATTCGCCTCTTTCCTAATACTGCAACAGATTTACAAACATTAATCGTCAGTAATACTCTCGTACGATTTGCTAATACAAAATCTTTCAACTACGTACAATCATTGTCCTCGTCTTTCATTGATCCACACCATTGTTTCACTTGGTCCATTGCTTTTGATTTACTTGAGCGCATCGGTCGCCTACGTACAGAGTTCATTATTACTTAATGCATAACCGTTGCACAGTGTGAGTGTGTGCATTTCATTGAGCAATAGGCAAAATCTAGTTGCCTTACCCTACTTGAGCTGCAGTACTCGGTCCAGGTTTCGCTTCTGCTTTTATAACGGTCTTCGCAGCTGGGTGACCCCGTCCCGCTGCTTTCGCATTGGCCTGCTGCTGAGCTGCTTTCAGCTCCTTCTGCTTGGCGAGATTTCTCTCGAACTCTTCCAATAGATGTTTACAAGTGGCTACGTGCTCGGCAGGTTCCCACGTATTGTGCTCGCTGTAATGATTCATGTATTTTATCTCTCCAGATAAGAGCTTAGTAATTTTCTATTATAGATACAAGGCGTTTCATAAATTCAACTTACTGCCCATATCCGTCCCATTTTAGTAGGTATTCCGAACATCTCTTTTTCGGGTTGAATCGCTTCGCTAAAATCTTTTCTACCGTATACTCTTCGTCGCTTGATTCCTTGTCTTCGTTACCAGCTTTACTAGATTTACCCTGCGATAATGAATTGATTATTAGTTTCGCTTCAATGCGAATCACGCAATCGATGTAACGCAAGCAAGCCAACCTTGGGTTTTATGGATGGTTTCAACTTTGGTTTTTCCTTCTTCTCCCCGTCAGCGTCGAAAGATTCATTGCTCTTTTGATTCTTCGTCTCCGAAGCTTTCGAGTCTTTCTTATCGGCTTCCTCTGGCTGCCCATTTCTAATCACTTTACGGACAACTACTGGTTTTCCTGCACAAGCACAGAACGCTGAACGTCAATACACGTTCCATTTAATATAGAATACAAATACATTTCACATGAAATCCACCTTCTACATTAGCGCTAGTTTGATTCTGCCTCGGTGCATCCTGCATTTTCGCGTTGCTGATTTTTGTGAAAGTTTGAATGGTCTTCCCAGCAGCGATCCAGGAATCTCTTATGTGCGTATCCATTTTGCACCATTTCTGATAGAGCTTCCATGAGTTGGTCGAATCTCTATCCGAACCTTCCTGCTGGATTTGCGAGTCTTTCCACAAAAGGAAAGCCCACACTTGTGCTTTCTGTTCATTCTACAAAAATTTAAAGTCAAATCACACAACGATCTTCTCCTCCCACTACCGCCTCTCAGGCTTATCATTAACGATATCTCATAAACGTTACTAACATTGCTACTTTCACGGAAATGTGAAACTTGAGTACAAGCGCCTTCCTTCGTACGATGCTCCTGAAACTCCTCGATGAAATGGAAAACCGAATGGCACTGTCCACATACAAGAACGTCTAATCTTCCCATTTCTTCTTGTGCAGCTAGTAACATACACGCAAATATACACGGTCAATTTTTCCAGAAAAGCTCCGCTTCTATCCATATTAAAAGGAGTCGGTATGTCAGGTTCCTCGTTTCAATGTACCAATGCACTACCGACTTACTAATTACACGAATCCAACAATTTCCGATTATGAAACTGTTCAAGAAAATGCGCTCTTACAAGTTTCAACCTTTAACCCTTTCTCGACAATTAACACTAGTAGCTTACACCTATGCAAACAGGGCTACGAGTAGCCTTATTATACCGACGTACATAAAATAATTACATAAGACCAGTTAAAACTGTTTCTCAGCGCTGGGAGACCGTTTCTCGCAGGTGGAATATAATCGCTCCTAGTAAAGAGACTTTGAACGATAACTTCCATTTACTGTTTCACGATTCATTTTCAAGGAATTTATATGCTCGTGCCAGTTAACAAAAATATTGTCCGCTTACAAATGTGTCTCGTGTACATCAATGTTTACGTATTTTTGGTCGGTAAGAAATAAACCAAGGCTAACTGGTTCTAAAACAATCTCGCAGCAGGTGAAAATAAGAAATATTACCTTTGATAGCAGTAGGATTACTACTGATGGCCGAAGGGCCATCGCCTCCCTCCATTTTGTTCAATACAGTATTGGAATCTCTATCCTCACTGTTTCTTTCTCTAGAAATCAAAATCACCGGTTATTCCTTGGCGTAACAAACATTGCATACATTACACAACGGAGCGTACGAACTCTAACAACAATGCTGCCTGTCCTACGTAATGTTTATACAAACACTGTATACCGCAAAGTGAGAATCCACCGTTTTACTACATATTCTGTCTCTCGTAAATCCCTCGCGCAAACAGAGGAAGCTTGCGAACCAGTAATCCATGATACAAGTCGACCAGCTAATACGCGATAAAGGGAAACTCAGAGAAAGTAAGACTATTTTCGACAACAAAATCAGGTGCACGCAGGTCACCCTGTATGAACATGAAATCCTGCAACGCGTATCGCTGCTAGCGATCGTCCAACGCATCGACGAACCCTATCGACACAGTGTTTCCGCGATACGAGTTTCCTAGAAAAAAAGGAACGGGGAACGTTCGCTTTAATAGAGAATTCGAAAGATCTATCGTTGTTTTCGCGCTGCTCGGCGAATATACCGGACGAGAAAAAGAGTGCGCGCATTCGGAGTTCGAAGTTTCGCGGGTCTCGGAAGAATTTACAGGCAACATGCCGGTGGAAATCGAACTGCAAACATTTTTTAATAAGACACCACTGCCGTTGTTACGGCGATTCGACGGTCCACTGCACGCACGCACACACGCGAATCTGCCATCGGTAATCCCGCGGATCGCCGGCGAGCCCGTGTTTCCCGGCGGGCACGCTTAAAAGCGGACATTTTATTTTAAACTAAACGAATTCCCGCATAAAACGGCAGGACGTCGGGGGGCCACACAGCATGGAGTCATTGTAAACGCGGCCAGTGGCGTAAGTTACCAACGACTGAAACTCACAGGGCAATAATTGGATGTCGAAACAGTAGCCGGCTCACCGTGATAGACCGTCGCCGACAAAAACCGAGCTATTTCGATCGGAGAGGACCGTGCCGTACAGAATCTACGGGAACATTTAGAAACGATGCCATTGCCGCCGCCGCCGTCGCCGTCGCCACCGCAGACCCGTCCTCTGTCTATCACGAGCAAGCCGATGCTCGTCAAGATGGCTCTCGTAACGAAAACTCTCCTCGGGGCTATTCACTTCCTGTCTACCCCATTGAATATTTTTCGAACACACTTGTCCATTACCGATCCCAGCGAAATCGAGCCCCAAAACCAATGATATCGACTTACGCCCCGGTAAACCAGTAGAAAAGTCAGACCCTCGTTTGATCTGGAAAATTGCTGTCGCCGCACGAGATGGGATGAAAACAGTGATCGCGTCTGGCGACGGTGGCGCCATGGCGCCTGCCCGCCACGGCAACAGTTTACCTTTTGGCGGGAAAATCCTCCTCGTCAACTCGCCTTCTCATTCTTCCGTCCAACAGAGTTTTTTTTATAGAATTATTCCTGTTGTTTTTCGTGCCGCGTCTCGTATAGAACGTCAAAGCGGAATTACGAGCTTATGCATAAAAGTATGGCTCGTTTGCGAACGCCTCGTTATCCCTTTCAAATCTGCCGCTTTTACTCGCTGTGTTCAGCCGTGTTCCGGCAGCGAATCGAGTATAGAAAAGACAAGTTTATGTTAATTAATGTCCCGAACGATTTCGTAAATAGTCATAGGTTATTGCGTTATTCGATTAAGAATGATTAAGAATCGCGTATGATCTATTTGTTGCCTATTTTTTTTAGTAGATTTGCATGCCCACGCGTCCACGCCATTTCGTATGCTGCTTCTGTAATTCACAAAGAGAAATTTCGGATAATAGATTCTTATATCGACCGGATACACGCGTGAAAGTTGCACGCTTAAAGGCAGAGTTAAACATGTGCAACAGCGCGCATTTGCGCGCCGAACACTTAAAATTTCCTACGGTACGAGGTCCTATGTTGCGCGCCGAACCATAAAAATCGACCCTTGTAATGGTGTTCTGCAACGCGCATTGCACATGTTTAACCGTGCCTTAACGTATGCATGCTTTAATGTGAATTAATTTGTATTTTTTTTTTCAAATATTCCTCATTTAATCAGAACTTTATGCGACAGTCGCTACGAAAAATGTAGGAGAGCTTTGATGTTAAAAAGGTCGCTCGATCATAAAATTGGCGCAGTCCTGCCGATGTTAATCGTAATATAAACAACGCTAACCTAATTCATGTTTTTGGTTTATTTTTTTCCTGTTAAACAGGATGGCGTTTCAAGCATTTCGCTTATATATTGCCCAACGAACTATAGTCTCATATATCTTTTTCCCTCCTCTCTCTTTTCTTCGGGTCCCAGCAGCAGCGGCGCACCAGGAGAAAGGTTGTTGGTCACCACCCATCCTTCCCCAGTACCCGCCCCGTGATGTTTTAACTTCGGTGATCTAACGAGAACCGGTGTTTTCATCACGGCTAAGGTCGCTGGTCAGGTGTTGGGTAATTCATGTGATCCGATCTGCACATCACGGAGAGTAAGGGCGCACTTACATATGCTCATGAAACTATTTAGAATATGTATGTTTGCTTTTAATTAAAGAATTTCTACTTTTCGTTGTAAATTCGTTTTAGATATTAAACAATGGCTGACGACGAAGAAGAGAAGGAGTATCGGTGGGAGACAGGTTATGAAAAGACATGGTACTGAATTCTTTAAAGTTTCATTATAATTAGCTTACTTTATTTTCAAATTTATTACAGACACTTATACGTTTAATTATCTTATTGCCAATTTCTGCAACGCATTCGCATGGTAATAAGCAGATACTTTTATCGTAAATGAAGCTTGCCGTCGCGATTGTAGTTACAAAGTAATTCTTTATCCTGCCAAAGGATCGTAGATTGACGTAAATAATTATTGATTAAGGGAAGCGATTAAGGAAGACGACCATGGATTATTAGAGGCATCGGTCGCAGATATCATTCACAATGCCAAGAGGAAACGTCAGATGGAAAAGAAGGTGGGCGCCAGATTGGGAATGATGAGGCATCTTTACGTAATTCTCGACGCTTCCGAGGCAATGTCGAATCAGGATTTAAAGCCGACTCGCTTTTTATGCTCCTTGAAGGTGTTTATCGAAGGTCGATCTTAATACCATCTATGTTATTGTATTTTACTTATGAACGTTATCTTGTCAAAGCTTTTGGAAGATTTCATCGAAGAATTCTTTTATCAAAATCCTATAAGTCAGCTGGGAGTGATCGTCACAAGAAATAAGAGAGCAGAGAAAATAAGCGACTTGGCTGGAAATTCCAAGAAACACGTCAAGGTGAAACGAATTATCGCGAATCTTTTCCTATCTCTATATAATAGAAATTTCTTCTCTCCGAAGGAAGTGCAAGGCATGCAGCAACTTCAACCGGCAGGCGAGCCCTCCTTGCAAAACTCCCTGGAGTTAGCTCTGAAATCTCTGCGTGTCCTGCCGTCTCACACCAGTAAAGAAATCCTTATAATCATAGGAGCCCTTACAACCTGCGATCCAGGAGATATCAACGAAACTATACAAGTACGCACTGTCGTGCACACCGTAATTGTTGTGTCGCAATAGTTTAACGGCGGGTTATGGTTTTAGAGCATGAAATCAGACTGCGTAAGGTGTAGCGTAATAGGTCTGGCCGCTGAGTTGTACATTTGTAAACGAATGGCGACAGCTACCGGCGGAGAGCACGGTGTCGCGCTGGATGACAAGCATTACAAAGAGCAGTTGAACATGCACATAGATCCGCCGCCAGCTGCGACCAGATTGGACGCTGCTCTCGTAAAAATGGGCTTCCCTCATCACGCTTTGCATTCCTCCACGAGTGACACGTGTATGGCGGTGTGCATGTGGTAAATAGATCTTTAAACCGCGAGAGGCAGAGAAACATATCTTTTGGAACGAGACAAACGATAGATGCTTTTTTACAGCCACGCGGAAAACGCAGACGAGTCCGCTAACCCTATGAGCACAGGATACCTCTGCCCCCAGTGTCTGAGCAAGCACTGCGAACTCCCTGTGGAATGTAGAGCATGTGGGCTGACCTTGGTGTCCGCCCCTCACTTAGCTCGGTCGTATCATTATTTATTCCCCGTTGAACCCTTCGACGAAGTAGTGTTCGATGGGAGCTCTTCAACTTGTTACGGTTGCCAAAAAGTTCTAACGCAAAGAGATAAAAAGGTATGTATTCGTGAATGCGATTTAATTGTAGATGAATATCAGCCATATTGAATCTGAAAATATATCTATTTCCAGGTGTACATTTGCAACAAATGTAATCAAACATTCTGTTTGGACTGCGAGATATTCATCCACGAATCCTTACACACGTGCCCAGGATGTGCCACGAATCCAGATACATATCACAGATCGTCGGATAGAGCTTAATTTATTTCATGTATGTAGAATAAATATAATAATATTAGCTTTTTTACTAAATACTTTACTGGAAAATGATGCCATTAGGACCAGTTCTATCTAACGAACAATTTTTATACCGTGCAACTGGTCCGTGATACGTTTATATGAAATATCCTCCTATCGGAGGAATAAACGAATTATAAGACAAGAATAGTAATAAACAGCCGTTTATCTTTTCCTATAACGTAATCGTAACTTTTCGATTTTCTAGTACTACTTTCTCGTGCAACAAAACACGTGGCGCATTTGAATAGCATTTGAATCGTTACTTAACATTTCGAGTAACTGAAATTTTATTAATCAAATATGCCACGAAAATTCTAGGAAACGTTACCAAGTTGTCAGAGTTGACAGACTCGATCGGTTCCCCCGTCTGTAAATAGATCTCGCGTTTCGCGATGATCGTGGCGAGGAGTCCGCTTAGGCGAAAGGAAAACAAAAGAGTACGGGTCGTTTGTGTACATCCGAATGCTACAGATACGTATTTCCCCCCCAGACAGTTTTTCGAGCGTTACACGCTCGGTCGCCTTAATGCGATGGTGGGAGGTGATTGAAGTTTATTAGCTGGCGGACAGGTGGAAGTGAGCGTCGTTATATTAGAACACATTATTAGTCCGCGATCGTCCTCCGGTGCGACCGGTTCTCCGCGGTGTTCGACCTACTTCCGATTCAATTACGCATGTCCATCCCACTTGAGCGAGCCAGTGTCATCGTTTGTGAGACGTTCTCCACGCGCCCGCTCGTTCCCCTCCTAACGCGCATCTCCGAAATCAGGTGAGACTACTTTACGCGCATTACGCGCGGACCGTTGTAAAAATCGAGCAACAACTGGGTGGTAGAGTAAACGTGTAATCTTTGAGAATCGAAGAATAATAAAATTCAGTCTCTTTAACGCTTAAACGCGAGGTGACAGTAGCGTCTTTCGCGTTTATATTAATTGTAATATATGTCGGATATTTTCAGGATTACAAGTTCAAATTTAACCGCGTAATGAAACCTATAAAAAGGAACATAATGCCTTGACGAGCGCAGGTATGCAGTCAAATCGTTTTCGAGATGCTTAATTTTTTTAAACGGAAACAATTGCCAATCTCGCGTCACCATTTCCAAGTCCGCGCATAAAATATGTATCAACTGTGCATGCGTGAAATGGATATCCGTTAGGCTCGCGTTCGAATGAGCTTAAGATGTTTTAAAGTGATAAAAGACTCGAGGGACATTTCCGATATTTCTCATTAGGAATATTTGCTACAAGTAGGAGAACTAATAAGAGATAACGAGCGTGCGAGTACTTGAACATCGGTGTTGGTGAAAATGTAAACAGAACTAATCTATATTAGGGCATATTCATTCCGAACTCGTCTGTTGATTAAACTTTCTAAATATTGATCGTGATACAGAATACTAAACAAACACTGCTGAATTCTATTAATCAAATAAGGGCGGGTCTCTAGTTTTGCGACACCCTGTACGTCTGCTCCAGGAGTAGAAGGTTGCTACTTGCTAGTGAAGGTAGAAGGTTGCTACCGGATTTTGCAATGTTTCTTCGCGCGAGAACTTAATAGGCGCACGAGTTGTGCACGTGTGAAAATAATTTCGTTGCACTCGGTTTCCTACTTTTATCCCGCAACCTCGTAGAAAAAAACTATTTCTATCTTGGTAATTAACCGTTACTGGCAGCGATACTCGACTTTTAGCGATAAACGGCGCATTTCTTTTCAAATGCTATGCAATATTCAAATCACGATATTATTGCAGCAAAGTGCTAGGATTTACCTAATTTTTCTTCTAAAATTCCAGGAGAATTACATTGAAGTTGATTTGTAAATATACTGTGCCACGGTAGTCGGACGCATACTTTAATATTTTTTTACTCTTTAGGTAGTAGAAATTCATCATTCCCAAACATGTTAATTTCGAATTGGTGAAGTAACGGAAATTGAAATACTACAATTATTCTTTAATTAATATCGCTTTAATAACGCGTCAAGTATTTACGTTGCAGTGTCTGTAAAAACGGCCCGCCTTTGAAAAATTGTAACGGCCCACCTGTAATTAACAATGAGCTCGGTTCGAGTAATCGCACTTCGGTTTATTGTTACCCTGAGGAATCTATCCGTTATTTCGAGTTATCTCGCGCATAAATGTATTTAACCGATATACGATTAATTGATTTCAAGCTGTTGCTTCGAGTTTCTCACACGAACTCTTTGATCGCTGATACCGTTGTTAGATCAAAGTAATTCTGATAACGTGTCGTTTTATTAATTAGCTGGTATCCTAAATCGAAGTTCGGCGAAATGCCAAACACCGAGCCAGTACTTTTAACGGATCCAGAATTTCTGAATTCAATTTCGTCGATTTTCTTTTCCTCGCGATTTGTTGGAAGATTGTCAAGCCCATCAGCGAAATCAAATAGAGAACAGAGTTATTATACCTGTTGCATGTTGTTGTCCGTTTCATACGAATGGAATGCACCTGTAATCAATACAGATATCGTCCGTACCGACTTTCATTTAACCCAATTGAATCTCTTGCAACAATCTATACTGCTTCATTCACAATCTGGGCGTGATTCCCTTGATTCCTTATCCAATTTCCACGAGAGGGGATGACGTGATAAAAGGAGACAAGTTGTAGGCGCGTGCGTGTCGACCTTATCGTATCGCACTAAGTAGTTTACAAAATAAAAAAAATTGTGCTGCAGCCGCAATTGGTTTTCTTATGTAAAATGGCCCGCAGATTCCGGAAATAAGGTGTAAAAAAATCCTGACGGAACCTCTTTCCGTGTTCGTCATTTACGTGGCCAAAAGTCAGTAATCGATCGATCCGATTCCACGATTCAATTTCTTTGTTTTAATTGAAAAGTTTGCAAATGCAGGACCGTCTTATCCAATAGGCACGCGGACTGTGTGCCTAGGGGCTACGAAAGTCTAAAAACGAAATTTTAAATAGGAATGTATCCTAATAGAACAAAAACAAAATTGAAAATGTAATTTTGTTTAAAAAATAATGCAAATATATTAGCAATTGAATGACTTGAACAATTAATTGAAAGAGCTTAGAAATACAGTTTTTATGCAAAAGTGCCTAGAGCCTACGACGATCCTAAAACGGCCCTGTACATGTGGCAGAAGATCCTTTTTTTTCCTTTTGTGGAGGAAGAAGGAAATCGGTGCAGATTGTACTTCGCGTGTGACGTGCTTCGACATTTTCTTTTTCGTTACGATTATAACGTACGGCTACCGAAAGAATTCCTTTCTCTTTCGTTATCGCTTTCAGGCCGCGTAGCAATAAACTGGTTGTCGTCTGCATAGCGTTTGGTATCCCTGCGAGGGGAAGTACTTACCTCAAACCGGGATTCTTGCGAATATTTTCTCGCGGCTTCGTGACGTTTTCACGCTACGATAATCGCCCTTCTCGGGAAAGAGCATAGATTTATCTTTAGTGCCTGCTCTACCATCAACTGTCCGGTAACGAACGAGCAATCGCACAGAAATCAGTTCCTGGGTCCATTCAAACCCGTAGCAATGTTCCTACTATAAACACTTTGGGCTACTACGTTATTTTTATTACGGCAATTCATTTTTTTTTTTTTTTTTTTACTGTTGAGGTATTCTCTTTTACTGTTTCCTTTTGCGCTCGGCAACGTTCAGCCTGGGTACGCAAAGACCCAGGCACCGCTGGCCGTGGGTTAATAAGGACGCGTGTTTCGTGAACCGTGAACTGCGAACGTTTCTATTTTACAGTTTCAAGTTTATCTTTGATTTCTTTCTAGTTTCACGTCCGCTTCTTTAGCAGCACTTCTATAGAGCCGCGGAAGTGAAAACATCCTAGTTTCTGCTTCCAGCGCGGAATACTCCCAGGATCGACTATGTAACAGTTTATATTAATAGGAATAGCTGACTGTGTGGTAATTTTTCCCCGCGGGCGTCACAAAATGCTTGCATCCGTAGGGAGAAATAGCGAACTGATATCGTTGATTAATTGGTGCAACGCAGTCTGTCATCGCGCGCTCGTTGAACGTATCAGTGGAATATTGTCTGTTTATCATGCGATTGCGTAGGATAAGTCGTTCTGATCACTGATATTGCCTTTGCATAAAAAGTGTAAAATAATTCGAAATGAGATGGGAGGGCACTGGTCTCATCATTACCGGAATCTCCATTAATTTATTACTTTCTAGTTGCAAGACTCGACATTCAAAAATCGACCCCAAACTGGATAATCTGGATCTCTTCGATATACCAAATACATACATGGCACTTCGCTCTAATATTATTATCCTCTTCCTGCAACTTAAAACTTGTAAATATATCTCTAACCGGATAATTCGAGTTCCGGTTGAGTTCCGATAATCCGGTCTCCAAATTAACGAGGTTCCACTGTCACCTCATTTTCCTGTTAATTTGCAATTCAAACGACAATTAGCCGGAATATCGATAATCCGATTCCCGTCGAACTTTGAAAAGAGAAGAATTTAAAGCCTAACTCATTCCGTGAATCGTGTACCGTTTCTTTTTCCTTGAGTCGTTACGGATTAACGAGTTCCCACCGAAGATGGCCCGCCATGAGTTATTACGGTGGAGGGTGTGATCAGATTCAGCGGCGATCGATGGAATTGGTAATTGGCCCACATTTGTGTATTGTGGCCAAAGCTACCACACTGAGAACAGTTCGAGGGTAATCGTCGCAATGGGGGACACACGGTACCACGGTGTCGCCTCGCCTTAATTGGCCGGCAACCTTGTCGCGCCGAGGACCAACGGTGTCAGCGTGCGCACGCGATTCTGTTCGGCCCCCCTCGCGTGGATGGCACGCTGGCGAGCCGAAAATCTCGGACGATCTCCGGTCGTCGCGGGATCCGACACGCCAGCTTCGAATTAACGAATTGCATCGGGTTTGCTCGATCAATTAGATCCGCTCCAAAGTGTATACAAACACGGTTAAGATTGGCGCGACGAATGGAGAACTGTACCGTGTCACGTAACATCAGGGTCGCTTCAGAGGTGGAGTAATATCGGAACGCTTGGATTTAGATATCGGCAGAATGTATTTTCCTTTTTAATTTTATTGTATTCCTGACCTTATCCGAGACAAAGATTGTTTAATTAAGAGATAACGGTGGCGGATTACGGGGATTTAGATGTTACTTAGGCACACTTGAAAGGATTGAACGATCGCCTGCATTGAGTGAGATAACTGAGATTCTGAAAGCTGCATTCCTACCTGTCTTGTCGCAAATAAACATTCAATGGCAACCGAGAGTCGAGTATTTATTATCTTAAGCAGCGCATTAGAAATGGATCGTAAATGTTTTTGTCGGCCAAGTCCGGTGATGTAAGATAACTTCGCTGTTACACTGCTCCTGCACTACTTCCATCCTATTACTGCGCCATTCCCATATCATTTCCATACCATCTCCGCAGTGATGGGGGTGTGTGGGAATTGTGAATGGTCATATGGGAAGTGTTTGGAAGTAGTGTGTACGCGAGTTCCGTTGTCTTAAAACTGTTGCGAAGATAATGCAGAAGTGGGAATGCTGTAGAGCTGATGTCTGGATGGTACAGAGATGGCATGGGAATATTGTGGCCGAGATAAAACGAAGAATTTCTCGCAAGAAGCATCGCGAAGAAAGAAGGTGATGTCGCGTCAGCTGAAATTACACGTGCCACGATTATGGAGTAATTACGGCCACTATCAGGGAATCACAGTAGCGGGGAAACCCGTGTGTTTTGAATGTATGTACGTATATACGTATATACCTTCCCATACGGTATTCGTTCGACGTGAAACCACGAGCACGTAACTCCGAAGCGGTCCCTCTATCAAATTGCCGATCACGATCGTTGCTTAAAGGGATCAAGGTGATTCGCGGAGAAGTGAACGATCGGGGAGCCTTGAAAATTCTTGTGCAAACAAACCGAGGAAAAATATCTATTGTAAACGGAGACACCGCTCATTCTGAGGCTGAGAGAGTTTTTAAAAGACGGAGTGTCGTTGAATCGTCTGGAAGCGAGTTATCACCTACTATAGGCTGCAGCCTAGAGCGGCAAAATTTTCGGCAGAAGTAATTGAAAGAGGTAACAAAACGTTTCTGCCTGTAACTTTTTATTTTCTCATCGACGGTAATAGCATAGATTTCCGTTCTAAAATAAAATATCAATTTTCCCTAACACCGAGAGTCAACAAACAATCTCCTTTTTCCTCGTCTAGCAAATTAGCAATAACTCATATGCGAGTTGCCATATCGCATTAATTTTAAAATTCCCTCGGCTCTTTCAAGTTAAAATATTTAATGATATTTCACGGAAAGGATGACAGATGCCTGTTAGCCTAGGGGCGAAATAATCACCACATCACTTAAATACCCCCCTGAAAATTAGTAATGGCAAATACCACAAATTCTTCATTTATTATTTCCCATAAATTCCGCGTTAAAATTCTTCACCTACAAAGCTCTGTAATATAGTAAGAAGATTATAATTACTTTCACAAGAACATCTCCAACAGCCGTACCATTAATATTTAGCAAAAATGGGTTCCACTTGACGGGAAAGAAAGCCGATATACAATGTTATGCTAATAGAACCAATCTGCATTTTAATGTCTTTCGGGATTCGTTGTACATATCTGTACTAACGCGACCAGTTCCATTCGTAGAGAAACATTCCCGTTGAAGCGTATTATGTAGTTGTGCGGTGGTTGGAAAAAAATGGCATGCTTGCGGTTAGGCAACGATCGGCCGGATAGCGCGGAATAAATCAATCGTGAGGCGATTCCTTGGCGCGATCGCAACTTCGGTACTTTCTTGCGAGAAAACGCTTAGGGCCACTGAATACACGTACGTTCACTCGTCTAGCTTGAAGCAAATGATTTTTTATCCCTAATAGTAAAAAAGTTTAAGAGGCGAACGATAACAATAACAGCCCAACTTGACAAGAAGAATATATGTATAAATATAATCCTCATCTAGGTCGCATTATAGCCAGGGATTCACCAAAACAAAACAATGACGTCAAGATGATAAGTGAAATCTAATATTCGGTGTAAGTGGTAGAATAAGTATTCGCGTATGATTCAGGCATTCTGTTCCAACTCAATTATACTCTATTTTTAAAGTAGATTAGGTTAGGCTTTTATTTTCTGTTAGTATACAGTTTATCGTAAATCTAAATGATGCCACTTCAAGATATTGTTTTATGCAGCTCAACTATACTATCTCTGTCCCTACTAATATATAAAAGTGAAACGTTGTCTGTTTGTTTGTCCTTTCACGCCGAAACGGCTGAACGGATTTCAACGAAATTTTGAATATATATTACATACGGTATCGGCGCACTGGTTCGGTCTCACGACACTTAATTGTTTAATTTAATTCAAAGCTATTTTGCACGTAACTATCAAATTTTCATTTCCAACGTTTCGGTCATTAATTTAGACCATCCTCAAGGAAAGTTTACAAAAATCGGAAAATACTGCGATTGCTATTGGACATTAGTCGACAACCGTTTCAACGGAACACGCGTTAGTGTCACCATCTAACCGACTCGCGTGTCGCATGTTCCGTTGAAAGTGTTGAAACGGTTGTCGACTAATATCCAATACTGCCCTCCTTAATTAAACTGTCCTATCTAGCATTTTTTCATTTTTTGAGATATGTTGAAATATTTGAAGTTCCACGCGTCTTTTACCTTTTAAGTAAAGTTAGAAAACTCTACGTGCTTCGTAAAGATTTATAAACAGTTTAATGTATTTAACCTAACTTCTTTTAAAATGGTTAAAATATCTTATCTAAAACAATTAATTAATTGGCACGTTAATAAAGCACTCCCTGCTGGTACACCTATTACAAAAAATTATATTAGGCTATTACAAAATAATGACAACATGCTTTAATTTGAATGAAGGAAAATCCTAAGTATGGTAGAAAGTAAATGATAAAACCTCAGTTTTCTCGGTTGTTTCAAAATGCTAGATAGGACATTTTAACTAAAGAGGGCAGAATAGCAATCGCAGTATTTTCCGATTTTTGTAAACTTTCCTTGAGGATGGTCTAAATTAATGACCGAAACGTTGGAAATGAAAATTTGATAGTTACGTGCAAAATAGCTTTGAATTAAATTAAACAATTAAGTGTTGTGAGACCGAACTAGTGCGCCGATACCATATTTTGTTAAACAATACGGTCGAAATCTAAATTACACTATACATTACAAACGTCCCAGATTAGATTATAGGCCATTTTTTAGGCTTGTCAAACTTCTTTCGGAAACATCATTAATAATTCACGGATAACGGGCCAGCTAGTAAACTATAAATGCTAATATAAAAGCTAATCTTCTACCGGAATTTCTTCTACAACTGAAAGTACAATTTGTAGAAAACATTGTACGTGCCAAAAATCAAATTCTATACTATAATATTGCCATTGGGACTACGAAAATTTTCCGTTAAAAAAATTTTTTGTTTTATTTTGGCACTCAGTGTTTTCTACAAGGACTCTTCAACTGTCGAAACTAAATTCATTTATGCATTAAACATAAAAGCAGAGAATGGTGAACATCGAGGAAACGTTCCATTGTCTAAACAATTACTTACATACGTCTCCCTATTAGTTTGCACAGTGAATGTTTCATAGTACCCATCCGAGCTTCGAACTCGTTCCATCCAGTTAATACAGCATTTGACACCGTCACTAACTAATCCATCATCCTGTTATCTTATTGAAATATTTATCTCCCAAAAAAAACATTACGTCGCTGCAGAAGAAAGGGACATTCTTACGATAACCAGAATTGTCCACAACCGCCCACGTTGTTTGTTCCCCGTAACGTCTGCGAATTAAATTTCCGATATATCTGCATCAGTCCCATAGACATACATAGATACAATACCGGACAAAAAAAGTTACGGAATTTGTAAAGTTATGCGGACACGTTGGGTCAAATCGACTCCAAATCATATATTTTGCAGGAAATGAGTAGAGAAAAATAAAACTCAGTTCATTTAATTACTACGGTTTAATATTTTAGGAAGTAATTAAATTTCTACAATAAAAAAAATTAAAAAAAAAATTAAAAATAAAAAGTGTATTATTTATTACTTACGGTTATTAGTTATTTAAAGATATTGTTGCGAACACCCTGTGGACAAAAGTCCAAGGCCTACTGGTGCTCGACTGCTCGCGACAGCGATAAGAAGACGGTGGAGGAAACGGTGCCGACATCGATCTGCTGTCAAGCTGTCACTCGAATACCAGACGCCATTAAGTGCAAAAGGGCTGAGACCATAATTATCTTTATAGAATTCACCGTTCTTTGTATTTAATATAGTTGTCTCGAGTTATTCTGTTCTATTTGTGTTCCTACTTTTCAACGAATGTGCCGCAATGCCCAGCGAGAGAATTCTCTGTTGAAAAATGAGAGTTTCTCGCTCGATTTTAGGTAAAAAATGACCCAATTTCCGTACAAGGCTTTACATTAACTCAAAACTGCAGCATTTGCCTAATATACAAATTCTGATGGAGAATTAAAAACTGCATAAAATCCAGTTAATGTCGAATTTATTTAAGTTACAAACAAAAGCCATACATAACATTAAACAAGGCGACCCACGTTTAAGGCCCACAAAAAGTTACCACTTTTAAAAGTAATAAACCGGGCCTACCGTTTACTGTTAGGACGGCCTAAAAAGTTACCAAAAACGGTAACCCCTTTACCGGCCCCAAAAATGCGTCCGTCCCGTTCAATTGATAGATAAATAAATTCAACTTCAACTGGTTTTCATACAGCTATAAATTATCCGTCAAAACATGTATATTAAGCAGTTACCACGGTTCTAAAAAATAACCAAAATAAAACAAGTCGATAAAGCGATGACTTTTATCCTATAGCGTGGGCCCGGGTGTACGCGCGATCGCGAAAATCGATTAATCTAATTCACACTTGTTGTAACACCTGTCGGAAACAAAAGCCGCGTCACGACGCACGTGACGTTCCCATTTTTCACGATAAACCAGCCAACACTGACATACAACGGTGTCCGATAATTATCCGTGTCGCGCGCAACAGCGCAGGACAGTTTACCGCCTGAATTACAGTACTTACCCTCGAAGAATCCTGCCTATTAAAATTTTGGGAGGAGAAATGAGGCGACGGCTCGATCGACTCACCGTATCTCGGAATGCTTAAGCGCTATCTGCGCAAAAAATCACAGTATTGTTTTTAATTGGATTTTATCCGTGGAGAGGCTACACTCATTATCGCCGCGCACAATGCTTATCGATGCGCAGAACTTTGCGCTACATTGTCTACTATCTTGTAATCGTTTACGATAAACGAACCTTCGCCGGGAATCTTTTTTCCTTTTGTCGAGCACTCGCCGCGCTGAGATTTCTTCGCAACGAGATTTCTTCGTGATGATAAATTTAATCGAGGGGTGGAGAGGATATTCTGGATATAATTACCTACATACTATATATACATACTTCTAACAAGTTCATGGGGAAAAATTTGAAGAAGAAAATATAAATGTTTGCATTTTTTTTTTTTTTTTTTAGCTCTTATGGATTGTTCTATATTCAGTGTAGGTTTTTTCTTCTTCTTCTTGCTTGAAATAACGGGGTACGATTGTGCCCCAAGACGTAAGCACCTACACTTTTGGTTACAGCTAAATATGAAAATGACAACAATCGGCCACGATCTTCAAAATATAATAGAAACAGATACTGTTAATAGATTAATTAATCTTCATGTAACTTACATTTTAATTACCAAAACACTATGTAATCCACTTAAAGTCAGTCGAAAACAAGATGAGAGAACTTAGAAACAGAATAAATTTAATAACTGGTTGGAGCCGTACGTGTTTTATCACGACTCTGTTGACTAACAGTTGAAAAAATCGGAAAACAATTGACAAACGCGCGTAGGCTTCTTTCATTTATTTCCAGGAATAAGTATGCTATACGGTTTTGTACAGGTTTCCCCTATGTAGAAGTTCTGTTGGACTTTGGAAATGGCACCGTTGAAGAGCTGTAGTTATCATGGTCTTGTAAATTTAAGATTGTATCGAGGCCGACAGTATCGTTCTTCAAATTCGTCGCATCCGGCAGTTCCGATTAAACCCCACCCCAAAGCCACTTCAAGCCTCTTACTGCTTCTGTAAACAGGAAATTACGTCGTCCCTCCCCCCCCCCCCTTCATTTGCCTTAAAAATAATTACTCGTTCGATGTAGATACTTATTGGAATAAAATTTTATAAAATTTTCCACGAGTTGGGATGAGGTAGAAGAAACGCAATGTAGTAATAGTAATGCATCGATATTAGATCGCCTATGAAACCACGAATGATCGCCGCCATTCTCGAATAATTTCATTTTATTCGCAATTTTTCGAATAAAATTGTATAAAATTTTAATGAATGCCCAACTCTGTGGAGAATAACGTAGAGGAGGATTTCGGCGACTGATGAAATCATGTTTCAGGCGAGGACGAAGTAGCTGGAAGTGAAAAGGAGGGCTCGGGATGGCGAGCCGGGTATGGAGGGCGCTGTCCCGAAGGCGCATCGACGAGAACCAGGAAGACAAGGGCGAATTGGCTCGAGTCCTTGGCCTGTTCGATCTCACGGCACTAGGAGTGGGCGCGACCCTCGGCCTCGGTGTCTACGTCCTTGCTGGCAGCATCGCCAAGGAGACAGCTGGCCCAGCTGTCTGTATCTCCTTTCTGATCGCTGCCGTCGCTTCCGCGTTCGCTGGTAAGCATAGACGGTTCTTGGGGAAAACTTAGTATGTATCCTATAACGAACAGTGGGGTATCCTACAGATACATATACGTATTTAAGGATAGTAGATATTACATACATTCTTAATACGAAATATTATAAATTTAATTTATTATATTTCAATTTTATACATTGCACACATGTGTACGGCCGATTGTATTTCTCCGCGTTCGTTGTAAGCGTTTCGATTTAATTAGAAAAACTGTTCGTTATAGAATACCTTACTGTATGTACCTAGATACGTACACTGCAGTTCATAACCTATTAGGGCACCTAGTCTGTTTCAAATAATCGCGAAAAACGTTGCGAATTTAGGTATTGGCGGACTCTAACGAACTTTACTTTACTTGATAGTTTAAATCAAAAGCAGTGAATAGTATCGGATCTGTACCGAATATCATATTTCCTACGAATACGACAGGTGTCCTAATACTTATGAACAGTAGTGTGCTTGTGGAGTACAGTCGAGTGACGCGCAAACTGCAAAGCGAGAATTCTTGGATTTACAAGCCGCCAGATGCGCGTTTTACTGTTTTATTGCTAATTCAAAACCCCTATTCAGCGAGACGACGTAGGAGTCTTGAAGTATAGGTATATGGAACAATAGCGCAATGTCAAGTAGACGGTGGGAAAGTGTGCAGATAACTATGACTTGATTCGAGGTTTGGTAGGCGATCTAGTATCGGGGTGTTACTATCGGGTACATTCCCTTTGTTTTACCTCCTCTCAACTCTTGTAAATCTCACTATCCCTTGCTGTACCTATTCTATGTTAAATAAGGAGCATTTTTATTGGCACAATGAAAGTCCCTTGCGATCTTTTTATATACTTGCTTCCTTGATTATAACATCCTTGCAACACTACCGCCGCGACACTGAAAGCTGAAACATTTCGCCAAGTGGTGGCAGAGCTGACGCGCGCCGATTGCTGGTAATGCAGGGGGTCTTCCATGGTCTCCCACGTGCCTACACTTCTGCTGCCCCAATATCGGCAATATCCAGTATTAGTTTCGAATATGAGTCACTATATGCTCCAGAAACTATGCTAATCCCAAGCATGCCACTGCTTTCGCCCCCTGTCGCTGTACCTGGTTAACCAATTATAAATCGACGCTGCAACGTCCTCCCCGGATATTAGCAGTTTGCACCAATTAAAGGACATTTCGGGAACCAGCTCCGAATCTAATTAGCCGGGATGACGATGTTTTACCCTTGAATGTAAACGAGGTTGAATAAACCTAACCCTTCCGCGATAATGCCTAGCGAGTGACGCTTGACGAACGACTGAGACTGAAGCGCTTGTTCGTTCGTTCTTCCTTCTTCGATGACATACGTAGATACTTAGTTTATCGAGTACACCTACATATACCATTCTTTCGAGGACAAAGCTGATAAGGCCAAGTAGCTTGGAAACCGGAGACGCCCGAGCTTTTGAAAAATGCCCCTTTAAGTCGGACAGAATTTTCTAAACAATTATTACTGTCGATCAAATTTTGCTTAACTGGCTCCGTGCATAGCGGACACTTGAGCGATACGTTCGACGCGAAACTTCTATTCCAGGAAATATCGACGCGAAGACACGCGAACACCGTGTATATAGTGGCGCATTCAGGATTTAATCTTGCGGGGAGATAAAAATATTTTTAATGCAAATTCGATAAAATTAATTAGGCGATTATGCAAAAATTTATTTAAACGATAAAATCGAGTTTTCTTTTCTTTTTACGAAGCTCTTGAATTACTTCAGTCCAGGTTACATTAATCTCCTTTTTCCGTTTTCTTTGGGGGTGTCAGGGCTTCTTGCTCCCCCCTAGGGTGCGCCACTGTGTGCACAAGTGCCTCGGCGCGAATACACGCCGAAGCCAAGGAAAGGAGGTGGATTTTGGGAATGGCAGGAAGTGGTATTATTTGAATTCGGTATTTAACTATTGCGAAGAGCTTGCGAAATGTTAGATGTAGATATAGTATTCGAGCGATTAATCCCCCAATTATCTCTGAAGGATCTCTCGCACGTGCGCTAAATGGGATGTTGGTGTGATTTTCAGGAATCTGCTACGCGGAATTCGCCTCCAGGGTCCCCAAGGCAGGATCGGCGTACGTTTACAGTTACGTAACAGTGGGGGAATTCGTCGCCTTCATCATAGGATGGAATTTAATTTTGGAGTATGTAATAGGTATGCATGCAGGCGACCTTGTTTACTGCTCTTCACGCGAGATGCCAATTGGGTATCGGGGCTTCTTACAGGATCCCGGTTCTCGGTGTTATCTTGCGGGGGAGAGGATTCCTCTTATCGTGGCATTCCTCTGCTTCGCAAAAAATACTACGAGGAACGTGGCATCCACTTGAGTAGTACCTGTCCATGACTGATAGAGCGGGAGTACTTTAATCTATGTGGAATAATTTATCGAAATACATATGTATATCGATATAGATCGCCCGGGCTAACGTTACGCATTTATAATAGCTTTGCTCCAATTAACGATATACAAGAATGTTCCAGAAAGAAGCATTTCTTTGAGAAACAAACGAATGTTATGATCAGAAAAATATTTACCTTCTTTTTTAGATTGCAAGATTATCGATGCTCTTTTTTATTAAATAGAATCGTTCGGTTTTATTATACGTTGGTAATTGAAAATATAAGTGACGCAGTGGCTTTGGATGACCTTCACTTAGAATACTTAGATAATGCAGCAAACGATCGAGGAATCGAATCATCACTGTTCTTAATGATTCTATGCCAACATACCTTGAACTTCAGACGTATCACAGGTTACTAATACACACACTTCAGAATTCGTATCTCACAGCCTACACTTTCCAATCTACGCATCACAATTTTCATATCACACTTCTCATATAACACTGCACATATCACAATTCCTATAGACCACAAGACCTATAGTCTTCAGAGTCACTGTTGTTTCACGTAGGATTGTACGACAAAACCATCGAAGTTTCAGGCATTGAGAGCAAAAACGAACTAAACCACATTTTTTGCAAAATTGAGTTAGTAGCAATAATGTATTCCAATAGGCTGTATTAATCATATAAAATAGGAAATATTAATTTTTTTTTCAATATGCGATAGTCCGTTTTTGCTGTCAATTCCTCATTTCAGTCTACACGACCAGAATTCCCTTGAAAATATTAGCTTCATCCTGTACCTCGTCCTCGTCGCACAGAAATGAATATCAGTTCTCTGTCGTTTGCAAAATCATGTGTCATATTCTTCTCGGTTTGTCCACCAGGTACAGCGAGCGTCGCCCGAGGGCTGAGCAATTACTTGGACGCGTTAATAGGGAACACGATAAGTAAAACCTTGACCTCCGTTATGCCAATACATGTCCGCTTTCTGTCCGATTATCCGGACTTCTTTGCGTTCGGCGTGGTGATGCTGCTCATTATTTTATTGAGCATAGGGGTGAAGGAGTCCTCGATGTTAAATAACATATTCACCGTCATCAATCTGATTACTATCGTAATCATTATAGTGGCAGGGGCCATTAAAGGTAAGAATCACCATGATCGATGGACACATTAACTCTAGAACTGTACGCTGTCTGCGCACTAGTGTACTAATTGCTGGGAATATGCTTAAAAGAAGTCATTTACACATATCCTTGAGAGAAGTTTATCCTCAGCGTGCACTTTTAGGATTAAAAAAGTAAGGATCAAATTTGCGATGCCTATAAAGATCGCGTGGTCCATTCCCTTTGAAATTCCAGCTGATCCTGCAAATTGGAGGATACCCGTAGAAGACATACCAGAGACAGTAAAAAACGCCGGGTCCGGAGGATTCATGCCCTTCGGTATAAATGGAGTGATGATGGGCGCAGCCAAATGTTTCTATGGCTTTGTGGGCTTCGATGCAGTAGCAACCACTGGCGAAGAAGCCAAGAACCCTCAACGCAACATACCCATAGCCATCGTTGTGTCCTTAGTGATAATCCTATTGGCTTACTTCAGCATCTCCACTGTTCTCACCATGATGTGGCCTTACTACGATCAGGTAAGCTTCGATTCTCTACATTTTAAAATCTGAACGTTCAGTCTCATCCAACACCTCTGTGCGCTTAGAACGCAGATGCACCATTCCCCTACGTGTTCGAGCAAATTAACTGGAACACTATTAAATGGATCGTTAACATTGGCGCTGCATTTGCACTCTGCACGAGCTTGCTCGGCGCAATGTTTCCCTTGCCACGCATACTTTACGCCATGGGCAGCGATGGGATAATTTTCAAAAGCCTCGCGAATGTACATCCAAAAACCATGACGCCCATTTTTGGAACAGTGATCTCTGGTCTATTCACGGGGGCTATGACACTTATATTCAATCTTCAACAGCTGATAGATATGATGTCCATTGGAACACTTCTAGCGTACACTATCGTGGCAATATCTGTTCTAATATTGAGGTAAACGCGATCAACATTGAACGTTTAATCTGCCACGTTGGCAGATCAAAGTACAATATATTTAGCAGCGAGCATGTTCATGTTAACTACAAAATACTCATTATATTAATGATTAGATACCAAGGGAAAGAATGCACCTCTAATACTCATTCTGTGACAGCAATGAATAGTTACGAACCAACACCAGTCAACGTTCTGAAACAAATATTCAATCTGCACAATCAAAAGGAAATAAACGAGATTTCCGACAAAGTTGCGAAATACGGTGTTCTACTTCTGTGTGAGTCTTCTGACGTTAATTACCGTTTAAAACTTTTCACCTGCTTAACTCGTATTTTTATACTTGTTCTGTTGCCTTTACAGGTATTATTGTATTTGTTATTGCGCTTTTCATTCAGCAGGTGGGCTCAAGGGCCTTTGGTAACGATGTAGTAGAAACTGTGATACTAGTCATACTTGTGATAATATTATTACTGAATTTAGCAGCCATTGCGAGGCAACCTACTCAAGATGTCAAGCTATCCTTTAAGGTACCTACTTCACGAGTTCCTTTCGAAAGGGATGGAGTACTAAATACGCCGATTAACTATCTCTGTCGCTTACAGGTACCATTAGTGCCAATTCTCCCATGTTGCAGTATTTTCATTAATTTATACTTGATGCTACAGCTAGACGCTTTTACGTGGATCAGATTTGGCGCCTGGATGCTCATTGGTATATATATACGTATAAAAGAACAATAACAATTTACAGCGTAACGCCTAGTAAATCTTAATCTCATTACTGTCTCCACTTTACGCAGGTTTCTGCATATACTTCTTTTACGGAATATCTCACAGCGAACAGGGCAAAAGGGATAAAATAGAGGCGGACATGATGAAACGGAAATACGCGGATCAAGTTAGGATCGTGACTCGATTTTAGTAGTGGATCTGTAATACAGTGTGATACGTTCGGTATTAATGTCCACGGATCCTCCGAGACAAAATCTTAGGTACGTCGAGAAGTGATCGCGACGTTGAATTACGAATGTAATAATATTCGTTGTAGCTCGCCGTTTTGTGCTACCGAATAGGCGTGGAACGCCAATTAAAAGACATTAACTTTCCGACTGTACCTATAAAATAGTTTTACACATCAACGCAAAACAGCATTAAATCAGTGAACACATAAATTGTTGAGCATTACTGCTGCGCATTAAATACAGTATACTTGCAGTACCATTCTGTAAAAAGACATCTGACTTATTGTATAGCGTGTAAACTTATGTAAAATCTATTTGTTCCTCTTTTTATATTTATATACTATAACGTGTGGATATACTGTACATATCTCTTAAAAAAATTTTACTTCATTTATTGATTGTTTAAGTACTGTTTGTACTAATAAAATATATTGTTTTATATTAACTTATTGTGGATTGATTTGCACAGACTTCGTGGAATTGCACGGAATAACGTATAGTATATGTATCTATGCAGTAACGGTACGTTAGATACAGAATTACATTGAATTGTTATTTTAAAAAAATCAAATTGATCACATAATGTAATTAAGTATAGAAAGCTAGTGTAATTACATATCAGTATAGACAATTACATGATACAAATACATTGTCAACGGAATGAGACGAAATATAACATTTACAATTTATAACAAAGTAGGGGCTAATGTTAATAATAATAAGGGTACTTATAATGTCAGTCACTAGTAGTGGAGTTTTAAAAAATATTCATTTTCATTCAGATTTGTAATATCTTACTTTAATAGTTTCGAAAAGTGGACTTCTATTATTTTCCATCATGTTTTAATTTCCAAAGTAAGACACTATAAATAATAAATGCGAATATGAAATTTCCATATTAGAGGCACTACATGAAATTTATTCATACAGGAACACATAATTAGCACGTCTTGTTAAAAGAACCATTCAGCGTTGTTTCGTTAAACAAACGTATCGTTTGGCGATTAAATATTTGGAATATTTATAAACAGTCATCATTATTTTTTTATGATCATGACTATTCCTACAATTTCATTGTTCCAAGCAACTGTGTTATAATATAGCCTCCGACAAATATTTCTGCACACGATACAATACGCAATAAATAAAAATTATCATGATTTCGATTTCCCAAACATCTTCATTAGCAGTCTCATCATCATTGAGAAATTTTGTAACATCTTTTTGTATACTGTTATAGTGAAAATAATCTCTACCTAAATAGACAAGGCATCTGGCGCGATCCAGTTATAGTTCTATCAATGGTATGTGATTATTAAAAAAATAAAATCAACATCCCCTGCTATCTTTTCCCGTTACATTATTGTAAGCTATTTAGGACTTATGCAAATGCGCTTGGAATGTTTCTCAATTATATTGATGACATAGTTTAATGGCAAGACTGCACGCGACGATTATAATAATTCTATTACTTCATTTCTTACGCGCATACACCTTCGCGTGTATTTTTTCCCATCCTAATAATAAAAACCTAGTGAAATGATACGGTTTGAAAAGAGTAAGCACGATCAGGTTACGAATTCAATTATTGTTATAGTTTGTACGTTTTAGATAAAATAACGTCTCTTTTATTCGCTATCGGAAACGTTAAGTGTCAAGCTTATACTCGTAAAGTTCAATTAATCATAAAGCTATGTCATATAATTTGAACATCTATTCCTTGTACATTCATATGCATCGGCTTCGATCATTTCCGTGAAAAATTTCCCTGCGCAACCAACAAGCTAAAGTGTCACGCTGCTAGATAGGATAATATAATACTTTTCCATGTATCTTATTACAAGCAATCTCCATCGATTTAAAAACGAATTGATCATTTCGCTTTATTTACAAGTCCTCCCACGCTTATATATTGCCAATTTGCCTGTCAAAAGTAATGGTGTCTTCAGAGCGTGATCTAATGCTTTTTCAAGTGTTATAAATGCGAACGATTCACTCACCCCTATGCCGGTCGTCCAGCCGGTTCCAGCTGGATTCTTATCAGTGATGCCAATCCTGCGGCAGAGTATACCAGCTCCTGAAATTGCCCACACTTGGCCCTGTTCCCTCGCAACAGCAATGTTTCGAAAGCCTTGCTTTGCATTGATAACAGACATATCTAAAATGAACGAGAAATCGTTACGCACCGGTGGAACGTAAATTACTTTAAGACAGGAATAACACGGTAATGTTTATAACGGCAAACTTTGCAAGCTTAAAAGTCATAATAGGAATTAATTCACCGGAAAACTCATTCAGAATAAAACATACACTATCTACGCCACAATTACAAACTCCTATAAAGTATACCTATGCAGGAGGGGTCAGAGAGTGTGTTTAAACTAGCATGTGTGTTGTCTATGCCAGCGTTTCCCAACGCGGGGCTTAGTTTGAAGGGCAACCTGCACAGTTTTCCAAGGAGCGCAGCCTTTGGGGAATGCGTCTTATATTTCTCTGCAACTTTTTCACATAGAAATTAAAGGTGGATACTTCTGCAAGATTATTCAACGGCGTACAATGAAAATATTCATTATTCGCCAGCCTCAGCCGTCGTCTAACTACACTAGCGCAGAGATCAGATGTACTGCTAATATGGTTAGCGACATATTTGAAGAAAAAAAGTTAGTCGGGGGTCTGCTAGATTCAGGAAAAGCGCTAGGGTGATTCTTGGATTCTATGAGGTTGGGAAACGCTGGTCTGTACGATGTGCAAATTCCAACGTTACCTATGTGAATGGGATCGTTCGGCATCGCAGGCAGAGTCTGCCAGTACGTTCCTTCGGGGAAAACGTTCATCTGCACTTCGCGGCGCACTGACAATCTGCCAGTTGTGTCCAGCACCCACACCACGTCCTTCCCCACAGAGATTTGTTTCAAGTGAGCGCCCGTCGGTGGCTCAACGTTCTGCCATTGTGTACCTGCGCAACGAGGATAAGTGGTAGTTAACAGACTAGATCAGGTGGATCGCTAACGTTAACTTTACCTGTAGGTTTGGAAGTGGTGATGCCCAATCTCCAGTAAGAGGAACCATTCCTTCCTACGGCCCACACTTGGCCGCTCGGGCCACATGAAATGCCCACCAAGGCTTGATCGCTTGGTATATGTTCCCACGATACTCCCTAAATATTAACATTGAATCATTCGAAGACAAATTGAAGCCGAAGATAGGAGTAGAATTCTCTATTCGTACCATTGGACAGGATTCGGAAACACCTCTCCTGAATAGGGCCTCGCCATTAGAAGCTACTGCCCATATATGCACTGGAGCGTCCGTACCAGGTTTCTCAGTTGCCTGCAAGGAGCAACGACAGATAATTATTTAACTATATCCATATTACTGAACACGTACGGTCTCGTTATGAATGTTTCATACATATATGGACACATCCGTCAACTTTGTGTTTCCCAATTCTTGCCAAGGACCGCTAGTCGTTAACTGACACCTCCGGAACCATCTTCTTCTCCTGACGTAGTCGGTGAACTGTTTTTTACCGTGATACTGAGAAGGGAAGTCGGTAGCGTACTGCCAGCCGTCTCTGTCAACGCCCCCGGGTGTATGGAAATCTACTATCCAATCTGATACCTGTATTAACAAAGTTTACCGAATCATGTACGCGAAACAATTCATCATTAGGCTAAGAATATTAGCCCTTCGTGGTTACTCATTGTCAGTATGACGCATGCTTACCCAATGCCAATGCATGGATAACAGTTTAGTATGCTCTCGAGTACGTTTGTGACGTCCAGTGGCGTCGCTCCACATGTAACGGTCCGTTGGGAGGCCATGAGATGTGTACCCAGTCACGGGATTCCAACGTTGATTTTCATATACGTAATAATTATGAGTATCTACCATAGCATTTATCCCTGTATTGCTATCCACCCCTGTCAACACCAACGGTTCACATTATTCTCTCGATCTATAGCCCCGTGATCGATTCTTCTTCTCCTTAAATTAAGGCGACCATTTTTGCTTGGGGTTCCCGCGGGCACGAGATATTTTTTTTTACACTGTTGCCAAATTAGTAGAATTTTAATAGCGAATACGTGGCTTCGGGTTTCATACTGATTATTTTGTAACTTTAAGGAAAAATATAAAATCGGGGACGAGGTCACCTTACATTAAACTTAAGCTCTGTTGCTTTTACAATACCTTTCAAGAACAAACCACCCCAGCCGCCGGTATATACCCATGCAGTACTATCGTACCCTATTCCCCATGTCACGCCAGCAGAGCATGTTTCGACTTTCTTCAAATGCCCGCCCATCTGCCTCCAGAACATTGTAATTGGATCAATGATCACCTACGCGACGCAACATCACATTACAATCCCTTTTAATAGGACGCTACGGCTACCTTATAGCTTATGCAAATACGATTGCTACATACAGAGGTGGACTTATAAAGTACGCTGCACAACGTCATCAGCCCCTTGATCCTTAAATGCGTAATACTTTGCGGTAATATCCTATGGCTATAAAAAGTAAATTCCGTGTCATCTATCAGTATTCTGTAACCACGTGCTTCGCAAAGAATCTCTAACGTGAAATCAGAGCCAGGCTTTAACGGGCTACTTCCGTTCCTCTCTTCGTCGCCCCATTGCCCGTTCTGATACGTGTTCCGCACGATCGTGTTCTCCTTCAGTCTCGGATTAAAGTGCAACGCCACGTCGTGGCTCTCCATCACGGACTTGTGTTTCAAAGATATCGTCGTGTAACAGACTAGATTGAACGATAGCCTGGCCACCACAGAATCGCCGAATAAGAAACATCGTCGCGCAAGAGATTTAATCGACGCGATCGTACTTTCAATTAAACGCTCACCTATCGGCATCGTCGTGAACGCATACTGTCATTTTTAAGGAGCCGCCGTATCCGAAACCGTTTTGCAATATGCATTCGAACGGCAATTCTTTCCCGGCGACGTTCAATTCTTGTCCGTAAGTATTGTCGAGGAGTTGACCTTCCTGTAAGCAATTCGGGCACGGGTCAACGCTATTGAGAAACCTTATTAAACGGTATAATATTGGGAGCTGGAAAAAGTCACACTACCCACAAGCTGAAATGTCACAGGGGCAAAGAGAATCGTTCGCTCGCTCCACCCGATCCCCTCCAAGAAAGTCCACAGTAGTATAGGAAGGAAAGTTGAAATTCAAATTTGAATTTGGGGAGGAATGCAAACACAAATTTGAATATGGAAATCGAAATTTGAGTTTTAAGGAAAGGGAAATCCAAATTTTAAAGCCGCTAAAAACCTAAAAGTAAGATTTCTTGGAGAGGATTGAGTAGAGCGAGCGACGATTCTCCCCTGTGACATTTCAGCTTGCGGGCAGTATGATCTTTTTCCAGCTCCCAATAGTAATTGAGTCCAATTGTGTAATAACTTACTTCTAAAGCAGCAGGGTCATATACATAAATGTCTCCCAACGCAGTAGTAGTCCAAATGGAGTTGGGCCCTGGCCTCCCATAAACATTATTCATTTGGCAAGACACTATGAAAGTGGACGGGCATTTAGATTGGGATATCGATAGTACGCGAAGTAAAGGCAAGAATATATTCGTACCTGAAGTTAAGTGTGATAACCAGTCCTCCATTTCCGTGTCGCTGGAAAACTGCAGTCTAAGTACCTTGGAGCGAGATAATCTAGGAGTATGAATTGCTATTCGCGGGCTACCTGGCTCGCTGCAGCACACCACACACGTGACTTCGGATATAGGGAATTGAGTCTGAAAAGTACACTCATTAAAAGCTGATGGGTATTTAACAGAAACCTGCATCACACGCATTCCTTCATCAACATACGATTGTTGTTGCTCCGTCCGAGTTCAGAACAGTTACAGTTCCAGAATCTAAGGCTCCACTGTCGCTGCTTATCCACTCTAATTCAATAACACAATCTTCGTACGAAGTGCTGCCTTTAACTTGACACTTTGCATCTCCGTTTTTCACCCAAGATGATCTGCAATGGACAATCACGAATCATGAATAGAAAATATTGGGATACTAAGTTTTTATGAACACTTCGAGACCTTACTTTTCAACAACTTTTTCGAATATCGACGCGTCGAATTGTACTTTTTCTAATCTACTCTTTAGCTCCTCCAAAATGTGTATTCTCCATGGCTCTGCTATGTCTCCATGCGTTGCGCCGTTAGTGTCCGCAATCCTAAAAGTTTAAGGACACACACATTTATAACTACGTGATAATCGTAGGATAACCAGGTGACAATATTAAACGTACCATTTTGGAGGATTAGATGGGTCAGCAAAGCATGCTCCAGCTTCCACCTTGTACCAGGATGCATCGCACTCGGCCCAATACATTCCACCAGAGCTGTCGTCTTCTTCTCCGTAGACACCCGAGTCACTGGTCAAGTCAGGGTCGAATATACTACCGTCTGTTTCTGGATGAGCTTCGACACCTACCATAGAGCCAACTGAATGAACGGGACTCCACGCAGCTGGATTTATCTGTGTTGTTTCAATTTTATGTTTCAACCCCGAGGAAAAACCTTCGAAAATCTATGATTAACTTGACTATTGACCTTAACAGTGCTGCCCATCCCTTTCCCAGAGACTACTATAGACTCCCCAGTTTTGGTCAGCGATTCGTTCGATATAGTGATATTTGCGACGCTAGCTTCGGTCAGATCACCCATATCTAACGAATTTGTAGATCTATAATTACATATATGTAAAATATTTTTTTAAAAGAGGCACAGGAATAACAGATGCGATCAATGAATAATCCTTCGTGTAAAATATTCCTATGTTCACCTCTTTTTGTTCTCGTTCAGATATATGTCCTGGAAAGACGTTTGCTTCGGGGTCTTAGCAGAAGCGACATCGTTCGATCGTTGCCATAATTTTAACGATGTCGGAGTCGGTGCCGAACGAGACTGCTCTTCCCATTCTCTAATTAACGTCGTACCTTCGCTAGTGCTGTGCGGTCGGTTCTATAAAAGGTCACATTCTTCATATTTCTAAGCAAACATCAACGAGTTGTAATTGCAAATATTCCTGGAAGATAAATACCAATGATCCCCAACTTTGATGCCTCTGCTGTTGAGGAGTACCGCACATACTGTGCCTGTTAGTTGATGATAAGCTGGCGTTACTGCTTGCTCTACTGAGCTGAAGGGGAGCGTTTATCAATCTCCACTTTTTACCGGTTAATTCTGATCGCGTGATCCCATTACGATAATACAAACACCGGTCTTCGTGGCCGATAGCCCAAACCTGGTAGAATTTAAACAGATGAAAGTGAATTTAAAGCTAAGTAGTTGTAGCTCTTGTAACGAGCTGAATTACCTGATCATTTGGAGCAACGGATACTAGCGACATTTTGCTTAGCATCTCCACCCAGCCGGTGCCAGTAGCCATCTGTTCGCAAAGTCCACTCATCTCACCTTTGATACCTTTCCTAAACCACACTCCTCCGTCCTGCGTCACAGCCCACACAGCATCTGTACCTACGCTAACTTGTACTAATTTCAAATCTTTCTGCGGAGGTTCCACTTCGGACCAATCTTCCCCTACAAAGCAGAAATACGCTTATTAGTATCAGAGGCGGATTTTCAGATTTGGCGCCCCTAGGCCAACAAGTGTCTGCCGCCCCCTCAAAATTGAGTCGATTAACCAGGCTGCAGCCTACTTAGCCTATACACAGATCTACTCCTGATAATGTTTTTATGAAGATTATGTACCCATTGGATTTTCTCTAGTGACACCTGTTCGCACCAATCCTTTGCCGACCATCAATACTGCCCACACGAGACCAGTCATTCCAACACTGATTTGAGACACCTCGTAACCATTCGCTAATTTTATGGCACTCCACCTTTGACCTTCGGGGCTAGTTGTACTGGTTCCAACGCGGAACATTACCTGTCGATGTCATAGTCATTGTTAGCTGTGCAATTCGAGGTTCGCTCGAGCAAGGTTTACAGTGAATTGAGATAGAATTATAGTTATACAGTAACCAGAACTCTAACTTATAAAGCTTTTACAACTCATGTAACACTCTCTGCCGTATTAGAATTTTTTTAAAAGTTATACCCTCCCGTGAGCGGTTACTGCCCAGACTACTAGGTTTCCAGGATTACCTCCAGGTATTTGATTTCCACCCACAGATATGTCAATAAATGGCTCCTGAAAATATATTGCTTCTTATTGAAATATATTGATCTTGTACTCGCGATACTGTAACTCGACGAATCGGAGGCCTTACCTTAGTTGGATCTTTATGAAGAGGTGCTATAGCACACCACGAGTTCATGGCACTGTATCTTCTATACCGAACCCATTTTCTTCTTCTGACGCAGGATTTCCATTGCTTTTTTGTAGAATAAGTAGCTGGAAAATCAACTGCGTACGTCCATCCCTACCAAAATATCAGATTCTCTGTGATCATAAGGCTTTGTTTCGATGCTCAGAACTGACAACAAATCTACATATAAAAGAAAGTCATAAGAAACACAACGACAAAGGGAAAACTGTAAAAAGTCGATGGCAATGTGATATAAACCAATTACAGTGTTAATATCTGTATCTGCAACGTTACTAGAGAGATTTAAATTAATTGCTTCGTTATTTTTCGTGAATGTAGAAATAATTGTAACTGTGAGTGTAGAAATAATAGAAAGAGATGGCTGATAATACTAAGGGAAACTCGAACCAAGCATAAGTTACGCAAAAAGTATCTGGAAAAATACACTATTACGAACTTATAAATATTTACATCGTGATCCAATGGTTGGCCGTCTAACGTAGTTTCTATTTGCCAGTCGCCCTCCCATTGCCAAGCCATGGATGGTAACTTTACTTTGTCGCGGCTACGATCGACCGCGCCGTCTTGACTGGAAAAGTTGTACCTATCAGTGGGCAATAATCTTCCACAAAACCCTTCCAAAGGAAGCCAACGCTGCAAACATTTTCCATCGTTAACATACTCCCACGGTTGTTTCTAAAGTAACGATCTTAATAAACATACTTCGTTCTCGTATATCTCCTCTTTCATTCTTATAGGCACGTCTAAGCCATGAACGTGCACGTAAACTTGACGATCGCCGCCTATTGCCCACATGAAATGCGGTACCGCCGACAACTGCTTGAACTCGAGGCCCAGGTACATGAACTCTCGCCACATGTTCCCGGATGTTGATAATCCAAACACACGCCCCTCGTTATTAATGGCATACAAATACGAACTTGGCATTTTAACAGTTCGCTATGGCAATGCTCTTATTCACCTACAAAATAACATTTCCGTTGTTACACAATTACGTTGACATAAAATGTAAGCATGTACTATATTCATTGTTACGTTACAAAGTATACGGTACCTTCTGTTTCCCAGAGAATGACAGATTAGATTTTTTATACTGTACGTATCTTTAGATAATAAACATTGCTCTAAATGTTACAAAATCAGATGACTATTCAATTGCGAAACTATGACTGTGGTGGTATGCTGAATTCTCATTACAGTTTACTTTAGAAATTACACCGTATAGGAGAAATTGGAGTAAAGCATAAGGAGGATTGAGTGAAGCTAGTTTTCAAATATATAAACTGTCTATCCGACGCTAAGACACATATCTTTGGAGTGACGCACAGCCAATTGTTCATATACTACCAATATACTACTATTACCGACTAGCTGCTGTCCAGGGGTGGAGCCCTAAACACGGTTTTATCTCTGCACTATATGCCGTACTGTACAGAGTGCAGCAGAGTCATAGTGGATGGCATAGCAGCGCCCAGCAGCGCCGTGGTCCGACCAGGTCCGACGAGTCGAGGTTATGTGTCATGCGATCCTTATTGGTTGATTGTTGCTCTGTCGGAATCAACCAGTCAGAATCGCATGACACATAACCTCGAATCGTTGCACCACAGCACTACCATTATTGATTGTGTATAATTGAGGTTATACGCTCTTCGATTTACATGATTATGGGAGTCGGTTTATAAAATCCACAAATTTGGTAGTTTATTAAACAGTGCGCTAAGATGGCAGAGGAGAATCATTGCATGTATTTCGTGAAGAGGAAGAAACGCTATTGTCGGATGACTGTGAAAAAGGGGAGACAGTATTGCGGCGAGCATCAAGAGTGTTCATTGAAGACTGCCGGTGTCGAAGAAGATGGGGTCAGGGATAAGAGAGTGCGATGCCCGATTGACCCTACCCAGTAAGTGAACTCCTATAGAAATATATTTACTACATTTTCCTTCATACGTATAAAATTTATAGACCATTTCCAGCACTTGCTACGAGTCAAGATTGCCCAAACACTTGAAAGTATGTAACGCGAAGCGACTAATAGACTCGCAACCTTCGTTTATAGTGAAAGGAATTAATGTGAACGAGACGCACGAAATACCACGGCACGTACCACTCTCGGAACTTAATCAACTAGTAATAGATGTGGTGATAGACAAAGTAAAGGCTGCTTATGGTTGGTATAATTGCGCGTGATACAGTTGTTTTTATACCAGAGGAGACTATGAAGTATTTCATGCATTATTAAATTCTTCTTTTAGGAAAGCTACCGCAATTTCCAGAAGCGGTGCTACAACACGAGATACTCGCGAACAAAGTAAACGACGAATCTTGTGGGAGAGCTATTAAGAAACATCTGTTACAAAATTCATCGTTACTGTCGCATTTAGAACAAGCCGGTCTTGCACAAGACGATACTTGTTTCATTGAATTTGGAGCAGGAAAGGGCAAATTGACTTATTGGTTGGGGCAAATGATAAAAGATAAGAAGAGTAGTTGTATTCTGTTAGTGGACCGTTCGAGTCACAGGCATAAAAGTGATAATAAATTAAAAAATGAACAGTCTCCCCTTGCGATAAGGAGAATACGGGCCGACATAGCTGATTTGAAATTAAACGATATTACAGAAATTCAGGAGTTTGATCGCAAAGTCGGTATTGCGAAACATTTGTGCGGATCAGCCACAGGTACACGATTCCCTGTATATTTTTTAAAACTGCCGCAGCAAGCTGTATTATAATACCTATCGTCTCGCAGATTTGGCTATAAGTTGTTTAGTTCGAGCGATGCGGAACAAACCCAACTGTAATGTTACTGGTTTAGTGATTGCATTTTGCTGCCACCATAGATGCGAGTATGCATCGTATGTTGGAAAACAATATTTGGAGCAGTGTGGATTTACGTCAAACGAATTTACAATCTTGTGCAGCATCGCTAGCTGGGCGACTTGCGGGTCAAGTTTAAACAAAGCATCCGGCCAAAATGATTTCGAGGACAAAAGGTAATATTTTGTCAGTACTTCCTGTTTCAAATGAATGCTCAAATGAAAGGGAACTAAATACATGGAAAGGTTTTAACCTTTTTAATGCTGGGAAGTTGATCTTTACAAATTTGCCAGAGATACCTTGAATTTAGGGATGAACCGTTCCAAGTAAATATGAGTAAATACTCGATACTTTCGTTTCGATACCGAGTAATTTTAGTATCGATACCTACGGTCGCGATACGTACTTGGTATCGGAAAAAGGTACTCGTATCAAACGATTTATGTTTTGATCGATTTATATATCAAATAAATGTTTGTTAAGTGGGGAAACCACTGTAATGGTCTGAAGAGTAAGGGTGTTTTCGGGATCTTTTTCATTCAAACAACGCAAGTAAATCTACGTATTGCTTAGTATAGTTAATATCTACATATTGAAGAGTAAGAATGTTTGTTTTTTTCAAATTCATAAATCCGTTTCCGGTATACTCTTCGTCAAAATGTGCAATGCGGCAAAATCATGCCTGTGGCGTTGACAGTGCCCTAGTCATATAGTTAATCTGAATTTAAAAAGACAAGCAAAATTAAAACCGACTTCAAAAAAATAAAATTGCACTAAAAAGTAAAAAATAATTTTTTTCCCTTATTTAATCTACGACTTCCATATTTTTCAAGTCGGCGCCAGATTTACACAGTGTAAATGATGAGGCACCGCCTTAAAAAGTATGGGAGTCGTAGATTAAATAAGGAAAAAAATTATTTTTTATTTTTTTGAAGTCGGTTTTAATTTATTCTTAAATTTTTTTTATTTTTAATTTTTTAGTTTTATATATATTGACACAACATGTTGAGGAGATATGCGCGTACGTATATAAAACAATAATAATTAGGTGACAATAGCCTTTATTATTAACCAGAACTGTCAAAGTATTGGGCCAATATTGATTTAGTGTAGGATGGCACCACCGGAGCATCAACCCCTTTCGAATAAAATAAAGATCATCAAAATCTGTCCATATGCTCAGGAGTTATGAGGGAACAAACACAAAAAAACATACATACGGGTCGAATCTATAACCTCCTCCTTTTTGAAGTCGGTTAAAAATATTTAGAAACTAGAAGCCTACGTCTATTACGTGACGATCAAAAAAAGTCAATATCGCAAAAAATAAGAAAATGACCACTGAAAAATTTGTTAGATATACTTCCAAATGACTCCAGTGGCCGATCGACACAAGATTTGAGGAGAGGGGCAGGGAGGGGTTGTGGACCCGAAATCTAAAATTGTAACTTCGGGTATTTATTAGTTTCCGAAATATAAATAACAAAATCATTGTTAATTTTGTTTTACAGATTATTTTTTTGAACTACATACACGTAGTTCCAACGGGGATCCATCCTGGCCCCTAAATTTGTTCTTACGGACAGCTGGACGCGTTCGCCTTACCTCCGCGTGCCCCTCAGGCGCCTAAATGGCACGCGTATTTAGTTGAAATTCAAAGCCAATTTTCTCGAAAACGAAGCGTGATATTAAAAAATTGTATTATATATTTTCGTCTTATTTTGGCCTGTAGAATCAACGCCCCCCCCCCCCCCCAGAGTATTGACTATCAATAGAGTTATAGATATCCACCCTGTATAATACGATGGATCTTACCCCAAGTTACTGGTTACCATGCTTTACGCGCCCCCCGCGCTCATCTAACCCCAACCAATACTAATATCCAGATGAACTTGGAAAGTAGAATGTGAAGTGTCGAAAATAAAAGTAAATAGAAATATTAAAAGCTTTTTATTAATATCTCGGAAACCAATTTTCTAAAGAAACAATTTTGGTTTTAGGGTCCACCCCCCCCCCCCCCCTTCAAACCTCGTGTGCATCGGCTACTAGGACCATTCGGAAGTACAGCCAAATCATTTTTTAGAGGTAAAAATTTGGGGAAATGTTGATAAAAAAAAAGTAGAAGGCCAGTAATAAAAAAAAGAAAAAAAATAATCACGTAACAGAGACGGATTTTCGTACAATAAATGGCCTCGCTTATGTCAATGGGACGTATAGTTTTCTCTGTACACTGTCAACGCGGTAGAAAAATGTTATTTTGAGAAAAACGCGTTCAATTTTCCGCTCGGCTCGGTCGCGGGCTTGATACCGCTTCACGGAAAATACTATATCTCCGTCAATTTTACAAATTTCTTCATAAAATTTGGACAGAGCATCCTTGACACGTGTGTCTTTCAGAAAATGTGAAAAAGAAAAAATCGATTTTCCGATTTTTTACAGTGGTCTCCCCCCTTAATAAAATACTATTTTTCCTTTCTCTTTTCTGCATTCTTTTAGTATGTTAAACATACCACATCTGTATATATCATTTTATCATTTATGTATTTATCTTATAGGTATGTTCTACTTCTCTTGTTTGCATGCCGCGAACGACTGTATATTTTTTTCCCTTCCGTTATATACATGAATTATTATAGACTGCCTCGTACTTAATTACTTATACATTTCGTTGTAACCAAAGGCTACGCCTCGTTAAATAATAGTAAAATAAAATACGTTTTCGTTAATAAAATATATTAATAAAAAAATCTGTATGGACTAATTTTCGTTCGATATAAGTACGTATCGATACTTTTTTTCGATACAAGTTATGAATAAAAGTATCGATACCTGGACGGAATCGGCGGTTCATCCCTAAGCGCAGCAGGAACGAAAGAATTTTGGCGTATCATCAATCGTGATTCGCGGAGTGGGCAGGGGTCTCTGCACCCCCACCCCACGGAATTTCTGCATTGGCGTAGTGCGGAACGATTCAGATTTGATGAGTAGCGCGTGCACGGTACCAGGGATGCCCCTGGCGACTACTGGGTCCGTGGCAAATGGGGATGAAATGTGTCACTATATGATACTATATTTTTTCCAGTGCAAGCGCAAAGAATTTAACTTCCAGCGACAGGGAGAATATCGGTAGGAAAGTGAAAACCTTATTGAATTGGGGTCGTTTGGAATTCCTGAAAAACGTTGGATTCCGGGGCAACTTGGTTTATTATACCACTACCGATGTATCCTTAGAAAATATGTGTATAATAGCCACGAGAAATTAAATATAATTATTTATAAGCTTTATGAACGTCAATAAATTTTTTTATGGTTAAATCGAATCGCTATCCTACACCAATTTATTACTATTATTTTTCAATTATTAATCATAAAAATCTATATTACTTTTTTTGAATTTCTACACTTTAGAAAGTATAGTAGTATATATACTACATACAATATTGTATGTAATTATTAAGGGTCGGCCTTCTCTATAAAGGGGCCCGGGTGCAAGAAGTATTTTGGGGCCCTAAAACAATATTAATTAATTTCTCAACGGTAACAAAACATAACATCTTTTCACAGAACAAATTTGCGAAAAAAGGGATAAAAAGAAATAAAAGAAATAAATAGTATCACATTTAAATATATGACTTTTTTATGCCATATCGTTAATAATATTAGATTACTATATTAGAAATTATAATTTATCTTTTTTTTTTAATTTTAATCAAGTAAAAAATTTTCATTCATTTTTTCTTAATTTTTCATTTTTCTGGGGCTCCTCTACGGTCTGGGACCCGGGTTGCCGGTTTACACTATTTCTTTGAGAACGCGACCATCGCAGTCCATCGTTCCATCGCCACATGCGAACGGGCGCCTAAAGCATTCACTTCTCGTACTATACCGTACTATATATACGCAACGCCCCGCCCAAATACAACTTGTTGTAACAGATTCCAATGAACCAAGTGACGCGTGTGTTTGAGATGACTGCGTCGTTACCTAAATGCTGCTACTATTAAATTGTCGAGGACGTTAGCTAGTAAAAGTTCTACTAACGTGCCAAATAAGGACACAGGAGTGAAAAGAAGTTACCTTACGGTACGTAGCGTATTAATATGTTGACTTCCTTATTCCATTCAAGTTTCCCTAAGTTCCGACCGTTACGAACTTATTTCATAAATAATAAAGCGCATTGAAAACATTACGCTTTCATGCGAAAGAAAGAAAACATACCGCAGCAGGGATGAACATTGACGAATAAAATTCAATTGGTTTAATTAATCCTAATCTCGTAATGTTGACCTCACGCCACGCCTTCGGTTGTCCGAGCCTATATACAAGTAGGTGACGCGAGGCAGATCTCTGCTCTAAGAAAATAGTTTATAGAATCGTAAAACGTTGTGACGTAGGTTTTCAAACTTATCGCTTCAGATTGCCATTCTCTTCAGTCGATTCATTAACTCATGTGTGCCAGTTAAAAAGCTTGTGTACTGAAGGGAAAACCGTCTTTGTCTTTTTCAGAAGAATCTCAGTCTAAAATTTATAAAATGTCCATTTTAGACGAGCGAGAGGATTACCTGAAGAATCCCTACGTCGTTGAACACGAGTACGGTGACTTTACGCCGTTTTACGTCGCTGTCACTGTCTGCTCTCTGCTATTCGCGTTCCTCTGTATTTTGAACATTGGATTCTGCTGGTGCTCCCGGCATCGTGCGTACTGGCAGAGCCCTCATACTGGTGAGTTCTCGACGAGTGGCATCCCATAACATTTTGCTTTTCCAATTCTGTTTTATGTCGATCTAATCGCATTTTATGGTGCTCATTCGACCAGGGAATAGATGGATTCAGCCACTGTTTACAGTGTTGCCATATAAAACGCCGCCGTTAGATTTAACCGAATTGGAGCCAGGGCATGCTTTCGAGTCGGAGGAGAAACGCGAAGTCTTACAGTACCACAATCCCAAATCGTATAGAGCTACGCCGCAGTCGCAAGAGTACATGGAGATGCAGAAGCGTGAGAGCGAGATTTAATTAAAAGTTAGATCCACCATTTATGCATATAAGAGTTGGTACAGATTCTAAAAAGTATTAGTAACACGCTAGGAACATTCGCGTCTTTTTCACACGAATTGACATATTGTACAGCCAAAGGTAAACGTGTAGGTGTACAAAGTACATTGCGTAAAGCTATAAAATTTTGGAAATAGTTTAAGTAGAAGATTACGCCAAGATGGGACTACACATATTCTGGCCAGCGACCACATGTGTGACTCTATTTGTCGTTGGTGTCTTGATGATCCTATTGAAATACGGATCGCGCATTTGCAAACTGCGCCACACGCCGCTACCATCCGATCAGGAATGGGAAGAGAAGGCGTACGCGCGAAAAATCTCTGTCTCTACGGCGTAACAGTAAGTAGATATCACCATGTGTTTTCAAAAATCTGTTCACATTATGTAGTAATTCCAAGGAAAAACCTATGGCAGCCTGTAAGAGCACATTTACACACTCTCTAAGCTCGAGCATAACATTTTATAAACTTGAAATTATTTTTTTACGAATATTGTTTAAATGATTGCTTGAACGAATATCAATGCAGCGGTATCATTCGTCTAGTATAAAATAGCGTAGCTGTAGGTTGAAAATTAATTGCTATATATCTTTTATGTAATAATTTTTATACAAATTATGATAGTATAGTGCTAAATAGTTCCGTCCATTTATATATTTAGCGTATAACTCTTATTAAAATTTATACATGTGTCGCAACATTGCCATTACACTTTGAATGGAACAATCAAATGTTTGAGAATTATATTTGGATATATTTCGCAACAAAAGAAAGATAAAGGAATATATAAAGATACTTCGTGATTGCAGTACGAAGTCAAATTAACGACTGTCGAACATGTCCGTCCCAGTTTTTGATATTTAATGTTTGCGTAATAGCAATTTTATTGTCGTCTACAAACTTTTGTAATTTTTATATCTGTTTTCTTGCAAATAAAAGATGCTCGTCATTGCGTACGCTTGTGTTTCGTATGTCCCTGTACGAATTCAGAATATTTCACTTAATAAACACACGTGCATGCCCATCGATCTATAACGTTCAAACTGGATCAATGTTTTATATATAATATTCAGTTTTTATTGACAACATTGGATTTTTATTACATGTGTAACGGTTACACAATTATTTAATAAGTAAGTAGATACATTATACAATTTCTGCGTTCAGTTATAACGTCAGCTAGTAAATAAAATCACCGACGGTTTCCCATGAACTACGAGATATTTGATTTAAGAAACTTTAATTTGATTCGATTCCCTAGGCAACTAAAACTCTCAACGTACTTATTATCAAAACATCGTTTCGCCAACCTTCCCTCCTAATTAACCAATACCCTAGCCATTTTGATCCGATGCAGAGACACTTCCCTCGCCATTCAGGCCAATGGAAATGTCCAAAGAGAAACCTTCCTCACCATTCGATACTGCTAACGGGTTTAATCGACACGAGTAACGATCAAACCATTCCGCTGACCGAATCGAACCACTAGGTACCATCCTTTTAAACACCTGGTTACGTTGCCAGTACAGCTGGCAGATGAAACATTTAGAGAAAACAATTCAGCGCTCTTCCACCGTAAGGGAACTTTAAGGAGACTGTTTATCCCTAATCGGTAACGTACCTTCTATTATCCTGCTATGTTACAATGCAGTTAAAACACGGAGAACTTCCTTCGAGCTCCACACAGAGAGGTCAAGCATGTTATTAATTACGCTCGGTAAACGTTTAATAATATTAATTAGAAAGAGACCATAGAACGTAGACAATGATATTCTTACCCTATCGACAGATTCGTTTTTCCTTCCTTTATGCGTAATGATGATATGGTGTACATATGTAATCTAGTCTACGACCATCGACGCCGGCCAACAAACGGTCAGATTCCCGTTCGAACCTATTTACGTACGGATCTATTCCGCGTGTATACCCGGCGTCCTAACTTCAATCAGCTGACTTTAATCGTCGATTCTTTGCTGTATACATCTAGACTTAAAAACAAATACAATCTTGTATCCGGAGGTAGGGGTAGGAAGGGGGATAAGGTTTGATTCCTCTATAGTTTCAATGGAACGTCTCGTAGGAATAGCTTCTGACCGAACTACAGTAAACAGGGATGGTCTAAAATTCTTAAATAAATCCTACTCGTAGTAGAGGGGGGGGACACGTACAGCAGTGGCGGTAATGTGTGCGTGACAACGTTGTGACGTCAAGCCAACCGACGCCAACGTTGCCACGCACACATTACCGCCACTGCTGTAAGTGTTCCCCCTCCACTACGAGTAGGATTTATTTAGGAATTCCAAACCATCCCTGCAGTAAACTCTCGCTATAGGCGCGTGCTCAACGCGTAGCATCGACGATTCCGAGCTTCCGTATCATGCTTTCTCTCTTTCGTCGTCAATGATAACGTCGCGTCGACTCTTTCGTCCTCTCTCGCCCGCTCTCGGGTTCTCTGACTCTCGATCGAAGGATTTGAAGTGGTGGGGATAGCGACCCGCATTCAACGCACAGTTGAAGTGCGCTTATAACGAGAGCTTACCGTACGTTCATTAGCGCTCCAGCTCTACGAGACCGTTTGAGACTTTCCGTTATTATGTTAATTTGATTTTGATGCTCATTTGGCTTTTCTCGTTACCATTAATGGTTTTCATTCAGAGATAGTACGAGACACATATAACAACTGTATACACCGACGCTTTCTTTTTCCGCAACGGACACGCCTTGCCCGCGAGGGATCGTTAGTACATGTCGGAGAGAAATATGTAGTAATTATCGAACGGTGCTTATTACGTAAGGCAGCAGTTCCCAAACTTTAGGAGGTGCCGAGATTCTTTTGGAAATGCTTCCATTTGCAGGTTCCAGCTGGGGTACAGGGTGTCGCATAACTGGAGCTTCAAGTGGGAAGTTGATAATTCTACGCGAATGAATGAGAGACTGGCGTACAAAATTTTTACAAACACAGATACGAAGAAATATACTCCAAGGCAAGATGATTTGAAAGAGGCGCATAGTTGGAACGTAATTAAGATAATTTTCTTTATTATAAAAAAAAAATTCGTTAAATGTTACTCTAAGTTTCTAATTTTAACTTATCCCTCCAGCGTAGAATTAGCAACTTGTGAATTGCAGCATTATGGTACACCCTGTACAAATATTTTCCAATTCGCCCTCTGACATTTACAAAATATTCATTTGCCATTCGAATTACGGTAGAGTATTAATAAAAATCCAGAAAAAGTTTGGGAACCGTTGGATGCATATAAGTCAAAGTCAACACCGAATATTGTACATTACCTACGCGACAATCGAGAGGATATATTCCTATCCACAAATAGTGTATCCGGTTTCGAATGTAAACACTGGTAAACGAGAAAAAAAAAAGAAGAAAAGAAATCGAACGGAGAGAGTCTGGTTGAAACAATCGTCGGATAAAAGTGTGCGAAAGAAACACAACACATATTCTCAATTGAACGACGCCATCTTACTTTTTCCTTTTAACCAGAGGAAGACAAAGCTAACCTTAAAAGCGCAGACGTGCAACCGCCTCTTACTTTTTTCTCTTCTCATCTTTAAACGTCTCGAGGGAAGGATAAACTATCCCTAATCGTGGATTTCTACTCACGCTATGACCGCTAACTATATAACGTTATAAATTGAAATGGGTTTTAAACGACGTACATTCTAGACAATATCTTTCGTACAGAATCTCAACGGCAGTCGTTTGATTTCACATCTTGAAACTGAGGCTTCATCGTCGATTCAGTGGCACAGTGTGTGACGTTCGTCAATGATCATTTCCGATAGAACTGTATCGACAGTCGTCTTATCAGTCGCGTCGTTCTACAGACTGTATATACACCTAGAGAAACACTTGTCCATTCGACGTTGTTTATAGAAGAATATAAATTTCTTCAAATAGATTTATAAACACGAGGGGGAACGACAAAAGGGGCTAACGATTCCACGGTGCCACTGTATCGACTTAGTGTATTGGTGCGCAAATTGTTGTACAGCGATTCGAGCGTCGACAGAACCATTAACGGGGGCAAATAGCTCAGCTATGCGCTTTATTAAGTTCGCGTCGAAACTAATGACGTTTGCCCACGCGCAATGGCACGTGATTTGCGTAATGGAAGTGTACGAGCCCGATCGATGGACATTACCGACGATCGCGCACCAATGAAACTCGGTTCCGCGACCGTCGCGCGGGAAACAGCAGCTTGAAAATCTTTCCCCTCGAATTACAGACCACTGCCAGTATACATTGGAATGTTTTGAAAGGTTTCTTTTATCGTTTGATCCATTGACACGCTCGCGTTAGACAACATTTATACGAGAATTAGAGGTTCGCGTCGAAAAGACAAGATTGTGTTTTTGTATTTTTTTTTTTTCTTTCGTTGCCTGTTGCCGAAACTGATCGTCGCGCACCCCCTCGAGTGATCGACCGACGATGTTCCTCGTTTACTGCTTACCCGATTTCTTGTTCGCTCGTTCGCCTGAAACAGATCGAAGTTAGATTAAATGTTACAAAGTTCAGAAATTATTTGATAGCCTTCTTTATGTTTCCAATTCGAATTCTAATTTTGAAGCAGATGTGCGTCTATGTGAATTAAACTATAAGTATAGCCTTTTCTTAGTTGTTTAAAGAGTGCTTTTAAATTTTCAGAAATTGTAACTTCATTTTCGAAATAATGAAGTTACGTTAATAGCATTAGTTACCTACTGTCGGTAATGGAATTGATCAAGTATCGATTTCATATTGCAACTATTTTAATCATAGTAGCAGGGGCCGATGGAGGCTAGAATAACTACGGTGTGAATAACACCGTGAGAATAACTTGTTTTGCATATTTATCTATGCGTGCTTTTTATGATCCAGCAGAAGTGATCACTTTATGCGAAACAGAAAAACGTCCTCCTGGACTCACGTTCTTCCGTCTATTCAGACGTTTTACATCGCTATCATTTATTGCTTCTTTTGTCCGTGACCCCAAGGAGGAGCTTCAATAACTTATCTTTTAACTCTGTCAATGCCATCGTCAAGCGTACTGGACGAAGCGAGGTGCGGTGATACTAGTGTCAATCTCGAGTACAACTAGACTACAACAGACCATTGAGACGCCAGACAATGGGGTTGTTGCGTCTTTCAATAAAACCTCGAGGAACTTCATTTTTGCGTCGTTCCGTCAATGACAAATTGATTTCGTTGATGTTACACGCGGATATAAAATCTCTCGATTGTTTTAATACCTTTTACCTACAATTACCGAATTATTTTGTCACCGAAATACGAACGGCTGTTAAGGATTCTTAAAAGAATAACTTTTTAAAAAATATCTCTTAACAAAAGAAGATATATAGCGACAAGAATCATTCGGAAATACGAAATTTTCATCCCGTTTGGGTGCGTTGCAGTGAACTGCATTATCGTCCGATAATCTTAGGAAAGTAGTTGTGCCGATGCTTGCTAGATGTCCCTGCATTTGATGACACCATTGCATCGCGGTGTTCAGAAATTGAAGAAAGATAAGCAATAGGTAATACCTTTGGGGCTCTTCTTAGTGTTGGTCTCCGGTTTACACCTCTTGGTGAGTCGGCGCGTCTTCTCGCAGGAGGCATCACTGTTCGCCTTCAAATTGTCCACTCTGGTAATCAGCTGATTCACGCATCCGCTCCACGTGCCCTTCTCGTATCGGCAGGCTGCGTTGTTCCCCGCCGCGCATAGGGATAATCACGCCGCCATAAACTCCATTAGGTTCACCCACGGCACTTACATACCCGCGCGTTAACCGCGACAACGGTGCATCTCGTGTTACGAAACGACACGACGATCGGCCTTTTCGTACATATAAGGCGCTTCCCTAGCCCGTGAATAGCATCTCGAACATGTTTACGCGTTATATTCTACGTTTTTCAAAACGAATATCTACAGTCAAATAGAGCGACTTTGATCACAAAACTAGATTTTAAAATAAAATCAGCCCTTTAGCGGTTATACCACCCAGGTTAGGAAATACGGCATTTTTGGGATTTTATTTCTAAGCCATAACAACATTTTTCGATTAAAATTTTTCAATAAAGATAGATACATCTTTGAATAATATATAGTAGTATACAAAGTTATCGCATTTTTTCGTTTCCTTAATATAACTTTAATTTTCTTTTGGTAGCGTGATACCTATAGCATAAAAGAACTGAACAATTCAAATGTTTTGTTCCTTCTTGGCGACTATTTGTAATTAGCCACGCATAAAAATTGAACATTTCAACTAAGGTTTTCCAGCCCCGATCACAATTTCTACGAATTCCTCAATCAGAACCATCCATCTAAAACTATTTCTCTTCCGAAAGCATAAAATTTACAATTCACCAATTTCCTTCGCAGATTCCGAATATTTTCGGCTACTAGATCAAATCAGAATCCCAGATGTCGCATTTTATGTGGGTTGGAGGGGTTTTAGCGACCAACGACGTCCATTAAATTAAAAAGTTCCTTGATCGCGGGTCTGCGTTCGATGGCGCGACTCCAACGAACTTGTGACAGTGATTACGTGCTTGCCCAGCATAATTCCGCGGGAAAATTAATTTAACTGGTCTCCCCGCTCGAGAACGAATCACGAGATCCCATCGCGACTTGGCGAATTTATCAAGCCTATCATCGTATTATTCGAACCCGAATGCACCGTTGTCCGAAATCGCCGATAACTAGGACGCGACGTGTCGTTCTTTTGCCTCCCGTTTAATTAATTAAGATCCGTTCTTGGGTGGTACTCGCTAATTAGTCGAGTCCATTAAGGCTCGTTCTATCTAAGGAACGCGGAGGTCTGCATGCTCGTTCGTACCACCCCGCTGGATGAGGCTGTATTAATTACAGAAAGACACGTCGCGTTGTTTCCCACCGAATGGAGAACGAACGCGGCCGTTCGATTGTATTTTCATGAACTGTGGTATTGTTCGAACCCATTCCTTGGGCTCTGCTGAGGTCCTGACAATATACTCCAACGACACGTGCACACGTAAATAGTGATTTTAGAGGAATCTTTCAGATATTATTTGTTAAGATAATTATGTACCTTCGGTTTGTCTGGACCCCAACAATTATGGAAATAGAATGTGAACCTAGACTCGATAGTGATTGAACTGGTCGTATACTCAAAGAAAAGCAAATCAAACTGAGTGCACTCGAGTATATCCCAAAGCAGGTGAAAAGAAGGTTTAAGTAAGTAGCTCGATTAGCCAAAAAACTCGAAGTTAGAGGTGTAAATATTTGAATAATTCGAATCATTTCGAATGCAAATAGTTTCTTCGAATAATGTTCGAATTCTCCAGTTTTCGAATATCTGAATATGCGAATATTCGTTACAGCCCTACTCGAAGTAATTACTGGAATAAATGAGTACTTGGATACTGGTTACAATGGGACGAGTCTGATTCTACTGGAATTTGCAGCAGCTCGAGTGGCTCGAGTAGTCGGCCAGCTCTAGAGTGTGGAGGAATGTTGGGAGAGGGAGCGAATGGAGAATGAATCAATGTCCAATACCTTTTTTGCACTTCTTCTGAATGGTCTTGGTCTGCTCGCAGGACTTGTCGCCCTTCTTAAGGTTCAGGGTACGGGACCGCGTGTTGGTCTTCGAATCGCATTCCGACCATTGACCCTTCACGTATCTGCACGACGCGGTGCTGCCGGATGCTACGTCAACACAGATGCGAAACGTCAATAGGGATAATTGGAGGCACGACCGATCAAGTGGACTGAGAAATTTCCGAACGAATAGCAAGGCTCTTAATTACGAGCAGAAAATTACTTCTCCCTAGATCGACTGTTCCTGGTATCCCCCTCTTTCCTAATTAGACATCTATTCTTAGATTTCCTGCCGAAGGCGATAGGAAAACAAGAGAAAATTCTGCTCTCAGATCAGTTTCAGAGTCAGTCCAAGATCAACTCCAAGCCCACTTACCTCAGTTCCATTGGTATGTAAGAACATTCGTTCAAACAAAAATACTCGCGACGTGTTCGAACCCATCACTACTACGATCAAATGTAACACACATTCAAAACTATCAATCATCTTGATACTCAAAGGTTCATTTTACAAGAATAAAATAATAACACTTGTTCAAACAAAAATACTCGCGACGTGTTCGAACCCATCACTACTTTCGCCAAACAATGCCCAAGTCTCGATATATAAACCATCAGCCAAGGAAATGCTGAAATGGAAGAGATAGCCCTATTTCTGAGCCTTAAAAATCGATTTTTTCTTCAACCCTAGAACGTTCGGGGAGGGCAGAGGATAGAAAGGAGTGAAATAGATTCTAGGAAGTTGTAGGCCAGAAAGGATCTAGTCCAAAGTTGGAATTTCAGCGATGGCTTTCTTTCGGGCGACCCATCTCTACCTTGAAAGGGAACTAGAAGAAAAGTCCCCTCCCGCCCCGGAAGCTCCTGGCCTCGGGAATAAATTTCTAAGGGCAAATGATCTTAGCCCCCGACAATGAAACGGCGCACGGGCGCTGCTGGATGATATTTCAATTGTATTCAAGCCACGGGTGTGGAAGCCCGAAAGATGAGAAAGAGCTGCAGGAAGACAAAAGGGGCTTTTCATTTGTACGTCATGGCTACGTCCTCGCGAAACGACACTTCACTCCCCCCAACCCCCTCGGTTCTCATCACTCCACCCATTCGGGACCCTTGATCGTCGTCATAAATGTCGCGTTATCGACGGCACAAGGAAAAGAAGTATCACCCCCCGTTACGGTTAATAATCGAACACTTTTTATCAGCGCCATCTTCGCGAAGCGATACAGTTGTTCTAGGAGAACGTTCGGCGAGACCCTTTCGCGCGGAAGGCGCGCGATAACGATGGGTCTTGCGAAACAGGCCACGTTTTTTAAGCAGCTGGATACTTGCAAGCAGCGTTCGTTAACTTGAGAATTTAAAAAAACTTTGAAACCGTAGAAATGTAGTTCAAGTGATGCTAATAACGTAACCATTTTTTGCCTCGGTAATGAAATGGTTCTAGGGGTGGAAAGAACCACTCAAAGAAATTGCGAGTTTTAGTATTATCGCGAATATTTGCGAAAGCGTAAAAGATATCGGAAAAAAGTTCGCTTCAAAGTTTTATGGTTTTTGATATCGTACAATATGGTGGTAACGAATTTTGATAAAAATGGATGGTGCGGATAGATTTAAAAAGTAATTTCTTTCGAAAATTCTGGTATTGCCATATTGTAGGATGTCAAGAACCATAAAACTTTGAATCGAATTCTTTTTCGATTTATTTTACGGTTTCACAGAAATTCACGATAATACGAAAACTCACAATTGCAATACCGTTTCACATGTTTCATTATTGAAATAAAAAATGGTGACCTCCAGTTCTTTACTGAAATCCGAGCAGAAAATTTGAATATTATAATAAACCCTTCTTGTTTGAGTATCAAGTACAAGCAACTTAATCAGCGTTTTCCGGAGATGACCCAAGTATACTCTGCAATATAGAACAGTGACGATTTGACAACGATCTAGCTCCCCCTGCGAATCCCAATTCCCTTGTTTTAATCTTAACTAGATCTTGATTATATCTTGGACCGAACCTGATTCTCTGCTAGATATAGCACACATAAAACCTAGCTCCAACTAAAGTTCCTAAAACTCCAAAAGTTCAAGTGCCTGCTACATCGTCACTAGTCAGCTTACTGGTATTATTTATTCGAGAAGATAAAATTTTTACATCAGAGCAAGATGAAAATGTTCAGCGACAGATTTTTCTAAAGGTGTGCAGGAATGAAATTGTGGGACAAAATGGCCCCCGTGTCCGAGGCTTGAAACGATAAAGCTCAATTTTATTTTGTACCTCGTTCCTTGGTGCCGCGAACGGTACGCACGAGTACCTCCTTGTCGTCCTCCTCCCAGAGATCGGAATCCGCCTCGGTGGTGGCGACGATCGTCAACAGGGCGACGCCCACCAGCGCCAAACTCCACCAGAGCTTCATTCTGCGGGGAGGAAAAGAGAAACAGAGTTAAAGGGACGTCTCGTTAATCTTCTCCCTTTAATTAGCGTCGTTTTAATGATTACACCGGCGGAACATCGAAAGGAACGGCTGGATGGGCTCGAACACGGGGAAACAGAAAGGGGCGGGTGGGGGGAAGAAAAAAGAGCACCGCGTACACCGGAAGTGGAAGATCGGTGGAATCGAAGCGGAACCACTACCCGCAGTCGACGTTTTTCCGTACTCGGTTCAGAATTAGCGTTTCGCGACGGTTACTGAAACGTTCGCGATAATTTCCCGGAATATTCTTTTTCGACGTTCCGTTTATGTTGGCCGGGACGAGCTTCGTTGGAGATTTTCAGGAGAAAAGCATGATTTAATCCTCCCTCTCTCTTTTTCCCCATTTTTTTTTAGCGGTCGAGGGAAACTTCGGCTCGGAGCTTCCAACGATGGGTATATTTCCATGAGAGCTCGTGTGGATGCGGCTGAAACTGTGGGAAAATTGATTTACATCGAAGGCAATAGTTTATCCGAATGCTGTAGTTTTAGAGGGCACCTATGCTTTTTTCTGTGGGTAGCGTGTATGAAATTTTATGGCGCGGAAAAGTTGAGTTGTGCTGTTTGGGTGTACATAGGTGAAATGAACATTCGCGTAGAGAAAACGTAATACATATCTTTGCCGTTATGCAGCTCATTCAATCGCTGTTGATAGTAAAACACGTATATGGACGTTTATGGACACTCTGTTGCATGTAAGTGTCTTATACAAGCAAAAGATGCCACGTGGAGGGGAGTAAAAGCGTGTGGAGGGAGGTAAGAGCGCGCGAGAGGCCCCTCCCATGGACAACACAGGTAAAAAAAAGTTCCATTCTTGAATTCTACTGTATAATTTCCAGAAGAATCAAGAGATTCATCTGCTTCTCCATCACATGGACGACAAATAGTCACAATTTTTTCCAAAAATACTATTCACTTCACAATAGAAAAATCGCTTCTACTCGAGAAAAATGTTTCCAAAAATGGTAAACCCCTTTTGCCCTCGCCAAAGTCCAGTATCAAAGCATCCAATCGAGTTCCCTGCAAGATGAACGCAGAGCCCCACAAAGAGGAAGAAAAACGAAAGAAAGAAGCGTCCCCTTCGCTGCCCTTTGAAACACGAAACAGTAAAAGGCCCAACAGAGTGCTTCATACCTAATGAAAAAATTGAAACACGAGATCGACCGTAAGCAAAACTTTTTCCAAACGATTTGCGAGGTCGACCCAGAGGCGGTTGTTAGTCGACGTTTATTGTCTGAACGAGTTCGATCGGTTATCCCGACAAAGTATCATCGAGTAACAAGATAAACGTCATCCATTGTTCCATTGGCATGGATTGTCGGAATCGCCGATGCAAATGGAAAAGATTTCTGTAATCGCCGCGCGAACGTAAGAGGCGAACGAACTGCTCCCTCCCACGCGAAGAAGGTGGCCATGGCGGGGGGCTAAGGGCGTGCAGAGGGGCGGGGCGAATGGCTTTCGGTATCATTTCGTCGCCCCCGTACTTCCCTATTAATTAACATGACGATTTAACCAGTGCACACGTCCACGTTACACACGTGTACGAGGGATATTTAATATTCCGCCCGAGCCACGATAAATTTCCCTTTTTTTGCGCGCGAAATTAAAGAGAGGGGAAGCGCTCCACCGTTTATTTAACCGACTAACGTTTGCGCCGCGTTATATCCACGAATAACCGATAATTACCGTTGCGAAGCATTCCAAGCTTCCGGTTTTAACAATTACCCTTCTCCATCTGGCATTTCGTTTAAAATGTTTACGTTTGACCAATAAAATATATTACTTTGACATACCACTGTTCGTGGTAGATATATATATGTATCTATTAATTTCAGCTCTGCAGCCGTGAAATGGAATTGGTTTACAAAATCAAGTTTTTTTGTCATTCTCTCCATTGCACACTTTGATTCACTCACACTCACTTTCGTTCACCCTCACAATAAGGGTGAAACCCGTCTTCTATAACACTCATACTTTCCGCTCCTTTTTCATTCTATAGTCACTCTCTCTCTCATTCACTTTCCTTCACCTCTATATATACTAATGTGTCCTAAATTATATTATTTGTTTATATAATCTAAACCTACCGTTCCTATCTTTATGTTTTGATACCCATTTCTATTACCTAATTGCCTAATTTTTTAGACTATTTTAATTTCTGTCTCCTCTCTCTCTCTCTCTCTCTCTCTCTCTCTCTCTCTCTCTTTCTCACTTATATACTAACTTTATACTAAATTATAATCATGTATAATCTATATATTAATTCATATACTGTTTATTTTTAATTATATGTTGACAATTGTGCCGATGTGAGACTAAATTCAAGGTTAAGCAGGCGATCTAGTATCGAGGCATTGCTATTGGATGGCTAGTAACTAAGCTCCTCCCACAAACTCCTTTCCCTCCCGCCCTATCATCTCAACTCCTCCCACATACATCACGATTGCTTGGCACACCTGTAGAGTTCGGTAATCACTTCGATCTTTGTTCCCAAAAACATTGTTCAGTAGAAACAACGTTCGAGGAGCCTTTATTCTCCAGGAACTCCAATTTCACCCGAACTGGCACAGCAAAGCCACCTAATATTTTCGGGAAAGCCTGAGGAATAGCGCGAATCGCAGTGAAAAGTGTGCGGGGTTTAAAAAAAGGTCAAAGCTCGATTGAAAAAGTGAAAGAACGACCGGTTCATACACAATAAACCGATGTAATCCGCCATTACGGCCTCGTCGAAGCGAGACCTATTCGGGGGTATTACCGTCAGAAGCTGCAGCCTCGCGCGTAGTATTAATTCAGACCGCTCGAAACCGCGCGACGGACGAAAATTCCCGTCGGTCGTCATAGCGATACAGAGGCCCGACAACGCTAATCCTTATTAAATTATACGCGGTCGTTCCACGGGGAACAGCGAGTCCGAGCTGGGGAGACCAGTTCATCGCAGATTCACGATTATGAATTTTCATGTAACGCCTCTGTCGCGGGTACATCGGGCAAAAATGGCTTCGAGGTAACCGTATGACGCATGACAATAAAAATCTGCATTGTACGTCCAACCTCTTTTTCATCCTCTATCCGCGAGTTGTGGCAACTGCTCGCTCGCTAGTAAATGGGAATCGTTCTATCATCCTATGGGGGAAATGGTAAATAGTAACTAGACCGGTGGTTTCGCAGGCGATCTAGCATCGAGTACTGTGCACTGCTGAGAAGATGTCTAGCGAAGCGACGCAGGGGAAAGAGGGGTACTTCGCGATGTTGTTGTGTCGGCCAATAGCGATAATACGTGTGCCCTAGCTTTACGATCGTGTTAGAGAGAAGGTGGGCCGATGGGGATATAACCAATCAGATCCGTACTCCTTTCACTTGTCACTGTAGCGATACCTCCCACTGCGCCGCCAGATGGCATTCCGACCGATCCCGCTTTCTCGCGAGTACTCTCTCTACTACCGATTCCTACATATACCAGTTTCGTCCTACCCCCTAGTCTCCTAACATCCCCGCGTCTAAAGCAAGGCTTGCTAGGTATAGCTAAGGTTCAAGAGCCTCGTTCACATTAGTCAAGTTGCATTTCAAGGCAAGTAAAGTTGAAAGGATCTCTACACTTCACTTTTGAAGCTTGAAAGGAACCGGAATGAAATGGATATTTCAAGTCAAGTAAAAAATAGGTGTTCACATTGGAAATGTAGTTCTGAGAGTTACTTGAATTCAAGCGACTTGATGAAGTCATGGATGTAACTCAGACTTAATCTGAACGAGGTTTTACTGATAAGTCCACTAGCAGGGCCCAGGACGAAACGCGCCAACCTTCCTTGTCGCTCCTTCCGTCCAACCTAGCAAACATTCAACAAACCCCCGCCCAACCATCTTATCAGCAACGCACAGTATCTGGCACACTGCCAACCGAAGACCTCCCCTCAATTGCTTTCTCCCCCCCACTGTGCCTCTCCTCTTAACTCCTCCCACGAACCTCACTATTGCTTGGTACGCCTAACAACGCTTAAGCCTGTCTCTACCATTTACCAGAGCTTTTCAAACAGATTTCGTTGCTTTCTACATTGGCGAACCTTTCGAATCGTCGACGATGCGATCCAGCAACGGAGATATCAGTTTCGTCGCGGAAATGCAGAAAAGATTGCGAGTTTGCAGGCGAAACGAGGTCGCCGGCGAGTGGAGGTGGTGGAGAAGGATGGTTTTTTAAATGTCCAGAGGGACGCAGCGGCATCGACGTATCGCAATCTGCGTCAGGACGAGAGGGGATGTATATTAATTACTTCTAAGAAGCAACTGTCTTCGTCGACGCAACGAGAACGCAGCTCCCAACTTTTTAAATTTGTAATTAAACTGGTTTCTTCTATCCCCCTAGCCCCTCCCACCCCCCTCTCTCTCTCTCTCTCTCTCTCTCCCTGTCTAGCGGGATCGGGAACTTGCGACCGTACTTTGCTTGAATTTTAATAAAGTCCAGATACGAAGTTTTCTGTCTTCGAGGCTCTCATTAATATTTATGTCGCGATGTAATTATATAAGTGCCGTGAAAATTTGTATTGCCTCGTTAAAATTAATGCCAGGAAAGTTGGTGATTCTTGTCTGTCGACGTTCCATAAATCCTGCGCGGTCCTTGCATGGAAGGCTTGTGTGAATGGTACGCGTACTGATGCTACAAGATGTACAAACAGTAGTGGTCACGGTTCTCCATTATGAATACCTAAATAATTATGACTCTTGTATTCTTTGCAACCCATAGACGCATATTTTGCAAAAGTTCTATTAAAATCGATTACTTTTTCTCATTAAACCTTCCCAGTTTTTTTCTCAACTACAAATTATCTTAAAAAATACCATCGCCTCTAGTAGCTCAGTCCACTTCAAAATTTCAAATTTAAAAAACATTTGTATCTATGACTATTCATTTTCTTCACATCCGTACAATATTTATTAATAATCTCTACTGTTCTTTCGCTCAATCGATTTTCTCAAAAACAAAAGCCCCTACGAAGAAACTTTATTCCCCAATTTCGATTTATTTCCACACAGCAAATCACCCTATTCGGATCGCGAAATTATTACACGTACGGATTGCATAAAAATGGCCTCTACACTAGCATGTACAAAGCCAGCCGTCACCTGTCGTAATTATCCGGTGATGTGGGTTAATCAGAGGTTAGGAGGGGGCACAAAGAAAGTATCAACGAGGCAATACCGCGACGCGGATCCCCGGATCGGGCGGGATCCGTGCGACGGCATCGAGAATGGGCTGGTGCGAGGCAGCCAAGAATGAATTCTAACGAGGCGGGACGGCGGAGAATGGGGCAAATCGGTCTGAAACCGGCGACGAAAAGTTTAATAACCGCGCGTTAATGAACGGCAGCTGCAGTTCCGCGAATCCCGCTAGCTGCAGCCGTTTCGCGCCGCCTGCATTCTTACCGAGTGAAAAGAACGGCCAGCGTGAAGGAAAAAGGCCCGTCGCGCGGAACGGGGGACGGAGAGAATGGGCGATGAAAAATCGAGAACGTGGCGCGACGAAAAAAAGCTAATAGAAAAAAGGAACGAAAAATATGGAAAAGAAGGGAACGAAGGGTGGGGCATAAGTAGGAATACGGCGGGGGGGGGGGGGGGGGTAAAGTCTAATTGAGAGCTCAGGAGAAGGGGAAAATTTGCGAGTGACAAAAACGGAATATGATGAAGGGAAAATGGGACGAAGGAGGAACTTGAGTGGTGAGTAATCATAAATTAAGGTTTTATTTTATGTGAAACACTGTCGCGTGTCTGAAATATTAGGGAGCTTATAGAAATTTCACTGCGTCGAAAGACTCTAAATAGGAAGCAAGTCGAGTAGTTCGAGTATTTATATTACACTTATTTTAAAGAGAGAATAAGCCCCTACGACTTTAGTGCTAATTTATTCTCGGGATTGTATCGTACAATTTTTAAGGATCAATGGAAACAATTATTTTCCAAGTGTTTTACAACAATAGATTAACAAAAATCCATGTGGGGATATTTGTACATTTTGCAATAGCTCTTGATTGTTACCCGATTCATTGTAATAAATTAAACTTTAAATTCTCATTTATTGAGTGTTAAAAAATATACACTTGATCGGTTTTACTAAGCCACTGTATCTCTGCAAAGCAGCTTCAATATTTCCGGCAGCAATGTATATCCAGAAAAGTATGTCTGTCTCATTGAATTAATAAGAAGCATGCCGACAGTGAAGTTTAGTAATTCGTAGCATTGTCTGTTGTCACATGTTGCGGAGCAATTGGAGAAATAATTGATGGAAGTGGTGTAAATGAAAGCGGAGATGGCGGATAATGAAACAAAGAAGCTGTGGAAATGGGTTGACGAGGCAGGAACTGCACACGCGGCTGAGGGAATTAAAAGGAAGAGAACGAGATCGGGAAGGGGGCAGTTTAAGTTATAAGGGGTAAGAAAAATTGGGCAAGAAGCTGGGAGTGAAACAAGTGACGGGTGAAGAGAGAAATGAGGGTAGGTAGAGGGCGAACCAAAAGAAACGTGGAAAGGAGAGATGAAAGTGGGAAATGAATTAGTCGTGTGTGTCATATCTGAGACAAATGAACGATATCGAGACCGAGATGAGAGGAATGTACAGACTGGTCCACAATGAGTGGTACAATCGAGAGGGAGACTTTACGTGCACAAACAAATTATTTATAATATATATAAATAAATTTGATACAACAGTGGATGAAATAATTCTTCGTGCAAAAACAAATCGAAATTTTAGAACAAGCTTTAGTTTTCGGGAAAAATAATTTCAAAGATGAAGCCCATCGATCAAACGCACTTGTGCTCGATGCCTTTCCAAAATTGTTTTTCTCCAAAACAAAGCGATATGTTCTGGAAAATGTTATTCCACCAATTTGACTTGTTTTTGTACAGGGATTTATTTCAACTACAATTTTCCATATTCATTGCTGCATTCTGTCAATTTATAGTCAGTCAAATGTGTACCTGAAAAATTTTCGAAATAGATTTCCTCGAGAACGAGGGCTTATATGTTAAACTTGCAATATACGCTTTTGTTTGTAGAATTAATTTCTCCGCAGTTGTTGAATGTATTAAGGAATATTCTGGATACAAAAGTACTCGTTCAAGAGGGATCGATCCTCCATCTGTTTCCATTTATATTAATATTTCTTCATAAACTCGCCGTGCTCCTCCCTCACAGCGTATTTTTCATAAATTTTTAAACCACTCAGGTTGTAATTAAAGTGATACGAACACTGTGTCTTTCAAATCGCTTCTGTATGCAATTGAATGCTGGCATTACCATGAAATATTCGATAAATCGCAACGCACAGAGAAATATCTTCGAAACAACGTGGGCGTGCAGAAAATTTAATATATTACAGAGGGCACCTGATATCGTAAATTGTAATTCACGTTACCAGCACGTCACGACAATTATTCGTTATATTAATTTCCGAAACTGACATCCGGTCCTCGGTACCTACAATACGTCTCGCTTTTCAAACCGAGTGCTCTTTAGATTCGTTGTCACAAAATAGCTGGGAAACAACACTTTGTGAAATTTTACAGATTCATAAAACAGCCAAAAATAAGCATATATATTTTTTATTTGTGACACCTTTATCCCCCGTGTTTCACCCCCCTCTGAAAACTGATTTAAAAATGTACAAGCTTCTCGGGAAAATATTGCATGATTTTTTACAAAATTAATTGAATACATATACCTATCGGCATTAATAATTTGACAATGAATTTAGAAAAATATTTTTGCCACTCCAATTTTCGAAGGGATTGAAGTGTAAAGTTCGATCAAAATTGAAGTGAAATATTTAGATGCAAAATTCACATGGAAATGTAATTTAGATCAATTTTGAAAAGATCAATGTGTGATCTTCGATTCTATCTGTAGTTACCCAAATCTCTAAATAGCGCAATGGGCTATTTTCTGTTAAGGGTTTAATACGATTACAGTCATTAAGAATTCTGTATTACGTACTTAATTATTGGAATAGTATCGAACCCTTTTTGGGCCACCCTGTATGCCGTTCCACAATGCGATGAGGGAACAGTGGGAATTATTCCGCGATTAAGAGTATTTTCGTGCGTCCATTAGGCCTCCATTAACCACGTATGTATATCTGTAGCCGTGTACGTCCTAATGCGAGTACAATTGCATAATCCCTTTTCGACGCGCGATGCAAGCGGATGCACCTAAAAATCTGAATCATCGAAGCCTGTAATGCAAAATGTTCTGATAATGTCTACCTAGGTGTACTAGCATACAGGCTCTTTGCAAAAGAAGAGGCCCATCGAGACTTCAAAAAACCCTTTGCAACGAAGGGTTAAATCAACGTGCAACATTGATTTCTTTCAATTTTACAAGGACACAAAAATATCTAATTAGTAGGGTTAACCAGAGCACTCATTTTGAAATTAAAGAGTGAAATAAAAAAAAATATGAATGATAAATATAACTAATGTAAAATACATGTATAAAAGAAAAAAATTGATAAATAACTCTAAATTCTTTGTAAATAGTGTAAAGTGGTTTGTGGCATTTCAGGGGACTGAGAATTTACTATACCTATAACAGCTAACTTTTAAATATAAATAAATTAAATTAGCAGCTCTTCGTTACTTGCTTGGACAGCTTCATTAGGTACTTGCTTCAATTGGAAGTTAAATAATTTAAAAACTAGTGAATCAATTTTTCTAATATTTAACGGGGAGTTTTACTAATGCATAGAGATTCATTCCTCCAATTTTCAAAGATTTTCGCTAATTATTAATAATACTGACGTTCATCCTTATCGTTTTTAACAATGTTCAAAAGTGAAAAACCGCAACAGATTCCTATTTCCGTATGCTCGCCCGTATATATGTCCTTCAAATTTCGTTTGTCAGGAGTAAAAATTTGAAACACTAATTTTTTGCTACCAGCAGTGGCACTGTAACGAGGGCCCGCCTTCAAATAAACGCGCGCTAGAAACGAGGCGCGATTACGGTAGCAGAGGGAATTGCAGCGTCGGCCCTGACCGATCCCAGCCGCGGAAGCTGCAGATTGATTCGAAAGGGTGGCGCACAGCGACGGCCATACGTATAAATTATTGTTTCAAGGTCCCTTCCTTGCGTCGCCCACCCACGGTGCACCCGACAGAGGCGCATAGTAATATGCAACGCTTCGAGCACGTCTTCAAAGAGACCCTTGAAATTGATCTAGAATCTAGAACAGCGGGGTTCGCCAAACAAGGGTGGGTGGGGGAGGGGTGGTCTCGACAACCTAGGAAGCTGGTGAATTGCGAATCATGTTCCATCGATTTCGCCTTTGTACTATGCATCCCATTCCTCACGCAACTTGTACCACAAAATTGATTTGTGATTATGTTACTTGGTTATTATGCAACACTTAACTTTATTCAAAGGAGAAAGGTATTTTTGAGTTTAGTGTCTAAATGAAAATGGAGAAACAGAAGGTGTTGTAACTGAATATTCCAATTTACTTAGTTTGTTCGTTCATTTTTATAGAATTACTAAATATATATCTGAATTTTTAGAGTGGCATGGAAAATTCTTTGACTTGTTTTGGCTCAGGTGGTGTGAGTATCTGAAATATAGTGGATACATATCGCGAAGTATTTATTTAAATATTACTCTACGAATCAGTACACGTAGACTCTCAAAAGCTGAGAAAAAGGAATTAGATTATAATAGGAATACTTGATAGATTTCTAAGTAAAAGCCCCCCTTCTTTGATCTCTTTCAATCACTCTATAATAGAAATACTTTTAAACAGTGCCTGTTCTAATTTTCAACTTCGCTATTTTTCCTCCACTAAAATTAAATTCTTACAACAATTTGGACCTGAGGGCGAAAAGTGAGAACAGTACCTACGGTGCAACTTGTTCGGGAACGACCACTAGGCAACCTTTATTGATTAAATTTATCAGTAATACAGGGACAACAGAATCATCGAACAATACACACATGTTTTTCAGGATAATGCCCGCATCCCACGCGATAACAGCTTCGTCTGTCGATAGCCTGGTTGCTCTGATCCGTTAGCGGATCGCGGCGCAAATATGTAATACATTTCCCGCATCTGTATGGACATAGCGAGGTTCGATAAGAGGGATCGCGTGTACCAATACGACTGGTCGAATCTCACTATTGTTAGCTGGGTCGGTTGGCCTAGAACGCGGCACGAAACGCGACCAGACAAGAAATAGTTCTTGTCTGGCACAAGAGCAACGCCGTAGACGAGAATTTCTACTGAACAATGGCATCAAGGAATCTCGACGGAGCCTTACGTTAGAGACGTTGTCCGTGATAGAAGCACGCTCCTTCAGACGGGGCGAATCTTTGCCGGTGATCTTGTACTCCGATGCTCCTGTCTCTGGCTAAATACATATTGGTCTGTCGAGGAAATGTATCGAGTTTCATTTGGAAATTTTAGATGCGTTGGGTTAAGCTTCACGTGTTACTTAGCAGCTCGATTTGTACAGATGGAAATGGCTCTGCGAAGTTTGTCGTGGGTTATTATTGTCGAGGGTGCTCCAAGATCCTACGAGTACTCGGCGAGTTTGCTGCGCCAGGAGGTTCTAATGCTCGGTGGAGGGTAGCTTTAATTGTTAGGCTGGGTTAGGCTTGTATTGCAGTTCTATTCAGTATTGTTGTGGGTTTCAATTCTCAGTTCGGTGGAGTTCTAGCTCTCCACTGTGGCTGTCTCCACGTTCAATTCAGGGCTGCTTCAGTTTTTAATTCGGCCAGTTATTAATTTTGAATTTAATGTAATTTCAGTTTTCAATTCGGGGCAATCATAATTTTCCACTCAAAACATAATGAATTTTATATTCAGGCAATTTCAGGGTTCAGTTTAAGGGCATCCGCCGGTCAAAAAATCGATTTTTTTTGTATATTTTCATTCAACAACGTCTAAAAAATGCCCAGTTAAAATTTTGCACCGAAATTCCTAATGATACAAATTTTATAGGCAGTTCAGGGGTCAACAGTGTGACGCCCTTAAAAAAAAGTGTTTTTTGAAGATAGATTGTGACGCAGACGTATTAGACAGAAATGTCACTTTTCTTTAAATCAATATTACATTTATTGATCTAAAAAATGAATCAATTTTTGTTTCAATACCTATAACTAGATGAACGCGCCCGGCGTCAAACTTTAAGTATAGGTACGTTTTTTTTTTTCGAAACAATTTTTCACGCACCATCGCCGCGATAAAAAATGTAATTCTCGGCCGAATCTAAACATTCAAGCGGGGCTCTACTCGTAATTACACTGGCTTCCGCGCTACCCTCTATTGTGATTTTTCATATGCTTTTTTTTGCGAAAAAAACCTTGTTTCCGGGACCGTATCGTTTAAACATCTGGTTTTTTAACACTGCCTGAGGGTAGGGCAATAACCACATATGTGTAATTGAGGAATATCTTTGGTTTTTTGATTTTCAATGATCCTGTCTAAAGTTATCGTCGCAATAGTGGAGCCGGTTTTTTTACAATGATGCAGCACACAATGTATATCAGAGGCAGGGGTGGGCAAAAATGAAATAAAAAAAATTGTTTTATACTCTTCATTTGTAGCAGAATAAAATGCAAAAAGGTTTAGACTCGTACGTTGTATACTTTTTCCTAGAAAAAATCGTAAGTCAGTTTTGAATTTAGGGCAATTTTAGTTTTTAATTCGGGGCAATCATCAATTTTCTATTCAGAGCAGTATTAATTTTCAGTTTAAGGCAGTTCCAGTTTTCGATTCGGGGCAGTCTAAGTTTTTAATTTGGGGCAGTTTTAGTTTCCACTTTAGAGCAATTTCAATTTTCCATTCGGGGCACTCATAATTTTCAATTCAGAGCAGGCTCAATTAGTATCTACATTTCTGAGCAATTTCAGTCACAGTTCAGGGTACTTGAAAATTTCAATTCAAGACAGTTTCAAGTTCTTAATTTTTGTTAGTTTCAAATTTCAATTTAGGGAAGCATCAACTCACAATTCAATACAATTCTAATGTTCAATTTTCAATTCAATGCAGATTCAATGCAATTTCAATTGATAATTCTGTACACCTTAAACATTCAATTCAATGCAGTTTCAACTTCTCGCGCCCTGCTCCATTCTCCACCACTCACCCCACAATCCCGCCTTATTGCAACGTGAACAGAATCAGAAAGCAAGCACCACCGCGCCGCATACCATTTCCAACATTGTAGTTCGCGAAAAAAAAAACAGTTCAACGAAACCAACAATCTCGCGTAACCCAAACCGCGACGGAATCGAATTCTTTCGCAGCTCTCCGCGCTCGTTGTGGCATCGCCGACGCTGAAAACAGCACCTGGTGTCGCGTTACTTGCTGACTACCTCTGCAACGTTATTTACCAGATAGAATTACCTCCCCCTACCCGCCTGCAACAAGAACACCCTAATTGATTAATCTACCGAATTACTAATTAAAAGCATTATCTACTATTCAGGAATTCTATCCACTTCATCGAGAAACAAATTCTCGTTCAGGTCCAAAAATTCAAACCTCCATTTTGCCTAGTTAAATCAAACAAATTAGAATGAAAATTTAATGATTTTCAATACTCTATAACAGTGTTTCTCAAACTTTTATACTTCCCATAAATCTTCCCGATCTTCCTGGAAAAGCGTATATAACTGGTGTACCCCTTGTAAAGGTAGATAAAACTATAGTTGTAGTATAACTAATGAAATAAATTTAATACTAAAATGTACTTTACTTTACTTGAATTTAATAATTTAAATACACTTAAACAATTAAAGTTTGTATTCAGAAAAAGTGATATAAATAATTAAACATTCACCGGGAACGCACAAGGTGACAATATCTTACGGTTATTAGATCTAGCGAGTTTACCCCGTACCCTATGTTGAGAATCACTGCTCTATAAAACTATGACAAGCTATAATCACTGCTTGCTTATAGAAATATGACAAGCTTGAAGCAAACGATATTACGATATACTAACACTGACGTCACTGAACCGTCACGAGACTGACACGTGTGAATCCGCCTTTAGCTCAGACAGGTTGGAAGCGAGCTTAAACCTTCGAAACGGCGTCTGAGGAGAATCTAACGATTATTATTACCGCGACGATCGAAGATGGCACTGGAGGGGCTGGCGATTTTTATGGACCTCGACCTCGGGCTATTAAACAGGGGTTTAGCACTATTCAAGTCGAAAGAACTGCGAGAGGATTATCTCCGAGACACGTGGTGTCGTTCGAGGATCCGAGCACTGCCAAGGAGTTTCGAGCAACCTTCGGACGCGAATAACTCTCGACACGTGTTCCTGGCGATCCTACCACCGCACGCGTTCGTCTGCCGCCCACGTGTTCTGGGTCCTTGGAGATGGATCTCTCCCAGGGGGCACGAATCCCTGTTTACCTCTGGGGTAAACACTCGATTTTACTGTGGATGCAGGGGTGATTCCTTCTGTGGAATTGGAGGAGGTTAAACAAGGGGTGGCAACGACCCGGGGGTAGGTGTCTGAATGAAACTAGGGGTTACAGATGTAGAGGATGATGCGTAAGGAAATCCTGCACGAGACTTCAGTGGCGAGTATATTTTACAATATGGGCCTGCGGCAATGCTATTAGGATGTTGCAGAGGTTCCTTCTCGCCCCCACTGGGAGTATGTGTACGGATATGTGCTACCTTAAACCTTCACCATAAAACTGGCAAAAGGTCGTAGACAGCCAAGGAGGATAGTTTGGTTACAAAAAACCTGTAAAATAGGTGTTTTTACTTTTAGCTTAAGCTAATTTTCAATCAGCAGCTGTTTAAAAACTGTCTGTTAAATTAAGTTGCAAAAATTCTGGGATAATGCCCCTTTGCAGGATGAATCATACGCGATGCACATCTAAAGTGTGAAGTCTAAATTCGCCTTAAGGATCGATGTCCCGCACATCGATCTCCAGGGAAGCAGAGCTGCCCTGGAGAAGTATATCCTCTTCTTAAAGAATAGTTTCAGCTAATAAGTACTTGGATTCCAAAAGAAAGAATGACCCCCATCTTCTATTCCACTTCTACTCCAACATCGTCCAAAAAGCGCCCTTTTACACAGGAACCTCTCCTTCCAAACACCAACTCTACTACTCACTTTCAATTACTCGCGTTCTATCGTTGCATCCACAACACCAGCGCTTCCAAACGAACTCGAAACACGTCTACATCCAAGGAGACCGGTTGCGCCACTTACAGTCGGAGAACTGGAGTGGCGACTCCCATCTGTGTATTTGCATCTAGAATATCAGCATTCCCGAAGAAAAAGAGCAGGTCTACATAAGAGTAAAAGAACTCAGTCACTTATTTACACCTCTTCACCCTGTATATCAGTATCCATACGAAGAAGAAATGCGTCTAAATAAAGATAGGAGAACATGAAACAGCGCTGCAAAATGACGACGGAGAAGAGGGGAAAAAGAGGAAAAAGACGAAGAAGAAAATGAACCGTCAGGGAGAAAGTCGTCGCGGCTCGCTTTCACGAGACCGTGAAGAGGGTAGCAAACACGGAGGCGAGCGAGTCGATACGAACCGCCATGCACAGAAATGTCCCTTTTGACGAGGAGAACCACCGTCGATTTTTCTTTATACGATACGTACAGCGAAGAGGAAGAGCAAGCAGGCGTGAACCGCGAGAGGGAGCGTTTGTAATATCCATTTCTATGTAATATCCAGCCGGATATCATCGACTGTACATCTAGAACGACGCCACGCCAAAGGAACTGACAGAGACATCAACGTCAAAGATTTCCGCGACGCAGTTGCGACTCCTAAAGGTGGATTCACACGTATCGGGTAATCAGTTGCGGTATTGCCTCGAACTAAGGTGGGCGTTATCCCTTCCACTTCTTCTGTTCTTACCACGGCCAATGAGACAGCGTACGAGCGACACGAGGGCTCTCGATCTCTTTCATATTTCATTCTACGCGATACGGCAATAAAGCAAAACTGAGAAGACTCCCTTCTCTCCAAAGTGACGTTCGAGACTGACATCAATGGTAAAATAGCAGCAGTAAAATAATATCGGTGGAAAATATCGGTGAAAAAATATATCAGATGAAAACTATAGCAGTGGTAAAATATAATCGGTGGGAAAATATATTAAGTGAAAACTATATCAGTGGTGAAATATGTCAGTGGTAAAATATATCAGTGGAAAATATATATATATATATGAGTTGAAAAATATATCGGTTAACAATATATCAGTTGAAAAATATAACAGTGGTGAAATATATCGGTGGTAAAAAATATCCGTGGCAAAATATAACAGTCGTGAAAGAAATCAGCGTTAAAATACATCAGTGGTAAAAAATATCGTTGTTGTGCCTCTCCGTGCCGGTTACTGACACGGACACAAAGAGAGCACTGACACTGACACTGACGGTACTGACCCGTCACGGAACTGGTACGCGTGCATACACTTTACTACCTCCGCCAAAGACCGAGATAGGAAGCCTCGATTTTTCCTACGCTTCCCACGGTGTGTCGTGGAAATCTGGGGAACGTCGGTAGTAACCCCCTATTTCTATGAAAATCGAGTCGACACCCTTATTTTCCGTACAGCGCGCAAGGTATTGCCACGCATTGGGGGCGGAAGTCGTCTTAGACGTCCGTTTCGAAGGCGTTCGGTGAATCTCGGGCTTCTGAGATTCGTGGGCATCGAGTGGTATGTACAAGGAGGATTTCTACCGCATTGTTCGTGGCATATTCGAGGAAAAATCAATCTCTGGGGGGATACAAGGCGAATCCGAGGGATGCATGTGCTGGATGATTGCGATTGGAGAACGGGTCATGGACGAATCGTTGCGGAGCTCTGTGGACGATAGGAATTTCCGAGTACTTCAAACATGTTCCAGAAGGAAGTTTAGCTTTAATTCATCTGTGCTTCAAAGTATATTAGAGAGTACTGAGAAATAAGTGCTATTTCAAGGGGTCCAATTCCCCTGTTTTGCTGTAATACACCAATGTAACTTCAGGGACGAATTTAACACGCGATTATAATGAAAAGAGTTTATGTAAACGCTACAAAGTCCACTTTAATGGTGTTTTTGAATCATAGATGTTTTATGACTGGATAATTGTTGGTAATTCTTAAATTCTTAGGTTTTTTTGTTGTCAACCACCTTGTGATCCCATTTGCAAGTTCTATGATTTAGAATGTAGAGTATTATTGCTGAGAAAAAACTGCTGGAAACGAATCATCTTCTCCTAAAAAAATCTCCAGAGTGGCTTCTGAGAGCGAAACGTGAATCTGTACTTTGAATATCACAAAATGATAACGGATAATTGTGCCACGATTGCATTAACACGTGGCAAACATGGCACTGTCGAAGGAAGGCTCGAAATCTATTATGAGAGAAGTTGCATAGCATTGAGGAACTTAAGCTCGCGACAGAAAGCAACACGAGTACGCAACACGACTAAAGGGGGAAAAAATTCGAGACACTTGAAGCTCCAGCGCAGCAAGCCGCGAAAGGCGTTAATTTAATCCAGCGTGTCACTCGGAAAATTCTCTTTAATTACGGAAGTCCACTCGAGACTTTTTACACCCGTAACGCAAGGAACTACGCTTAAGGGATTCCGCCCTTATTACGGCTGGGAAAACTCCTCTTTGATTAACCCACTGACGAAATAAAATGAGGATAGTGTCACCGAGAACGGGAGTATTATAATGGAGACAAAATAAAAACTTTTTCTCCTTTATCACTTGTTTGCTGGAATATGCGTGACTAAACAGCGTAGTACAAGAGCACCCCGGTTATCAGAATACTCTGCTATTGCATTGCTGAGCTATTCAAACGCTCTAGTACTCGAACGCTCTGATACTCGAATACTCTGAAATTTCAACGTTCTGAAATTCGAACGCTCTGATACTCGAACGCTCTGATACTCGAATACTCTGAAATTTCAACGTTCTGAAATTCGAACGCTCTGATACTCGAACGCTCTAGTATTCGAACGCTCTAACACTCGAACGCTCTAGTATTCGAACGCTCTAGTATTCGAACGCTCCGGTACTCGAACGCTTTGATACTCGAACACTTTTTGCTATTCGAACGCTCTGATATTTGAACGCCCTGTTATTCGAATGTTCCACTGTTCCAATGTTCAGACATTCGATTGCTCTGGGATTGCAACGCTTTACTATTCCAATATTCCGTCACCCGCACTCATTCGAATTCCCCATTATTCCAATGCTCTGTTATTCGAGCGCTCTATTTCCTGAATGCTTTTCGCGTGATCCCAGGGGCGAGAAAGGGAACAGACCGCGGGCCACGGTGTGCAAATGCCCCGGCACACAGGCAGCAACAACAAGAGGGAATCCTGGCGATGCTTGTCGGCGTGGTTAACCAAGGAAATTCTGTTTAATTAGAGAGACCCACTCGAGGTCTTTCTCGCCGGGAAAGCTATTTTTAAAAGGTTCTTCCACCTACCGTCACGCTGCCTGCTCTCCGTGTCCTTTCTTCTCTGGTCGACGCTCAACACCGACATCGCGTCGCTACACTTTTGTTCACGGAGGCGTGTTAGTTGATGGAAATGATGTCCGTGGCTCGGAAACGCGATAAACGAAAACGCACAGGAAAGAAACTACCTTATATCACAAATGAATGAAATATAATAAAGTGCAGCAGGTGAAAGAGACATATAGTAACGTATTATGTGCCTTGCAGAGATATACATAGTCATATCGGAAAAGCAATAGCAAGCGAAGTAGCTCGCAACCTAAAGTGTATTGCAGGCAAATCAACACTCCAGAAATATACTCAGCATACTTTTGGAATATAAACCCTGGAATACTAATGTTTTTCGGTATGCGCTCTTTAATGAATTTTATTTTTATCGGTACTTTAAAAATTTACTTTTTCTACAATTGTTATTTTTTTTTATTCTTGTACCAGAGCGTTCAAGTATCATAGCAGTCGAGTATGACAGTGTTCGAGCAGCAAAGCGTTCGAGTACCAGAACGCTCGAATAGCAAAGCGTTCGAACAGTAAAGCCCTCGAATAGCAAAACGCTGGAATATCAAAGTATTCCGATAAGAAACAAGGATGTGTAACTAATTGTAGGTACAGAAAAATATTAATCAAAAAGAGGGAGCAAACCTAGGAAACGTTTGATTCTCCCGGGAGATGGTTCTTAACATTGCGAATAAATAACCCAGCGACAAGTGAGAGAAGCTGATGTTGCCCAACGATAGAAATCCACGCGCCCGTGAGGGGCAACCGGGAACTGTTAATATCGGGCCAGTGTGTCTCAAAATAAAACGATGCTGGGTCGAGTAGGATTGAAAAAAAAAATATCGCGCAACGCGGAAGCAGCAAAACAATGCTCCAACTTCCACCTTTGACGACTATTGTTTTTGCTCCCGATGACAGATGTATAGTATAGCCTTACCGCGGGCTTCGAAATTGAAAAGGAAAGCCTAGATCCGGTGCTGAATGCTGTCTCCACCGACAGATAACGTGTTATCGAGGGAAAGGGGCGAACCTTGCTTTCCTGCTGGTTAAAAATCAAATACTAAAAGCACAGTGTGGTAAGTATGAACTGTTTATAGAATGATGTACGAGCTACAAGGTGATTCATGAAAGAAGGTTAATATCTTTGGAGGTAATATTATTGATCATTATGAGAAAGAAAATTTGTGGGAATGTTGTGATGAATTTTGAAGGGTGAAGGCGATAGGATCATAATTAGTTATTATGAGTATTTGAACTATTTTAGCCTTATTCCTCTATTTGCTCTGTTTAGTGTAATAGTTTTACTACTGTCATCTATTGTGAATGGTACTAAAGAATGTTTTATAATATTTAACTGACATCTTGGATGCTATTAAAATTTAAAAAAAAACAGAGATCTTGGAGTAATATTTTGAGCAGAGAGGGTAGAGTTTTTTTGAAGGGTGTATTTAAAATTGTTTTATAAAAGCTAGTATTTATAAACTGTTTCAAATTGGAGGGCGAGGTAACACTTTGAAAATAGTTCAAATGTGTCATACTTTATCAAAAAATAACTGCCAGCATGGAATCAAAAATGTTGTGGCACAGAATGCTTCAAAACTGCGCGATACGAATTGAAAATAAAATAAAAAATATTCGTCGCAACATTGTTTGCGCTGTTTTGGGTGGGCCAAACGCGCGTGTGCTCCATGCACAGTTCTCAGTGATTTTATTGAGAACGAAGGCTCGCGTGCAAAAAATTCTGGTGCACGTTTTCGACTGGTTTTTGGAAGAGGAATTCTGTGTAGGCGCCGTGCCTTGTAAGAACCTAAACAATAACTAGGTACAATATAAAACTAACGCGATTTCGTAGCTTATAAGTTTCTGCTATCTTAATTAACAAGATTAACAAATACATTTTATTGAAAATATTTAAAACAATATTCTTCGTTAAAAAAAGAAGAATTTCATTGAATTCGATTTTGAAAAGCTGAAAGAGCGCCATTGATTAAATACAAATTCGTATTCAGAACTTTCCTGTAATTGAATATAGGAATTTAAATTTCTGATCAGTTTTTAGCGTTCTATAAAGAATTTTAAATTCTACTGTAGAATTCAACCTGATAACCCTTTGATTACTATGCGCATACTGGGCGGTGAACGCCTGTAGGCGTTCAGCGAACACGGTCATCAAATGCTACCGCAAAATATCCGCACGCGACTAATGCAGAAAACTTAAATCTCCACACCAACAGTGTTATTATTATTAACCATCGCAAACTCGTCCATTTTATCCCATGCGCCTTTGCACGAGGAGAAAGTAAAAATGAAGCAGGCATCACCCAAACCCTCGCAGGGGTTACCAACAACCTAAATAATTAAAAAAGTCTTGACACTTTCATCGCCCATTAACTATCTCTTCCCTCGTTCCGACCATTTCCGAGCATCCTCCGTGCGAGCTGCGCTGAATTGTAATCGAAAGCGTCGATTGCCGCACGCGATACAGCGCGCACGCACATACGTACGATACATACACTTCTAATTTAAGACGATAAACAGCTCTATATTTAGATATCGTCCAGCGGCGGCGAGATAGCACGCGGACGTTCCCTTTGTCGAACTTCCTGCAAGCATTCATCGAGGGAAAAGGGGCGAGGCAACGAGGGAGGAGAGGGTGTAGGGGGCCCGACGGATTTCAAAGTAAACACGTAGATTCGCAGAAGCATTGACTGCGCGCGGAGAACGCGAGGAAAATGGTAAGCAACGGCCGGGCGCAGCAACAGCAGGAGCAGGAAACGCGCGGCGTGTCCCACTTGGCAACGCTCCTGATTTGGAAATGTTGCATACTTGAGCGCGATAAAGGAAATGGGGTGGCCGGGGAAGCGGTGGGGAGGCTGAGGGGAGTGGAGGGGAGAGCGGCGCGAACGAGATCCCGCCCCTCGAGTCCAATTAAATTAACGAGGGATCGGGGAACACGTGGAATTGAAAAACGCCGTTTAACCGATAGGAAATTACTACGCGTACGCGATCGAACGCCGAGGGTGGCCCCGATAGATCGGTATCGGGACGCGTCGCTTCGGCGAGGCTGGAAATTTTACCGTCACCGTCGATATATTTAATACAGGCACCGTGGAATGCTCGCGCGGAGGGTGAACTACGCGAGACTGGTAAATAGCAAGGAACCGGGACTATCTGACTGACCCCGGTAAGGCGAGTAAGGCGACCGAAATGATATCTCAAGTTTCACAGTCCCTTTCATGCCTTCGGATGCACGTAGGATAAGGATTGGCAAGTTTATCTTCGGGCTTGTAGTTTGTAGTGGAATTCAATGACCTCAGAAGTCGCTCAGATCGGCGAAGAAAGTATCAAGTTTCCAAGTAAACATTCGACAGAGGACGCGGATCGATAGTTTCCGTGCCAGACTCGCCTCAGCGCGTAAACACGCCGATGCCAGGCGACGAATGGAACTGTGAATAAAGTAAGTTTTTTGGGGAAACAGAAGATTCGTGCGAACAAATTGTATCGTATGTTTTTAACGTATCTCTGGTGGGCGGGCAAACTCGTATAAGTCAGATTTTGGTCAAAGCTTAGACACTTTCTTATTTGGTTTTTTTTGTGAATACAAGTTTCTTTTAACACATATGTTATCAACTTTCACGTCCAAAATTGAACACCTGATGTTATATAGCACTTTAAATATTCTAAGTGTTTTCCTGAAACAGTAATAATTCTTACTTATAACAAAAAATATGAACTTAAACAAATTATATGATCAGTGCTCAATTATCAGCGCAATGAAAATTTTGAACTGTCTTTCCTGTAAAATTTACATTTTCTAAATTATTTATTTAACAGATAAACGGTAAAAAGCGCATTTAGAGATATAAGTAGGTAAGTTGGACTTTTGTCTATTTTTAGTGTCATTTTAATTTCAGTTTTTTATTTTCATCTATTTTTTAATTTATTTTTTAGTCTAATGTTGGTTGTACTTTTTTTCAATTTTTTAGTCTAATTTCAATTTTAGTATTAATAGTTCACTTTCCTTTTGGAAATATAGTAGAGGCAACAAAAGTAGTAAGACAAAACAAAGAAAAAGAACAAGTGTTAACTGCTATGCCGAGTTATGCCAAGCGGAATCATCATTTGTCACGCAGAATTACCAGCTTTCAATTTATTGTACCACCAGGTATGAGACGAGCTAGATATTATTTGTTAACGAATGAAGCTTCTTCATCGCCGCAACCTGCTCTTTCGCGCCCACGTTCCTAGATATAGCTTTCGTTAAAACGCCTACCCCAAGTGTTAGCACGTCTCCTACCGCGCGTCACATACTCGTGACATCCAATTTCTCCTCGCAGACCAGCGTCGCAGGTACGTGACACACCAACAAAATTTTGCACTTCAAGTCGATAAAACAAGGCGATAATCCGGAGCGCCAACTTGACCTCCTTATTACATTCTTGGCGCACCTAATTAATCGCGGACACCGGGTTCATTCTGACCCGTAACATAATTTCACGCGTAACTTTTATCGTAGACGTAGTAAGAATTCTTATTTCCTAGCAAAAATGGTCTTTAGTAAGTAATTAGCAATATAATTAGTTTGATATAAAAGAAAAATTATTAAAATTCATTAAATTTTTTGGGATGGTTGAAAATGGACTCTGCATTCGCCAGACGAGGGTTACGTATGTACGCGTTACCGTAAAAGTTCGAAAATAGAGGAATCTCTGGATTTACCGCTACGGAGCGGTAAAAGTCTCAAATACCTTATAAAATATTTGAACTTCGGGCTTAGGTCTCGGTTAGGTTGACATCTCTCCGGACACTTCTCGTCTTTTCACATTTCTCGTCTTAGCTTGACAATGTTTTCTGGGATATTTCGGACTTTTATTGCCCCGTACCGGTAAATCCTAGGATATGCCGGTGAATCTTAAGGTGCGATCACACGGCGCGAAACTCGCCGAGCCACGTGGGATCGCACCTTAACCCTGTCACGGTTTAATAAAATTTCAAATTCCAGTTAAAAAAAATGTATATTTTTATGTTCTAAAATATTTCCGTTTATGATTTTTCATAATTTTCCTATTATTTTTTTTTATTTTCTCTTTATTTTACTCTGCCAATGAGGGAGTTCTTCGAACTTTTACAGTAATAAGTAACATAATATATATCGAATAAGACTAATGTAAATGCACGTGTTAGCAAAAGTGTAAGTACCGCCCGGTCCCATCTCTCACACCTGCTTCGGTTACACCTTATCTTGCTACCTCCCCTTCCTGTCTTGCCCCCTTTATCGCAGTGTCGAAAAGTGACTGCAGGGGAAACATGTATACAGGTAGCGACGCGAAGACGTTCGACAATAGGACCGACGAATAACTTGGACAAAGGGAAACGTGCGTTTATCGTCTCATTGTCCCCGGTCTCCACTCCGTTGCTCCCGATAATTTTGTCAATTCCGTCTGGCGGACGACATTTCGGCTGGCCGAACTTCGGCGCAGCTTCCAGCGGCGTGGGATCGATCCCGCCGCGTTTAAGTGGCCTGGAGTGCTCGATCTACGCTCACTTGTCGATGTCGAGCAAATAAAACTCGGTTAGAGCGTTCGGGTATTGCAAATACTTGGCACATTCGAATATTACAGCTTCGTCACTTCACTGGACGCTCCCAGAGTTCTGGAACGGGTCGGTGGTGTTTGGAGAGGTTTCGAGTGCTTTAGGAAGGTTTAATCCCCGTGCGGCGGTGCTGGGTCTTCTTGGACCCGAGCGCAACGCTACCCAGTGTAATAATAAGGTAAATATCCCAATATTTAGAGATGTGAGGTACGAAGGAAACACATTGGAGAATTTCTCAATTATATAAGTCGATTTATATCACAATGATTTTGCAATTACATGATAAACTGTGTATTTTATCATTAAAAAACATATTATTGCTTCCACAGGCGTGGCGTTCCCACAATTCTGCCTTCCGTTGCGTCATATAGAGGGGGAAGATACGATACCAAAGCAGCGCCAATCATTGGTCAAAACTTAAATAACTACCTGTCAGAAAATGGTTCATTTCCAACTTTTCAACTTGTCACGAAATATTTCACTTCAATTTCCAATTACGATGAATTTTCCACTCCCATCACAAAGCCTTCTCTCCCCGACACCCCCACACTTTCAATCTTGTCAGTCAAACTATCGAACTCGGCTACTAAACCCACAAGACACCAAAAAAACTCGATAAGATATTCCACCTCGTGTTCATTTTTAGTCACAAATCACCTGGAAAGAAAACAACAATTTTGTTTACCTACTACAGATAAAACTAATGCAATATCAAATTTTAAAACTATCAATGACGATAAATAATCAACTCGACGACGATTGGGTGTGAAGATAATTTTTAGTAAAAAACCGCACGAAAGGAATCAAGATTAAGGCCATTTTTAAACGATTTTATTTAGCATCACCCCTCTTTCCGTTTGTTTGGTTCACATCTTTGTAACTCAACTTTAATCCACTTTTACCAATCGAATAGATTTGAAGTAGGCCCCACAATTCTATTTAAAGTGGCATATCACCATCGTAATTGTAGTACGAGAAAATAACTATCTTTTAGTTGCTAGTGCATTTTTTATCAAATTAAATAAAATCGGTGAACTTAAAATTTTTTTACCTACTACAGACAAGTAGTACCTAATGCAGTATCAATGGCAATGAACTTAAACCTATCAATGACAATGCATAATCAATTCAACGACTGCCAGCGTGGTTCCCCTTTTACCACCTTTGTAACTGGCACACGGATAAACGTCAATCCCCCCCGCCGCAGGGTCGCCGTTCGCGCGTTCATTTTCAAAAATTATTACGATGTAATCACCCACGAGTGCACTTTGAAGAACCCGTAGAGGGGTCGTGCTTCTTTGAGCCTGCTCGTTTCGAGCCGTGGCCATATATTTTTAGTTACCAGACCCTCTCTCTCTCTCCCTTTGGCTTCCTGCACATCACCCCTGGATGCGGGCCTGCGAGCAGCCTTTTTCACCGCGGTCCGAATAAATGGCAAAGTGGAGTCCATGCGTGCTACTCAAAGCCATATTTTTAAATCCAGCACTCCCCCCCCCCCCCCTCCGCACGTAGCCATTATATGTAAAAATCCGACTTCACTCGCATGCTGTTTCCATGCTACTGCATTAAAAAAATGGGGGTCAGCGAAGACAGAGGGAAATCACACGTTCGTGGAAGAGTATCGGAGGATCGTTAAGGGAAAAATCGCGGAAAAATGTCGCCGACGACAGAGAATCTCCAATTAAAACTTTCCCCTTCGAACGTCTGCGAGGAGGTATGCAAATGCAGCCGCTGGAGACGGAGAAAGCTCCGTAAAACTGGAATCTGTCCGTAACCGAAGTCTAACGTTTATAAAATAATGAGCTCGAACATCGTCCACGCTCACCCCCTACAGAGTTTCCCGGTTCTTGGCCTGCCCATGAATAATGCAGGAGGGTGGGGACGGAGATGAATAATAAAATGATACGAATCGTCGTGCCGCGATCTCCCCAAGTGCGAGTGTCTATTGTTTTTGCGTGACGCGAGACGACAATTACGCGACGTAATCGAGACTGTCTAGTAATTGCGGATAGTGGAGACGGAGGTTGGTTCGGGGTGTACAGGCTGCGAAGAAAGTAACGGTCGCGTATTTAAGGGGTGAGTCTACAGTCTTAATTGGTGAAGAGGTGTTGACTGAAAGATTATTACAATTTAAAATCAAGATTAAAATTCTGCTCTGCTAATTTAGATGTGTGGGTGTTATAGTATGGGTCGTAACGTTTGGGGCTTTTAATATACTGGGTTCCAGAAATAAGAGTTTCTAAGGGCTGCTTAACGTATGTTTTATTTCTTTACTTTCTGGTGGTCGAAGTCAGAGTGACCAGGTTCCCGAGAATAATTGTAAAGGAAAACTCGGAGTCGAAGGGAGGGGTTGCAATGATCGCGTGGTGGGAGGGGAAAGGGCCTTGGGCCTGCCCGTGGTTTTGTAATAGTGACGATAACAATAAGAATAATAATAATAGTAATAATAGCAATGACACTGATGGTAATAGTTATAGTAGCAATGATAGTAATAGTAGTAATAACAATGATAGTGATAGTAATAGTAATAATGGTAATCTAGTCCTATTGTACAATAATGTACAGGTTTATATATATATATATATATATATATATATATACACAATGTATGAGAAGGAGCAGTGGATTCATAACAGTGGTTAAGCCCTGATAATCGTGAATATTACATTTTCACACCCTATACAGGGCGTTCCTAAATGGGAGGTATTCGTGGGAGGAGCTAAGCGAAAGGGGCGGGGCAAAAGAGTCAGTAGGAAGTAGCTTCGTTCCCAGTCATCTAATAGTAATAAGTTCATTCTAAATAAAGAATTAATATAAAGAGCTGAATAAAGAATTGTGGAATTTAAAAAACGAATTTTGGTTTCCAAGAGTGAAGTATTCTTGTTATATACATATATGTGTTGATATACCATAATGTCACTGATATGTAATGCGGTGCAATTGAGTCAGTGAGAAGTCGAACTGAACAACTCCTAAAAAAGAAGGAATAATTGATCAGTGTAGCACTAATTATAACCTTGAGTGCCAGAATTTAAATATTTATAGAAAGTGAAATTGATCAGCTTCACTCCTGTGAGACTAGGTTGTTACCGTACGCTTCGATAGTATGTTACGGGTAACTTCATTCGAATATGATTTTCTAATTATCGCGAGCGCCGTATTTCTCCAACGATTTAACTGCACTTTCGTCCATTTATAACCGAACAGGTTCGCCTCCCGAGGGACGTACTAATAACATGGAGAAATCGCACTCGAGGTTGCATTCCGACCATTTTTCGACCGTGATCGACGGGGAAAAGGAAGAAATCACTGCTGCCCAGCGGAGGTTAAAGATAAATCGTATCAGGGACACTATCGCCGCTTCTTTTTTCTTTCCTCGGCACTCTGATACACTGGTTTTACGCCCAACCGTTTCTCTTTTTACTCCGCGCATCGATGCACGAATGTCGACGTTAATCGTTACTCGTTCAACTTTTTCATGTTCGTCGCAGCCGCTGATAAACCTGTATGCGTGACGGGCAGCAATCTTAAGAGCGCCCCACATACAGTGCGTATAAAAACAACAACTCACGGTCATTCCCTTCACGGATAAATTTACACACCTGGATTGCTGAAATTTGATACAAAGTCCTATCACAAAATAAATCATGTCTTTCAAATTTCAGATAGAAGATTCTTCCTTATACATGCACAATCTACTCAGTAAGACGATAAAAGTTTGAAAATCAACCATGTATTGCAAACGAACCGTTTACTGACAAAAGAAAATTAAAGTATCCGCCAATTAAATCGCGCAGCACTCCTGTGGGCGGAGCGTTCCCCCACTTATTCTTCCGCCGCGACTGATAGAGGGGGATTAAGCCACACCAGATTCCCAGAAGCTTAACAATTCCCATAAAAAATAAAGAACACTTCAAACGTTCCGAACTTGCATAAAATTCTAAACATTCAAGACCTTCAAGATGCGCATAGACTCGCAAAAATCGCCGATGTTCCAGGAGCACCCAAAGCGATTCGAATTTTCTGCCACTCGTTCGAAGTGTCCCGAGGCCCCCATCCCCTGCTTCGATCCTTCTCCCAACCCTCGGCGCACTCGAGTCCACGAAAGCGAACACCGAAATTCGGGTCAGTGCACACCGTCACAAGTGATTCTAAGGCCGGGCATCGCGGCGTAATATCGCGACTCTCCGCCTAATTGCTACTGATGGCTTAATAAATCCCTCTTGTTCGCCCTGCAGCCTGGATCCATCCAGCGATCCCCTTGTTCTTCGCCGAGCTTCCCGACGCACGCGTCCGCCCCCCTCCGCCATTCTCCATCGTCTAGTTTCCCGGTTTCTCATCACGGAGGGCCAAAGAGAGCCCGGTTTCCTCGAGCGAAATACAAATTTGTCCGGACGCGTTTGAAAAAGTGCTCAAGGGACAGGGGTGCGGAAACGCGAGCGCTTCCGGTGCCCGGTGAATCATTTATCCCCGTCGCTCGTCTCGCGAGCCCGCCTCTTCCCCTTGCTCTCTTTGCTTTTCTCCTCCTCCTCCTCCTCCTCCTCCTCCTCGCGAATATCCCGCGCACGTCGCGTATCCTCGATCTCCTCGCACTTCCAACTTTTCTTTTATTTTCCCATTCGCTACTTTATTCCACCCATCGAGGGCTCCAGTGGCACGGGGCTTCGCGGATTACTACGTAACTTCTTTCGCGCTCCTCGGTTATTAACTGTCTCGCTGGATTATAAATTGTTTGGGCGAGTGTTGGGGAACAACGGCGCACCATTAACGCATGTGCTTGTTGAATTGCAATCGATCATACCCGTTCTATGTTTGCACGGCGACAATGATGGGGATAAATGATTGAAGCGAACGCGGAAACGGCTGATTTTCCCTGCGGCTCAACGTGTGGACCCCGAATCCTTGTCATGGAAACGGGGTCTACGGACGTGCTTCGTGTGGGATAACAGTGTAAACCATTTGTGGAATATATATATTTATTGTTAAGCGATATTTGTCGAGGTTTGCTACTATTTTATATCTTCATAGGGATTAACATCGCCAAGTTTCCCTATAACAAAATCACACTCGTGACGCGCATCAGGATTTATTTATTAACTCTTTGGCGTTTTCATTTCGTCCGGAGCCTGTTAGCGGACTCATCGGTAAGGCTTTTGCATTAGACGGGGGGATGTTCGGAGGTAAGTCGAAACAGGTATATGTATACAGGAATCGGTAGCTGAGGGAGCACTTGCGAGAGAGCAGCATCGGTTGGAATGCCATCTTGCGGCGGAAGCGGAGGTATCGCTACAAATTACGCAATCATTGATATTTTAATGTAATTTTAAACAATTCATAAATGATTAATTAGCGTATCTAGCTGTTTATTTTATTTAAGTTTACTGTAACGCTTGTAATCTCTAGAAAGATCGTAAAACAAGGAGTTATAATGAATAAAATATGGAGAATAACGTTGGTTAGACGTTACCGTTGCGCAGTAGAATTAAAAGATGAAAGTGATATATATTGCTGCGGCACAAATGCGTATATGTATGTAGTTGAAATTACGTTGGTAAATATTAATATCTAGTTAACGTCGTGGCAATTTCGCGTCGTTTTGTTGCCAAATTGGGGGACTGCGTACAGTAACTTCGTTAAGACGCTTTCCGTGCGCCGCGGGATCCCAATTACCCGAAGATAATTAATTGGGATCTATTGCTCCAATTGCATATTAATGTCAATTTGCATAGACGAGTTCCTCGTCGTCCTTGCTCTCGACTTGAGTGCTCAGTGATGCACGGAACAGTTGTTGTGTTTCCTTGAGACACTCTCGACGAACATGACCACGAGCCAATGTATGTATCTCGTGCACTCGTTACTTCTCGAGAGCTGTTCCATCGCTCGAATAGTTGCATGAATTTAATGTTTGGCCAGCTGACGCGATGGTAACACAGATCTAGATAAGCTCTATTATAAATCATAAACGAGTCATTTCGAAAATGCGCACAATAATTCAAAAAGCACAAAACAGTAGCACTATGAGATTTCTCCCAAAATCAGACTATTAGTATGGTTTTATGATTTTTTAAATGTTTATGTGGGAATTCGACGGAAACCGTCGAATTCTGATACTGTGATGCAACTTACGGTGTGGCTGGTCGATACGCAACGATGAACTACTTTGGAGGTTCGGTGGGTGATCTAGTATCGGGATTCTACTCAGGGGTCCATTCGCATATACCTAGGCTAAGTAGGCTACAACCTTGTGCGTTAAATTCATGGAGGGCAAATTTTTGGGGGCGGTAAATTTTGGACGAAAGTAATTGGGAAAAGTTTAAACACGGAAGCTTGAGAACTTTATGAAATTAGCAATAACTCATATGTGAAATGGCATGCTGAATTAATTTTAAAATTGTCTCGACTCTTTCAAATTAAAATATTTGATGATATTTCGCGGAAAGGCCGGCAGATGCACATTAGCCTAGAGACGCTGAATCTCCAGCGCCGCCTCTGGTTTTATTCCTTTCGGGTGGTTGATAGCCGAAGACCTTACACTAGCTTCTTTGTTGTTGCAAAGCCAGTGCCAATTGAGATCAAGCCTATCGGGTCAAGTTTAACGAATCGGACGTTGCCGCGAAGGTAACGAGATTCACGGAGCACTCATGAAAATCACCGCCGCCGAAGGCGATCGGAAAGATGGCAGAGATCCCGCTCACGATTACTCAGCGAACGTTAAAACTTGAGATCCAGATGCGGCGCGGATAGAGACCTGCGTCGAGTAGTATCCGAGAGATACAATCGACACGTGGGTACGGCAAGGAGCTCGCGCTCAAAGGTGGACGTGGTTCCTTGGATGGGAACAAAAAGGAGGAAGTCGCGTTAAGCCGCGATAAGAACCGTGTTACGGTTGAGATCGTTACGGGACGATCCATTTTCCTTGCCGTGCAGAAGAAACGAGGAAGGGAGGGGAAGGAGGAGAGGGAAAGAGGAGGCCGCTCGTTTACATGTCTTCCGGCGATTCGAGGGAACTTGGCCAGTGGCCTTTCTTTCTTTAACCTGCGTGCAACGAGACGCTGCAACGTTTTACCATGATTCCCTCTGACTTTCCCGACATCCCACGGGGCTTGAAAGTTAGAAAGGGAATGGCAATCCCGAGGTACACCTGGTGGAATAAATGTGGCGGGTTACGCGGGACCACTGATATTACTCTATACATATATATATATATATACTCGAGTCGGTATAGGCTTAAGGGAAGGCGCCACCTTTTTTTAATCTTCAAAAGATGTATAACAAATGCCATTAATCAGATTTTCTATTGAGTTCATTATTTAAAAGAAAAAAATTGTTAAACAAAACCTATGAATTTCATGCGTCCAAGGTGGCATCATTGGGAACAAACCATATTCGTCACTTGAATAGGCAGATTGGAACTACGTTTCTGGATTCGCATGTATGCTTATTTCAAAATATCTTTTCGATGTTTCTCTTTTAATATCATTTTTCATTATGATTACGTAAATGTTATTTAATTTTATTCAGAATAAAATTCTAATTTTGAAGATGTACGTATTTTACTGTATGTTTTATTTATAACGAAACATGTTTACGGCCCCCCTGCGCTTTCCAATCAGTGGGACCCCCGAAAGTTTAATAGCCCCAGGCCCCCAATACCTAGTTCACAGAGTAATAGAAATTTTTTGTTAGAGGACACAAAAAGGGTGAAGTATAAGTGAATTAGAAATACCCCACATATCAAAACCACGTTTAAGTTTACCGCATTCTTTCGACGCAAGGATCCAGAAAATATTCTAGGCCCTCGATTTAATTTCTCAGAAAGTAACTGGCCCTCTGTCAAGGATTTTATCGCCTATCCTCAGACACCCCGCACATGTATATCTCAGGCCGTAATGCTCGCTGAAAGGGTTAAAACCCCAGCACAGAACGAATACATTTCGCCCCGTTGGCGGTGAACAGAACAGGAAGCTAAGGCGTCTATTATAAAGGAGACAGGAGAAACTAGCTAAGGGGGGAGGCTCGGTGTAAACTGTGGCGCATTTGCATACGATATATCCGCAACTGAAACCGCATTTTCTGCTTTACTCGACGTCTACGTCCTACGTGGCGCGGCGAGAAGGCCCGTTTCTAGCCCCTCAATGATTTACTTCGCAAACACACGGTCGTCGACGCTGGGACGCGTTCCCGCCGACGCAAGTACAAATTTGTTGACGGACGTAGGGTGGAGGGGGAAGGTGCCCTGGAAAAACAGGGGCGGAAATCTGTAATCGTTGGAAATCGGTTCCAAGCCGGGGGGCAACGTTACCTAATGGCCGAGCATCGATAAAGCACGTTTTAGGGCTCGAATTCATTAGCAGGCGCGCGAGGACGCGCGTGGCGGGCGAATTATCGAGCGAAACGACCGGAAACCGACGTGAACCGCAATGTCAGGGGTAATCGACGCTTCGAACGATTGCGATTTCGCGACTGAGTCGTGGAATCATTGGAATTAAGTGAAACATGATACGGTGTAATTTTAATTTTTATTTCATTTGGATGGTCCGTGTGGTACAGTTACTCAGGAATTTATCTGCCCAACTTATATGTGTGTGTAACATATTTTAGTTATTCGAGTAATGTTGAATTCAGAATTACCTACTATAATTTACAATGATGTAAAGCTTAATTAGTATATTTATAGTTGGTATCATATATCAACGAAATGGTCAAAGTAATTTTGCCAGAAGCATGGAATTTAGGAATTTAGTTTAATCTACGCATAATAGATCGAAGCTTATTAATAGAATATTAACTTATCGTAATTACGTTTGTGTAAATTAAATATTGAATTTGGACGAATATCTTGCGGGATTTTTGCTGCTTTAAACTGTGGGCAATTTTGAAATTGAGTGAACCAAAAAAAGTATATCAATGTTAATTAGAATTGCGAATTCTTTCTTTGAGGGTCAATTTCATATGTAAAATACATACAGGGTGGACTGTATCTGTAAAGTGATTTCGGATCAAAAGTGTACTGGGAATGCATTGGCACCGGTGGAGAGCTTTCACCCAAGTGGAATTGAAGAACATCATTTTTAACTTAAAAATATCAAATTCGTAGTGGCTTGGGACGTCCTCGAATAGGCACTTCGGATCAATTTGACCCGTAGGTATGTGTATTACTAACAGGAGGAGCGTCCGAAATTTGGATCAAACCATATAGTAGGGGGGGGGGGGTGAATCTATATGTATAAGAAGGAGATCTACCACACTACATAAGTATTATATCCTAAACTTTATATCCCAAAACTGTCATTCAAATCAGAGGCTCTACAACTGTGCTTATTGATGTTAATTTTTTTCTACATCCTGGCAATAAGTGTTAATGCCCCAAAACTATTCTGAATGCAACCTCCCTCCTGCTTCTCCTACAAGTTCTTTATATGCATTCTAACGCCAATATCCGCTGTGTATGTACAATGCAAAGTGACGTAGACATTCAAACGACAATTCAGTAAAGTTTTTCAAAAACTGTTGACGTTGCTACGTTGCATGCTCTCAAAGTGATAGAAACACGAGGAGTACCATGAATGGCGATTCGACATTGAAATTCGAAGAGGCGAGGACCCACCGATAGAAATCTCTCGACCAAGACTTCCCGCCGAGGTAGAGGAAGGCTAATGCATAATTTATGAAAAAGGAACGAAAGGTTAATTCTTGTTTACCCAGGTCGAAATTTTCGTACGGATTTCCGGGATCGATTAAACAAGAATCTGCCGGTGCTGTCGAATAGGTGGATTAGTAAGTCGCTTACCAACCCACCATTTCCGCTTCCGTTTTGCATAAATCAACTAGGCACGCCTTTATAAATATTCCCCTTTATACGAGACACGAGCAGTGTTTCCTTATTACATACCCTGCGTAATAAAATAATAAATGCAAAAAAAACACCTATGTATTCCATTTCCAAATACTTGACTTACAGATTTCGCCGAAAAAGAAAGATTCTATTCGTAGAGGTCGTTAAAACAGAAATATTGCGTTTACGAAGGTCGTCCCCGTTTATTTATTTCCTTCGCATTGTACTTCCCCGGAACATGAATCTATCCATATCTCCGAGCCCGGCCTCGCGCCGTCTTTTTTTTCCCAGAAAAAGTCGAGCGACGAGGTTCGAATTTCAAATATTTCTACTTGCGATGGCCATTATGTCAACATCCATCCATCCGTCCCCCCGGCCCCCGTTTATTGGTCTTTTCCCCGCCATTCTGTTCCCTTTACCCGCAGAGAATGGTGTCCGGCTCGAATTACGAAAGTATCACCGGGGGGTGGGTTTTTCCTATGGAAACGCGTCCGGGAGAAGCAGATCCTCTGCACTGTAGCGCACGCCGCGCGGGTACAATGGACCTGGATTCACAAACCCTCCGCCGATACACGTCTTGTTGGTAATAATTTAGCTCCGTGGCCGACCCTGTCGATACGGCAAACTGCCGCGAACGCGAGTGACGCCGGCAAATTAGCAGCAACTATGTCGCCAGATGCACTGTAAATTGGGGCTGATTAAACGGGGAGACGCCGCGCGACGACAGGACCATGATACACGCTTAAATACCCGCACGTTCTTAATTGTCATTACGGGTACGCTCTTCTTGCGTGAACTGCTGTACGCTACTTGGCATGATTAAGCGCGTGGTGTCTTTGACATTTTAATCGTCGGTCCCACAACGTGTCGCTGGCAGTTTCAACTTAATTACAGAGTTGCATGGGTTAGAAGCGATGAAATGCTTTCGGTAAAAACATCCACGAAGATTTGTTAACGGATTTGTTGAACCACTGTAATGGTTTAAAAAGTAAGGTTGTCTTCGAGATTTTTTTCAACCAAACAACGCAAATAAATCAACGTATTGCTTAGTATAATTAATATGTGCATATCGAAGGGTAAAATATTTTCGATCAAATTCAGAAATCGCTTTCCTGTATTCTCTTCGGCAAAATCGTGCCTGTGACGTTGACAGTGCCCTAGCCATGTGGTTAATCTGAATTCAAAAAGATTTAAATATTTAGAAACTAGAAGCCTACGTCTATTACGCGACGATAAAAAAGTCATTATCGCGAGAAATAACAAAATGGCGGACCACTGAAAAAAAACATTTTTTGGGAGTAAAAGGTTGGTAAAATGTTGATAAAGAAAATATGAGGCCGTTGATTTAAAAAAAAGAAACTGATCGTCACGTAATAGAGACGAATTTTTCGTACAATAAATGCCCTTACTTATGTCACTTGGATGTATAGTTTCCTCTGTATACTGTGAACGCGGTTGAAAAATGTCATTCTGAGAAAAACACGTTCGAAGTTTCGCTCGGTTCAGTCGCGCGCTTGCCACAGCTTCACGGAAAATACTGTAGTTCCGTACACTTTTCGAATTTTTTCATAAAATTTTGAGAGAACATTCTCGAAACGTGCGTCTTTCAGAAAATGTGAAAAAGAAAAAATCGATTTTTCCGATTTTTTTACAGTGCCCTCCCCCAAGGCCCCCCATACACGAGCGAGCCGCTCGCGAACTGCTGGCTCGTCGGTCCCACAAACCAGCGAGCATGCAAGCCGAGGCCACAGTTTGTAAATTTGTAATTATTAAATATTTTAATTCTATATTCTGTATCTATATTCTACGGCGTCCTCGGGGGTAAATATGTGGACCCCAGACTGGAGCCGAGGTACCGAATAGTATGCATTTTAAGATTCACTAAAGATTACGTAGAAACGAACATCTATGATCGAAAATAGAAAACAGGAGAAACTGAGCCGTTTCAACAAGTAAAGCGTGCTTGTAAGATTAAAGGAAGAGAGTGCGCGGAGGGATAAATTCTTAATTGTACCGTCAGAGCTGCAATCTCTGTCGAAGAAATCCCGAGAAGTCGCCGGTAGCGCTAAGAATAAACGCGGGACACCGCGATAAGCAGGAAATCACGGAATGAGTGTCACTCGTGCTTCGAAGCTCATACGTCAAGCTATCCGGTTATTCCCGGTACGCTTGCGAAAGAAAATCGAGAGATGGGTTTCCGTGGGCGCGACGCGCGCGTAGCGTTGTACGCCCTCTCTTTCTCCCTATCTCTCTCTCTCCCGAGATCTCGTGAAAGATACGCGTGTCACAGTGTCATCGTGAAAGCTTTTTCGACACGATAAAACTCGACGTTACGAATTGCTCACATGTGTGCGGTGGACTCTCGGCTCCGTTCCCTATCTCTTCGCCTCCCTACGGCGTAACACGATTCCACCGCGGGAATGGCAAATATGGCACGCAATTTCCCCTCAAATTGGTCTCGCGTAACTTAATTCACTCGCGATGGCCCGAAGCGCGGCGACCCTTCCCTCTTCTTTTTTTCTCTCCATCGACGATAATTTTCCCCGCGGTATAGGTCACACACGGACACGCTCTTTTTTCCTTTTTGCAACCGTTGACCGTATTTCACGTTCGCGTTACCCCGTCGGTACCGAAAAAATATCCCTTGTTACACGGTCATTGTAGCGAAGAATAAAGTGGAGGACGTGAATTACGCGAAAGTGTACTTCGACGATAAATATACGTGATGGTATAATGTAGATATGCCTTTGGATACTACGCCGGTGGAAATAACGAGTTCGCGTTTCTGAACGTACAATTTGTGAAACAAATAGATACTACTTTTAGCATACTTTATATTACTAAACAGTAGGATCGCGGTAGTTCTGACGGTCCCTATGCAATTCTGGAGATCCCCACGCGCCATATTGTTCCCATGAAGCGCACAGGATTAGGTACTAGATCTGTGTTTACGAAGCTCTTCAAATACTTGTACCCCTTTCTTCCAAGTAATAAATAGAGTCACTTTAAATCTGAATGACATTTCCCACGTAAAATACATATGAAAGAATGAACAAAAGTATGTACATAACAATGCCAGGGCATGAAACCCTCCCGGACTATTACGAAAAATTTCAAAGCCAGCCACGTAGTTATCGCATTACCGAAAGGAAAAAAGACCAACAGTACACCGATGAGCGAAATACGATATCTATGGTTAAATGTCTCGTAAGCTGTTACGTGTCTACGAAAACGAATCAAACCAGATAAAACACTTTTGCATTCTCTATCTTAGAGTTTCCCAATTGGGGTTTCTCTTATAATGAAATGAAAACATTAAAAAAAAAAAGTTAAATTATTCAACGAGACATACACCCGACTGCAAAAATTTAAAACGACGCGACGGCGGCGTCAGCGCACTGTATTAAAAAAAAAAGAATGTTGAGACGGGATTCCGCCAAATTGCAGAAACTTGCAGAAGGGGTTTCGTGACCAAATTTAATTAGAAAAGCTGCTTCATCTACTTAAAAACTTCCATCAAAATCAATATGTAACACCTCGTGTAAACTCCTTCGAAACTCCAGACCCTACAACAGGACTGTTTTAAAGCATCGGATACTTAACTCGGCAATAGTCGTTTATGCAGACAATTCTCTATTATTCATCAGGAACGTACTCCTGCACGACAATCCTCCACTCGCAATTCACCAAAACGATCGCAAAACTGGACTATCAAGCGATCATCGAAGGGATCCTTTGTGCCCCACGCTACTTCTACCAAACAACCATTGTTCCATGGGATACAATACGCGCTTATTCCATCGAATTACTAGCCCGGCGAATGCTAATTCAGCCACGCGCGACTATTGTCACTGCCCTCTGCCGAATTCAGTGAAAAACATTCGCGTAACGCGATCGAGAGCTTCGGCGGAAAAAAGTTACAGAACACCGAGTTGCACGTGGACAGCATTCTACGTTCCGAAAAAAAAAAAAACGGCGCCAACGTGTCACGCCTGCAGCTGATCGCTTTCGTTCGCGTTTTAGCAGCTTCGACGAACCGAATTCATCGCGGCAGCGAGAGGGGGAACACGAAAATGATCGGCGCTCGTGTATCGACGTGTTTTTTACCGTGCATCAGCTTCAAGCGCGGTTGTTGCGACATCGCCGACACCTACGCGATCCTTTAATGAATTAACACAACGAACGCGCTGGGGGGATGAAAAATCGTTAAACAACGCTACTATGGAGGCTACGGTGATCGAGATGAGCGCGTATGCTAGGTACCACTTGTCGCGTCGATGGGAACCTTGTTATAAATACAAAGACGAAAAGCGTTGCGGCTATCCTCCCCTTCGTTTTATGGTTAGTGCAAATGCCAGGAGTGTAGATAATTTTGTTTTTTTCCTAGATAACACGCGATGCAATTTTTGACTGATTGCAGTTTTAATAAATTTCTGTTTTTAAATAGCTGGAAGAAGAAAGTATGCACTGACGAGACTTAAATCTTGATAACAAGGGTTTTAAATTATGCGCTGTGTACCTTTAAGCGATTTGTTGCATATTTATTTAATGGTAAAAGGCTCGAAAGGTTAAAGACTGATTTTTCAACAGGATTCATCTGACTTACGGTTAGCGATAACTGTATATACATTGTTATGGAATAAGTTGCCCTCGAAGTGGCATAAACCTTGAAGTACACTATTACGAAAGTTTCTTAGGTAATAAATTAAGGTAAATAGTAATAGGTTCTTTGCTAAATAGTTACATTGTAGTTTAAGGATTCAGTAAACTGCCACGTAAAATTACTGTAAATTATTCTTTTTATGTAAAGTACGAAAATATTTCGTATTTTTCGTGAGTTTAGCGATATTCCGATCCATTTCAAACTCCAATCATCGAGCAAATAGAGTAGATGGGGGAGGGAAGTATTTCGCCCACTCGAATACAAGAGGGCATTGAAGGAGCACGATATATACCATAGATCGTAGTATTCGTAATGCCGTATTTGCAATAACGATGCCCTTCCTCTTCAATGCCTCGTTGTATTCCGATATTCGATACGCAACGAACCCCGCCACAAAAAGTCTCGTACAAGTATCAAAAACCAGACAGACTCTTATCTGCCGCGAAGAAAAAGCGCAAAACTCCTATCTCAAACGCGCTCGCAAAGAACATCAGAATTCTGTTTACTACGTAGCGCCAACAGTTGCTTTGGATCCCGTGAATAACTTCGATCCCTCGCTCATAAAAACAAAACCACTTCCTCATGTTTGGTAAGTGCGCTCAGCCAGGTCAAAGTTCCCTTTCGGTCGAGCTCGTTCGTCCGTTTGTAATCCGAAAAGCAGGTTGTCCCTTTACCTCCGCGAGCAAACAACGTTACGCGCAGAAAAAAGAAACTACCGAACGCATCGTAAACACCGAAGCCCATCCAAGAATCTCGGGAAAGTACGTTTATCGTTGCTCGGATGGGAATGTTTTTCACGATTCCGTAAATAATCGATGAAACGTCCTCTCAATTCAAGCGGAACGTTCTCGAAAGCTTGTCTACGAAATGAAATCACGGAGGGGGTTACACGATGCCAAATTCACGGTGGTAATGGGTCCGTGAAAATTTAAGATTTTTTTTTAAGAGAGAAAGAAATAATTTGTTTTACATTCTATAGGTATGATCTAAATTTTGTTATAAAGCTCTGAATCTTCAAAGAAGAAAAGTATTTTTAATAAAAGATAGTTTCGTCGCGTAAACACGAGAAGTTTATTTTTTTTCGTGGACCGCGCGACGAAAATGTCCCGTGGCACGCTGGAGACCAGCGCTCGGACTTCGATCTGCCCATTCTATCGATGCACGTAAGACACGCGTGGGTCCGTGGACGAGTTGGGTCGTCCAGCGAGCGCGTCGCGCGAGAAGGGAACGGCTAGCGACGATTCGGCGATAGAGAGTGAAAGAGAGAAGCCGATAGAGGCCATCGATCGTCCGCGGGCAAAACGCGCGCGCGCTCGTCGAAAAAAAAGGATCACCGTAGAGATTCGTGGCGGCAGTCGATGGACTGTGTACGGTCGCGCATCCGAAATCGTCGCGAGGCATCGCGTGGCTCCGTCGCCCCGCTAATCTAGCCCCGACAGAATTCGATCTCGACTTTGGAGGACATACACAAAGAGGCAGATGAAGAGGGAAACAGAATGGAAAGAGGAAGAGAGAACGGTAAATTACGGGGCGGGTCTTGCCGTGGAAAATCGATGGGAATACACGGAGGGCGCGTAGAACGAGCCTCGAGACGATGCTCTAGGAACGTTCGTCCGCGTCTCCGTAGACTTTGCGCGGTCGCCTCCGCGCGTCACCCGCGCGCGTCCATTTCCGCAAGCACGGTATGTATGTACTTGGAGGGGGAGGAGAACCGGAAAAAAAAAGAAAGAAAAAAGAGGGGATTTCTAGGCGTAAAAACAAAGCAAAGCAACGTTACTCACCTCGCGCCGTCTCGAGGGATGCAAAGCTCAGCTTCCGCGACTTATTTTCCAGGGGCGACTCGATGCTCGGCGGTCCTGCTGACGTTCACCGTGCTCCTCTGTGTGCCTGTGTGCGTGTGTTGACACACGGTCGACGGGCGCAGGTGGTAGTGACGGCGACGTTGGAATAGTGGTGGTGGGTATGGTGGTAGTATCGGTGAGGTACGAAAAAACGTATAGTGGTAACGCGACTGCGCCACTGGACCGAGTGACTGCCTCGAAGCGAGTCTGCCAACTACCCACGACCGAGCGTATCACGGGACCGTGTGCGTCCTCGTCGCGGTGCTACCGTGTACTACGTGTTGCTGCTTTCGGAGCGGCTCGGAGCCACTGCCGCTCAACCCCGCTCGCCCTAAACCTCTTCCCTTCCCCTCGCCCCGCTAACCGTAGGCTTTTTCTCCTTCTCTGCGTGCGGTGCCACTCTCTACCATCCCTCCAGAGAGTCCACGCAGCGAGCTTAGCGCGGGGTTGCCGCTACCAGCGTCGCCCCAAGGATATTTTCAAACGCGTACGCATACACACCCGGATCCCTATTTTGCATCGCTCGCGCGTCGCGCTCTCCCCAAGCCACCCGGCACGATAAATATTATCCCGCGGCGGTATAATGTTGCTAATCGTTCGTAACCGGCGGGATTACGCGGGAGGAGGTTGTGGCAGCAAGGAGGGATTAAATAAGAGTAATCCGGGGGAAAGTAAATGTAGATCAATGTTTCTCTGCGAGACACACGAAATCGGTGGAGGTTAGGATGTTGTTTTAATGATCGTTAGAGGAAGGGATTAAGGGTAATGGAGAAGGAAGTGCGTGGAAATGGGCAGCTAACGGGGAGACACTTTTCTGCTTCTCGATTGGCTGGTTTGAATATATTCTGTAGGTAGGACTAGGTTTAAGAAAAATGGAAGGGGCATGTTTGTAAATAGGAAGTATTAGAAATTATGTCTTGAAGAAAGTGATCCATAAAATGTTGCGATGACGAGTGAATTAAATGTCAGGTTTAAAAGAAGTTATATCAGAGTCGTCAGTAGTAGAAAATATGAACTTGTTGTGCGAAAGTTGAGCAAATTCGTGGCTGAAATGAAATTTCAGACTGGGGAACTTAATTTTGCAACTCTGCTTTTATCAACGTCTTTCACGTTAGATCCTCATTTTAAGAATACTTACGTACAAGAATTACGGGCAACCGTGCTCGTAAGATATGTGAGATATTCGAGAGTATCGAACTACCCGAGTCTTAAATTTCTTCTAATCTACACTTTCCAATGGAAAAAGAATAGAACTTGTGCAAACTATATTAATGCAAAAGCGATACCACGTTTTAATAAATCTCGCGCTTCCTACGTAGACTACATTACTATCGTTTCTACGTAAATTCGCCACAGTGCACATATACGGGGTGTCCAAGAAATAGTCCCCCGAGTCCACGTGCAATACACATTTTCAATGAGAAATTCTCAAACTGTTGAGCTGAACCTAATAAAAACAGATTGAAAAAGATATTTATACATAACCACTTACAACGCCAGAAAGTGTGCCAAAGAAATCATCAAAAAATTATCGAGACACCATTTTGAATGTTTACAATAATCCATCAACTTACTACTCTAATGCATTTCCCGTTTAATTTAAAATTCCCGAGTCCAAAATCGGCTTTAGGTCATATTAAACATCATATACTTCCATTGATAAAATATCGTTAGCCCCGGAAAATACTAAAAAAGGAAAATTACCTCGGAGCCTCAGCGTGACAATTTGCAATTCAAGTTACGGCTGAAACATTTTTCTCGCAATAAACCGAGTCAATGAGCCTCTGCAGCGAGCCACCCTGTACATTACCCGCCAACTCGTCTTCCTCGTATCTGGCGAACGATTAATCTCCGTAACGTGGCGATTAAACCGCGATTGCGAGTATGCAAGAATATCGATTCAAACGAATCGGATGCAAAACATGGTGTGCTCCCTGCCCAGAGCGTGCGTGCGTTCGGGTTCCGAAGCGAGTAACCGTTACGGCGAGGGAAAAACCGCTCTAACAAACATCCACGTTGACGAACGGTCGATCGATGTTTGTTTTTTTTATCCCCGCCACGCCGAGGCCAGTGGATTCTGGTAAAATTTTTTAGCGCGAGCACCGCGACTTCCCGAAAGCGGGAGGGGAGCGACTAGATTTAACAAGGCGGACACGCTCCTACGCCATATATTGCGCGTGCAATGGTACCCCCGGCATTTTCTCGGAACTCGCAGAGGCTAGACCGTCTTCCTGCGCGTAACTCAGCTCGTGCACCATTCCCCGGTTCCTTAATCGCCAGGCCAGAAGTGGTTTCTCGCTCAGGGGGCACACCGACCAGTTCCTTTTTCGACGATACACGCCCGACGATGGTTTCGCGCGCGACCTTCCGCGCGATCCTGTTCCACGATCGTGGGACGATCGCCGGAGAAAAATCGCTTGCGCAACGGCTCGCCGCGTTCGAAGTTTCTTAACGACCGGCTGAACTGGATTTAAAGCAAACTGGATCCCGCGATCCTGTTATTCGGATCTTACGGCCACGCTGCAGTCGTATCTCAATCGTGCCCGCGAGATGTATTATGTAGGATTCGAGGAAAAATGGGATGAAAGTTGAATCGCGCGCCAGTATAGATAACCACTGTCATCTGTGAAGCGTACCGTGGGATGGACCTGTTAAGAGATCAAAGAAACTCGTTAACTGGTTACAGAGAAATACCTTCCTATTTGGCGAGACGAATTAATTCGTTATGAAAGCTTAATAATTCTGCTCGCAAACAGTATCGCTGTATCGTAATTTTCGCCGTGGGCAAAACAAGTTGGTTCGCCTGTGCTTCGTTTTAAACACGCAGGGGGCGTTCCTAGTCGGGGACTGGCGCAGGTTAATCGGTTGACGATGTATTAGGTAGAGGTTACGAAAAGTACTTTACACAATCGAAATTCTTATAGAAAACCCTGTAAGTCCCGAATTAAAAGTGGAAACTTTTTATCGAGGAATACTCTACGTGCCAATGGTCATACTGTAGCACAGAATTTGATTTTTGGCACTTACAGTGTTTCCTATAAAGGACTAGTCAATCATGTATGAAACCCTGAAAGGAAGAACGTCGTTACCAAGAATTAATAATTGTTAATATATAATATCCGCTTTATAGAATTTGGATATACTTGTAAATATTGATTGCCACCGAATTTGGGATAAAAATATCGCTGGCCGCGTGACGTCTCTGGGTTAGCGGGTTGACGTCGAATAAAATGAAGACTTACACGCGATCGTGGTACGTGTGCACGGTTGATACGTGCACACGGCGAATGATTGTCAGAAGTGACACGGTGCGGGGGAGTAAATCACGCCGGTATTAAGACCATTAGGTGGAGAACGACGGGTCGTGCCGCGTTGGGCGACGCGTCTTCGACAGAAACAGATGTCTGATATGCCCTTTTATTTCGACACCACGGTCAACCGCGTATTACGCGTGCAATGTCACTTAAAATCATACAGGACAATATATGTGACTTTTCTTTACAGAATATTCTAATCGGACATTTACGATAAAGTTGAATTAGAAATAATTATCATACCGTGATTTCTATTCCTACATCGTAAAAATGTCTAACATTAAACTTTGCAAGTTTTGAATCATGTTACTGTTTCATTGATTATCTACGTATCAAGTAAAAACATTTGAAGCAATATTAAATTAGAAAAAGATCTTTCCAAGAAGGCGCTGCACGATTTCAAGTGACGTTCAGTGCACATAAATTAAACACTTACTCGAACCACAGGACGTACGTAGGATAAACGCATGGGCGTCGAATCGGGGGACATTGAAAAATGAGATGAAATAACGCGGCGGATACCGTAACTTTACATAACTATGCGACGTTTCTTTGTCGAAAAATGTTCGACGAGAAAATCGTTATTTAACGTATAAATATCGTCGCGACGCACACGCGGCGATAAATATACATTGCGTAGTTTTATAATGGTCGCATTGGCGTAGAAAATGCCAGCGGCGGCCGTACATACGGCACGATTGAGTGCGTGTGCGCGCGCAAAAGTCTGCTCGTACTTTGTGGTCGTGCAATTGCGCGAAGGAAATGAGATCAAGTTTGAGTGATTGCGGACAGCAGTCGAGGAGAGGAGGAGAGAGGCAGGGAATGGAGATAGGGCAGTTCAAGAACCGAATCTACAGATCGGTAGCTGGATAAACTGGAACGGACGAAGCACCACATTTCAACGAACATCGAGCACGTCCAGCATTTTCGAAAAACATTTGCAGGCCTTTCTTTCTTTATCGAGCCTTCGTCTGTTTCTACAAGACAAAGTTTCTTTTAGAAACATGGGGCATAAGAAGAAGATTGCGAGAAAATAAATTATCGTGAGTGCATACAGGGTGAAGACACTTGAAATTAAAGTGTATAGGTACTCTCCTTTAAGAGCAAGCAAACATTTTTCCAAGGACCTATACGATCCGTTTTTCACTAGACACGATAAATTTCAAGTGCCCCGTTCTGTACGGAGGATCTCCGCCGACGCCACGTTTGAAAATAATTACACCGTTGATTACGATTGCTTTCAAAAATAAACATTTATTTCAAAATTAATGCTTACCAGCTGTATCTCCTAAAAACTAAGATCTATCCTATACACCGACTGTGTTTAGGTGTGTTTTCTTAAGAGTTCATTGCATCATTAAGTTGTGTACAATTCTTGCTTTTTCTTCTTTCCGTGTCTGTCCAGTATAACACGTATAGTGCCGTGTAATAGCATCCACAGCGAGTTCCGAACGCTTTTCCCGATTTCACATCATCACATCGTCACATCATCATCGCATCATCTCCTCGCGCGCACACATATATTACATTCAAATGGCAGTTACCAGAATGCATCCTTTAAATGGATTCAACACATTCGGCAATCGCCCTTACAAACTGGATCACGTGCTATTCCTCGCCGCCAAACATAACTCTCGCCCCTGGCTCGAGTATCTCACTCTCCTATGTCTCGATAAAGATTAAAATGATAGTACCGCTAAGTGGTGGTATCACATTTATGGTTCGGAGTATGTACTGTCTGCCTCGCAGCGGACCTAGACAGCGTCTTTCGCGGATTGTACCAGTTCCCCAAACGAGGCTTCCAAGCATTGTCGCAGTTCTGCGTAACTTACTACTAACACGCTCTGTTCGTCCCGTGACATCAAGCATATCTAGAAGATTACAAACGAACCGTTCAAGAGTGTGCACTTGGCAGAAAGGTGATGCAATTAAGAAGAGAAAAATTAGAAAAAAATCCCAATGAGGGGAAGAAAACTATACCTTATCCTGAGAACCTGAATCCAACTTATTTAAACAAGATACAACATGTGCCATATCCAACCAGGGCCTGCCGTCAGCCGCTACCTGGTGGAAAACGTAGTCCCTAAACAATTTGAGCATGTATCGGTCGCCCGTCTCTGCCCAAGAGGGTTCCATGTTAAGCTCCGGTCGTTCGTTGATGGTGGCTAATTTCACGAGCAACTTGAACAATCTCCCATTCTCCAGTTCCTTGGCAAGTTCGTTCTCCAGTACGTCCGATCGAAGCAGAGCTGCGTCTAATTGCGTATAAAATCGTGCTCCGATCATTGGCATGAGATCTGTTACGCTTCTTCGCGTTTGATTAGAATTTAGATACCTATAAAATGATATTCATATACGAACGTACGCATAGATAGGATTTGAGTAGCATACGAGGTACGCCACACCCTTTCTTGCTGATTTTATTACGAAACATTTTCTTCTCTCTATTACTTGGAGGTAAACGAACGGGTAAAGGCGAAATGTATACAAACAGAATGAGATTTCGGAGGTCCGTGGAGTAGGAACGTGCGACGAGCTCGAGGGAGGCTTGCATGTTGTCGCGGTGAACGGCGAGGAGGCTGCGACACGCTAAAGCCAAGACCAGCTTCCCCAGGGCGATTAAATCCACCTGCTGGTAATGCGGTATAAGCGAGAGCGGATTCGCCGCGTTCCCGTCGAAAGTAACAACGTCTGGTATCGCTACGCAACTTAAACGGAGTCTCGTTCGCGATGTGAGTAACACTTTCGTGGGATCCAAATATCTGTATGCCAAACCTATTAATGATTAAAGGTACGATACGATTAATGTTTGTACGTTGAATCAGGTAAGCCAGGGATGATTAATTATCAAGGCGCACAGACCAGCGGCATGCGTAACGCGAAGTGCGGCTGTCAGTTGAATTATGTAGCTCCATATCACGCTTTCCGGCAACATACTGCTATGTTGCTGTCTCAGAATGGTATTCTTAGTGTGACTATACGGTCGAGGAGCGTTGGGATCCGAGGAGAACGGGTCCGAGTAACCGTTCAGTTCAGTCGCCGAGAAATGCTTGTTCAATAATGTTTCCGACCCCGGATGGTAATCGTAAACAAATACCATGGCTGAAATGACGAGGTTGTTTCATAAAGGTACGTTAGCTAGATAATTTTAGTAGGTTGATACGGACAATGGTCACCAAACGCCTTGGTGGTGAAGACTTCTCGCAATTGCACCAAATTGGTGTGCGCCAATCGCTTCCACATATCTACCAGCACCATACACTTCGTATTGGCGAGTCTGAAATCTAAGAACATATGAAATCCACATTTCAATACCGGTCCCGAGCGTTCCGTGTGTAATCGTGTATCGTAATAACGCGAAGGCGCTCACCGTGAATACGACGTAAACAGTAGCGCGTGCCGCTTTTGATGCTGGTGGCTTTGTACGTTGATGTTTGATATCCGAGCATCGTCGAGGCGGGTTTATGGATTGGTTCTAGTGGGCACAGTTCGTGATAATTATCTACCTCGTTCGGCAAATCGGGGAATCGTACTACATCGGGTTGTGCTAACGTTAGTGCATTCTTCTGGAGAATGTCCATTCTCAAGCTCTCGCTGATAAAGAAGCTAGGCGTTGCTTGGGGGGGCGGAGTCGAAGGAGCGGACGAGCTATTAGACGACGGAGGCTTCCCCGGCTTCACAGGCTGAAGGTGCGCGGGTGTACCCGGATAGACATAGCCCACCTGACCTGCCCCCACGTTCCCAATCTGTCGACGAACGGTGTTAGACGATTAGCAGGCGGAAGCTAACATAGACCGCCGCTGCGCTCGAAAGTTCCTTACAGTTTCAGTCCCCTCCTCGGACCCAATGCTATCGTTTGCGGCATTCCCAAGGTAAAAATAAGTAGTACCACCCACATTCTCTTGCAAATGATAAGAATTATTGAAAAGATTCGGGGAACTGCTGTTGCTACTAAGACCCCTTCCAGGTACAAATTCTGGGCTGGCAGTTACCTTTTTCTGCGAGTCCAGAGAAAGGTTTGACAAGTGTTTTGTCACCGTGGTGGTACTTAGAGTTACCCCTGGACTTTGACGATTCTGTCGACAAATAAACAATTGAATTTCGTTATCATTCGCTGTTATTAATTCTTATGCCACGTCACATGGAATCTTTTACTGAGATTCGACTATCCTCCGATAAATTACAAAAGAGCAGTACGATACCATGTAGGTAGCAAGCTTGGACTCCAATGGAACGCCGTTTGTTTGAGGGGTGTAAGTAACAAACATCGATGGGTCCATCTCTCCTTCAGCCACTGCATTTACCGCTGTCGCGCTTAACCCTCACTTCCACTCTCTCTATTTTCCTCCCGCTGTAAATTCCTTGACACCTGGCTCTCTCAATTGCGATTAATAAATGCGCTTTATCACACTGGCTTCCTTTTACTATTATACAGACGTACGATACGGTATCGGTCTGCGGATCCTGCAACATATCTTATGAACGCATGATTAAAAATGCAGAACAGACCGTCGCGTCGTCTGTGCTGTAACGCAAAGATAAACTACAGAATATACAGTTATCGTGGCTGATTAAGTAGAATCGTCTCTGAAACAAGTGACTGCCTTTATTTTATTGAACTTCTTCTAGTAACAGAATTTCTCGATAGTAAACAATTCAATGGCAACATACCCACGAAGCTGCACGTAACATTTGAGTAATTTTTTAACGGCATTTGTAACTATAGGTAGAATCTTGGCGAATCGGTAGAACTCGTGGGGAGAAACAAAGAAGTTTCGATAAATCATACATTTGTAACCCAATTGTTTCGGAAATATTCGAGTGAGCGATATATCAAGAACTTCAGCACGTCGACATGCTATGATTTTGGAACGTTCGCGTCTTATTACAAATTACTTGTACTTAATTTCTTTCTAAGAAACTGTAAGCCCACAAATTCTATCATTAATCTTCCTCTGTGTTTTCGGAGTCCACGAATTAATTTAAACCAGATTCCTACAATGTTCAAATTCAAACAGTTACACGTGGCTGACGGCTTCATTGCGTTACGAACCTCCGTGGAATCATAAGTATCTCAACAACAATCGGATAACCGATGTACATTTACTAAGACTTCTTTGTCTCTTCTTACAGGCTCTACTAGCTGAACTGCTAGTGATGATTTTCATTCGTCGCTATAGAAAACCTACAGTTAAAAAACAAATGACACTAAATCTAAACAGACACAGTGAAATACACTTGCTCGTTTACGACAATAAAATACGAGTCGCGTCCCACTAACAATTAAATTATCCAAAAACCGTTCAACATATGTCAAAAAAAAAAAAGAAAAAAGAAAACATAATTCACTCATAGATACGCGGAAATAATTGAGTTCCATTTACTATACCCCAGATCCAGTGCGCGTTCACTGGAAGCTCGAAATTGCTACGGAAACGCAGCGAACCGATTCGGGAAGCGGCGAAGATACCGAGAGCCGTGAATTCTGAATGAAATTTCGAAGGTGGCGAGCGCGGCTTCACTCACGAGTCGCGAGAGTCACCAAAGGAAGAAAGGAGAGCCGAAAGGGGCAAGTGGAAGCGCACGCTATAGCAATGGCAGCTGATTTTGACAATACAGGGAGAGAGACGCACAGGATATAACCTTGGGCTGCACGTTAGTGGCGATGGAGATGCGTGGTGGTCCGCCGTGACCGCGAATCCGATAACAGCTCCCAGACGGTGAGCGGCGCGAGAACGGAGGATCGGGGATAGCGACCCGAACGGGATGGTAATACGCGAACGTGCTCGGTGGGACGCGTACCAGGTGTACGCCGCGCCAACATAACCATCTACGCTGTCACCGATGTGTCGACTCGCGCGTCGCTGCACGGCGCCAAAATTCCGATCCCACCGATGCGTGCTCCCGATCACAGGCTGCGGTGAACGCGCGCAGCCGAGGGGCGACGATTAGAGACGATTAGAGGTGGCGGATTCGATATCGGGCCCCGGACCGTGTTACAACATCTTTTCCTGTACAGCGGGACAAAGGAGAAAGCAGAACCAATCCGACGTTGGTGTGTTTACGGTGCTCTCCCTTCGCTCAGGCCTCGTATTTCTCTCCCTCTCTCTCTCTCTTTCTCCGTCTCTCCCTCTCACCCTTCCCACCCTCCTATTCATGTCCTTCGATCGGAGCAGCTGTCCCGCCGTCACGGCCTGTCTCCAGGCGCGCGAGACGCGAACTTGTATATTTACCTTTCGGACGCGCTGCGAACGGCCCCGTTTCAAACCGTCCCACGCCACTCGCTCGATTCCTCCGCGATCCGAGCGAATTATTTACGAAAGCACTTGCTCCAACTTGCTCCTATGTAGATCGACTCGTACCCGCCCGATACCTGTGGGTGAGTTCAACAACGAGCAATATCAATGTCTGGTTTTTTTAGAAAATTCGCAACGAACGGAACATGTTTTTTGCGAAATTTCTGACGACAATTAAGTAGTCCAAAATAGCAATTTCGACTATTCTCAGACTCACAATTCTCGAACTCACTCGCAGATATATCGCATGCAATTGGTCGTTGAAGACGAAAATACGAGTCGGTTTTGGTACGCGACCCGTATGGGTTGCGTTATTGCGTCGCGTTTAAAATCGCTCGTGCACTCTGTATTTTAACAGATATTGCGGGAAACGTTGGTGGTTCGATGCGTCGACCGTTATTATTAGAAAATAAATTCTGACGATGGTAGCGTGTTAAGGACACACTTTAATTGTTTATGGAGAATTAGCGTGATACGAGGCTTTTGAGCACGATGCTACTTTGTTAAGATACATCTGCGAATGCGCGTGAGGCGGCTGATTCGTTACTGTCTATTTGAATCGAGGTGGATACGCAGCGAATGTGTCTGGCCCTCGTTGGTTTCTTGCAATTCTACGGCACCTGTATGTTACTCGTACTGTTATAATTCGGATATTCACAATAAATGTTCGAAGCTTCTCTGGGTAACTGTAATCACCTCGACTGGTGCCACACGACTGTGCTTTCTGTTTCCATGAATGTGTGTTGGCAACAGTGGGCATACTATAGTGCTACGCTACGATTTGTAAACGGTCTGTTTGTGTTTGATTCTGGAATCTGCATCTAGCTTGCGAGAACGAACGGAATCGAACGTTTTTGTTTATTTATTAGATATCACGAAAGTTGAAGCGTGTGACGAGTAACGTGTTCCAGTGAACTTGAGAAAGTACTTGTTGGAGAAAGTTCGTCACAATGATCATACCTGTACGTTGCTTTACATGCGGAAAAGTGATCGGCAATAAATGGGAGGCTTACCTTGGTTTGCTGCAAGCGGAATACACGGAAGGGTGATTATTATTACTATTAATACATTACGAAAGTTAAAAAGAATATGAAATTGCGGTGTATTAATTACTGGATAATATTTATATTGTAAACGAACCTAACCTCAAATCTTGAAAGAGAATGCCAAAGTGCGTAGAAATGCCGCAAGTAATTTTCCGATAAATTTAATTAGTAATTTATTTATTTACTTTACTAAATAATTTATTCATCTATTCACTGAATAAACATTATTCATTTTTCTCTTCCGTACATCTACACATTTTTTACGATTCTATATTGTTCACGAATTTATTCCGCACTGTTTGGCACATGGATAATAAATAACTTATCAAAATATCTCAAACATATTGTACTTACTTTTCAGAGACGCTCTTGACGCACTGGGATTAAAACGATACTGTTGCCGCAGGATGCTGCTCGGACACGTCGACTTAATCGAGAAGCTTCTCAATTACGCCCCGCTAGAAAAATAGATAGTACGTGAAATTTTCATTTCCATTATCATCGTCTTGTACATTTATACATATTGTGTTATATAAATGCATAAAATAAGTTAAAAAAATTCACTATTTTAACACCAAAATGAATATAGGCACTTATTCCCACGCCTGAAAATGTTATTAGTGTTATTTAAATTTTACAAATTATTATAACATTGTACATAAAACGGGAACGAATGAAGACACAAAATATATTGTAAAATATTTTGTATTTTATAATCACCTTTGTTGCATTCCTCATTTTTTTGTTATGGGTGTGTGAAAGTTTTTTTTAACAATCGTATAAAAAAATAATAGGTTTACAAAAGTGTGAGCCGAAATTGCTTTGAAAAATCGCTTGTTAAATGCAACAAGAAAAACACTATACATTGTAATTTGGTACTTATCGTAGATGCAGAATTGCGTATGTAAAAATTTCGTATATTACGATACTTGCATGTGTGTACCATTAGTTTCTTTAATTAAGTTGAACCGAAGGAAGTAGGAGGTTAAACTCTGAGTTTTAAGTATATCAATTTACGGAGCCAACAGCATCGGATCTTAATTTCTTTAATAAGAAACACATACAGCAATATAATAAAAGCATTTTTAGATATGCTGATTTCTCTCGATCTTCGTCAGAGTAAAAAATGAACGCACAATCTGCGCTCCTCAGATCGAATTCGTGTAAAATTTTAAAACTGCTGTGAAAAGAACGAAACGTTTCTGCACAGGTCGATTTTATTACGACGAGAATTTAAAAAATTATCTTTATTCCATAAGATTAATTGTTCTAAATAATACAAAAGGCTATCCTCGTTTTTTTTTTAAATTTTAATTAGTTATTCATCATTCTGATATAGATTCCTTAAATAATTTAAATACTGCCAACGTTTCAGTCTACGGTCATTTTCTTTCCAGTTAAATAGAATTTCCTAGGTATTATATTTTACGAACAAACGAGAATGTATAGTTTTAAATTCATTACTAAACCGATATTTTACTAGCGATTAAGGATTTAATCGCTATTACAATCTTCGTTGACGTTGACTTTGCGGTGTATAAATCGGTTGTGTGTGGATACAATAATTTGAGCTACAGTATTACCGAATGTCGGTTTTAATATTCCCTATCGTTCTCACTCCCATTCGCGCTGACAATTACACGGGAATAGAATAATTCATGCTTGTTATTGTAACGAATAGCTTTCGTTTATCTTACTGGGGCACTTCTTGTAGACACGTAAACAGCACCTAAATTTCTGATACAAAATATCTTTACTACCGTACGAGTCTTCTAATAATTAAACTATCGTAATTGATATTTCACGTTCACCTGATCCTCCCCGTTCCACACGATTGTCTCTCTGTAAAGTATCAAAACTATCAGAAATTTATTGCGTAAGAATCCGTTGAAGTGGTTTCCAAACGTGTTCGGTTTGGAACACTGGAATATGTACAAATCTATACGTAATAACGAAGACAACTGTTTTTTAACTGTATAACTTCACGATGTCTATCAATGCGCTACGAGATCCGAACACTAGGGCCATCAGACCGATCACGCATATAACAACGTTCTTCAGCGCCACCCAGTTCCCCGGCCCGAACCCGACGTCCCAGTATGTCACCGTCTCGACGAACACGGGAATCAGGAGTCCTAATATGGAGAAGCAGAACGCGCCGATCAGCCCAATGAAGGGCGCGATGGTCGGCACGATTACAGCTAATAGAACTGAAACATACATTTAATTAACTTAATTTATGCCGCCACGTAATTTAGCACACGGAATATCCTGAGCATTGAAATTACGTTATACGGGATGGAGAAAGTAATCAGGACCGGGTTCCAAAATTGTGTGGGGCCAAAGAAAAAGCATATGTACTTCTAAATTTTATAATAATAAATATCTATGCATAAGGCCCCGCAGAAATTACGATGAGCTTTTCGTAGACTCGCACCGGTCCTGCAAGTAATCAAGCAACCAACATTTATTTGGTTGGTGCAGATGAAACCGCCGTTTCGCGTAGGGAAGTTCGAATGAAAATATTTTCTACTTTTTAACTAGTTATCTTTTTTAGTTTCTGTGACATTTCTCGCGCCGCGAGTCAGCGTCATCGATTGTTATCCTATCCTCGGCATAAACACAGGAACTTCTTTAACAATTTCGTATGTACCAACCCAATATTTAAGGTATCAGAGATCAATGAAGATATTTCAAGTGAACCGTACCTGCTCCCGTGACCATGACTGTCCTCAGAACATAATTCGCTAACATTGGCTTCTTCTGGAACCTATCCTTTATACCGTTCCACGCGATATCCAGGCAGACGTAGAATTGCAGGCCAAACGTACAGTAAACAGCCAGGGCTATTAAAATCTGAGCGACTTGGGCGGGACTGAAAAAGACGATGTTCGTACAGATACGATCTGCATAATTCTCGGAAGCTTTTCATTTACATGTAAGGGGCCCAGTGGAAAACAGGCATAAATTTTCGTTTCTTTGTACCATTAATTCGTTCCTGCAATGTAGTGTAATTTCACTACCTGCTAATATAATAGCATGTACGTTTTACCGAGCAGAATTATATATTAAATTTTCTTCACGCCGAGATAAAACAAATGCGTGGTGGAAAAGGAAAATGCACATGACTTAATAAAATTAATTTCTCAGCTAAGATTTGATAATAGTTCTCATTTACCAGCTAATCCAAGTACCGTTCAAAATAATTTCAATTCCGCACCACATTTCGGATGAAAAGAATTGTTACATGGGCCCTTCAGGTCCATCCCGCGCTTGCTGTCCTCGCGTCGTTTTCTTTCGGGAAGGCGATTCAGCGGAATCGCCTCACGTGTAGAAATCACGTTGTGCCGAGCCCGTGGCAACAGCGGCAGGGACAACGCCAGCGCTCGGCCCGGGCCCCGATTATTTCGCAATAATCGATGAATTAGCGAACCAAGCAACAGCTGCCGACGGGGCAGTTTCCCCCATTCCGGAAGATAGATTCGTTTTCGAGAGCTCGTGCTAGGAAGTTGCGACGAGCCAGCGGGCCGTCTAGATTTCGCGACCTCGCCTCCACGTAGATACCGCGACACCCGTCCGGACGGTCGAGATCAGCCCTGGGTAACTCCTTCCGATATACCGCGAACGGCCTAGCTGGGAGAGCCCTTGCGCGCGATACGAACCGCCGTTGACTCCGCGAAGACGTGTGACGGAACGAGACAGATAGAAACGACGGACTCCGACTTCGCCGACACCCGAGAGCACAGCGAGCGACCACGACCTGCGCTAGGTTGAGCGACCTAAAGAGCGTACGAAACGATAGACGGCAAGCGTGCCGACACCCGAGCGCACAGCGATAACAGGGACGGGGCGCCGTCCCTAGGGTATGTTCTAACTGTTACTTTAATCTTTTCGTCAAGAATATATTTTAATCTATTGTTTCTCCCTTGAATTCCGTGTAACCATTGATTCAACCCCCTTTACTCCCTATCCTTCATGGTAAGTATAGTCAAGGCGTGCTTTAGCACCTCGACAGAGCAACGAACCCCGTGGATCATCCTAGCCGCTCAGGGCGATTCACAGAAGTCCCTTCAGGACGTAACAGAATTTTCCTTCAACTTGCACGTGCCTGTTTCTCGCTGAGCCCCTGCATCGTTACGACTCTTACATCTCCTCCGTCGGCAGATTCAACGTGATACTGTCTTTGGTGTTGTCCTGGTACTTTACATAGCCGAGGAATCCGAGTAGAATATATATGAGCGTGACTCCGGACATTCCCTTGTTGAGGACGCCACAGATACCAACGATGTGTTGCGGCGTCTTCATGTTGTTTTCCAACGGCATTACGACACCTAAAAGACAGAATACCTCGTTCAGTATTCCCCCTCGGTTTACAATTACACAGCGGAGGACGCGAGCTACGGTACCTATTGCTTCCATCGCGAAGATGGTGATGCTGAAGAACTGGGGGAAGCCCTCGATGGACGCGAACAAAGGTACGGTCGTGATGGGTGGTAGGTCCCAGACTAAATAGTAAAACGTTATTCCTAAGCCTGTCCCCATGAATAGATTAGCCACCATGGACACAGGCGCGAGGTATTTGAGATTGGGTATCCAGCTGAGCAGTATCACGGGGATCAGCAGACAGGCGGTGATCAATCGCAGACTGAATTCACTGGACCCTGGGTCTTTGTAGTGCTGAATGATTTGGTCAAAGTTCGCTGCGACGATCACTGTGTACACGCTGCAGGTGCCGAAGTACGTCGCGAATAAACTAATTTGTATGAGATACCTGCGCAAAGCAACGACGGGATGGTCACGTAATTATAATTTCTAACGACTCCCGATTAATCAGGCGGTGATTGGAGAGGATAGAGGGGATCGGGCTTCTTACCTAACTGGCTTCGAAAACTTCCTTCCCCACTCTGGTCCCGTGGCAAACGCTACTTCGGCTACGTCGGCGAAACTCATTTCTGTGCGCCGCGTTTTGTAGTAGAGCACGTGCGCGCATTTTATCTAGGGTATAACGAGTTTGCTGTACTTTCTTAATGTTATTATGGTGTCTATAGATTATTCAACAAGTCGAGTCGGTAGAGATAAAGTAAATATCTGGGTGTTAAGCGCGTTAGAGGTGGCAAACGTTAAACGTTCATTACCATTAGACGTAGAGAATAATTCTGTGCTTTTACGAGTCTATATAATCATTTCAAACTGACAATGAGATATTTTCTCGCTCCTTAGGTCGTTCACAGCGTTGATACTCGTTTGTTGTTATTACGGAGCGATATCAACATCGGTTAATCAGTTCACGTGATGAATTGGGGGGAAAAAGACGTAGACACAAAGTCATGTTGCTCAAGAAAGAAGTAATCTTCAGCTTGGGCTAGGAAATTTTTCTACATGCGACATACTCGCCAGACCTAGCTCCAAGTGATTAGGTAGATCATTAAAATATTGCCTTATTTGACACACTTCCACACAGTTGATGCTCGAAAATGTATCGACGATTTTATCGCGTCAAAGCCCACAAGTTTCTACTAGAATAGAATTTTTATGCTATTCGAAAGATGGAGGAAAGTCATCGCTAATAAAGGAGAATATTTTAACGATTGCCCTTATTCCATTTTTTTTTTAAATAAAGATCGAATTTTGCCAAGAAAAGCACAGAACTCTCTCTCCTACGCCTAATACTTGCTAACCCTGCCCTACATAATGTCCATCGCGAGTATTTGTTTACAGCAAAGACGGGCAAACAATTATGTGAAATAAAAATTTCCTACACAAATTTTTATTTCAAATAATTTTTTGCCTATCTCCGGTTTACAGTCACCAGTGGCGGATTTAAGGAAAAAGGTGCAGATGATAAACGTTCTGGGACACCCTGTATACGTAACGGAATTGCAACTAAACAAAATAACGATGCTTGGGGCATCAGGAGAAAGAGGGGTACCGTAGAAATTTTCTGAATTTTAAAATCTAACTTTTGTTAGAAACACTTTTTAGTCAAATTATCGGAAATGCCTAAGAAATCGTACATTGCATTGAAGTAATCACCGTGTATAAGGGGGCTTCAAAATTTTTTACGTGCTTAGGGCATCTGAAAGTCTTAATTCGGTCCTGCATGAAAATTATGGGAAAGAAAAAATAGTGTTCTGATAAAATCATAAATTTTTTGGAAGATGGGGCCCAGCAATTGTTCATCGCCCGCCGGTTAATTCCACCACTGAGTCACTTACTTAACTGATTACTTACCAAAATATATGCGCAATGCGTGCAGACAAATGCTACGAGGATCGTGGCGAATACACCGACGAGAAGGCCAGCATTCTTGAAAGCGATTGGCATGGACAATATGCCCGTGCCCAGCGAGGCCTTCAGTAAATGCGTTAATGTGTCGCAGTCGCTGCATGGAAACAAGTTGAAAATGTGATTAATTCCTCTCGATACGCATAATGGTCATGAATACTCATAAGCGGTTCTGAATCAGGCTAACGGTGCCGTTCAATTGTAATCAGAATGCCAATAAACTAGCTCTGCGTTCCAATTTATGCAGCATCCTTTATGATTATTCAGTATACCCTGAGCAAACTTACGTCGTCGGGTTATCAACCCTTCGTTCGCTGAAGGGGTCGAAGGTTTTCCCGTCGCCTGGTCCTGTCTCCACATCTCGCGGAGCGACTTGTACTTTGTATCTGCGGGGCAGACGAAACGTTATTGATAGCGTGGCTGTGAGAAAGCAAAATGAGTCTCCGGGCGCTCAAACACGTTGCGATAAATGCATCGACTCTCAGCTTTCGTGACACGCGTTACTACGTGTGCAGATTGGTTTCCGCGTTTCAGCAGCAGGAAAGGAACTGGCGTCTTGTTCCCGCGCCTGGCTGGGGAGCAAGATGCTGGTTTCGTGAAACCTGAGAGTCGGGGCATGCATCGCGACATGCTTCAGCGTCTGGAAACTCCTTTGAGAATCTATGTAATCTCTTGGACTGGTTGGCGCGAAGAACGAGTGTTTGGGATGAAAGAGATATGTACCGACTAACGAGCTAGTGTTTAGGTTTGGGTGCTGATTGCGAGCGAGAATGATTCTTCGAATGCACGTGGACATTTTGGAGGAATGTGTGCCGTGTGTGGTGTGTGTGTGTATGATTTTGAAAAGTAGGGGGATGATCAAGAATCGACAGGAGACTCGGGACAGTGTATACAGAGGTGAGTTTTGAATGCTGAAGAGAACGGAGTGAAAGATTGGAGTTATAATTATTATTCTAGTAGATATGTTATGAACAGTTCAATTGGCGTTGAGGTGTATCCACGCCAAGGGATTCTTTAGCGCGCTGTGACATATCAGAATATTCTGCGAAGTATCAAAAGTAGTATCATTTGGCTTGATTAGAAAGGGCGTTTCCCAAAACTTTGCGCCACTCAAAGTGCTAATATGACTGTTAAGGGACATAACACCTATGTAAAAATAACTGAATTTCTATTCTGCTAGTTTTTTAAGCGATTCAGGTTATTTTAAGATTGATTATACATATCGTACTTGGATAGTACTCCGTCTTTCAGATTGGACCCGTCATGGGGCAGGAAGGTCTCCATCTCCGTCGGCGGTTTGTTATCCTGCGATAAAAATGTCATACGTTACATAATTACAGGCGAAAAGAGTTTATATCCAGAAATGATTTATTAGCTGATATTTCCTCAAACGTACCATTTTTAGGCGTGTTTGTATTCCTGTGGCTAATATACGTTATCTGTAACAGAGAGCACATTGACTTTTTAAAACATCCTTAATAGTAATTATATAAATAAAATAATCGATTGGAGATTTTTTTTTAATAAATGGTGAAACCCGTTCAGAGCTATTTGGCGAGGATGAAACAAGTACCTACCTATTTTTTTATATTTACAGAAGTGCGTAAAAATAATTATCGAATTAAGGATCGGCGGTGGAGGAAACTTGAAAGGTATAGATTTTTCGATAACTATTTTTACACAGTTTCGTAGATATAAAAAAAGATGCACAACTTTTGTTTAAACTTCTTTTCGATATTTCTCACCGTTCTGTATTGTTTTCAAAGGGTGATTTCACCCCTAAACCCGCGCAACGGCAACGACAAAAAATAGGTTTGTCTTACAGATAACTACTCTACTTGCACACAAAGTTGCATAATTTTCTGAATTTTCGGCTTGCCTAACTTCCCTTGTAGATTGGAAAACAAAGCAGTTTTTGAGCAGTCACGCAGTAGCTATGCCTCGATACTAGATCACTCGTCAAACCTCCAATCTAGTTCAACCCTACCCCCGTATAATTCGCACTGTAGAGGTCTCTTCTGTTTAGGCATGCGCATTAGAGACCTCACTACAAATAGTACAATAACATTTTTTACAGCATCGTATATCGTAGTAAGCGCTCGGGCCATTCGAGTAGATCCGAATAGATAAACAGATCGTGCTACAATTATTTTGAATTATATGATCTCGAATTCTTATGTATATAATTATAGGATTGTCACCTGGTTTACTTAAGCCGTTGTTTTACAATCGAGCTTTGCGATTGAATCACTCGTGCCATGCGACTGCACTAAAATCGCGAGTAGTATTATCAATCAGATAATTTTATTCATGTCCGATCAATCAAATCATTATCACACCTTCTAAAATACTACTATATTTGTCTGCTTCGATATTAGCGCCGCGTGATAGGCAGAAATCAGACACGTAAACAAGCATTGGAAAATCAATTCGATCGCCTTATCTGATATGATTGACAGCATATATGACTTGAGAGTTCTGCTGAGTAATTAGGAGATTACAAACGCAACGAAAACATGCGAACTTAATGGAAAGGATGAATCTTCAGATGTGTAGGTGTGCCAAGCTATGGGAGAATTATAGAGGTATGCGAGAACCCGATGGTTGGGCCGGGTCCCCGGAAATTCCGAGTTCGTAAGAAAAATGGCAGAGACATTGTTGATTCTCTGAAGTACAGACATCAGTCAGTCATAAAAATATAAATCCCGAAATGCTCAGAAACCCGTTACGATCCCGACAAAAATTCTAGTCCCGAGTCGACCTAAAATTTTCTGGTTCTCGCACACCTCTAGAGAATTATTATTTCGTAACACATATGTTCTAAATAAAATTATATAAGGAAAAACAGCCCCTCCCCCAGCTTCAAATACATATCAACTAATTCTGCGCCAAAAGAAAACGCACTTACGTACGTAACGAAAACACACTGAATAATCGACATAACGAGGAACGTAATAGTCGGTCTAGTTAATTTGCATGCGATGCACATTCCGTATCTCATTATCTTTGAATTATGAAGATATTCGTTGGTAATCCGAGCAGAATCGGTACTCCGTTTGCGATACCCTTTTGGCATCGTTACGTAAACCGATAGAAGCCAGCCTTTAGCTTCGCAAACTTCGGCCTTGCGGGTTGCGGTTCTGCGTGCATTAATGACGTGTACGGAAATACAAAACTGTGGGCGACACGTTGCACGAGAAAAATTAACATAATCGACAGACTATTGGCGGCTGTTCTCGCCTCGGTCGTGTAAAGAGCGAACACAAACGAACTGTAGCTGCCACTGCCATTGTAATTTTGCAATTTTGCAATTTTGCAATTTTGCAATTTTGCAATTTTCGACAAACTCGTCCTTTTGCTTATTCTTACCATGCCATTACACGTAGATCACCTGCGTGTCGTTAGTACTTAGTAGTTTAGCTACGCCATTATTCAAATTTTTATTGTCCGTGGCTTATTTCCAACGAGGCGTCAAAGTTGCAGCCATCTCTACGAACACTTAGCAGAGATAAAGTTCTTTTTCTGAATTTTTTCCGTTTTTGGGAACCCGCCTTCACTGAACAAGTCGAATGGCACATAATTCGAAATGTCAACACACTCGGGGGTCAACTCTCGCGAAGCGTTACACTTCGATAAGAATACTAGATTCTACCTATATGTAGTTTATCCGAGTTATCATAATACACTACATTGAGAACAGGTGTAAACGCCATAGGCGCTAATACGTTTCATTACGAACACTTGGTCTAATTCACAGTTTTTTGGTGCTAAAGCCGTGTAAATCGATCGTATTTAATGTTAAACTGTTATAAAAACCACCTTCTAGGAAATGAATTAAGCGTGATTTGTAGATTACTTTTTATTCTTTTATTTTCATTTCATAAAGTTATGCCAGAGAAACTGTTCCATATTTCCGATATTTATTGCCAGCCATTATTAAATTCTAGAACAGTAATTTGTGCCACGAAGAACAACCCTGCCCGCATTCTCGAAAAGAGAATCATCGCCATGACATAGCTGCTTTTACCACGGAGATACGAGTATGCTTGTTATTATTGCTCATAGTTCCACACTTTTCTCCAGCGCTCGCAATAGTCACGACCTTCGACCTCTGGAATCCTATGCACGCGCAAATGCCACTGCACGCTTCCTATGAAAAAAAGTCACTAGACTAATCTTGTTCGGTAGCTTCACATCGCTCCGATTGGCCAAACTATCTACGAAATGCGTAACTAGTGACGTAAATGGCTTCTTGAAAAGGTTCGAAGAATTCTAAAGCGACGAAGTTATACAATGCACAAAACTGACAATTGTCATGTTCTTAAAAAAAAAAACTTATGATAATTGATCGATAACATCGATGTAAAAAATGAAAGACTTCTTGTTCCTGTTAATAATATTGTCACGTATACTAGCGTTCGTCGAACAAAGAGCTGCACTGTTACTGCGCTAATCTCCTTCGACTTGTTTTCTATCGTGCAAAAACCATGGAGTTGTGCAACCGAATATTTCCTTGCCTCCCGATATGTCTCATCACATTTTACGAGTGCTTTTAAAAGAGAAAATAAAATTCTCCCTGCTCAAAATATTCAAAGAAAATATAATTTTACAAGAAAACGATTTTCTGGTCAATACGCCGGCCATCCTTCCAATTAGCGACAGAGAATTATCAATTAAAACATTCTTCAATCACGTTCTCTCTGAAAACGTAAAACCCATTGACGAATGTTTCCATGCAGTGGTTATAATTATCAGACCACAAATGTTACAGCACCGTGGTTGCGAGGTCAAACAGCGGACCTCAAACATCAACTAACAGTCACCTAAATTTAAAAACTCTTTTTTCCCTCGGTTTTACGTAATGTCATTTATTTTAAACTTCCCCTTATATAATTAGAAATACGACATTCATAAGTTCCCTGGAGCCGTTTGAAAACGCGGGATCTCAAAAGAAAATCTCGAAATCAGCCATTTCTAGTCTCTACTGGCCAATGTACGTAGGGAGACAGCTATGTGTACTTAAAACGAATAGAAAGGAAGCATGCAGGTTTCCACGAGTCTGACGTTCATCGATCATTCTTGACGCTGCTCCGGACATTGTCCTCAAAAATATATAGAACCGTTGGCAATCGCACACGGGACGAACTAATGGGTGCGCGCGCGTCCAATCTAAAAATAGTTCACGAAACGACCGTGCAACGCCTCGGCATTATCTTGGCTGAATAACTTTCCGTGATTACAGAAACAATCGATACTTGTCCACCTTCCGTGCGGCGAGTAGGTACACGCGGATCACAGGGTCGGCCTTCAATCTCCGCTGATCGTTGACGAACGGTTCGCAAGTTTATTACCTGCTGGACGGCAGCCAATCGAATTCTCACTGCGACTGTCCATCGTCCACGATAAGTCGCCACGCGAAACAGGTACGGGCAACTTCGAGGCACGACATCTGGTCAAATTACACACAAATCGAGCGTTTATCTTCCGAGGTCGGTTCACGCGTGCGTGCAGAAACCCTCCCTCCCCGGAATGCTTCTTGTCGCTCTTACTCACGCTTTTATTCAAGTCGCGACCGTCAGGGGTCGAGGTGGTGGGCCAGGTGGGCAGACGAAAGTTTGAGACTCGTATTTTTAGAAATTTGCATGAGAATATTAATTGCAGTAGGATTCGTGTATTATGTTGGTATCAGTGGTATTACTATTCTAGACAACCCCACAATCTATGAGATGTAGAAGATGTACGGCTCGGGACTAAATGTCACTCTTATTTTGAGACAGCGAGTCTTTTCCTCGGTTTACCATTATTGCCTGTGAATCAGAGAGGCTATGAATCTCAGTCATGCCTCATTCATCGGGGTAAGAAGAGGAGAAGTGGAGGGGATAGCGACTAACTGGTCTCGAGCCAGATGCTCCATCGTTCTTCAGAGACGCTACTGTAATTCCTTCTAATGGAACTATTTTACTTCTGTTACCGTTTAGAGTTTACACTTTCTTTTGACTACTACTTGTAAATATTCACGTCTATCATACACAGTAATTGGCAAGAAAAGTGATCTACTCTATGAAATAAAAAGTCTAGAAAAATGATAAGTTTAGCTTTAATCATCCTCGAGTGCTAGATTTTGGACGTTTTCGGATAGTGGAACCAGTAAATCGTTTTTATCTTATTTCCATTTATAACTATCTTATATTTGCTATTGCTCACAGTTTAAACTTTCTTTTGGCCGCTACGGTAGGCGCTGCATGAAATACGTGCGTCTGCCACGCGTCTTTGACCCTGAAGCATTGGGACTGGAGGTCAGGCGCACTTGTTTAATGTCGTAAACCTAGAAATAGGTATCTGTTTTACATAACCCGTGGCGCTGTGGATTGCGGTTCAGGTTCAACTGCTTATTCGAACGTATGTATTTTCCTGTTTTAAATCGGGCAGACGGAACTGCGCAAAACTGTTTTCTGGATTAACTTATACATATATGTGTTTGTGGTATGCTAATAGGCGAACAAAGCGTCGGGTTTTCCACTTACAAAATTATTTCTTAATATAACAAAGCAGCGGGAACAGATGAGTCTTTAGAAATAAAATACAAATAATAGCTTGAACACTCGAAATACCATAATATGTTATTGCAACAGCTGAATCGCAGAAGTAATAATTATTCTGCGGTAATTACTATTCTCCTTCCACTTGAAATTCAATACGTCGCGGAAATCTCAAGCCCAGATCACTTCTAAGGAATAATAAAATTGCAAATTCTACTACGCCATTCTTTAAACAGGCTCCAGTACTATACCATTTCCATTCCGTTGCAACCTGCTTAAACTATTCCCACGATTTGTCTGCAAAAGTTAAGAAACTTCGAGGAGAAAGGAATCTGGCTCATTTTTTGCCGCACAGCTGATCGTGTAGATTGAAATCACGCGGCGGTTTCAGATAAATTAACGCGGGGTGTAATTTAATATATCTTACGAACCAATCCGCGGCCGCTTACGCATGCGCTTTAACGATTTAATTTCATTCAAGTGGTATTTAATGAGCGGGTGTACATGGCAAATTCGCCAGTGCCGAGGGTATCATTAACACGACGTAGCGTGATTGTTATTTCACCGAAAGGCGAAAATAAGACCGAGGACTGCAATTTGCCGCCATTCATGCGTCAAGCTAGTCGTTTTCGTGGCGATATGCTCGCGGTTTCGTTTAATGCAAATTGCACACCTGCCTCGTGTAAAAGGAGTGTTAAAAAAAAGGGCGCCGTTATGTAATCACGGTGTTTGCTCTTGGCTCGATAGCAAGCTTTTCTTCCTTTTGCGACACCTTCATAGTTTTCGAAACTGTCATAGCACCCAGCACGATTCTTGCAATCCACATTGCAATTAATTAATCTTTAATCTATCCTAGTTGAAGTGACAATTACTACAGAGGCTGGTGCATTACACGGTGGCAACTGGGTCGTTCAACTTTCCGCAGTTAACCTTTCGTTAATTGTGGTCAATTTGACGGTTAATATTGGTTTACGAGGCTCGTCGAATACGTATTTGGCGATTTTAGGTTGAATATGCTGTATAGATATTTATAAATTAATATATGTATTTGAAGAGCTGGTGGTTGGTTCAATTCTCTGCGTTCTGTATCTTTTGACTGGAGATTTGTCGCCCCTAGGCTAACAAGCGTCTGCCACCCTTTCCGTGTGAATCAAATATTTTAATTTAAAACAGTTAAGACAATTTTGAAATTAATTCAATGACAACTCACATACGAGTTATTGGTAGGAGTGGTAGGAATTCGAAAATTTATAAAGCTTCAAAATCCTCTGTTCTTGAAACTTGAGCTGAAGCTGCTGATTCTGGTTTGTAAGTGGAGTATTTTGCTTCAAGAACTGAAGTCAACAAAATTTCTGCATAAATCTGAGCTCAAAAATTGACCGTAGTTAAATAAAATACAAACAAAAATATAACAATATAAAAATTCTCGAGGAACGCTGCGAGCGATTCTTTATTCATTGTTTTTCTACCTTATCTTATTTGTATTTCGAATCATTAAAAAAGTACACAGTTTCGAGGTTTCTACGCTAAAAGAAACGCAGTTATTGCTTTGCGAGATCCGAAAGAAGTGAATTGTTTTTAAAGCCATCTCAAGCCTTTTCCAATTTCTTTCGCCCTAGGCTGCTGCCAAATTATCAGTTAAAATTGATGAGAATTCGTCGAAGTAATTATTGTAAACTGTGTTTTAAGAATTATTTTAAATGCACCGACTAGTGGCCGACTATCCGGCCACTTTTGTAATCGACAAAAGAGGCCGATTAATCGACCTTGAATTTTTAGTACTACCGATAACTTGATAAGGCATAGAAATAAAAATTCTTTCTTTACTGTCATTAGTATAATTTGAATAATGTTTAATATGTAGTATACATATACACATTTCTATGTAACAAAATTATTCCATAAAACATTAAAAATAGTAATCATTATTTATTGAACCCAAATAAATAAGTACCAACGAAAACGGACGACCGACGTAATTATTATATTCGCGGGATTATATTCAAGCTTTCGATATTCCTAATTCTTTAAAGGGTTTAAGGAAACTAGGCAGTCAAAATTCAAGTCGCTCGAAAATCAAGTATTTCTTGCGAATTAATTACAAGGAGATGAATACAAATTACGATTAGTACTTTTGGGTAATGTTTATTAATTCTATAAACTGCAAATTTTTTTTGTAATATATACATATTAAAAACCTTTGTATTGTATGCATTGCGAGTCGTGGATAGTGGCAAATAATGAAAATCATTCATTCATATCGGTGCACGTTTAGGCATAAACACCACGATATAGTCACTGACCGAATAATGACATTCACGAGCGTCTTCGATAGTTGCACGTGATAATTGAGTCGCGATAATTCAGGATGCAACGATTTTATGCGAACGGAAGTTCATATTGATACGACTGTTTTGTTGACCTATGTCAACGTGTATTGAAATGCTGTAAGGCGTTAAATCGCCTCGCGAAAGTAATTAGCTTCTGGGTATCGAATTAAGCGCCGTTCTTCGCGGCTCATTGGATTCCGCCGAATTACATTCAGTACTTGGAACCTGGCCGACAGAATTGTTCGAATTAATCGCAGCCGAAGAATCGTATTGACGTTGTAAAAGGAATGAAAATGCAGAATGGTTATTATTAAGGTTTTTTCGCAGAACGATATTTGAGTCAAGTAGTAACAGAAAAAAAACTGAATTATAGCCTCGTTGCGTACGGATATCCTTATCTACCAGTGTCAACGGAACTTGACTAAAAAATATGACTCCAAATATGTATTATTATTGCACGGTGGAAGGGGGCGAAAATTTACATGACTGGTATCTACTTGACAAATGATTTTACAATATTTCATGAATTCGGTATTAGGCAAAACCACGTCAGTCTTTATTCTAGATTCTAGATTATATTTGTGAAATATTCCACGCTCCGCTAAAAAATACTGGTGTAACTACTATATAGTATGTAGTATGTACTGTAATTACAACTTCAAATGCTTGGTATCTCCATATGGTGTGAAAGCAGAACCACGCTATAGGCTCTATTTTAGACCATATTCAATAAATATTGCATGTACGTAAAAGTTGAAGATATATTTTTTAACCGCGTGGGCATGGATACAATTTTTTAAGCGCTTCGTTTAAATCTATATATATATATAGGGTGTTTCACCTAACTTCATCCCTTGAAAAATTATTGTTATTCGTAATCCCGCCAATTTAAATTAAATCTGCTAATATTATTAGCAGAAATTTTATTGTAAATATAGCAGAAATATTATTATTATTATTGTATTAAGCGTCTTTATTGGGCAAAGAAACAAAATAAGGAAGAGAAAGAACAGGACTACCGCGAAGTCGATGTTCAGTCGTAAGACTGAAAATATTTAGGTGAAGCCCCCTGTATTATAAACACGAAAGAAGGATTCACACCTGTTTAGCTGTTATTTCTTAGTCAAATTTTTCTGTGATTAAAAGATCCAAAAAGTCTTCGATTCTGCTCTTCGACTATACTGTAATAAACAAAATTTCAGTATATTCAATATCTTTTGATCTCGTTTTCCTCGATATTTACTCTTCAGTGTCACACCCATCTTCTCGCGCGATTCAGTAACTCACGAGCACAACCTGTAAGATGTTGGTAAACAGAGAACTGGCAACAATTGTCTCGAGCGAGAGCTGACTAATATCGAATGACTGGCACCTTGCGGTAAAAATAGTCACTGATGCAAATAAACCAGCCACTCCTAATAGACATACGTTAAGCCCAACCTTCTTTTTTTTTCGGGTGGAAGAAGCAAATAAGGAATCCAACTGATTGTGAGACTCGATCCTCATCGTTTCCTTCCCAGAATGATTTAGCTTTAGACCATGCAATTATGATCCTCCTAAGCATAATAACCAAACAAACACTGAACGACTGATTTCGTTCGGTTCTGAAGTTCGATAGAGGTTATGTATGCGTGACTCCGCGATAGATTACCAGTTTCAGTAATCAAATTACACATTATCTACTTGTGCAATGTTGTGCTCGCATTGAAAAACCATCTGCCCATATGCAATCGGTGTTACGAAATAAGAGAAAAAACGGTAGCAAATATAACCTTTGTCCGAGACAAACAGATTGTACAGGGAAGAGGAAGGTTTGATGGAGATTGGAAAAGTATTAATTTCTTCCAGAATCGGGAAAACAAAATTAGATTATATAGACGACACAGGTATCAGTGGCGCGCCCGAAGAAAGGGCTTTGTAAGAAGAAAAGAAAACTGAATTTTATTCTTTAAATAAATTTTTATAATCACCTAATGAATTTTATTGAATTCGCATTCAAAATATTTGTATCATTTCAACTGGGCTCCCCCTAAGATTAAATTCTGAGTGTGCCACTGGTACATATGGGCATATTTCTTTGCAACGATTGCGAGATAAGTTTAACCCATCAGTCATTAAAATAAAATTCAAAATAAATTACTAAACTTCGTACGCCCTATATGTTTGTAATGAAGAATAATTTATCAAAATATGGACTACACGTTTCTGTATCTTGTCTTCATGTTGATTTTTCCCGGTTTTCGTCGTTATAAAAGAAAAACATCAGCACGGAATAAGTTCCGAGGCCATCACTCGTTATAGGTATAATAAAAAAAAAGATAAAGATAAAAATATGCGTTAATTTTCTAGCCTGGTTTCACTTCTTCGGAGTAAATTTCTTCAACAACAAAAATTGCTCCTTGCATGCTGCAATGTGCTCTACATTCACACGAAGTTTCATTAAAATCAGAATTTTCCGGTTGGGAAGGTTTTCTTGTAAGTTATCCGATTTCTACGTTTTTAAGCCCCACTGACACCTGTCCAGGCGCTCAATCGGCAACGCACGTGAGGTAACATATTATGTAGTAACCAGTATTGAAGTTTAAGCGCAGGTATTAGACACGGCTGACAAGTGGGTCAGCTAGTGACTGGCTTTCCTAGTTCGTTGCCACGCGAGTAGGTGTCAAGGTTCCACGATTCCAAGAAACAACTAATAACAATCGCCGAAGGAAAGGATTAAGTCTTCTCCAGCGATTAATTTCATTTATTTCGTTACACAGCCGTCGGTATCTCTTTGATAATCGACTCAACAATGCTTGATTAACTATGCAGTTAACCTTACTCATACTGTGTGCAAGCTGCAAACAATCCTATGCGTGTATACAATAAAATAGATATTTAGTTTGATGGAGGTCTATTAAATAAATCACTTTCTCTGTTTCTCTTTCTATATATATATCTATCGCCCCGCCAGGGCCGCACGTATGGGCAGCGGTACCCCACCAATGAAATAGTTACATCATAGTTAAATTCAGTTTTTCAAAAATGTATTTTCTTTGAAAACTATCCACCCGAAAATTCTTTAATTTTATCGCCCTCCTTAATTGTAACCCTTCTCGCCTCTGCTTTTTAAGAACAATCTTTAACGATACCTCCGTATTTTAAACGACAGGTAGCAATATAGGTCCACTTAACTGTGCTTCTGTCTTATTCAATGCCTCTTGTATGGAAAGGTGTTGTAGTTGCCGAGCGTGGCGTGTATACATCGTAAATATTAATCGAACGCGACAGTCAGGAAAGTAGAATTTCGATCCATAAATCAGTCTGTTACGAGAATGCGCAATGAAGAAAGCCAGTTGAGTTACAGTTATGCGCGATAAGGCTGTTGTGACTGCAAGGTCAATGAAATTATTCATAGTTTAGATTTTCACCCTCGGACAGTGCGCCGACCGGATTATTTCTTTCAGGTCAAGGTAGTTCGAGGGGCAGCTGTTATTGATGCACTTTAGGATTATTGAACGATCACTTTGAAGAATTTAAAATGTGTTCTGTATCCATGGAGTATAAGGTGTTAGGGGAACATGGGGTTAAACTTTGGGAGCATATTCTTCAACTAATCTTCAAAATAAAAAGAGTATTTAGAGTTCGAAAGGGAAATATCTCTAGACAATTAGTAGACATATGAATAACTGTGCAAAGCTCGACTACCTGTTTCTGGAACTCCCCGTAGTTTTCACTTTCGATTCTACAAGGATATTATTAATATCCAGGTAATTTTGGGAGGCAGTTATTGCGGTCTAGACGAGCTTAACCGAGCCCCTCCGTTCCAAGAAATGGCCCCTTTAGAATACATACGTCTCCCTACCTAATTTGGCAACGTCGTAATAGGTAATGAAAAATTATAGCCCGATCGAAGAAATCGATTTAGAATGGAACCCCTTTGTCACTCTTTCGCTTGTTTGATGGCTTGGATATTGTGACATTGTTTGGCGAACTTAGTGATGGATTAGAACGCACCGCGAGTATTTTTGTTTGAGTAAGTATTACACTGTTTTGTGTAAATAATTGTTGATATATACCCATTATTTATTATAAAATGTTTATAATACTATGTTCACTGCTTACAAGATAATAAAAGCAAAACAGAGAATAAAGACTCTCATCGATAAATACCATCAAGTTGTGTCTGTGATCCATTTATAGGACTATTAGGTGCAGTATGTACTTCTAATTCTCTCTAAATCCCAGTATGTAATTCGTTTTATAAATACACTAGTTCAAAATTTAACAATAAATTTATTGTAATTTCAATCTACGCATAATTTCTAAGTCAGTTATCTATAATCGAGGCATTGAGGACAAAACTGGTCTAACCCACATTTTTTTGCGAAATTGAGTTAGTAACGGTAATGCATTCCAATAGACTGTACTAATCATATAAAATAGGGATGATTAATTTATTCGATGTGGGTTAGTCCGTTTTTGCTCTCAATGCCTCAATTCTATGTATCATACTCTATTAACCTGCCAACTCATTCTCTATACACGACTCTGGCGCAATACAACGTATCTATCACTTTCATATTTCTACATCCTCATCTTCCTACTCTTTCACCACATACTTATCGTCACCATTCCGCTTCATTCTCAAGAATTCACTATTCATTAAACATTCCATCAACAGTCATGTCGAAATCCTGCCGCGAAAACCACGAGCCAAGTTCAAACCGTTACATCAACATGATGCAACTTATCGCGCCCATTTCTTTCGCTGATTCTTTGCTCTCGCGGCTATACTCTCGCCGCTGAAGCGATAGAACTCTCGAGCTCGTTACGGAATTTCTACCAACCACTTGCCAGAAATCGCGGGAATAGCAGAAAAAACGATGTATAGGTTCAGGTTTAATCGCGGGAAAAAGTTGTTTCTAGACGACACACGGTGCAATGAACGGGTTCACCTACATATATAGAGGCTTCGATGCGCGGGAACCGAAATATCGACGCGACGTTACATCATGCGATGCTACCGCGCGCGCGTACCGCCACGAGCCATACAAGTCGCGTCCACGCAAACTTACTATGCTCCACGTGCTCGCTTTGCGGCGCGGAACACTGACGAAACCAGCCACGAAGCTTACAATCTCGGAATTTCCCGAACGTGGATGAGAATTCGCAATCTCAATAATTTTCGGAAATTGTGTCTTCATATTCCAATAATGTTAATTAAAATCGCAACTGATTATTTGTAATTTAATGTGCTGCATCTTTAACGTGTACCACCACAAAATACATTCAACTCCAATATACAGAGATAACTAAAATACTGACAATCAAACTATAGCGTATTCCATGTGCGGGAAGCCTCCAATCGTATTCGGTAAGCATACTTAACGAACGCCCATAGGCGTTCACCGTACAGACTGAACAATGACCATATGTGCAGCTAATATTCGCAGAGATCGACATTTGTGGTGAATTGAAATATTTTTAAATAGGTAAGGTCTGAAGTTCGAGGAAGTGGGAAAGGTTTCTGTGGAATCACAATGCCGTTCCTTTCCCAAAAATTTTACCCGCCTCTTTGCCTCGTTAACGGTGCATGCCACGGATTACGATCACCGCTCGAATGTGGCTGGTGAACCGCGTGCGCGCGGGGATTCCCAAAATACGCGCTGCCTCACGTTTGAAATTCGCCGGAAAGGCAGAAACAGCCGACAGACATGCAAATGGCGACAGATATTTAAATAAACGCCGTGACTCGCGTACTTAATGCACTCTTCGTCCCTGGCAGGGTATGGTTTATCAATCGCACCGAGCAAATTCGCGCAATATGGCAAACGTTAACCGTATCGGTGCTACCAACGCTTAACCTTCGATGAGCCAGCGGAGCACGTGCGATGGAACGCCCGTAGGCGTTCCCAAAACGGGGCCAACACACTGTACTCAAATATCCTGCACGGGGGGGGGGGCAGAAAGAAGTAAGGCCAGCCGTATACTATTCAATATTAAAAGAAATCACCCCGAACAGTATTCTGAAAAACGGCAGAATTTGATCACGATCGCGTATCATGATTTTACAGTAGAAACGAGAAGGAAAGCGCGAGGAAATAGTTTTCATTTACATCGCGAAGGAAATGAAGCGCACGCCACTTTAAATAGTGCCAACGGGTAGCTAATAATGGATTTCGAGTAAATGGGATTCTTACGTACCTGTGTCGGGCACAGCAGAAGCTAACTCGTTTCGTGGTCGAGAAAAGAGGGGAAAGTGGTGCGAACAGAGGGATTCCGTCGTCCGGCGTTATTTCATCTCTGGCAGACACCGGTACGATATTCTCTGTCACAGAACTGGTCGACGAATTCTATCGGAACGTGTGAACGCGACGGTAAATGGCCCGTAGCTACGCGTCCCGGTACCGGCGTGCACCGCCTCGAACCACCGATCGAACCAGACTGGCGCTCGTACGCACGCGGCACAAGAATAAGCCGAAAGTTTTTGTCCCCGGAAGAGCGTCCGCCGCGAGTTTCGTCGTACGACCGCCAGAGGGTTGGCGCCGTACTCGATCGTCAATCGAAATCCTATTACACGTTGTTAAACTTTCTTGCGACATTTCTTATTATCAAAGTAATTCTGAAACTGAAGAATAAACGTGATCTGTTTTATCTGATTAAGTGATTCCTGAGTAATCACTCGATAAGTCCTTACGCTCTTGGTTAACTTGTTCCGTGTCACGGTAGAAATTCAGATTTTTGGTAGGAATATAAAAGTAGAGAAAAGTAGTAGTTGTGATATTTTAAAATAGTAATATTCTCCATAGTTTCAGATCTTTTTGTATTCTATTTTGATTTTGTCACTGAATTGAGAAACACTTTTTTTCTTTTATAAAGGCTCCATAATTGTTAAATATCGTGGACCACTCGTGGCTCACGTGGAACCGAACGTGTTAAAGATGGGTAAATAATAATTTTATACGTTCTATTGGAATAAAATAATAATAATGAGGCGTAGGGCATTAGTATAATATAACGAAGGGAGAGTAATAATAAGATTGTAACCCGGAAGGGAGGCAATAAAGCTATCTACTTATCTATTCATCTAGTTTCTATTGTTTGATTTTAAATTTCTAATGTTAGTAATCAGTTGAAGGTTGTACAAGGCTTCCTGTATTATATTGATATTCCTGGTACGTATACTATGGGGAACCCCCATGAATGGCACATAAATTTTAAGACAAAAATTTTGCTTTTACAACAAAAGCAGGTTAAAATTTGCATGTGACTAATAGTTGAATACAAATTATATAATTTTTCTAAGTGGACATTTTGAATTATGCCACTATCAGTGCCAAGGAGCGATATAATTATTTTTAATAAAAGTACCTTCTTTCTATTATCATTCCCATTTCAAATTTTCCTTTGACCACTACTGTATTGTGGTACGTAGATGGCCGGATCCACATACATGAATGTCAATTGCGATCGAGAAGAAGGAAAATATTTGCATCATCTTCGGCATTCAGGAGTATTTAAATTATGTTTTTATATTTTGTACCGTATTTCTGACGTTTGAAGTCTTACGTCATACGACTTACTCGAATATTTAAATTATGTTTTATATTCGTGACGTGTGAAGATTTACGTCACACGACTTGCTCGAATATTTAAATTATGTTTTATATTCGTGACGTCTGAGGACTCGTGCCTTACGGTTTGCTTGAATATAGAGTTATTATAATGGTGATTCTATTGTTAGCGTGAAACCGAAATCCTTTTCAGTAGGGTTTGTCGGTTTTTAAAAACAGGTTTATATTTATAAATTTGTGAAATTCGTAAACCGGTTTTTAAATTTAAAAAACCGGCATTATATACTAGAATTAATATGCAGAAATGAATTAATTATTTAATTAAAAATGTTAACCTTTTGACCTGAAATCACCTCGTACACAAGCATATTATAGTAGGCAACAGTTTACTTATAACTGTAAAACTAATCTTCGTGAGTTTATATTTTCTGAAGAAAAATACAACATGAAATAAAGATTTATAATTTGGTACCACTGTAAAAAATTTATATTTTGTGCGGATTTTAGTTTTCTTCATTCGGTTTTGTATGCAGTTTATTTTATTGTATTATATTTTTGTAGAACCCTCGATATTAAATGAACTCAAAAATTGTACGGATTACTACGGATTTTAATTAATTTAACTTTTATTTTTTATTTTGTTTTGTATAGATACAGTACCTATATTTTATTTTGTTATATTTTTGTAATTCCATGAATATTAAGGAAACTGAACATTTTTAAAATACTTACAAATATTTATTTACTACTTTAATTATATATTTTTTGTAAAAACTCGAAAACCGGTCGAACCGGTTTTTTGGGAATACTGGAATTCGAAAACAGTTTTTTTCAAAAGTCAGTGTTTGTATAAACCCTACTCCTCAGCGAGCACGTGGGCAGGCAGGCTGATGAAATTCCGAAAGGGATGTTACAGCTTGCTCGCACGATTCACGAGATCGTAATGTCGAGCCATTTCATTGACGAGCAATAAGTCTCAATTGAATCAGAAATATTTTCGCCTGTAACAATACTGAACGATATTGAGCCACTTCTTTACGGGCTATTCGATACGTTTCATCATCGTCGATTCTTTTAATTTCGTAGTCGTCATTACTGTCGTAGCAACAACATAAAATTTCTATCGTTGTGCAATGCGATTATGCACAAACATATTGATTTATGTTGCGTAACATATAGGCTGTATCCTTTGAGGAAATGATGACTTGTTATTTAAAAAACAGTGACATCGAAAAAATGATTAAAAATGACTCGATGGGAAAAGTAAATAGTACAGCCCCATAAAGGCTGGACATCATCCACCCCATCGAATATTTGAGGACGGAAATCGACCGGAGATGAAAAAAGTATGACATAACTTCAAAAGACGTACTAAAAGAAACGTTGGAAAACGTTTTTATTCACGCCCGCACGTTGCATGCGGTTGTTATGTTGTCGTTCGTTTCGCATGCGACTGTCGCTGTGCGGTCTCTCGGCACGCATCTATCAAGGATCGTCATCTATTTCGCCGAAAGGGATGCTTATACACTCCATATCGACGACGGTCCTCACCGCGTTCCGCGAACCCTCGCGCTAGCAATCGTAGCGCGACGCATCGGCGCCGAAATTAGATATCGACTCGTCATCGACATCGCTAAGGATCAGGATAAACGCCTGGTCCTAACGTGGCGGCATACTCGTTGCACGTACCGCGACTCTGTTTCAGTACATCTTTACAATGAATGTTTCATAACTTCTACAAATATTATCCGACACACGTCTTATATATATAACCTAGATACTTGTGTCTTATAGTGGTTACAACATTACTTTCAGAACTTAAGTCTAACATGTATATTTTTATTATTTACGGTTTTATTTTTCTCAGCCACAAAAGAAACTGTTTCAGCTTTGACCAAAATTTGACTTGGAATATTTAGCCTGCATTCGCTTCCAACACATTTAGCATTAGTATGCGTAAATTATTTTTGCCGATTTTTAACATAGGTACATATATAATTATGAAGATCGTTTTGTAGCATGTGGATTTGGGAGTGGCGCAATAATTATTTCCTATACCGTATATGCGTGTACTGAACCGTGGCGCCGCACCGATCCATTGAGCGTTCAGCTGGTAGCAATCGAGGAAATGCAAATTTGACACGCGCGAAGGTGACACACTTGTTCAATTAACTTTACTCGCGATATTCCATTAAATTTACAACGGAACAATATTTCTCCACTAATTTATCTTTCTACTCGGTATAATGCGAAAGCAAACATCGAATTCAGTTCCAGAGAGTCGTAATAAAGTAATTTTCGCTGACGTGCTGCTCGCGACGTTTCTGGAATTCGCAGCCATCATGCAAAAAAGAAACTGTAACCGTTCCGTGGGTATGCGAGGCGAAATTTAATAGAAAGACCGCGCGCGGGATTGATTCTGCGCAGTAAAGTGTTAAACGTTGAATTCGGTTCATGTTTGCCTCACAGGGGAAGATTCGCAATCCGGAAATTCAAAAAATAATGAAACTTTAGGGATACGTAGGTACTGTACAGTTTTAAGGGGGTGAAATGGACTTTGTGCTAAAACTCGCGAGCTGTAAGATAACTTTTTTACTAAATGATAGTTCGAATTAAAAGAGTAACTTTTGTGTGAAAACTTTTTTGCTATCTTTTCATAGATTCATAACTTCAAATTTTCATAATTTTCTGAATTTCCTTTGTCAGATTCTCTTTTCCTTAAATGCACATTTTAAAGAGAAAACAAGAATTTGGGTTTTTACCATAATAAAATACATTTAAGGGGTGCAATGAGTAATTCCCATAATTGCCATCCACTCATTTACTGGTTTATTATGGTTCAGGTAGCTTCGAGGTTCTCAACACTATAGGAGACTTCGGTTCACAGATTTATTTTGAAAATTATTTACCCGATTTATATTACTTCTCGTGGCAAGTACAGTGAGTGATCAAATTAATTATCAGACCCACAATACGAAAAATACGTCTCTTGTGTTTCTACAAAAATATATTGTAAAAAACTTATATTGTAATATAAATGATATAATATTCGATACAGTGTTTCCAAGTGCATATCTGCCACTTGCAAACATTTATACCTCATAAAAGAATAATAAGAATTCAGTATAACTAGGCTTACTACGTAACCACCCACTATATTATTATTATTATTATTATTGAACACATGGAAGAAATAAGATTTTATGAATTGCACGTGGTACATACACCTACCTCCATACTGCGTTTAATTGCATCGGTACGACGCACGATTACCTTTATCGACGAAAAATTGTGACATTTCTGTAACACGTTTCACATCAGCCTCGTCACTGATTTACTATCAGCTATGATAACGCTTGTGCAACTTTATATACGATTTTAACCTACTTGCGTTTAGTTCACCTGAAACTCACCGCGTGTTCCCTATCTCGGAAAATAACAATCACTAAGGCTTCCAATACATTCTTTATTTACCATTTTCAGAAATAAGTATTTTGTAAAGTTAATAATTAATTTTGTTAGCAAGAGATACATTATAATTGAAGCATACTGTACTAAGAAATAGTGAGGTCCCAAATGCGCATGCCCAGACAGAAAATGGAGAAATGAAAAGATCGACTGCTAAGCTTAGAATCTATACCGTTATCCGCACAGAATTCTCGCTGTAAACTCACATTTCCATCTTCTATTCGAGCATGCGCAGCAAAGGTGTGACAATTGCTCGGCACATCTCCGCCCTATCCATCTAACGGGTAACGCTCGACTTCGTCGGCTTGATCTTCGAGTACCACGTATGCAAATTGTGCAAGAAAGGCCTCGTTAATTTCCTCAGTTCTTTCTGCCGTTCTAGGTCAGTTCCTGAAAATCCTATCTCATTACAGAGCGGCTGTCATTATCGAATCGCGTTTTATCATCGTCCCACGCGTCCTGGTGCTGCTTTGCATCTCGATGAACACGCATGCAGGCTGCGAAGCAGATCGCAATCATCGGAATTCAATTTTGAACGATGAGAAAGCAATTTAAACGGGAGAAGGAGACAGTGGGAGCTAATTTCGCGAACGTACGACGTTTCTGCACAGGGAAAGGGGTCTTGGTAATTGGTTTCTTTCCACCATCATCTTGAGGCAAGGTGTAGTCGCTTCTGAGGACAACCTTGAAGGCGTCGGCTCGATCCAGGGTGTCCATCATACTCGTGTCTTCTGGATTCTGTTCAAATTCGAGTGTAATCCTGAGTTTCCGTTTGGAGAAATATTTCAGATCGAATTAAGTGGAATTCAGATTGAATTCAAGCTACTACTAATAAACAATATGTGGTCGCATCATAAAGAAATCAGGTATAACCAGAAAGCAAATCGTCTAAAGGGAAACTACTTACAGAGGCAGAGATCAAAGTACATATGATCGCTAGGTTTAGGTGCGGGGACGAAGAAGGAGAAATAAGTACTGTGAGGAAGAAAAAGATACAGTCTACAGATTATGTAAAGGGCCGAGAGAAACGTTGGGATACATGCTACGAAACTGCAAGGAGCTGAAATGGGAAAATGAGAAGAAAGGAAGCCCAAGACACAAAGCACATGTAACCCTATTTGGAGGCCGAAAGGCAAAAAACAAATCAAATTACTAGTACTAATAATAATAAAACGTCTTTATTACACCAAGAAAGAAGAAAATATAACAGAAAGAATTAATGTACAAAAAAGAAATAAGAAGGGGGAAATAGGCGAGGCTCAGCATAGCTGCTATTAGGCCTGATTTGAAAGAGAAAAGGAGAGAAGGTACCTAAGGGCTGACATATTGAGTATAGTGTGGATTCAAAATTTGACTGCATCGACCTAGAATTAAAGTATGTGAAGGTGGTTGAGTGGGAAAGCTTTTGTGGCCTAATGCTCACTGTATTCGTGAGACCATTAATCTAGCGCAGTTTATTTAATTCAGTTAATTTAGTTGGACTGTTTACAGTACACATGCTTCATGTTTTCGTAATTTTCTAGCTGAGAGTATGAAGTAATTTTTCAATGTTCCTGGAGCTATCGATACTTCTTGCAAAAATAGAATTCATATTTCTTGGCAGGTTAAGAAATATTGGTGTACTTCAATCTGCATAGCTATTGTTACCTGAACGACAGAATAATTTGCTTGCAAGACTGGGTTTAACAAAGGGACTTTAGTGGGTTAATAGCGACAGGTGTGAGCGCGCGATCACGCCAATCCCAACCAACGTGTCGCATGTTCACATTTCGCGTCTATTACGCATATTTGTCAGCGTAATCACGTATCCTTGATACATGTGCGATGCAAAATGCACGTGACGCGTTGTGCGCACTGTAACGCGGGGGCATCAATGAGGAGGGCAAACAGGAGTGCGCAACCACTATTTTTCTAATCCCAATTATGTAACACTAAACTCCTTGCGGGTATATCAAAAAAGTTTATAGTATCGCTCCATCATCGCTCGTAAAAGTTTAGAAAAAGGTAGAATCACTTAGAATATTATTTAAATCTCACTGACATTAATCCTTCACGATTATGGAGAGCTTTGGTGGTATTTCTAAGTCTCCATAGGTCTTAAGATTCCTTTGTTCTTTAGGATTACAAAAGGGAGGATCGAATGTTTACTATTTTATTACAGTACTGCGAATCATTTCATAATTCCGAGTATACTTTTCAGGGGATTCACTTTTGCAATAACAAGGGCTCTGACATTCATCTATTTTATTTATCTTAACAACTCCAGAATTAAATTATAACACTTTCGTGCATTGGAACACGAAATTTACGCGCCTACGACAATTGTCAGTAATTTGAAAACATTTTTCGTTCGCTTTATATTCCGGATATTTAATTCCACAGACGCGATGTTCTCACGCTGCTAGTATCGTGACGGGCGAATCGTTTAAAGTGCTGCGCAGCTATCAGCACCATTCCATGGACGTTAACATTTCAATTTGAAATAATAATAGGACTTACAGTGTTCAAAGAAAAACTTCTTACTGTGTAACCTTCTCTCAGATAAGACAAAATTTATTAGCCAGGGAATGACACAGATATTACGAGAAAAGCTTGATAAGCATTTGCTAAACGCGCCCTACTCTCAGTTTCTTAAATATTTCCCAAAGTGACAAGAAAAAACTACTTTTGGATGTCATTGATACCTTCGATCGATGTATCGCACCCGGTATATATTTTTTGGGATGATCCATCTCTAGTCTTTCGCTAATCCTCCTCTCCTCTGCTTCGGATTCCTTCAACTTTTCAATCGCATTATCATTTATATCTCCCACTGGAAGACTCTTTCTTTTTCCAGCGTCGTCCTCCCACCAGCATGGCGGTTTCAGTAACCCACATGGTTCATCGTTCTTCCTGTTGAAAATATCGCTTTATTTCCTCTGACACATACAAAAAAAGATAAAAGTGACGTTTACTTTGGTGTTCCTTCTGTTCGTGAGCATTCTACAGTTACAACCTCTGGTATTGCGAACTCCCTCGCTCTTTTATCGCGAATGTACCATAGTTCGTACTGCGGTGAACGGGGAAAGATTGAAGGCGGAGCTAGAAATTGTAAATTTCGACTTGAACCAGTCACATTTACTGTATTAATAATTAACGACGCATATTACAAAAACGATTTTGCCCTTCTCGGAAGAAATCGTGCTTTCATAAAAACAGTTTCGAGGGACCACGAGATGCAAAGTAGGTACAATAAATTCTGTTCCCGATCGAAAAGAAACTTTGCCTGGACGAATTTTACGAGCACAGCCGACAGGGAACGATGCCTGGCAAGTAGAGTTGAGAAAATTTTATTTAAAAAAATCTCAATTTAAAACAAAATTTATTTCATTTTTATATTTAATTTGACGAATTTAGTAAAAAAAAAAATTTAAAAAATTCTAATATTAAAATTAAATTTTCATATTACTACTGTGTTATTCCATAGCTTGGAAATAATTAAATTATTATTTTTAACATATTTACATTTTTCCTTAAAAGTTTAAATTAAATTTTAATATTAATATTAATATTAGAAGTTTATCTATTTTTTTAAAGAAATTCGTTAATTTAAATATATAAACTAAATAAATTGTTTTTATTAAAAATAATTAGGAAATTAGTGTCGTACGCGGATCGCCTCGTCGTGGTACATAGATTGGTTTCTCGGACCTCCTATCGCTCGCGTGGTCCATATTCGATTCATCGAAATTGTCGATGCGGTGCCCTCCATTACTTTAAATAGAGAGCAATTAATGTACCAGGCGATTGTTAAGCGCCAGAAGAAGATCCGCCTTACGTTGGGTAAGACGAGTGACACCCGACCTCGAGGACTTAATGACTTTAACGCGCATTCTTGCTGGCAGAAGGTAATCATCGCCTGTATCTGGTCCGCATCATCTACTAAACAATTGTGGTAAAATTTCTGTCACAAGACACGATTTTTTATCAATTAACCCTGCCTATTATAGCGAATTATAAATTATAAGCGTTCCATTTATGAGAAGAGGAGTCGGGTTGCCGCTGCGGTAAACAAACTGCGATGACCAAAACTATTAAATTGTAATCTAATCGTCGTCTAAATTTAGTCCCCAGCATGTGCAGAACGATTGTATTAAAATTTTTATCGCTTAATCCGCTGTGGTATCAATTACTCCTATCAACTGTTATTCTCGCCGCTACCGGATCAAACAAACTTTGATAACTGCAATTTAGTTGCAATGTAATCGCGACCCACGTCCGTATTTGGCCCACAGCTTCTACTAACAAGGAAACATTGACTGGCCACACACGCGGAGAATTTTTCGCGGTCTTCATGCATCGCGTTTCAACACTGCGTATATACCATTAAGGAACTAAATATTTCTTGATCAACCACTAATTTCCGATCAGTGCTTGAAATAAATTGTTTTAAGGTGCCACCTTGAACGGATGAAAATCATAGGCCTATTTAGCAATTGTTTTCTTTTAAATAACCAACTTAATAGAAGATCTGATTAATAGCATTTATTATACATCTTTTGAGAATTGAAATTTGATTTAAACTTAATTTTTAGGTAATAGGATTTTTCTTTAATCCTATTGAGTTTATTATTTAAACGAAAAAAATTGCTAAATAACCTACGATTTTCATCCGTCCAAGCACTTCGCCTTTAGTTTATGCCAACAAAATACTTGTTTAAAATAATTTCAGAAATAAAAATTAACAATTCAAAAATATATATCAGGGTATTTCATAGCTTATAAATAATTAAATTATATTTATTTTCTAGTTTTTTTAATTTTTTCCTTAAAGTTTAAAGATACATTTATCTGAAATAAAGTTAATGAAACATCGTCACCAAATTTTAGGGGGCGGTCGAGGGCGGATGGCCCCATGCTGACCTGCCTTCGAGGATTTTATGACAGGGACTTAGCCCGTGTGCGGTCCTGATTGTAGAGGGTACGCGAGACTAAACAGTCCTGGCGACGGGGGATGGCTGGTGACCACGTTGGGTCTCCCAGCTATCGGGTGTCGAAGGATTGGTCGTTTAGAGTGAGGTAGAGAATATGGGAATGGCAAGCGGCCCGACGCCGTATTGGTAATGAATAGGGATTCTGTTCCTGGAGGATCTGGCCACGGAGTGGGGAAGGCGATGCTTTCTGGTAAGAGGACTATGATGAACCCCACGGCACTTACCCCAGAACCGTCCTGGGACGAGTTTTACTGCAGTCTTTGTCGCGCCTAAAAGTATATTTCTAACATACGAATGTAAAGAATATTGGTGTATGCAAAGAGCAATTTCTTTTCTACGGAAATTCACTTTGAGCTGGTGATATCAGCCCTTAAAGTTACAAGGTTTGTCTTTCCTTAATACATACAACTGTATAACGGCACTGGATAGAACAAAACTTTAAATAAAAGAATCGTTCAGTTTTTTATATTTTATAATCCATCACGCTACGAATAGAAATAAAAGTTACATTAAAAAGACGAGAGATTGGATAACATTGAGGAGCTGTTTTCACTCCTTCAGAGCGATTTTTGGGAATGTTCTGTAACAACCACGGTACTGTATCGATTAGTCTTACAGTCCACGACCAGTTCATTCACGATAAGAGGATTCCAACCGTTAGTAGAGCAAACAAACTTTGATAACCGCCAACGCACACGTTCCCTGCGATCGTAAATCAGCTGCAACGTAATTGTGATGTTAGCACGTACACTTTTGCCTGGTCCCGTGACGGTGCTTCGGTTCGGGCATCCATCGAAGAGTTTCGAATATCATCCCATCGTCCTTGCCGGAAGGCTCCACGTATCCTGCGTCCTCCTGCTCCAGCCATCGCTCCAAAGTACGTGGATCCAACTGCTGTATCGGAGCCAGCGGGTCGCCTGTAACGATTACGTGAACTTTCGTCCAATTCGATCGCGTCTAACTCGATTTGAACGGCGGTTTAGACGCCGTCGACCGGGAAGGATCAATTAGGTGACGCGTGACAACCGCTTGCCCCGACACGCGTTGTATTCGATTATCGCGTGCTTCAAAATGAACGAGGGACCTCGCCTATTATCTACTATTGACCGACGCCGAGATTCTAATCCGTAGCTTCCTTTTGGGCAGCATTGATTTCGAAACGGCTTCTTTTACAAAAGTAAACGACGCGGAGTTAGTCTACTCTTGTTGATAAACGAATTACTGGCAATTGATAATTTAAGAATATAATAATAATAATAATAATAATTTGTCGTTAGTATAGGAGAAAATTGATGTCCTGTTAATTAAGAAAAGAATGGGCGAGGTCCAGCATTAAATAGACTTAACCTTTATACGAAATTCGTAAAGTTACACGAATAAGTAAAGGGTATAGCAGTATCGCTGGTTGGAATGGTCATATGTGCCTCTGAACCGAATCGGACGCGTGGTAAGTCATTCGAAAGCTTATAAAAAAACAAGAATTTGTGACAAATTTCCATTCTGCATCTCGACGCGGGGGGTAGTAAACGGCAAAAATTTAAAATCAGGGGCACATTTAAAAAGATGTCAGTGAACTTGAATTTTCTGTGATACCAGTTGAGGTAGGGGTTTCGAAGCACGTTCCGTGTTTGAAAAAGATATAGAATCGCCATTGGGATTCCAGGAACGGCGAAAAAAAATATAATCACTAATATTTGATCTAGCTGATGGTCTCACAGGGCGGTAGCTTACTTAAAGTCCTTTTTATTGGGCTCAGCTGTTTTCCTATGTATTTATGAGTAGGCGCCGGATTTCCATGGTGAAAGACACCATCCGACAAATAGATAGGCGCAATGTCGGTTATATAATAATCGAGGGGCGGTGGTTCTGGAAACTGTTGGCACAAAACACTAATGTGAATGATCCCATAACCGGTTCAAGCGTATTTCATTCTTTTTTCTCATACTTAAATTAATACTAAATACTTGAAGAGTATTTTATTATAAGCAGCTTGAAGAAGTTTATTCCTCTCAAAAAGTAATTATAGCGCAGTAAAATGAGACACCCGTTATACATGTCAACGAATAACCTCCCAACTTTACGTTCATCGAATCCTTCGCAACTCAAACAATAAATAATGTAATAAAACATATTTCAATTTCAACCCCCCAATTTCGATTTCACACTTTTTTCATAGATAAATCTATTTTTCCAACATCTTTGGTGGGACAATGAAAATGAATGGTAGATAAAGGAGACGTGTGCAGTTATCAATGAAAATATTTATAGAATCCCTTAATATTCGTACCATGAACATCCTCACTGGCAAAGATTTACCGAAGCAAAATCAATCTCCTCGTAAGACGCTTCCCGTTCCCATGAGATAGCGCGGTTTACGATATCGCGTAGCTTTTATCGATGACGCGACAAAATTCTGCGGAAACAGTACTTCGTCTGTTATTGCGAATTAACGTGCCTACCTATGGGCAGATCAGTCCGCGATAAACCAGCGATAATCTCTGCGTCATCCCTGCCAGTCACCCCGAGAAATCATAAAAACTGCTCGGTCTGTTTGTCTACGCGCCACTATTCAAACGGCGCGCAATGACGGCGCGATGTAAGAAGGCCCCGAATTACCAGGCAGAAGTGAAATCAGTTTACCAAGGTCGCGCGTCCCTGTCGCCTTAAACCATCACGATAATTACCATTCGATAATTATCGCTGGAACGCGATAAGAACTTTCGCCAACTTCACGGAAATGACCGCGTCTAACCCCCATCATGCTGATATAGTAGCCGAAGGTATGCCAAGGTCATAAATTAAACCATCAGCAACTGTGAGTTCTCTTTGTCTTCTAATATTTCTGTCGATTTGTTTGAACGAACGCTTGAAATTAATTTAAGGGATCGCATAACTTTGACAGATTGGAAATTAGGGTTATGTTTATAAATGTGTTTGACCGATTTCAATAAAATTTTGCACGAATCTCCTTAAGACTATAATCTAGTACTTGTCGAACTCGATTTTTCGATTCTCGTCTTGTTTTTTTTTTTATTAGCAAAAGAAGATGAAAACTTAGGTCGAAAATCACATCCTTGACATCGAGGAGCTGCCATTTAAAAAAAAATAGATATTTTCGAAACCGGCTTCGACAAGTACTAGATTTTGGTCTTAAGAATATTTGTGCAAAATTTTATTGAAATAGGTTCGATAATTCCTGAGATATTTTTGGTACCGCAAATACCGTACCTAACTGTAAAGAGGCCTTGGGAGAAGCAGCTGCTACCGCATCATTTCTTAAGCAATCAAATTTTCTTTTCGAACAGAATACAGCCTAATCTATGCAGAAAAAGGTGTATGTCTTGATTTTTTAATATAACGTTTTTATATAAAAAATCCCAAAAATGTCAAAGGTATGTAACCCCTTAACTAGGGATTTCCGATCCCAATTTTCTTATTTCTTGATTTTTACGGAATTCTGCGAATAAATTCAGAATAACGAAACATTTATAAAGAAAGTTTCATGTACAAAAAAATATGACTAGTCTCTCAAATAGATTCTTACCGTACTTGTATTTATATTGTGTTTATTAACCACTACAATAAAAGTACCATTTTTGAAAAATATTTCGTTACGTCCTTTTTTTCACCTGTCCCAGTTTGCCGGTGAAGAAACATCGTAACCCTACCCTTAACGATCCACCGATTACCACTTCCCGCAGCCAAACTACCTTCCTACCTCTTCCAGCTACTGTAACGCCCGACATTTAAGCGCCGATCGTGGCCCCTAAAAATCCTCTGTGATCCCTGCGCAACTCAGCAATCCCGCTGATTCATCGCTCACGCATTAATGGAGCGCGCGCTACATTCCAAGAAGCGGTCGACGAAAGGGGAGAAGTGTAAGAAGGACACGGAAGCGGTACCACCAGTGCTTGGCGCCCGTGAGGACGCAATCGATGATGCGAAGGAACAGTATCTGTTCCTGGTGGAGTTCTACATCCACCACGTGACTGGCGACCGCTTAGCGAAGTTGAATCAAATGTTCTTCGTCCCCACTACGATTTTCTTCGAGTTCCTGCGCTTCACTAACGAAGACGGCTTCGAGATCACGCCCGTGGACCCTCTGTTCAACCCTCAAGCCGGGGTGGCGGATGACATAGAGCACTTTTACTCGGGACGCTCGATTTTGTTCGCCATCGACCAAAACACGGTGACGAACAAGCTCTTCGACTTCGTGGTGAAGCTTTGCGTGAGGAAGCGGATGCCGGAAGGCGTGAAGCCGGACGTGCCGATAGGTGCCGGAGAGCTGGACCTCTCCAAGCACTTCGCTGCTCTGAGGAAGGAGATGTTGCAGTGCTGGAACAAAATGGCACCGCCGCCGAAGACGTTCGAGGGAGAGGTGCCATTGATGTATAACGATGATGTTATTGGCGCTGTGTGTTTGTTCGTTAGGATCTCCGCGTACGGGCAGACTATCGTCACGGAGTTCGACGCGCCACCGGAGAGGACCGTGTCTTCGTATGTTTTCAGAGGTGTGTAGCGTAACGCTGTTTTTTCAACACTGATCTACATCAAACTCTTTATACATACGTAAAAGAAGATGTAGAAAAAAAATGAAGAAAGGAGAGCAGTAGCAAAGCTTTCGATACTAGATCATCTATCAGACCTCCAATCTAGCTCATCGCTATCCCCACTTCTGTGCCCTCTTTCCCACCTCTGTTTGCGCATGCGTGCAAGAGACCTCACTATCGCCCAGTATGCTTGCAACTCGACGAGCCTCTACCTCCTTTTCATTTGCATTTACCACTTAAAGCATCTAACAACAGTAACAACCAAATCACATTCTTAAATAAACCAAACATACCCTTGTGCCACTCTACCCTCATCCTCAACTCCTCTGGTACCCATCCACCCGCAGGCGACGAGGCGGACCAAAAGTCACTAGTCTACAACTGTCGCATGATCGACTCCAAGGTCGCCGACATCTGTCAAGACTCGAAGGACGATCTGTCGAGGGAGGCCCCCTGTCGCGTGTGCGTGAAGGAGCAGCACCCCTGCACCCCCTGCGGCAATTCGCAAGGGGCCACCTTGAAACCGAACATGACCTGCAGGTCCGCTGAGACGCAGGGACCCCGCAGATCGGTGTCGAGGTCGCGATCACAGCCAGAGACGTGCTCGGACGTGCACAAGCAGAGCGGACTGATTCAATCGAGCCGGGGCCCCGCGCAGCCGTGCGGAAAGGCGGTGGTCCTGAAGGTGTCCGGGGTGCTGGACACCGGCACGGACAAGAAGCCGACGGTCACGGTGGCGCCGGAGTCCGACGCCGTTGGTCCAATGTCCACTGACCCCGATCACGATGTATTCGTGCTGAGGATCGGGAAAAAGGGCATAGTCGGGGCCGGTGAGAAGTCTGACATACAGCTCGAGATGAAAACGCCGAAGGGGCATGAAAAGGGCCCGCCCATCAGGTACGAGACCAGGGATGTGCAGACCGACAGAATGTGCAGATTGAGGAAACGAGGAAAAAAGAAGAAAAAGAATTGATCTATGGTTTTATTTGCGTGTAATTGGCGAGACTGATTAAATGAATTTTTCGAACGCTTCGAGCAAGTTGTTTTCTTACTTCTTGTTTCTTGGGAAAGAAAGTGACAATGGGAGAGGTTTTTATAACGATTTGTACCCTTCTGTTTACTAAAGAGAGGTAAGGGCCACGGCAGGTCCGAAGAACCTGATTGATCCATGTTTACCAATTTTTGGTTTGAAAACGGTTCATTTTTTAAGGAATTGTCCCCTTATTAAGTAGAATATTTAGAAATACAAGAAAAAGTGTTAACTTCGATTTTCAAAATTATAATGAATTTTTCTGTAAATTTTAATCATGAAACATCTGAGCATTACTTCTTTATCGCCCTGTATATCGTTTAGTGACAAATGTAGACTGGTGAATTGTACACTATCAGGTTTCTAAACTAACTATTCAAAATGACAGTGTGGAGTGCCCCCTAGTTTGACTTAGACTTTCGAAATTCCTTGTACTATTTGACGAGTGCATCTAAATTGCCAGTTTAATGAATAAACCACCACGTGATTTCCTTTGGAACAAGTTGCACGGACCATGAAGAGAACCTAAGATAACTGTCGAAACTACGTGAAACTCGAAATGGAGGAGGAACAGCAGCTATTCCTAATCGAGTTCTTAGTCGACAAAGTACAAATTCCCGTGATAAGAGCGATGCAAGACGAACTGTTACCCGCCTCCACCTGTGTCTCATTTCAAGTAATTCCCAACTAATTCCCTAATAAAAGATTATAAAAGAGTTCCTAAAAAACCATAACCTTCGTGTAAACATTTGAACCTTTTATCTTACTACGCCTACTTGTACTTTCACCTGAAAACTGGCAAAGGTCATAGATAGCCAAGGAAGATACTTTGATCAAAAAGACACGCTACATATTTTTACTTTGAAAAGCACTTTAGTTCGATAAAGCGAAAGGAACTTTTTCACCGACCTAATAACTTCCACCCAGAAGTAAACAGTAATAAAACACTAATAACTGTATAACCGATGGGTTTACAGATCCTCTGTCTGCCGCCAGTAGACATTTGCCAGGAAGCCCCGACGGATGGCTGCGCCTGCCACGAGGGCGACACGCAAGTGTTCAAGAAGGGCAAATCTTGTTTGTTCGCGTTACCGTCGATAGTGCTCCAGAGGCCTCTATCCACGTTCCCCATCAAGATGTCCGTCTACAAGAAGCTCCCACCGGGAGTGCTACCGGACGTGATGATGGTGGGCTGCCACCAAATAGAGGCCAAGGCCCTGGTGAACGCGGTGCTGAGCCAACAGGTCTTCAAGATCGCTAATCCCTGCCAGACGATCAAGGACACGTTCAAGATCAGCACAGCCACTGGCCAGTGCGTGGGCTCGGTGACGGTGTACGTGAGGGCATCCTGCTTCGGCAAGAAGATCATCACCCAGTTCCAGATACCCCACAACAGGAAACCTTACCTCTTCAAGGGGGCCGACGAGAGCCCCGTGTTCCAGTGCAAACGGATACCCTCTCTCTGCTACACGCCTGCGCCGCTCAGGTGTAGCTGCAAAAGGCCGGGTAACGACGGCAGTGGCGAAACGGCGAGGACCTGTTGTCAGACGCCGATCGTCCAAGCAGCGTGTCCACCGATACCTGAGAGCAAACAGTCCGATTGGGGCCCACGACCCTGCTGCCTGTCTCATCAATCCTCCCCTGGGTATAGACATAATTCTGCTCTACCTTAACGTCCAACCACCCCCAGGCGCTCACTTTTCGTCCCTTTGTCGCCGTGAACCAGAACAATTCCAGGCAGGACGGGCCTTTGTGCCTTGGAACGGGTTTGTTGGGTGGACAATGCAGCTCGCGGAGATCTGGGCGGAGTAGGAATGTGTAGGATTAGGAGGGTATTGTCTGTACAGGGTGTAGGAGACTCCTTTGGAGATACAGTTGTGTTTGAAGAGATGTTGAAACTATTCGAAGAGTTCGAATAATTTCGAATACTGATCATTTATTCCTGTACACTTAATTTACACCTAATTATTTTAATAATATCGAATACTTCCACTTAATCGGATGCTCCTAATTATTCGAATGATATTCGAATTATGGTATTATTATTGGTATTATTATTATTTCACTAAAAATGCAAGAAAAATGAGTACAGTGTAAAGAAGGAATTACACCCCCGTCTTTCATCCGTTTTTAGTGGACAAACACCCAATTGTCCGCCCTGTTCACCGACATCGTTTCGAAAGGAGCAGCAAGCACGCCCTACTGAAATAACGCCTAAATGCGGCCCTCCTTGTCTTCAACCCGTTCAAAGATGCCCACCCTGTTGCGCGCCTCCGCCAGAACCTTCTTGCCCACCCTGTTGCGGCGCATCGCCTTCGCTCGCGTCCAAGGGGTACAAAGCGTTCAGCGACCTCCTCAGCAAAGAGGGGGCTGTGAAGAAGTGCGGCTGCGCCGCGAAGGATTACAGCTGTAGTTGCTCGCGAAGGAAATGAAGAAAGGACGTTCGCCTTCGTGAAACGCGGAGTGGGACGTTTTCCAGATAGCGGAACAGCGAAGGAAGCCAGAGGAAGAGACTGCTCGAGGATTTATCGCGGTGGCTGTATATAGGAGCAAGATAACTGGAGGTAACTGCTACGTTTATCGGCGAAATTGTAACGGAGCAGCGCGATGATATAATTTTTACGATGATAAAAGTTTCCACGGGAAAATGGATAACGGTCCATTGAACGAGCAGAGAGTTCAATTACGTTCGTTTGAGAAGATAAACTTTCTGGATCGTGAGTGATACATATGCGTATGTACAGAGTAGGTTGAACTATCCGATACATGGGAGGGGAAGGTATTTATCACTCGAAATGAGTGAAAGTTGCTTAACCAATTTCTTTCTTGGGACGTATCCGTTCTGAAAAAACGAGATTGCGGGATACAAAGTCATTAGGGTAAAGATAGAGTGCTTGTATATTTATTGTAAACTTTAAAAAAACAGTAAGACTTTTTGCATTTATTATTTGATTCGATTACTTGCGTTATTTTATCTCTTAATACGGCATTATTTAACTGAATCCACTAGATTTGAATAAAATTACCCTCTTAGCGGTATCAGCTCGTCTATGTATTTTCAGTGCGTATATTCTGTGCGGGGAACGCACATGGGCGTTCAAAATGCACAGTTAACAGGTACGACTAAAGTGTTTCCGCACACGGCGTGCGCTGAGTATTTGAGTTTCATATTATGAACGCTGAAAGGATTAATGTTCATTATATACGAGCAATTTCAGAGTCAATGGATCGATTAAAGTGAAACCATCCCTTAATGACCACATGTGTATGTACTTTTGTTTCAATACTCCACATCAGATAATTTACCATCCAAAATTCAACACCGCAAGAAAGATTCTCATTTAACATGACAAGCATAATAGAAACACACACACCAAACGAAACTGTCTTAACTCTTTATTCGGTAATTACTTCTGCATTTATCCCCCAAAATACATGCTTTTAACGCTTTGCCTAGTCGAGGTTAGATACGGGGTTCATTTCGACGGATAATAAAATTTCATTTAAGTATACAATTTTCGAAATAAGCTTCCCTGGTAAATTTATAGCCAAACTTATTTCCTTACAGCAGTGTAGCACAAATACAGTTATTACTGAAAACAACTGCTGCACAAATTTCATAACCCCGTGATTAAATAATTTACTTGGCATCCAAGTATTTTGTCCAAAGTGTCGGGTTTTGAATACTTACCCAACAATTATATGATAATATTACCCAATTTCAATATTAAGTATATCAAGGTATAAAACGCTAAAAAGTGTAAAATAATCGAGTACACGTGAGAAATGTTTAGAGCAGTGTGGTTTATAGCGAGTCAATGAAGCCCCGGCGCCCGCCAGGCGATGGTTAATACGATCTTAAAATTTATATTTTTCAAATATTCATTGGTTTTTGACAACCATTAAAACAGAACATTATTAGGTATCTATATGGTTTAACTTTGTCGGTGATGAAATACAATTGATTTCTTAAGCTCACAGAAAGTACTGAATCAAAATCGAGAAATCGCGCAAACGTGACAGCGGTCGTCAAAGTGTTAAACTATCGTACTACATCAACAACATAATTATTTATTTATTAGCGGGTTAATTAATACCCTCTGGTTTACAATACTGACAACAGGTATTAAAATAAACAACAATATAATAATAAACAAAATAAAGAAGATTATAAAATGGGTGGTGAAATTATTACAGCCACAGTACGAAAAATATGTTTCTTGTGTTTCTGCCGGAATAAAATCATCCGCGTGACAGGGAATCTTGCCTAAACTGTTTTCAAGTGTATATCTGCAATTTGCAAACACCAATACTTCTTGAAAAAATAATAATTCAGTGCACCTAGGCTTTCATTTAAAATGAATTATTTTAACATAAAATCGTCAACTTATGCAGGTTGCCGAAAATTTCATCATCCACTGTACATACTTTTCTCGAAAATTTTCAGACGATCCGGCCACTCGACATTTTCATTAAGCTTCTAACCGAAAACGTGCTGCTAGCTCTCCAATGGGAAGCTGTACTTGCTCGCGCAGTTCTCCAACTGCATAGCACCGCGCGGGAAATATTAGCAGCCGTCGAAGACGTCGCTACTTTCGCGCGATCAAATAGGCCGGAAGTGATAGTGAACCGGCAGCCTTGGGAGCGGAAAGACGTAAGAAACGCGGGGGAAGTGAGGACGGTGCAACAGGCTGGACAGAAGAAGAGGCGAAAGAGGAAGCAAGACGTCGGCGCGGCGGAAAGGAGGCGGATGGAGCAGCGGGAAAGGGCCTCGCAACGCGAGAAGGACGAGCAGGAGCGCTTGCGAAAGTGGGAAGAGTGCTGGGATAAGAAGATAACGGAACAGGAGAACCGCGACAGAGCTGAGTGCTGCGCGGCCGACGGACTGTGCCTGAAACCGAGGACGCAATCGAACATCTGGATTAACGTGACGCGGGACAGGTCCCTTCAAGAGATACGCATGACCTTTAAGTAAGCAAGTAACGTGATTCCGTCTTGCAGAAGGATTTATGCGAGAAACTTTCGTATGACGGTGAAGATACATTTTAACTTTAGGTATTCTTGCCTGAACAGACAATTTTAAAATCATTTTGGGGAATTTATTTTGAAGAAACAAATAACGCTACAATATTGGCGTCTTGTGCAGATGGTTATTAACACCGTAACTACTTGTAAAATTTTTTTTAACTGGGTATTGACAATATTTTAAAAGTTATTATCGTTCGCGCAATTCGTGCTTCATAAAATAAGTATTTGTGTAGTCGGTGGTATTGATTGGGCATGAAATACAAAATTCACGAATGTGTGTCAATAGTAATGAATGTGGTTATCGTACCTACCAGGATGAATAAGTTACGAAAATTTTGACAAAACTTTTCCAGGAAAATTCGAATTCTGAAATTATTAAAGAAATTCTAAATTTTTGAGTTTTGGGGTTCCCTGATTAACCGAAGAATGCTTTGAATACCAACGACAGGTATCGTATTTGACTCGATGTCACGTAACAGATCGCAATTATTTGCTTTACCAACTTCCGTCGCGAAAGAAGCGTAGAGACATCGTCCTACTAAAAAAGAACCGTGCAGCCTTGGAAACTTCACGTCATCTCTTTAAGCGGAGAATTACCATATCCCCAGCTTCGCCAACTTCCTCCACAAAAGAATTGCAGATACATGATCGTTCTGAAAAGAAATCACCTTAGACTTGGGATATTTTTGTCATTTCCGTGGATATCGACTATGTAAAAACACGAATCATATTTTTAATCTACACAGGCATGTTCCCGTCCCAAGACCAAAGCCTCCGCCCCTGCCACCGTTGCAGCTTCAGAAGACGACAGTGGATGTGTGCGCTGAGGAAGGCGCGCAAGTGAACAAAGCGAGCAACACAAGGAGGAGGAAGTACAGAAAGCGATAAAGTAAGAGACGAGTTGCCTATATCTCGCTTCTTTTTGACCCGCGGGATTTTATCTGTCGCCACGATGCACATTTCTATTTACCCGAATAGTTCGTAAAAATACATTGGTCCGCGGCGACAGCGGGGACGTCGTCGTGACGCGTTATTCTCGTCGCTGGAGATGCATTCGCCGAACTACCAAAATGGAAATAGTGGAGAAACGGGAGGACAGGAGCGAGCGCGGAATATCATTGCCCAGGGACATTCCGCTCTCACTGGGGCACGCTGCTTTATGCAGTTTTCTGATTAAATGAAATATGTCGCAGCACATTCGCAGGGATCCTATGTGCAAAACCATGGGACCTTGAAACTTTAAATAAATAGTCAGTATTCTCTCTGTATATTGGTTGACTTTTTATGTTAAGGGGACTACTTAGGCAGTCAAACCGCCCTAGTCCTTGGAATATGTTTCTCTTAGAATCTGTAATTTCGGCCTGAACCTCGGAAAAAAGAATTGAACCAAAAGTATTGAAATAACGACTAGGAGAAAGCGATTTTTACGATAAATGTCAATTTTTTGGGGTTCACAGATATGTTTTTTTTTATCTCGGAAACTAGAGTTTCTACACTTCGATGTTGAGATTTAGTGCAGTAAGGAATATATTTTGATTATTTTGTAAAAGATTCAAATCGATCCGAACCAACGTTTTTCTTTTTGCAATCACTGCAAAACCATAGAAAAAAATGTATACACGTCAGATGACTGTAGCGCCGTCATATATATACCTATACTATTATAAAAAAAATAATTTTTTACGGTTTATAGTATGAATAACCATTACCCAAAAGTACTAGTCACAATATGTATACTTTTTTTGGAATTAATTCCTCCAAAAAGTTACACTTTTACCAAATCTAACTACCTCCGTCCTCTTAAGGGTAGGTTCCGGTCTAAAAATCGATTTTTTTTATTTTATTTTTCGCATGATCAACCTTGTAGGTATAAGTTTTTATAAGGATTTTTTGAAATTCGTAAAATTTCCGAAGCTATAGGCATTTGAGTAACGGCACATGCATGGGTAACATTCGGCCACTCGGCACTCACGTAAAACTTTAAACGTGTTTTTCTCGAAACAGCGTTCTCAAAATCGGTGGAACCTGCATCCCCAAAAGTTATTATCCGATTCGACTGAAACTTTTTTTATTTTGAAGAATATACTTCTGGCACGTGCACAGACCAGTAAAATTAAAAAATTGAAAATTTAGAATTTTTAAAAGCGTTGAAAGGACGAAAACTATAGGAAAAAAGTGATTTCAAACTTCAAGTGTCGTTATTCTCTCGAAGAATGTGATTTTTTGTAATTTTTTCTGATCAGTCCACGAGCGAGTTTCATGTCCTTTAATGATCTGGCATTGTTTTTTATTTCAGACCAATGATTTAGGTGCTATAGGTTCCACCGATTTGGATGAATTTTTTGGCGCCTCGAATTTAACGACTGCCCAGTGCTGTCTGCAATAATTAATTATATAATAAAGAAAGTATATCTGTAGTTCAAGACATCCTTAATACAATGCAGAAAGTCCCTTTAAATTATATGCAGTAGTTTTCCTTTAATTAATTCCTAAAGATCACCTATTTTTATGGGCTCTGGACGATGATTCAAGCTATGCTCGTGGTACAAACTTTGCGCGCGCGTAGCAATGATGAGGAGGAAGGGAAAAGTGTTAATGAACGTGGGTTCGCAGGCAGGCTATTTCATTCCATTTTATAAAATTCGTTGTGGAGGATATTTCTCACCTCTGTTGTCTATTTAAAGTATTTAAACGAATAAATCGACACGTTTCTTCGTTGAGGTTCGTACCACATTTTTTGTGTGCTTCTTGATAACAATTCTCTGAAAACTCTGAAGCAAGAAGGGGCAGCTCGAAATGTATTAACTTTGAAAATTAATAAAAACCTTGTTAACAAAATATTTTTAGGCATATGTTCAAAGTCTTTTACCCACTTGAAATTTATATATTGACACATCATTTAGCATTATTACTAAGGAAAGTAAAATGGTATAAAATCGGTTTTCTCCGGTAAATAATTACATTAAAGTTTAACATTAGTGTTTAATGATTAAACACCGTTATTACGTTGTGGAATTATGTATTAGTACATAAAAACGTATTAGAAAATTATAGTAAAATACATTTACCATTATCTCTAAGACAATCCAAGAATCTTCGAAATCAAGATGCTCCCAGACAAGCTGGCATCTTCAACCTCAGAAATCGATAACTAACACCTCCAAACCACAATCAATCCCCATCGATACAAGCCCAGGCCACACCACCAAAAATCTTCCAAACTTTTCTCCGACCACCACATCACACCCCATTCGCAGCACCCCCACCCACAGCACCCTCAAACCTCCTTCATATTCCTCCTCCACTCCCCCGCCCCCCGGATCGCCGACCGTCCCATTCATTCCCGTCTCCCCGAAGAATATGCGTCGGTGCAGCAGCAAGGACGTTGCACGCCGGGCGTTATTCCTGTCCCGACGGGGAGCACACGTCCGAGGGAGGGCCAGAAGGTGGGCGATAGAAGGCGACCGGAAGGGGGTGAACGCGCGGGAGGAGGAAGCGAAAACGGCGAGTGCGCATGCTCCCGCCGCCGAGCGCGTCACCCCCCGTTGCCACGCGCGCCACGGGGTTGTATGCCGATATTGTCGGGCAGGCGCATTGCCCGGTAACGGCGGGCGAAGGAGGATGACAATAAAAGAGCATATATGATCGCGGCTAAACGCACGTTAACCTCGGTGCTGGCTGGTCGGTCTGGCTGACGTGTTACCTCTACCTCTATCTCCCCCCTTTCCCTACTCCCCGATCTCTGAAAAATGTAAGCCACGATGGGTGGGAAAAGGGAGTGCGTGGAGACGTGCAAAGTGAGCCCTGTGCACGCGTAACGTCCTCACCGAAGCAAGATATCCGTTCTCGCCGTTTGGGGGACATCCTCCTCTCTCCCTCTCTTTCCCTCTCCCCCTCTATCTCCCTCTTTCTCTCTCTATTTCCCCCCCGTGTGTGTGTGTGTGCGGCTCGCGGCAGAGGAATCATGAACAACTCGCCGCAGAATACGGAGGTGGCCGGGCAACAGCACCGTGCCGGCGCCGAGAACAGCGACGAGGAGGAATGGAGTGGTGTCGTGGAATGTGTAATGTTACTGCATCGACTCGTGTATCGAAAGAATGATTTTTATTTGCTGAAACAGCCTTCCTCGAGCAGCTTCTTGTTGCCCATTTCGAGTTGTTTTTCGTGGTCAAGGAAGTTCTGTGGGCTGCACAACGTGTGTTGAAATCTTATTATCTAAATCGCTTGCACCTTTCGATCTATTCATACCGTCACCGCTCGCGCACATGTGTACCGCGGTGGGATGCGTTGCCCTTTAGCGATGCGTTATCTGTTGATTCCGCTCGTTCCCGACTACCGTTCCACGGAAGCGGGCACTCTAGAGGCTCTGGGCCGCGGTGCTTCCGCTCGCGATGCTGCCTCTGCGGCCGTAGACACGGGGTGCTTCTGAATCTGGCTTGTCAAGCTTTGGCAGCTTTTTTATAGTGATCTTGAAAATGGGGGAAGATCTTGTGAGCTTGTGTGTAGAAAGTAGAGAAGCTTCGTGTCCGAATTGCATTATACACGGCTACGTATCTGGAGAAGAGTTTTAGGAGAGTGTCTAAATTATTTAAAGGGACATGATATGTCCTTGTCGATTATAATAAGCATTGCGATCAGATTAGTCGACGTGGCAGTTTATCTTATTTGCAGAACGAAGCGTTTCTAGGCATATGGTCGCACGACTCTCGTCCACCGCCGAGAGGCGTAGAGTGAGCCCCCAGAGTTTGATAGCTTGCTTCAAGAGCAGCCTGTATAGTGGGAACGACACGTTAATCTGTTAGAATTCGTCGGTTCCAGCGGGATTTGGATTTTATTTACCGAAACGTGCGATCTCGGCGAATGAAATCGGAGTCCGTCTGCGGTGAGCTCGCTATAGTAACGTATCCTTTCGTAGGCTGTTCTGGAAAGGTCAAAGTCGGATCGGGTGACGCGAACGGACGAAGACAGACGTCGACGCACTATCATCGTCGAGAAGAAGAACGGCACGTACGGCTTCACGTTGCAGGTAACGTAGCCTATCCACGTGTTCGCATCTTTAACGATATGCACCGAGTATACAAGGTGGTCTGGAGCTGGTAGCATAGGGGTGAAAACTGGTGATTCTGTGTCAAAACATAAGTCGAAAATGTGGAATAAAGTTTTTCGATGGGAAGCTTCGTTTTGGAGGAAATCGACTTTGAATATTTCACTAGGTAGAGGTGCACTTGAGCAACACTTTGGGGGCTTATGGGGTATTATGAAGTAAGGGAAGCGTTTCTCGATTTCAGTACGAAGATATTTTCTTCTAAATTTTTCACTGATATTTTAATGCTGTGTCGACAGAGTTATTACTGCAACCACCAGTTTGTTAATTTTAAAAAAATAATCTGGATTAAGAGATATGTAGTATATAAGTTATAAACTATAAAGGATGATCTGGTATTAGAGTATTTATTATTCTAACTATTACACAGTAATGTATGTTGCGAGACTGCCGCGTAGAGACAGAAGTTGGATTGAAGAAAGGAGTTGAAATAACGCCTTTTTATGTGAAATTGCAGAGCTACGGTATACATTACAAAAGGGAGCAGGAAATCGAGATGGTCACGTACGTGGATTACGTCGAATACGACGGGCCAGCTTTCAAAGCTGGTATGCGCGAGGGCGACGTGATACTTTCCATAAACGGCCATGAAATGGACAGGGCCGACCACAAAACGCTGGTCAATTTCATAAAGAACTGTGATATCAGGATGCGAATGGTCGTGTCCTTCGAGGACTGCGTGAGAAAGGTGAGTGAAGCACGTGGGGTACGTTTTAGGACCAAATGTGCTTTCTGCGTACAAATGTGTATTCCGGAGGCATACAAGCCAAAAACCAATCTTGACCCAACTTACTGTACCTAGTATATACTTAATTGGCTCAGAGTAACTTCCTCAACTGCAGATAATAATCTTTCCCTTCTTTCCCAACCTCCATAGTTTTAGCTCGCAAGAACCACACCTTCACATTCCACTGCTTTCATGACTTCAGTGTAGTTTTTTCATCCACGATATTCACCATGAGCCCATCGCGAAGGATAACTTTGGGTCTACATTTTAATCGTTCCAGGTGGAACTGCATATGCGGTATATCGAGCTGCAACGTGCCCTCCAATCGCGCATAGGCGAGCTGGAGAGGCTCTGCGAAAGGGAACGGTCTATCCTTATGGGTCGATGGAAAACCCATTCACTGCCAGCCCGCAAGAGAACGCCCAATAGCGTGACCACCAGCAATCCCAATCAGCCATCGCCATCCTCCAGCTTCAATTCCTCGACGATTCAGTGCTGCAGGCCAGCTACCTCCACGGAGCATCTGTTGCTTTACAACGTGGTATTCTTAAATTCAACCTAGCCACCCTGCTTGCTGCAACGAATCCCCTCTTTTCTTACAGCTTCGGAGGGAAACCAAGATCAGAGATGGGCATTATTTAAATAAAAAATTATTTAAATAACGTATCAAATAAAAGAGACTTTATCTTTATTTGTCATGAAATAAAAATAACCCAGAGTTACTTTTATACGAATCGGCACAAATAATTTTTTTAGTTCGACGTAAATTTATCCGACGGCCACAAATAATTTTTTTCATTTGACGGGAATTCATTTTAACTTTCAAATAATTTTGTCGTCTTTTCATTTATATGTATCTGAAAATTATTTGAAGCTCAAATAAATCTGGGCGTAGAAAACGAGAGGGAGGAGGAACGTGTGCTACAGAGCAGTAAGCAGGAGAGCATGATGCGAGGAGGTAGTTTTTAGAGCGAGAGGGAACGGGGATTAGAAAGAGAGGGGGATATTAGAAACGGGCCTCTCGCTCGCTCCCGTTCCCTCTCGCTGTAACTACTACCTCCTCTCATCATGCTCTCCTGCTTACCACTCTCTAGCACACGCTCCCCTTCTCTCTCGTTTTCTACACCCAGAGTTATTTGAGCCTCAAATAATTTTCTAATATAAATGAATGAAAAGACGACAAAATTATTTGAAGGTTAAAATGAATTCCCGTCAAAGAAAAAAATTATTTGTGACGTTTCAAATAAAAGTAACTCTAGCTTATTTTTATTTGATGAGTCTCGAATAAAATTTTTGTCTTTTATTCGAAATCAATTTTTTATTTGAAATAATTTTTTGCCCATCTCTAACCGAGATATGCTTGTCATCAAGCGACTTGATATACCTACATTTATTATGTACTATTACATTTTAATTCAGTTCAACGATCGTAAATCACGCTAAGATCAAAGGCCAATGTAACAGCTTATCCTAAAGGGAGTACGAATGGAATTACAAGTTAAAACGTGTCCTGGCCGCAATGTGGGGTCATAGAAAGCTTTCCCCTCCAAAGTTCCATAGAAGATCTTAATCCTTGAGTGGACCCTGTATCGCATCTACGTATAGTCAGCAAACTCTTCAACAAACCAATCAATGCGTTTACAGTTCTCGGACGGTCGGCCATGCTTGATACCTCGCAACGCGGCCTGCTTAGTAGCGGTGGGCCCGCCGCGGTCCCGAAGCGACCACCACCACTTCCTCTCGAAGATGTCCAGCGACTCCGGGATGACCGCCTCGTCACGGCACAGCTACCACCAGGCGAATGGCATGACGGGCACCCCAGCGAAATCCAAGCCGCACAAACCGTGCCAGCAGCTACAGCAACAATCCACCTCCGCAGCGGACCCAACGCCCCTTCACCCCCCGCCTCAGAATAGCCTCTGCGTCGCCTGCATATCCAGCGCGAATCGACGCAGGGAGCAATCGGACAGCGGAAGCCTGGACGCCTACGACTTGGCTAGCCCTTGCTGCGACCCCAACTGCGTGCCCAGTCGCAGGCGCAGGGAAAAACAAAGGAGGGCGAGGAACGAGCAGAATCAGCAGCAACAGCAGCAGCAGCAGCAGCAGGTGCAGCAGGTGCAGCATCACCACGTGCAACGGGAACAGACGCAACAGCCGCAGCAGCAACATGGTGCTCATAATTGCTCGCGCACCTCCGGGCACAGTCTTCACTCCATCACCAGCAGCGACGTCTCCACCACCGCTGACAGCGTCGCCTCTTGCACGACTAGCCTGAGCACGGACACTCTGTACTGGGACCCCAGTGTGCACCAAAGACCGCCGCCGTGCCTTCAGTACGCCAAGCCGAAGTCCTGGGACAATCTGACTACCAAGGCGTTCGGTGGCTACGGGTTCGGTTACGGTTATCTGGACACGGCCACCGCGAAGACGCACAGTGCCGAGAGGCCCGGGAAGGGGGCCCATGGACGGGCGAAAACGCCGACCGGGACCGTGCAGAGAAGAACCAGCAGTAGCACCACGTACTCCGGCAGCTCCACCAGGCACTTTCAGCCGACAAAGTCTACGGAGAGCCTGCTGATACCGCCGCCCTATCAGGCCGAGCTGGACGCTAGCTTGAGTTGCGAGTGCCTGGACGGGCCGGCCGCGAGGTGCGTGCAGGTGCTGCAGATGGAGAAGCATAATCGGCAGGAGGAGGGCTATATCATCAGCACGCACGCCCAGGTTCGGCACCGCAGATCTAGCCATTCCGATGGGAAGTTGAGGGCTTTGAATAGTTCTGAAGTGACGCGACTCTAAGTCCTTCGCTCTATTGGAAACTGTACCCTAATGGGATGCGATGATAGTTATAGCAAAGAGGAGATATAATAAGAGGCGTCACTCGACAAGGACAGAAATAACCTAGGGACATCACTAGACAACCAATTTAAATGCCCATTCGGCCCCATTCGGCAATGATCGGTAAACTTCGACAATAATCAGCCAACTGCGGTAAGGTGTATTTAGTCGATTTGAATATCCCGCTCGAATGTACAACCAATTTAAATGCCAAGGTCAAGCAAGGACTTCAAAGGTTCCGCCCGGAGTGACGCCTTTTATTATACCTACACTTTGGTTATAGGTTATAGCGGCGGATGTTGTATAGGGGAAATTTACGGCCCACTGTATTAGAGACGAAATGAGCGCTATATAGTCTGATCTGTGAATACATTTGCTGGGATATCTTTGATGAGCATGCAGAAGAGAATCGGAGAGAGTGTCGGTATTAACTGTAGGGACACTGGAATTCTATATCGCCGATGTAAATCGTTCGTTCTGAATACCAAGGATATATAGGGGAAATTATTAACGCTCTATTAGGGCTAATTGGAACGCTAGTTGAGACTAGTATGGACCAGTTGTATCATGCAGAAAGCACAATCGACGAGAGAATGGTGGTTGCATCGGTAGTACGCACACATTTAAGTTCGTCGTCGGTAGCCTGATTATTCCGAAGGGCTCTAAATAATTCGAAAGTAACGAGACTTGAAATAGTCTGGTCTAATGGAAACCGTGCTTTAATACCCATATGATTACTGATGTTTAGGGGAAATTGCTAATGCGTTGCAAGGATGAATTGAACTTGAATGGTACAGTTTCTCAGTCTAATGGAAGACCACTGTCGATAAAAAGACGGTGGTGATATTAACAGTACGTAAATTAGAAGTCCAATACCGGAGATCCAACTATTCCGAAGGGCTCTAAATAATTCCGAAGTGGCACGACTGGAAACTGAACCAAAAATAAAATACTCGTATGATCGTATCAATATAAAAAATGTATAGGAAAAATTAGTATTGTATTCGCCGAACGATCGTGAAAGACGGACCATGTTTTTTGACACTTTTTCAGGAACACACGATTGGTTACGCGTTTGGTTAATTGAATTATCGTTTCGATCAACGAATCATTTTCCCAGCGATGTTGTCCTGGATAATCGATGAGACGCAATCGACGTTCGCGGCGCTTTTTGAATCTTTTTTAAATTTTTACGGCCAGTTGATTGTGTAATTGATTAGAGGTAGTTTTAAACTGCGATAATCGTTCATAGGGACATTATCGTTATCGTAAGGAGGAATAAATGATGAAATTGTATCATTTCGAAATTAAAGAGATGTGATTATCCTGCAATTCCTTACGACGGTCAAGTAACAGTAAAAAAACGAATCTTTTTATGAGAATCTAAACGTTCCAAATATTTTTTATTTTTCTAGGATTGAAACATTAGTTGTCGGACTCAATAGATATATTTGTTACTAGATATGGAATCGGGATATTATTAAATCACCTGCCATTTAATAATTAACTTCATTTAATCAATTAATAAATAATTCATTGTTTTAAGTGATAAATAACGTTAGACCGCAGAATACAAATTTCCCACCGTTTTTCATTTATAGTAACTAGTGGCCGGTAGTGACCAATGAGATACGACATCTGATATTCACTAGGAAGATTTCATTTCTCAATCTGCCCAGCTTGCTCCCGTGCGCGCTATTAATTTGTGTAGCAAACCAATCGCGAGTTAGGTTATGTTTTGATTTATTGTATTTGAAAGTATCGTTGGGTACATAGAAAAAAAGATGTCGAGGAAAAAGCACAACATCTCGTACATTAAACCGGATGAACCGAAATTCTTGCGCGAATTGAAAGAACAAGTTGGATACAAGGAAGGACCTACTGTAGACACCAAGGTATATTTCAATGTTTAATATTAAAATCTATGTAGTCATTAATCGGTTAATTACCAATTTAATCATTGCAACGCGAGCGCGTTGTAGAAATGATCGACAGTAGTTAATGGTATCTAGAATGTGTACTACTGAAAGCACGAAAGCTTGGCTATGACAATAATGCTAAATGTAATCGGTCTTTGCTATCGTGCGTTTGATGTCTAATGGGATCGTTAAGTATATTATAATTGACGCTTGTTTATAACTAGCGTGAACAGCGATTTAAATGACTTCTTAAAACAGAGAGAAATATTGCCACAAGACTCTGACGACGATAGAGACGAACCTACCGAAGAGCAGCCAGTTGTGGTTGTTTTGCATTCGGGTGATTTAACAGCAGAGGAGGCAGACGCGTTTGCGAAGAAAAAAGAGGAAGGTATAGAAATGTTTTGTGCGCGCGCGGGATGAATTTGTCGAAAGATAAGTTATGCATGAATTTTTAATTGTAGAGGAAGCTAATGCTCCAGCAGACTTATCTAAGAGAATTATATTCAGAAAGAATAAAATACTAGACGCAGAATCGGATGCCACTGATAAACCAGTGAAGAAAAAGATAAAGAAAGCGAAACAAGAAAAGGCTGTACTATCTTTCGATGATAATGACGATGACTATCTTTAGCATTACCAGCGCACTGTAAATGATTCCATTGTTGAGAGAAAAAGTTTCAAGTTTATTTTGCATACATGAAAGAATATCATGGAAAGTACATGCATCGATATATAATAATTATTGCAAGAATATTTATATCTATAATAAGACAATATTGAACTGTATAAAATAGAATTTAATATAGAGGCTGTAACTTTAGCTCTCCGGTTTATATTTAAGTGTAAATATTATTTATATATGTGTGTATATATGTTAGACCATATTTCCCAATAGTAACATAAGAGAATTAAGATGCAATGAATTTTGTAAATATAGAAGTGTTTTAATAAACCTACTTTTATTTTAATATCGATAAAATTCGGTGCTCGATTTTTGTCTAGCGTCTCTAACGAACGGAGAAGAAATTTTTTACTGCTTCACGTAGTATGTGCATAAAAACAGAGTACATGCATATCGTATATACAATATACACGATGTATAAAAAGAGTCGCGGAAGAGCGTTAGAAGAAGGTTGAAAGATTTTTCTGCGATTCGCTCGGTCGGTCGGCTAAACTCGTCGAAGGGTTTTACGGGAAAGGGCAGGGGCTTGTTGGTCAACCCCATTATTCCACGTTGTTGCGATTGCAGATTGCCCTTATTCTTGGGAGGGTCTCTCATTGGATGTGCACGTGTACCCGGTCACGTGACAATGTATAACAAACGCTACTGGTCGTTTTGTCCCTTTAACATTACGCGTACGTCATAAAATTTGCGGTCACGTGATTATCGTCGCCATCTTGGCAGTTTTCGACGACGGAGGTAAGAAGGATCCGTGACGTCGGACCCAAATAAACAGAAAGTATATGTGAAGAATTTCGATAGAAAAACGGTGTGCGCCGAGTGCCGAAGGGAGTACGCGTGTGTAGCCGCATATTTCTCGGTGCCCCGAACGGTCAGTGAATTTAAATAGCGCGGCATTTGCGATGCGTGTGTGTTTCGATTATCGGTCCTCTTTTGGGGGGATAATCGCGATCGGCCAGCGACCACCACGGCAGCTGTTCGACAGCTAAGCCAGCCCTTACGAAGAAATGGCGGGAGCTTTCTAAATTTCGATAAACCCCGTGAACACGAGTGGCCCGTTCTTCGCTCTTAGGCGAGAGAATAATGTATCAGAGAGCCGCCGAGGAACTAACGATTGATTTCTTGGATTTTATGATTTGTACAGTTGTGATACCGAATAACACAATATAACCAGGGCCGTGACGATCCCCCCAATTCCCCTGCGCCATCCCCCCCGATACTTTTTCGCTATTCTTCGAATAGAAATCCTTTGTCCCGTCCTAACTAAATTTCGTTTTACGCTGGCGATCCTTTAGCAACCTTTGTCACGAATACCCTATCGCTATGGCAATACGATTTATTTGTCATACATCAAACAGGAGCAAATAAATGCAATCGTATAAACAGAATTTTCGTTTCACCGAATTGTGCGCAAACTTTTTGTAATTATATTGGATGCGGTTATTTAAGGAGCAAAGTTGTTCGATAGTAGTTTGTTTTGCTTTAAAATTGTAACAGTGTCTTCTTTCCAACCATGTTATCTTCTCGCGTCTGAATTTCGCCTACTCAGGCGCATTGTCAGCAAAACGAAGAGTTAGAATTCTGAGAAAAGTTCCATACGGGAATCGAGAAACTCGTGGCCGTTAATTATATACATACAAAAAAGAAATTCGTGCATTACAAATATATACATTGGATATTTATAAATTCGAATATCCAGTGTCATTTATTTTTCATTTCAACGTGCTCGGTCCTCGAAGATTCTCCTGTATCACGAATTTCCATTAAATTCCATACACCACGTATATCCCGAAACGAAAAAGTCGGGAAACACACGCATTCTACGTGAGAAGCACTCAATCGATATCCTTGTCTGAGCACCGTTTCACGCGTTGGGGATCCTATCCATCAATGAACGTTAACAAAAAAACCTAAGAAACAAGAGAAAAGTAGCAAGTAATCTCGGCGTTTTCGAGAACAGTCATTTCTGCTGAATATTCAAAGGAGCAAGCGAACGACAATGATGAGATTAAAAGTGTAACGCCGATTAAATAGACGGAGTGAAATCGTGAGAAAAGAAGCCACACTCCTCCCCCCTTCCTCCACCGCCCCCTTTCAGTCCGCCTTAACCCCCGGACGAAAAGCGCCCCGCGACTATGTTGCGACGGCCCTGGGCATAACTTTTTAACGTTTCCAACCGTCGCGGCTGCCCTCTGGTGCCTAATTTTCAGCAATGAATGTTCACTATTTACAGGTTTTGTGAATAAATCGTGTATCGTGCGTATAAGGACGAATCGTAGGCTCCCGCCGTCGGCGCCGCTCCGAAGATCGCTGGTCGTGAGAAATGTCGCGGTGTCAGGGAATCGTTTAGGAGATCGAGCACGGTCAGGTGCGTATTATTCTGTGGCTGGTGACAGGATACACGGGAGTCACGGGACGGGTGTTCGGTGCGCGTTCCATTTGTGCCTCTTGGTGGCTCTGGCCCGCGAAGAACCGCCGGGATCCGTGAATAGCGGGGAGTTAAGTGGCACAAGACGTGCCCCGAGCCGAGCGTACTGAATGGGCCTCCTTCTATTCCGGATCGCCGATACCGCGGCCACTATTTCACGTTCTCGGTTTTCCGATTGAACGGCGCGACCGTGTCGTCGCCCACGGGATCCACGCTCCCGTTCCGGGGACACGGAGGCGTTGGGTGTAGGTTAAAGAAGCTATGCCTCTCAGCATCGTTCCCGTGAAACGCTACGGTGTCCTTCGAGCGGACCTTATCTTCGTTATCGTCGGTGTATAATAGATCAGTCTTCGAGTACGGGGGCCTCCCGGAATCGAGACTGGTCAAGATAAAATTCATGGGACTCCGGTCGGCCGTGTCGGGCAGAAGCCTCCGCTCCGGTGTACACAATTCTATAGATAATCTAACGAAATGGGCCGCATTTATCTAGTTCCCTTTTCGTTCGCGTACGATAATCCGTACGCTGGTGGTAGGATCTTGGTTGGCGGTGTGCGGCTGCTTGCTCGTTACTTAAAGGCCGTCGAGTTCGTAAGAGGGATATCCGCGTAAGTGGAATAATAATCGTCGTGGGAGATCAAGTCTGTCACGATCGGATTCGGTAGGTCATAGGGTTGTTCGGTAGGTGGTTGGCGTGTTTCTCCCGTCCGGCATGTAGTATGTAGTTAGGAAGGTTGCGCGCGCGCGCGCGCCTCTTTGGATGGTGAGCGATAGAGACGGTTTTTCTGTGTGGATATATATATATATACATACGTGTGTTTTTCTGTGCGTGTGTACGGAAAGAGAGAAAGAGAGAGAGGGGCGGGGGGAGGGAGAGAGAGAAAGAGAGACTCGGGTTGGATGTGTAGTAAGCAAGTAGGTATAGGTGTAGGTTGGTAGGTTGCTGCGAAGGTTGAGAAGAGAGGTACGCGGAGGGCTAACTGACTGGCTGACTGGCGCTCGGACGCGGTGGCTGGCGAGTGCAGGTGACTGACTGAGAGACGCTAACCATTCGAGATACTTCACAGGACTCTCCTTCGTCTGATCGTTTCTATCCAAGCATCCGCGGGTGACTCTCTGCCTCCTCGATCGCACCCCGAGCTGTGCTAGGGCCAAGATTTCACGTTCAGAGGCGGACGCATCTCGGCCACGCGCCGACTGGAAGTCAGACGTACCACGGCGAACTTTGTTGGTTATGGGAACAAGGAAATAGGAGTTTGGAGATTCGCAGCGCCATTTTGAAAAATTCGGCCCCGCTAAAAATTCCCTCCCTCTCCCTTGCCCTCCCCGCCGCCCGGCCCCCCTTCCCATCCCTCCCTCCCTTCGTCCGCCCTCGCGTTCATGTCGCCGCGGATGTAATGAAACGCGTCGTCGCCACGAGCCGCTCATCCCCGTGTTCTTGTTAATTGTTTAGATCAACTGTACAGTGGTGGCCCCATGGAAGGCACGTTGGAAGAACCCCCTGTTAAGGACTCATCTCAGGCCAGTCCTGACAATGTTCTCAAAGGTATGCTCTCTACCCTTGCTTGCAGCTTTAATCACTCCTCTGAATCATCCATCGTTCATTCTGTGTTTACTTTGTACCATCTTTGGTTGGCACAGGTCTTGCGCTTGGTGGTTTTAATCTATCGCTTCGCTGACATTCTAGAGCGGTTGATTTAATTAACAAATTTGTACGTTGGAGGGGGGGTGTAGCACGCACAGATCATCTTTTACTCCGCAAGAGAATTCTGGGAATACAGTCTACGGTATAGTTTGCGATACGTAATTGATAGGCATCGTTAGTTAACGCGATTAATTTTCTGTTGCTACTGTTAACAACTTGGGTTTCGTTAGTTTTCTTTGAATCGTCACGCCGATGTTCGTTCGTTACGTTAAAACGCTGCTATTTATATAAAAACGTTGTTCGTGTGTTTGCAGATGTGATTCCAAATGGTGTTAATGGAAATTATAACGACGGAGAAGAATTTGTTAGCGCGGATAGCGATGCGTCTAAACTGGAATCGAAAGAAGCCAGCAGCGCGACATCGGGCGACGGGGAGGAGAATGGGGAGGACGACGACGAGGACGAGCATAGAATGGAAGATGAAATGGAGGAAGGGGATTTAGATTTCGAAGACAGCGAGGAGGATAGAATATCGCAGAGTAGGAGTAAAGGGGGTGAGATGTTCGAGTCGGAGGATGACTCGAAGGTATGCGAATCACCTGATGGTGTTAGTGAGACGAACAATTCTAGTGAAGTGTCTAAAACTGAAGATAAGTGTAAAAACACATCCTGCGAGGCTATGGAGGTCGATGAACAGAGTAACAACTCGGACGTCGAATGTCTGGACGAGAGCGTAACAGAGATACAGTCCGACAATGACGATGTGTTCACATTGAAAAGTTCTGCCCAGGAGGATAACGACAAGAATTTATCAGGCTGCAGTGATATACAACAGCTGACCGATAGTAGCGAAGTTACCGATAGTTTGGATATATCCGACGTGAAGATCTGCGAAGAGAACGGTAGCTGCGACAGTCCTGACATCGAAGAAATAACAGATAGCGCGAAGAATGGTCTGAACGTGTCACCGGAGCGCGCCAATAAAGATCCTGCGAAGCAAAGGAAACCGAGAAAACAAGTAGATCTTAGTAGTATTACACCAAGGAGAAGTTCTCGTAATATAAAGAGGACCAGTTACATAGAAAAGGAAATAGAGGAGGATGTGGATGACGATGGCTCGGATATAGAAGAAATTAAGCCCGAAGATCCTTTGGCTGGTGTCGATACCAAGGATAAAGAGAATTCTAAGCTGAAGTCACCGATCAAAAACAGTAAAACTACGATCGTAGTGAATGATACTAAACGTTTGGTAGAAATCGCCGCCGGTAGTAAATCTATGAAAGGAGGAAAGAAGGAGCCCACCTTAGTTATTATAGACACAAATTCTATTCTTTCTGGGCGTGGTGGTGTTCCTGTGAGTAACAATAAACCTCAGCATACCGTCTCGAGCGGCAGCTCTTTTTCAGTAGTCCCGATGGGTATGACAACGCAGACAATGTATCCCAACATGAGAACAACCATCACACCGGTACCCATGACGTCCAAGGCTGCGCAGCTGAGTTCTAAGACCAGTATGACCACGGTGACACCCACCGTGCCTCCTATACTGCCTTCTTTAACCGACGATATGTTCGTGGTAGAGGCGCCATCTTTTATAGTACCGTACGTGTACGAGAAGCCGCCTCTGAAACCGTTAAAGGAGTTTGTCACGAAATTAGAGAAGTGCTTGGAGGAGAAAGAGAAGGAGGAGAGAAGCGAGAGGAGCGCGGATGAAAGCAAAGGGGAAGAATCCAATGAGGACACATCGGATTCGTGTCAAAAGACTAAAGATAAGAGCGAGGAGAGCGAGAACGAAGGGAGTTCTAAGGGGAAGAAGGAGGGGGAGGATAGAGGAGGTGACAATTCAGTGGATTTAACAGAATCCGGATTTAGTAATATAACTGATAAGCACGATGTAAGGCAAGACGATAAGAATAAAGTACTGACTTATTTTGATTTACCGCTGGGAAAGTTTTTTATGCAAATCGGTATGAACCTTGTGCAAGAGTACGTGCAGACCGATCTTTTACGGACGCAGAAGCGCAAGCAGGGCAAGGGTAGCACATCGGCCGAGACTCAATTAGCTATAAATTCGCTCATCAAGAATCTAGAGTTTAGTAAAGAAAATAATGAACCATTCCATTTAGAACTGAAGAAATGCGAATTCTGTAATTTCAAGACGGAATCGACATTAGTCATGCAGCATCATCTAGAAACACCGCATATGCGCAACTACGTCTACAAATGTAACTTTTGCCCGATCGAAGTGCGCAGCCCTCACGACATACTATTTCACATGGAGGCGGAACATAATACTCGCGGAAGGTTGGAGCGCGGCCCGGCCTTCCACCAATGCCCTAACTGCCCGTTCGAGGACAACCAGAAGGGCAAGTTGACCCGGCACATACTTGCGTGCACCAAGAAGTTCAGACCAGAGAAGAATTTAGAGCCAGCCGCTGACTGGGAGCCGCCAGCGAAGATCCCAAGACTAAATCGAGCACGGGCCGTCGGGCCGACTAACTCCAGTGCGCTTGCCATGGCAATGAGTGGTAAAGGGGCACAACCGCTTTTACCAAAATTACTCCCCGCTCCGATCACGGGTCGCGGAAGGGGACGGCCGCCTATGCAGCCACGATACTCGGACATGAAAACGTTGCGACCGGGTGGCACGACGATGCGGCAAGGTCAGCGGAATTTAACATTAAACCGAAGTATACTCCTGTTATCACACTATTATAATAATCTGTACATTACAGATAATGTTGCAGGAATGATGTATCGCCCGACATCTTCCGGTCTGCTGGTCCCCACTTCGTACCAGTTTGGTAGCAACCAAATATTCCAGGTAAAACTCACTTTCATTCTACCTAATTCCGTCTGGTAAAAATTAACGGAATCAATGTGAAATTTTTTTCAATAGAAAAATCAAGAACGGTGATTATCGTATCACGTATTAAAGCGGTGTAACAATGCTTGTTTGCATTTAATGATATCATGTCGAAAGGGCAATGATAATTGCATAAAGTCATGCCCCTCGTGTAGCGTAAATTCAAATATAATACGAATAGTCTAATTATTCGCATTATTGTACAATATCTAAGATATCTAAGATATAAATATGCCAATGTCGTTTATCTCGGAAGATATATGAAACGCAAAGATGATTAATTTAGTCGTTGTGTTATTGTAACAGGTATGGGAATTAATATTAACCGAGGCATTCCATGTTTTTTCTTTCCGCTGTCCGTGGTACACTGCCATTTTATTCCATTAAAAGCATTTTCTTAACGGTCGCTACTGTACACAAGTACGGGTTCATAAATTCCAGTAAAGAAAAAGTTGAAGGATTAGTAAAAAGATATATGGGTGGTGGCAGGTGGTGGGTGGCTCTGGGACTGTCATGTCGGCTGTCTCTGGAGTGAGTAGCAGTAGCGGCGGCAGTTCCGGTCAACCCACACCAATTGCACTTGTACCCAACGTAATCGACTCTCTCTGTAGGTTGTCCTCGTCACAGGTAAATAAACATTAAACGTTGGAAACTACCGGGAGCGGTTAAATTGATTTTTGCAAAATTTCCGATCGCATGGATGATGTGTTCTGCAGGCGCAAGGAAAAAGGCTTTTATAACCACTTTCTCTTAATATTTTTTCATTAATCAAAGCTACACATAATCGCTTATAGGGTTTAACAATGTTTTCAATTTCATAGCTACGTGCCATTAGTATGCTACCGTACTAGTGCCGCGATTATTCATTTCAGCGATGTATTTTGTCCGTGTAGTATGTTGCGTTATGGAAACCTGTCTGATTTCGCATTGGCGTAATCATACGTGGTTTACATATTTCGAGGGAACCAAATTGGAGCATTCTGACAAATGTGAAAACATTCTCTTTGCAGACGATTCAATCTGCCGTATTATTATCTGTGCGAAACTGAAATTACCAACTAATTGCTATTAATGAATATCGTTTAGAAACAAATTGTATGAATATATTTATTATTTTTGTTTGTACGTTATATGCAGTATACAGAGATGCTCGCTGGAGGTGAAAGAATTGGAAATTTCAGTTTGTACCGTATAATTTTCTAGGTGGACGCTATTTGACATAACGAATACTGTGTACTTTCTGAGAAAATAGCGTTTCATTATCCTGTACACGATTGTCTCTGAAACAATTAGTGTGTTTTATGTATTTCAGAACACAACGAGCAGTTCTAAAAATCCTACAGCAAAATTACTAAGTCAACCAAGTATATCTATAACCCCGCTACCGCGTACAACATCTCAAAGTTCTATTCCTGGTTCTGGGACATCGTCAAAGTCTGGAGGGAAGACCACGTTTGTCATATGTGAAATCTGCGATGGTTACATTAAGGTAAACTAACTTATTCTTCATCTCCGACGTTCTTGACAATTTCAAAGTGCAGGAGTAAAATAATAAATTGTATAAATCAAGAAGTCATATGTACGCGCACTTTATTCGTCGTGTACAGTTCGTTATTTCTTTTAGGATCTAGAGCAACTACGTAATCACATGCAATGGATCCACAAAGTAAAAATACATCCAAAGATGATTTACAATAGACCTCCATTGAACTGCCAAAAATGTCAGTTTCGGTTTTTCACAGATCAGGTATACGAGCACATCATTTCTGTTTGTGTAGTAGAATAATTTGACTCGTGCCTCTTTTAAATACCATCTTGCCCAATGAAGGTTTTAATTAGAGATGGATTTCTCGAAGCGCCGAAATCTAAGAAAGTTTCGAGTCTCGTGAATTGGAAATTTTGCACTTTTCTCGTGATTCGATACTCTCGAAAGCCAGATAAGAAAAGGCATAAAATCAATAAATAGAGAATTTGTATATCGTTATGTTTTGTTTAACTACGGTCAATATAGATTTATGATATAGAGATATTCCACTTACAAAACCGATTCAGCACCTCAAGCTTCGAGAATTTCGCGTTTTAAGAATTTGTACTTTCTACTCTTATCGGATATTCCCCCTTTTCGATGCTTACTTACAAGAGGAAAAGTGTAATAATATTGCTATGTATGTTGCCACAGGGTCTCGAAAGACACTTACTCGGATCTCATGGACTGGTTACATCTAGTATGCAAGAAGCGGCGAATAAAGGGAAAGATGCAGGTCGTTGCCCCGCATGTGGAAGGGTAAGTTGATCCCCTTTCTGATTATTCAACGCTCAGAATCGCGCACGCCCGAGTCTCGTGACTGTTGGGTTGAGCAGAGCGGGATAGCTGAGTGTTGTGGAACTTAATTTCTAGGTGTATCAATGGAAGTTACTAAATCACGTTGCGCGAGATCACGGGATGACGTTAAAGCCGGCGCATCTATCTTATAAGTGTACAGTTTGCACTGCCACGTTTGGGATGTATAAGCAGTTCGAGAACCACGTTTATTCGGCGCATAGTGTCGTAGCTAAGCGAGTAATGGACAAGAAGAACACACCCTCATCTCCGTCGTCCAGATCCAATGACTCCCTTCTGAAGCCATTGAAGATCAATGACGAGATCACGATTATTCCACAGCCGGCAAAACCTACGACCAGGTCGGGCGGATCCCAAGGCAGAGGAAAATAGCAATGATCAGCAGAGTGATACATGTGTCTTGTCTTACTGAATTTCACGTAACTTTGTGGTACTCCATACCCGGTCATTTGTAGTACACAGTGACTGACGTGCCGTGTACATGTGTATGCATATTATGCTTAAGACGCAATTACCAACACATAAAACCTACAACTCTTTGGCAGAAACGAAATAAGGGGGGGATAATATAAAAAGGAAAAAAAAATAACAGAACCTAGTTGATTGCGTATAATAATATTCCATCAATGATTATACCGATATATTTATTTAAGAATTTTTATTGTTGTTATCGGACATACATAAAATAGACTGTAAAAATATTAAAGGGTGGCCTTCAGTCTAAATTCCTTGGTTGATCCTAGAGCAGCATAAATCCTCTGACCTACACAACACGCCTATGGAAACCTATAAATACTAAGTGTATTTACATTTTAAAGTGCGACACTCACCATGTCATATTGCGAATCACTCTTTGAATAGCGAATTCACTATAATATAAATTCTTTTTCTAAGACAAATATATTTGAATTAATTCTATTTTGTTATTAACGCTAATAACAATATTACGTAGGGCAACGAACGACGAGAAAAGCTGTCCCTGACTCTACGCATATATTCGATACGTCTACGCGCCACGTTGCGAAGCAATTTCCGAACGATATACGAAGTAAACAAATTGTACTAATTAACCAGAGTGCCCTAGACTGTCCCGCTGTATCTCGTCTTTTCTTTTCCCTGTTTCTTTCTTGGTATGCGACTAGATACCAAATAATTTCTCGCCCGAAATTATCTCCCTATCATGTACACTTTTATTACTTTTCTCTCCTAGTTCCGCCGTCGTACGTTTAAGCTACGGTGGCAGAACTCGACGATTCGCTGGTTAATCAGCTTCTTCTTCTTCTTCTACTTCATCTCTTTTTTTGTAACATTTCGTAAAGTTTCGTGTATGAGAATAAGTTATAGTGTCAAAGATCTTCGAAGTTGTAAATTGTATCTATTACCTATAAGTTGACATCCTCGGTCGCAAAGTATTGTAATAAAACATTCGGTTTTATTCCTTCTTTTTTCCTCTTCTTCTTTGCGCTTTTATAAGAACAAAAAAATGTACATTAACATAGACTATATAATATAAACGATTATATCAATAAAATAGGATGGCACACATACGTGTATACATTTTTTCCGTTTTGGATTACGAGAGAAATTGATCATGGAGCATTGAACATGTAGCACACGTCGCGGCATATGAATATACAACGTTTTATATATGTATATATATAATATCCAGCTGAAATATTATATATATAAATATGTAAAGTTTACTATAGAATAGCGATAGCGTGGTATAAGAAGGGAAGACAGTTAATTATCTTCTTGTATGCACTCTGGATTGATAATAGGCTTATATTGATATGTAGATAGTCGAAAGAAGTGACAGGATTAATTTAATAATTTCGATTTCCTTTTCCTCGATAAGTTTTGTACGTTATTGTAGGGGATAATTTTAGAGAGGCAAACGAAACTGCATTCGATATCGAAAAAAAATAACATAGTGCGTTTTTGCACTGTACGGCTGTATTATTTAATTTTACCACTTGTCCGGCCACTTTTATGGCTACGCCATGATGGTAAATGCAGAGAAACATTCGTAAGCGTAATTACAGAAATATATAGTTTACTGTAATAATTTGTACAATATTATATGATTATTAAAATAAAGTGTACCAACATTGTATTAACATCTCTCATTGAATCGCCAAACCCCTCGTACTGTACGAAACAGTACCGATTCACTTTGGTACGAGTATTAATAGAACTAATGTGGTTAAGGTTAGGTTTATTGTTTTTCCTGTTAAACAGGATGGGCGTTTCATTCAAGCATTTCTTATATTGCCCAACGCAAACTACAGTCTCATATCTTTATCCCTCCTCTTCTCTTCTCTTCTTCGGGTCCCAGCAGCAGCGGCGCACCGGGAGAAATCCCAGCAGCAGCGGCGCACCGGGAGAAAGGTGGTCCGTCCACCCATCTTTCCCCAGTACCCGCCCCGTGATGTTTTAACTTCGGTGATCTAAGCGAGAACCTGTTTTTTTTTTTTTGGAAATATGTTTATTATAAAATTTGTGTACATTCACTTTATATATAAAGCTCTAAACAAACATAAAGAAAAACTAGCTACACAATAAAACTTATTAGGATAGGCTAATTGTTCCAACTGTTGGAAGCTCTTAGCACACACTAGCCGTATAAACATCTTTGGTGATAAAAATTCAGGTACTAGTACTCCAAAAAGGAATTGCATTTATGTAATCTCAAACGGATTAAGGGTACAAGTAGACTGCTTAAGGGAAAAAAACCTATCGATCCTGAAGGAAGGTAAAACCCTGCACTCAATCTTAAACTTAAATTATAAAGAAAATAGAATAAAAACTTAGTCTAAACTTAAAGTAAACTTATAAAACTATTATTTACAAGATGGCGCAAGCCATGAAAGCCTGAATAAAAAGCCCAACACTATGATGAGAGAGCCAGAAGAGGCATACTTATTAGGTCAGTTTCTCCTAATAAGGAGCTGAGCACGACGGGCCGTCAATTCGGCCATGTGTGCACAATAATTTGAAAGCCACCAATACTTTTCGTGGTGCGAGAACCTGTGTTTTCATCACGGCTAAGGCCGCTGGTAAAAATGTTACTATTGAAAAGCTATACTTGTAAACAATACTATCCTTATGAGATGCGATGGTAAATGATAAAATACATTTGCAAAACGGGTAATTAATTATCATTATGTATGTACAGGAAACTAATATAAGAACCTTTCACCATCTCTCAATTCTTAATCTACAATAGGTAAATTGAAAGAAAGGGAAAAATGAATTATTAATTTTAATAATTTAGTTAAATACGCGTAGAAATCTTATATAAAAAATAACAAAATTGTTATATACATTTCTTTCTTCAATAATCTCAACACGTTATTTATAACGAGTCAGAATCCCCCCAAAAAATTCAATTCTACTTCAGCGTCCCTAGCGAAATAAACGGCTTTCGTTGATTGGTCCGTTGACGAATCTCAAACGAAACGCGTAATATGTATTCAGGTACGCAGCATTTATTTCAAATGCATACTCGGCATATTATCCACCTTTAACACTTCTACCACAACCGATATTGCTTATCGGAAATATAAATTTATCTTTACATCACGACTCTCGAGTCTCGACTGAACATACATCCCGCTCGTACGAGGGAAATGAATAACGTCTTTTTGAACGTGTTAGGATTTGGCGGGTAATGGCATCGCATGAATGCACCTACGCTCGTTGAATGCAATGCTCTGTGGCTCTGTGTCCTGACCGGTTCCGTCACATTCACAGTTGCCGGTGTTTGGTTTCGAAGAGGTGAAATTGAAGACGCCGCAACAGGATCGAACAGAACGATGAACGATTTGCCGTATTGCGTCGAGTACGCGAAAAGTTCGCGCGCTTTTTGCAAAAACTGTAACAATTCTATCGAAAAAGATACGCTGCGACTCGCCGTAATCGTGCAGGTACGCATCGCTTTGAACACTCACAAATATTTTCCTCACTAATGCCGGCTCCAGATTTCTGAATCGCAATAGTCTTTGTCCGATAATTGCCGGTGACATTCGATCCGTGATCTGTCCAACATCGCCTGAGTTAATTGTAATTACGGATGCGTTCGAAGCACATTGTACTTTTTAATTACGCTTGTATCTTTTAATCGTGACGTCGTACATACACCGGAATTTGTTGTAATCATTTTTTAATAGAATTGGTGGTGTATGCTTTGTGTTTCCTGACTTTTAGAGCCCTGTTCACGACGGAAAAATAACCAAATGGTATCACTTGACCTGTTTCTTTATAAAACAAAGGCCAAGGAGCACAGCGGACATTGGCAACTTTGATAACATTCGGTGGGAAGATCAGAAAGAAATTCAAAAGAAAATAGGTTCGTTCGTTGGATATTAAATATTGTAATGGAACAGTTTTGTACAAAGCGCCTTCTCTGTTTTTCTGTTTATGTAGAAGAATCGAGTAAGCTTCCAGCACCCACCACTGGAAAAGGAAAGAAACGTGGCAATACTGCGAAAGCTCCGGGCGCTTTACGCGACTTTACGATTCAATATGCCAAGTCCAGTAGATCGATGTGTAGGGGATGCGAAGAAAAAATAGTGAAGGGTGAAGTAAGAATATCGAAGAAAGATTTTGAAAGCGAAGAGGGCAGAAAATACGGTGGCGTAGACAGATGGCATCATCTGGATTGCTTCGCAAAGATCAGAGAAGAGTTTCAGTTTTACGAGGCTGGCGATGTGCTTCCTGGTATAGGAGATCTTTCCAAAGAGGATCAGGCGACTGTTAAAAGCACTTTGCCAAAGATTAAATCGGATGGTGCTCCTCCGGTTAAGAAAATTAAGGATGAAGCGGAGGACGTGGAAGAGGAGAAAGATTTGAAGAAGCAAATTGATGAATTGTTTAAAGTTAGAGATGTACTCTCCGTGTTGAAGAAACCTAATCTGATTGAAATGTTGGAGAACAACGAACAACAAATCCCAGATGGAGTCCCAGCTGTAAGTTCCGTCGACATTGCTTATAATTTTAGAAGAGGTAGACCGTGTAGATGTATTCGTGATTCTTTATTTCAGATAATAGATCGCGTGTCTGATGGCATCTGTTTTGGGGCTTTAAAACCGTGTCCAAAATGTAGCGGACAGCTTACGTATAATTCGGGGCTTGGGTACAAATGTACCGGAGACTTAACAGAATGGACCAAATGCGAGTACGTGACTCAAGATCCTCCACGAAAAAAGTTCGCGATACCGGCGGATTTGAAAAAGACGTATCCAGCGGTGTAAGCGGTTTCTTTGATTGATATTATATATGTCGTATCTGTAAGTCACCTGATTAATTATCATTTACATGTTTAACAGGAAATCTTTAAAGTGCAAAGTGAAGAGAAGGCTCGTAAAGGTGACCGCGCCATCGACATCCAGCGCGGTAAAAAAAGAAGATACCGTTGACTCTGGACCAAAGGTGGCCGGAAAACCAAAGCCGTTGAAGCATATGCAGTTCGTTATTGTGGGGCGGACACAGAAAAATAAAGAGACTTTGAAGAAGGATATTATGCTTTTAGGAGGAGAGGTAACGACGAAGGTTCACCAACACTTGACCGCTGTTATATCGACTGAGAATGAATTGGAAAGAAATAGCAAGATAAAAGAAGCGAAGAATCTTGATATTCAAGTTATTACCGAGGACTTTGTCGAAGAAGCTAAAGACCCCACAAAGTCTGCGATCCAGCTGATCAAGGAGAAGAGCATTTCAAGCTGGGGCGGTAATCCGTCAGACAGGATTAATTTTGTGGCAGAGAAGTCTGCTGCTAAGAGCAAAGGTAAAAGTGCCTTCGGGAAGTCGGGGTCCGGTAAGGTGAAGCTGCAATTGAAAGGCGGTGGAACTGTCGACCCAGACAGCGGTTTGGAAGATATTGCGCACGTGTACCAAAGCGGCAAAGACAAGTACACCGTTACGTTAGTACATACGAACATACAGACGGAGAAAAACAGTTACTACAAACTGCAGATATTGAAGCACGACAAACAAGGGAAGTACTGGTTGTTCAGAAGTTGGGGCAGGATAGGGACAACCATCGGTGGCACGAAATTAGATAACTTGGCCTTGGAGGAATGTATAGAACTGTTTGAGGATCTGTACGAAGAGAAGTCTGGAAATATCTGGAGTCAAAGGGAACATTTTGTTAAAGTACCGCAGAGAATGTACCCAGTCGATATTGACGATGGAGAAGACGCTTCGACGCAATTATTGGACTCTGAAATTAAGAGCGATCTAGATCAGCCGGTGCAGGATTTGATGAGACTGATCTTTAACGAAGCGAACATGAAGAAGGTGATGGCAGAATTTGAAATCGACACGGATAAAATGCCTCTTGGGAAGCTATCGAAGAAACAGATACAGAAAGCCTATTCTGTGCTAACGGATCTACAAGGTTTAGTAAGACAACAACACGTTGATCGAGTTCACTTGATTGACGCGTCTAATAGGTTTTACAATCTAATACCGCACAACTTTGGTGTGTCCGGGCCTAAGATCCTGGAAACGATCGATGAAATTCATGACAAGTGTGAGATGCTGGATGCACTGCTCGAGATGGAGATCGCCTACTCTCTTTTGCATAGCAAGACTGATCAAGCAAAGAATCCACTTGACGCTCATTACAAGCAACTGAATGCAGAGATCAAGGTGATGGACAAACAGAGTGACGAATACAAGGTGTTCGAGCAGTACGTAAAGAATACTCATGCACAAACTCATACTGCGTATGAACTCCAGATCGAAGATGTGTTTGTCGTTAAGAGACAGGGAGAGGAGTCTAGATATAAACCGTTCAAGAAGCTGCACAACAGGAAACTGTTGTGGCACGGTTCTAGAACGACCAACTTCGCAGGCATACTTTCTCAGGGATTGAGAATAGCTCCACCGGAAGCTCCTGTTACTGGTTATATGTTTGGTAAAGGTATATACTTCGCAGACATGGTGTCCAAGTCCGCGAATTACTGTTGCACGAACAGCAGCGACTCTACTGGATTATTGTTACTCTGCGAAGTGGCGTTGGGTAACATGTACGAGAGGTACAGAGCAGACTATATCGAGAAATTGCCGAGTGGTAAACATTCTACGGTGGGTTACGGACAAACTCGTCCCGATCCCGAACAAGTTTATAAGATGAAAGATGGCGTTGAGGTCCCGTATGGGCCAGGGATACCTGCTAAACTTCCTAAGAAATCAGATTTATTGTACAATGAATTTATTGTATACGATGTTGCTCAAGTGAAAGCCCGATACATGATTAAGATGAAATTCCAATACAAGTAATATATTTTTACATGATTCGATTAACATTATATACTGTTATACTCTGCTAAAGTTGTCTTTACATCTAAGATGTTCGTATATATTTAGCGATGCTACCTCTTACAACATAAATAAATTTCATAAGGATTTTAAGACTACCGTTTTTGTTAATGTGATACGTATTATTCATTCCATTTGCATGAGTTCGAAAAATAAATTTATATAAAATAACAGATCCTAGTTTTTCTTACTGTATACAAGCTAAGACGTTCGGGCAAAGTGAATGGAAGAAAAATCTACCACTTATTGTGTATCCACGCATATTTATTCGTTTTTATCTCACAAAATTAGTATTCAAAATGGAAATCGAAATAAGATTGATCGAATGTATTAATACGGACGTAACCATCCTCTCCACCCGTCGAGAAGCTGCGACCATTCGGATGAAAAGCGAGAGAGTTGATTGGACCGAAATGTCCTTTTAAACGAGCAAATTCTTCTTCGAACACCAAATGGAAAAATCGAGAGTCAAATTTTCCTTGCCGAGTGGATGTTGTTGTGACATCCATGGCATCCTGACCACCTCCGAGAACCACCTATAAAACATATAGCTCCTGTAAACTTTCATAAATGTTATTATACCTTTAGCCACTGTTCACGAAACGTACATGATCGAAGATTGGAGAAATTGTCGCGGAGTTCACAGGCCTTTCTGTTTTGTACGTCTTTAATAGTACCAGTGATTCGCTGTCGAACAACTTCGCAGTATTATCTTTAGACGCAGTTACAAACATGGTGCCATCTTTGTTGAATTGCATGTCATTTATTTGCGATTTGTGACCTTTGACGCTTGACAACTTCTTCCTTGTCTGCAAACAAAGACAACTCATCGATCGATTGTAGTATATATTAAAAATGCTAATCAAGTTTGTTACTTACTCTTACGTCCCAAAGAGTGATTTCACCGTCTTCGTGACCAGTAATGATAGTTTCATCCATCGCGCCCCATAAAATGGCAGAGATTCTAGGACCATTGACCGCTATTCTAGTAATCGCGTCGTCCTGTGAAAATACTGTGTCGACATTTCTGATGTCAATGACGAACATCTCGCACTGATGTCCCAAAGCTTTGTCCGTAGAATAAACAGCGAGGTCTGCCGAATAACTGAAGCTGCACGTTCTCACCGAACTGTTCGTATTAAGTTGGCCTATTTCTTTCCCTAAATCCAAATTGCACCGTGATTCGACACTGGCTACGGATGTAGAAAGAAAATTCAATGAAAATGAAATACGAACCAGTTTGGCAGTCCCAAACTCTTAATGTGTTGTCACCACTGCCGGACAGAAGTCTCGATGTGTCCCAATTAACGTCGATACACCATACCGAACCGTTGTGACCGTTGAAAGTTCCGAGTCGTTCGCCGTTCAAAGAGTACCAAACATTTGGCATTTTATCTTTGCTCGAGGAAAACAGTAAATCCCCTTCCCTATTGTACTTGATCTTTGTTATGGCACGTTCGTGCCCGTGCAACATCAAAGGTTTCTGTAATAAAATAAAACATTTACATTTCCCATAGTACGCGTACATAATTTCTATATAAACTATCATTTCTATGATATGTAAATTAAGGTGATTATTTTTATCTTGGGTTTTCCAGGGACATGAGATTTTTTTTTGTTTTGGAAACCACCTCTATTCCCTGTAGACTGGGTCAAACTGTTGCCAAATTATTAGAATCGTAATAGCAAACTTGTGGCTTCGGTCTCATACCGATCATTTTGTAACTTTAAGGAAGAAACACAGAGTTGGGGACTATTACCAAAAATCGGGGACAAATGATTACTTTAAATACAGAATTGGCGGCAAAAGGGAATACGGACTGTGTTCCGGGGGCTGTCCCCGGAAATCGGGGACAAATGGTCACCATAATGTAAATTAACAAGAGCATAATATGTTACCACACAGCGACACTGTAATCTTGGGTAAATCTGATAATTTCAAAAACATTGTTAATGCTTCGAAATAAGAAATTTACGTTTCCAAAGCGAAATATAATACTTTTCACAAATTCCATTTACTTATATTTAACAAACTATGATCATGTTAGCTGTGCAGTAATGTCATCGAGGTTAGCCTGTCACATGTTGAAAAAATTTCATGCGAAGTTTATATTAAATCATTGATTGCGGCAAATGCATAAAATCACTGATTTGTGTCGAACAACTAACCATTTTGTATAAAAATACACAATCCAACAAAGCAATCGAAATTCCCACAAACGAACACTTCAGTAGTCAAACGTAATTACAAAACTCTTGAGCATTGAAAGTGATTGAAAGGGCATGAACTATCCGGTATACAGAAAGGATCAATTCTTTAATTTATATCATTCGTGTCGACGCTGTCAATAGCGCCAACATTTACTTCGAAAAGATACAGACAGAAAAACATACATTAAAATAAAAATCGATATATGTATAATAATATAATTAATATCTGCTCTTTAACTCTTTAAGTACTACTGCGCACAGATGCCTTCGTTCAATGCCATGCGACTTGTGCGGAGAACGCGCGACGAGCGTTCATCGACTATACTCTAATGACGCAATTGCAAGAATCCCGCACGCGACTGAGGGTTCAAATTCGAAACGTTAATTTATGTTGTCGAAACGATCGTTTTTACATTCTATATCCCGAATATTTATTGGCAGACACGCTTATAATCGTAATTAGATCAGTTCTGCTACTTTACAATGTTACGGCAGATTTGGTGCAGATCGCAACTTAAGTTAAATTTATCCACCAATAAGAATGCTCCGCTGACTGGTAATCGATCTCTGGTAAATTTTCAGAGATCAGTAAATACCCGAGCACGAGCGAAACGTGCGAGTAAAAGGAAGCCAAAATACAAGGCAGAACTGAACTGTGTCACGAAAAGTCAGTGAACGGTTAGTGAACCCCGTGAAGCATTTTTTGAGCCCGCGATCGGCCAGTAAAATTAAAGTGTCGCATCTTGGTTGCAAAGGATCCAGTCCCGTTCCAAATTCCGTTTGTATACGCGTGTCGTCAGAAATTGGAAAAGGAAACGAAATTGAAACGGCATGTCCGAAGCTGTTGGCCAACATGAGATTAATCAGAGCTATTGTTTCAAATGGAATGACTACCAGAACCATTTGTCCGATGTAATTAGACAGCTTCTGGAGGAGGACTGCATGGTGGACGTGACACTGGCCGCTGCAGGGGAACGCATCCATGCCCATCGCATAGTCCTCTGCGCCTGTAGCACTCTCTTTCGAGTAAACAACTTTCGCCTCTTTAAACATAAGCCTGAAAAAGTTGCCAACCTGCTTCAACCTTTCATGATTCCCTCCAAACGTTCGTGACTCGATAAAATTTCGATCATGCGATACATTTCGTTACTTTTGCTTATATGGAGGTTTGTCCTGTGATCGGAGAAAAATTGATAACTGGATCAGTGCTCCGCAATCTTATCTCACCCTCGGCACACGTAAGCTCTTCCCAGAATTCCATGGCATACCGCAAGCAAAATTATACAAAACATATAGAAACTACAAAGTGAACGCACAGAAATTACATTTATTTATGGAAAACTTTGTTGAAAAAAAATCCTGTGCTTTTTCTCCGCTTGGAGACGTTGTGTCATGGTGCGCTTAGCATCGTCTCGTGGCATACCATTTGCGGGGCACTGCCGTAGACGAAAGAATAAGTCGGGTAGACAGATTGACATTCTTTTGTACGATGCTCCATTTTTGAGAAAACTATGTTTGGGTGTTTCTCAGATATGGCTGCATCCATCCCATCGACTTATTTTATCATTCGACGAATTCTGATATTTGTGTTAGTAAAGGGGAATACCTGACTTTCTCTTCGTAGGATGTTTTAAGTCAAGTAAACGAAGATCATCCGACAATAATATTGAGCGATATATCTGCGCAGGATATTAAGTCTATCATAGAGTTTACTTACCATGGCGAAGTGCGAGTTCCAGTGGAGAATTTCAATAGTTTATTGGACGCAGCACGTTCCCTAAAAATAAGCGGTCTTATCGAGGTTGTGTTCTTTTTCTAGAAAAATTGAACGAAACTATCGTTCGACTTCTAATATCGCTTATGTTCGTAGATCGATAGGGTAGACGAGACTGACTCAGTTTCGAGCACAAAGGATTTTAACGATAATAATGAAGAGCCAATGACTGTAATCAGCGAGGTGGAGGATAATGTTATTAACGCACTGCAACAGAGTTACGAAGAGTTAGAAGATCACCAAGAACAAGAAGTCATTGAAAATGCAACTATGAGTAAAAGAAAGAGACGTAGGCGCGATACGGCGAAAAGGGATTATAACGACGACATGCTAGCATCTGCGATAACTGACTTAAAGTTAGGGCAAACGTTAATAGAAGCTTCGACTAAGCACAATATACCGCGTTCGACGTTATACATGCGTGCCAAAGCGTTGGGTATACATTTCAACGCGTCGCGAAACGAGTACCCAGCGGAATGTGTGAAGGCAGCTATAAACGCTGTAATCGGTTGGTGGTCACATTCTAATTATTACAGCTTCTAATTATTCCGAGAATTATTCGATTGTTACCATAGGTGGAACAAGTTTGCAACATGCGTCAGAAATGTTTAGCATACCCAAGACTGTACTATGGAGAAGGATTCAGAAAGAAGGCTACCAAATATTGCGTTCCGAAATGAGAAGGTCCTACGACTCTGACAAACGGGAGGCCGCAGTCAAGGCTTTGGAAAGGGGAGAGAATCTGACCAAAGTTGCGCTCGAATTCAAAGTAATATTTGTTGTTCTTCGATCGAACGATTAGCCGTAACTTTGAACCTCTGAGAGCAGTGCCAGTGATTGGATTTTCAGATTCCAAAGACTACTTTATTTAGGGACAAGGCTCGGTTGGTAGACGAGGGAAAACTGCCGCTATCATTCTGGAAGAAGCGAAACTCCGAAAACGAGAAATTAAAGAAATCTCGGTTAGAAGAAGCTGTCGCTGCTTGTAAAGGAGGGAAAATGTCACAAGCGGCGGCGGCGATGACTTATCATATACCTAAGACGACGATATGGAGACGTCTTCAGCAAGACGGCAAGAAGTCGGAACGCCCGTTGAACTCGAGGAAACGACGAGTATCGGACTCGAAGAATGGCGCAGAATCGAAAACACAAGAGGGAGCCGATTTCACTTTTTGCGAGGTGTTAAACAACTTCGACCTCTCGCCCATTAATCGTCTAACGTATCGCTGCGTCGTAGAAACATTAAGGAATTTAAATTTCAGGTTTCTTCGGAGATTCCTATAACTTATATAGACGAAAGTAGTATACCTGAGGATTCTGTGATAATATTAACGGCAGAAGACATGGACGGACTTAATTTGGAAGAAGGACGACAGATTATCGTTAATTCGGTACGCACTCTTATTTCTTTGCTTTCGGAGCTATTAAACATATATATATATATATTCTCTATGCTTTCTATTTTGTAGGAATCGGTACAGGAATATGTTCCCTGTACTATAAGTATCGAAGAGAATTCCAATTACTCGCAGACAGAGAGTTAACAAATTGGTGACTGTACGTCTACGAGCGATTAATATCCCTTTTTGTACAGCAATACACATTATTTTACAATTTCAGTAACAATACATTAATGGACATACATATTCACCTATAGTAATTTAAACATTATTGTTCGGTGTCTTTAGTATTCGGCGCTTTCTATTTGACTCGTACGATTTCTACGCGTAAGTCTGATTATTTTAATTTTGTACAGATGAATCATGTCCACGCGTTAGCGATGTTTAAAGTGCACGGGATGCAATTCGACTCGTTCAGGTGCAATAATAAACTTGTATAGCAATAAAAATAAGTTTTCTTAGAATATCGGAAATACCGATGCCCCGGTGGTTTCTATTCTCAATATACCATACTTTCACGTCGCATGGAAATAATTAGTCAATTCCATTGGCGCCCGAGTGAGTAGCCAATAGTGGGATTAGTGGGTGGATTTGAGAACGTTTCTGCGGCATAAGATTCCCGTGCGTTGGAAATAAATCGTGGGGCCTAAGGTTGGGGATATTTATTGGAATGGTGTCTTGTGGCCGGTGATGTGTTATGCGGCGGTATTAAGGACGGAATCTACGAAATTTCATCATATTACGTGATAACTGAGAAACGCAGGAAATATGGCCCAGCAGCTGTTATATTCAGCTACCAAATTCGAAAGGTTCATTTTGAAATCCGCGTATAAAAATGCCGCCACAGTTCAGGTACAAATCGTAACCTCACATAACCTATGACCCTCTATACTCTCGTACAACGATTATCTCCGATATCCTTCGTGATTTACGCTTTCAATCTAATTGCTCAATTGTCCGTCGCTATCAAGATGTTCCGCAAAGGCTATCATACGTCTCTATCCATTTAATATATTTTAACATTTATCCTACGATTCACTCTAAATACGCATACATGTATACATAGGGTGTTTCCCAGTGGTACAACTGAAAAGTTAATGATTGATTCTCTCTGAAATATTCATTCGACAGCATAGAATAAAGATTTTGCACGCTAGGCGTTGTTTTGGAGAAAAATGAATTTGGATAAGTTACTTATAAGTCTGTTGACGTTTGTAGTATTTGCTGATAAACATTGGAAGTTATTTTTCTCCGGAACGAAGCCCTTTGCGATAAAGTCTTATGTTGTATTTCCAGCTGATTTTCTCATGCTCGATTATTAGCTCGATGGTTGTGCCATTAAATGTTCGCGTCGAAGGATCGACTATAACGACGGAGAAAGTTTAACTGTGTAAATATTTTCAGTTACGAAGGTACTTATCATTGATCAAAAATGGCAATGAAATGACAATGATCGAACAGTTACAGCGACAGTGGAGGTTACTATGTAATCAACCACCGAAAGGTTTCGAGAAGTTTTTTAAAGGTCATTACATTTCTGTCAATCTGTTCTACCTAATGTACCTATGTAGCGAAACGGATTGAAACGTGTATTTTGTTTCTGTAGGCGGAGGAAAAGGATCTCCTAAAACTACTGAGAAAGTAGCTGAAAAAGTTAAAGAAGGATCGGCCAAAGAGAGCAAACCGTTGTCGTCTAGCTCATCTTCCCGTAGCACACCTCCGAGTGCTAGTAGCGATAAATCAGGGTTCCAATGGAACTTTGACTTTAATCTAAGTGGGCCTGGAGGGAAAAAGCCATTTGAAAATACGAAGAATGAGAAAATGCTTCTATTCGGCTTCATAATTATGGCAGCTACGATCGTATATATGCAACTGCTGTCCAGTCCAGCGGCAGAAATTACGTGGAGAGATTTTATATCACAGTAATTGAATTATTTCTTGTTAGGTTAATACTCTGTCCGATATGTTTCTTCCGTAATATGTAAACGAATAACTTGCGCCAATTCTCGTCAGGTGTCTGGCCAAATCAGTCGTAGACAAATTAGAGGTTGTCAATAAGCAATGGGTCCGTGTAAAGCTATTACCTGGACATTTTGTAAATGGATCAGTGAGTTTGTAAAATTATTGCGCAGCCTATGAATCTATATATGGTACACTTAGCAAATGCATAACTGCTTTAACGCGTTTCATAGGATGTTTTGTGGTTCAATATTGGAAGTACCGAAACATTTGAGAGAAACCTAGAGAATGCACAGATCGAGTTGAACATAGAGCCGCAAAATTATATATTAGTAGTATACAAAGATGAACTTGAAGTACAACACGTTGTCAAACTGCTGCCACAGATACTAATGTGGGGTAAGTTACACTCTTCGTAACGACATATCGATTGTCTGTGACTTTGATGTTTAATTACAGGATTCCTTATATTTATATTTCGAAAGTCAATGCAGACATTCAGCACGGGCGGAAAGAAGGGTGGCCTCTTTGGTTCAGTAATGGAGTCGACAGCAAAGTTAATTAACTCCAAAGACATCGATGTTCGTTTTAGGTAAGTCGCCTATCCTTTAGCATGTTTGAATTATGTAACCGTTTATCATTTTCCTTTGTTACGAAGTGATAGTAAATGATACCATGTGTGTTTAAAAATTTAGAGATGTCGCTGGATGCGAGGAAGCAAAAATTGAAATTATGGAATTTGTAAATTTCTTAAAAAACCCACAACAGTACATAGACCTTGGCGCGAAGATTCCCAAAGGTGCAATGCTGACGGGTAAGCATGCGCTTCGTTCCTTAACGTCGTACATTAAGGTACAGTTCGACGTTCGGAGAATGGTTTGCAAAGCTTGCGCTACACTCCGCAGGTCCACCCGGTACTGGAAAGACATTATTAGCCAAGGCTACGGCTGGAGAGGCGAATGTTCCTTTCATCACAGTATCTGGTTCTGAATTTCTGGAAATGTTCGTTGGTGTTGGTCCCTCAAGAGTTCGAGACATGTTCGCAATGGCACGCAGACACGCCCCGTGTATATTATTTATCGACGAAATCGATGCTGTTGGAAGGAAAAGGGGAGGTCGTAATATCGGCGGTCATTCCGAACAGGAAAATACCCTTAATCAGCTTCTAGTTGAAATGGATGGTAACGTGACAGCCAGCATCAGCCGAACATACGAGACACACTATCACGAAGCTAAATTTAATCAAACATTTGTTTCTTCCTTTTTCTAGGATTCAATACAACGACCAACGTGGTGGTCTTAGCAGCAACCAATCGAATAGACATTTTAGACAAAGCACTATTACGACCTGGAAGATTCGATAGGCAGATATTTGTCCCCGCTCCGGACATTAAGGGTCGAGCGTCTATCTTTAAAGTGCACTTAAAGCCACTAAAGAGTACGATAGACAAAGACCAGCTGGCTAGGAAGATGGCTTCCTTAACCCCCGGATTCACAGGTATAAAGATGAGATTAACCGATCGAAGTTTCGTCGAAGGAGCGATCGACGTCACGTTGTCAGAGTATCATATATAGATGTTTCTAGGAGCTGATATTGCTAATGTGTGCAATGAGGCAGCTTTAATAGCGGCGAGAGACATGAACGATAATATTCAACTGAAACATTTTGAACAGGCCATTGAGAGGGTTGTCGCTGGTATGGAGAAGAAGACGAATGTCTTGCAGCCCGAGGAGAAAAAGACAGTCGCGTATCATGAGGCTGGCCACGCGGTGGCAGGCTGGTTTCTGGAGTATGCCGATCCGCTTCTGAAGGTGCATTTCTTGATCCTGTAGCGTGCCGCCCCTATTTAATTTAAACTTCAAAACGGCTTCGTCTTACCTGTGACAGGTGTCGATAATCCCGCGCGGAAAAGGCTTAGGCTACGCTCAGTATTTACCACGCGAACAGTATCTCTACACGAAAGAGCAGCTGTTCGACAGAATGTGTATGACGCTCGGCGGACGAGTGTCGGAGGAGATATTCTTCGGTCGCATAACAACGGGAGCGAAGGATGATTTGCAGAAGGTTAGTGATACGTTGCTACATCGGCTCCCTAACGAAGATCACGACGTATTCCTTTCTCTAATATCACCGTCGTTCTTCCTCTCTTCAAATCAGATCACTGAAAGCGCGTACGCTCAAGTGATCCAGTACGGTATGAACGAGAAAGTCGGCAACGTCAGCTTCCAGATGCCGCAGCCGGGAGAAATGAGTTTCGACAAACCGTATTCCGAGCACACTGCTCAGCTAATCGACAGCGAAGTGCGCGAGTTAATAGAAAGGGCTCACGTGCGCACGCACGATCTGCTTACGGAGCACAAAGAAAACGTGTTGAAGGTATGGACTATGATTCCGGATGCTTGGCGAAAGCTGGATGTTCATAGGGGAACGAGTGCTTTATTTTGTATCCTCAGGTGGCTGAACGATTACTGAAGCAAGAGATACTGAGCAGAGACGACATGATAGAACTCCTGGGGCCGAGGCCGTTCCGCGAGAAGTCCACTTACGAGGAATTCGTTGAAGGGACGGGCTCGTTCGAGGAGGACACCACGTTACCGGAAGGTTTGAGGGAATGGAATAAATCTAAAGACTCCCCAGCGGATAAAAAGGACGTAGTTCCTCCGTCGTCGGACCCGGCCTCGGCTACCGCCGCCTCTAAAGATCAACCGCAACACCGATTATAATTATACAGTTTAGACTATAGTCTGCTAAGTACTTTGTATTATAGTTTGAAATATATAACTGTAATAAGTAATAACACAAGAATGTCTATTCGATTGCATCGATCGCGATCACCATATTCTCGCGATCCGCGCGCTATCAAAGCTGTCGTCTGCGAATGCAATTGATATTGAACGCGACACTGCGACTATGCTGCTCTTCACGATTTAGCATTGTCGTTTTAGTATAAGCGCTATTTATTAGCTAACAAAATGTTTCGTATCGGACAAGCTATGTAACGATGGGAACTCTTCGCGCTATGGCATTTATAAAGGTGATGTGGTATCGCAGGATGCAAAACGATGCTAGTACAACCATACAATTGTATTATGCGCGATTACACTGTCGTTTTATAATGATTGAATAAACAGGTGTGCCAGGTGAAATAACAGCGACAATTTATCTTGTTTTTTTTTGCAACGTATAATTAATAAAGTTTACAAATGTAGTGCAATTGAACTGTCTTATCCTTAAGTATTGTAAGTACATTGATAATTTGTTAATTGGTAATTGGGTTTCGCTCTTGCGGAATTGTTGGTACCTTCCGATGGAACTGTACCATACGTGTCCTATGTCGCGTGTTTCTGTCTGTGTACGAGAATTGAATCCTTGTCCTATTACATTCATCGAAAAGAAAACAAAAAAGGAAAGAAACAGAAGAACGGTTCTACTCGCGTTCTTCGTATAAGGTTTATACATACCCTTTATGACAAAGTAGGAAAATGTTTTAACGTGACGAAGGTCTGTTTAAGGATAAAGCTCGTGGCTCTAGGAACAATAACTTCTCAAATATGATCGATTAGTTGCAAATAGTACCTCGACGTCGAGTTACTTCTACTTTGAATCGTTAATACGTATAAAAACGATACCAATAATATTTTCAATCTGGCATCTACACGTTACAAAAGTAAAACTGTAGATCAAGTTTCCTATACAGAGTACTTGAACGAAATCTGTTCAAAAGAGAACAACGTGCACCCATGAACGTGGATGATGTAGACCTTCATCTGCTCCTTCCTGGACACTCGACTCTTTCACTCTTCATCAAGTCGGAACATTCAAAAACGATCTCCATGAGATAAGCTTCGAGCTCGTTCAGACGTGGGTTTTAACAGGATTTGGAGCGACATATGTGCATGCATCTCAAAATATCCACTATCAGTCTTGGGATTTTCATTGAAATTTCATTACATGATTTAAAACGCCCTTGGGAATAAAGGTGAACGTTTAGTCTTGAGAAAAAGTATACCCTTTCCGATCGAGAAGTTTCGTTTTCCCCGTCAATTCTGTTCGTATTTTGTACACCTACTTTTGCGCACGCGCTTTGCTTTGAAAATGAAAAACTACAATTTAACCTTTTTCACTGTTACAATGAGATTCAAGAAATTTTAGTTAAATTCTTTGGTGCGGTACATTGATGCCTAAGAATCGCGTAAAATTTTACACAGGAATATGTTCAAACAGTCCAATCTTCGTTTAATTTAAAAGCTACGATTCGCAAGATTGAGGTTATGTGCTCGATAGGAACCAAATGCGCGCATGCTCAGTGGCTGCTATTTAAACTTAAAGTTCGGTGAAATACCAAATGTGAATCACATTTGTCTTTTTGTAATTACAGTAGATTTCAAAAAACGCAGAAAAATGTTTGAAATACACATAATGGGAATAACAAAAGTTCCGACAGTGTTCTTTGAATTTTTCTTCCGTAACGCATGCAACGTTTCATGTTCACGCTCGTTTTCCTTTGTTGGAAAAAGTGGAATAAAAAAAACTTCTCGATCGATCGATCGTTTAAAGGAAGTGTCGTAAAACGTATATACCCGTGCATATACAATTTATGGAGTGGTTATTTCACAGAAATCAGGGCCAGAATCTAGAAACATTAAAGTTCCTATTTCGTTTTAAATGTCCGTATTGCAGGTTACTTTTTCAATTCTTTCGTTCGCCGAATTCTCGCCCGTGCATCGGAGCTGTACGGTGCAATGAATGGAGGCGGGCAAGTGGATAAACAATCGACATTTCGAATCTCGAAACAATAAAATCTCACTTATCGAAATCATCGGATCGTGACGACGATTTGGCACCATGTTTCGCGCATCGACAAGAAATACTGCTTCGATTTGAATATACCGTGTTTTCCGCCAATTTTCCAAACCACCGAATTCCAAGTAACTTTAACATTGAGCAGTCAAATATTTGTTTGTAAATTGAGGGCACTCCAATCGACAAGGAATACGTTGATGCAAAGTATAGGTATAGTCAGCGCGTTTGATTCTGGCTGTTCTAACTAAAAGTTAGAAGTCTAACGGCTCACTTCACATGCTTGGCATCTATTTCGTAAATAATTATTTATTGCTTCAAACGGGAGAACCCTTCTATAAAAAGATTAGATATTTTGGTAGCAATTTAAAATTGATATTAAATATCTTCTTCAGTTGCGATAATACCAAAAAATATTTCATATATAATTTGAATGACATTTAAAAGATATATTCAAAGCTGTTCAAATTGTATATAAAATATTTTTTGCATCATCACAACTGAAGATGATATTTCGGTAGCTTGTTTTAAGTGGGACACCCTGTACATTACAGAGTTGTATCAGTGGTTCTATTTAAAAAAAATCTTTTTATTTGCGAGATTGCAAACTTATTATTTATCGATGCTAGAAATTCCAGCAACTTTCCGGTGAGTTTCAATTAATAAAATATAAAATATAACGTGCTTTTACCCCAGTCCATATTCACAAAAAATTGTACAAGAGTCCGCGAATTGAATGGTAAGCATGTGAAGTGGGCCACTCGCCAGCGTTGCATTTGCGTTAGAGCGACGAGTGGCCCACTTCACGTGGTTGGTGCATCCGTTTCCTGAATATTTCCACAATATTTCGCGAATATAGTTTAGATGGGAGCCTATAACGAGCTTTTCCTCTGGACCATATCCATGTCCATGGACAAATTGTAGAACAGTTCGCGAAACCGATGCCAACTGTCTGAAGTTGGCCACTGGCCCCCCGTGCACTTGCCTTAAGGCGGAACCGCACATTCGGGATTCGGCAAGCTGCACGTCAAAGTTTCGCGTATAAGCGGAACCACTCATTCGGCACTCGACATTCCACAAACTTTTCGCCAAAGTGCTCGCGTGTATTTCGACATTGTGCGCTCATTCCACAAATGACGCGCGTTTAGATGATCGCAAATTCTCGGGAACTGCGAGCATTCACGAGCACAGAAGCTCGCGCAAACAATTGACAAATCGGCGAGTAGCGAACATTTGCCTTCATCGCTAGATCCACACGTGTAGTCTCGTATAGTCTCGCGTAGTCGCTTGTGGAACGACGAACATTCGTTATTTGTGGTTCCGCCTTTAGTGCCATCGGAATCGAGCGAGACGGTTGCATAATGATCAATGTCGGCGAACATTTCATGAAATCGTCACAGGATTTGTTGTCGATGCGTAATCTGCGAAGAGGACAGGCGGAGTGTAACGCATTCGTGATCGAACGGGCGGAGTGTGGGATGGTTGGAGGGGGCGGGGCAACCTCACGGAATCTTGCTGCGTAAAGATCGTCTCGCGAAGCGATTGAAAAACTTTTATCGTCGATCGTCAGCCTTACACGTTTCACTAAACCCTTTCCCCCGACATTCGTCGCTTAAATCATTGATCCCAAGACACCGTTTTAATTATTTATTTTTTTTCATTTTTGCTCTCTGAAGTGGCGCGTCATCCCAGCGTTTCTACAAAACTATACGATTTATCGAGTAAATATTTATACGTTCCGAAACCTTTACCGTTAAACTTAGCGCGCTAAACTCACTAATCAAATATATCATACAATCACTAAATTATTGCTTTGTCGTACCTTGTATATCACACTAATCTAAACCCTATCTGTTTCTCTCAGCTACCTTTACGTTTTTTCACTTTTTTCCCCTGGTTTTCTTTCTACCCAGTTTTCTTCTTTTTTTTCGTTTTCTCGCCGGCTCGTATCGTGAAAAGCCAGGTTCACCGATGATCATGCCCTGCCCCATTGCGGACCGTTGCTCGAACGGACGCGTCCTGTTAATTACGGTCCGTGACCGCCGAACTTCGGGCGTCCATGCGAAACTGACTTCGATTGCGTGCAAGTTAAGCGCAGGTTCCGTGCTTATCGACTCTGCATAAATCTTCAGCGAAATCTAAATTATCGTACGGGGAGGCGAGCTAGGATCGCGCTCTAATTAATTTCGTAATTGGATTCATTAATAGGGCGGGGGGAGGGGGCCAAGGATAACCTATTTCTTATCCACCGTTAACAAATTATCCGCTTAATTATGCCACGGATAATTCAGTTCTCGCGCTTCTTTCCATCGCCGCGAATAATTTTACGCCGAACTACCGTGTTCGAACGGCCTTGATAAAATGGAGCGCAAGTTCGATCGATAATGATCACGGAATTATCAACTATCGGTTGCAAGTAGAGCTTTCGTGTACCATTTTACGTTGAAAGGAAATTACGGATACAATAGCGTACGTAGAATAGGTGCTTATTCGGTAATTTTCAAACGATCAAAGGAAATATATTAAAGCTAACGTGTATAGTGTTCGAGGGCATAGGAAACTTCCGTTTCAACATAATTCCTGTTGTCTAATGTTTTGAAATTGCACAATAAAATGATCATGACTCGAAGGAACACTCGTGAATATTTAATAGACTTCAAAGGAAATGTATAACTACTACTGTACGTTCCTTCGTCAATTCCATTAAAAGATATAAGTTACCTCGAACGTTCCAGAAAAATATATACACGCATACACGCACACACACACACGTGAAATCCCTCGAACAAAATGCATTTCGTTTAAAAAGAATACCCTTTGTATAAGTATCTTGCGTATTTTAAAGATGCATGGAAATTTCGAAATTAATCAGAGGCGATCATCCACGGGGAAGCTTCTGCGCGGAGCGTTGGACTACCATACACGTGAGTCGCACGTGATATGCACGTGGAATAAGTTAATTAATTACATTTACGCGGACAATCATTGTCGCGCGTTGTTCGTTGTTCTTTTTACCGTGTTTTCAAAAATGTACATCTTGACTCTTCGATACGCATTTCCCTCTCCCTTGCCCTGCGCCATTGGCAATGCGTATCAGCCGAGAAAGCAATATCAGTTACAATTATACATTTATCGCTGCGTTAAGGGGCGCCACTGTGCGTGGGCGTGGTAACGTTTAAGTACTTTTTTGGTCCTCTTTGGAGTCTTTTTTTTCCATTAACACTTAAGTATGAGACGAGAACGGTAGATCGGTGACAACGCAGTGGCGTGGGAGTTATTAGCAGGAAATTCGCCTGTTCGCCTGGTTCTCGCGTTTGGTTCGCGGCGCGGCGTCCCTTCGGCTCGCTTTACAGCTGAAGATACGTGGCGTTTATCTACGTTAAGCGTGTAATCGTGCCTGTGTATCGGAGTCAGGGTCGGGGGCATTATCTAATAGAAAAATTCTGCTAAGCGAGGGTTCGTGACGTGGTTGACGAGCGCGACGGGAATCCGAGCTAATTGGCTGTAACGCCGTAATGCGCGCTGTCAACGATTACGTCGATAAGGTAACGCGTCGCAATTACAAACTTCGCTTTAATCGCGAGGCGGAGCTTTTATGTTCAGATTGCTCCGCGACAAACCGATCCGAACGATAACGGACGGCAGTCGCGAGAAACGTGCTACACGTTGGCAGTTCTGTCTCGCTGGAGTGTAAAGCGGGTTCTCTAAATTAAAGGGAACGTATTTACAGATTACTGGAGGATGAATGTCTGCAAACAGATAATTCTATGTGCAGGGAGCGGAGAAATTCTCACCGTCCTCAAATTTCAGAAGTGTCTTTTCTTAAAAAATAAGTGACTGAAAATCAAAATCAAATCTCCTTCGTGGAGACGAACAGAGGAACAGCAAGGTTTATAAGAGGGATTAATGGAGAGTGGTGGGAAAGAAAGCAGCGCGCGCGAGGTCAAACCTCCAAACTAGTTCAACCTGGCTTCCCCCTCTTTGGACATGCGCAGTTGGAGACCTCGCTGTTGCTCGGTATACACGCGATATCGTTTCTAGAAAGTGGCGATGATCGTTGCAGCAATTTAACTCGGATGACCGTCGTGCACGTGAACGATTTAAGCTTGATTTGGAAATCCAGCACACATTCAACAGAAGCCTTTTCCTCTTGGATTTTACGAGGCATGATCGTCCTAGGGCCTGGCTTGGATCATTTTCACATTCTAAAAAATAATATCGACTGCCCGTTTATCGTGACTTCCATTTGTTGTAGTAGTTGTTGGCTTTTGTTCAAGTACGCTACGACGGATCTAATATTAAAATTTGTATTCGCGGGTATCAGTTCATTTCTCCCCCTCTCGTCCAATCGATTCCCCAATGCGCGTCCTTCTCCCCTGAATTCTTTGCTACTCTTTGTTATTTTTCGGAGGGCTGGACGCGCTTAATACCTGCGATATACAATTTCGAGAATATCTTCGACGCTGGGGCGTTCTTCGACGGTGGCAACGAACCATGAAGAGAGGAAATTTCTAAACTGGTAAGGCGAACAAATGGCAGGCATGTGAGTCCATTTTTTCTGAGAACGTAAATCAGGTTGATTGGGTTCGTAATTCTTTTTTTTTTTTAGTTTTTATGTACCAGGAGATGAAGCTGGATGTATCGTCTATTACCCGTAAAAAAATCCATCTCAATGTCTTGGAATAGTAGGTGATCAGAAAATTTTTAAAGAACCACAAACCTTTGAATAATTTTCTGTTCCATATATATTTCGAATTTCGTTATTTATCATTTATAGCATTCCCAGCATTTTCTTTCTAAAATCCTTTTAACTCGGAGGATCGTTGCAGCGTCGAAGAACGGTCCTACCGATAACGCTATAGTTCCTCTCATTTTGTCTCAGTTATTGACTACCGTTACGTGGTTAACTCTATTTAATTTATAGATTCGATTGACTGCCGAGTATTTGTAATATAGTATAAAGACTGGTAGCTTGCGAATATCGTTAAAAGTGCGACCAAATCGCAAAGAATTGTTCATCCGACCTCCTCGCGGAGGTTATGTTCGGTTCGACAACATAGACGTAAGCTTTGCGCGTGCTCCGCCTTCGTTTGGACTCGAGAATGCACCATTAAGGGCACTTGCACGTGAGAATCCTTAAAAAAAATCAAACTTTTTCTTTCGTCACGTTTCACAATTACATCCTCCCGCGAATATTGCAATACCAGAAACGATTCGAATTTCCCGCGTACAAAAGTACACATATCTCAGAAACTATTTAAGGTAGACGGTTGAAACTTTGTACGGCGTCTTACATCTAGGTTTGAGTGAAAGCAGACTATTATTACGTCTCAGGCATAAAACTGAAACATACTTGCCAAGTTTCAATACCTATAAAAGAGTCACGTTTTCGGCCCGCGCTCATAAAAAATTATCTGCATAGAAACCACTAACGACGGAAAGATAATAGTAGTCTATTTTCAACGTTTGCATATCACGAGTATGTGGTAAAAATTTCAAACTTCTAGCTCCAACATTTTTTGAGAAATGTGTAGACGAACTTATGTTCTGACAGCGTCCATCTTCTCTATCAGGTAAATCTTGTTCTTCGATCACATCAATTTCTGGCGTAGTGATATAATTTAAGAAACGCAGAAACACGACCAGTCTTCCAAATGTGCTCACGCAGAAGTGCCTTCAAGCGTTCCACAACTTCTCGTCCCGCGGCAATGAACGCGCGAGAACGATTTCGGGGCAACGTTCCCCCGTTGTCGAATTTTATTCAGTCAGAATCAGACTCGCTTAATCAGCTACGAATCGAAAGAACGAAGACACAGCAACAACTACAGCTAGGAACTCTACTTAGGATCACAAAAATCATCTTATTGCTCGCTCGATCGTTTCGTGTGACAAAGTATCGGTGAAAAAATAATGGGGGTTCTATGTACAGGTCAACGATCTCGATCATTCAATTTAACATTAGGATCGAACAAGCGCCAGGCAAGTCTATTTCTGACTTATCGCGCGAGCGATCGCGAGCAACGTGCAGGCGTCTTGTCGTTGCACACGTGTACTAATTGCAAACAGTAGCGAGGCGTAAAGGAGGAGCCTTTACTCGCTGGTCACGTGATCGGGGCGCTTCGATACAAGATCGTTTGCCAACCTCGATTTCTCCATTTGCTTTTCGCGCATGCGCACTGCAGACCTCGCCATTGCTCGCTACACCTACAGTTTACACCTCAACTTTTTCAGTTCCATCAAAGTCGAATTCTTCTAAATTCCAGGTATTCTAGCCAACTTAATCCCTTTTCCCTTGTTTTCCTTCAAAGCTTTGGTGCAATCTACGTCGCTTGCGCGTTGCCCGCGCCGAGCAGGCGGCTGTGGATGTTAAAGATGTGAGGTGTCAGCGAACCGCGGTTCGAAGAAACGGTTAGACTGCTCGCTGCCGACAAGTTTGTACAACTTAAGTGACTAAAGCTGTCGCGGAGCGTACGATCGTTGCTCCATCGGCGGTTTCCCTTTTCGATTACTTCGACTAACGGTCTTTTTCACCTTTTTTTTTGTCGTTTTCTCTTTTAATTAAATTAAGTACGCAATACGTTCGCCTCCCTTATCGTATAATCGCTCAAAATGTCTCGTACCAAAATATCATCTACCGTGTATATATAAAAAACTCGCGCCATCGCGCGAAAGCAAGAGAGCAACGCGACGTAAATGAAATAAGATCTCGAGACCCCCTAGAGGATGAAACGATACAATTGAAGCGTAAGCACGCTGACTAGAGCGTAAGTCTCTTCATTTCCCATTTCCCGCATTTTCCTCGGGCTACTCTGTGGTTCCGCTCGCGGGACATTCTCGTCTCGCTTTGCAGGGCATTCTTTTCATCGCTACCGCTCGGGCGCCGACCACTTTTCTCCCGCTTCTCCGCTTCTCCGCTTCTCCGCTTTCCGTTCGCGTACCCGCCTCGCTCCGTCGATTCGGCGTTTCTAAATTAATATCACACGGGGCAACTCGGCACGCTTCGAGCTGCGGCGGCCTGGCCACGATCGGCCGATGCGTCGTGAGTGGCGCTTGGTAGCACGCTTCCACGTGTACGGGGGTCGAAGAAGGCTATCCTGCTTTCTCATCGAAATTCGCAGGCCACCTCTGTGCTTTTCAGTGGAATACTCATGATTCGATTTGGAGGTGAAGACTTTGCTGTAAAATGAGGCAGTTCCGTAATTTTATAGGTAGCATTGACTGTATTGTAAAAAACATTAACTGTGAGTTAACTGAAATTGAAAATTGTTTTGCAGTTTCTCATAGGGATGACGATCAAGCAGATCGTAATGGTGTTTTTATGTAATTATTTACCCGGCATAAGCGGATTTTTATAGAATTTCGTGGAAAAAAAGGCAGTTGTATATTTTGACAAATTTACCCTGCCATGGAAAACAGATATTTTTGCTTACAATTAGTAAAACTGTCGGATGCTGTAGAATTTAAGTGGGTAAAATACTTTGACGATACCTATGTCTAGAAATATTTCGTTAATACTATTTTTATTAGTTTTGCAAAAGTTAATACACTTGGAGCTGTCCTCTGCTTGCTGCAAAGTCTTCATTTCGCGGGATGGAAAGTTTACAGTCCCAGTTTAAATAATTCTCGACATATCGATTGTAGTCTCTGGACAAGAATCCCTAATTATGCTCGAGTATTAGCACCTTAACAAATAAATTCGCAATAAACCGCGAAATAAATAAAATGTAATAAAGTGTTCTTCTCGCGTTAATCGCCGGTTGCACAAGCTTTACTCCGCGAGAAGAACGAATTTATAAAAGTAACCCAGCACTTCGATAAAAAAAAAACAGATAGGAAGAAACCAACTGTTGCATTACACGCATCCCCCCAACACACGCAACTCTCCATTGAAACATTTCCTCGTCGAACGAATCATTCGCGATTAATTTGAGGCAGTCGATCTATAGAACTCACCGAGTAAAACATTCTTCCTATCACCTGTACCAATCGACACCGAACTCTTGAGCCCTCTTCCATCAACCCCCGCCACGCACCTCGAATCCTCAACGAAACAAAACAAATAAATACAACCACTAACGACTAGAAGAAAGGAACGAAGGTGATCCAAGTCTTTTTTCATCTAAAAAAATATACATCTGACTTAATGACTAGCAACGAATTAAGAAACTAATAAACTCGATCTACGACTAGAGGATCACTAGAGTGTTATTACGAGCCGATGACTACGGACTAGCGGCTCTTCTCGGCACACCTTCGAAAGTAATTCGGAAGTAATTCCTCCGGAAGGGGGCAGTGGGTTTCTCGCGCGGTGGAAAAACATTTATCGATAAGTTTCAACTAGACACGAGCGGCAATTGGTCGCGAGACTGCGCTCTCGCGTGTTTTAACAACGAGGAAATTACAGGAGGATGTTCTATAATTCAGGGGAGCAGAACGACCGACCCTTTCGCCACCGAATGGTCATTCCAGCGAGTTCAACAGGTGGTCCAGTTTACGTGAAATGTTGATGAAAACCTTCGACGTGTATCCCGGACGCGTTGGAACTTGGAGGAGGGTGAAAAGAAAGGAGGCTTCGGTAGGTTGGCGAGGGAATAATCGCCGGAGGACTCCGCGCGAGTCTGCCGAGAACACGATGACGATGACTGCCCACTAGAAATGGTTAACGCGTTCCTTTTCCATCAACGAGTCAAAAGACTACGTTCAGCACTCATTTCATCTGCGATCTGCGATTGTAGAGCCTTCTGGGTCGTTTCAAATACTGTGGGAAACGCCGTGGAATCATGATTATCCGAAATATGTCATTGGGGAACGTGATGTTTGGGGATGGAGATTTTAATATTTCAACCCTCGTCTGCAGGTCGAATTTTGACCCAACCCTTTTTCCACTCGTTAGTTGTTAGTATCACTGTTACAAGAAAATAAGAATTTTAGATAATAGCGAAATGAAAGTTTAATATAGAAGTTTATTTTGAGTATTTTATGAACGAATTTATGTTATAGATCAAAATGGTACAAATATATCCACCAGTAAACGGCCAGTAATTCAAACAATCATACACAAGTTGATTCCCGGGTCTTTTTGGACCCGTAGTAACTAACCCACCGTTAGTATTTTAAATGACGTTCTTTTGGTTAAAATTCGTTTTTTCGATTTTTCAATCTCTTTCTATCACTATTTACTATTGTGCTTGGTGATGGGAGGAGTGGGTCTAAAACGAGCCAGAAGCTGTCATTCGAGGGTTGATGAACTTTTCTATGGAAAGATGAGTTTAGTAATTATTTGGGGATTTATGAAGCTGTGCAGAGTGTAAAAAGGGTGTTGACTTTGACCTTGAAATTTTGGGTTTATTTTTTTATCCTAATATATTTGACTCAGTAAACCGAGAAAAAGTGTCAAAGGAACTATGTTCCACACATGGTTTCTTCGACACTTTTTATTCTCCCAGTGAGTAGAATATATTAAAATAAAAAAATTGAATCCTGAATTTCGAGGTGAAGAGCAATTTTGCGGCACAATCCCTTTGGTTTAGGTGGAATCTCGCTAATCCGATGTGAGTTGGACCCTAATTGGGAAGTCTAATATCTGAGGAACATATGAGTAATAGAAACGCTTGAAAAAGAGAAACCTATCCACGAAAAGAAAGTCAATGCTGCCTTCATTAGAAAGTCTCTGGTCCTTGATTAAAATTGAGAGGAAATACAGGGTGAGTTTGAAAAACCTATCAAAAAATTCCTACACGAGTTTTGCACCTCAAAAGGTTACCTTTGCACCTCCAAGACTATTTGTTACCGAGGTACAATCACTTCAATTTGTACCATGAACTAGAACCAAAGTTTTGAAATTGATGCAGGAAGTAAGATGAACTGGGAGAAACCTTATCGACAAATTTATCTACAATTTTGCGCTCGCGTGGCGTGTACCGGTCTAAAACTGTTAAAATATCGTAACAACGTACAAAATACGCCCACTACGATAAATTAGCGAGTAGTGCTCGAGTGCATACGTGAGACAATCAGTGCCACGTATCGACGCGTGTGTGGCTGTCAGTAGCGGCCATTTTAGACAAATGCTGTGAAGTAACGCTTCGAGGTAAAAAGTGGCTGTATCTTCTACACGAATGGTTTTTGAGCGCATGTTTGTTAGAGCTTTTTCGTTTAATTTTGAGGTGCAAAGTGAGCGTGTAGATTTTGTGACAGGAAATCTAGACTCACCTGGTATATAACGTTCTTTAACCCCTTGCCTTGAGTCACGCTGAGATTATGTTCCCTATATTAGATCAGAGGTCGTTACATTATTCAATTGAAGGAAGAAGGAGCTAGAGAACTCTTAAACAGTCGTTAATTTATTAATCTAGTCATTAACGATGCATTAATAAATAATCAGTCAATCTATTCTATTCTCCCCTTTTAGTTGTCTCCGTTGCAAGCAACTTTTATGACAATCTTGAGGCAAGGGGTTAAATATCAAGCTCCACAGTGCGGATCGTGAGACTAAACCGTTAACCGTTCGCCGTGTGCGGAAACCCTACAGTCCCACATGTTACGCATACTCCTTGAACGCCTATGCGCGTTGCCCGCACAAGTTCTGCGCACTGAATAAATCTACATATACGACTTACAGCACCCAAAGGGTTAAAAATGAAATCGAGGGGAAAGGCTACATTTCACAGTCACGTTGAGACTGACAGAACATCGTTCCCAGATTCCCCGACTTCCACTGTCCCCGTTTGCCTCGTCGACTTGGAAGTTCGGCTCAAGTCGATCTGGCTCCGTTTCCGCTCGCGGATCGACTCTGCATCGGCTTCGCGTAGCTTCGTCGAAACGAATTCTTACTCGCGAATTGGTGGTCCCACGATAGTATTGTATCGATTACACGCCCTGCCTGCTGTCGCCCGTGCGTGCTACGGGCGGGATCCTTAATTGCGAATATCGGGAACGCAGGGGCGTTCGGCTCGTGTTTCCTCGAAGCCCACGCGTGGGCTATCGATTCCTCGGCGACATCGAGCACGGAGGGATGAAAAGAATGCCGTTCGAATCGCGTCGGCTAGCGGCGCGATCGATGCCGAAGAAGCTCGCGCCTCACTGGCGTCGGACAATAATCCCTGTGCGCGATAGAAATCGATCGGTTCGGTAACACTAACTTCGGTATCCACCCTCAGCGTTCCTTCGTGCTGCTCGAGGAACCAACGCGAACGATTCACCGTGTTCCCGCGGCTTGCTCGTCTTCGGTGCTCATCAGCGGACTGTTAAACCTCAGGAGCGACTGTTGCCGCCCGTTCACCGCTCTCGTAGACGGAATTCGTGCGGTACGAACGGCCGAAATAAGTCTGAGATCGTTGTCTTACCCAGATAGCGTTCGTTGGCGCGCGACGACGGATTTTCGACGTCCTCGTCGCGACCTGGGTCACCTGTGGCGTCAACGATGACGGCTAGAGCTCCCCTTGCTCCCCACCGGTGCGAACGAAGGTATCCAACTCCGCACGTGAAGGTTTCTGGGGGTTTCGGGGAGGAGACAGAGGAAAGACGGGGGTGAAGTCGCCGTCACCGTTGAGGCTATCGAAATCCAAACTGATTGAGACGAACCTGAACGTGACACTGGGGCGGCGGCAGTGTGGGAACGTTCGTTTTCCACTTCCTGGCCGACGAGCACGCGATACTCCTCACCTTCCTTGCGCAGCAAGACGTCTTTGGCGGCTTCGAGAAATCTGGCGACGCGGTTCTTAGGTCGCTTATCGTGTCGCTGGCTGGAAAGCAGAATTTTCAATCCCGATTAGCTATTTTACCTCTGAGTTCACCACGTACGTAGGTATACCAAGCAATAGTGAGGCTTTTAGGAGGGGCTACGAGAAAGAGGCGGTTCAGGTATAAACTATAAACCTCGATTTTAGTCGTCCCTATTCCCACAGCCTACGAGCAGTGGGATACACGAGCTTCATCTCCCTACTTAGTTTCTGCGCATGCGCATTCAAGACTTCACTACTACTTGCTGTACCTACTTTCGTGACACCCTATCTATACATACTATTCTTTCTCTCCCCTACACTAGTAAACTACGGGGTACCCATCTTCTACCCCCCTAAAGTGTTCAGCAAATTTACCTGACGATCAGCGGCAGCGGCATCACCGTGTGCCCTTCCGAGCCGGAACCGCTTAGAGGGGCGTGTCGACGTCGTTGCTGTTCTCGTCGTTCTCCCTCTGGCAGGCGGACTCCAGGTGCTTGTTCAGGTATGACTTGAGGGCGAAAGACTTGTGACACTTGTGGCACTCGTAGTTCTTGTCGGCGGAGTGTGTCTGCATGTGGGCGCGCAGATTCGAGCGATCGGCGAACGCCTTGCCGCAGTGGGCACAGCCGTACGGCTTCTCGCCCGTGTGACTCCTCAGGTGGCCTTGCAACAGCCAAGGCCGCGAGAACATCTTGCCGCAGACCCCGCAGCTGTGCGTCAGTTTGTGGGTGAGCACGTGCATCGCCAGCGCCGGCATGCTGACGTACGCCTTGCCGCAGTGGATGCACTTCTTCGCCGACTGGGAGTCGATGCTCCGGTGCGTCTGCTTGTGCCGCGACAGGTTCGACGACGTGGCGTACTGCTTGCCTGGGAACAGAAGATTTCCATGGGTGAAACATTGGTGCCGGAGGCGTGTCTTCTGGTGAGCGGGAGGAGCCGACTTGGGACGCCCCCCGCCAATTGGTTTGCCAGAACGAAGGTGTTCCTTCTTAGCATATTCTTGGTTCACATCTTGGGCACTGAGCGTTGTGGCGTACTCTATAGGTGCGGCGAGCAAAACTGAAGGGACTAGGAAAAGAGAATGGAGAAGAAGTAGGGGACCTTTTGATGTCTGTCCAATTCCACCAGCTTTCTTAAGTTTCTGTTATAGACTTGGCAGCTTTGTTCGTGACACGTACAACTTTGCCTTCTTCACATCTAATTCAATAGCCTTAGAATATAATAAGGTATAATAATGTAATATCTAAGAATATGGAAGTTGGACAGAATATCACTATAAGGAAGCAACTGTGGACCCGAGTTATATTCAATTCTAGGTATCTAGGGCGCTTCTGTGGTACCTGGAGGTCCACAAATCCCAAGTTATCATACAAGTCGTCCTAATCAGCTACTAACCCACAATCAGCCAACGTTCTAACACTATGATCCACTCATGGCCCCACAATCACCACTTGAACAAGTCACTAAAGACCTACCGCATTCACAGCACACGTAGCGTCCAATCTTCGAGGTCTCCGGTGCCTCGACAGGCTCCGCCTCCTGCGCCTTCTGCGTGGACGCGACCTTCTTGTTCTTCGACCTTCCATCTGCCACCAAGAGGGTGTCATAAGTGTAGCTAGCTGGCTTGGCTTCCGTCTGCTCGGTAACAGTCTGCACCTCTTTATCCTTCTGACTGGGCTGCGAGTTGGGATTGTTGTTCTCGATGTCGCTGCTGCACTCGGAAGTGGGCGGGGTCAGCGGTGGCGCCGCCTCGATGCTCTGATGCTGTTGCTGTTGCTGTGGCGGCGGTTGCAGTGGTTGCTGAGCGACGATTGGCGTACACGGGATGGACGGTGTGCTGTAGGTGAGCAGTATCTCCTGAACGGGCGACAGGGGGATGAAGACGCTGCCAGTCTGCTGGACTATCGTCGCGCTGGGCTCGTAGATGATGCTGGCGGTGGATGGTTGCTGTTGCTGATGGTGAGCGTAGACTGTGGAGTTGGCCAGATCGATGGTGTTCACTTGGTAAATGGACTGCTCCGGCTGGTAGACCGTCATCTCTTGGATATCGGTCGCCGGGCTCTCTATGACGCTCTGAGGCCCGATAGCGACGCTGGGAGGCGGTAGAGGGGGCAAGGACCTCGAGAGCTCCAACAGGTCGTGAGCCGCCTCCGTTTCAGCCGCGGAACGGTCCTTGAACATCGAGGGCACATGGCTGGGGACCACGTTGCAGGTAGACCCTATCCTTAAGTCAGGGGTCGAATGATTCGGGGTGTCTTCGAGGTGGTAAGGAGTCGCTGTGCTGGATGGGGGGGACGGTTCCCCCGGCGGCGAGTGATGGAGGACCGTCACGGTTGCTTCCTGCTGCACGGTGGCTCTGGACGGTGACTTGGGCGCGGTGAAGGGCGACGTGAACGTTGCTGAGGTCTCGACGAGTGCGTTGACGGGCCCCGTTGGCAACGGCGTCGTCGACGACGGACTCGTGCTGGTGATCACCGTCGTCGTCTCCATCCGTGCCACCGTGACAAGCTCCGTAGAGGTAGAGGTCGTTGTTGCGTCGCTGGTCGACGATGTCGTCGCGTCGACATTGCTGGGACCGTTCGCCCCTTCCCTGGGCAGCTCCTGGTCAGGTGTGGGGCCCTGAGACTGTGATGTCAGGTATTCTGTAGCATACAACGGATTTTTGTGGTGACACTTTTTGGTGGAACATAGACCTCCATGATGGGAAAATGAAAAAGGATGTCGGGTAATGTTTAATTTAAAGAAACTTGTGCTCCTTTATTTCTATCCGAATAAAGTGTACGAGTATGAGACACTTCGAAACCCCCACAGAGTTCCATCTATGCAGTAGAGACAACGTAACAGTTCCGCGCTCGGTTGTTACCCGGGTCTCAGAATCTCAGGAGGTATTCGCCTCCCGACTGGGCAGGTCTGCAGTAGATGCGCCCCCACTATTTTTCTGTTTGAGCATGCGCATTGGGGACCTCGCTACTGCTCGATATCGCTAGACATACATGTGCTTCCACAAATATTCGAAACTTTTCAAACCAACCAGTCAACCGCAATAATCAAGAAGAGTACAACCTACGGAAAAACAATCCTCGAACGTTCAACTTGAGAAGATTCCCCAGAAGAAGCATCGAGTAACCGTAATTTCCCTCCACGCGCACCAATTAAACTTCCAGGCATCCAGGCGGCGAATCCTCCGAAGGAAAGCGAGAAGCCTCGCCGTGAAATGTAATATACCTTTCTGGGCTATTGGAATTTCGTTTCTGATTGAAAAAAAGAAACTTTCGCCCGGGGCAGAAGAGACGGGGAACAAAGCAGCCAGAAAGCTGGGCAGGCTGGGGAAAGTACGAGGGTCTGCAAGAGAAAGAACAGGAATATACCTAACCTCTTGTTTCCCAGTTCCTCCCGAGGATATTAACGGGGCGATTGATGAGAACCGCCTAACTCGATTCCCTTAATTTGACTTTTTAATCGAGATTTAACGACGATGGGACAGGAGAGGGGTGGTGTTGGTGGTGGTGGTATCCGGAGTTCTGTTGTCGACGTGCCAGCGCAGAGTGTCGAACCTCGACGGAGAAGTGGCGCTGGAGGGGAGGCGAGGGGAGGATTATGACAACAAGTATGTCGGGAACGGGGTCAAAGGGGACGAGTGGATGGCTAAGGAAGGTCTACGAGTGCGGGCGGATATAAAATTTCACGATAACTCGGTTATGAAGCTGCGCGTTTCGTTGCAACGGCGGCGTAGGTACCGCGCCAGAAGTGGCCGCCCACGTCTTTTCGAATCGTTCCAAGTTGTTGTTATTGTGGTTTTTGCCCGTCACTTTATACCGCGGCAACTCTCTCGAGCTGGGACTTTTCCTCGATTAGCGGAAAGTGGATACAGATGATCGTGATATTTATCTGGGATCTCTGAGATTCGGTTTTTGGGAAAATCTTAGCTTTTAATCAGGTAACTATTTGATTCTTTGTGGAAGGATCTAGGGGAAAGTATCAATTTGGAATGGAAAAGAAACGTCTAACTTCGTTGTAAGTTGCCATGAATATTGTTAAGGATATTGGAATGTCTTGATTTGTTTTAATATTCGACGTCTAAAGTTGTTTACCTTTCTGAATAGTGTAAATGGACACACGATTTGCGAATCTTAAATGGAACTGCTGATAATTTAGTATGTTTTTGCGAAGATTTTGTTAATCATGTTCTACTAAATAATTTCCAAAATAGTGTTTTAAACGATACTGCAAAGCGTAAGTCGTCAGATATAGTGAGTTTCGAATAATTCGCTATGTGTGACTAACGCTGAGGGGTCTTCCTAGTGTGACGGCTGAAAAAAACTTACTTTTTCGGGAATTAAAAAAATAAAAAAGTATTGCATGTGTCCTTTGCAAGTTTGCAGCTTTATCCTATTACCATTTGAGATCATAAAAAAAATTTGTAAGTACAAATATCGATGTATAGCAGAATAGGAAGAGAGAGGAAGGAAGTTTAAGAGAGCAAGTGGAAGAGGATTGTCTGTGGTCAGACGCGTCTCTGAACTGATATGATTCGAGCTATATCCCTTCGTACCTCCTCGTGCTCGCGTTATCTCCAAATTTATCTCGAATAAAAATCAGTCACGTTAACAAGAAGTTTACGAACACACACAAATTTACTAACCTTAATTCCATTTAAGCTTCTTAAACTACTTTGGTCACCCCTTTAGAAACATCCCAACGTTATATTTTGTATAATACTACAAAACTCTTCTCTACCAAGTGTAATAACAGAAAATTACACATCCTTTAACTTATACTTGTAGTAAGAACAAATTCTTTATTCGTATTAAAAAAATTGCAAATATTACGGTCTCTTCGCAGTAAATACTCCTGTACCTCAATTCTCATATTCCATACTGATGTTTCTGTACGTTTTATCATAATATTTCCATATACTAAGTAAACCTTCATACAATAATAATAATTTCACATGTATCTACTTCCCAGAGACGACACTGTTTCAACAAAGATATACAGTGCAGGAAATATTTATTGCATCATTTGAACAAACGTTTTATATTTTTCTTGAGGTATATTTTTTAATATTTTGCTAGTATCTACTAATCAGAAGAGGAAAATATTATTGCAAAAATGTGTAGCTCAGTAAACTAAACAAACTAAGTTGGATACGAATTATTTTCTGAATTTATATTGCTGTGAAAATTCTGCATACTCCGAAATTTTTAGAATGATGTAATAAATATTTCCGACACTGTATAAACATAGAAACAGTGTAAATATATGCAATATACCATAAAAGTATCTGTTGTGGAAGGCGCGTAAGTTGCAAGTTGAATCAAAGCGAGTCCTAAATTTTCTACAAGTTCCTTCGACTAGAGGAAGTGTCAGCCGATTTCGGGGTGAAACGTCGGTATACTTCGCATTCGATTGTCCTGGTTTCGAAGCGACGAGACAAGCGTGCGCAGGCATTGTAACGAGCCTTAAGTACGCTCGTTGCAGCTCCATTAGCGTCTCCGGCGAAGTTTCGCATGACACTTTCTCGTTCACTCGATTATGAATACGAAGCATAAACCGAGACCTTACGTAATGGGGGACCGTCGTTGAACCGCCACCGGGCAAACGACAATTCAGACAATTAATGTAGTTTTCCTGGGAGCAGCGACACATTACCGCGAATTACATCCAACGAAACCTGATGTTCCCACCTCCAGTATTACCCTGAATACTTCACATTTTTTTTTACGGATATTTACTAGTGTTTTTGCTCTGAAATTCATGAGCTTTCAGAATTTTTTTCTTAAAGGCTATGCAATCTATATTCCGCAAGGCTGACAAGGGAAAAGAAGATTCTTGGTGTTAGAAGCTTATGAATTAAGCAAAAATCATTCCATCTTGTGAAATTAAATGTTCACGAAGGCTTAGAGAATCCAAATTCGAATTTATCGAAGTATTAAAGAGGTACGATGTATTCTAAACGAAACGTGCAATTAATTTTCAATTTCATCAATTTCAAAATGACTCTCCTCCTTGCTGCTATAATACAAACCTCCATGGCACTAAATAAAACAAAATACCTACTGCTTCTTAATTAAAAAACAACCATACCTATCTCCTATTTCAATACACCTGGCAGAAACATAAATATTGTATTGTTGTAGGATAGCATAAAAGTTCCTTCATTTATGGCGAGGATACGATAATCACAGAAACTCAAAAAAATAAAATAGTTAAAAAGCAAGAAATATTTTCATTCAAACTTTCGTATGCGAAACGACAATTTCATACGCACCAATCTAATACATACACCTCTCAAAGCAAGTAAAGAATCGTCTACCAAAACAAGTTGCGCCGCCATTTTGAAAGCTAACTACGCTACAGAAATCAAATATTTATTAAAGGTCCCCCCACTATTTCGCAAATCCCGTTCGACCAATTCTCCATTCACGAAATATGCCGAATAACCCACGATGTTGTTTGCCACCTGATAAATTCGTCTGCATTTTCATGCTGAGCAGCTTTCGTGTGCAGAAATTTTTCTTCCCTTGGACGAAACACGCGCTCGTGTGCCGCGCCAACACGAGACGAACGATATATGGCTAGGGAGTGAATCAATACCGCGGGCCTTCGAAACAAATAGCGATATTCGCATTAATTGAACGTAATAGCCGCGGCCAAAATATCGATTGCTGTATTCCTTCACCGCGTTCTCGATGACGAATGGGCCAGCCGTTCGGATCATCTCATTTCACTAGAGATTTCCCCATAATTCTGTGCGTGCATCGATACACGGCTCGACCCTTCGCCGAGAAACGAGTCACCGAACCCTTTTTTTCGAAATTCGGAGTCCCAGAGATTTCGCGAGCAGTTTCTTTTCCTGAACTTTTGCTTTTCAGGGCTGCACGTGGGCGGAATGTTCGCGGAAAAAGACGATATTGCGTGCTCTGCGTGAGTGGAGGATTTCCTCGAATATCTCGACTGACAGTTTCGAGGAAACCGTGTGGAGTTTCATATGGATTCAAATTACGCGAATGTTGCGTAATGAGAGGAAATAATGATAGATTTGAGATCGAATAGAATTGTTTTTATCTCTAGAACACAAATGTTAGGATAGATGTTTCAAGTACCGTACTGCCAGTGTTCTTATTACTACCACTTTATTTATTTGAGTTAATAAACACGTAATGTAGAAGGAATAGTGTACAAAAAAATGTATTATTGAATTGGGACTGTTTTTCTTCTTTTCCTAGCTTCTTCTTCTTCTTATTATTATTATTATTATACACTATTCTTTATACGTCACGTTTTTATTAACTAAAATAAGTAATGTGGCAGTAATTGGGACACCCACCCTATTCCATATTCTTTTAACAGAACGTTTGGAAAATTCACCAATATTGCAAATTTTATCGTTGGTTAATACCTTTGTATTACAAATTTATTGTTTGGGACAGTTAGTACACATTAATGTTGTATGTTTTCTACAAAATGTTTTGGACACAATGCTAGTTGTGATGTAATGGTATAGTTATTCGATTTGTAGGAGTGCAGTTATTAAATCTTTGCTGTGAGTTGACCTTTGAAAGTGTGGAAGACTTTCTTCGGCATGTAATAGATTAAACTTTAATTGTTGACATCGTGAAGATATTAAGCTCTTCGATTACCCTCTTTTCACTACTTTGCGCCTTTTAAAACATTCAATATACGTTGCACATTCCAAGTATCACAAATAATGGAAATATTAATATAAATGACAACATGTGACTAGCTCATGCCGCCTCAAATTAACGAAGATGTTTGAATTGCAGCACTGAGTTTATTACACACATAGAATATCATGTAACAAGATACTTCATCGTGTCGATTAAATAGGGAATATTCTACAGAAATAGTATCCCTTTTGTTTGAACAGGATTTATGAAACAAGATCTCAATTTCAGAAAAGAGGGATCTGGGTTCCTGCAATGGAGCGCAAGTCCTCGCTCTGCGCTACCAGCAATCTTATCTTTTTGTTGAAACACGGAGTCCCAACTGAATTACCAAACTTCTCATTCTCCAAAATTAAATCCAAATTTATGGGAAGAAGATTCAAAGACACAGAATATGTTAAAGAAAGCGTCACCACCGAGGTGCTGGCATTACATGCGAATCATTTTGAGAAGAGCTCCCAATAACCTCATCAACGAGTACAAACATGTATCGATCAACCTGAACGATATAAAAATTTCCAACTTTCCGAAATTAAAATCATCAAATCATAGAAGCACTCATCAAATTACAATATCATCATTTTCTATTGATACGTATGAAAATTGCTACCTGTAATCTCGCGAATTCCTGATCAATCTAAACCACATTAAAATTTCCAAATCCCCTATTTATCCTCTATTTGCAATATATCCTCCATTAATCACATCAAGGGTACCGAGTAGCAGAAATACTATATACCTAGCTTCAGAACGACACTGTGGGGTCATCGGTGACGCCAGAAAATTTTAATATTCTCTACAGATAGGTACTTGAATATCTATCTTTCTCTCCCAAATTGAAATTTTCTTACTGTCACCGAAAGCCATATACGAAAAATACCAAAATATCTTTCGGAAACGTTAAGTGTAGTTTGAAATATTGAAATTTCGATTTAGAGTAATTGTAAGAGCGTGGTTCCAAAGCTAGAAATCGAAAGAGGGGAGGCTAATGGTCGGCGATCGGGTCATACCTTGAGCAACAGGGGGTGCGACGCTCCCTTCTATGGGCGAGACGGGTATCTGCATGGTGGTTGGCGATGGCGTGCTCCTGCCGCGACCCCAGCTCTCGAATCCTCTGGCAACGCTGCTTATGTACTTGTTGCACAGGGCCTTCTTCACCATGTAGCACCGCGGCATCTTGGCTGGCCTTTGTTCTATCGGAACTGCTCAAACACGAAAAGCCGGAGCTCCTCTACGAACTCTCGCATCGGTCCCACCCTGCACCCACTCCGCACGAGCACCCCGGTCCTCGCGAATCGTTTATCGTCCCCGTGCAAAACCGTCCTTGACGCCGATCTAAACGCACCTTCTCCGAAGAAGCTACGCGTTTCTGGGACACCGAGTGTGTGCCCGCTGTCGATCCTCGACTGTCGCGCGGCTGTTCCTCCGGTCCCACGCGAATTCGTCGATGGGAAACGTCGTCCTGGTGGTCTCCGCGGAGGCCACCAGGATCGAGACTCGCGATTCGATCCTTCGATCGATGATTTCACTGTAAGAGAACGCTGTCCAGCTTCAATGCTCACTGCATCCTCGATCCACGAGCCTTCTATCCCGGTGGAATGTCAGAGAGGGGCTTCCTTTGTCGCTCTCAGCGCTGCTTCGAGGTTACCAGTGCCTCTCCCGAGTTCTCCTCAAAGAAAGCAACCCCTTCTCGCGGCCAGCATGGGTATCGATCCTCGTCGAATCGGCACTTCCGTCTGGCGAGAGCGGAAACGTCCATCCACGGTCGGAGGTTATATCAGCGACGAAGTCAGAGGGGGCGGCGTATTAATTCTAGATGTCGTTGCACGATCGCTTAAAAGAGCTCCTGATATATATGTATATCATGTGTATACATCTACTTTCTTATGTATAGATATATTTCTATGTATGCGTTTTACGTGTGTATATGTATGTATCGTACATACAGAGACTTGTGTATAACGTGTATATTAAAATATCTTTCGGCGAGAAGCGAGTCAGTCCAGCCACGTCCACGGGGGGGCGTGGACGCTTGGGCGATCGAGCGATCGAGCGGATCGCCGGCTGAAGCTGCTTCGAGGCGCGCGAGCGAAAGTACGGTGGCGGTAGGATCGCGGTTGTGAGCTCGTTCAGGTGTCTACGTTGCGAATTGGCGCGGCTCTGCCTTGCTTCCTTCTCTCTATTTCTCCTCGTCTTGTCGCTTTACCTTGTTTGTAGTATTGCTTTCGTTGTATTCACGGGTGGAAGATTCACGTCATGGCGGGGGCGGCGCGCGAGCTGGCACGCGCGTGTACCCTTCCCTTAATCCCTCCTCGCTGCTACATCTACGCTTGCTTTCCTTAATCATCTACGGTCTGCCCTGTTTTCCGTTTCCTATCACCCATATCGCCTACCATCCACGGGATAATCCTACTGCTAATCGTTTCCTTATCCTAACCGCTCGGCGCTCCTCCTGCTCCTTATCTTAATCCATTCGCCGCTCCACCATCTCCCTGCATCCTTATCGAGTATCCTTCTTTCCCTTATTTCTCTTCCATAGAAGATCTCCTTAGAGTCTCCTATCAATTTCTTCGGGGGTGCACACGCTCGAGCGCTGAGGTGGCATCTACGAGTTCATCGTCCAGCAGACAGAGAAGTCTCGTTGGTGTCTCAAGGTTTACTCGCCTGGCTGGTCCCAGCAACGTCTCACTCCGTCAGCAACGCTGTCATCCAGTGTCTGGGTCGTCGGGCATGTCCGTTTCCGCGACACCCTCATTTCGGCGACACCCTGGTGCGCTGGATCCAGCGAATGCTGGTAGCTACGCTGGTTACTGGCTGCGGTGTCCGTATCGGTCGCTTGGATATTCCAGTCCTCCTTCTTTGGTGGGTTCTAATGGCGGGGAACGAAGGTCTTGCTAGCAGGGAATAGTTATTAGGCGGTGACGTATATATTGGGGATGAAAAGGGGTTCCTGCTCTTCGAGAGTGTTTGTTCTTCTGGTCAGTGGACTAATGGCGGAGCAAGGGGCTCCAAATGGGAATGATAGCAAAGATTCTACTTCTTGTTCAGGGCTTTTCACTTTGTCCAGTGTTTGCTGGTAGAGCGGTAAGTATGGTTTTGATTCAGAGGGGATCCTGATGATAACTAATTTTACACTTTTCGGTTAAGCTTGGGTCTTCTGTTTTCCTCTTCAACTGTTCCTATTTGGTTCAGTGGTTCGATAAGAGTATCAATGGAGAACTGAAGAATGAGATTTCGAGGAGAGAATGGTCAGTGCTTGGGGTACCCAACGACTTCACCTTGGATCTTTCGCTTCTCTTTGAAAGCTTTCCCTGTTCAGGGTTCACTGATGGACCAGTAGCCGAGGCACAAGACCTGTTACGGTTTGGAATGGAAGATTGATACTGTTCACACGCCTAGCGTGTCGTCAAAAATCCTTGCAGCTGCAATCCTCTTTTTAAAATCTTCTCTTCAGCAGCGTACTTCACTGGCGGACCAGCAATGGAGGAGCCAGGCGAGTTTAAAATCAGAAATGTCAAAATAAAGCATCTCTTCCTTTGTTCCTCGAATCTTTCCTGCTTATCCAGTGTTCGCCATAAATGCAACAGCCAAGGAACGATTCAGGTATCAAATAGAAGTGCAAAACCGACCAGTGTCTATAGGTGCAAGGTGTCAGCAACCATGTGTTCGACTCCAACCTCCTTTTTTTTCTAAAACCTCTCTCCACTATCCGGCACACGCCAGCAGGCCGAGAATCCAGGCAGCGACGCTTCGATTCAAATATGCCAGGACACGGATGAAATCATCACCATCTGCATTCCGTTCCATCAGACATCCCTTGAGCCCTCATCGAAGCACTAGGTAGCCGCGAGCACGCTCCGTTTATCGCGGAAACCCGTGGAAACCGGAGGGATGTGTGGCAGGGTTTCGCACAGGTCGACGGCTTCGTGGTCCCTGCACTGTCGCTGGCTTCCAATCGCGAGATCCGCGACGTCCTTGTTCCTTCTTCAAAAACGGGTGTCTGTCATCGAGGTGGGCGGGTGTACCTTTTGCAGGGACGTGCAACAAGTTGGACAACAGGTCCGCGATGTTTGTGTATCCGTACGTGCGCGCTGTCGCCTTACGCGTGTGCCCGATGACTCCCTCTGCTGACTCCCCCTCCCCTCAAGCCTCCTTCCACGATCACAGCCCCGTGTCGCAGCGTCCCGTTCGACTGGGCCCGCGGTCGAGACGAGTCACCGAAACGGGGACTCCCCTCGAAGCTACGAGTCTGCCCTCGCGCGGCTGTTCCTCCTCGTCGGCCTCCTGGTAGCCGCAGAAGCTTCGCAAGCTCCGGACACACTACCACCGTCACCTTCTCTTCGTTCCCGGCACTCGGATTTTTCCCGATCCGCTTAGGTCCCGCGCGGGCCCCCTTCACAAGCGCCTTCGCATCTCTTCCCCGCCTAGGGCCACGGTTCCGCGACACAGAATAGAGAAAAAAGAAAGAAAGCGAGGAAACGGCGGTCCCGGAGAGGGTCACGCGACACCACCGCCGCGCATGAAGCGTAACCACGACGACGACAACGACGACGGTCGCGACGACGGCGACGACGACCACCACGGCCACGTTTACAACTATCGCGCGTTCGGTTAGCACTAGGAGCACCAGGTGGGACCGGGGGCTCAGCCCGAGGCTCGTCCAAAGGGGGGCACAGGGGCGGCTGGACGACGTGGCCAGCCGAGGCGTCTGCGAGGACGAAGATCGAAGACGAAGATGTACCACCTGTGGGCGCAGAAGCAACAATTGTCCGCCGTGTATCGCGGTGGAGGGTAGCCCGACTACATGGCTCGTACCGGGTGTGGCTGGGGTGCAACTGCCAATGCAGCGTCGCCGAGCACAGCGTCGCCCAGCGTCCTGGGGCGCCTGCGTCCTCTCCTCCTCGCTTCGTGCAGCGAAGTTCTCTCTCCTTTCCCTCCCCGGGACCCGTCCGACTTGCCCCGCGCGCGGCCCTCTCTGTCCTCCTTCCGCCGCACCGTCCACCCTTTCGCCCGCCGACGCTCGCCACCCTTTTCCACCAACCCTGCTCGCTTCTTCGTTTCGCTTTTGCACCGTCCCGCCGGCCGATGGGCGCGCAGTTCCAAGCTCTTCTCTCCCTCTCTCCGCAACCCTCCATCGGTGGGGGGCCGCGCAACGAGGAAGGAAGAGAGGGCGGACGGTGAATCGCCAGGGGAAACCCCTCGCGACGTCGATGTGGCTCTTGCCCATCGATTTTGTACGAGTTCGGGGCCGGAGCAACACCTGTTACCGCGTACGTTGGAAGGGTGCAGCGCGCGCGGGGGCGACGCAGACGGAGAGGGAAGAGGAAGAACGGCGTTGGGGAAGCAGGCCGACGGACGGAGAAGGACGGTTCGCGGGGGGCGGCGGTTGAGAGGCTTCCGGGGCGACGAAGAGGGGAACTCGAGTTTCGCGGGACAGAGGGCGACAGCGGGCGTGACGGAGAGGGGGTTAGCGTGGGCGGCGGGAGAGAGGGAGAGCGGGCGAGTTGAGCGGAAGGAAACAGAGAGGCTTGAGGGGCGGCGTTCGGGGGCGGGGGAAGGACGAGCGAGACAGAGGTGAGAATGCGCGAGGGAAAGAGAACGTGAAACTGGAGGGGGGTGAGCCGGCGGGGCGGAAGGGGGCAGGGAGGGACAGAGAAAGGAGACGTCGGCGGCGGGCAAATAGCGACGTCGAGGAAACGCCGACGCCAATCGATAGCAGCGACCCCGGCGTCGTACCGCGTACGCTGGCAGGGCTCCGCGATAGCGCATCGCTCACGTTCCCTTTTCTCTCTTCCTCCGCCCGCTCTTCCCTCGTATCCTCCTTCTCTTCTGCTTCTGTTGCAAGGCTTTCCCTCTCTATCTCTCCGCATCCCTGATCACCCTCCTTCTCCCGCTTCTGCTTCTGTTGCAAATCTTCCTCCCCTTTCTGTCCCTAGCTACTCTCCAGCTCCTCTCTTCCTTTCCCCACACCGTCGCGTCGGGCTCCTTCTCTTCTTCTCGCCGAGCTTTTTCCTTTTTGCCATCAAACTGCTCAACCCCCTACCACCCGCCCCCCACAGTCGGTTCCTCGTTTCGTTGCTTCTCCCTTAACCCTCCCTTCAACGTTCATCTTGCAGGCGTTTCGCTTCCTTTTCTAGCTCCGCAGGCCCTCCTCGTCCGCTCCTGGCCGTGGATCCACGCTCCTCCACCCCCTACCGCTTCGTGGCGATGGTTTGTATGCGCACCTTATAATCCCGACGCTTATTCTCGGACGTCGTCTAACCGCTCGTATCGTCTGCGTCGTTCGCGATAGCGCGTCGTTTCGCTCTTCTCCTCTTTCTTTTTTTCCCTTCTTTTCCTGCCACCGCTCTGATCCTTTTAGCTCCCCACCCCCTCGCCAACACCCTCTCCCCCTTTCGTACATTTCTACTTCGCGTCTTCGTTGGCTGAGATACCCGCGGGGGGATGCGATTTTTTTGTCGGTGATTTAACGTCGGCAGCGGTTTGAAATTCTTCGTTGCGCGGTGGATTGTTCGGGGTGTCCCTTTCGGGGAGATGGCGAGGGCTGTATTGTGGATTGTTTGGAATGGGGCGCAATTGTGGAATTGGAGGGTGGAGGGAAGGGGGATGGAAATTGTAATTAATTGGGAATTGTAAGTTTAGCGGAGGGAGGGAATTAAAGTTCGGATTTGACGGTTTGGGGATCTCTTTTGATCTGGGAATCGGAGCCGCGTTGAATTTAGAATGGAAATGCTATTGAGTTCAAAATTGGAAGTGTACCTATTAAACTTGGAATTGCAACTGCAGGAAATTTAAAGTTAAAATAGTATTCGCTTATAGGTTGGAAGTATGTTGCTTGCAAATTGAAAATCTTTGAATTGGGAATTAAAAATTGACATTCTGCTAATCTGAAATTGCAACCGTACTGAATTATATACTGCTCCGAGTTGGAATTTAAAGCCACAGAACCGATAATTGAAACTTCGCCGAAGTCAAGATTGCAGCAGTTCTTAATTGAAAACTGCAATCCCCTCGATACCAGATATATTCAACCAAACAACACCATTACACTCCACATGTAGCCTTCTGTATATTCCTGCCACAATTCCTCCCAACTATATTCCCGATCCCTTTAAGTTTGAAAGGCACACACAGGCTTGGATAACAACTTCCAACCACTCGCAACGCATTAAAATTTCCATTTCAATAATAAATTACCGCGCACCAAGGAACATTCCCCGTTGAAAAGAAGGATTATTCGTTTCGTAGGTAGCTGGAAGTCTCCCGCGGAGCAGAAATATTCCCCCGGTTACTTCTGTCACGCCTTTGAGCGCAAAATTAGTATGTTTGTAGGAACGTTTCCCTGCTGGGAATGCCAGAGCCCGTTGAAAAACTCGAGTCGCCGCGCCGTAATGGAGAAGGAAATTTAAAGACCGGCCTTTAAAAGGTTAACGCGATTGGAGCGTTCGCGGTCCGATATATTTCCCAGGCCGACCCTTTGCCCCGTCAATTTAATCGCGGGTACCGTCGCTACCGCGAAGAGAAACAGCGCCATTTTATTTTCCCGCCACTGTTCAGAAGAAATGGTGCTGCTAATCGAGCCATTCGAACACGCTCGAAATACGTACCCGCGACCGGCGATGTTCAAACGTTCAATCCATCTGGACGTAGGCGCGTACTTAAGCCTGTGGGATTATGGGAGGTCTAATTAACGAATCATGTTATCATTCGAACCGTTATTAAACATATACGAATTTCCATTTGCCTAATGGCCGCTATTACTCCTACCCCCGCGCTGGCGTGAACTTGTTACGTTCGGGTAACGATTTTGGCTTTGGAATAGTAATTGCAGCTGGGAATTATTCGGGGCTACCGTGAACTGTCTGACCATACTCGCGGTATAGTCCACTGAATCCGTGGCGGAAAGTAGTCTCGGTAGCGCTGCTCTTCTGAGGATTGTATTCGAAGGAGGGTTGATTTGGTATCAACCTGTGTCAACAAGGGGTTAAAGACGCGATACATTCACGCGATCTTTCTATTTTTTTTCCTTCTTTTAACGACAGAACGTTGAAGCTTCCAGATTTAGTTCTTAGTCGCTGCAAGTGGTTAATCGATACGTATTAGTTCGCATGGTCGAACTATTCGAATGATTTCGAATACGAATATGTAATTTATTCGAATACTCCTAATTATTCAAATAATATTCGAATTTCAAATTCGAATTGTACGGCTATTCGAATATTTCGATATTCGTAACAGCCCTACTTGTGATCTGAGCTTTACCTTGCGACGATCCTAGAAACGATAATAAATTATTTTAGCACTTACAGCGTTTACCACCGTATTCACCATGGAATTTCCGTATTTTTATTTCCTTGGTGCTTACATCCATCACCGTTTTAACTCTTCAATCGTGAACTTGTGAATGTGACGGAATAATGTACAGACGTGGGTGTGAGGTTTAAGTCTATCGAGGGTCTGAGGGCGCAGTGATGTGTTTAGCTTTTTTAGCTTCTGAGTTAAACTGATCAGTGTTAATTGATTTCGGTCACCGAAAATTAAAATTATTCATCACTAATTTAGAAGGTGGATACTTTATATGGCCCAGAGTGCGAGCTTACAAGTCCTTTTCTTCTTCGTTTTGTTAATTAATGGAGTCATTCATCAAAGCATGCTTTCATTTATCGTCCTGCCTAATTTATATGTTTACTGCTTCGTTACTGTCGATAATTCTAGGTGGCACGAGCAGAATTAAAGAGCCTGGGCGGTAGAAGAGTGAGAAAGTTAGTGGAGTTAAGTGGGCCCCTGATGGTTGACTCGTTCTCCTTTCTCCTAGCTTTCCCAACCTATTCAACTGTGCTCGTGATATATATGTTGCTCTAGTCACTGAAAATTGGGCACACGCTTGGGCCTTATTACACCACACACTTCTAGGGATGTAGGTATTCGGAAAGGGCCTAGCAGAGTAAGCATAGGGAAACAGCCCCGGCACCAATTTTATCATTTATGCTTGTTAAAACAATGCACTTTGCATGGAAAACTACTATGAGTAATTTCAGACCTGTAACCCCTCTCGTAAGTGTGATATAGGGACAACAACCCCAAACTTTATGATTTTTTTCTCGAACACTACTTAAGATATTTGAATGCAACAAGTTGCAAATATTAGGTACTTACTAACTATACTAAATTTATTTTTTTCCAAATTTTGGAGTGATGATTAAGGGTAAAAATAAAAGAAACAATTATTTTAGGGTAGTTTTTGTAAACAACCCCTTGAGTGACACGAAGGTAAAATAAATTTAGTATAGTTAGTAAGTACCTAATATTTGCAACTTGTTGCATTCAAATATCTTAAGTAGTGTTCGAGAAAAAAATCATAAAGTTTGGGGTTGTTGTCCCTATATCACACTTACGAGAGGGGTTACAGGTCTGAAATTACTCATAGTAGTTTTCCATGCAAAGTGCATTGTTTTAACAAGCATAAATGATAAAATTGGTGCTGGGGCTGTTTCCCTATGCTTACTCTGCTAGGCCTTTTCTTACCTTTTATCTTTGTTTAAGCCAACTCTATTTGTATCGAATGAATATGTTTAAAATACCAGTCGTGAGTCACAGAGGCGTCTCTCAATATGGAAATAAGGCCCATTCGAGGTTAGCTAAAATCTGGATTAATTCTAAATTAGACACGAGTCGGGTCTTTCTAGGTCTGAGTTACATGTCTATTCCGAAGGGCCTTATTCAGGATAGATCTAAACGGGGGTATAGATCAATACCGGCTCCGAGCACACCAGTGGGTTATCACCCGTTGCTTCTCCGCGTACAGGTTAAATTAGGTGTAAATTAGATCTACATAGGTTACGTTTGCATTATGGGCAATATCTATTGTGGAAGATCTTTTTCAGAGCTATATTCAAGTTAGGTTGAAAAAGGGCACCGGTCAGACCTGCGTTAAGTCTGCGTTAGGTATCTTGCGTGGGAGAGTCCCGCGCCGCTAACAATAAGCGTCCTCTGGTTTCAGCGGACGGCGACGATCGCGTGCGGGCGGGCCTCTTACCTTCGATAGCGTTAGATGGCCGGGTAATTGCGGGATACATTCTATTTTGCAATCTCCACCCGGTGGTAACTCCCACTTGGACGTCTGTTCGCTCGTTCTCGCCCGGTCCGCCGTTAATTGCGCATATTCACCGGTTGCTCGGCAACCTCTGACGCTCGGCATCGGCTACGCCGCTATCCCGGGACCGGAATGACGCAAGCTGTACCCAGAGGCTGAATTTTCAGGTCAAGAATAGAAATCGAACAGCCGTCGATCTGCCCGCGATTTGTCAATTCATCTGTGAGAACCGCTTTCGTCCCCTACGTACAAGGGGTGTCTCGGAATAGGTGGTATCCATTCCAAGCATCGACTTCGGACTAAGGGACAATACCGTTATGCAAACGTATGACCCATTTAACCTTATTCCCGAATCGCGAGTTTTCTCATCTGGCAATCTGTGCCTGCGTACACGTAGCTTCAAGGGAGGCATGGGTGTCCACGCGGGGGAGGAGGGAGGAGAAGGAGGAGGAGCAGCAACCCTCCTGGCTTCAGGTACACCGCTTATTTTTAAAAACTAATCTTTATTAAGTTTATGCTAAAGCAATGAATATTCTTAAATTTCAATTTTAAAATTTTAATTAAATTACCGCTACAAATGCAATAATGAAGAGTTTAATTTTGTTTTTTCATTGCTATATTTTTTTCTTTACAGTCACTGTTTCGCAAAGATGCCCCCCTCCCCCCAACGCTCCTCCCCCCGCGAAACGTGTGTATTAATAAAAGGCAAACACTTTTTTAGGATATGTTATAACCTTTTCTTGTTAAAAATTCATTGAAATTGCCTATTTTTCGAGGGTTTCGACCTCGGGTTCCCCTTAATTATATGTATAAAAGAGAGCTTCAGAGACCTGAATATCCTGCGGCCACAAACCGAAGCAATCGGAAGCGGACGCTTGGGATACTCTCCTTGTAAGTAGTATCGAAGCATCACTATTTCTATCGTGGATTCGAATCGTTTTACAAAACCCGCCTCGAATCGTCAAGCCGTCGAAACGCGTTTCACTACTTAGAGCGCCAGGAACGAAGAGCCCACGGTAGACGATGCTAAAATTGCTGATCGATTAAGGCTACCCGACTGATTCACTGGCTTATAGGCTGATCGCGGGTAGAAGTGGAACGTGGGTCTTCATAAATCAAAGGGTTACTCGTGGATTATCCGCGAATGAAATACAAGCGGCCAGACAGAGTTCGCGAGCCGCCATGATCCTGAGTTCCGGATCGCTCGTCGAATCCAAGCATCCCGCGAATGGGGCAAGAGTCCTGCTTTCCTCGTGGATGAACGGCAATGTGGTAGAATTACTCACGCAAGCGGAGGAACGGCGCGGCGGATAATTTCGACACCCTCGAAGCGTGCAATATGCGAGTCGACTTGCGACAGAGATGGATTCCTTCGGAAATCGGTGCACGTTTGCGCGCACCTATACGCGGCCACAGGATAGCCTCTTCTACGTGATTTAATCTGCATACTAAAAACGCCAACGAAAGAGGAGAACAGATGTGGTAGAGCAATCTACTTCTCCGAGAATTGTTTCGTTCTCGCGGTACCAACTCATTTGGGAACAACCGTCTGTTCTTGCAACGTTTCTCCGGAAGTTAGTTCTACGCTTTTCATTGGCATTGAGAGCAACGCGGACTAATCCTAGTACATACCTACTCGGTAAACGGAGAAGTAGGCGATTCAAAAGTAGCGTTCCAACAGCATTTTGTTTTGCAGGCCTTGTTGCCAGTGTAGAAATAATTTTTAGCTTCTATGTAATTATTTAAACTAAATGAACCTTCAGAGAGGTGACCATACAAAATTCAATGCAACAAGTGACGTTGTTATACCACATGGTTTTAAATTGAAAAAAAAAATTAGTTTTTCCTATTTTATATGATTAGTACAGCCTATTAGGAATTACTGCTACTAATTCAATTTCGCCAAAGATATGGGTGTAAATATTGTGTAAATTGTCAACAAAACCTAATGTTACAGTGATAAAACATTGCAAGTGCCTGCACAATGTCTTACAAATAACAGGTGTGAAATGATTACGATTTACATATTAGCTGTTTAATGCAAAAGTGGTGTAAAGTCAATTTTTTTTAACATCCTTTTACTTCATTCCTCATTATCCAGTAATCAATATTGTTCACTTACACCTCTATTGCATTAAACGGCTCATATATATTATCAATCGCGTGTACTTTTTGGTAGCCAGTAGTAATATTGTATATCCTCCAATTTCCGCAGAGTGTTAGAAAATGCCAGCAGAAATATAGCGAATCGTGGCTATAGTCATTATAATGGCGCACTCTGGCTGACGCGTCGCCAAGATGGCGGTAGCTTAAGGGTCGTCATCTGTCTAAAACCTAGCAACACACTGAGGAATTGCGGCAGCTGTTTTACTCTTCGGCACAAGATCAAACGTATAAATTATTATCAAATACATACACTGGACGTTTTATTAATACAGCCTTGTTTGTACTTATTGTGCTTATAAACCCATCGTGGACGATCACCCGTAGAAATTGGTCTAGTAAGACAGGCGTAACTTCCACCAGCTCACGGCATTATCTTAAACGCTCCTCGCCTAAGACAGTATACATCTTACTCTCTTCTATGGTCTCTCGCACTTGTGGGTCGTCCCCTCGACGTTACCTTCTCCAACGTGTTCGCGTTTATTTCGCGTCCTTCGTCGTTAATTCGCCGTTCCACGAAAGCGACTGATTTCACTTGGTATCGTTGGTCAGTCCGGTAGAAACGGGGATCGATAGTGAAACGATCGAATCGAGGGGAATCGCGTTGCCAATGATAACGGATGGAAATCACTGGATCAGTGAATACTGATGGGTGAATTATAGTTATTAATTGTTTCACGTGGATGTCTGCATGACTTGTGTGGAGAGATTATTATGGAGATGACTGCTTCTACACTTTTTGTTTTATGCACGAGGCTGGAGAAGAAAGGAGTCAGCGGGAGGTGATTGATTGAGAGTCATCAATTTGATTAATAGCAATGCCTCGACACTACTTAGATCACTTGTCAAACCTCGAAAACTAGTTGATCGCTATTTTCAAAGATTTCACGCTGTAAAGTCAGGGTATCCACTGGTTTCTTTATCTTCAGTTCGAGCATGCGCATTGGAGATCTCACTATTGCTCATTACACCTGTAGATCCATCTATATAAAGATTCTACTGTACCGACTTCCACCAATCCCGACTCTTCTCTGTCTCGCCTGCTTCAAGGCGAGTGAGCTATTAGTTAACCCTAAGTAGGTTATTAGTTTATCCACTCTACCCTAAATTGATATCAGGTGCAACAAGCCCATGATCCTCCATACCCTAGCTCCTCAAGTTCCAGCTCATTTACCTCGGTCTCTACAAGAACAGAATTTTTAGTTTTAAATATCACAAGCTCGGTATTATTTACATTATATAGCCGGTCCGACCTCACAATATTAGGTTAGGTAACAATAGTGGTCTAAAGAAGCTTAAAAAGCATAAATAATTAATTACAAAAATTGTTGTAAATAATTTTTTTCCTGCACTTTATGGGCTAATAAACCACACGTAATAAGTATTTTGTTATATTTTTTTTAATAAAATCATTAAAATAATCTTAAAATCATTGATTTTCGCTGCGACTGGATTTATGTAACCCCTTAAAACCGTTGTGGTTTATTACGCCCCACATGGTTCGCGGAAGGTTAAACTTTCCTTGACCACCATGGGCTCACGCTCCGCCATTTTGGGACCCACAAATTGGAGCTCGTTGAGATCCTGTCCGACGAGATGGTGTCCTATTAACCATGTACAGCTTCGTACATTAATATATTCTCCTACACGTATAATAGCGCTACTAATTTCCCAAACAAGTTGATATTCGCGCGAAAGGTCTCCATCGATGCTCGTGTGCCATCCTTGTTAAGCCGCCTGACATTTCTATCTCTCTTGCGGAGGGTGGGCAATGTTGCTGACACTGGTGTTGCCGCAGCAACACGTCCAAAAGACAGAGAGGGACGACGTCGAGAGAGAGGGAGGGAGATAGAGAGGCCAGGTCTCGTTCGAGGCTGTAAAATGCCTACGTTACCGTGCCGCTCGAGCGTCAATGCACGAGGGGATGATTCATCCCCGCTGCCGCGGAGCAGGGTCTGCTGAATCAGGAATGACTGCGCATACATTAAATACATCGGGCAAAGAAAAGTACTTCCACGAAGATACATGTGTCCCCGTGAACGAGGGCCACGTGTTGGAGTGATTAATTCGTGGAGCCTCCTCGTAATTAATCACACGAGGCACTTTCGGTTGTTCGTGGAAACTGGGTTGCCGGGTGAGATCCGTCACCAGTGGTCGTCCAGTTCTAATTTCTTTAATTAGGCTTCGTTAGAATCCTCTGCCCATAACGCTCCCAATTACTAATTATACAGGAATGCATGTATTAGATGGCTGTGCTTGGAATTTTAGTCAACATGGATATATTCAGATTAGGAAGTATGGAATGCAATATATTTGTGCAAGCACTGGCGGACCCAGAGGGGGCCAAGGGGCCCTGGCACCCTTCAAAGAAAAGGAAAAAAGGAGATTAATATATCCACGATTCGAGTAATTCAAGAGCTTTGTAAAAAGAAAAGAATACTGGATTTTATCCAGTAAGTACGTAAGTATTTGTACGTTTTAAGTTATTAAATTAATGCGCTTCGTTCAGTCTGGATCCCTTCGATTCGCGTTCTTCGTGTTAGTAGATTCCTATGACCAGGAACGTGGTTCTAGTTCCTTTTACTTAGTCATCGATCGATGTTTTCCTTGCCGAAGACCTTGCCCAGCCACGTTTCCCCTGAATTACACGTAGATCTACGTCAATTAATGGAGGGAGGGAGACAGAGTTGTTCCGGTTTGCGGAGAGCTTACGTTACCATGGCGTTCGAGTAGCGCCCTGCATAGGGGATAATTTATTCAGGAAGTACGGCTATGGGTATCGCCTGAAAGACACTGCGAGCACGGCATGGGCACTCCGTTACCACCGCCGCGCCGCGCCCCGCCGTCTCTGTCACGTTTTACGATCTCCGTACGTTCTAGCACGTTTACGCGGCGACAAATCGCGCGGTAAAATGAAGAGTAACGCGAGATTGCGTGTTTTTACCAGGCCAAGTGGAAATCTTGCATGACTGTTCCGCGTCCTCCTTTTAGCGCGTCGAAATAATGCCGCGCCTGGTTCAAATGGCTACCCGACGTCCAATTGCATTTAAACACCGACCGTTTATGGAGCATTATTCTCTGCTCGCGTAGTAGTAACGTTTGCATGCGGATCGGAGTCACGCATTACTACGTTCCACGTAGCTTAGTATCACGTACCTAGTAGTAAGTTGCATTGTATAGATCAACATCGCGTAAGTAATTAAGTAAGTATTACTACGTCCATCACGATTCCTCATAAATCACGGCATACTGTACTGTACAGTACTGGTTTCGTTACCACCGATTGAACAGTGCTAGGTTCCGACGGCGCGGTACTACGTGCGTTCAACAACCGTCGCAAAGCCATGTTGCTCACGGGTCGAGGGAACTTGTTCGAGTTCTCGCCCGCCGGTGTCCAAGTCCCGCGAACGTTTACGCGGCCGGAATAAATCGTGTCCCGCGCCGCGCGTATTTCTTCCACGCCCCCCTAGCGGAACGTCTTTCCGTTTCGTTACTCCAAGTTATACCGCTCGGTACAATTTTCCGATCCATTCTTTATAAATACGACGCCGCCGCTACGGGTTTACACGTGACCACCGGGGCAACCCTTTCGACCTAAGCTCGGAAGTATTTACATACGTTGCCCCGTGGGGGGATGGTTTGCCCTGGAGGTGAAGGAAGGGTCCGGCGCGGTAGCAACGACAACACCGTCTTCCAAGATTAGCATAACGCGGCACAAAGCAACTATAAAAGATGTTCGATGCGTATCCCACGAATGCGCGTAGAAGCATTTCGAGCCCACGAACGTTGTATAGTTCGTCGGCATTGAATCGAGGCAGGCGTCGAATTACTTTGCCCCGCCAATAAAATAGTATTACGTTCATTAAGAGGCGAGATTCATAGGCGCCATTCTTTCGTATTATCGCCCTGTTCTGTAATCCAATCTCCTCGGGGTTAAACGATCGAAAATTATCTCAGCTTAAACGGCCGCGCGTTCTCCAAGCCCGATTAGCGGGTGATTTAAATTAACAGCTACTGCTTTTCCCTGAACCAAGAAAATCCGTCGACATGTCTGGAACGATGTCAAAATGGCAGGTATCCTTTTATAATATTTCCTTAAGAATACAAAAAATATTATACGACAGAAATCTAACGATAAGAGAGAAACTAATAAGAAGTTTCATATCTCAGAGATTACTGCACCGATTTTAATACAATTCTGCACGAATATTCTCAACATTGCCTTTGGCGCCGATTTTGAAAAATGCCAGCTACTCGAAGTCACGCGAGTGATTTTCGACCTATGTTTACATCTTCTTTGGTTAATAAAAACCAAACAAAACTCTAATCTAAAAATCGTCTCGATAAATACTAGATTATAGTCTTAAGAATATTCGTGCTAAATTTTATTCAAATCGCTCCACTAATCTTTGAGATATATTCAGTGCCGCAAATACTGTAATTATGAAGGGGTCTTGGGAAGGGGCTGCTGTGGCACCATTTCTTAAAATATCAAATTTCTCTTTGACGAGAATACAGCTTAATTTATACACAGCAACGTGTATACCTTAATTTTTAACTATGACGTGTTTTGATATGAAAAAAAAAATCGTAAAAATCCCCCTATTTTCCGGCGTGTCAAGGGTATGCCTTAAGTCGCGGTGCAGATTTTGGATTAATTAAGGCACGGAGGCAAAAAATATTCGTCGCGATCGGAAGACGGACGATTAAATTGCAGTGTCGTTGCCGGCAATCGTCGGATCGCATCTCGATGTAAGGGGATACAAATGGATTCAACGCTCATCGACGGCCACAGGCTGTTTAAGTTGGATGGCGCAAGGAGGAGGGCTCGATTGTATCTTGGGCATATGATTCACCGTGGATTTGCGGCAGGGTGCAGCACGAGCACTAGCCACGAGCACCCTTCACCCTCGATTAGATCTCCTGGATATACCCTCGGCATGCCTCGTGCTGCCCCCGATCCGCGCTCCTCGGATTTTCATTTGGAAGACACTCGGTAAGCTGCGGACCAGCGGCCGTAACTCGGGCTCGATACTCGCGAGGACTGTCAACTTTAATGGAAGCATGTTGCGTCAAAATGACTGTTTTCAGAAGTGAGAGATATCACAGGGATATCGTATTTTATGGTTACTAGAATCATGTTATATATACAAGAAGGTTAGTGGAACTTATGTTGAAAATTCCGATATCTCGATTCAATGGAACCTAATACCGTGATCGGTCATCGTTTTGGTACAATAGAAACCACCCAAAAGACACTACGTATCCGTTTCATCAGAAAACAACTTTCGATCGTGTCACGATGTATGGGGACAGAATTGGTTCAAGTGAATCAGATAATTTGGTGGCCATTCGGAGCACCTCCTCGACCTCTTTATGATAGATACAGCGAGCAACAATCAGGATCATAAAGGAAGCAAAGAGGTAAGGATGGAAAAGAAAGTTCATATTGGGAGGTCTATTTACTTCCGAGTCAATAGCAACACCTCGATACTAGATCGTCCACCAAACCTCGAATCTAGTCCCCGCTATCCCCTCGAAGTATCTCCCCAATGAAGGGGACGTCACTCCGCCCACTTCTCCAACTCCGTGCGCGTGCGCGTCGAAGACCTCACCGTTGCTCGATACACCTGCCCGATTATTTCCCACACTCCCTCATACATCAACCTTCCACTTTGAACTCACGAGACATTCCACGGCTCTTCGCGGCGCGAAATGAAACAGAGCGCCGTAGTGGAGATTAAACGCCCATAATTCGTCAAACGGGGATCGATCGACTGCACCGGGGGAGGAGGCGCAGTTACGGGAGAGGATGAAGGGGGGGGGTTGATGTCGCAAAATAAAGAAGCACGGGGGAGAAAAAGTACGAGGAGTACATGAAATTCCAGGGCGAAGCAGTAAATTCCGATGTCGCGGCGATATTTTCACTGTACGCGACGTTCGTCGAATATGTTCATCCCCCTGGCCTCCGATTCACCCCCTCCCTGCCTCGCCCGCCCTTCGAACGCGAGAGGGCGAGCTACGAAGCTGGAAAAGCCCGTTTCTGGTGCTCCAAATAAGCGAGCGTGCCGCATTCCTTCGCTCCGCACCCCCGCGCAAACTCACCCCCCGCCCCCACCCGCCACTCTTCTCTATCCGCGACCTCTTTCGAAACTGATTCCCGCGCCACTGCTGGCCACCCCCTCGAAATCTTCCACTCGTGGGCAAGGGTAGGAGCACGCCCCGCGCGCAATTCAAGCAGGAATGTAGCTAAGGGCGGTCGAGTGGGGCTAAGTAAGCTTAGCGTGTCACCCCGAAGAGGGAACTCTCTTCCATCCCTTTCTCCATCCTTCTCTCTGCTTCTTTTATTGTTTTAATCGAATGCACCCCGCGGAGAGATTTTATTAAATCGAGGACGTTCTTCGGCGGCGACGATTTCTCGTTAACGGAATTTTATAACGGCATCCAAAATATCGGGCTCTCTTCTGGATTTAATTTTAGGGGGTGGTTCGGTGGGAGGGGAGTTTTGTTAATTATTTTGTAGAATGTTTTTTCGATGAGAAACGTGCCAAGGTTAGCGACTAAAAACGGGGGCCCGTGTTCCCGATGCCATCTGGAGGTTAATTAATTTAATGTCCGCCCGTCGAACAGAGGAGCTAATTAGGGAGAATTTAATGAGAATTGTTTCGCGTCCATACTTTCGGCCGCGCTTCCGAGGGATGAAATTTACCTTCGCGAGCTATTTGCAGCGAAGGAGAGCGGGCTCTGCAACAAATGCTCCGTGTATTTATCAAACGCATTCCTCCTCAGGTAGCCGGGGCGTTTAACGTTTGAGTTGTCACGTGCTTTTATTAACGAAGCTGGCGCGACGTGGTTCTTTGATAAATGCGAGATTGAATTGAATTTAATAAAGCAACGGGGTAAATGAATTCTTTGCCGAACACTGCTCCATATTTGATCGTGCCCACTCATTTTCGATGCTGCCTCCCTTTATCTTTTAATTTCCTATGCCCTTGCGGAAAACCGGCCGCAGCCTTGACGCGAAAACTACAGCTGGCAAGGGCCGCGCAAAGTTGGGCGTAGCATCGCGAAAGATGCAAATTTTTCCACTTCCTTCGTGAAAAAAACATGTAATGGAGTCGACTGTGATGAGCATGCCCGCCATTTCCCTTAATTTTGCACTTGAGTCTAATCACTGTACGTATACAAGACTGAAACGTTGAAAAATCCAAGAGATAATGATAATAGCTGAATCTTGTGTACCGGTATACGATTAAAAGAAAAACTGGGCGGAGATAAAAATTTTGCATGATAAAAGCGGTCGACTACGATACATATAGGCTGTTTCATAACATGTGGATATAACTTGAGAACGTGCGAGGCACACAGAAATAATAAAAATATACAATTTCCTTCTTTTTATGTTACTGGCGCTTTTATGTTTTAATAAATACACTCGCAAACTTAGCTATAGGTGTACCACGCACTAGTGGGATTCCTAGGCGGCGCTAATGGAGGCTCTGATATACTTGCATTATGAAAATATGTGTAGTCACGCGCATTGGGGCTATCACTACTGCTGCAGGCAGCTGTGGTCTGCCCTCGAAGAAGATGCTCGAATTAATCACCTTATACATACTTCGATATTCCAATCACTAAGCATTTAGTCAGTTATCAGTTTTCACTTGTGAGATCAGTTGGGTCAAGTTGTGCGGAAACCTACCACCTCTCAAAATGCCAAAAAATGAGTTAAACACAATATGGATCCCATAATTTTGTGAACTTTGTTTTGCAAAAAATTACAAACTCATAGAATAACTCTTATATTATAGTTATACAATTATACAATTATTAAAACTACCAAGCAATTGTTCCATTTTAAGCTTAAAAAACAAAACCTGCAGAATATTTAAAATAATATGAGTAATACTACTTACTATTAAATAACCCATTAAATTAATTAAAACTAAATTAATTAAATTTCAGATCATTGAGGGTTGATATCTTTCTACATAACTTGGAGCAGTTAGGCTACCTCAGTTTGTCAGGGGAACGAGATCAGATAAGATAAACGTTCACACGAACATTTCTCATCGATTCTGTATGCCTAATTAGTTTTTACAGTTCTGGTCACGTGTTATGGAACGCCCTGTGTAATAAAGGAAATGGCATGTCTTGGACTCGTGATCCATGCCCAAACACGTTGCCGGGAATAATTCGAGTAAAGCGAAACATAAATACATACCGTTTGAGCGCAACTAATGTGTCCACGCTTAAACGGATTTACCCATTAGATTTATCACTTAAACCGATTTAAACGGATCGTGCACGCTCCCACGGAAGGACAATGCAAGAATAACGCGTCCGACATTAATAAATCTACCGAGACACGGTCGTCGATTTAATCCCAGCTGCGTAAATCCCTTACTCGACCTTCTAATACGTTATTTTATGCGATTCGTTTTAATACCCTGTTTGGGAAGCGCCTCTACCCGGCAAATTCTTTTTATTTACTTATTCATTTATACGGAATATACTAGCACAATGGCGGTCTTTTCAATGCGCATGTCTAAGCAAAAAATGGAAAAGTGAGGATGGCCATGAATTAGATTGGAGGTTTGTAAGGTGATCTAGTATCTAAACATTAATATTAGGCAGGCCTGGCGTGAACTTTTGCGGGACCGGGTTCCAAAATTGTGGTGGGCCAAAAACAACCGTACTTAAGTATTTATACTTGTAAATGTTATAACAATAAATATCTATGCATAGGGGCTCCGTAAAATTTACCATGAGCTTTTCGTGATCTGCGGTGCCCTTAATCAAAGGCGCGGGACCGGGTTCTGGGGAACGTGCTGAACCCGTTTCGCGCTGGCCGTGCGCATTAGGGAGCCAGCAATAAATTAAGCACTGTCCGTGGGTTGGTTGTTATTCCCATTCAATAATATTTCATTAATGCTCCACATTGAACAGTCAAACACTTCTACAACGAAACGACAGCAATGACCCTAAAAAAATTATATCTCCACATCAAGCACTTTAATTAAATCACTAATCCTCTCAATCTGTACAGTGCACTTAAAATGAAAAAAAAAATGAAGACTAGATTAATGCCAGATTTTTTTCACCTCCGACTAAAGTCCCGGTCAGTGAACGATCAATTAGATGCTATCATGTGGCACTCGTCGACCAGTTGGATGCTATCATTTGGCAGTTATGTGGGACATAACTCTAACTGGAAGAATACCGAAGGTGAAGAAATCGGCCGAAAATCACCTGAATATCTCAGAGTCCCCTAGCCAGAATACTTAACTCAATCATTACCATTCCACATACCGTAAACTGGGGTGACTTTGCCCGCCCGGGGTGACATTGCCCACTTTTTGGAAAGGCTTTATTTTATTTTATTGCGAAGTAATCAGAACATTTAGTGTTTTGTAATTCATAGTAATAATTTCTCCAAGGTCAAACGAAAAGAAAATTAGCGAATTCAATCATATGGTAATTTTTCAGTCAGAGTAAAAAAGTGGGCAATGTCACCCCGGCGGGCAAAGTCACCCCAGTTTACGGTTACCATCGCAACTTCATCTTCCAAATTTCCAGCGTCGCTTAGTCAGATCTAAAGAGACTCGGCTCTCATTACCTTGATAAAAGGAAGCAACTAAAAATATATTTTCTGGATACAAGAAAACCTGCATTAAGTTTTAAACGAGTTTCGTTAAGAAGTCGTTGAGATACCACGCGATGAAGTGCAATTAAACGGCAACGAGGGGTGGACGTTTACGTGATTCGCAGCAAGCGGATGTTCAGAGGCAAGGAGTGGCAAATGTTTTTTAAATTCAGGTAGGAGGAGGTGGCGCGAAGAATTTAATTAAAGGGCGTCCCCCTAGCGAGACAAGAGAGAGAGAGAGAGAGAGAGAGAGAGAGAGAGAGAGAGGGAGAGAGGGAAAGGGGAGAGTGTTCCAAGGTTGGAAATTTTTCGAGATTCCTCCTCCTGGTCGCGCTCAGCCACTAGTTGCCATTCTGTTCCTGCGCGACTTGCGGAGCACTGGTGAAACGCGCCACCCCCTGAAATCAACTACCTGTGGATGCGACTTTAAGTGAGTCCGCGGCGCGGCGCGGTGGCTTGCAGCCGTTACCTCCCCATTATGCGCGATAAGGTTTCAATAACGCGAATTTCAGCCCAGACGCGGCCGCCATTATGCAATTAATCGAACACTTTCGTATCGATGGCAAACCAGCATCCGCCGATGTCCAGCATCACCGATGACACTGAAAAATACCTTTTACCGCATGGTAGTCTTAATTAAAAGAAGTAACTTTTGTCGGAAAACTGATCTTCTATCTCTTACAGTTCGCGAGTTCTAACACAAAATCGGAAAATAGCCGTATTTTGAGTTGCCAAGTTCACCCCTTCAGAGTGAATTTGTGTAGCAAAAAAATTGCGTAATGCATACCTATATATCCTCTACATATCCCCCAAGTTTCGTCATTTTTGGAATTTGTGGGTTGGGGATCTTCTCTTGTGAAGCAAACAGACCACTAGCAGTGATCGGTCACGAAACTGGTACGTGTGAACCCGCCTTTATCCCGCGCTACAACAGCCCGAAGCGTGAACGAGGAAAGCGGCATATCTATCTCGCGAATCTGACATAAGAAGCCGACAGTCAACGAAATATCAACACGGCGTTGCCTATTATAGGGGGATATTAATGTTGCATGAGGCGCTCCATAAAATTCCTATATTACAGGCCAGAGTTGCCCGTTCCGCGAGTGGCGGGAGCCGCGCGATACCGCGATAACAGCGTGGCCAAATGAGAAGGGGCATTAAACGTTAATACGACACTGGGACGGTCGACAACGCGCCGCGTTATGATACTTATTATTATTGCCGTCGTATTCGCGCCGCGGCCACGGGGATGATAACGATTATGCGAAATCGTTATTAATTACGCGCCGTTAGGCTTATCGTGGAGCGAAATCGAGGTCACCGAGCGCCGCTCCAATTATTTCTCAGCGGGAGTGTAACAGGGGATGTAACGTTTTCGGTCACGTACGCGATTCACCCTTAATCTTGGACCAGGGGAGGCGAGGGCGGGACCAACGACGTCCAAGAAAAACGACCAGCCGCTCCAGCAGCGTTTCCAATTTCCTCCCGCGCTTCGTTCCCGACTGATCGTCCGGATGGATGGAGAACCGGGACGCGAAAATACGCGGCGTGTTGGTACGCGAGAACGCCTGTTGTCAAGTCTGTCATTAATAGTCATTGTTCCTGTGAATAGGGTAGGAGTTTTGTCTACCTTCTGAAGAGGAATTTCGGGCGAAGTTAGGTTAGACGCTGTGGCATAGGGTGAAACGAGCTGAAGCATTTCCCGGGGCCCCACTTGGGTTATATACCGCTCTTTCCACAGACAGAAACTCTGTGGAACTTAGTATCGTGACTTGGGGGGGGATATACTGATTAGCCTGAGAACTACACAAGACACTCAAGTCAACCATTAAATACCTGCAATTAGTTGATCACATTCTTACACGGTCTAGCGTATAAACGCTTCAATTGGCGTCGACGTGTTTTCACGCCCAAAGAGGCGTATCCTCCCGGTGTGCACGGTTGTGGCGTGTTTCCACGCGAATAGTTTCTCGAAGGCATCAAAGTTTATAATCCGTGTCACGTCCCAATCCTACCGCGGGAGTGCGACTGTTAGTGCTGGCGAGCACCACCAGAGGACTAATCTTCCAAACTCTTTCTCGCAAGTGGCTGGTCCCAAGTTTATTTCTATCGGGCCCCATGCTTCTAGGGCAGAGTCCGTCTGCTGTAGCCGGAACGGTGTTGCGATTTGCGAAAAAACCTTACGTCGCTCCAAGTGTTGTTACAATACGAGCAAGATAAATCAAAAGGATCCCCTACCTTTAGTCTTGCATTCCCCGGTTACACTTTTCTAATAGCGAAGTATCCCTGCTACTATACTGTTAAACGAACGAAACCTTCTCTGTATTCGCTTGGGGTAGGGTGTTGTCATAGGGGTGAGGATCCGACCGAGGTGTCGCGCGTCGGAATAATTTACGAGACACACGGTCCGATCCGATTCGATTTAGGTCCCGATTCCAGGCACAGGCGGGACATCGCGGCGAGATTCTCCGCCGTGGGGATGAAAATTAGGCCCGTCGTGTATCCCCGCGCGCGATACGAATCGCCAGCGACACGCCACTCGCCCGTGGCCCGTAATCTTTGCGAAATATCTTAAGGGACACGCGGAGGGGCCAAATTGGTTCGGGCGTGCTCGGGCAAACGCGGAGATAAAGCTATACGAGGCTTGGAAGCTTCGCGAATGGATTTTCGAGAAAATTCGAGGGGGAAGGTCGATTTCTATCGCGATGAATCGAAGGGATGTTCAATGAATTCGTAGAACAATGGTGGGTGGATGGTAGTTATAGTGTTATCTGTCAAGCTTTTTCTATTAACATTCCTTAGTCATTGAGAGCTTGAGTAGCGGAAGGTTTTGAGAAACATCCCTTCGAGTCGAGAAGCTTAACTTGCCCTCCGCGTAAACATTCGGGGGCAATAATTTCGATGTCGATGCTTTACAAAAATTATCGACGTGGAAACGCGCCAAAAGTGTGCAGAGGATGCTGTAAACTTTGGGACTCAGCTTTTACGACCCCGCTGTTCCCCTTCCAGATACTATATCTTAAAGCTCTGGAATCAAATAAGCGCAGCTCTGTGACAAGTGGCGAAAGACACATTTACTGGATAGTACAATTTATGTGTTGACATTTTCTCTCCACCTTCTCAGCGCTGCAAAGTTTTGTTGAGATTTGGAGAAAGAGGAGAATCGATCGTCTTGCCGTTTCACGCGGTACAAAGGTTCCATTTCAATCGCAAATCCCGACGTCTCTCTCGGACGGAAAAAGGGATCAAAGGGGAACTGGAAGCGGAAAGCACGTGCTCTCTAGTAATTGACTCTCTCCCCGTTCGTGCCCCGATTTCTCGCCTCCCCCCCTCCCCCCCGAAACTGTTTTCGCGAAAAACGAAACTTTCCAACAATGCTCTCGTACCTCTTTCCTTTGTGGCGTGGCTCTGTCGAAAAAACTGTTCGCTTTTCTCTAATACCTTTTCCCGCATTCTCCACGCAAGAATGGAAAAGAATGGGAAGAAAGGGATGAAGGGGAACTGGATTCCATGAGAATGGAAATTCTCTTTCGACATCGAACTTGAATATTACGTTTGCATATGTGAAATGAAACCAGGGATCTCGAATAATGGAGGAAACGAAGGGGAACGATGGAAGATCGATGAATTGAATAGAAGCAAACACTTGCGGCGCTTAAGTGGGCCGTTAATACATCTTAAAGGCTTTTCGCACAGGATGATTCTATGATTCGCCGACATCTCGGATATTCTTATTTAATACAGCCAATACTAGCTTAAAAAGGATAGATATAAATAAGAAATATATAAATTCGGTTGAAACACCAATAAGCCACAAAAGTTGCACGTGTGAAATGGGTTTAGCTTACAATTAGACCACGATTATCGTCCGATATCAAATAGACTTAACATCGCCACATAACCACGCTCGATCATAGAAGAATATAATGATTACAGGTTTGATATTCCTAGTTAAGCTTACTAATAGACGGATTATCCCTCCCCTCCTATCGAAATCAAATTAATTATCACGTTCCATCCAGACCATTCGGAACGAATCCTATTTACCACTGTTTTGCGTACAAAACTATTTGCCTCGTAATCCCATTAGGAGCGGTGAGCGTTGTTCCCAGGTACCAGCAGCACGCGAGCAATTACTCGCGGGAGAACATCCGAGGAGCGATTTCTTAAATAAAGAAGTGGAACGAGGCAAATGGAGGGAGCATCGTTGCACGGTTCGTGTGACTTCAATCACCGAGGCCCTTTGAGGGGCACACAATTTACTTGCATCGAGGAGGGAGATCAAAGGGCTTCTATCGTACGTCGAAAGTACTTCTCGGTTATTTCCTTCCTTTCACCCCTTCTTCCTCCTACACTTCCCGATCTTCTTTTTTACAAACTCATCTCTCTGTCTCCTAGGATCTTAAAATCCTTAAACGAAACATGTAACTCGCGCAATCCTTTGAAAACAGTTGCTCCGTTTCTACGCAAAATTTTCGTCCTCCCCCCTCTTTATGTCCCTTCCTCTGCTTTTGTTCGGGGAAAGAGTGCCGATAATCGTCCTTCTTTCCACCCGTTCGCTCCTTGCACCCCGCGTCGTCCTTTGGCCGCGCTTCGAGTCCTCCCTGATTGCTTTTGTTCCGAATTCAATTACGCGGCGTCGACAAAGGAACGAGGTGGCGAGTTCCGCGAACGATCGATTAGAAGGGTTGTGCAATTTTCAGAACGGGAACACCGGCTTCCTCGTGGCGATGGAACGAGTCGAACGTCGCGCGCTCCTACCTTCGCTCCTCCTACATTTCCTTTTCCCCTGTTCTCGGTCTGGCGATTCCTTTTCCCCGCGATATTTATGGTGTTCCCCTGGAAAGGCGAGCACGCAACGGCGAACGAGATTCTGGCACGGGGAGCGCGTTTCTCAGGCGCGCCTGACGCTTCGAATCATTGTTCGTTCAGCTGGAGATACAGTCTTTTTGTACAGTTTAAGGTGCATTCTCAACGAACGTATTTTACAGTAGTGTCTCGAAACGGGGACGGGATTTCTGTCTCCAAGTAAGGTGAGCGCTATCCCCTCCACTTCCGAGTCTTCTGCAGATATGTTTATAACGCAGTGTTTCTTATTCAACGCAATACGGTTTACAGTTAGGTTTGAAAACAGTCTTACGACCGAACCTTGTCTTTCCGCAATTTTTCTTCTGTACTTCTTTCTCTATCCTTCGCATTCTTATTTTTGTATTGTGCAATGAAGACGCTTAATAATAATAATAATAATAATAAGGGAATAACGGCAAGTCCGGAAAAACTTTTTCTTAATTTCAGAACTGTAACTCTTTTTCAAGACAAAGCTGTCAGATGCTAACTAATGCTTTTTCGACTAGACGGACAGTGAAAAGCCGCCTTTAGCCAGCCTCAGTAATGACTTCTTCCCGTGACACTGTTATTTTGAAGATACAGCTTAATATTCTATCGTGTTATATGTATTTTGGAGTAGCGCTATCTTTGACAAGTGAATATATCGGAAATAAAAGTTGTAATTCATAGAAATGCCTCGGATGAGAAGGACCTTAAGGTCTTAAGACGTTGACGGCGTCTGCGTGTCTTAACGTCGAGAGATTTGCATTCTGTGTACAGTTTTTTTACCTGTTTTCACGTGAGTACTTTCTGAAAAGCATCGAAAGTATTTTCAAAAGGTTAGTTGTCGAATGTTTATTTGGAAAACGAAATAAGTAATCCAGATCGCTGGAAAAGGCCTGACCGACTTGGAAGGACATGTTCAGAACCCTGCGCCAGTCGAAGTGCTAAGCTCCACTCTAAAGCAAACGTTCTTCGATAGGTTTTGATTAAACCTATTTGGCGATTGTAGTCCCAATTTATATTTGTTTAATTGAAATACACTCGATTACTATATTTTAAATTAACAGTATTTATCAAATAGCGACCCCTTACGAAACCGTGTACAAACTGAAATTACACTTCCTGGAATAACGCGTGCCAACTAACTACTAATTTATTAAAAGTGTAACGTTGCTTAACAACAATATAGTCTAGGGAAAAAACTCTAGGAACCATTTACACGAGATGCTACACCTACTGATTAAACGAGAATCCACATTTTAAGAAGCATTAAAGACCTTTTCACATGAGATACTTTTGTGATTCCTTCGAACACATTTCCATATTGTTATCTATGCTCAACACGAAACTAACAATAAGAAGAAGCATATAGCCATGAATTTTCGGTTGGAATCTGTCGGAGCGAAGGTGCTAAGCTCCGTTTTCATGTAGAAGTTTTGTTTGCGCGGAGCCATGCGTCCATTCCTTCTCATATTTCATCGTGAACAACGGGCCGAAGCGAGGAAAATAAAAAAGTTGGCGTACTCGGATGGTTACGGTCAAAGGAAAGCAAGCTGTTGATCCATGAAATTGAATTACTAAAAATTCTAACGAGGCAACTCCCTTGTTTTCGACCTGTTTCCCTCCCTTTCGCCGTGCCCCACGTCGAAAGTTCAAAGTTTCAGCGAACGATCGATCAGGAGGGGCATAAATTAATGGCTTCCTCCTTCCTCCGTCGTTACGAAAATCAAGGACGAGGGGGGGAGGGGGTCCGGATACGTCGACCTTTGTGAGCGATCCTGAAACCCCGGATCCATCAACGGCAGGAAAGAAAGGGAAAGGAGAAGGAAGGGGGATGAGTCATTACGGGTGACCTGATGCGGCTGGATCTGCCATTAACTTTTCTTTTATCCGAGATATTAATGTATAACGTTCTGCAACAGCTGCGCGATAAATCGAGGGCGAAGGCAAAGCTGTTTGCGCAAAGAAATACACAAACAATTTGATTGCACTAATCTAACTTCTACTTTAGACTTCTAGCTGCTACTGTGTTTTGTGAAAAAACCTCTTTTGCTAATAAGTTACGTCTGTGAAGAAAGCCTCTAATCGACAGGAATGTTCCTAAGTTTAAGAATAAGGAACCAAGGTAACCATTAAATTGATGTCACACCAAGGATAATGTCTGTGACTGGATATTGAAAAATAATTTTTCCCGTCAAGGGGAAGCGTTTTTAATTATTTTGAAAAAAAATTTCAATGTATTTTAACTTCAGTTATCGTTGTGTACAAGGCCATAACGAGGTTCGTATGGCAAGTTAAGAGACAGTGATGGAGAATGAAACCTCGAAACTATGTATGTAGATCACCTGCTAGACCTCGAACCTAGTTCATCCCCACTTTTCCATCTTCCGTTTGCCCATGCACATTGCAGACTTCACTGTTGCTCGGTTCGCCTATAGTATTTACCAAGAACTTCGTAGAATACTTAAAAAAATCCAAGTGCACGCTTGACACCACGTTTTCACAATCAGAACACCACAGAAAGTTCACCTGAAAAGCAAAGAGATTCGTAACAGTAAGAACTATTTAAACAGCATGTGTCATAGTGCAATCAACAGGTATGAAAGAAAGTAGAGGAACCATGGATCGACCATCGATCTCAAGGAGGATATCAGAAGGTTTCCAGCACGGAATTAGGTTTATCAGCCAGCAACCGGTTCATGGGTAGTTCCGTATGATTGCGCGAGACGGAAGATTTATGCACGGTATGGCAGATCATCGCGGACTCGAAATTATCTTTTGAAAGTGGGGTAGCCCCGTCACGGAACGGTCCCGAACTCCCTATTGCCACGAGTCTTTTCACCCTTCCGTAAGTGCGTGCCAACTGTTATAAGGGGTGGGTCATAGGAAGGGGGATGGTTCTAAAACAATACGAAAGCGCTGCAGACGTATCCGCGGGGCGCTTTATCGCGATGCAGGACAGATTTACGGTTTTCGTGGCGATGGGGAATCGAGGGATTTAGATTCCGTTCCGCGCATCCTCCTATCGACAATGCGCAATCGATGTTTGATTTGTAACCCCCGATTTCCTAGCGTTCTGCTACTTTTCCATGTATTCTTGCAATTTCTACCTTCGGATCATGTTGCAGGTCAGTGATTCTATCGATGTACAGGGTGTTAAAAAAATAGACGGTCACTGCTTTCAGGGGTGAATCTACACCTTTGGATCGGTGGTAAAGGAGATTTGTGAAAAAAGTTCTGCAGCTAAAGAATCTTCGACCCCCTCTACGCGATAGGAAAGAGAGCGTGGGGAGTGGTGGCCCCACTTTCTTGTAGAAAAAAAAATAATTCACTTTAAATGCATGATATATTTTGAACATTTCTTCTTCTGCGAGAGTGGAATTCATAAAAATTCACAGAAATCGAATTTCGTTCGTATATCGATTCGTGAATTTCGTGATCACCATTCTTTCTCTGGCTATTATTTTTTATAATTTATTAAAATGTTTCTGGTTTTTCATTCAGTAATAAAAAAGAAATCTGTCGTGTAATGATATTTCCTTCGGGATTTACTGTATTACATTAAAAAAGATTTTGTAACACCAACCGAGTATGTGGGAAGCGTTGTAGTGCTCGGTTTTTCATTTTTGTTTGAGCCGTTTAAAGAATTTTCGTTTTAAGATATGAAATATTAAGGCTTTCGAATGAAAAGGGAGGATATAGCCGGCAGCGCCTCGACCAGTTGCGCTTTCGGTGTAACTTTTCGTTTTAACCACTCTGAAGCTCGAAAAGCCAGAATATTCCCTGCAGCATTCTACTTTACTTTTCAGCCACCCCTTCAACATAAATTTAAATGTTGGCTTACGACGTCTCTGCTAAATATGAGAGAAATAGATCGCATTAAAGAAACTTTCCGTTTACATTAGTTATTCCCTAGAAAAGGAGCGAACGTCGAGCTTTAACACTCTAGTACATAAATTAATTTGGTACAATGTTCAATGGCATTTGATTGATGAAATTATTGTCAATACTCTTGTAAAAATCTCTTAAACACCAACTAGTTTCCCCTTGCACAGCACTTAACCTAACGAATAACCAATTGTAAGTAACCAGCTTGTGGTTCAACGCGATTCATTTTCTTCTTGGGAAAAGCCCAAAAATTCCAGCAAAATACCACTGGCCATGTCCCATAATCTAATTCACAGAAAGGGATTCCTAACAATAAGATATAGAAACGAGAAAGAAATAAGTTGACGCGAGGTCTATAGTCCCTAATTACTTCAATATCAACAACTTGATGCTAGATACTAGATCGGCCACGGAGCCTCCAATCTAGTTCCCCTATCCCCACAGACTCAGGTGGTCCACGCGGTTCAGTGGACCCACCTTCCATCCCCAGTTGGCGCATGCGCATTGGAGGCCTTGCTTCTTCTTCGTACACCTACTACGCCATCACGATTCCCGGCCACGCAAGTCCATCATATCCTCAAACAAATAATATCCCTCGATCGACGTTCGTTACCCTGCTGACGGTAATGCAAACATTTACCCCGACACAGCGTCGTCTTCGCGTCGCGGTCGTTCCGCGAGGGGATCCGGTCGATAACGCGAAACTCGTCGCGCCGCGCCGCGCCGGGGCGAAGTGAATTTCCTAGTTACGTAGGCAGGAACATATCTGGAACTTTATCCGATCCCTCTTACGCCAATCTCTTGGCATTCTGCCCTTTTGGCTGGCGATCCTGGGCATCGGGTGGTAAAACGTCGAAATAGAGTCCGTGCCCTGGGAAAGATTAGTCGGCGACGTGTTCGCGCGGGGCTCGTTCCATTGCATGCCACCACGCCACTGGAAATTCCAGGCTCTTACACTTTGCAGAATCTCGGAGCCCGAGCACTGCAGCTTCCGTTGGGTAATTGTATTTGAATTCAGCTTGGATATAGGGTGCCACAAAGGAAGATGGCCACTTTAAGGGAGGTTGGTGGTTGAGAACCGTTACCGAGCATTAACGTTCTGTGCACCATGGGTCCAATGGAAAATCTGTCATGGGTCACCGGTGACCCATAATCCTAATATTTTTCTTTCCCGAGCGAGTAACGCGCGGAAGAGCTGTGTCGAGTCAACAAGTGAGGGAAATAAATAGCTGGATTCCTATTCTCACGCTCGCTACTCGCTCCTACCATATTTCTGCCGCGGGGAATCTCATTACCATCGAATACTCTGGAATGGCACCGGGCGATAGTTCTGTTTCTGCTGAGCAGACCGTGGCTTTGAATCCGTGATCGCAGAGACAATCGCTTCGTTCCACTTCATTCCGTCGACAACGGTTCCATCGAGTATTGCGTAACGTCAATCGTGTCCGCGGGATCGATCCGACACCGCCACGAACACCGACGAAAACTGCTTTCGTAATCTAAATCCCCCGCTCTTAGCAACAGGGCTTTCGAGCGCCCCGCGACAATAAAGCCCCTGCTCTTTTCCTTCTCTTCTTCTCATCTTCTTTTTTCTTTCAAGTAAGCAAGTAAACCCTGCGAGGCAAGTATAATGACACGTTTCTCGCCAAGGGTGCAGATATCGAGGATGCCTCTTCCGAGCACGAACGGCGTCCCTTGGCTGGCAGCTTCAGAAACCTGCTTTGAATTCTTCCAGTATCCAGGCTCAGTCAAACGTGTAAAATACTTTCGATAGTCTTAGAAAAAATGGGAGCCAACTAAATTGGGCATGGCAAATCTGCTGCAAATCATTATAATCTGAACGTGTATTTAATCAGAGCTCCACACCATCTTGAACGCCAATCACTGCGGAGCAGAATTTCTCCTGTCCTCCACATACATGGAAGAGCGTAAAATTTTCATATACAGATAGTACTGTTCGAATACAAGTAGGTATATCTTACTGTGCTGCAATTTGGGAAAATGGGAAAGTGGATGGAGCTTACGACATCCTCCAATCCACAACGCTATCTCTGCGAAGATAGCGACGACAAGTGTCAGTACTTGCTACCTAATTTCTTTTGTGCATGCGCAGTACAGACCTCGCTAAGTAGTCACTACTGCTCGGTACACCTATATGTACCTGGCTTGATTACCATTTCGCGAGCACCAGAGCGACAAGCAAAGATTTGCCCACACTTTTCCATCGACTCATCCCCCACCCTCCGATTTTCCTATACTCCACTTCCAGGCTCGATACTCCATTCGAACTTGCCCTCGCTAGTTTCCTTCCAACCAAACACAAAATTTTACTATCTCGTACCACCTATCAGGCTGCCTGCCCGCGTGGCCGTGCGTGGGCAGGTGAGAATCAAAGGGGGAAGTGAAAAAAAAAAGGAAAGAAACCGACCAGCTGGTGAGTGAGCAAACGAGATTAGGTTGTCGAAGAGCGTGCAAGCGTGACACGTTGGGGTGCGCTGTGCCAAGGATGCATACGCGGAGGTCAGATAAATCACGGGCGAGCAGGGGAACGCGTAAGACCTAATAAGACCTAGCTCGCGCCACCGTTTAATTAGCCATTGATTGGATAGCCCGCGAATGATGAACGCGATACCAGATAGGGATTACCACGTAATAGCCATCGAAGTTAACGTAGAAACGGCGCAGTGGCTATTCTAGGGGCGCAGTTAACAGCTTGACGAGTTTATACGTCGAATTGTGGGGAACGTGGAATTAAGAAGGAGCGAGAGTTAGCGTTCGTCCCTCGAGCAAGTAACGCGCGGTTGTTGGCCGCGATTAACCCTTCGGGGAAGGGTCTCTCGCGATTGTGAGTTATTCTGGTCAGCGACGCGTGTCGATCGACGGTCAACCCCCAGGGGAATGAATCTTTAAAGCACTCCGGGCGTAAGTGGACTTATGGCGATGGGAAAAAATAGCCGTACACCTCGATCACTTGATTTCAATGTACGGCCACTTGGCGTACACTACGGTGATTGTGTAATACTACCGTAAAGCCTCGTTCACATTAGTCGAGTTGTATTTCGAGGCAGGGGAAGCTGATAGAATCTCTACTCCGCTCGAAACTGGAAAGAAACCTGAAAGTGAGTAACAGGTTCACATTGGTAATGTAGTTTCAAGTTATTGGAATTTAAGCGACTTGGAGTCAAGTGACCTGACTAATGCGAACGAGGCCTAACAAGGTGAGGGAACTTGAACCCTAGGGACAGCCATGTTCATCGCACCTAATCTACATTACGATCGATCCGCGTCAAAAACCTGTCGAAAGTTATCGTAGGTACAAAGTATCGAATTTCCAAACTATTCTTTCAAGTGATCCCATTTCTTTCAAAATTTAATCGGTAATTCCATTTCAAGCTTAATCGCTCGTTTGATCTTGTTACCATATCTTACTGCGCACGCTTACGCCGACTAAGTGTTTGAAATGATTTAGCTTAGCACGTTTTCTACACTAAAAAATCATTCTAAGAAATCCTTATTATTATTATTATTATTATTATTATGTTTAATACGTATTTAAACGGGACTAAACTTTGGTACACATATCGTACAGTTATAATAATTATTATATGAAGCATTATCTATATACAAAGTTTCGCCGAGGTACCTAAGAGCTGACACTTGCTACGTTTTCCAGTTTACATAATAAATAATAATAATAATATTGAAAATGGTATCGAACGATTCGTCTCGACAAGTTCTTTTCAGTGCGCTATGGTGTCCAGACTTATCACTCTTAAGTGATCGCAGTGTCCCCTGCGAGTGATTGTAGCAAAGGAAGCTCTACAGGTGCACGCAATTGTTTCCACGTGGCACCGCCGAAAAAGATCTCCGACCTCTATACTTGCCCCGAACAGTTGCTCTTTACAAGACCTTCAAATTACACTCTTGTCTCCCAGCTGAGCACACAGCTTCGAAGCGTCCTGTCACCGTAATCCGTGTTAGGGGATTATCGCCCGCTACAGGGCACGGGCGCGTCCTACGAACACACGTTCCCCGCGATCGATGTTGCGAATCGAGAGACGGGACACGAATGCATCAGCTGCCTTGCCGCGCCGTCGTTTCGTCATATGGCGCGGTTATTACCGGCCACCACTTAGGAAGTTTGCGGCCGTTTGGAGGAACGGCAACGTCCGCGGTAAATGGCACCACGAGGAGGAGTTCGGTGAACATCTGTCCGCGGAACCGGGCTCGGACCAATTTCGATATTGTCGCTAAGCGATCGGTGCAGTCGAGCTAGCTCCCTGTTCGCTGGAAAAATTGTGCTCGGTCGCTTGCTTCGTCCATCTTACAATTAATACGTTCTATTTATTTATTTGGGTCTGATTAGGTTGAAAAGTGAAAATAAGGCAAATTTGGGGTAATTTTTTTAAGAAAAAAAGTATCGAGTATTGTAATTCCAAATTTTGTACGTTTATTAATTGACATTCGAAGAAGGTGCTCATTTTTTTTGGTGCAATAATAATAATTTTGTTCAAAGTAGTGATAGAAGTAAGAGGGGTTGGAAAACAGTTTGTTACTGGCGAATATAATTCTGGCTGTCGTAGTCATCTGAAACAAAAAACGCAAAGTTTTTCTTAATCTATATGAGTGTGGTTATCGTATGAAATAGAACGAATAACAAATATTGCAAGACGCAAAACTGGTGGTATTTCAGATAAAAATTCTCATTTTTCGGAAAAGAATTTGTTAGTGTTTTGAGTTGAAAAACTGGAATTTTTCAAATCATAACCTAATAGCTTTAAATTTTAAAGTTTAAAGTGGGAGAAAATAAGAGACTTTTATCGCAAGAGGTTTCCAATGGCGTTGGTTCCGATAGAACATTTACTTTCGTAAACGAAACCACATAGTTTTTGTTTACCTACAATAATCGATGCTGTACTATTCTCTACAAGAAAGCATTATTGTACTTGTATCGAGAATGAATACAGATCACAGGATTGCAGGGAGTTTTTTCGACTTGCCTTTATTGCCTGATCGCGTGGAATCAGAGACTGCGAATGAGCGAAAGAGACTGAGCGACCCTCTCGCTCATTCGTCGCGGCGAAAACGGAACAATTGGGGGGGGGGGGGAGCGATCACCTTAGTTCGAGGTAATACTGTAGTTTGAATGATACTTGAACTGCAAATTTGTAACATCGTATCGGCACCTATGCTTCCATGTTTCTTCTGCACACCTTTGGCCGTGGTGGCTAACAACTTGTATATATTGGTAAAATTCATTAGGAATGGAAGAAAAATAAGAGAGTGGAAATAGTAGAGATAATTAGCATAATTAAAGTATAAGTAAGCTTAATACTTAAAAGTCTAATTGCAAGTGTCTCTATCTAGATGTGCTTAGTATGCATTGGTCTTGAACCTAGAGATGGAACTGGGAAATAAATTGAGAAACTGTTGAACTGGTAGGTTTCCTTTCGAAGGAAACCCCTTAGAAAGGGTTGGAAGTTGGCTTGCGTCTATGATAAAGGTGTTGATATGGGTGGTATCTTGCAGAACGGTGGATTCCTATCTTCAGATCGATTAATCGAAGAACTTGCAGAGGAAGATCTCAAGCTCAGAAATTTCAAAACGCAAGAAAAATTTGAAATATATGAAGATTATATAGGGGTATTTGAGGGTTGCTTTGTTATTTGTTATTTTTCAAATAACTAGTAGAAGAGGTATTTGAAAAAGTGATACCCAGGATAGAAAGATGTATGTATTCCCAGGTTGTATAAGGAAATAGTGATGGAACACCCGAACGATATTAAGAGGGACAGTGGCTACCACTAGAACATCACCTGAAGCGCCCTTATCTGGCTTGCTTAATTGTTCAGCTGGCCAATTAAAAGAGATTTGCGATCGATCATCCAGTGATCCGTTGCGTGAGCGTACGGTAGCTTAAGTAGGCGTCGGCTACAAGGTACAACGGTATCAGTGCATCAGACCTCTGATGAAGCTGCAGCTGCAATGCTGGGACGTCGATGCAATATCCCAGCAAGCCATAGCTTCCACGCTATTACCTCTGGTAGAGTATATTGTTATAAATAGTACACCACTCTTTACTGTCAAAATTCACTCTAAAGAGGCGAAGCTCAATCCTCGAAGATTGAACTGTTCCACACCGTATCTCGAAGAAGAAACGCTCCACGTGTATATGGCCCTTTTCATCCTCGAGACAAGTAAAATATGCCCATCTCGACGACGTGTGCCCTGAATCTCGAAACTCCCCCTACCTACAGTATTGGTCAAAAGAAGGTTTAAACTCCGAACGGTGACAGAAGTAACATAATTCCATTAGAAGTAATTATATCTTAATATTCGTATCACAATAGATTGGAGAGCTTCCAGGCTACAGCGGAGATACCAACGTGTTACTTCAAGCCTAGTGTCAAGTTAATTACGCGGACACGTGAAAGGAAGAATTTTAAACTTTCTCTTAATGCAAGTTTTCTATAATTCTCCACCATCGACAAACTAACGATAAGAAGTAGAATGTTAGATGCATTTATGAGACATTCTCGTCTAGCTTTCGAGATAAAACTGGTACTAAGATCCCTCGAACGGTGTACAACGATCGTCACCCCCTCCCCCCTCGTTGCTCAGAGAGACGCATAGTACGCGCACGAGTGGTGTGCGTATGTGTGACCCGAAATCTTGGAGCCTGCTGGCCGTTTTCGCGGCGTAACAGTTGGTATGTACACTCGTTCGTCCCATTAGGAGCGTTCTCCGCGAGAGGAACGATGAAAGACACGAGGGTGGTTGGCGTGGGTCAGTAGACAGGACAGGACAGGAAGGCCAGACCGTGATATTCGATAGGAGGGATCGCGTGCGCGGGGTGGTCGGTGGCACCCTAAACGTGGCACGTGGGGCGCTACCAGGTGTTCCCTTGGCCGTCGGGTCGATGACAAGGGAGGGCGCATGCGCCTCCCTACTCCCGGTGCAACACACTCACCTAACCCTCGCGGACCTTTAGGGTCCCACCGCCTAGCCGACATTCCCGTTTCTGGCTCCTCCACCCTCGACTTTCCCCCGTTCTCCGCAGCACGGCCAGGGGGAGAGATAGAGCTATCCCTCTGCGCCCCCTTCGATTTCACCCCCAACGCGTGCCGTCACCTCCTCCCCCTCCCACCAACACCGACATCGCGTTACCAACAAGTTCGCGTGGTGTGCCGACGACACAGCGTCACCGCTATGCAGCCAATCTTCCATAGGAATTACCATCAGCCTTCCCCTCCCCCTAGCGCGCGAGCAACCCTCGAGAGTTTACACACTCGTCGCGAGGCCAGGAACGAGGACGGTGCCCGTGGCACCCCAGCCAGCTGTTCCCTCTTCCGTTCTCGATGTCTACATTCGACACGGCCACCGAACGCAACGCGGCGAGAACCCCGTGCGCCCTTGCCGCACTGTCGCACGCTCGCAGCAAGCTTCGCTGGGGGCTCGCTGGGGGCTCGCTGAGGGTTCGCTGGCCTCCCTTTTCCGCGCGGTCTAGCTTCGGGAGAATTTGTCGGCGATGGCTTGGGATGTCGAGTCCAGTTCGGAGCACTTCGAACGTGACGTTAACTTCAGGAGTATTGAATTCAAAAGACTTCGGATGAGTAGTCAACTCGATCGGTATCGACTTTCAAGAATTTCTAACGTCATCTTAACTTGACGAGTAGCGAAGTCAAAAGACTTGGAACGCGTAGTCAACGCCGCGAGTATCGAATTCGAAAGATTCCGATATAGGTACAATCTAGCGTTGCTAGCATAGGAGATTAGATAATTTAGAAGCCGCCATGAGAACTCAAATATACGGACACCAATGAATAGCGAGAATTCAGCATGTTTAGGTTTTCAAATTCTATTACTCGGTGTATCTACATATATGTACTATATGTAGATTCTATAGCCTTGCTGTACTCGGTATTCTAAGAGTCACCGATGCTCATAAGCTCCGACATTTTAATGCGAGTTCGGTTCGGAGAAAGCTCATTCAGGTCGTGACCTTTCCTTGAAGGTTGGACGCGGTCAGTGCTCACGAAGATACCTGAGCATCTATAAATTCTTGTACTCTCTGAATGAGTGAGTCGTTCTCCAATATTCAGCCGTTTATTTTGAAATTCACGTTTGACCATTTTTGAGAAAATCGATAATATCGTCGCTACGGTTACAAAGTGAGGTTAAGTTTTCGTTTATGAAAGCTTTCTAAGAAAGAAACAGTGGTCACTTTCAATTAATGATTCAAACAAATCCAGTTGAAAGGAAGAAATAAAAAAAATTCTACGCATTCTTCTCGATTTTTCAATACTTCTTCTCCACGTTTAAGTAATCTAATCCTCGCTATAGGCTTAATTTCTTAAAATTTATGGAATCACTTGTTGGATTACAATAATCTGTAAAATTTCTAGGATATTTGAAGTCGTATTGAGCGTCGTTAGGGCAGCAACAATATGTAGCATAGGAAATTTGGATGCAGAGAGACTGCGACGGATATCGAAGGATCGTCGATCTTTCAGTCGAGGCTGGTTATAGTCCAGACAAACCAAACTCGGCGCACGGTACTCCAAGCACACAATTCCCGCGGACTATCATAAATCCGCGTTTGCACAAAGTGCGCGAGAGTACACGGGATTGTGTTCGTGGGGAGAGAGAACCGCTCTCCTGGCGTGCACCCTCGTCGTCGCGGCGCAGGGGTGTCGCCAAGCGGGGATTACCGTCCGCATTTTCCCTTGGGCAGCCTCAATTGTGTATCAAATCCTAAAATCGTCCATACACAAATTTCTAATAAAACGAACACAAAAAAGTTCACAAATTGTAGTGCTATTAAGCTTTTTAAGCGACACAAATAATTCAAGTACAAAAATATTCATTACAGGATTGTACAGGTTGGAAACACCTGTTCGTGTCAGCCTACAAAAATCTTTCATGCCAGCATCTAAAAACTGCAAGAAGTGCAAGTCTGCGCCCCTCTGCCTCCGTACACCCAAGTATTCTACTTCCTGCCCAAGTATTCTACATCTGCCAACAGAAAGAATATAACGAACTACTTCGCCACACTGAAGTGTCATCTAAACCGATACCTCGAGACTACGATTCGCGAAATCAATTTCTGCCCATTCGTTACAAAGTCCCGGCAACCGACAAATGTCCGACTACCTTGCTCTCCTCAAGCCTTCCACGCAACGGTCGAAAAGCCACAAACAAAAACGTAACCTTGCACTCGAGATTCAGCTCCATACAAAACCCTCTAACTTTCTATATCGCATCCAGCTAGGCAACAATCCCATCGCGTCGCTACGACGATCACGGAAAATAAACGATCGCCTCGCGGCCAGAGAACTCTGGCTACGCCAATGTGAACGGGCGCGCGTGCGCCCGGCGCGCGCTCGCGCACACAATCAAAAGGCCTGCAGGAATCGGGAACTGGCATCAGCAGCCTCGAGGGGTTGCGCAGCCATCCCTCGCCGCGGCGTAAACCGTCAGCAGCGACGGTGGCGGCGGCGATGGAGGCAGCAGCAGCGCCACCCCGCGACGCTCACTCGATGGAGGGAGCCGCATCGGAGGGGCGACGGTACGGCGCGGTAGCACACGGTTCCGCGGAGGGGCAGATAGGGACGAGGAGATTCGCTCGCTCGGAGGAGCGACGGAGACGATGCGTATGGCGGAAGGGTGGGGGATAAACGGGCGGCAGCGCCACCGACCAAACAGTCGCACCCCGTCGTCGTGATCGTATTCGAGGACACCCCCTGTCACTGGCGAGAGCCGCGACAGGGTGCGACCTACAGAGAGAAATATTGGACGAACGAACGAACGAACGAACGAACGAACGAACGAACGAACGGACGGACGGACGAACGTAGGGAAGTAGGGAACAGATCTGTCAGTCAGTCCACAAGCTCAGGCCAGCGAACGAGAGTTAGTGGTGGGACGGAGGGTCCAGTGTACAGTCTCGGCGAGAAGGGGAGCACGCCGAGGGTGGAAGCCGACAGAAGAGCGTGGAAACGAGGATATAGGGGGCAGGCGGACGGGACGGTACGGGAGTCGGGTAGTAGCCAAAAAGTAGTAGTATAGCGAGGTAGTTGTCCCCGGTAGTGGTAGTCGAGGGATATCGGGTGGCGCGCGACAGATAGAGGGCCCGATATTATAGTCCGTCACCGTCGAGGGGCGAGGCCCGTGAAACGTGGAGAGAGAGGACGGGTTGCTGGCGGCGGACGAAACTGGCATGGTGGCGGTGCATCCCACGAAGGAGCTGCCCTCGCCGTGCCGATGACGAGGCTGCAGATCACGCCCCGACGTGAGCAAGGCAGGACGAAGAGGAAGGGCGCACCGTGCACGGGTAGCTCGGCCGCCCGCGGGGTCAACAGGCCGCCGATTTGTACGGGGCTGGGCGGCGACGGACGGCGTCGACGGAGACGGCGGCGTCGCGACGACACCCACGACGACGTCGTCGACGGCTGGCGGAACAGGGGACGGGCGGGCAGCAACGCGGGAGACAGAGGTGGCGGGCTAGGCGTCGCGGCAGTCGACGTCCTCGGGATCGTCGATCGGTACGGTGTTGCTAGTGGTGCGGTTGGTGAGGGTGTTGCTAGTGGTGCAGCCGGCCGGGAGGGTTTACGTGACAGGGATACTGGTATCGTCGCGTCGGTCACGCCGGCCGAGCGGCTGACGGTGATCGTCGTAGCGTCTACGGGCGGCGGAGGTGGTAGCGGTCAGGCAGGACGGGGTAGTCGCGACATCCACCGGACGGCAGGATCGCGTCACCATGCCGCGCTGCCTCATGGCCAAGAAATGGAAGGCCTACCCGTGGCCGGATCGCGTGGACGATCCTCAGGAGGAGCAGACGGAGCAGCACCCGAGCCTCCTGCAGGAACACACGCCCGGGGCCCACGGGATCCAGCAGACGGCCGCCGCGATAGAGAAGCGGCAGCCCAAGCATGAGCCGGAGGACGAGGAGATCGACGTGGTCGGGGACACTGACAGCAGGCAGGTCGATCATCAGCAGACCTGTTGGGGTCCGCACAGTCCTACCGCTGGCGCCACTGCACCCAGCCCGCCACCCCTTAACGCCTCTGGTGCCCTTTACTATCATGGTGAGTAGACTTGCCTGCCCAGTTATCGACTAACGGGGAGACACGTCACCTTGATCCCTGCCGGTTCTAGCGGCGGCCAAGCTTTCGTGTCTTACCCAACAGGCGTGCAACCTCGGAAGCCTAGCGCACCTAGCCAACTTTCCTAACCTTGCTGGCAACGGGAATCTGGAGTGTTCCCCTTCAATTTTATCTTGCTTCAGCTAGTTCTTATCTGCAGAATATTATCGGTAGACACTTGATAGAGAATCTACATTAATCTACCTTCAAGTGTACATTGCTGATACGGATGTACTTGGGAGTGGAACGCGATATTCTTTGTTGTTCCTTCAAATTTCATTGGGTCTGTTTTCGTAGGGGTACAAATTGCGAAGTTACTGTAGTAAAAAGGGAGGGGGATTTGATCCCCTAGTTCTAGCCGCCTTGCCATCTCAGTTACGTCACGCTTCTCACCTTCCATAACTACGTCCCAAGAACCTCGGGCTTAACCCCTCCAGCGTCTGCACCAAACATTCCACGAGCAGCAACAAAACCATCCACCACCCCGGAGAAAGCAGCCCCGCATCGATATACAACCCCCAGACTACTTGAAAATTCCACGCGCAAAGGTCCACGAGAATCTCATCAGGCGTCCCGGGTGTACACCCATAATCAGAATCCCTCGCATTTGCATCCCCGCGCCACGCCCTACTCTGCCCGCGTACGGAACGGCTCTAATCCCGCGCGATCGTAAAAAAAAATTGGGGGGAAGGGAGCGATAGAGAGCGGAGGAAGGACGAAAGGCGAAAACGTGCCCCCCCCCGCCCCGTTGGATTTTCACCCCCCTGGGGGAGCCGACCTTCGGAGTCTGGCCATGCGTCGAGCCACGGGGGTGACACACCCGCCGATTGGCCGATCGGCCCGTGTGCTATAGAGAAATTGCGGCAGTCGGCCGCGACGATAACACGGGCAAGCTCCCGCGAGACCCCCGGCGGGCTGAATATCCATCGGGTGGCCTATACTTCTGCCGCGTTAATGATTTCCCTCGCCTCCTAGCGCCGATCCGCCGATGGATTCTGGCCGTGCGTCGCACGCGCGCACACGGCCGCACATGCACGCGGGGCGGAGGAGAGACACACAGGTTCAGCGACACACCCGCTGGGCCGATCGTTGATTTTACTGCGGATCTTGGGGGGAGGAATGATCCCTCCCCTCCGCGTCCCATTTGGGTCACGTTCCTTTGACGAACAAAGCGGTCCATGCGAGCTACTTTTTTTTTCTCTCTTCTTTTCTTATCCCCCTCCCCTCGCCCCTTGGGCACGCTCCCTGCTTCGCGTTACGGCGAATGGGGACGCAGCAATTTTTCGAATCGGGGACGTTAGAGACATCTTGGGCGATCTTGCTCAAGGGGAGTGGTGGTTTCGGGGCTGTTGCATGCCACACGGATCGATCTTGTTGCTTTGTTGACTCGTTTTCGGCGGGGCACAGGGAGGGGGGCTTTTGGGTGGCTACAGTCGTGGCCAATCTTCTGTAATGTGGGCTCTTTGGGAAATGGGCTGCTAAGTGGTAAATTGGATATTCCGGGTGGTAAACGGTAGGAACTTTGTGTAGATTAATAGGTAATTTCGTTTTATTCACAGTTTTTGGAAAATGATTTATGATTTCTAAGCTTCAGTGGCTGATAATGGTATATCCGTGAATTGTTATATGCAATACCTATACGATGCTGGGAATATTTATTGTATCACATTCAAATTTCAGTAGTAGCTACGCATAATTTTCATAGCAATACGATTGAAGAAACGATTCGTATCCAACATATTTTGGCCAAGATAGGGAGACACAGATTTTTGCTATAAATATTTTACAATAATATTTTCCCAGCACTCGTAATAAGAGAGGTATAAGTGATAAGGTGTTAGATATTCTAGTGATGCAATAAATATTTCCAGTACTGTAAGGTGTCGATATACGTAGTATGGTGTGTTACCTACAAAATACAGTAGATTATAGAAAGATAAAAGAAGATTTGAAATTTGATTTTTGATGTATATGTAATTTACTGGCCATTGATCTCTACTGAAAAGTTTTATTCGTCTGTGTTATACGAGTATGTATAGACTGTGGGGTATATTTTGTTCAGTTAAAAGATCGTACTTTTATTATAATTAATATTTTGAAATTTTCTTTGATCGCGACTGTGGGAATTGGCCACGATTTAGGGGAGATTGTCCTTTGGGACTTTAACTTTTAAGTAATGACTTTTAAGTGATGAAAGTCATGCATTAAAACAACCGTTTCCATTCCTCCTAGGAGAAGTATCTTTCACCAGTTGCAGTGCTTGGGATTATTTCTGCCACTGCATGCACTCACCCTCAGAATTGCTTTCACTTATTTGTGATTAAAAATAGAAGGGTGCAGACATGTTTTCTAAATGCTCAACCAACTTAGGCTTAATATTATTTTTAAAATATATCGACAAGTAGAGTATCTTAGCTCATATGTATGACTAAGCTACCTTAAACGATAAAACAATTTGATGCAGGGATTCACATTTCAAAAAGAAAATTTACGGATCATCGAAAAAGTAATGGAGGAGGATAGCTTTCAATTTATTACTTGAACTCCAGCTTTAGTGTTATACATATAACCATTTCCAATCGTTGCGCAAGTTTTCGCAATGTCAAAGCCAGAAACCCAGACACACTGCATCCAATCATCTACTCAAAATCGATTTTCAGTAATTCATCCTTAAATCGTCACCATTTTGAGGCAATCTTTAAATCTACAATACCAGAAGCATACTAAGTTTTTGACAATTTTAATCGAAATATAAGATTGATCCATGAAAAGTCACTACGCCTATGTTGCGTGTTGAACACGTTCTACAGGTAGATTTATAAGACTTATAGTCTTTGTTCGATTTTAAAGGAATTGAATAGTGTTTCTCTAGTAGACGCAATCCAATCCCCCCTGTCACAACACGTACATAGAAATCGAGTTTTCAAAATGCACCAAACATTATAATTAACAATTTCCATATGTATCCCCACCACAAATGAATACTGCCCCCACATTGTGCGCACTAAATTTCAGAAAAAGCTCACTATACTAAAAAAAACTCTTATATATCTTTTTTCGAACTGAGCCCATCCCCTTTTCGACACACCACGTGCCACGGGAATTATTATTCAAATTCCCTACGTGGTACATAAACTTAAATCAAATTACCAATGCAAATTAAATTAACATATACCTATTGATTTCTTCGCTCTACACTTCCAGCCTTTTGGTGCATCTTTTGTGTGGCATAACGACCTTTACCCACGAAACACTTTCGTTAATTTTATTGGTATTTTGAAGAAATTCACGCATTTCCATTTATTTCCCCCCTAAGCTCTACCCACGCGTATCAGTTCCTTGGCGGTTCAGTGCCGTCAGTGTGAATGGTCTGTTTGTTTCAGTGTGAATAACTTGCAAGTATGAACTGCTCCATTCCAAAACGGGGAAGATATTTTTTACCGTTTACACTACGCTCAACCCTCACGGAACTGATACGTGTGCGCAGACCTTTACCCCCCACCATCTGAGTAAAATGGGTGGATCTGAAGTATTAGCTGTGACTGACAAAAGTGTCTCGTGCGAAAAGGACTTAAACTAATCGCGTCAGGGGCGTTAAATCGTTGCGAAAACCGCGCGAAACGCAGCTGTTAATTGAATTTCATTATCGATTGTTGGCTCGCGATGGTCGGGTCTTTAACATGGCGCGAAGCGTTATGTAACACGTGCACTTCTGCGACAGCGTGGACGTGAAAAAGAGATTATACCAGCGTCCATGAAAATCGAAACGATCGGTAGAGTTTCCAATTCCCATCATCCATAAATTTGCATGGGTGCACTGACAACTTTTATTTTCAATTTCCAAGGCTGCATCGAGCACTCACGATTTGCTGAATTATTTCTAACAATATCTGAATAAAATATTCTTCTGTTCCATATTATGGCTTTCGTGGAAGAATGCACGTTTGCGTTATAATTTTCTCACTGTGTTTCGTGTAAGCTTTCTTTCTGGTTCTCGTTCCCTTTTGTTTCTTAAGCGGCGGAGCGAGCCTGGGCATGAAAGTTGACGCAGGCTGATCAGAATTCAGGTCGAAAATATGTAACGGCCACGCGGCATCGATTAAACGGCTTCCTTTTGCTGTAATTCCATCATGAATAACGAATTGCATTCTCCTCCTGGCGGTCACGTAATGCTTCATTGTACGGGCTCCTTTTCGCGACGGAGGGTATTCTTACTTCGCCGTCGGTCTTCTGATTAATTAACAACGCCATTGTGATATATTCGGTTCGGTGCAAGTATTCCACTTCTCCCTGCCGGTGTTCGATATTTTCGGTTAACCCGTTAATTGGGTCGGTTCTTTGCCAGAAGCAACTCCTCTTTGTGTCGTTGCAAATGATTTACAGCGAATTAACTGGTCTCGTGCTAAGTTCTTCATCCACATATATAGTTCTACTAGAGAAAACGTCGAGTGACAGTTTTCCCGAGTTTCTTCAAATACACCAACCTGTAGCATCGTAGAGGCGTAAATATTAGAGAAGAAAAGGAATGCTACTTCCATTTTACAGGAATGCTTCGATGCTAGATCAGCCCGCCCCGAAACTAGTTCGCATCTTCCCCGAGGAAGAGTCAGAGAGCGAAATTTCCTATATTCAGGCATGTGTACCGCTCAAGTCACTGTCGCTTGGTATATCTCTACACTTTGACATTTCGATGAATTTGATTAAAAATTTCACGAGCATTCCACGCGCAACTCCAGCTTCGAACAAAGTGTTCACACTGGCCACCCTGGTCTGGTAGCATCTTCCACTTGTGGAATCAGTCAAGTTAACTAAATTGGTATAAAAAAATTGCATAAAATGATCACCTTCCTCCCGATCTTACCGTGTTCCATTCGTCCTCGTGACGCGCAAAGCCGTCACACGTGTTACGTAACAGCCTGTACACCCTCGGCGAGCGATTCGCCTAGCATGGCACAGTTGGGCGAGCATTGTGTCGGCCGTGTTCGCTGGAAACGATCGGCGGACAACAACGGCAAAGGACCGCGCTTCGCCGTTTCGGAAGGCCAGAATCAACAGACTCGTGGGAGCGTGCAGAGCGTTCATTCGACATTATTGATTCTCACCCCCTCCCCTCTCTCTCGGCCGCCCACCGCCCCTCCCCCTCTGCCGTTGATGAAATGCACTTTCAGACACGGCCACTCTCCTTTCCTGCTGCCCTGTGCGTGTGCCCGTGGCCCGTGTGTGCGCCGACTTCCTTTTATTTCAGCCAATAATAGATGCGCGCCGGTTGATCGATCGCCCTGCACAGTTTTCTGATTTATTGCTGTCACGCGTCCCTCTACCCCTACCGCCACCCCTTCAGCAACCATCCAAGGAAATAGGCCCCCCTGCGATTCATCCAGGCGGTCCTTTCTCTCTCTTTTTTCTTTTTACTTCTCCTCCGTTAGAGAATCGTCCCCGATCTGATTTACGCGCGAGGGGAGATCGAGCCTCGAGTCCCCGTTAACCGATCGATCTGTCCCCCTGGATTGGACGGGTGTTATCGGGAGGGTCTTATCGGCGGAGCATGTTTGAACCTGACGAGTGCGATTTTTTTCTCTCCTTTTTATCTTCTTTTCGCTTCGAGCCACGAGGTGTGGGGTAAAAGTGCGGGGACAGTCGACGGGTGATGGCTGCTTGATTAATTCGGCTGCGTTCGCGCCAAATGCATCGGATTATGGGGGGTAATTAACGCCTCAGTGAGGAGCATGCTGGGTTCGCTTTGATTTGGAATATAAATTCGTTTGTACGTACAGTCTGTTGCGGAGGCCTCTGAAAAGCTATTTTCGCAACTATAGTATTTCAAATTCGTGATTCACACAGCCAGACTTTGCCTTTTGCACTCTACTTCTACTTTTGCCTATATTATATAATTTCTAACTCTACTATTTTTCTCTTTCTTCTTTTCTGATATGTACCTATTTATGTTTTTTATCTGCTGGTGCAATAAAGAATTATTATTATTTTAGAAGTGGCTTTCGTGTGAAACTAACTCAATTATCCGAATTTGTCTGAGATAGAAAATACCCTTTGAACGCAACAGTTGTCTCAAAGCTTTCTGATCTAGAGTGTTTTTCGACTTATCATCTGGCACGCAAAGAATATTATCGACTTCGACACAACCCATCCCTTTGTACCACCGGTTACGGGACACCCTGTATATGAACCGATCGACTTAAAGGGGCATTTTCCAAAACAGCGTTACTCGAACCGTTCGCTACGTGTCAGTTAATTTTCCGACGTATGGTTACGTGAAACGTAGCTTCTGACGTGGATAAAACGGGCTAATTCGCACTTAATCGTTTGTGAATGCACAACGAAGGTCTCTAGTCGCGAAATTAGGCTAGCGGTTAACAGGTGAAGGGATTTCTGTTACTGGCCGCGATTGTTTGGCGTACTGGTTATAACGCGGCAAATTGTGGAATTAGTGCAGTAATGTTTGCATGAATATGTAACGGTATTGTAAATCATGTAATACTGTTGGTTGTTTGTTCGTGGCCTGTTCTTGATCGCGCTATGAATAATTTATGAACGGTCCGATCGCATTTGAATATCGCGAATTCTGATTTCATTTTACCACGGCAGATGTATTGGAGCGTTTCGAACTTTATAAAATAGATTGTACAGCTGCGATTGCAATCAGAGAGCACGGAGAACGCGCTGACAAATTGCCAGCAGCGTAGAAGCTACGCCGTAAAAGATATTCTGACTGCGAGAAATTATTAGGATATCAACGATTAACTCGTCGACTGACGTGGACGCGTTTTTACGTCAAGATGCGGAATAATTTAGGAATATTGAAAGCACGATCATTTCGCCAGTCAACTGCGCGTGGGGTATAGGGTCCATTTTGATCCATGACACAGTTTCATTCGTACACATCTCAGAATAAGCGTCATTATGATCTAAAATTCTTATTTCCTTAATGACCCTCGGGGGTCCGAGACCCTAAAGGTTTTCACCCTTACGACCGTTTTATCGCTGAATCGGAAGATAGTTATGTTATTAGCAGCATTCGAGCTATATTTCTGTAAAGCTTCAGATTTTCTTGAATTTTCCAGTTGCCGAACTTCCCTTGTAAGTACATTAGTATTGTATAGCTGGCTATTAAACTGACAATATTCTCTATTCTCATTTCAAACGCGTAACAATTTGTAATTACAATTAAACATTATTTTTAACGCAGTATGATCAAATAATACCTCGGAGTATGTAGTTTATGTTTGCTGAAATGATATTTTTGAGTAAATTCACCAATAATTATGCGCATGACGGTCAACCTGTTAACTCTAAGTATTATTAGTTAACAATTCGATTCCAGGGCGGCTGTAGGGTCAATTTTGGCCCACAATTCAATTCACGATTATGATCTAAACTCCTCATTTCCTTCAAGAAGTGTAATGGTGTGCAATGCGAGCAGTTGGATATTTAAGGTATGTTTAAATTGGCCCTGCATCCACCATGCGAGGGTTAAACGACAAGCTAAATAAGTGACTCCAGTTGGCATCCACTAAACTTGGCGTTGCGCCGCGCCGCGCCGCGCGCTTCGGATCGTCCAATATCGTTTCGATTCGATTCCTTTGTCCAGCGCTTCCGTTTCTTGGTTTCGCGTGACGCGTCTCAAATTGTTTAAGCGCGCGCCCCTTCTTTTTATTGCCACTGTCCACGCGACAGGACACGCGACAGTTAGCCTTCGATGCCTCGTTGCCTTCCACTGGACGCGGTCGATACAGCCCGCTGCGACAATCTAACGCAACATTTCGCGTTGCCCCCTAACTAGCGGGCGAACGTGGGCGCCCGCAAAAATCGCTAACGCGTCATTTCTCTGTTTTCGTTCTCGGAATCAGCTGTGCGCTCTTTTCGAGCACGAATGCAGCTTCTACGGCCCAATTGCACGGAAATTTTGTGGCACAACTACTTAGTAAGGTGATTCTACACCTTAAAATAAATCGACATTGTAGGGTCAATTTTTTAGGAATTCATTTTGAAAATCCGTCGAGTACACGCGTGCACTTGACTCAGGATTTGTTGCATGTTATATAATATCAAGTCTGTATTTATACTTTTGGAGGCCCTGAGCGCAACATCGTAACGAGGCCTGAAAAGTACAAGTCTCTTTCTACGGTCGTGTGAAATATGTACATAGGGAACAACATAGCTATTACCCCGATAGTTTCTTGCCTCGCTGGTGGTACGCTCGTGTACATGCATTTTATGCGATGCAGCAGTTCCTGTTAGCTTTATACTATCGGAATATCGGAATTAATCGAATTATTTGAATATTACAGTTTTATCTCCGATGGAGACGGGAGGCTTGAGAAATTTTTCAGCTGCCTCTAGTTTTCAAACTATGAATTTAATATTTAAAAAGAAGTATTTTATTTTACAACTGTAACTACTTAGGCTCTTCTTTATACTGTTCTTTATGAGGAGTACGTAAGGTTTTAAAATACGCCTCGTGGTAAATTCGGCCCTGTATAATATTAGTATAGAGTTACCTCTGTTTCTGGTTGCTAGCTACTTGGAAGATAGTAATAAACAGTTAAAAATAATGTTTCACGTGTCTGATTTATTGCTTCGAGGGGACACTATTTTTCACGAAGTGAACGCAAAATTTCCCGCTACTGCGCCTATTCTTTGTGTAGCGCCACGTTTCAGAAGCGTCCCACAGGTCGCTGGTCTACCTTATCGATCAATTTTGCTAACAGCCTAGGCCAGCTTAATCATTAATAAACGGCGCACACGTGCATAGAGTCGAATAATTCTTTGATGCGGCGCTGCTCGTGTTTGTCACTGATGACGTTAACAACATTGCGTTATCGATCTTCCCCTGGGAATAGCGAAGCTCCCTTCTTTTGGGTATATGTAAAGGGGATATCATCTTTTCCCACGTTTGAGTAACAGGAAATTGCGATTCAGGGAAAGAACATCGCTAAGGGTTGTACGAATTTATCAAGGCATGTGAAGGCTTTATATGCAAATATACAAAAATATACTAAATCTCCCATTAGCTGCGTGCGAATCGGTGGAAAATGGAGAAATTTCAATTGGACTCGATAAACAGGAGGAACAGAAATGAAGCGACGTGCTGCGAATGTGGTAGCCATGCGACCGAGGGATTCGCAGAAATACATTATTTCTTTCGAAAAGACACCAGCAACAGATACCCCTCGTGATATCGCGTAGAAGCTTTTTCACCCCTCGCTGTTTCAGCCCGTCGTTGCTCTCGTTACTAGCCGCTTCCACATGGTGTGACCAGCTGGCATCAGGAAATGAAACCGACGCACCGGTCCCAAGTGATTCACGAATTCAAATATTCATGGCAAGTCCACGAAGGGTGAACCGTACGGCTGGGGCAGGGAGGAGGTGAAGGAAATGTTGCGTTACGTAATTGGCGGCCTCTAATTTTCGTCGAGAACGTCATGCATTTCGTTCCGCTCGAGGAAATCCACGGGAATCATTAATGGCGGGTGGACTGTGGCCCAGCTGGCTGTTCTCAGCGACTTTGCAGTATTGTCTTGTTACAAGTTCGTCTCTCCTGCTTCGTTGGAAGTACATTTCTATCCCCACTGAGAATGAGTGCCCTGTCGCACATTCTCAATCTCTCGTACTTGCCGCGGGAACGAACAAAGGCCAGCTGTCTAGCATACCGTTTCGTCAGAATTTCGGCCTGTCCCCCGAGCGTAGAACTTATAACGAGACAAAGCACTCCTGCCGAATGCTGCTAAAAAATTAAATTCAACCCGCTATAACCTTCCTGTTCAGGTTACACGCACGAGTCATGGATCAACCACGAGGAGCCACCGAAGTACGCGACTCTTCGGTCGGCAGCGGAGTTGGCCCGACCGGTAGCCCCTTCGCCGCCGCCACCATCCGCGCCGCAGGAGCCACCGGTGGCCGTGACTGGGTCCAACCTGCACCAATCTCACCCAGCCCCGACTACGATCCCATCGTCCTCCACGTCGCTCAGCCTGCCTCCCAGGAAGAGCCTCTCCATGTGCTTCACCAGCACGGGAACTGCCCTCTCGCTACCCCCCAAGAAGAAGGACATCTACCGGCCGTACAGCCTGCAGCCGACGTCGGAGATCCGCACGTCGGCGGAGGAGGACCTCTCAGCCGCGCAGGCGATCCTCGATCTAAGCGCGTCCCCAGCTGCGCCCACGCATTCGGTCTTCATCCACACGTTATCGCCGCCGCCACCCGCAGCGTCGACGGTGGCGCCAGTAGTCGCGTCAGCGGGACAGCTGCAACCTGTGCAACTGCAATCGGCACCCGCCGCGCAGCCCATACCGGTATCGGTGCTGGTACCTGTGCCCAGCTCGCAGACCAGCCAGCTACGACAACAGGAGCAAACGCAGCAGCCTCAGTCGCCGGCCACAGCGGAGGCCAACGCGAGTAGCTGTACCAATAGCAGAGATGGGTGAGTATCTGGGGTGGAATGGATATAGCGGGGCATGAAACTGACTGGGGGAAGTAGAAGCTGAAGGTATGGTGTATTGGGAGCCAGCAACACGGGGATGATGTTAACGTAGTTCTTGGGCGTTAGTGTAAAACGGGAAGGGACTTTAGCGTGAAAGATGGTAGCTTCCAGGGTGAATGTAGGATATAAAGGTCTGCTTTATCTGACCTTTTTCCCGAGTTGCAATAGAAAATCACTTAGCTTAGATAGTCAGAAGAGTCAGTGAAACCGAGGAACATGATGTGTAACGAAGAGGGGAAAGTCAGATAAGACAAACTTACCGCTAAAACTCCTTCAGGCCCCCGGTCAAACCGTCCAAATCCCCATCGAATGTGTCTTTAACCGGCATTATCATCTTCAACATAGTTCACCTTCGCCCAACAGCAGCAACAAGACGGTCGCCTATACGTACGAGGCGTTCTTCGTCTCTGACGGCCGCTCGAAGCGTCGCGGGAGCAGCACGAACGGTGCCGCGGTGCCCGACAAGGAGGCCGCCGCGGTGCCGGACAGACCCAAGTTCACCTGCACGGAGTGCGGCAAGCAGTACGCCACATCGTCGAACCTGTCGCGGCACAAGCAGACCCACCGCAGCCTCGACTCCCAGTCGGCGAAGAAGTGCATCCACTGCGGCAAGGCGTACGTCAGTATGCCGGCGCTGGCGATGCACGTGCTCACCCACAAGCTTGCCCACAGCTGCGGGGTCTGCGGCAAGATGTTCTCGCGGCCTTGGCTGCTGCAAGGCCACCTGAGGAGTCACACGGGCGAGAAGCCGTACGGCTGCGCCCACTGCGGCAAGGCGTTCGCCGACCGGTCAAATCTGCGCGCGCACATGCAGACGCACTCGGCGGACAAGAACTACGAGTGCTCCCGATGCCACAAGACCTTCGCGCTAAAGTCCTACCTGAACAAGCACCTGGAGTCCGCGTGTCTTCGAGACGATGAGGTGCCGCAGCAGCACGGCGGAAACGGCGGCAGCACCGTCGCGGCGGACCACCAGACGGGCGGCAACCGCGGTTTGTAGCAGCGCTACGATCACGGCTTGTCGGCTATGGCAACGCTCGAGGGAAGCTTGGACGCCGCTAGGGAGAGCTAGCGGGTCGTTCCTGGTGGAACGACGACGAGTGAAACGAGGTTTGCCCGTAGGTTTTAAGTAGAAAAGTGCCAGTAGAGAATGGGAGCGTAGAGCGTTTAATCGGAGGGAGGTAGGATGACGACGATGATGGGTGAGAAGGAGGTTTTCTTAAATAATGTCTAACATTAATAAAAACGTCCAGTAATGTTAAGTCTTACAAACGAGAGAAAGCGAAAGAGAAAAGGCGCGCGCGCTAGCGCGCGAAACAGAGAGAGAGAGAGAGAGAGAGAGAGAGAGAGAGAGAGTGTAAGAAAGAAAGAAGCGAGAAACAAAGAACACGTCGAACGGTGACGTCCACACTGCAGTCTAGTCACTCTAGTCGATTATACTTATTACATTACGATATTATATTATTATATTATATATATATTATATTATTATATATATATAGTATATTTACTAGCGCGTACGGTTCTAGTTGCGAGCTCGTTACGGAGACACCTATTTATTAATAATTAGCTGCCTGAGAAAATATAAGAAGGGAAACCGATATCTCTGTCCGAGGATAGAACGAACGAGGGGGGGATTATTCAACGTGATGATGGATTCGAGATACGACAACGTCGCTAAAGCTTGAGTCACGAACGAGTCGTTGGATCGATCCCGCGGCTGCTTCCCGATTCATTTTCCTATCGTCCGATCGGACGATCCGTGCGGGTGTCCAGGAAGCTGACCGCGGTGGTCGATCGTTCGATCTCGTTGGAACGCACAGCCGCGACTGTCGACTTCGTTTCTTCCTGAACGCCTTCGACGACCGCCTCTCGACAGAGAGACAACGACCCTCTTACATGTTCCTTCTCGACGACCCCTCGCTGGCTTCGAATTCTATTCGACCGGGGATCGATCGACGGGACGATCGACGTCCTCGATGGAGTCGCTGGTGCAGGTCTGTGCGTTCCGTTCGATTTATTATGAAAACAGCCGCGCATAACTGGCGCGTGTAACGTGTATACAATCCTCCCTAGAGGGTGAGCATTTTTCTATTACCCTGCGTTTGATTGCTCGATGGGAAAGTGGTGGGCCAGTGAACTGTTTAAGGGAACTTTGCGAGGAACACTTAACGGTTGCAGTTCTCCTCGAGACATTTGAGAAATGATTAGAAGGGAGAAAGTTAGTTAGGTTTCTTGGGTCCTATAGAGATTAATGGGAATTCATGTTTTGTAGTGTTCATTGTGTTCTTGGAATTTAGTACAAAGTTGTAGGCTGAACCAGAGGAGCAAAAGGGAAAGACCTCTGGTAGGTATAAGAAATGTCTTATCGACGTAAAGGAATTTCATGTTCGAGTACATTTTTCTCGTAACCTAGGCGATTCAATGGAAAAATTTGTCCACTTTCTCCATTTTTTAATCTTCTTTACTAATTGCACTTCCAAAGTATCATTCAATATTCATTTAGTAAATGAAAATATATTCCCTATAATGTGAACGTGGCAGGACAAACTTATCGTAACATTAACATTGTAAGTATCGATATCGAATCTTAGAAATTGGAATGCTTACGATTTTGAACTTCGCTTCGCCCACCACTCCTATCGCAAATTAAACGGATTTACTACTATACATCGTTTAAATATGCTGCTGTAAGCAGGATAACATGGATATTTTCCAAGAAATTATCGACCTAATTTTAAAAGCTGCAAAGTCATTTTTTTTTCAATTTCATTCTGTTTCCCCCAACACCATAGCGTTACACGATCGACTATGCGCGAGCTTGCGCGGCAAACCGAAGATTCCAAACGCGTGCACATATACATAAGCACACGCATACAGACACAGAAAGGGACACGAACACGTAGGAGAGACAGAGAACAACACACGCGCGCGTATACACGTATATTTAGAGCAGAATCGAGCAATAGATTGCGTAAAGATAACATTGTTATACACATATTTTATAGAAGCAATATAACGAGTAAGGGATAAAAAAAAATGACGACGCGTACGGTCAAAAGCAATGTTTCGACACAACGAATTATATAATTATACATAGACAGAGGCGAACATCGAAGTTTAACGTGATAGATGAACGATGGTTTGCTTCGGCATTGGAACTTCTTCGATCGTCCCACCACACTCTTCTGTCTGTCCATTTGTCCAAATATTCATGAAGAAATTGATGTTCGAGTTGAAGAAATTTTCTGACACGCGGTTCCAGGGACCTATCTCCTTGCGAAAAAGAAATGGACAATATTCTCGTACCCCTGTAAGGGATATGATATTGTAATAGTGAAATTTGTCTTTGAACCTTTAATTACGAGATTGGTCTATTCTGGTTTTCTTGCCATTTAGTTGCTAACGATACCATTGAATCTATTGAATTTACCTTCAGATTACTATAGAACGAAATTTCTAATAAGGGAAATCACTTGAAATTCATTCAAATTACAGCAACACCAGTGAGTCTAATTATAAGTAAAGCACTCGAGAAGAATTTGACAATTGCATTACTGACATTACTCTATTTAAAAGTATCGCGTTAGTTCCTTCCAAAAGAACAGAATTTCAAAGTAGATTTCATTTAGTGCTTCGAACGATTCCAAAAAACATATTGCGACGATAAATTCAAAGAAAATCATTCTCCAAAATCCACCCCGAGTAATTTCATTATAAAATTCGTACGCAATACCCTTTGCAATGTCCACACTAGCCAACGAAAAGAGTATTCTAAAACAGCGCAAGGGGAGGGTCACTGAAACCTCGTAAACTAGAGCCCAGCCTTCATTATTCAAATTTCATCGCAGCAAGAGCAATAATCGAGCCGCGCCTGATTCGCCCATTCGCACATTCGCTGCACGTCGAAGAAACACGAAAGCGGAAATAACGTAGAAAGCAAATCGCGAGTAGGACGAAGAAGAAGAGGGTGGAACGACGCCGGCCTAACTGGCGCGACGATCCAACGAGTCCTTTTTGTAATAATAATTGCCGACAAATAATTACTGCGTTGCATGTGTACAGAGTAGCCGACCTCGCCCGCGAGCATAACCGACACCGAGTAATAATAATAAGTATCGAGATTAAACGGGGGGGGGGGGGGGGGTAAAGAGAAGAAAAAAAATACGAAAAACGTGAAAAAAAGAGGACGAAGCAACGGCAACGTAACAAACGCAGCACGATGTCCTTCGCAGTGGCGCCTCTAGCACCGTTTTTTAGAGCGATCCTAGCGCTGTGGATCCCTCGGGGATCGACGTGGTCGCAGCGATGAAGCTTTAAAAGCCAATCCATCGAAATCTCTATGCAACGATCGCGCCCCAGCGATTAGTCGTGCACGTGAACGTAGAGCAATAAAATCCTAAGCAATATTAATTAATTAATTACCGAGCTAACGAGCTAACGAGCTAACGAGCTAATGAGTAAATTAGCCGCATTCGGTTCGGGTAGAGAGCAGAGACGTATTTGCTGAACCAAGTGCACCGTTTGACGCGTGTGTTTGTTGTTTTAGTGGATATATAATATAAAAGGGTGAAAGGGGCAGAGAGAGGTAGAGAGAAACGAAGGGAGGAGCGATGAAATCGAAACGTTGTTTCATTTTCGTTCTCCGCCGAAACTCGAGCGACCCGCGCTGTCTTCCGGTTCGCTCGATTCACGCCTCGACATAACTTCAACCGCCGACGCTCGGTACTACCACATCTCTCAAGTATCTTTTCTTTTCTTCTTTCATAGGCGTACGGTCGGATTATTCATTGTTTTCAATTACCGTCTGTATAGTATTTATTTTTTGCGAATTGTTGTCAGTATTATTATTATTATTATTAATACGTTTGCAGCATTATCGTATTTATTATTGTCATCGGTATTTATTATATTTATTATTATTATTATTATTGATATTGTGTACTTTATTTATCCTTACATTGATTCACATTATTGCAATGTTGAGTTTCTGTTGTTACTGTTATTATTGCTGTTGATATTATTAGGTGGTGGTGAATAATAGCGATCATTAATCCTGCTTATTTAAACTTTCCGTGCATTCATACTCTTTTGTTTAAGAGTTTTAATGGTTGAATGATCTATTGTGCCAAGGTTGCTGTTCGAATTTTCTAATATCTGAAAGTTCTTCTATTTGAAAGTTCTACCTTCGGGAGTTTTATTATTTAAAGCTTCGACCTTCGAGCGTTTTATTATCTGAAGTTCATTTAAATCTTTAGATGACTATTCGCGAAGGAAAAATTAAACAGTTGTAAAAGTGTGGTTCAGATCCCTGTACAAGCATGTGTCGAGACCTAAAGCAGACGCTTTAAGCATTTCCTTTAAAATCTTTTGTATTTCAGAAAGTGTGAGCTCTACCCTTGTTCAAACTCCATTTTTAATCGTTTCATTGTGAACAGTCACTGCCTGAAATACTTACACGCTTTTATAATCACCCTGTACATTCAAACGCGCTGTCCCTAACTTGAGGTTGACGAGGGTGGCTTTAACGAGCTCGAACAACCCTTATCCAAAAACGTCATATCACAATAATTCTCCAGTTTTAGATTCAAAAATTTCCAAATAACGCAACAAGCTTTTCTGGAAAACTATATTAATTATAAAAAAAAAATGATACTAAACCCAGGAAGCTAACAATCATACAATATTCAAAAATTTTAAAGCTGACCACTGAAGCTGATCTTTAAAGAAGTCAATACAGTGACAAAATTGGAATCATATTAACCTCCAATTTCTAAATGCCAATCTTTTGAAAATTTCGATCTTGAGATCCATTCTAATCAACTCAATTATCTCCATGCTCACCAAAAGAAGCAATATAAAATCAAAACAAAACTTACGAAACACCTGAAGCCCCTAATTGTCAGATTTTAAGTAACCTTCCCTCCATTCTGGTTTCAAGTTCGTTCCTTTAAGGTCAACGACTGCGATCGAATAGAAACACGCACGTCGATCCGTCGATCTCCAATTAAGTCAGTGGACGATGAGAAAAGCCTATGGTGGATGCAAATAATCGCGAGCGGGGGCGTAGAGGGGGCACCAGAGTTCGTTACTGGGAATTGCGCTGGTTCGTTAGGAAGTCTCGCAGACAATTAAAGTATTTTAATTGGCCAGGCCAGCCAGGACCATTTCCCCACGCACGCTCCAACTTCGCGGCATTACCACCGGCGGAAACGAATCGCGTTCTCAGTTCTCCAAATAATTAAAAGTTTCTCCAGCCATCCCCCACCCTGCGAGAACTTTTAGCCCCTATGGGGGGGGGGGGGATAATTGTTTACCTCGTGTCGCGAAGGGAATCGTCCCTACACCCTTCTGTCTCGATAAAAACGGGATCTCCATTATCACCGTTTACTTCAACATTTTTCTGTTTCAACCGTATAAGAGTGACAGCATCATTTGCACGAATACGAGTAATAATAATTTGCATAATTAGGGGTCATATTAGGCTATATCAAGGGACATCGAGACCTCATCTTTAGCTGTACCTACTTCGTGCATTTAGTCTGTGTGTGCACAAATTTTATCAAGTAAAGTCAACTTGTGATTTTACACTTCGTCAAAGTCGTTATATTTTTATTATTACTTCAAATTGATGGTGTCACAAAGAACAGAAGCAAATGTGAAGAAAAGACACGAAAGGCAAGCTTCGCGAACGAGAAGCTTGTTACAATAGGTTTGAATTTTTAAAGCTCGGTACTTGGTTGAAATGTCACTTTCACTGTATATTTATTGGCATGATGGGAAGAAAAGTAGCAGTCCGAATCTGAGGGGTTAACAGGAATTTTTAATGAAGTGAGTATTTATTAAAAATTGTGGCTACTGGAAAAATTTTCTTTCGCGCATAAAACCTTGCACCTTCGATTCGCCCACCTATAACGCACGACGAACCGGAAGTGGCGGTCAGAATCGAATGCCGCGCTTTCGACAGCAGAATACGCACCCCCACTTGCTAGTCCTAAGTAGGAACTATTCTTTCCCCGTTGGACAGTATTTTTCATATCGACACCGTCGAGGGTGCCCAAAGCTGTACTTCTATCGCTCGATCGTTTACTACAAACGTTCGCTATCTCTTTCTACTATAACGTCTCGTTTCGACGGCCAAAGTGCTTGCCATACTTTCAGACGATCGAAATATCCAGGAACGTCCTAATGAGATGCTATTTTGCAGAATTACAAACTGTCCCTCCGTAGCCAATTTTTCTCGAGGAGAACTATACGTCGCCTCATCTATAGTCAAGAAGCGTGTACATCTGAAATGATGCATTCTGTACGTACACACACGCACGTATATATACGTAACGTATACATGTATAAACACATTCTAAGGATATACACGTAAGAACACGCGTACCTATGCACGAACACAACTACATACTCGGTAGATCTATTATCTCTGTAACGCGTAACTACTTAATCTAATCTTCCTCTAATTAGGCGACAGTCCGTCGACCTCGACTACTCTATCGTTCAGCTTTTCGCTTTGAAACGTCCACGTGGATGACGTGGACGTTCTCTGCTCTAACAGCAACGGAGATGTTGCGCCAATCAACTTGGTGGCAATCTCGCCGATTGATTAGTGGGAGTCTGTTTGGATCGTGGAACACCTCGAAACGGGGCAGTATCGTGGAGAACCATTCTAATATTCTTTATCCCGTCGTTACTCAGTGAGGATCCTGCCGACAGCGTTTTAGATCGATCGGTCCAAGATATTCAGGGTTCACATCCATATGGATGTTGAGATGTTCGGTGTTCGATCGCGATCGACAACAGATCTTGTCGATTAGGAGGATTTTAATGAATAGCGCATCTTATTTCACGGTTCAAGGAATTAACATCGATTAAAATTGGTAGAATAGCTTTGGGAATTAAGCTCGATGAATCCTTCTGAAGATCTTGATTATCGAGGCGGGATTTCAGTTGGTTCACGGTTTTCAAGGTGTTGCTGGCGCAACTGTTGCTACTTCAAGCTGTCGTGACTCCTCGACTGCCCGCGCTATTCCTTCGACTCCTACCTCCAGTGTCTGCGCACTTTCGTGAATTTCCGCCGGCGCTTTGGTGATTTTCGCCGCGACGCGACGCATTACCTGTCTCCCTCGAACGATCATCCGCCCGAGCTATACCTACTCGCCTGGTGATCGATCCAAAGACTCGTTCAATCTCTATTTTCCAAGCTCTTTCTTACTAGATACGGAATTAAATCACATTCTTGCCCATCCGCGCAGCAACTTTCGTACGCAGGCGCAGCAGATCTAATGGTCCGTGAGGCAGAATTTAAATATACCAGAAGATAAACAGTTTTTATAGTGAAATGAGTTTGTAAAAAAATTTCATAGTAATTCAAGTGAAGGAAAGGAATTATTGGTTAGTAAGCGTTGGACGTACTTTTTTCTTTGCACTGGTGGAAGTTTAACCTATTACTAGAAAAAAATGTATAATAGAGATACCTGGAACATCATCCTTAAGAATCAACGAAAGTTTTACAAATTGGAAAGAAATAACGTTTCGCAAACATTAAATGTTAATATCGATCTGCTCGCATTGTTTATTAGCCCGTCCACCAGGAGAGGCCTTTAAAGGAACATAAAGGGATCGTTTCCAATCGGCATTTTTCCCAGTTCCCCTTGTATCCGCGTCAGTTTTCTTTACACAACACGGTCGGATTAATCGAATTCCAATAATCGCATGTCCAATTAGGAATCGCAATTTTCGAGCTACCATCGAATCGACCGTGGCACCCCTGGACACGGGGGAGCCATTAATTTTAATTGGAAACGCGATCGCTGGACCAGCTTCCTCGATTTCCGATATGGAGCATCGCTCCAATACCCGAGCGAGAAATGATACTGTTATCGTTGGAAAAGGGAGCGAACCTCTCCGAAAAGACGAATATTTCCAGATCACGGGATATTTCTATCTATGGCCCTCAACTTCGCCTGAATCTTTGCTCTTTCGAACGCTTCTAAAATCTAAACACTTGTTGATCGACTCTAGATCACGCTCTTCGTTGTAGCTCGATACCTCTATCGAATCTATATGTGGGTTAAAAGAATTCTGTCGTCAGACTGCAACCAATACCTGTGGGAACATACATTATTTCGTCCCTCGCTTCAAATCGGGTGGAAAAAATACAGAGAAAGGGATGGTACTGAGCAACAGTGCCCAAGTAGGTGGGGATATCGATGAACAATATTGGAAGACGTTTCTTTCTCACCCCTTCCTCTTAACTGCTTCCACAAATTCTTGGCAACTCAAAAGGCCCCACGATTCCCAGCATTGCAGGTCATTGAATTCGTATTTAAATCCTAAATTTAATTGTACATCAGAAAGTTAGATATTTCCAAGAGGAGAATTGTTTGCAAGTATTCGATGCGTATTATTAGGCAGGGGAGTTTTTCGATAACGAAAAGGTACAGGTATATTTCCGGCCTGTATTTCTTCCACCTGCGACATCACCCACTCGTCTAATAGGTGCGATTCAAGATGATGGAGCAGGAGCATGGCTCATGACTGAAATGCCAAAGGCGAGAGGAACTCGTTGCCCTTGCTGCATTAAGGACGAGACTCGCCCGCCCTCTGGCCGATCTTGTTTATCCCGAGGTTTGGCGATGAGCAGGGCGGGTTGCGTTTTTCGGCGCGTCACGTTTCAAAATCCTTCCAACGAGAGCCTTGAGAATTTTTGAACTATTCGTTAGTTGCCTTAGAGTAAGCGGAGAGAAGCGGAGGGGAGGAAAGAGCAAATATAACGGGAGGGTCCTCTGGTCCAAGCTTTTGAAAAGCGAGTTTCGGATCCAGCGCGAGTGTTTCTTCTCTGACTCGTTATTCTTCTTAAATTCATCGAAATTCTCATTTGTAGCATCGGTTCGCTCATTAGAATTGCTTTTGAGTTTTGGGCAATTTGCTTGAGGGGTATCCAGAAATTGATTGATGTATATTTCTTCTTGTGATTGAAACTCTATGCCTTCTTATAGTTGAAGTTCTATTTCAACGTAGTATTGAAATCCTATTTCTTCGTATGGTTGAAACTCTATTTTTCTTATAACCAAAAGCCCGTTCCTTTTACGATTAAAATCCAAAAATCATCGTGACACTGTAACCGAACAATAAGAAACACTACTGCGCGATCAACGACCACCGCGGCAGACCACTTCTCGCGTCGCGGAACCAAAGCGAATCTGAGAAAGATTCTACAGATCTGATATGCAGCGGGCCGCGCGACCCATCCGTCAGACGGAGATCCAAACTCGTCGACGGCGACCCGAAATTCAGAATCGACGGAGAACGTGAAAACGGCGCGTCCCACGTCGGCGATTTTATATTAGCCATAGGCGCGAAACTTAGTGGCACTCACATATATATGTATATACGATATATTATTATACATAATATATTTTATATATTCCGACGAAGGCGTAACGATAACGATAATGGGACTCGTGTAGCTTTGCCAATCGGTGACTTCCATATGTATAACGCACGCGATCGTCAGCGTGACGTCTTTCACTTTTTCATTCATCTTTCCTTCTTCAGGCGTCGAGATCGAGAACGTCAGCCTCGTTTTCGGGACGACTTCGAGAGACACGGGTACCTTAGACTCCGTCGATTGATAATAAGATGCGCTTATGCGAGAGAAAAAAAAAAGGGAAAACGAAAACAGCCACGATACGCCAGTTTATTAGAGAGAACGATGTGTTCAGGATCTAAGTAGTTCTAGCGTTAAGTACGTACGCATCGGGCCTAGTAGCCGCCGCCGTAAGCGTATTCCTCAACGATCGATCCCCGCCGTTAATTCAGCGTACCTTAATTGCTCCGGTTCTAATTCGAACACTTGGATCGCGGCCCGTTCCCGCGAGCCCCAGCGATTACCCCGGAGAATGCACGCATCGCGAGTGGCTGATTCGCAATAAGGGCGACCCAATTCAGGGGTAACGTCCAGACAATGGAAAGATGGCATTGTCGCGGATCACACTGTTCACAGTGCACGTGTGCGAGCTCCATATTTCCATTACCAGTGGTACGTTTGAGAATGCCCTGGGAAATGAATATTGAGCGGAGCCGGATATTACGCGAGTATGTTCTCATTGAAATCAACCCTTGCCATTTTCCGTTCGAGTCGATTCGCTTGCTAGTGAAAGTATCAATTGTCATAGTTCAGCACTTGTCGTCGTTAATATTAATAGCGATTTGGCAATTCAATCGATACAATCATTTAAAAAAAGGCAGAAAATAAGGCAATATTAAAACATTTTCAATGTGTAACAAACGCTACGTTTGCTAGGTTACACGATGGCAACACTGCTGCATTATTTCTTTTATCCGAAAATTGCCGTAAGTCATACCACAGGTAATAGGTCTGTAAGTAGGCGCGTCCGCGATTATTCAGATCCAGCGCCATTAGCGTGCTCTGCCGCAAGTGGCTAGTCGCAAACTTTCAGCCTTCAAATTTCCTAACGAAACGTCGGGGAACAATCAACTTGTCCAAAGGGCTCCACGCGCGTGCAATCTCCACGGAAATCGGCCGCATTCTAACCTAGGAACGAAACACGATTCCCCTCGCGACGAGCCGTAAGAAAAGCCTCGATTTACAATTAGTTCCTCGTTCATCGCGCCGCCTGCAAAATTGTCCGGGTCTAAAGTAACTATACACAGCGAACGTGAACGCGAATATGTGGAAGCTGCGCAGACGTGTCAGCGCCGCTTCCTTTTCCGTTCGACGTCGACCAATAATATAAATTAGGTACATTTAAAATGCTGGAGAACGAGATGCAAAGGCAGAGGGAAGAGCGAAAGGGCGAATGTGTCCAGAAGAGATAAAAAGAAGCGTGACGGAGAAATGCAGAGGAAGGGAAACGATGAGTTACGGAGAAAGAGAGTCTATATTATATTTTAAAAGACATGTTCGTTATATTTTCAGGAATACGACGAACGGGCACACTCGCGTATACCCGATCGCTCACGCACATTCTTTATATAAATATATGTATAACATGAATATATATTATATAGAACGTATACACCTATGATATATATACATACACACACATATATATATATACACACATAATACGCAAAGCGAAGTAACGAAATCTCGACTATGTATCGGCTAATACGGTCTAATACCATTGCGACGGCATTTATTTGCCGTTTAAATACGTTTAATAACGATCCCTTCGTTCAGTCGCCATTCGTTTCCCCTTTGCTTTCACATTCTAATGTAAATATTGGGAGTCCCGCGTAGAAACTGATGTAACGAGTTGTAAAGAGTCACCGTAGGGTTAGTAGAGGTATTAAAGGTGGGAACTTTAAGGGCGTATAGATATAAGGTAAGGAATCTCAATAGACGAGATACACTATACAAGTAAGTAACGTTAGACTGGCGAGAACTGGGCTCCCCAGTCGGGCCAATATTCGATAAATATCGGTGTGAAGGTCTAGTTAGTTTTCTCTTTGCCTACCAATTGGGTTCGTTCGCGATCGCGCGACGATCGTTGCTTTTCTCGGATCAATAGAAGCCTGCCTCGACGTGACATTGCCCGAATTCGTCGGGCGCGAGAGGTTAAGCCTTGTTTCTATCTTGTCGATAAAAAAGATCGGAATGTTCTCCCCAGTTTCTCGGGCGCCGCGCCGCGCCGCGTCTTCTGGATGATGATCTCGAGCGCGATTAGCATCGATGGTAATGAATATCGGAGGTAATTGTGCGAGCACGCCGACGAACATTTCAATCGTGGTTGATCAGCTGCGACGTGCATTAATCAGCCGATAATAATGGTAATCGGTGTTGATCGGGACCAGCAATAATTGTGGCTAACCCAGACCCAACCTAATTCGAATCTATAGATTGATATTTGATAGCTACAGCTGATGTTGATCCCAATGAGACTGATCATCGATGAAATCGATAAAAATTTAAATGCATCGTTGACGATATGTGTACTTGATAAATACTTGATACAAACCGGTAACGACACAAGGGCCTCTCGTCCGATTATATAATTCTGAGACGCCGGTAGTGCGAACCGACTTGAGACTGGGTAGACTCTTAGATCTGATGGATTCGCTGACTTTTAGGGAATCGTAACGTCCAGTACACGTACTTTTCGGGGTTAAACACGATCGCGAAAGTAAACGTAAAGAATTCGCGACCGTTCTTCTGTCCGGAACAATTCTGCTGGGACACGCGACACACGAATGGTTAAACGCAACGAAACACCACACCAAACAGCCTTAAAGAGAGATGGGAACCTGACAAACGATCGAGTTAACCGAGAACTTCGCGGGGGATACTTGAAGCGTTTTCGTTTGTCGTTCAAACGTTACGTTCCGTTCTGAGGCATCGTACATCAACGAACCACGTTATGAGATAATGAAAAGGCAAATAATGTTTCATTGAACTTGTATTCGATGCTGTTGAGTAGCTCGTAACAACTGCAAGGTGGACATCAGTTTCGAGGATCACTATTTAGGTCGCGTGCAAATCTTTCACTTACGACTTACGTGAACGTGTCGAGGGAACGAGAAAGCTTGGCACGCAACTAAACTCCAATTACGCTCAAAGCACGAGATTAAATGGCTACCTGTGTGTAACCGCATTTACGTCGATGTTTGATGTTCGTGGGAGAGAATTTGCAACGAGAGCATGATGGAAGTGTTAAATGTTCAATTGTACTCGTCGTAAATATTCGGTAAGGGAATAGAGAAACGTGTCAATAATAATAATTAAACTATGGAAACAAGAACACCATGTTAAGAAGAAAAAAATTTTGAAAACGACTGGACCATTCGGATGATCGTCGAAGCGGCAGAGAACAGCTATGTTCCTAGCGCTTCGACGCGAGCTCAAAGAACGAAAAAAAAAAAAAAAGAAGAAGAAGAAGCGATACCTTAATTTCGCTGATGAATTCAACGATTCGGTTCACGTCTAATTAAATGTAACTAATCTAACTCCAGTCAGGCCGAAAGCAATACTCGATGTAGAATAATTTCTCGCGCGTAAATGTCCATGATTATTGTACAAACGTTCGAACACCGTTAAGCGTAGGGAGCTGTCTCGATTAATCGTGTTCGATGAACGGCAATTCGTTGCGAGTGAAGTTTGTAACGCGACTCGACCGGTGCTCGAAACTCGCGCAACACAGCGAGAAGCTATGGAGCTCTGGCGACATAGGGTGCGTTCCACCTACGCTAAAATCGCCCGCACGGTCGCGATATGTAATGGAAATCACGGCCGTTGCGGGTGATGTGGGCGTAAGTGGAACGCACCCATAACCTCACTCGACTATCGAGTTAACGAATCTTCCGTGAAAGGGTCTATCTTCATGCTGGAAGCATAATTCCCACATCCGATAAGAGATTGAACTTTCTCTAGGACAGGCCTGCAGAACTCGTTGCTCCCAGAGCAGATTTCTGGGGCTCGGAGCCTATAGCTCGTTGGGAACTAGAGAATAACAATCACTGCGGCTCGCTAGAGACCCAGATGTATGTGTAGATTCAGTACGAGTTTGCACACGCAATACCGCAGTTCTTTCCACCCAGTCTACGGCTAACGACCTAATCGTTTGCTCCCAACTCAACCACTTGTCCAGGCCTGCCCTAGGGGAAAGAAGCGTTTGAATGACGATCTTTTGCAATGAGAAAACGCAATGGCCTATAAACGTCGAGCGTTCGAGCATCCCGCTGGGTCATCGTCGCAGGTTAATTTACATAAGCAATAATAACATACTACTCCGCGTAATAATGATACGAGCAACCCAGCGACCCAGACCAATCTGGGTTCCCGTTGCAGTTCCACGCGCGACACCCGATAACGTAAAACGCAGCCGGAAAGTGCGCGCGATCGATATTTGGCTTGCTCAACAACTACTAACGAGTCAATAACGAGTCAATAACGAGTCAATAACTTCGTGTCTCGTTAGTTTAATTAACGATCGTAGCGAGTTAATTGTTTATATAGCGGCGATATCGAGTACAAAGAAGGAGAACGAGGAAACGGAAAGAGGAGATCGCGTAGTCGACGAACGCAACTACGGCTCCACGAAGTATCACTTTCTACGCTCTAAACGTGGATCGCGCGCAGTCTCCGTCGGTAAAACAAATCGGGTAAAAGTGATCGCCGAAGATTGCGGGGCTCAATCGAACGCGACATTCATGGAAATTCTATAATTCCCTAAAAGGCACATGCATGGTGTTACTAGTGCTTACGAGTGAATATCAATCGAAGCTTTCGATTTTCCTCGCTGGTCACGTGACGATCACTTTTTTCGCTTCTCGTGCCACGAGAATTGTCTCTCTATGACTCTCACTGTTCGCTGTACTTTTCACAGTTTTCACTTCGTCTGCGATCTATACACGCGTAGTAGTACCTTGATCACAAGTCGCCACAATCGGCAAAAGCGTTCGCAATTAATAATGAAACTTTTATGAGGAGCACGTATACGTACATGCCGATTGTAACGACGTTGATGTTTTATAGACGTGGGAATCTAACGCTGCATGGAATATGCAACTAAACTTGATATACATATACGTTTCATTCTCAAACGATAGGTAGCTTCTTTCTCGAAAGCCTCTTGAAAGCTAAGCAAACATTTCAATACAGAAACGAGTGTTTAATCCGAGCGCAACTAACGTGCGAATCACAAAGTCAAAAGCGTCTTAAGACCATTGTAGGCCCCTGGGCAAAGCAATGGGCCCCTGAATAGAACTTAAAATCAGACTTTCTTTTATTTGAAGGCCCCTACTGTCATGGGGCCCCTGGCGACTGCCCAGAGTGCCCAGAATGCCCATCACATATAGACGCCACTGCACAAAGTACCACGTCCGTAATCTCGCTCGAAATCCTCCTGTCTATCGCTGTCCCTTTCCGACTTCAATTTCCACCTTTCGACTTCGATTTCCACTTTTCGACTTCGATTTCCACTTTCTGGTTACGATTTCCAGTTACCGTTCCCGCGCAAACCCATTCTAACGGCTGTCAAGCCGTTGCAGCTGCAATGATCGAGAGAAAGTGTGTGAAAGTGGTGTTATACAGCCAAGAAAAGAATGAACGACTTTCAGTCGTTGAACGAAAAGGTTGTTTGCAGGTTATGGGCCGCGGGACGATTCGTCTGTTCTCGCTCCTACCACTACCCTTTCACTGTCTCAAAAACCTTTCGTAGATCGAAGCAATTCGATAATTCCTCGTTGGTGTGACACGCGCGAGTTTTTCATTCGGGCCCGTAGCGTTTCTAAGAAACAGGGATCACTTTTGGGGCTGAGGAGCTATCCTCGTCGAGAAAAGAGTGTAGTGGGGTTGGTAGATAAGTTCGTAGCGCAGTTATTCTGGGTTAGCGTATGATCGAGAGTGAGAGAGAGAGAGAGAGAGAGAGAGAGAGAGAGAGAGAGAGAGAGAGAGAGAGAGAGAGAGAGAGAGAGAGAGAGAAAGGGCAAGGTGAGAGCGGAGAAAAAAGTGCCTATACACCAGTAAAATTATTCGTTAGCGTGTATACAAAAAAATGCGTTCCAACGACTACGGACAGTGTCAATTACAGGTTTAAAAAGCAAAACCACGACGAAACGAAATGCAACGGAGAAAACGAAAGGTGATACGGAGGAAGACGACGAGCAAACGAAAGCAATATCGATTATCGAGAGGCGATCCGAGATTACAAAACAAAAAAAATAAAAGCAAGAACGCTTGTGAGTACCAATTATTAACAACGATTTTCGACGACGACGATAATGATTGCGAACTATGATGATGATTATTATTATTATTATTATCATTTTTATTATTATTATTATTATTATTATTATCATCATTGTTATTATTGTTTGCGAACCTAAACTAATGAGCTAATCACCGCGGGACGTCGTTCGAGCTGCTCGAGGATGAGCAGATGAAGTTTCGAATCATTACAGCGATTAATTTTTGGGAGTAGATAAAATGACAAATTTGAGGGTAGTTATATAGACGAATATGGAATTAAAGAAATCGTCCAGAAGAGGGATTATACTTACCGTTTCACATTGCAGAGGGAACATACATAGTTCCGTTGAGAAATTTGTAGGTTTTAGAAGAATGAGGTTAGGAAATTGTGCTTCCGATGCATCGCGCCGACGATCCTCGTGAGCCCGCTCGACGTGAATCGCGGCTGATTAGGGACGGATGTGATATAAGGGTGAACCTTAAACTTACCTATAAACGCATATAGATATTGATATTGTATGCATTGTGATAGTACCTTCGAGGAAAACGACAACAAGAAGAAACACCAAACATTCCCCCGCTCCCCGATCTCCTGCAGTCCCCTCCCATCAACAGAAACTGTAAACCGAGTAACGATAAAAATCGACTAGATATACCTGCCTCCTCCAAAGTGCGACTGATATTTACAGGATATTGTTCCAATTGGATGCTCCCAGGGAAGCCGGGGTATTCAAAAGCAATAACTTCGTAGGCGGTCGCGGATCCTCGACGAGGCGCATGCGCGACCTATTAATATAAATAAAATAAATAAACGGCGGAGAAATAAGGGAGATAAAGCGATTCATAGGCCAATGAATTTTTAACCGTAAAATAATTTTAAATTGTAACGACGACCTAGCGACGCAGGATCCACGCATTTACGTCACAAGAGCCTGGATCACGACATTTTCATACACCGGAAACGAACGTGGACACACCTCTCACACACACACACACACACACACACACACACACACACACACACACATAGAAAATAAGGGTTTGTTGCTCGATACAACAATAATCTATGGAATAAGGAGTAATTAGCGACGGTGGAGAGAAAGCGTGAGCGAGAAACGGTAGATAAAAGTAGAGATAGCAGATTGTGTGAGCACTGGCACCGTGTTCGCTCGCACGCGCATGCGCGGGTACACCTCCCCCACTCAACGTATCCATCGATACACGTACATACACACACGCAGTGAGCCTAACGAACAGTTTAGTAAGACTTATTATTGTAATGATTATTATTATAGAAAGAGGGAGAACGATGATGAGATAGGGAGACTAGCGATTGCTTTTATAAGACGATGTAACGCGACAAACGTGCACCACTGGTTACATTGATATACATAAATCTATTATATACATAAATATATATATTATATACATAAAATATATATATATTATAATATTCGGACTATAGTTCGAGGGAAAATAGCGACTACACGACGATCGAATAGAGAGCGCAAAAGTAATTACACTACGTTTCGTCGTGATCATTCGAGCGAGTAAAATGGAAAAATTAGAGAGAGAAAGAGAGAGAGAGAGAGAGACGAGTGCGTGGAAGTGTGTGAAAGGGAAGAAGAGTAAATTTATAGAGAAATTAGAAATCGTGCAGGTATCCATATTTTGTAGCTTTTTCCTTTAAAGGTACACGCGGTACACGCGGAACGCGAAGTTAACTATATTTATAGAAATATGTTGGCACGGTGTTACCGATGATATATATTAATATATCGAATTACGGTAGACTGGTATTATTGGTATCGTTCTCATTATCAATATTGTTCGCATCGTTGGTACAGCAACGCGTAAACTTCACATTACGACGCAGCCGGTTGCCACAAAACGACGTTTACGTATTTAATTAGAAACCAAACCGGCGTTACCGTTATTATTGTCATGGTTCTAACCACGATCGTTTCACGCGAGTCACGATTATCATTTGAATCGACGAACGAATACCAGTTATATTGTATCTATTAACGGTGAAACAAAAAAAAAACTTATACCTTGCATGACTACGTAGGGCTATACTGCCGCCGAAGCAATACAAAGAGCAATATAGAATTAAAAGAATAATTAACGAAAAAATTAAAGATACTAAAGGTAAACGATATTTAATAACTTGAGAAAGGAATGCCGTAGGTACATTTACACCGCGTCGACACTCACACACCACTTGACACGCAACACACACACACACACGGGCGCACAACTACAATTACATAAGACACGCGACACGTGGACACTATATATGGTCATTAGTTTATTCTGATCGTAGTGCTAATTGTACTTAGCATTTACGTAGATAACACTAATTGCCTAGGTCGACCAGCTCGTCCAGAGTTCCCGTTACCGTGTCCATCACTTCCGCCCCGCTCCGCGCCTACCCCTCGATCCTCTTCGCCAGAGAAGGCGATGCAACTGTACTTACTTACCCCCATTGTCTCCTACGGGGCTCATCGACGGCAATGACGGGAACTCTGGTCGATCGAATTCCGCCTAATAAAAAAAGGTAGTGATATATAGAGTTATCGTAGAATCGCTAATGTATTTCACTCGGTGCCTGTGACAGCTAAGATCGCTAACTCTGTTCAAGAACGAAACGATTGACAATACATTGTTGGGTAGAAGAGCAACGCCATTCGAACCTATTCATCTTCCTCCGCGGACACGGCGACGCGCCGCGCCGCACGCCCTCCTAACTTTCTTTCTATCTTTCCGAACTCTTCAACTGTCAACTTCTCGCCTATACCGGAGGATGTCATTTCGTCGGTACACCGTTCATTCCCGATTCCTCCGCTGCGAGGCGCTCCAGTTCCTGGAATAGTTCGAGTAGATCGAAAAAGTCTTGCTTCTTCTCAACAGACCGACTCCTTATTCTACTTTACCTGATTTTTACTGGAATCAAGTATGATTCTATGATTTATGTCAGTTCAAGTATCTACAGTAATTCGTCGTTATTGTCCCGTTTTTACCATGCGTAGTACGCCCGATGACTATCCCCACCATTTCTTGGAATCCTTCGATCGAGAGTGAGATAACGAAAGAGTCGACGGCAACCAGTGATGGGTAAATCACTAGAAAGCAACGTAATTTACCGTAATTTACGTTACGCGACATACGTGTATAATACTAAAATATCCTGTATAAAATGTCCAGTGGACCTGCCCCGGCAATATAGAGCGTAGTAGGTAAATTCCCACATCTTTTTCAAGCTTTTTTGGGCTCTTATATTGCCGGGGCAGGTCCACTGGACGTTTTATACACGTATGTCCCGTAACGTGAATTACGTTGCTTTCTAGTGATTTACCCATCACTGACGGCAACTGTTTCGTTATCTCTCGCTCGCTCTTTGGAATTCTCACTCGCGGCATCGGCCGCACGGAATAGTGTCCGCATCGCGTCGTACGCCCGCCGCCAGCCCCGTTCGTCGGGACTCTTACGACGAATTACTGTATTCGTGTTAGCCTGATTTGGTCCAATTTGCATACAATTTAAAATTCAGCTTCATAGCTTTTCGTACACTTTTGATTATATAATCAGGCACCTGAATTTTATAGAACTTTTGGAACACCTGCGACTCGCGTTACTAATTGTAAATAAGTCAGTCGGCCCGTTGAGCACGTTCGAAATCGATTGTCGATCGAAGCTGGATCGCCGTCCGGAACGGGCTTCACCCCCCCCCCCCCGCGGAAAACGAACGGCGGGATCGTTATTTACTTTCGATTTGTCCCTTCGAAACGACAATTCCCCGTAATTTTCCTTTCTCACGTCGAAAACACATTCGACCCGACTACGACACGGCTGTTCACGGGTACCACCTGGAACACGTAGTATTAGCATGGTGTGAAAAAAAAACGATAACGATGCTAGATGAATTAGCTTTAAGCTTCTTTCTCGCTAAGAGGGAACCTATTATTATTATTATAACGATATTTACATACATTTGTATTATTTGTAAACTAGCGCTAATACAAAACTCCAATTGTGCATCGACACGCGAAACCAAAGAAACAAAAAAAGAGGGCAAAGAAAACGAAATGAAGAAGAAGAAGATGAAAGAGATTCTCATCCTGAAACACATTCTCCCGGGAACCACGAAGCCCAAACGAGGGATGAGTAATATTTGAACAGACCCCTCCCCCTACCCCCACCTTGTTCCTTGTCCGCTCGATCGAACGGACGACAATTTTTGTAAAACCCGCAACTTCCGTTTCTCCGTTTCAATTTCTAATCTGCTCTATAACGTCTTATCGTCTATGCAATTTCTCCTGTATATCGGGCCTTTCCTCCAAACGACGTAAAAAGAAAAATAACGAAGAAAAAAGACAAAGAACACGAAGAAGATGAGGAAGAGAAAAAACTATGAAAAGAACGTGGATTAAGAGAACACGACTTTACCTGTCCCGACATGCTTCTCATAGTGTTGGATGGTAACGTTACATGACAAAAGGGATGAAAAAAACGTTAATTGAGCATTGTTATCTATGTAATACAACATAGGATGTTTTGTATTATATTTTCATAATAAATAGACACGTAGAAAAAGACGTATTAACCATACCAGTGTTACTTTTGTCTCTCGACCTATTTCTCCCTCTTCATACTCTTTATCACGAAATATATCCCTTTTTCTTTTTACCTTTCAAGAAGATATTCATTTATAGCAATGAGAGTCGTGGGACGATCGATTTAACCTTTACTGTGTGCATAGTAAATTTTCCATGGTCTGTACACCGGGTCCAGCTGGCCCCATATATATTTTTATATATTTTGTAAGGTTTTTTTTTAAAAAAAAAGCTGTTTTTATTAATTCATAAGAAATGCTTACTTTATTCAAAAGGTACAAGATAATTTAAAGTATATTATACGTATAAAGCATTTAACCAGAAGCATCATCTGACATGCGATTCACCTCTGACGGCGAGTCCCGCGCTAAGGACTGGGCGTCCTTTTCCAAACAAATGCCGTCATCAAAACGGCAACATACATATATCGCGGAGGGTCCGAAACGTCTCTGCCTGGGTGCCAAACTCAACGCAGCAGGGATCCGAACCCAGATATTTCCATAAAAGAAAATATAAAATATAAATTTTGATACAAAATGCATGAAAAAAAATTGGGGTCAGTTTGACCCCAATGCACCAAAATATGTTTGGTTGGCTTAAAACTATCGTAGATACATCATAGATAATATTTTTTCGATTTTTTTTTAATAATGTGTGTGTAAAACCTTAGTTGAGGCAATTCTAGTTGCCTGGCATATTTATTTGGTAGAAAAACTTGTTACATCGCATATTACAATGACTGGGTCCATTTGACCCCTATGCACAGAGTGAAGGTTAAAGCGGAAGGAATGGTGGAAGTAGTCGAAATGCGAAATGCATGTTTTTGTCTTTTACTTTATTTTACGAGCTCGATTTGTTACAGCTCGAGGTTAGATAACCTATTTATCAGGGATGAGTTAAAAACTACTTTGCGCCGTTGTTTTCACTAATCTGTAAACCATCGCGACACGAAAGCAAATCGGGGAGAGATGGCCGACTTTTTTTAAAACAACCAGTACACCGTAAATTTAGTGGTTTTATAAGGGTGAAAAATATATTTTTGAAAGGAAATACATTTAGATTAATAATATAAAATTGGAGTCTATGCGAAAGGCATGTTATGCCTTATTGTCAAGGGAATAATATTATGGCTACTATACGGTTTCCACAAAATTATGCAGCTTCTGTAGAAAATACTTGGTTCTATGAAATTTTATTTAAAATTTGTATATTAGAAATATTTCAGGTTATTAGGTGTTGGGTGACACACCCTGTATAAAGTCCAATAATTTTTTATATTTCAAAATTTGAGGTACTCCCCTTTCACCGAAGTTTGTATCGTAATTAAGTCCAAGCGTCAGAAAGAAGCGGGTCCATCCTTATTTTTCTGCGACACCGTCGCATGGTATTCACGCGAAACGCGGTAGATGTACTCCGAAGAAGGGTTCGCGAGCATCTTCAGCCCCACGGTCTGGGAACGTGATATCGAATGGTTGGCGTTGCTCCGTTCACGAGAGCCATGAAAAGGATCTATACAGCCGGTCACGTACTCGCTCTTCCGCTATAAAAGCAACGACTACGATACCCTTTTTCGTCGGCTAACAATAGGAGGCTGCACGTGTTGAATTCAGGGAGGCATGCCGAGAGTCAGACGTCGACGAAATCCGAGTAAAAGTCAATGAAATAAAGCGAGAATGACGCTGTACTGTTCTTTGAAAGGCGTTTCATGTCGCTTTGCTAAAGCCTCCGCACAGAAAACTCAATATTTTACCACTCCAAGTGCTTAGTATAAGATTTTCGAAAATCTCCCTTCAAGTCGACCAGACCTTTTCGAGCGATCGCTTCTGCCGAGAAACTTCTATTTATTCATATGGGCAATACTTTCGACACTGTCCAGAATATATCGACATGCAAAACTCGAAAATTGGAAACTCGTGTTCCTATTTTATCTGGCCATAAACACAGCCACTTCTCGCATTATTCTGACGTGCATGATACTGAACATACTATTCCATGTGACAGTGACAGTGACAGTGACAGTGACACCACACACATAACTCACAATCTATGCCCGAGGCTTTCAGCCACATTTTGTAAGTCTAAAGGCCGCCACACACGGTCCTTCCTGCCGTTCGATTTACTTGTACAGCCTGTTAAAAAAAATGATGGTCATTGCTTTCAGGGGTGAATCTAAACCTCTGGATCGGCGAAGATTATTAAAAAATTTCCTGCAGAATAGTTTATAATACCGAAAATTAACGTTAAAGTTTCTTCCTTACATCAACCTGGCCAGTTAAAATTTCTAATGCAGAACGAAGCGTGTGTCCAGAAATCGGCCGACTTAGAATTAGGCAATTTATGCGTGTACCGTCAATTATTATTGCCCGGCATCAACACAATCACCGCGAGCTTGATTTTTCTGTGTGTAGGTCCGATTTGCCGCTAAATAAAAGGGAATGGATTATCGAAAGTAGCTGCTGAAGAAGCTGCCTCGTCTGCAGAAGTCTTACTCTTATTAAGACTGAGTTACAAAAAATTGTATTTTACTTTTCGGCGGCCCTGACTAATTGACTTGGAATTTTGTGAGCAGGTTCCCAGTAAGATTGCGCGCCTGTTAACGTCGCCTTTTTTTAATCCGACACTCCGCTTTTGAGTTATAAAAAACAGGAAATGAAATTTTCTTCTGATAAATCAACCTTTTCTTTAAAACGTGCAACCGTTTCTTTGTTCTTAAAAATTTTCGAAATCAGCTTGGATAACAGCTATTAACGTGTTTAATAAAAAAAATGGCTCATTCTTTTATTTCAGATACGAGAGATACGCATCTTTCGAGGGTCACCGCGCAGGTGTGTAGAAACAAAGAATCTTCGGACATATTTTCATAACTTCTGAATGAAATTTATTTCTTAACTGAAAGTTTTATTTTTTTTACCACTTTAAAGTTGCACACGTGGCACACTAATTGTAAGCCGTTCGTGGGGTCTTACCCTTCTTTGTTATACAATAGTCTGAAGCAATTCATTATAAACTTCTTCGTTCATAGGTAAATAATTAAACCAACCTTCAGGCTGTAACTTTAATTCATTTAGTAAATGCACATGATTTAATTCTGCTCTCTTCGGTAACAATTGTTTTGACCATTTTACTCGCGATCTTTGTTGATTTTTCTTCTTTTTTTCCTAATAATATCTACTTTAGATTGAGTTATGTTGTTTATAAAAGTGCCAAAATATGTGCAAAAGAGAACACTCAACTGTGTTCTGTGCTTCGTTACAACTTTTGACCATACAAACTGGACCGGCAAGAAGGAACGTGTGCGGCGACCTTTAATACGTATGTAGGTACGTAACCAGAAAATATGTGCATTTTAAGCAGAATGCATTGGGACAAGCTCGGACGATTACTACGGTAAACAAAATTTATTACATTTTGCAACAATGTTTATTGTTTGCACACAGTATATATGCATAGATTTAAATACGTCAAGACATTACACAGAAGGTGTTCGCATAAAGAGGAAGCATGAAGTACACGTTCTGCGGGATCGTTGTCGTCCTCCTGACGGAGGTACATTGCCAAAAGCTTACGGAGGTCGTAATGACCGAAAAGGGTGCGATTCAAGGCAGAGAATTTGAGACAATTTCGTACTCGAAGTCATATTCCGCCTTCATGAGCGTGCCGTACGCGAAACCACCTGTTGACGATCTTCGATTTTGTGTAAGTCCCATTTTTAATGTTACTGTAGCTACGTACATGTCGATCTGAACGATCTCCCGTCGATGTAATCATATGAGAAGGGGAACTAGAGAAGGACTCTTCAAGAATCACCTTAACCCATCTAACTGCCTTTTTTTATTTTCAAATGGGAAATATCGATTTTTTAATATTTTTTATAATAAACTTTTCGGTGTACTAAAAAAAGTTAAAGACTTTTGAAATGAGTGTCCCGCCAGCGCAACATTGGTAGTTAAAGGGTTAATCAAGAAGGTCCGCATTTCTGAAAAATGCAGGACCCCGTTGAAGCAGACCCATGGACAGGAGTGAAGAATGTAACTGGGGACACCACCTTTTGTACACAGTTCTTACCCATTGGTCCAAAAGGTCAGGAGGATTGTCTATATTTGGACGTGTTCACCCCAGTGGTACGCGTCGCCTCTGATATAATTAATAATAGTATAATTAATGCCTGGGGAAAAGCGGTTAATTCGGTGAATATTTGGTAGTTGAACTTCACGAACATTACAACGCTGAAACCGGTGATGATTTGGATCTACGGGGGTGCATTTGTAATGGGTGCGTCATGGCACGCGGTATTCGGACCTGACTTCTTTCTGGAGAGTGATACGATTTACGTCGCCATGAACTACCGTCTTGGACCCCTAGGTATTCCACCGATTACTTCAATTCGATGAAAACGTTTAGAAAACACCAACGACTGTTTCGTGTTCCTTTAGGATTTTTGGGACTGGGGATAGAAAACGCAGCGGGTAATCAAGGTCTGAAGGATCAGAACTTGGCCATGCAGTGGGTGCAGAAGAACATCGCCAAATTCGGGGGTGATCCGAATCGAGTGACTATATTTGGCGAAAGTGCTGGTAGCGTTTCCGTAACATACCACTTACTATCCTCGAAATCAAAAGGTAAGAATTCAAGGGTACAGACGCAAAACTAGGTACACTACTTAACGGTACTTTTCTCATCGAAATCAAACATTTCGCAGCAGTATTCCGACATTCTGGAGCTTTACTCCGCATACTCTTCAGTTTTACTGAATGTGCTTGAATAAGTAACAGAAGACCATGTTTTTGAACAGTTCCACAATATACGTATCTGTAATTTATTGCTTCCCGTTCGCACCGCCGCGGCCGCGGCCGCGGCCGCGCTTTACGAAACGGCCACCTCGAACTCGCGGAATTTCCAATCTGCTCAAACATGTAGAATCCGATTGATGTTCTTCCAATTTCCACAGGCCTGTTTCAGCAAGCCATTGGGCAAAGTGGCAGTGCCATATGTCCCTGGGGTTACCACACACCAGAGAAGACTGTCCAAGTGGCGTTTGACCTTGGCAGACGTATGGGTATTACAGCTCTGACAAAAGAACAATTACTGGAATCTCTGAAGAAAGCTGATGTCAACGATATAGTATCTGCAGCATTCAGCATGATCACGTTGGAACTTCCGGTATAATATATGTAGTACATTAATAATTCAAAGGGAACTGACATTTCACCGTCTTTTCTGGCAAACTCCTTAATATAACACTCAAGTACATATTTTCTAACGTTACGAAGTCTTTTCAAATCGACAGACTGCATAATGGAAGTTTTCTTGCAACAGCTTCCGATTACGGTACCATTTGGTCCAACCATAGACGTCCTTCCATCTGATCCCTTGGGAGAGAAAGCTTTCCTGGATGATTGTCCGATAGCGAAATTGAAGTCTGGCAACTTCAACCGTGTACCTACCATGTTAGGCTACAATAAGGACGAGGGGATTTTATTCACAATAGGTATGCAACAGCAGGCCTTACTTCAGTGCCATAGATATGTAGGAATAGGTTTCGTCATTTATGTGTTCGCCCCTAACCAACTCCGCCAACGCCGATCCTCCGAGATATCTTATTCCGGGCTGCCTTTTATCAGTGTTCCGGATCCCACAGATATAACACGATTTCGTAATATAAATAAAAACTCCACGCCTATCCACTAGTCGACGACAAGGGGAATATATATTCTCACCGAATAGAATGCTTGCACGTTGCAGCAACTGCAGCATAGAGAAGTTTCTATCAGCTACCACACTGTGTTCGCCAATCTATCCCTTTTTTACGCAATTAATTAAATTAATCAACGGCCGTGTTGATAACTGTGGCCTTAGTAACGGAGTTTTAATTGATGCCTGCCAAAGGCAAAAACAAGTTCGATTTCTTTCCGCCAAGTCTTTCTTTCTTCTCTTATATCTGTTCCTTTCACGCGGATACTTGCTATTGGGAATTAGGCTATGAAAACTCAAGACACATTTATACGATTTGAATCTTGATTTTATTCAGGACACTTGGAAGGACCGTCTTTATAGAACGAAACGATTCGGCAGAATGAATTCTCAAAGAGAGATCCGTCAAGCACACGGACTCTATCGGTTGGTCATGCTATCACTATAAACATCCTGATATAAACATTACAGCCCTGTCCTCTCATGCATTTCAGAGCAGTAATAAGAAAGATAATTTTTGTGTAAATAAACTTTCATTAGTTAAACAAAACCAACACTTGCAGCACTGGAGTTAGTAAGGCAAATAATGTTGGAAGAGCTAGACAACATACTTAAGTACGACATCACCAATGTGGCCAAAAGTGTCGTGAATCTATTGAGCAGTTTTGCGAGTGGTACCAATGCCGATCTCATAAGGGTAAATATTGACACGATTTTGTGTTTTTAAGTTTGTGTAGGCTCAAGGGAAACTACTGATTTCTGGTGTGTTTTTTCAGGCATCGACAATCTATTTCTTCAGTGCACCTATCGATGCAACGCAACGGTATTTGGCTAATCACAATGGCGATATACCCGTTTACTACTATCGAATGTCGTATTCGACGGACCAAAATTTTCATAAACTGTATAATCAAGAGTTAAACGGTAATCGATCTGCATGCACATATCCTTCTTTTGCATCTGACTCATCAACACACCGTTGCGTCGAACGTTTTAGGTACAGCACATGGCGACGACCTGGGTATGCTATTTTATAGTGCGTTGCTTTTTCCTATTACTTCTGACGCACAGTTCAACGAATATCGGGAAAAGCTTATCTCGCTTTGGACGAACTTTGCCAAGTACGGGTAAGTAATGAAGTAAGGAAACGATGTAGGAACAAGTTGTTGGCTAATTTGTACAAATAGTAGCTACCTACTATATTATCAAAGCTACTGTTGACTTTAGTGGGATAGCGGATGAATGATACGAAGCGAAGTAACACGTCGGAGCATGTACATATCATCATATGTGTTCCTCGTGTTTGCAGGAATCCTACACCTCACGGTCAGCCCATCAACGGTGGAGTCTGGTTACCTTCTGGCGAGGAAGGTCTGCAAATCGATATAGGCACCGAGGCGTTTACGATGCACGGTCGATTACTGGAGCTCATAGGTCAACAGTTCTCGTCCCTCTACACCTTTATCCTGCCAGATATGTCTGCATGCACGACTAATTCTTGGAACCCTTTCGGCCTGCTACCCCACCCTATTCTAACTAAATAATGCTCGTAACAAATCTTTCCAAGGAAGCGGGACACTAACATTTCTGTATTTTAAAGTCACTCATCATGCAATTAATACGCTACTGTGGGCGTGATAGCTGTAGAATTTAATGTACACTGATATAAACGTACAGGTGTTGGATTTTACTATGTCGGTGGTGTCTGCAGTTGGGCCCCGTACTCTCTTCCCCATCAATTCTCTAAAATTCCAAACGGTAGAATGTGGCAAAGAGAGCATTAGATATAGGAGAAGGATGCGATAAGGAGAATATATAGCTACCAGTTTGGAGTTGCAGCTATCAACTGGAATTGAATTCTTTTAATTTGTTGTATTTTCAAATATTTACAGCTAAATAAAGTATAATAAGCTGCAATGCGTTCTTCTTGACCACTCAATTCAGTTTCACGTTTAACCGAACCACTGACCGTGTGTGTGTACGCGAGCAAGTCCTCGCGATAGCTGAAGAGAATGAGAGGGCCATCTGACACTTGTTGCGATCATCGAAGACAACCGGAGCCGCCTCCGCAATTCCGCATGCCCGAGATAAGCGTTTAAGCGACCATTTTTCTAATATTTCCAACAGTAGTCGGATTTAAATTATTTTTTGTCCATTGAATCGGGAGAATGCAAGGAATCGATTGGTGTCACTTTCATATTGATACGATGAAAGATAAAGAAAATTCACTTTGCGTAAAATCGGGGACACATCGGCGAGCAACTCCAGGCACCAGTTTAGATCGGTGAACGATACAACGTCGCTCTCGAGAGTCTCGAGGCTCGTCAAAGTTAGTCGGGCTTCAATCGGCTAAAGAACGCATGAATACGAGAACATCGTTCAGTCAGTCATGACCGAACTCTCATGATTGAAGTATTTCATCGTGGCGCTTCGATTAAATATTGACTCGGGTTATTCTTATTCATGACGAATAAGACTAAAGTCTCTTTTATTTGATACGTCAGTTAAATAATTTGTTATTTAAATAATGCCCATCAATGTTGCACTCTAGTGTAGAATATTGGCGGACCGCGTCTTGTGTTGGTCGCGGTACGGCGCTGTTTAGACATCGGCCAAAATTTGAGGTGTCGAAATTCTCTTCTATAGTTTCATTAAATATTTATTAAGTGTTCGTAGCATTAGAAAACACAAAGAAATAAACTTTATATTCACATTAGGTTTGATCCAATTGTATATGAATATGACCTATATGAAAATTTCAATCTTTCTGTCTTTCAATTGCACCACTTTAAACAACTATTGCTTAAATCCTATTACTTCATAATTTCTCAATATTTGACATATTACTGAGTATCTTATTATTAATGATTTTATACAAAAAACATTCTGAATTAAGTTGGATTTTATCATTACACAATTGTATTAAATAAAAATGCGTTTCACTCGATACTATAATAATTTGCCAGACTAAAAGGAAAATCGAATACGATTCTTGTCCGAAACTATTTGAAAAATGATTTATTAAGCGCGTCCGTTCGTAAAGACGACCCTGTGGAGATTGCCCGCCGATCGAAGTTACGGGCCCAGAATGTTTATTCAAACATTTGATAAGCGTCGAAGGCGTCGCTGTTTCGGGGTGGTCGCCGCGGCCGTGGCAGCGTAACCGGACCCACGATGTCTCGACCAGCCTCCTCCGATCAGCGCCGAATTATCTTACAAATTTAACTGGTGATTTAAAGTTTTGCTCAATGTCGCCCAAGGTCTAAAATACCCGAATTTAATCCTTTAATGGTAAGGTTTTAAAAAGTAGAAAAATTACCTGCTACTAGCTGCGATTAATAGAATAAATCTATTTTACAGTTGACGAGTTATGACACAAAATTGGAAAATAACTGGATTTTCAGGGGTGAATTGCACGCCCTTAGAGTGAATTCGAGTAGCAAAGAAAAATTGCGTTGTAATCAGAAGGAAATACCCTACATATTCACAAAGTTTCAGAATTTTTTGAATTTCCGGGTTCGGAATGTTCCCTCGTTATTTGTACAAAGCTCAGAAGGATTGCAAGAAGGATTTTTTTTCTAAATCTCAGTTATTCTACTCAACACGAATTGAAAGTGTGCAAATTTTTACAATGAAAGTCTAAACCGTTTGGAAGTACATAATTGCCGCGTCCAGTTATTGTCCTTACGCCGTTCCACTGTGCGGCGGCTTACGCGAGGAAGGTCTCGCGATAGGAAAAGCTGGAGAGATATGAAAGGGCCATCTGGCGCTTGTTGCGCTGGTAACCGAAGAATCATCGAGGACATTGGGCCCAGGGTGAAGGAGGGTACCCTTGGTGGCTCAGGAGAACAATCAAAGAAGATATGACGATATATACAATCTCGCGCGCCACCAACAGTCAACAGCCGCGTATAATGCGGTACTTAGCAGTTTTAGCACTCGCGTTGACAGTTCGCGAGAATTATATACAATATATCTTCATATCTTCTACAATGATTTATTTCTTTGTATATCAAGGAAAAACTTTGTCGCCTCGAGTTATATGTACCTAAAAATTGCCTCGATAATTTTTAACGGCGAACGTTGAAAAACATGGATTACGTCCAGTATTAATTTTTAATTAAATATTATTACATTTTTTAACATAAGGGGTTGTGCATACACTTTACGGCTTCGTTAGAGTTTCCTGAGTTTTATGTTTCTATTCTCATAACGATCCGTTAATATTTACTCAAGTTATCGGAATTTATGTTTAAAAAGGTATCGACTTTGGTCGAAGAAATTCTTTTTGTTTGTAATTTTTATTTTGAATACTAAAAATTCGATAAAAAAAACTGTAAATAGAAAAAAGATATGCCGCTTCAACCCCCACATCTTTAAGGGGGAACCATGTGTAAAATATATAAAATGGGGACAAGTTTGAAAATTTGTTTCAAACAACCAGTGGAACCAATCTGTTTGAAATCTTTTGGAATATGCCTCGCCACCGGAGTTGCGCATCGGCGTAGGTTCTAGCTTCTGGCGTTCGTTGTCCTGAACTGCAATGAAAAAACTGTTTCAGTTGACGTCGCAAGCGTGCAAGTATCTATACCTTGGATTGAATTCACAATTCAGCGCGCGTAGATAGAAACGCACTAACGCACTAAATTTTAGCTGCAGACTTTTATGCCTTTGATTTATTTAACGTATATGTAAACTTGGACCGTGCTGTTTCGAATTTTATCACCTTGCTGCGTTTTCGAGCCAGAACCATTCCGCGCGGCCGGCGCTTTCGAGCCAAAACCATTCCGTACGGTCGGCGCGCGGCGCTTCCGAACGAAGTAACTTCCGACAAAGTGGTATCCGACCATAAACATTGCCACTTATCGCGTTACTCTTCGTGCACGATAATCAGCGTCAAACTTTTATGCTACACCCGAAAGAATACTCATTTAAAAACCATAAAGTAGAAAATCGCTTAAAATTGATGACGGCAGCTGAAATTTATTACACTTTCCATGAATGATTATATTTCCAGGTGGTGGGTATTATATATAAAGTTTCGAAAATGCCAACACACCATACGGAAGGTGTTTGCAGAAGGAGGAAATATGAAGTACACACTCTGCTGGGCCGTTGCTGCCTTCCTAACGGAGGTGCATTGCCAATGGTTTACCGAAGTCGTAACCACTGATAAAGGTGCAGTTCGAGGCAAAACATCGGAGACTGATTTGGACTGCGTGCCCTATTCTTTCTTCACGAATATACCGTTCGCAAAACCGCCTGTTGGCGACCTTCGATTTAGGGTAAGTCCCATTTAAATTTTGTCTCGGCGATGTAATCACAGAACTTAATTCCAATTTCGTCAGTCTAAAGAAGGACATCTGAAGTATTAAATTGCTTAATGTACAATATTAACAATAATAACGAGCAAACTTTGCACGGTTTTTTTACCTGAAAAATGCAGGACCCTATTGAAGCAGATGCATGGACAGGAGTTCTGAATGCAACTGCGCCGAGCGCCGTGTGTGTGCAGGATCTTCCTAATAAACCGGCAGGAAGCGAAGATTGCCTATATTTGAACGTGTTCACCCCATTGGTACGGGTCGCCTCTGTTCTAATATTGTAGGAATAGATTTCCTAATTCCTATGCGTTGGGAGCCACGGAAAGAAGGGCCTCGGGTGATGGGACTCGCGAACCCACGATTTTGCGGGTCCTCTGCGTATTGTGCAGCCACTTGATCAACTCTACCAACCCAGACCTTCCGAGGTTTTTTATTCCGGGCTCCCTCGTGGGGTTTCCTTTTTAATTGGCAAAGCTCTTGATCCGCCTAATATTTGTTAGTTGAACTTCACGAAGATTGAAAGGCTGTTACCGGTGATGGTTTGGATCTACGGTGGCGCATATGCGCAGGGGTCTATATCGCGCAATACATACGGACCTGATATATTTCTAACGAACAATGTGGTTTTCGTCGACATGAACTACCGTCTTGGACCTCTTGGTAACCGATCGATTTCCCCAATTCGATGAAAATGTTGAGTGGATACCTACGACGGTTTAATATTCTTCTAGGATTTTTGGCACTGGGGATCGACGGCGCACGGGGTAATCAGGCTCTGAAGGATCAGAACATGGCCATGCAGTGGGTGCAGAAGAACATCGCCAATTTCGGAGGTGATCCGAATCAAGTGACTGTATTTGGAGAAAGTGCTGGTGCCGTTTCCGTAATATATCACTTATTATCCCCGAAATCGAAAGGTAAGAAAAGTCTGATTGTGAGAAAAGTTTCGTGTAAATCAAACATTCGCAGCAGTTAACTATACATATAATAGGTATATTACAGCTTACTGATTGCGAGTAAGCAAGCGAGAGCTCGAAAGGCAATGATAGGGAAAACTGTAAGTGTGTAAGTACTGTAAGTAGTAGCGTGCGGTGCAGGCTCGTACCCCTAGGAGTCTCAGTGGCAGCGATCACCGAGGCCCCCCAGAATCTCAGTGATTCAAGCCTATCGTACGGGTATGAGGCTGCACCGCACACAGTAGTACAACAGTTTTCCATATCCGTTGCGCGCCCACGGTAATCGGTATCATTTGGTGCCTTTACACGGACGTTCTTTTGGGACACTTTTGCGCGCCACACGCCAGCGCGGCACGCATTTGGCGTGGCGTGCCGGAACGTCGCAGGCCAGAAGATCGTACCCGTCACTACTTAGAGACAGCGAGTTCGGGCTCCCATTTCTACGTCGACTCCACGTGCTTTTTCCAGGAACCACCGCAGTCTTGTATTGTGTACTACCTGTTCCATGTATATTATCGATCTGCGAAACAATCGGCAAGACACGATCGCGATACACGTAGGTTCGCGAAAAGTATACGAATTCCTCGATATACCTGGCTTATAGAGGATATCATAAATGCTTTTACTGTAGGGCACATTGAAACATCTGTTTTTACGAAGCTACATTTGGTTTACCTGAAGGTGCTATAAATTATGAAAATGGTTTATTACTCAGTTATAACGACTGTATTGCGATCTGCATTCTTCTTGCAGACGAAAAGTTTCCACCTCATCGGAAGTTCTTGCTAGCATCTTGTGCGTAGTTAGAAGTGTGGCGCGCCGGATTTCCACGTTCTTGCGTGCGAGTAGAACCGTTGTCAGGCGTGGCGCGTCCAAAAAAGTGTGGCGCGCTTGAATTTTCGTCCCACGCAAACCTCGACTCAAGAGGCAACCCTACCGATAAGCCGTGCCTCGATGGGTTTCAAGGACTTCGACCCTCGAGCCCAGGGGGGCCGTACAATGTTGCCCCCTAAAAAGTGACGAATCAAAAATTCTACATTTTTCATCGGATCTTGGCGAAAGTGGTGTGAATCGTTTCCTTATGCTTTCCCGATGAAAATGGTCCAAAAACGACACAAATCGGATCGTAATTAAGGAATCTTCATAATAAATTGATTTCCAAAATTTCGTTAAAAATAGTTCGATTTACACGAAATTTGGTATAATTTTCATTTGAAAAACATAAGAAATGCATCGGTATCACTTCCATATCGATACGCGTGTACAGGTGCATCGAAATTCACGGATCGTAGTATCCGTGTACCCGTGTACTGAAATTCACGCGTATACATGTATCGAAATATACGGTCTCACGTGTATTAAGATATCCATATTTAATTTTTTAACTAACTATCCGAATGTTTAGATTTTACGCAAATACTTTGCGATAGGTAGGTACAGACATAATTTACTAGGTTGCAGATGAAAATAAATAACATCATGATTTTGGTTAATAAAGTTTAATCTATTAATCGTATATTAATCTATTTGAGACAACTACAACAACTGATTTTATGCTAACAGTGCGCATATGAGTTTTGTAAGGCGCTCTATTTGAAGTACTATAACTCCGGATATAACCACTATTTTTGCATACAATTTTTTTTCATATTCCCTAAAGATTGACAAATGAAGCCACAAAGCTGGAAGTAAATATATTTAATTCTTTGGTTTGAAAAAATTCTCTTTCACTTCCTACCGCCTGTAGCGGCTCGAAGAGTCTTGGCTGCCAGGCGCGCCGCGCGCCTCAGAATTTTCCGCACTGTCGGAAATTCCACGCGCCACGCCAAACCCTTGGTTTCAAGTGCCGCTTTCCTTTTCTAACTACCTTTTCTGTCTCTTATGTAAACTTTTCTGAAGTCGAGGTTAGCGCGCCACACTTTTTTGGACGCGCCACGCCTGACAACGGTTCTACTCGCACGCAAGAACGTGGAATTCCGGCGCGCCACACTTCTAACTGCACACAAGATGCTAGCAAGAACTTCCGATTAGGTGGAAACTTTTCGTCTGCAAGAAGAATGCAGATCGCAATACAGTCGTTATAACTGAGTAATAAACCATTTTCATAATTTATAGCACCTTCAGGTAAACCAAATGTAGCTTCGTAAAAACAGATGTTTCAATGTGCCCTACAGTAAAAGCATTTATGATATCCTCTATAAGCCAGGTATATCGAGGAATTCGTATACTTTTCGCGAACCTACGTGTATCGCGATCGTGTCTTGCCGATTGTTTCGCAGATCGATAATATACATGGAACAGGTAGTACACAATACAAGACTGCGCTGGTTCCTGGAAAAAGCACGTGGAGTCGACGTAGAAATGGGAGCCCGAACTCGCTGTCTCTAAGTAGTGACGGGTACGATCTTCTGGCCTGCGACGTTCCGGCACGCCACGCCAAATGCGTGCCGCGCTGGCGTGTGGCGCGCAAAAGTGTCCCAAAAGAACGTCCGTGTAAAGGCACCAATTGGCTCTCGACTCCCCTTCCGCGCGGCTATGGTAAACATCATAGAGCCAGGGCTCCCAAATGGCTCGAACTGGCCTTCGTTGTGTTAAGGTGAGATCCCAGAATCGCAAAGAGGTCTCCGGTTCCGTGTAGGTCTTTGTGCACCTCTGATCTAACACAAAGCAGTGTTTTCGATCCGTAATCTAATTGTTGGAAAGTGTATCGTGGTCGGTTTCAGCGGGTTTTGCTTTGCAGCAAATGCACTCAGAACTCGTAACGTTTCGAATATGTTCGCAGATGTAGAATACAATGCGATTGATGTTGTTCCACAGGCCTGTTTCAACAAGCCATTTCTCAAAGCGGTAGTTCCTTATGTCCGTGGGGTTTCCACACACCAGAGGAGGCTGCCCTAGCAGCTTATGACCTTGGCGCACATTTGGGTATTGCTGCTGAGACAAAGGAACAATTACTGGACGGTTTGAAGAAAGCTGATATCAAGGACCTAATAAAATCAGTACACGTCGCAATAATTGAGCGGATAATGGTATCATATTGTATATAAATAATTTAAGGGAATCGACGCTTCACGAGCTTCTTTGTAAACTGTGAATTCTCTCCCGCAACAGTTTCCAATCACCTTGCCATTTAATCCAACAATAGATGTCATTCCTTTTGACCCTTCGCCGGAAAAAGTCTTCTTGGACGATTGTCCCATATCGAAATTGCAATCTGGGGACTTCCAGCATCTACCTATAATATTAGGGTACAATAAGGACGAAGGAATTTTAATGATATCAGGTATGCAACAGTGGACCTACTTCCCTGCCATAGATATAGCACGATTTCTTAATATAAATATAAATATAAATACAGCCATGCTCACTACTCGAAAGCAAGGGAAATACATATGTACATTCTCACTAAACACAATGCTTGCATGTTGCCGCAACTGAAGCATAGAAGTTCCTTTCAGCTACCATGCTCTGCTCGCCGGTGTAACCCCTGTATCCCTTGTTTCGATTTTATTATAAAATCAATCGACGGTCGTGTTCATGGTCGTATTTCAACTTTCAATCGGTGCCTTCTGAAACAAGTTCGATCTGCTCTCTTCCATGTGAATACTTTCAGAGCCGGACTTACTAAGGAACGAAACGGTAAAACGCCTAAACAAACTATTTGCGTTCGACCCGACGGGCCTGGCCAGAGGTTTCACAAGCCTATTGAACACAGTTGCGACTGGTACGCTTTCCGAATTGGCAAAGGTAAATATTGTCAGGATTGCGCAGAGCTTATGCGTGTGCTACGCATAAGATGTATCTACTGATTTCTGGTGTGCTGTTCTCTCTTCAGGTAGCGACAGGCTTTTACTTCACTGGAGCTATCGATTCCACGCAAAAGATGTTGGCTAAATACAATGGCAAGATACCCGTTTACTACTATCAACTGTCGTATTCGACGAACCTAAATGGTCACAAACTGTTTAATTCGCAGATAAACGGTAATTATTCGTCTCGATGCTCTCACATGTGCTGTCCCTTGTAGTAAACGCACGCTCCACATACCGATACTTCTTTTACATCTGACTCATTAACGCTCTTGCGTCGAATGTTTCAGGCACATCTCACGGTGACGACCTTACTTTGCTATTTACGGATTCGTTGGGACCTACCCTTGATCCGAACTCAAAATTCAACATGTATCGGAAAAATCTCGTCTCTCTGTGGACGAACTTTGCCAAGTACGGGTAAGAAATCGGAGCGCTATTCGATGAACGATAATTCAACATTTCCTTAGAATGGTATTCTCTATGTAATCGTTAATCGAAGAAGGAAACTCGTTTTTACTCCAGCTTGAACCGTGAAACGATGTAGGAAGAATGTAGGCTAATGTGTTGAAATCGTAGCTCCTATGCCTCCTATATGGAAGCTACCGTTGATCATCCTGACTAGCAACGAATGACATGTGTTTCTTGTGTTTGCAGGAATCCTACACCTCACGGTCAGCCTATTATGGGTGCAGTCTGGTTACCTTCTGGCGAGGAAGGACGGCAAATCGATTTGGGTACCGAGGAATTTACGATGCACGGTCGATTACTGGATCCAATTATTGAAGAGTTCGCGTCGTTCTACACTTTTCTCCTGCCATATATATCTGCATGCGTACCGAAGCTTTGGAATCCTTTCGGCAAATTATAAGAAAGACAAGACACAAATTATGGTCCGAGCTTTTCATTCAGCCTGTTTTGCAGATGTAATAAGTTTATCCCGAAGACCCACAGAATGTACATACGAATAACGAATTCTCTTCTGTTTGCGAGAAATAAATCCTTAAACATACGATGCTCGAATCAATCAAGTTAATAATGCAAATTTAAATTTTTCAAGAATGCCCTTTTTGTCACTGTCTCATTGTCAGTCTGGATCAGTTGGAGCATTTGTTTTTTTCCAGAGCCGCGCGGAAGGGGAGCTCACAGCCAATAATACCACGGGTGTAGGTATAACGGAGAGGGATAACTGTAACGGTGTAAGTCTAAGTAGTAGTGTGCGGTGCAGGCTTTTATTCATAGGCTGAAATAACTGGCCCTCTTGGGAGCCTCCAGAGCAATAATACAGCTTTCCCTATCCGTTGTACACCCACGTTATCATTGGCGTTCAAGCTCCCCTTCCGCGCGGCTCTAGTAAACATCATGGAGCCCGAGCTTCCAAATGGCTGGAACTGGCCTTCGCTGCCGTAACGCAATCGTTCAACGCGCCTGACTACTTACCACTGTCGGTAGCGCGCATTTTGCCAAACTATTTCGCTTCTGTCGATGCTTTCCGAAGGAAAAATGTCTGCTGCATCACGTGGAATTGTCGGATTTTCTCCTAGATCCTGAGTTTTCGAAATAAATTGAAAGATATCTTCAGAAATGGGTGCATTTCGGGTGTCCCTTTCCCTTTCACCGACGTTTAAACATATTTAAATGTTCATAGTGCAATGACATCTTATATCGTTGTATTCGGGAGGGTTCATAGAATAATTTGACGCAACGTGCAACCGAATAACTATTACCGGTTCGACACAAAAGATGTTCAAAGTTGAAAATTCTCAGTTTTTTTTACAAAATCAGAATTTCACAAAAACTGAGGGTGATGACGACAAACGGTTTACGGAATCATTTTCAGCGCACGAAAACCTATAAGAAACTTTTATTGAATGTTACCAGTCCAGATGGCTGTCGAACTGTGCAAACAATAAAATGTTATTTATTCTTTCAAGTCATTGTTGTTGTTATTCCTAAATTCCTGTTAATGTGATATTTGTAGATGTTAGTGCGGATTCGTGTAAATGCTAGTAAAAGTGGCGATTAATATTATTTTGGCAGTTAAAAATATAACACGTAATCATGCGGTAAGAAAGGAAAACAATAAGGAAAATGTTTAAACTCTGAACGTTACGCTAACAACTGGGGGCATATACAGGGTGTTCGGCAACAGCTGACCGAAGCTTTAAGAGGACCCTCCGGTTAAAATTTTTCAGAAAATCGATTTATTTTATATACATATATTTTTGTAGTATAACATCCCGAGAATACCCCGTGAAAGTTTCACAACAAGAATTGTAACGGTACTATAGATTCAACTGTCACATAACTAATTCAGGCTCCGAACGCAGGTATGAGTTGAGAGCACTTTGAACACATTTTTCCCGAAACACGATATTTCGAAATGGTAACCACCGCGATTTCAGGAAAAGTAGCGAACCGATTCAAAAAATCCTCGGGACATTAGATTCGTGATTGGACTCGCTATCGCACCACCCTTTAACATAATTCTTTGAAACACGCTTTTGTTTATTATTTTCACGCGGAAAATTATCCGCTTTTTTGCACTACTTGGATCAAATGTGCAACAATCATCGTATTTTTGGTCTTTTTTGCCCCAACATATATATTTTGGATGATCATGTGAGTAAATTTCGTGGTTACCGTTTTGATATCTCGGTTTCACCGCGCTGCACTAAGCGCCATCTAGAAAATGCATCAAGATCAAAAACACGAAACTAAAAATTTCTTTGCACCCTAACGAGTGTATCAATAAATGCCAAAAATATTTCTTAGGATATGTTATAACCTCTTCTAGTAAGAAATTCATCAAAATTTGATCGGAGGGTTCCCTTAAGCGTTAAGGGGTAATTTTACACAAAAAAAAATATGTTCAATAGAAAAAATTAACCTTGAATTCTAGTTGAGTACGTATGGGCCGAAATCGAGTTTTGTCCTACGGGGCATCCTGCGCCCTGCCGTATTGGGAACGCCTCGCGCTTTCCGCAGGCGGGTCTCCTTACCTCTGCGTGCCAACGAGTCTTCAGATATTGTGATTCGGTGCACGCGTATTCGGTTAAGTTAAAATTCAAAGCGAATTTTCTCGAAAGTGAAACGCGGTATTCAACTGCGCTGCGTGCCTGGCAATTTTGGAAAGTAGAAATAGTCATCACCTTGAATAAATTGCACGTTACGTTGCTATTATGTTGTTGACATATATACCGCTAAACGTGCGTCATTAATCTTGCAGATAAGTACACAACGCTGTAGGCTATATAAATGATTCGCTTCAGGCGAATGTTGCTGAGTTTCATGTCGGTACGTAACCTGATGCCAACAATATTTCCGTACTTAAACGCGTAAAGCAGATATTAAAGTCAACTTACCATCTACCCGTACCTATTCAAATTTAGTACTGTCGAGTTTTCTTTTTCCCACCGATCAAAATTCAAACTTACTTCTAAGCAATTTCCACGTACTCGATAACCCAATTGGTAAGAATCCACTATCGTCTTGTTTACCTAATCACCACTGTAGGCAATCTAATTTTTCCTACTTGTACGCGCATTGGAAAAGACAAGCTATACGTATAAATACGGGTAACTGGTGCGCAGCTTGTTCGTTGCCGCTTCGCTGAGCCTTCTGCGCAGGGCATTGGTACTTACAATTACCGAAGTAAGTAAGCCGGAACATGTATTAAACAGTTGAGAAGTTAGCGATCAAATTCCAAATTCGAAATATAGAGAGGAACTTTCACATTGTTGCAATTACATACCACCACGCAATAAGGCACAATTCACTCAAGACAAACATAAACACTGCACTACTGCTCCAGTGATAAGAAAGGCTGCGGAAGTTCATGCAAGTATGAAATTTTTTACGATTATTACGACTTCAGCACGTACAGGGTGTCGGACTGCGCCGGGTGGGCATTGTGTGTATCAAGTATTTATATTAAGTTTTATTCAACACAATGTTATAATATTCTGTACACTAACAATAACAACTTTTGTGCCTCTTTTTATGAACGTTGAGTTCTCTAATAGTCCAGTGAAATTAGGATCTGTCTTTGGAATAAATTCCAACAAGCAAATCCCAGCATTGGTATGGGCCTTTATTTTGTCGTATTAAACAATATGTCAAAAGTCTCCATCGATCCGAACGTCGTTAAAAAAAAAAAATTTACAGAGGGTTGAAAAACATAATAATAACGGTTTTGCACGAATATCTCGTTATCGAGCAGTTGTACGGCGAAAATATTGTAGTTATTATGAAATTAGGACATTCTCTACAAAAGAAAGATGCTATGAGTCTTTCTTGTAGGAGTAAGCATTTTCGTGTATGTCGGGTTACCCATTTACAACCCTCGTATTATTGACAAGAGAAGATCCTGAACCCGGAAATTCAAAAAGTTATGAACCATTGTGAATACGTAGGTGATATCTTCTTCAGTACAACGAAATTTTATTTGCTGTCAAAATTCACTTTAGGGGATGAAATTCACCCCTGAAAATCCGTTCTTTTTTCGATTTTGTGTTATAACTCGTGAACCGTAAGAACTGTAAGAACTGTAATTTACCAAATGGTAGTCCTAATTAAAAGAAATAATTTTTTCCTGAACAAATTTGTTCTACCTCTGTACTGCCCTCTTTAGTTAAAATGTCCTATCTAACATTTTGAAACAACTGAGAAAACTGAAGTTTTATTATTTACTTTCTACCGTCCTTATTTTCTTTCATTCAAATTAAAACATGTTATCATTATTTCGGAACAGCCTAATATAATTTTTGGTAATAGGTGTACCGGGAGGTATTGTATTATTAACGTAACAATTAGTTAATAGTTTTAGATAGGATGTTTTAACCATTTGGAAAGAAGTTAGGTTAAACACATTAGACTGTTTATAAATCTTTACGACGCACGTAGAGTTTTCTAACTTTACTTGAAAGGTAGAAGACGCGTGGAACTTCAGATATCTCAACATATCTCAAAAAATGAAAAAATGCTAGATAGGACAGTTTAACTAAGGAGGGCAGTATAGTCTTTACACAGTATTTTTACGTTTTAACCGGTTCTTTATCGCATGTTCAAGTGTAAGTATTTAATGTTTAGTAAATCACCTGATTTCGAGGAAAACCGGCTATTTGAGTATGGGGCAAAATCGGTTACTCATACTTTCTACGTGTAGCGTAAATGTCTTATAGGAGCTGATTTCTAATCTTTAAAAAATTCAATAATTATCTCGATTATATTTTTGCCTATATTTCTGCTCACTATTATAATTCCCTTCCACCTGATATTCGAGGGCTAAATTCATTCCCTGATTTTAAATGTAAAGGTCAACGATACATATTTCTACACTATTCCTGAGTCACTTCTATATTTCTTCTTTTACTTGTCTCGCCCTTGTCTGTCCTTCTACGTTTATGCTTTTCTGTCTTAATGCGCCATAATAATTGTTTCTCTTAATGTTTCTGTCTTTACTTTTCTTTCCTAGTTTTAGTTTTAGTTTTAGTTATTTAGTCACGGTTCGGCTTCTAACAGTATTGTAATGCAGGCTCGCCTTTTACTTCGCTGTTCTTTATTTGTATTACTATTCTTTGTATGTTCCCAAGTATTAAAGACGAATAACAATAATACTAAAAAAAATATTATATGTATAGGTTACGGGTGGGCTCGTGAGATTTGCGAGATCTTTATTTGTGATTATTGTGCACTAGATAAATTGAAATAAATTTACGTACAAATTAATATGTGTTAAAATATCTTTCTTTGTGGTTTCTAAAATAGTAGTAATAAAGGTTTTATAATTACATCATATTTTATGCGTCCTTTAATAGGCACCCAATATTATCCACACCTATAGGGTAAAACCGGGTACTTGCACACTTCCGAGAAATCTTGTTTGCCTGTGACCCAAATAGTTTTTTCAAAAAATGGCCGAAGTTTTTTTTGACCCCTGACTTTTTGCTAGCAGGAAAAATACATTGAGCACCCGGTTTTCCCTCACTTTACCCTAATTACCTGATATTCGTAATCAGCGTCCCCGAAAGTCTATCTACACGTATTTTGCACGCAAGTTTCTTCGGAATAAGCCCATTTACTAGAATTTTGCTTCGACATATTGGATTCGCCATCTTCAATTTCGACAATCTGACCTTAAATTCTAAACCGGCGGCCAAAAAAGCCCCAAGACACTGATCTTCTTAAAGTGCTGTATACGTCGCTAGATATAAAAAAATCTGCAGCGAAATTTACATTTCGGGCCGGATTTCGAGCTCGATAGAGAATTTGATTGACAAGAATTTAAAAAAATTGTGGAGTTTACTGAAAAATTACGACCTATAGACTGATTTGAAGAAGAAAATGTCATTATGTGCCACTTTGTGGCGGTATGCGTCAGGCAGGTGAGCAACAGTGAAGACAGTGTCGTAGCCACGTAGAAAGACGTAACGCACGATCCACTTGACTTGGACCACCAGGAAAGTGGGTCTTCCTAGGTGGCTACGACTTTGTTTTCGCTGTCCCTGACCCGTCTACATAGTACATACAATAAGTATACATACTGCGCGCCGGCAGTACTCCAAGTCCCCCGCGTCAAACGCATTTCACGCGTATTTTCAATTTCAACAATTAAGAAATCAGAAACGATGCCTCAAATGCAATTCAGTTATTCTTTATGTTCGTTTTATTTGGGCCTGTAGAATCGCTTTCTGAAAGAATGCCCAGCTGCAGTCGAACACTTTGATATATCGTGACCGCTACTACATATACCTACCCGAGATAATTTCTCAGCAAGTTTTGTGTGCGCTATAAATACGCACATATGCAAAACGTGGAAAATAACAAAACAATTTCAATACCCACTAATGTCGAAAATTCGAAATATTTATCAAGCAGGGTCCCACTGATACGGTCTGTTTGTATTCAATTGTATAAAACCACTTCTACTTTATATTATACATTCCTCATTGTCAGCAATTATGTACACATTCACGCACTGTTATGCATGCTAGTAAAAAAGTTAGTCACGCAGAGGCGAATACAATAACGCTATTGTAAAGCGAACGGCAAAAATGTAGTGCTTTCGATCTGAACGTATATAAACCAGAGTTATGAACTCCACTACATGTGTTGGATTAACGACTTTCACGAAGGAGGAGCAAGAATGAAGTCCGCTCTCTTGTTGGTGACAAATGTTCTCGTGCTGCTGGTACGTTGCCAGAATTTTACCCAAATCGTGGATACTGACAAGGGTCGCGTTCGAGGTAGAACGTTGGAGACTGCTTTGCATTCCATGCCCTATTCTGCATTCATGGGTATACCGTTTGCGAAACCACCTGTTGGCGATCTTCGATTTAGGGTAAGTCTGATTTTGTCTTGCTTCGTCGATATAATCACGAATGAATTCGCTCAAGAATGAAATTGCTTAATTTACAATATTAAGAATAATAGCCAGCAAACTTTACACGGCTTTTTACCTGTAAAATGCAGGACCCGATCGAAGCCGACCCATGGCCAGGAGTCCTGAATGCAACTGACGAAGCCCCCGCGTGCATACAGCATGTGCTTATTCGTACAATTGGGCAGGAAGATTGTCTATATTTGAACGTGTACACCGGTGTGGTATGTATTATTATCTAACGCCACCGTTGTACTATATGTAATACTGTACTTAAATGTAATTGTCCATTAATTTCGAATTCGTCCAATATTTGGCAGACGGACTTCGGGAACATTAAAGCGCTGAAGCCGGTGATGGTTTGGATATTCGGTGGTGTATTTATATTGGGCATGATGTGGCGCGAAATATACGGACCTGACTTCTTTCTGGAGGAAGATGTGATAATCGTCGCCATGAATTACCGTCTTGGACCTCTAGGTACTCGATTGATTTCTTCAATTCGACGGGAATAGGTGTTAAGGAAACACCTAGGTACGACGGTGTAATATTCTTCCAGGATTTTTGGCACTGGGGATCGACGAAGCACGGGGTAATCAAGCTCTGAAGGATCAGAACTTGGCTCTGCAGTGGGTCCGGAAGAACATCGCCAATTTCGGGGGTGATCCGAATCGAGTGACCTTGTTTGGTGAAAGTGCTGGTAGCGTTTCCACACTGTACCATTTACTATCCCCGAAATCGCAAGGTAAGTATTCAAGACTATCTACCTACCTACAGCAGTTAGTATTCTCTAATCCGAATCCAATAATAATTTGCAGCACATCTTGTTCTGCAGGCCTGTTTCAGCAAGCCATTGGGCAAAGCGGCAGTCCCTTATGTACCTGGGGGTACCACACACCAGCGCAGTCCGTTCAAATAGCTTATGAGGTTGGCAAACGTATGGGCATTAGAGCTCAGACAAAAGAACAATTACTCGATTCTTTGAAGCAAGCTGATGCCGCGGATATGGCGCACGTAGCATTTCTCATGACCAATTTCGAGTTACCGGTATAGTATAAAGAAATAATTTAGAATATCAAGGAGTAACTTGAAGTCGTCAGGCTGTATAATGGTTGTACGGTGATTCTTCTAACAGCTTCCAATTAGGGTACCGTTTACTCCAACCATAGACACTATTTCTTCTGACTCTTCGCCGGAGCAAGTTTTCTTGGATGATTGCCCTATATCGAAATTTCAGTCTGGGAACTTGAGCCATTTACCTGTCATGTTAGGCTTCAATAAAGACGAAGGGATTTTCTTTGTAATAGGTATGCAGCGGTGAACCTACTTCCGTCTCATAGATATAGACACACATTGTTCCTTAATATAAATAAAAACTGCAACAATGTTCACTAGTCGGCGAGAAGGGAAACACATGGAAGTTCCCTTGAGCTACCGCACTGTGATCGCCGAAGTATCCGTTTCCCCCCTTTTTTTATGTAATTAAGAGTTCGTGTTTATGGCTCGGACGCGAAATTTGAATTTCGTGACTGCGGAAAGCAACTGATTTGTTCCCTCGAATTTGTTCTGCTCCTCGCCTCTTATTTTCTGTTTCTTCCATCCTGATACTTGCAGTGTTGGAGTTAGTAAGGCAAGTAGTGTTCGATATTCTACAACAGCTATCGATGCTGGACTTCACAGGCCTGAGTAAGGGCGTCATTAACGTAGCCAACGAAGTTGCGAGGGGTATCATTTCCACTCTAATAAAGGCAAATATTGGCACGATTCAGCTACGTTAATACATGATCAGAAGGTAGTACTGATGTCTGGTGTGGTCTTCAGGTAACGACGGTCCATTACTTCAGTGAACCTATCGATATCACGCAAAAGTATTTGGTTAAACATAATGCTGATATACCCGTCTACTATTATCGACTGTCGTATTCTACAGAGCGAAGTTTGCACAAAGTGTATAATCCCCAGATTAACGGTAATTGCACATAATAAACGTACACACCAGATGTTCTTCTTTTACATCTAATTCAATAACACCCTTGTGTCGAATGTTTTAGGCACAGCTCACATTGACGACATTGGTTTGCTATTTTATATTGGGTTGCTTTCTCCCATTGATCCAGACACACCGTACAACCAATATCGGAAAAAGCTCGTCTCCTTGTGGACGAACTTTGCCAAGTACGGGTGAGTTAGCATCGCGCCGCTAGTTGACGAAGGATAATTCAACATTTCCTTGTAATACTGCCCTCTTTAGTCAAAATGTCCTATCTAGCATTTTGAAACCACCGAGAAAGCTGAAGTTTTGTCATGTGCTTTTTACCATCCTTATTTTAATAGCCTAATATAATTTTTTACAATAGGTGTACAGGTAGGGAATATAGTTTATAAATCTTTACGAAGCACGTAGAGTTTTCTAACTTTACTTAAAAGCTAAAAGACGCGTGGAACTTCAAATTATTTAACGTATCTCAAAAAATGAAAAAAATGCCAGATAGGATAGTTTAACTGAGGAGGGCAGAATAGCTTTCCTTATATCTGAATCTGTAAGTTCATATAGGCTTTTTTATGTATGCAGTGATCCCACACCTAATAATCAGCCCATTAACGGCGCCGTCTGGCTACCTTCGGGCGAGGTGGGCTTGCAACTAGATATTGGCAACGAGCAGTTCCAGATGCATCACCGTTTACTCGATCCAATTGCTCAAGGCTTGGAGCCGTTGTATATCGCGCTACTGAAATTCCGATCCAATTGCCCGAATGAATCTTTGAGCCTTCTGAACATATTATGAGTGGATAATACTTGTGGCAATTCTGCGGACGAATGGAGAATACAAGGTTCCTTGAACTTTAAAGTTATTGACATTGATATTCCTGAATTGCTGTTAACGCGATATTTATGGAAGGTGGTGCACATACATACATGTAAATACTCAAATGGTGATTAATATAAAGAATGATGGTAGTGTCTACACTCGAGTACCGCGTTTTCTTCTTCTTTTTCTTTATCCAAGCAGTAAAAAGGGTAAATGTAGCATGTATGTATACTGAAAATACAGTTTCCTATTTAAACAATCAACTGGAGGAATATACGTGTAGGGTGTTTGGCACCAGGGGCCTGAAACTGCAGACGGTGATTTTACACGAAAAACTACTTTGCAAATACAGAATAAAATTTTTTGGTATTCTAGTCGAGTAGACTAGCACCGAAGTATGTACAGTTTTTGTCGCCTGAGGTGGAAAGCTGAGATAAGGGGAATAGTCTACGGAAAGTGCGACGCGTTCTCTTTAGCGAATTGTACGTATAATACTAAGTTATATTGAATAGCGTTTACAGCTCGTTCCATTTATTCATTTCGGGACGCTTATTTCAAGTGTGTAAATTACACACTGTGAAATAACTGAGAAAACAACATCTAAATAACTAGTCTGTTTTATAACGTTCCAGGCAAATGTTGTTTAGTTTCAAGGAGTGCATAATCTGGTCCCAGTAGTTTTATCGCGGTTGAAGATGAAATGCAGATATAAAAGTCAACTTGCGACCTATCTGTACTCACAATCAGATTTACATACGTCCACCCAATTTTTTAGTCGCGTTGTTGTCCCGAATACATATTCAGTTCTAAACAGTTTGCGCACTATCATCTTCTTTACCTGACTAAAACTCTAGACATTATAGTGCTGTCCACTCATATGCGTGGTTGGTGTACGACCATCTATCCACATCGGAACCAGGTTGTGCTAAGCACCTCGTTGCTTCATGCTTGGCTGGGTATTCCAAACAGAGTACCCATAATTAGCGAAGTAAGTAAAGTAAAATTTGTGTTAAACAGTTGATAAGTTAGCGGTCAAATTATGAATTCAAGATATAGAGAGAAATTTTTAAATTGTTGCAATTACGTAATAGCACTCAACATCGCACAATTCACGCATCTACCTAAAGTGTTTTCAAGTATGATATTTTTTACGATAATCACACCAAGAAATTCACTCAAATCCCAGATACTGACTTTATGGTCCGATATCCACACAGCTTTTCTTTTAGATGGAGTGGACGATACCCTGGACTATCTCAGAATGTATAAAGGAATAACTGTGTTTCGCGTACGAGGAACAAATTCTTAAGGATGCAATTAATTTATTTTGCAGAGGCATCTATACAAATTCAACTATTATTACAAATGTATGCAAGTCGCGTGTGTAACGCTTTTTATCTCTCTACCTGTGATCGTGCCCGTCGTATCAGAGGCGGATCCGAAAGCTTTTCTTGGAAAGGACGAAGTCTGTAAAAGTACATATGTACCTAAGCACATGTTTTAACCTTCTTTTGCATGATTTAATATTTGCTTGTAATTTATATTTTAATATCTCCATCTGATACTATAGCCTAAATAATTAAATTCACATGAATTATTTTTACATTCTAAGAAATTAGAATAATTACAGTACCTACATACCTATGATTAAATAATGTGTTTTATAAAGAAAACAGGACTGTGAATCTGATCAACATACATCTGTTTGAAGATGGGACTTGAGTCCGGTCCTAAACGCGACCGCAATGTGAACTTGTCATTTCTTCGCACGATTCGTAGGGTAGCATTACTAGCATTGTGTGTAGACACTTTCAGGGGATATTTTGGTAATATTCTAAAAACTTCCATGCTTTAGCGAGAACGCCCGCTAACCGATCTAATCATGCAAATCGTGATCAGCTCGGCAAAGATACATACATTGACAACACATTAAGTATATCCTATACATATATACATACTTAACAAGTTTTTCAGAATGTGATTTAATATTATTATATTTTATTTCTCTGGGGGTGGGAGGGGGGGGGGGGGGAGATCGATCGCTATTATCGCTCACATTTAGATCCGCCCGTGCCTCGTACCGCTGACACTTTTTTTATTCTTCTGTTTATTTTTTCTCCATTTTTCCTCGATTAAAAGATTCTTTCCGATACAATAACATTTCTACAAAATACTGTACGCTATTTTAATTTCTTTTTTATTCAGAAAAATCGGGAAGGGAGGAAAAACTAATGACAAAATTATGTGGAATTGCTTCTATAATATATAGAAGAATGTAATGCACATAGTTTTTTTACGCCAGGAACATTTCACGTAATTACGTTTTGTGCAGCTACTACATTTGCCACTGTGCATGCCCGATAAAAAGGCCACTTCGTTTACATTTAGAAAATATTACTGGTTTGTTGCTAAGTATGCCGCGTCCTCGGCATTTTTGGAAAGTGCGAATAGTGGTAAACTTCCACGACACGGAACATTGTTATCACCTTTTTGAAATACAATATATCGCCAACCATGCGACATTGCTATTTAGGGATATGAAAGGAACGCTTTTGGCTATATAAATGACTGCTTCAGGTAAATGTTGCTCAGTTTCAAGGGGTACGTAATTTGGTGTCAACGATTTTCGAGTTGCTGAAGGCATAGGTATACTTAAAGCAGATATTGAAACCAACTCGCTATCTATTCAGATTTAGTCCCATCGAATTTTTCCTTCGTGTTGTCACTCAAAATTTAAACTTTCTTCTACTACACAACTTCCACTTGTTTTAGCTTTGCGCGCGCCTATGTGTGCTGGAAAAAAAATCAGCTATACCCGTATATACGGAAAAGTGGTGCGTACCTCATTAGTTGCCGCTTGGCCGAGTCCTCTTCGCAAAACATACGTAGTTACCGAAGTAAGTAAAACAAAACTTGTATAAAACAGTCGAAACGTTGGCAGTCGAAGTGCGAATTCACGCTATAGAGAGGAACTTTCACATTGTTTCAATTACATAACACAATTAAACAAGGCAAACTACGTAAAGAAGGATAAAGACGACTGTGGCAGTACAACACTGCCGCAGTGTTTTTTTTTCTTTTTTCCTGTTTCCAGAGGTATTTCCAACTTTCACTTTTCTTCTTCTTCATACCTCTTTACAGCTTTTTGTCGTTTTTTTCCTATCTGATATTAAGGGTTTACACAGACCTGGTCATCGTCCTCATCATTGGGCGACCAGGCCCTTGCGAGCCGGAGGACAATTTTCATTCAGGACATTCATTTCACCGCATCATTTCGTCCTCATCTTCGTTCCCGGGCTGTCGCTATCTTCCTTATTCGGTATCTCTAACTCTATGGTTACTTTCCTATTTTAATCGGCAAAAACTCGCGGTGCGGCCACTCGGTCGCACACGCCTTCTACTGTTTACTGTTTATCGTTTTAATGTTAAGAAATTGAGTTGTATCGCACGCTGTGCATCATTCCGTACACCGAATTACCTCAAGACCTTGGTGCATACAGGGTATTCGGGCACAGATGATCATTCTTCGAGTGAATGAATCTACGGGCAAAAACAGGCACGAATATGAAAAATGACGAAATTGCGTTTGAGGCATCGTTTTCAAGTTATTAATAATTGTTAAAGATTCGCGAGAATTGCATTTGACGCGGGGGACTAAACAATTAGACTACTGCCGGGCGCGCAGTAGTCAAGGCTGGCAAGTGCTCAGGCAGTGCCATTGCCGTGACGGCATCAGTAGCCTAAGTTTCCCGCGTCAGACGTGAAAGGCGATGCCGCCAGCAATCACGCCAGCAATCACGCGCCTGGCTGAGTTTCGGGCCCGTCGCTTCGAGTCTTCGACACTCGAGACCAGCGGGGCACCGGCGGAAAAAATCAAGTTTTCACGTAATTTCCTTAATGTCAATCGGGAAACATAAGGAAGCACTTGACGTGAATTTTCCAACGATCTAATTCGAAACGTCACTGTTTAGTGTGCAACATTGTACGGCCCCGCTGGTTTCGAGTGTCCAAGGCCTGAAAACTCAGCGAGGGGCGTGATTGCTGGCGGCATCGCCGTTTTTTAATAACTCGAAAACGAAGCCTCAAACGTAATTTCCCTATTTTTGGTTCTCATGTTATTTTGCCACGTAGAATCACCCTCCACAACAATGCCCACAAATATTCGAATACCCTGTATATCGTGCCTAACGCATGCAAAGTAAAAAATATGTTTTCAAAGCCCTGTAATGACGAAGCATATGTCTATCAAAGTCGTCCCACTTGTTCAGTCCTTCCCTATTGAACTATATATTTCAATCAAGGTTGCAACGTTTCAAACTAATGCAACTTTATGTCGTAAATTTCTGAGTAATATTATGCACATTCACACACTATTATGCATATTAGCAAAAAAGTAAATCATCCTGGGGTCCGTACAATAATGCTAATGTAAGGCAAACGGGAACAATGTTGTATTCTCGATCTGAACGTAGGTATATAAACCAGATTATCAACTCCACTACATTTATTGGATTAACGATTTCCATGCAGGAGGAGCGAGTATGAAGCTCGCTCTCTTCTTGGTCTCCAGTGTCCTCCTACCGCTGGTAAGCTGCCAGAATTTCACCGATATCGTGGATACTGACAAGGGTCGCGTTCGAGGTAGAAAGATGGTAACTGCTCTGCATTCCATGTCCTATTGCGCATTCACGGGTATACCGCTTGCGAAACCACCTGTTGGCGATTTTCGATTTAGGGTAAGCCGCATTTTGTCTTGTCTTGTCTTGTCTTGTCCTGCCAATGTAGGTAACCACAGAACTTAATTCTAATTTCGTCAGTCTAAGAAAAGGATGCCTCAAGAACTAAATTGATTAATTTATAATATTTATAATAACGTGGAAGAAATTTAACAGGATTTTCTACCTAAAAAATGCAGGACCCTGTCGAAGTCGACTCATGGACCGGAGTGTTGAATGTAACTGACGAAGCCCCTACGTGCATACAGCATGTAGCCATACGTACAATAGGTCAGGAAGATTGTCTATATTTGAACGTGTACACCACTGTGGTAAGTAACGCTCCATCGTAAATCATCCATTAATTTCGAAATTAATGTTGAATGTGCGAAAAAACGCCCACGATAATTTTATTCGTTTAATATTTGGTAGACGGACTTCACGAACGTTACCGCGGAGATACCGGTAATGGTTTGGTTCTATGGCGGTGCATTCATAATAGGTATGATATGGCGCGAAATATATGGACCTGACTTCTTTCTGGAGGAAGGTGTGATTGTCGTCGCCGCCAACTACCGTCTTGGACCGTTTGGTAACCGATCGAGTTCTCCGATTCGGCAAAATCGTGGAGGAACCATCTACGATGGTTTTGCTTTCTTTCAGGATCTCTGGCATTGGGGGTTGACGGTGCACGGGGTAATCAAGGTCTAAAGGATCAGAACTTGGCTTTACAGTGGGTGCAAAGAAACATCGGTAAATTCGGGGGTGATCGGAATCGAGTGACTATATTTGGTGAAAGTGCTGGTAGCGTTAGCACAATGTACCACTTACTATCCCCGAAATCGAAAGGTAAGAATTCAGGAGTACCTACAGTACTTAAGAAGGAGCGGTCTAGATATTTATCTTTAAACATTTGCAAGCGTCCTACGTGTCTTTAAGTACGCCTATAACCACACATGTATATGTATATTCTGCATCGGTAGAGTGAGATCTACATGCGTACAAAGTTGCATTAAAATCTGCCACGTCCATCTAGAGACGTTCCCTCGGTAGTCTTTTCTAATATACCTAAATCAAATAATTCGCAGCAGTTTCCAATATATATATGTGCTGCAGTCCAATCGGTCGATTCTCACACTTCACTTGACACGATTCCATAACTATGTATGTAACACGAGACGATGTTAGCCCAATTCTTGCAAGTTTTTCAGCAACAACACTTAGAAGTCGTACAGTTTCAAATCTGCGCCTACATGTACGTAGAATAGAATGCTACTTGATGATGGATAATTTCACAGGCCTGTTTCACCAAGCCATTGGGCAAAGTGGCAGTCCCCTATGTACGTGGGGGCACAACACACCAGCGCAGTCTCTCGAAGTAGCTTATGAGGTTGGCGAACGTATGGGCATCAGAGCTCAGACAAGAGACGAATTACTGGATTCCTTGAAGCAAGCTGATGCCGTGGAGATTGCACGCGTTGGATTTTACATGACCAATGTGTTATTACCGGTATAGTAGAGTCTCCGTGACATTTCACGAGCTTGTTCGTAAACTACCTATTTGACACGGGGCTGCAGTACTCTATAGGTACGGTCCAGGTTGTTATAGCCCCGTTTTTACTATACGTAAGCAGTACGCCCGGCGACTGTCCTCACCAGGTTTTGGAATCCTTCGGTTGAGAGTGAGAGAAGCCGAGAACGAGCGAGAGGGAACGGAAGAGTCGACGGTAACTTCGTGTTTACTGTGTCGTTCCCTCTCGCTTTATCTTGGGCGTTTTTACTCGCGGCAATGGCCGCACGGAATAGTGCCCGCAACGCGCCGTACGCCCGCCGTCAGCCCCGTTCGTCACCTTTAATACGAGTGTTTACTGTAATATCATGAAATTTTCACGCAACAGCTTCCAATTAGAGTACCATTTACTGCAACCACAGACGCCATTCCTTCCGACCCTTCACCGGAAAAAGTTTTCTTCGATGGTTGTCCCTTATCGAAATTCCAGTCTGGGAACTTCAGCCATGTGCCTACCATGTTAGGCTACAATAAGGACGAAGCGATTTTATTCACGATAGGTTTTTATTCGCAATAGATTTTTTATCACAATAGGTAGCAATTTCGTGCCATAGATATAACACGATTCTGTAAAATATGTTCACTAACAATAAGTAGATAGTCGAAAAGATGAGAATGAGAAATACAATCTCACTGATCACAACGCTTGCACGTTGCAGCCACTAAAGTTTCTTTCAGCTAAGATACTTACTCTGCTCGCCAAATTACCCCGTTTTGCTCCTATTGCGATGGTCGTGTTTATATCTATGTCTCGAAAGCGGAGTTCCAATACCTAACTGGTGCCTGCTAAAAAAGAAACTCGATTTGTCCTCTCGAAGTTTTCCTCACCTTCTATCTTCTGTTTCCTCCATGTTGATACTTGCAGCGTTGGAGTTAGTAAGGCAAATAGTATTCGACGTTCTAAGCCAAATAAATAATACGCTCGACATCATAGGCGTGAGCAAGGACCTGCTAGACATAGTTGACAGAGGTGTGACAGGTATCATTTCCACACTGACAAAGGTAAATATTAGCAGAATTCTGGTAAGTTCGTGCATGATCAGACGGAAGTAGTGATTTCTGGTGTGGTCGTCAGATAGCGACAATCTATTTCTTCGCTCATCCTATCGATGTCACGCAAAAGTATTTGGCTAAACACAATGGCGATATACCCGTCTACTACTATCGACTCTCCTATTCTACGGAGCAAAATTTACACAAACTGTATAATCCGCGGAGAAACGGTAATTGCTATGCATTCTGGAAAGTGTGCTACCCCTTGCGGTAAAAACGTATTTACACTCCAGATGTACTTCTTTTACATGGACTTCTAATTCAATAACATCCTTCTGTGGAATGTTTTAGGCACAGCTCACGCTGACGACATTTCTTTGCTATTTTATATTGGGCTGCTTTCTCCAATTGATCCAGACGTACCGTACAACCAATATCGGAAAAAGCTCGTCTCCTTGTGGGCAAACTTTGCCAAGTATGGGTGAGTTATCGAGACGCTACTTCAGCATGGACAATTCAACGTCTTCTTGTAATAGCTTCCATTATATCTGAATCTGTACGTTCAGGAATCCTACACCTAATAATCAGCCCATTAACGGCGCCGTCTGGCTACCTTCGGGCGAGGCGGGCTTGCAACTAGATATTGGCAACGAGCAGTTCCAGATGCAAGATCGTTTACTGAATACTGATGTCGAACATTTCGAGCCGTTTTATGTCGAACTACTGAAATTCCGATCCACTTGTGGAAACGAAACTTCAGACCTTCAATATATTACGACTGGATAATACAATTGTGGCAATTCTGTGGACGGATGATGAATGCAATGCTATTAGACTTTAAACTTATTGATGGTGTAATATCTAATTAGAGTAAGTGCTTGTTAATGCGTTATTTATGGAAGTTAGCGCACATTGAGTGGCGATTAATAGTATGGTGGTGGTGTCGACACTCGAGTTCCGCGTGTTCCTTTTCTTTATCCAAACAGTAAAACCTGTCAAAAGGTAGCATGTAATACAGTATTTAAAGAATTAACTAGAAATATCCCGGATGAAAAACTATGTAAAAAATGTAGAATAATATTTTTCGATATTGTGCCTGGTTTTCGACAAAATTCACTTTGAAGTATAGTCCAGTACGCGAGATCCGAAGTACAGTTTTCTGCGCCTTGGGGTCACACTGTTACATATAAAGGCACGGTTAAACACGTGTAATGGGCGCTACAGAACACGATTAAAAGGCTCGATTTTTATGACCGGGTGCGCAGCGAGGGACCTCGAGCCGTATGAAATGTGAAGTGTTCGGCGCGCAATGCGCGCTGTTGCACGTGTTTAACTCTGCTTTAAGGGGAACGATTTACAGATAGCGCGGCTGGGGAGATTCTATGACAGAATAAGAAGAAACTCAAGAATAACAATATTGCGGATGATTCCACGTTTATTAGTTACAAGCGTTTAAAGATATGCCTAAAAGCAGGGGACAACGCAGGCGCGGGGGCGAGTTGTGGTAACCAAACACACTGTCGCACGGAGTCTTTTACCTCCGAGAAGCTGCGATGAAATTTACAACAGTCGGCATCGCCACGCGATTCTGCGACACTTACCTAAGGAGGTTTTTATGTACTTTTCCCTTCCCAAATAAATATTCTACATAATACATAGTCCTGGTTTTGTACATCTCTTTACTGATATTTCATTAACACTTTCATGCCGTTACATTGAAAAGTGACAAATACTTACTTTTCCTTCCCGCCCTAGCGAGGAAGACCGTTAAAATAGTTTAATTTTTCTTTTATTCGCAAGAAATCCGGGAAGTGGGGGGAGGGGTATTAGTGGCGAAATTATATGCAAATGAAGGGTAAGGGAAAAAACAGGAAATATTACAAAGCAGCTTTGTCGAAAAAAATAAATGTCGGGAGAAACAGTCAGATGTCCATGACTTCAGTTTTCAACTCCATCTTCAGCTATCTTCAAATATTGTCTTGAAGCAAATATCGACCAGTTTTTCTGATTCAGCATAAAATTCTCGACATATTAGGTTCATTCTAACGAAATAAATAATGCTAGAGTTAGCTTTAAGTTTTAACCATTTCGTGTTACGGGTACCGGCTGCCCCGCATTTACCCTAATAACGCATAACGTTTTCCTATACCACGCCTTTTTTCCTGTTCGTGAACGTAGTCCTAACTTTCACTTTTCTTCTTCTTCGTACTACTTCTTTCTAGGGTTCGCACAGCCCTGGTGATGGTCAGGAACATTTGACGACCAAGCCCTTGCGAGTCCAGACGACAGTTTTCTTTTCCCACGGATTCATTTTATTCTCTCAATGTTTTCTTCCGTATTTCCATTGTATTCCTCGTTTCCGGGCCTTACGTCTACCTCTCCAACAAGAAATTATATGCGGCAACCGCCACGAAAATATGCTCAAATTTCGCAACCCTTTTCGCCTCGTAACTATTTAACGAAAACATTCCTGAACTCAAAATTCATATCGTTAAACTCTATACAACAAGAACGTTCCATAAATATAACTTCCGGGCCGGAAAGAATGTTTCTCAGAGTTGAAGTTCGCATAAATTGAGTTGTGTTACGCGTTGTCCATCATTCATACACCGACCCACCTAATGGGATTGCCTCATACAGGGTATTCGATTACAGATGGGCACCCTTTAAGTGGACGATTCTACGGGACGGGCAAAAAACAAGAGGAAAATCGAGATTGGCGAAATTCCGTTTGAGGCTTCGCGTCCGGGGTATAAATTCTTGAATATACACGTGAAATGCGTTTGACGCGAGGGATTTAGACTAATTCTGGCGCGCAGTAGTCAGGTCAAGCACGTGAAGAGGAATTGCGCAGCCACCTGAACGACATGACATCGCGACATCAGAGTCCCACTTGCTTACTCCTTTCCTATGAAAATATATATTTGCACAAAGTTGCGCCGTCTAGTAACAAGCCACGTGCCAAACCAATGCGTGTTACGAAGGTTTTAGTCGAGGGTCGCCGTCAGCGGGGAATGAGCGCCATCCACGAGTTACTTGTTCAAATCCCCATGACACACACCATCCCCATTCATTTCTGAAACACATTTTTTTTAAAGTAGCATTCGATTTACTATAGAAGTACACTCTATTAAATGTAAGTGATGTCCGGAAAATTATATAGTTTTTACTAAATTGTTATTGATAATAACTTATTAATAAACGGCGACGCCCAACTAAAATCTTCACAACACACCTCAAGGTGATGCCATTGATAACATTTTAAAGAATTATTGAAAGCAGGGTCGTCTCCCGTTTTCTGAATATTTACCAAAATTAGTCACATACAGGCAATGCTGTTATCGATGTAAAATAATGCATATACAGCAGACCATGAGTTGCACAACATGTGATCGATTAACATGAAGCCTGATGTTATCTTGGTCGCAGCTATCCTCCTACCGCTGGTGCGCTGCCAGAATTTCACCCAAATCGTGGATATTGACAAGGGGCGCGTTCGAGATAGAGTTTCGAAGACAACTTGGCATTCCATGCCCTATTCCGCATTCATGGGTATACCGTTCGCGAAACCCCGCGTAAGTCCCATTTTGTCTGATCTCGTCGATGATGAGTAACACCGTTGTGTCGAATGTTTTAGGCACATCTCACGCTGGCAACATTGATTTGCTTTCTCCTATTGATCTGGACACACGAAAAACAGCGATGAAAGTACAGTATAATTTTTTTTTGTCACTGTAATCGGCGGAGGAGCGTTCTTCTCTAATTGTAAGTCGGTTAGGTACGAATCCTGAGGTGGCGAAAGAATGGATCCCTAAGCCTGGGCGTCGAGTTTCCGAATATGTATAAGCTTTTCCGCGAGAAGTACCGTCTATAACCCGCGTCCGAGACGTCTTCATCTCGCTTTCTATCCAGTTCGGTTAAATCCGCAGGCTCAACTGACTCAAGGGGTTAAGCCACTTTGGACGAAGCGAAGTTATAGTCATTTTCGGCAATCTTTTTAGGGAGGTAATGAAATAAATGGAAAATTCAATGTGAACCTATTATTGAAAAAGTCTTATTTTTATTCGTACAAAATGTTTAACCTCACGGCTGTAGCGTATGACTTAGAACAAAAAACCAAAAAGTTTTATTTTCTACGTGCATAAAACTAAAGAAGTACATACCGATTTTGCGATATCTTCAACATATTTGTAATCGACACTTTTATAAAAACAAAAATGCACTTTTTCTCCGCATGTTCTCCATTTCGACACAAATTCGACACAGTTCATGGATATCCATATGTACTTACTAGGAGGCTACTTAGACTTAGGCAGTCGTTTCCCGTGAAAGAAACACTTTTTTAATCTATTTGTAAAATAAATGAAAGCAAATCCAGATGTGTCCTTTTAGCCAATGTTTATTATTATCATTATCGTGATTGAAAAGAGTTGGTATGAAATATGCATGTGCTTTAAAAATGACATTTTAATGTTCTTCTGTAGTTTTCAGGTAATATTGATGTTCAAAAGTGACGTACCAAATCCAATTTTAAGCTGTGATTTATGTTTCTTACATCCGTAGTTTTCCACGGAACCAATAAAAACTAAAATTGAAACAGAATTATTAAATTGGTGGCCGAAAAATGGCGATTATTTCAAGAAAAATTCGGTCGTGTTTGTGCGCTACTAAGAATCTGCGACATTTTTATTCTTGTATAAAAAATTTCGAATTTTTACAGGCAATATCAGAGGTTTAGCGGGAAATGGCACATGTCTTTATTATTTTACACATTCTGTAATTTTTTCAAGTTGATCTCAACCTCCGTTCAAAAAAAAGATTCGAGAAAAACGCTTTTAAAGTTTCTGGGCAAAGGCGACGGTGTAAGTTGCCGCTTCACCTTTTTAGCTGGCAAGTCAACAATGTTGCGAATTTTAATATAAAGCAAGTGGAATTTTATTCAGCAAAGATAGTACATTCGGAAAATGCAATAAAAACATCGATTTTTCGATCGGCTAGTCCCCTTAAGGGGGGAGATGAGGCGATCTTTGTGAATTATTTTCAAAGAAATGGTTCGTCGGATCTTTTTGAAACTTTTAGAAGATTTAATTGAACATGTCAGAAACTTAGGAAAATTTTATTTTCTGGAAAATTATTCGTTCATTGTAAATTGCGGAGGTATTTCTCCGCGTCCTCGGCGTAGAAATAGTGAATCGACGTGCAGCCTACCGTCCGTTGAATTCACCTAAAATTTATGAAATTTCTTTAAAGAAAATGTTCTGTGAAAATCGCAACTTGTTCTGAGAGTGATAGCAGGTTTGGCCAGGTCGACGGGAAAATGCGTATATATCGGTTTAAATGACAAGTTGATTGGTTTAAGATTCTGGGGGCGCTGGGTATAAACGACACTACAGCGTCAATCATCATGCTGGGACGTACCTACTTGGCTACAGAATCAAACTCAAAAAATTATTAACTATGTTACATTACGCGGATTACGACCTCGCCATATATCGACGCGCGTTACGAAGAGTAGCACGTTTTATTTTTTTCTTATGGACAACTGCATGTAGAAAAAATGAAACGTGCTACTTTTCATAACGCACGTCGATATGTAGTATGTACCGTGGCCAGTACTATACTTGTGCGCATTTGTAGACAAGCTTTGTGTGTGCTAGAAGTATGCAACATATGCAAAACATATACGATATGCAAAATATGCTATTAAAATCCTCTAACGACGACACACATTTCTATCAAAGTCCCACTGTGCTGTTTCTCCTTTACTATAAAAATACCTATACATATAGAGTGTGTATAAATATGCGGAACAATATTTGAAGGTCGGTTCTACTCATCAAGATAACCGGAAAAGTTGGTGTAAGCATATGTCCGATAATGCTTAGTTTTGCAATTATATGCATTTTTATATTCCGTAAAATACCGGCCCTAAGCGTCTATTAAAGGTGCAAAACTATTAAAGGGCAACTAGCAGCTTGCCGCGTTCGCCAGTTGACCTAATACAACTATATTTTCATTCATATCCTTTCCGTCGCGACTTTAAACGATATATCGATCCGCAGAAAGTCAGAAACACAGCTCGGCTTCGTTTAATGGCCTTTTCGATCTCGCGTTTCACGAAATATAAAAATGCTTATAACTATAAAACTAAGCCTTATCAGACATTTTCGTATAGCAACTTGTCTTATTATCTTGATGAGTAGAAGCTATCCTGAAAAATTGACCGACATATTCATAAACGCCTTATATAGGTATTTGCATAAAGTTGCGCAGTCTAGTGACGAGCCACGTATCAAACCAATCCAACTTTATGTCATACATGTCTCTGTAATATTATGCACATTCGCACACTATTACGCATGTTAGCAAGAAACTGAATCACCCTGGGGCCCGCACAATAATGCTAATGTACGGCAAACGGGAACAATGTTGTATTCTCGATCTGAACGTAGGTATATAAACCAGATTATCAACTCCACTACATGTATTGGATTAACGACTTTCACGCAGGAGGAGCAAGTATGAAGGCCGCGCTCTTCTTGGTCTCCAGTGTCCTCCTACCGCCGATACTCTGCCAGAAATTCACCGAAATCGTGGATACTGACAAGGGTCGAGTTCGAGGTAGAACGTTGCAGACTGGTTTGCATTCGATGCCCTATTCTGCATTCATGGGTATACCGTTCGCGAAACCACCTGTTGGCGACCTTCGATTTAGGGTAAATATCATGTCCTTTTGTCTGTTCGATGTAATCACAGAAGTTACGTTCACCAGCCTAAAGAAGAACACCTCAAGAATGAAATGTCATAATTTAAAATAGTAACAATAATAACGAGCAAACATAACATGACTGTCTACCTGTAAAATGCAGGAGCCGATCGAAGCCGACCCATGGACAGGAGTGCTGAATGCAACTGACGAAGCCCCCGCGTGCATACAGCATGTGTTTATTCGTACAATTGGGCAGGAAGATTGTCTATATTTGAACGTGTACACCGGTGTGGTATGTATTATTATCTAACGCCACCGTTGTACTATATGTAATACTGTACTTAAATGTAATTGTCCATTAATTTCGAATTCGTCCAATATTTGGCAGACGGACTTCGGGAACATTAAAACGCTGAAACCGGTGATGGTTTGGATATATGGTGGTGGATTTATATTGGGGGTAATATGGCGCGAACTATACGGACCAGACTTCTTTGTGGAGGACGATGTGATTCTGGTCGCTATGAACTACCGTCTTGGACCGTTTGGTAATCAATCGATCTGTTTAATTCCATGAAAACATGTAGGGAACGCCGACGACGGTTTAATATTCTGCCAGGATTTTTGGGACTTGGACTGGACGGCGCACGGGGTAATCAAGGTCTAAAGGATCAGAATTTGGCTCTGCAATGGGTCCGGAAGAACATCGGCAATTTCGGGGGTGATCCGAATCGAGTGACCCTGTTTGGTGAAAGTGCTGGTAGCGTTTCCACGATGTACCATTTACTATCCCCGAAATCGCAAGGTAAGTAGGTATTCAAGAGTACAGTACTTACAATTAGTCCTTTCTAATCGAAATCAAATAATTCGCAGCACTTTCCTGTCGGTATAATACAGCTTGCTCGGCCGCATGTAGAATCCGATTGATCTTGTTCCACAGGCCTGTTTCATCAAGCTATCGGGCAAAGTGGCAGTCCCCTATGTAGCTGGGGGTACAGCACGCCAGCGCAGTCTCTCCAAGTAGCTTCCGAGGTTGGCGAACGTCTGGGCATTAGAGCTGAGATGCCACAAGAATTATTGGATTCCTTGAAGCAAGCTGATGCCGTGCATATCGCGCGCGTTGGATTTTACATGACCAGTTTGTTATTACCGGTATAATATACTCGTACAGTCTCCGTGACATTTCACGGCTTTCTCCGTAAAATATTTGACACGTGGCTGCGATAGCTACTCTGTACTATCAGGGCGTGAAAATATGAATTTTCATCGAACAGATTCCAATTAGGGTACCATTTACTCCAACCACAGACGCCATTCCTTCTGACCCTTGGCCGGAAAAAGTTTTCTTCGATGGTTGTCCCTTGTCGAAATTTCAGTCTGGAAACTTGAGCCGTGTACCTATCATGTTGGGTTACAATAAGGATGAAACGATTTTGGCCACGATAGGTATACAGCGGTAGACATAGATATATGTAGCACTGCTGAAACAAGTTCGATTTGTCCTCTCTAAATGTTCCTTACCTCCCATTTTCTGTTTCTAACGTGTTGATATTTGCAGCATTGGAGTTAATAAGGCAAGTACTATTTGACGTTCTAAGCCAGGTCTCTAATGCGCTCGACACCAGAGGCCTGAGCAAGGATTTCATCAATGTAGCCAACAGAGTTGCGAGGGGTATCATTTCCACCGTGATACAGGTAAATATTGCCACGATTCTGGTGTGTTTACTCATGATCAGAAGGAACTGCTGATCTCTGGTGTGGTCTTTAGGTAACGACAATCTATTTCTTCAGTCAACCTATCGATCTCACGCAAAAGTATTTGGCTAAACACAATGGCGATATACCCGTCTACTACTATCGACTCTCCTATTCTACGGAGCGAAATTTCCACAGGCTACTTAATCCACGGATAAACGGTAATTGATTTTCATTCTGGGACCTGCGATGTTATCCCTTCTGCATCTAATTCACTAACACCCTTGCGTCGAATGTTTTAGGCACAGCTCACATTGACGACCTTAGTTTGTTATTTTATGCTGGCCTCATCTCTCCTATTGATCCAGACGCGCCGTACAACCAATATCGCAAAAAACTTGTCTCCCTGTGGACGAGCTTTGCCAAGTATGGGTGAGTTATCGCAACGCTACTTGATCATGGATAATTCAACGGTTTCTTGTAATAGCTTTTCTTATATCTGAGAGTGCAAGTTCATATGGGTATATCTATGTGTGCAGGAATCCCACACCTAATAATCAGCCCATTAACGGCGCTGTCTGGTTACCTTCGGGCGTGGCGGGCTTGCAACTAGATATCGGTAACGAGTACTTCCAGATGCATCACCGTTTTCTCAATTAAATTATTCAAGATTTCGAGCCGTTATATATTAAACTACTCCAAACCTTTTCAACATATTATAAGTGCATAGATAATGCATACTTGTGGCAATTCTGTCTTCGAATGGCGAATACAATGTTATTTCTACTTTAAACTTATTAATGTTATTATTTCTAAATTCCTGTTAACGTGGTATAATACCCAATGATGGCTACGCTCGATTCGCGCCTTTTCTTTCTCTTTATCCGAATTCCAAACGATAAAACATGGCAAATCTATTATGTAATCGTATAAGAAGAGTTGGAGGCGATGAGGAATACACCTATAATTATACAGTATGAAAACTGTACAGGATTTTCGGCAATAGGTCTGATAACTTTTAAGGGGGCAGACCACTGTAACGGTCCGAAATGTATGGGTGTTTTCGGGAATTTATTTCGACCCAACAACGCAAGTAAATCAATGCACTGCTTAGTATAGTCAATCAAATTTATAAATCCGTTTCCTGTATAGGGGAGAGTTGGGTAAAACGGAACGCTTAACTTTGAAGGGCGATAACATAAATTCGGAAGGAAAAAAATGCGCGGGACTTGAAGAGGAGTCTTAGGTGGACCTAGACTATAAGAAAATCAAAGCCTTTGTTAAGAAAAATATTTGGAAACGAAGGAAAATGAGATTTCTCGGAGGTATTGAAATCTTCACCTCGTTCAAGTGGTAGAGTAAAGCGGAACACCCATTTCAAGACTATCATGTCAACGTACGAAATCTCTATTTTCATGATTTGAAACGTATTTATTTATGTAAAAAAACTATAAATATATGTTTTAGCTATAACTATTACAAATAAAATATAACAGAAATATATATTACACGCATAAGAAAAAATATTTTACCAGATAACGTAAAACTCACGGAAAATAATAAAAAGTACATGGATTTTTATATGCATAATGAGTATCGACACGTGCATGGAGAATTTTTTTAGTTTTTAGTGCATTTTAAATAAAATTGTTTAACTTAAAATTTGTTTGTAAATATTCGAATTACTCGAATTATATATTTCTTTCGTACAGGCAGCCGATTTACAATTAGTATCTATTTGATAGTAAATACATAAATATTCGAGTAACTCGAGGAATTCGAATATTATTTACGTGTAACTGGAAAGTTGCAGATCTGTTCGTTTATATTTATGTTCAATTAACTCCAAGTCTTACGAAGGCTCGAATATTTCAGCCGTGTGAATTTCACATATACCTAGCTTGCATTTTTTCAAACAGTTCGTCGATGCGAAGCAACTCGGAAAATTCCAACGCCAGATTCGGCTCCAGCAATCGAACCGAGTTCAGCTAAGCTCATAACTTCCGGATACTCGCACACCCAGTTAAGGTGCGTATATAAACCAGACTGTGAACTGCACAACATTTGTTCGATTACCAACTTTTGCTCAGTAGGAGCGAAACTGAAGCACGCGCTCTATTTGGTCCCCACTGTCCTCCTATCGCTGGTACGCTGCCAGAATTTCACCGAAATTGTGGATACTGACAAGGGGCGCGTTCGAGGTAGCGTATTGGAGACAGCTTGGCATCTAAGTCCAATTTTGTCCGGTCTCGTCGATGATAAGTAAGACAATGATGAGTTTGCTTCCTCCTATTGATCTGGACTCGCGAAAAAACAGCGACGAAAATACAGTATAAATTCTTTTAATGTCACTGTAATCGGCGGAGGAACGTTCTGCTCTAATTATAAGGCGGCTGGGTATCCCTGAGCGTACTTAGACGTCTGCTCGCATGTGGCCATACCGAATAACGTTCCAAATTTTTTCCGTGCTTGAAGATAAAAAGCACAACTTGCTACGTACCTACATAGCTGTACCCAGATTCACTTCCACCCAATTTTTTCGTTCAGCTGTTGGCCCGAATTGGTATTTACTTCTAAACAGTTTCTACTTATTAATTCGATAGGTAGGTCGCTAAGAGTCCACTATCATCTTCTTTACGTGTCGACCACTGTAGGCAGTAGGTTTAGTCCTATCCACTCGCATGCGTGGTCGGTTTATAACCATCTATTTACATCGGACCGAGGATGTGGAGCACCTCGTTATTTCATGCTTGGCTGGGTATTCCAAGCAGAGCACAGGTAAGCGATTCAATACCCAAGACCTAACTGAAAATGTAACTAAAGCAGAACTTTTACCTCGTGACAATGTCACGATTCCACACAACCAGGCATCGTCCACGCAAGTTTTTGTATACCTATTATTCCATCATTAGTTCAGTATTGTCCGTTTACAAAAGTCCTCCCAGCACGATGCGAATTCCTTAAATGGCGTCATATGAGAAACATTTCGACGCACTGGAATGAAATGATGGAGCTAGTGCTAATTTCTCGAAACATGAAATGGGAAACGCTGATTTAGGGAAAGAAGTTGAGAAACTACAGCAACAAGACGCTATCATCAAATACAGCATTGAAACCTGCCACATGGAAGAATTTGATTTATCGGCCACTTGCGTTTGTTCCCCGTGTAAGTTAGTCGAGCGCGTGGCATTCCATTTTGTAAGGAAAGGACGATCGACAATACATACGTATCGAGTGACGTGGAGCGCAGCACAATACCCAATGTTTGCAAAATGACCCAGGCAAACGAAAGATGTATCGTTGCAGCGACCTGGTCACGTTGCACCTTCGAGTATATATACTGCGTAGTTGACTGTCTTCGGCATGTTTTCGAAGAAGCTTGCATCGACAAAACATAATCATCCCCAAGATGAAGTTCGTGCTCTCATTGGTACTCGTTGCCTACGTGGCGACTGTAGTAGAATCCATCTTTTTGAAGGTAAGTCTGACTTTGCCGTACAAATCCTCTCTGCATAATCAATTCTACTGACTTTCGATCAGATATTGTCATTACGTCAGTCGTTTTTACGATTCGGACGAAGAGAAGGTAACTCCAGATCGGTTTCTTATTCACTACAACAAGATCAATCACTATTCGATTTTATGCAATAATTATAATTTGTTTAGAGGTTGTTGAGTAGCTGCTTAATTTGATTAAATATTTTTCCCGACGTAAAATCGGTAACATCCACTAAGTAGGTCCTCCCATTAGTTTGAATGAGATGAAATCACGCTTATGCGACTGCGACAGATGCAGTGTTAAGAAGTACATAGTAACACACCGTGAAAACAGGTTTGCTGTGAAATTGGTCGTTATGTTATCTACTCGTTGTGCTTACAGGAAGCTATGGGTGCGATGAAAAAACTTTCGTCATCAGACTCGTACTCTGAACCTTCGTACTCTGCACCTTCGTACTCTGCACCATCGTACTCCGCACCTTCGTACTCTGCACCATCGTACTCCGCACCTGTATACCAGGAGGCGCAACCTGTTTACGTAGTTGAACCTGAAAGCAGGGAATATGTAACTGAAGTCCGTAAAGTTAAACATGTAAGTCACACTTCGTGCTAGTTGAAGCGCCGCGCCGTGTCTAAAAGAAACTGTCAGCTCATTTTGCTTGTTGCATTTGCAGGTGCCAGTGTACCCGGTTAAGAAGTATAAGACAAAACACGTTTACTCCAAGGCAAGACACATTTCTTTTTAAGTCCAATATCACGGTTACAAAGAATAAGAAATTCACGGTAATTTTTGCATTCACAGGGATACGACTCCGGTGAATCTTACTCACGCGAGTCAAACGAATATGGCACATACAACAGCGGCAGTCATGTAAAACACATTTTATATCGGTAGAAGCGTGGTGTGTAAAAGAACGTGCCATTTCACATTGGTTTTTTGCATTTGCAGATGATTTACCGTCGTGAAGCACCGCAACCTTTGCCGCCTGCAAAATGGAATTGGAATAATGGAAATAATGGAAATCCCGGAAATAATGGAAATAATGGAAATCCCGGAAATAATGGAAATCCCGGAAATAATGGAAATCCCGGCCAGGTATGATGCATGCTTCCTTTTACAGTTTGAGTGGTGTCGGCATGTTTTCGCGCCGAGGGATTCGCGTGTTTCCTCTGAAAAGCATCCCCCTAGGTAGGATCACCCTAGAGTCCCCGAATGTTTATCGTGAAAACGAATTAAGCTTAGAGCGTGTTTCAAAAACTTGCCCCACTCAAAATGTTAATATCGATGCCCTGTTTACAACGAACAATCATCTCACGTTATTTGCTTTGGTTGCAGAACGGACCGTGGAGAGGTTGAACACATTCTGTCCTAAGATGAACATATCGCAGTATCAATGGACAGCAAAGGAAACGATTCTTACTTCGAACGCGGAATCCACGAAAATATTTTGTAGAAAGCAGCTATAATTATCCAATATATAATATATGCGTTACGCGTTATTATGTTCTGTAATTCTTCCCAATAAATTTTCTTACCGCAAACAATGTGCCATTCGTTTCGATCGTTATTGTTCAAACGACCCAACGGATTCTGAGTTACAGGGACTTAAGTTTTACTGTTGAACATTTCAGATGGAATTTAGGAAAACCGAGAAGATCGCGGTACTATAAATTCCTTAGACCCAATTTCACCGACCAGTAAGGACGGATAATAAAGTTATGTAATCCATTCTACTTTTACATAGTACCACGTATAAGAATTTGCAGAAGCCCGCTAAAAATAAAAACTTGCAGACTGACAGCATTTTGAAAGAACTGTTTTACAAGATAGAAACTCGTCCCTGACTTCAATCAAAGCAATAAACCTTACTTTTTCCATTTTAAAAGATTATTTTTCAAGAAGCTTGCGACACCGACTACATATATGTATCTATCTGTGTATAATGGGATAAAAGCTCAAAGAAATTCCAAGTGTTGCTGGTCAAACGCCAAACAGTATAAACTTACAGATTTTGTTGAATAAATTTCCAAAGATGGCGTTGAAAAACGAGCGGTTACACTAGAATACAAAAATTCACGAGGTAAAAAAAAATAGAAATATATAGATATCACAATTACAAATCGTTGAAGGAAGAATTATAAAAAAAGAGAATTCTAGCAACTTCGATGGAAATTCTAATGCCCCTACCCATATTTGAAAATGTTACGTGTAAAGGGCGTTGGGCGGCGGGACTACCGAACGAATCGCTATTTTGCTCTCGGGATAGCCCTCATTCCCCATATCGCGCAAGGCCGTCAGCGTGGATCTTTGGTCTGCATTAGCCCGACACTACCCTGGTCCCTCCTCTAAGGGCGAGGTGTCCACAATTTACCTAACTTGGGTCGAAACCGATTGAAAGTTGAAACTCTTTGCCAATCATTGGCTCTGGAAATTACTGCTACTCAACCTTGTCGATCACTCGAACCGTTTGGAACGCCAGCCTTCCAGTGTAAAGTGTAAAAGGAAAGGATGGGTAATTAAAGGGCAACTATGAATCGTTACCTCGAAATCAAAAAACAAATTTCCTTCTTATCTTCTGTCTATTCTAAAAGGAAACTGCATAGGTATCACTAAGAAATTGCTTCCTCCGCTTGGAAGGAATTGGTCATTATTAGTAGCTAATAAGTGGACTGCGGTAGTTTACGCAAGTGTGATATTTATTGCGATACTTGCGACCTCGGTAATTTGTAAGCAAGTTCTGTATAGGTGGGCTAGAAATATGCAACACACGCTATATGCAAAATAAACAAAAAAAAGTTTAAAATCCTCTAATGTCGAAACATGTTTCTATCAAAGTCGCACTGTGGTGTTCCTCCTTTCCTATAAAAATCTATAGGTATTTGCATAAACTTCCCGTAGTAGCATTTTAAGCTTGGCAACGTTAAAAATCTCGCTGATGGAACGCTGAAAGTTCGAATAACCCAGTGATTACGATTGAGACTTGATCGAGAAACCTAGTGACACGACTGGCCTCGACGTGTTTTCACGCCGAGACTCTACCTCATTGTCAGTGGCATAACAAATTCGGGGCGTTAAGGGGTCGGATCTACATGTAAAAATAAGTCGAAAACATACAATACAATTTTACTCTATATTTTCGATATTTTCAAATATAGGTACATGGAATGAAAGGCGTGAAAAACTGTACTCCGGTGCACACGTAGGGGAAACTCGGCCAAAACCGGGTACCCGAGTAAAACCGGGACGTGCTATTATTTTTTAAGCTGCCTTAAGTTTTCCTGCGATGTGCATTATTTCATCCACAAAAGATGATCGTGTTACAACCGTGCTTACAAAGGTTATATCGTCTTTTGTGTTTTTTAAGGCTCTGATCTAATTTTCGATCATTACTAAACTTCAAACACTTTTGACACTGTTGAGGTAGATACTTTTTCGTGTGAATTATCTTAATTGTTGCATATTAAAGTGTAAGTAATTACAACGTTTGTTTTTATTTCGCCATGGTATTGTTGATAATTCGTAATATTTAGAAAATTGTATGCTGGGGCAAAACAATAAGGGTTAAAATCGAGTACCCGTGTTTGGACAAAATGTGTATAACCAACAAACGAAAAAGAGGACGTTATCAAAATTAAAACTAAATCTTAATAAAGGACTACGACTAAAGAGGAAGAAAACGACAACATTAAACAAAATACCGAAGGATAATAATAACAGTAATGATGAAAACGGTGAAGACATTTGCATTTATGTCCAAGAATCATATGGTTCGTTAAAATTGAATAATGGTTGCGTGCGGTTTACAGCTTGTTCTAACTGGTTGGGGGACTGAAGAATTGGATGAGTTTCGTTGTCATATGTAGGTGTTAGGGCCAGTATCTAACATGGTACCCGGTTTTACCCATCAGATGGGGTAAAGCCGTAAAAACGGATTATATTTTAAACCTTTATTTTTTGTATTTGTTCTCCTATTAAAAAAAATTGGATATATACTATTATTTAATAAAGAATTTATTCCAATGAATCCTAATTGCAATTTCTTTTTTACATTAATAATGTCAAAGTTATGAGCACTTATCCTTAACGTCCCGATTTTGTCCCGGTCTCCTACACCTACACGATTAAAATTCCAAGTAAATTTTCTCGAAAACGAAGCGCGATATCAACAAATTTTATTCTATATTTTCCGATTATTTTTCACGTAGAATCACCCCGTACTTGCTATCGGCAGTGATGATTCAGTACAAACAGCTTTTCCTTTACATATTGCAGTCCGATATATGTTTCTCGCTAAATAATTGATACATTTAAATATAATATAAATTTTGTTATAAAGTAACAATCGGCGGACGAATAATTGGGAAACGCTAGTCTAGGGAAAGAACTTGAGGAACTACAGGAACAAGACGCTAGACACAATACAGCGTTGAAACCTGCGACGTGGAACAATTTGATTTATCGATCACCTGCGTTTGTTCTCTATGTAAAGCAGACGAACACGTGCCATTCCATTTTGTAAGGTAAGGTCGATCGAAAATATAAATCGTGTGACGTGGGACGCAGCATAATGCCCAATGTTTGAAAAATTACGCAGGCAAACAAAGATATATCGTTGCAGCGACCAGGTCACGTTGCACCTTCAAGTATATATACTGGCTAGTTGACTGTCCTAGGCATGTTTCTGAAGATCTTTGCTTCATCAACACACAACCGTCCCGAAGATGAAGGTCGTTCTCTCGTTGGTCCTCGTCACCTACGTGGCAACCGCAGTAGAATGCGGTCTTCTGCCGGTAAGTCTATCTTTACTATACACCGAAACGAGTACTGGACTTCGAGTCAGATTCTTGGGCTTTCTTCGGGTCCCTTGGGGTTAGATACAACGGTGTTTATATGTAAAATCATCAATCACGCTTACGTGGTTACAGCATATAATGTGTTATAGCCGGGTATCCACCTGGAAGCTAAGTTAACGCTATGCTACGCTATGCCTGGCTGTGATATAAAACATAAAAAACATTGCACCGCTTAGCTTAGCTTTCGAGCTGATTCCCGGCTTAAGAGACACCAACACACCTCGAAAACATGTTTCCTGTGAAGTTGGTCGTTATGTTTCTCCCTGTGCTTGCAGGATTATAAGGTCCCGTCTCTATACGACGATTCACCTTCATACGCGACTACACCTGCATACGGGACAACAGCTGCATACGGAACTACAGCTGCATACGCGGCTCCAGCCAAGTACGAGACTCCAGCTCCATACGCGGCCCCAACTACATATGCGACTACAGCTGCATACGCTGCTCCAGCCAAGTACGAGACTCCGGCTCCATACGCTGCTCCAGCCAAGTACGAGACTCCGGCTCCATACGCTGCTCCAGCCAAGTACGAGACTCCGGCTCCATACGCTGCTCCAGCCAAGTACGAGACTCCGGCTCCATACGCTGCTCCAGCCAAGTACGAGACTCCGGCTCCGTACAAGGCTCCAGCCACTTACGCGACTCCAGCTCCTTACAAAGCACCAGCTACATACGCCACTCCAGCTCCATACGCGGCTCCAGCTAAATACGAGGCTCCAGTCAAATACGAGGCCCCAGTCAAATACGAGGCTGTAACCGTTATCCGTAAAGAACATGTAAGACACACTTTATGTCAGTTGAAGCGCCGTGGTTAAAAGTTAAAACGAACTGTCATTTCACTTTGCCACGATGCATTTGCAGGTGCCCGTGATTGTGAAGAAGCATAAGAAAAATCACCACCACATCATCTTGAAGGTAGGGCACATTTTCCTTTAATTCTAATATCACCGTTACAAACGCTAAGACGTGCACGTTGCAGGATTCCAGCTCCGGCTCCAGCTCCGACTCCAACTCCGATGAATCCGACTCGTCGTGCGAGTCTAGCGAGTCTGCCTCGTACAGCACTGAAAATGTAAAACACATTTTATTTTCCTACAAGCCTCGTGTATAGAAACAACTGTCGTGAAATTATTTGCTTTTTGTATTTGCAGGTCCTCGTGAGGAAGCATAAGAAACATCACAAAATCATCTTGAGAGTAAGACAGACTTTCCTTTAATTCCAATATCACGGTTACAACGGATAAGAAATGCACGTCATTTTTTGCGTTTGCAGGGTTCCGGCTCCGATGAATCCAGATCACGCGAGTCAATCGCATATGTCGCAAGACCCTCATATAGCCGAATGAACTCATATATATCAAAGCCCTCTTATAGCAGCCGGAATGTAAAACACATTTTATTCTACTATTAGCGTGGTGTGCAAAAGAAACCGCCATTTCACATTGCTTTTCGCATTTGCAGGTGTACTAAGGTGTAATAAGACGAACATAACGCACTTTCACTGGACAGCAATGGAAACGAATCTTACCTCGAACGCGGTATCGACCCTAATATGTGCAGTAAAAACATACTTATGGAAGTTATGAAAGCAGCTTTCATTATATAATACCTATATAATATATGCCTTAGGCATTATTATGCTTTGTAGTTGTTCGCAATAAATTTACTTACCGCAGAAACTCTGTCGTTCCTTTCGTCTCTTATTGTTCAACCAACTCAACAAAATTATAGGGATTCAAATATATCGAATAGGTAACATCGTTATTCGACTGATTTCTATCGCGAATTCTCAGCAATCTATGAACGCCACTGTCGTGAAAGGGCAATGAAAAATGTAGAAGTTGAAAACTGTAGATGGAAATTAGGTACTACGCGCCTATATCCTTTCAAATTCCTTACACCTGTTACGTACAAAGAATATTTTTCTGTTCTCTCTCTCTCTCTCTCTCTCTCTCTCTCTCTCTCTCTCTCTCTCTCTCTCTCTCTCTCTTTCTCTCTCAAATCATTTTCAAGCTCGCGTGTGAGAAAGGGAAACGCCCTAGAACCCCTCCTGCCATAGGTATTTCAAATAATGTAGAGAGCATGATAATATTATCCTTTCCCTTCTTTAATACATGTTAAGTAGCTGCCAATGTTCGCCCAGATTACGGCACTTACCTAATTGTAAGCGTTGGAATGTTAGTTTATAAACTATAGCCTCGTAGCTTTATAATGCGATCCACCTTGAGCGGTAAAGATGTATTTCTGTGGGTTTATGCCACACTGCGAATCCAAAGTAATCACTGGATTCCAATAAAAGAACTCTGAGTATGAAATAATGAAGTACCCATGTTCTAGAAGTTCGGCCTTTACAATTATTGTTTAGCTCACGTACTGTACGGTTAAGTTGAATACCCCAAGGAGTAACTCGTTCTCGTTAGCCTCGTTCGTCTAAACGTACTAGACTTGAAATCAACCCCCGAGTATGCATTCGTAGCCCTTTTCATACTATGAAATTGGATTTAGAAAATGGTGGGGACATGAATGCCTTCAATTAAATATCAGTTTTTCGTGGAAAAGGTTGAAATGTCATTCCATGGTCATTTCTGTTGTTTCTTACGGCACACCGCAGGTAGTATCAGGTGTCCGATGATGTTGGGTACGTTGGCTTGGAATTCTTGAAATATATGTATTTCAGAAAATGTAAAAAAAATCGATCTTTCCGATTTCTTACAGTATTCCCCCACCCCCGCACAGGTTATTATAAGACTGTCACATGAAAGTGGATAGTCGCATGCTTTTCCCATTTTCAGTAGCATTTAACGACAAGTCATCTACTTTGATATGTTATCAATATTTAATAGTGTTTTGTTAGTTGAGGTAGATATACAAGGTATAGACGTGTGATATTTTATAGGTATGGGGCAGCCCATAAATTATATGCCTACGGGTAATTTTGACGATTTCATATCCAGCCCCTGCTCTAGTGTAAAACATCCTGAGATTTTGTGTTCCAACTCCCCTCCCCATTGCATTTTTCTCAGTTATTAAAATTCTGTTAGAGGTTTATATACTTAATTCATTTAACTCGGTATCGAGTGTGTTAGAAAAATTGAAGCACCAGTTCGTAAAAGGGGCTGCACGGGTGAGCCTAACCAGATGAGACCAGCGTGACGACTATATAATAGTGTCTCGAATTCTGTTCTAGAATGCGCAAACGTAAGAATAGAGTATCTGTTACGCAAGAATGATGATCTCCAAGTTTTGAGGGAAATGTGTAAACAGATACAACAGATTTGTTGTGCGACTAGCGCGACGCCGTTCCCCGGGTCTCCGCCAAGGCGAACACGAACAAAAACATTGTTCGCGAACGTTGTTACGATGTAGAGAAGACACTCGTGCTTTCTCAGTAACTTTAGAGTTTTATTGGGAATAGACTTTTGGTACAAGAATGAAAACCGTGCTTAAGGTTACGCGTTAACAAGTGCTTGAGTCGAAGGTTCGTACTGGAGTCTCTGTCGTCGGTCGAGCTCCAGAGGTTTTATACCTCTTGAGGGCACGACGCTTTCCTTGGTTTTTGGCGGGAAAGCCTGGCGGGAAAATCAGGCGGGAAGATTTGGCGGGAAGATCCTCTTGGGAGATCTACCGCTAAGATCTATTGCGAAGGTCCGGAGAAATCTAGCGCTAGGATCTATCGGTAAGGTGTATCGAGTGGACCTAACGAGAAGTTATGCGATTGTCCTTTGTCGCGGGTTTGGGATGATCCTTGTCTTTTGGCGCCAGCCTGGCGCATAGCGTAACAACGTTTTCGTCTGTTTTCGTCGTGTCCACATCGCCGCGAAAACGAACAGAACTCCGCGTACGAACGTTCTCGAGGATGTTCGCGACGGTAGGAACGCAGCGAACGAACATTTCTCACGATACCTGGCAATGCGCATCGCTTTCCATTGTGGGACTGTTCGTAAACAGGCGACCTTAATAAATAAAAACGATGTTTCCTCTCCACTAGCTAATAGGTAGTTAAGGTCGCATTCAACGCCGGCCAGAAAGTAATAAATACAGACCGCTCATGCTATTCAAGATAAACACAATTTATTATTTTCATCATGTTTCAAGTAATATTTTGTCCATGTTCAATTGCATGTAATTACACTTTAATTTAAATGATACAATTGGTTTCTTTTTAAGTTGAAATAAAGCAGTTTTTTACCGACATTTTGTGACCAAGGTGTAGCTTGAATCGTGACTCTAACCTATGAAATAAATTCTATTTTACTTTTTCATGTCGTGGGGTATTGACGAACAAATCGGATGGGGCAATCTCGAACCTTCGAGATTAGCAACGTTAACCGATTTTGATGAAATTTTCAGCATGTATAAAACTTAATTAAATCTACAAAAGTGATTTTTGAATTTTCATTGCAGGCTCAGAAAAAGAAGTTTAAAAAACGACCTTTAATTTTTTTTCGATATTCCGACCCACTGCCTTTATTTCTAATGCACAAGAAGAGGAATTTGAAAAATACATTAGGCATAGATTGTAGCAACATTTTTTTATGGGTTGACCATTGAAGTCGCGCTTTCCGCGCGACTTCTGCGATATTTAGCACTCTGTTCGTGATTGCCCCACGTCAGTCGAGTAATCACTAACATCAAGGGTTTTGCTTCTTCACTATAAAGTTGATTTTTATTATAATTTTTCAAAAATTCGTCGCAGTACTTTATAGATGAACAGTTTAAGTATGTTTGTCAATAATAAACAAATTCATTTCTCATATAGTGTTTGTTTTGTTTGCTTTTCTGCTTATCTCATATTTTATACTTTTACAGGTAAGCACATTTCCACTGATTATATTCATATCGGAAATGATTATCTTATAATTAGATGACCGAAAATTATATAAAAAATTGCTATTCCTTTTAATTAATCTACCGTAGCGAAGCACGCGTATTTTTCTAGACATAAATAAAAACCCTAAACCCAATGTACCTTCCACATAGCACTTATCTGGTTGAATATTACTGAAATCTATTATGTTAACAAATTGTTTAATAACAATTAATTGTTATTAATTGTTTATATTAATGTTACAACAAAATATGATCAATTTGATTGTATGAAATGGATTTCAGTCACTTTGTTAAAAAATTGTTTAAACAAATTATTAATAAACAATTATACTAACATTTATTTATGTCAATAATCTTTATTGTTGTCTCCGATAAATATTCAATGGTTGGATTAATCACGTATTTGCAGTATTTGTCGCGGAAATGATAAAATTAGTAAATATTGTTGTTTTTTATTGTTAAAAATAATTTTTTCACAACTATTCATTAGAATATCATTCTATAGAGTGTGATGCACATTTCTAAACTCTGTTACGTATGTGGAATTTTCCCATACGCCGCTCTCAACCATTTTTCGAGCTCGCGTCTGCGAAGGGAAAACGCCCTAAAAGCCTTTTTGTTTATCACATACCACTAAGGGGGTCATGATCTCGACAATCTGGATCACGACCATGGGAACGGGAGTGACACGACGACGACCCCGAAGGATTTCCTTATATGGAAATTCCTAATGCATCCCCACTCATTTTTGGGACTATATAAACCCTTTGGTTTCATCCCTCGTCGGTTAAAAGCTATAGAGTCACGCGTAGAGTCACGTCGTGTCACGCTCGTACAGAGTTGGTAAGATCGGGCTAAAGTTCCTGTCAGAATCATAGTTAACCTCATAGGATCCGCGAGTCCGGTTTATATCCTATTTGGCACTTTGAAATAGCCACTCGTACGCCCCACATCGCCAGTGCGTCAACACCGTGCAACTAGTGGTAACCTACACACTTTTATTTATTATTTAATCGCGACACTTACATTTGTACAATAACTAATTATTGAATATACGAATGGTGTTCACGTGTAAATCGAGTAGATTCGTTAAACCCATCTCTTACCCAGCGATCCTTATAATATTAGTAGCACTCACCCACTGATACAACTTTACCGCTCGAGTTGTATCAAATATTAATTAAGAGTTACGAGGCATTACCAACATTTCCCGCGACTCCCTGATTTCGCATCAGGTTCGTTCGCAACCTTTCATCCACAACAAGGAATCTTCTCCAACCCAGTGGCTCCCCGATTTCGCATCGGGTTCGTCCACGAAACCTCACCCTCCTACGGCTCCCTGATTTCGCATCAGGTTCGTCCGTATCCTACAGCTCCCTGATTTCGCATCAGGTTCGTCTGTAAATCTACCAACTTCCTAACAGCTCCCTGGTTTCGCACCAGGTTCGTCTGTGAACTTCATCCTAGTGACTCCCCGATTTCGCATCGGGTTCGTTCACGACGTTTCACCTTCCTGCGGCTCCCTGATTTCGCATCAGGTTCGTCCGCGTGTGACTCCATTCCCAGAGGCTCCCTGATTTCGCATCAGGTTCGTCCTCGCCATCAATAATCCTAGCGGCTCCCTGATTTCGCATCAGGTTCATCCGCGCCCCTAACTAACAAACTCATAAACCGTATTCCTTGGGAAATACCCTCCTCGCCGGCCTCTCGCGTTGCCGCAGCCCCGGCTCGTAACAACTCATAAAATATATAGTTAAAACTGTAGGTTTTGAATAAACAACGTGTTTCGTTCGTAGGATTCGTATTTTTCCAGTTTTTGTCAACTTTGAGCGGCCATATTGGATCCGCCATTTTCTTTTTCAAAAAAGCTGCAACGGATTCGTAATCAGCGATACCTAATACCCCGGTATACCAAGGGTCGCTGATTTTCGTTTCGATTTGGCGTGGGAATTGATTTTTGACGCCGACTGTGTCATTTTCGACCACTGTGGGCCGTTTCCAATATTCCAGTCAGATATACGCTTGTATTTTTAATATTTAAATTTTATAATGAGGTAAGTTTTAGCGAAATACCAATTTGGAAACGCTGATCTAGTAGAAGAACTTGAGAAACTACTGGAACGAGATGTTATCGCCATATACAGCATTGAAAACTACAAAGTGGACGAATTTGATTAATCGACCATCTGCGTTTGTTCCTTGTGTAAAGTAGACTAACACGTGCCATTGCATTTTGTAATTTTGTAAAGCAAGGTCGATCGAAAATATATATCGTGTGACGTGGGACGTGGGACGTGGGACGCAGCACAATGACCAATGTTTGCCAAATTACCTAGTCGATCGGAAGATATATCGTTGCAACGACCTGGTCACGTTACATCTTCAAGTATATATACTGGCCGGCCAACTGTCCTCGCCATGTTTCTGAAGATCTTTGCTTCGACAACACACAACCGCCCCGAAAATGAAGTTCGTACTCTCCCTGGCATTCGTCGCCTACGTGGCAACCGCTGTAGAATGCGGCCTCATATCGGTAAGTCTATCTTTGCTGTACACCGAACCGAATAACTATGCACTACATTCTGCACGATCAATTATACTGGACTTTAAGTCAGGTATTACACTCGTTGGAGAGAAAGCATGTAACTGCAGGGCGGTTTCCCGAATCCACAGACTCTCCAGTCAGATTCGCAACAAGACTCTATTCTAAGATATGCGTTCATAAGCGTGGAAGCAGGTCACCGACCAGTGTGCCACTCGACAGAGTGTTGTCGGTGTGATCTTAGGCCCTTAGGCTGACGTGTGATTGATATTCTTGGGCTTGGATACAAGGGTTATTATACATATGTAAATCTAAGAGTATGGCAGTGCGTTGATAAGGACCTGTTGGAGGAAGTTACTTGGGCATCCAAGCCTTTGAATTTGCTGCGAAGTTGATAGTTACGCTACCCGCTGTGCTTGCAGGGCACTATGGACTCGATGAAGAAACTCAACTATGACTCGGCACCTGCATACTCGGCTCCAAGCTCTTACTCGGCTCCAAGCTCGTACTCGGCTCCAGCTACATACGCTGAAGTTAAGCCTGCTTACAAAGTTGAACCCGTCTACAAGGTCGAGGAGGTGAAACCTGTCTACAAGGTCGAGGAGGTGAAACCTGTCTACAACGTTCAACCTGTAGTCAAGGAGATCCACACTGTAAGACACACTCACACCACACACTTAATGTTAGTTGAAGCGCCGTGTTTAAAAGAAACTGTCATTTGACTTTGCTGGATGCATTCGCAGGTCCCCGTGATCGTCGAGAAGCATAAACATCACCACCACATTATCGTGAAGGTAGGACGCATATTCCTTTAATTCTAACATCACCGTTACAAACGCTAAGAAATGTACGTTATGCGTTGGATTTGCAGGAATCCGGATCGGGCTCCAGCTCCGATGAATCCGACTCGTCTTGCGAGTCAGACGAATCTCGCGTATATATCTCAAAGCCCTCGTACAGCTCAGTGCCCTCTTATAGCAGCGGGAATGTAAGATACTTTGATTTTAGTATACCGGCGTGTGCAAAGGAAACCATTGCCACTTCACGTTGCTTTTTGCATTTGCAGGCATACTGAGGCGTCTGAGAAGAAGGCTTCTGTAATAATAATAAGACGAACATAACGCACTTTCACTGGACAGCGATGGAAAGGGATGTTATTTCAAACGCGGTATCGACGCTAGTAGTTTGTAGAAAAACGTAGTTATGGAAGTTGTGAAAGCAGCTTTAATTATGTGATATATATATATACTATACGGCTTACGCATTATTTTGCTTTGTAGTTGTTCGCAATAAATGTATTTACCGCAAAAATTCTGTCGTTCCCACTTAAGTTTAACTGTTGTTTATATCGCGACTTTCTCAGCAAGCTGTTAAAAATAGGAAACTTTAAAGTTTCAGATAGAAATTAGAAAAATCGAGAAATCGCCTAAATCCTTTGAAATTTCTTAGACCCAATTTTTAACGATCAGTAGGTAGGTATGGAAAACAAAGTTATTTGATACATATTCTACTTGTACGTAGTAGGTATGTACGAACAATAAGAATTTGCTATGCGAAAAGATCAATATCGTGCATCGGTCCGATGATCTCATTACAGCCCGATACGAACGGCAAAACGAAATCCAGCAGTTTCTCGAATAGGAGAATCGGTTCGGATATCACATCACTGCGATCCAGCATTCTAAAGTTCTTGCTGATGTTGAGCATCCGTCCTGCTTTTCCAGATGGCTCCCAAATTACGTCCCCTAAAGGATTTGCATGTTTCGGTGTGGGATTCCTGTAAAGATCAATTAGGGTCTAATTAGTTTCAGGAGTGCGATGAGAAGCAGAAATTAGGGTTTAAAGAAGGTAAACATATAAGTCTAGACATCTAAATATTTAAAAACTCAGTTGTTTACGAGTTCACAGATTCAAGGGTTCAGATGTTGTAGGAATCATGGGTTCAAGTACAAATGTCCAAGGGTTAGGGGTTTAAAGATATGTATTCAAGAGTTTAAGAGTAGGGGAGAATGAGGCAATCGCGGTCAGTGGGCAATGATGGTCAGTATTGTTATTATAAAACGACATGTCCGAAATGTGCAACTTCTTTTCTTTACGTTCCACGACATCATTTGCTATATTGTCGAACAACCTCGTCTTAATCGTTGCTAAACAACCAAGAAAAACAACCCTTTTTGTGTTTTAAACGTCGTTGATGTTATATTTTGTGTCGACCACGTAAGAGATAAATACTAATTTTTAAGCTTTCTTTACATTTCAACTTTACGTAAATACGGATATACTATCAAGGCATAGGTAATCTTGAATTTTATCAATGAAAACGTGTGCGGGCAATGATGGTCGCTTGACAGTTAACGGCCGCAACGTGATTACCATTATTCCCCAGTGTAGAATAAAAATATCTTTCTCCGTTAGAAGAATTTTATTCTGTAGATGGCAAAAAATACGCCCTCGAACAACTGGAAAAGCCAATTGGGCTTCCGAAACGCTTGAAAAAGCAGGGAACAAATTAAAATTATTTGCAATAATAATGAAATGTGGGTTCGATGCATCTCGCGTGGCCTCTCGGCTCATTCCGAATGTTGCGGATGGGACTCGGCGGCTGGATACATATGCGACAAATTTTAAATTAATCCCCCGCAAAGTGACCGCTATTACCCGCAGGTGTGGACCCTGGCGGTTAAACTCATCTTTTCTGTATTTTGTAATTTTATTGAATAAATCAATATAACGTTAATTATTTTCGTATCCTACGAATAGGTTGATAGTTTAAGTTTACAAACAAATCATTTTCAAGAAATATGGCACCTTATATCTTGGTTTTATTACACTTATTGCTTAAGTGACCGCCATTCCCCATTCTCCCCTATAAAAATTCACGAGGTAAAAAATCTACACAGATATCAGAGTCCAAATGTCCCTTACAATTATTACAACTAGTTGAAGGAAGTAGGTAGTAGATTCGAAGGAAATTTCAACGTACCCATATTTGGCAAAGTTGGTCCACAATTTAACCAGCTTCGATCGAAACTGGTTGACAGGATCCTGTGGATCTTTGGGCAGCTTATATTTTGGTATATTGAACAAAATCGGAACTTCGTCGTAGTGGCCAGTTCCTAAAATCAATAGATATGTAGTCCACAATTTCATTCCACTAGAGCAGAGAAATTATTACCATTTATCGGGTTATCGAAGTGTTTGTGAAAGTCGTACGGCGAGTCGTATAGCAGCACGTAATAGTAAACAGGATAACCATCGTTGTTTCGTACCAAAAATCTTTGTGCCAGATCAATCGGTGCATAGAAAGATAAACGCGATGCAACCTGCACAGATATTCCATATATGTAGGTAGGTCGACCTATAAATCTTTCACACTTCACAGGACGTTCGATGTTAATCGGAAATAAAAAAAAGTTACCAATGATGTGTCGCCTATTGCTTTGTATAACGCCATTCGATCCAGCGGATTGCTAGTAAAACTGGCGTCCCAAACGTCTGCAGCACGGTTCACTAAATAAGTGATGACTGCAAAATACGAAAACAGAAAGTGCTATTAAACATGGAATTGACAGGGCTATAATTATCATTATTACTATCATTATTATTATTATTATTATTATTATTATTATTATTATTATTATTATTATTAGGCGTCTTAATTGCATAAAGATACAAAAATAAGGAATAAAATGTGGGGAAGAAAGAAAATAGCCGAAAATTCGAGGCTTAATGGGAAAAGGACGGAGAAACTGCGGCACATGTGAAACGTTAGCCAAACGAAATATCTTTGATTGAAAAGAAAGGCAAGAGGCTTCTGAAAGTTCCACTTCGATTTTCATATTATGAAAGATATTACGAAGATTACTATTTTACAAGCAATGAGCGAAGCAAAGGAACAACAGACTAGGGATAGATAAATGTTGAGTTGAGGATAGTTGATTGCTATTAGATCTTGAGTGATTTTGCCAATTGAATTTCTTTTCATTTTATAGGACGCAATAATGTTCGCACGCACCGCTCGCAAACGTAAGGATTTCGTTGTCAGTGAATCCCAACATCATATCCCCTTTGTTGGTACGCCCCGTCTGGTACAGTGTTATGGGACATTCCGACAGGAATATGTCCTCCGGATCCGCCAGGCTGGCATTCTCCTTCGTGGGTATAAAAGGCAACGCCAGCTGCAAATATAGGAGGAATTATGTCTCCGTGAACGACACTTGCCCTAGAAAATATTGCTACTCGATCTTTACGATTACTGGAACGGATTGCGACTGGCGTGCTACGCAGCATATGTGCAAAATATATTTTTAAACCCCTCTAACGAGGAAACATGCATCAAAGTCCCACTTGTTTAGTCCTTTCCTATGTATATGTATAGATAATATTGCTAAAACAGGATCCAGCTGAGATTTTTCTCGAGGAATCTAATGATCGAAAATGGCTACCATTTGCAATATAAGTTATTCGAACGTTCGATTCATACAGCTGAAGGAAGCACGTTTACGATGTCTGCCGCATGAATCATGTCGTACGCAGGAACAGTGTGCAAAAAGCGCAGGATTTCTTCTGCGTTACGAGACTGAAAGCCAAGGATAGACGAGAGTTTGGCAGCGTTAGAGATCGCATCGGCGGGCGACTGGTAGAGGAGCAACAACGGCGATCCACTCTCGCTGATGGAACGCTGGAACAGACCTGTTGACAACGTGCAAAGTTTAATAGTAACGCGAGTAGAAGTTGCAGAACATGCGATTGAATGGAACTGTAGTGAATGTTAGATTATCCGAATAAAGACTGGACTCATGGTGCTCGAATAACCGAGTGATCGCGATTGAGATCGGTTTTCACGTCGAGACTATACCTCGGTGGCATAACAAGTATGTATATATGTATATATGTACATATGTACTACTGAAGGTAAGAGCCGCGCCGGTGCGAGGCGGGTTCAACGCGTTCCCCGTAACGCGGCCCACCAATAGCTCATTACATATTTTTCGGAGCCCCACTAAATTTACAAGTACTTATGCATAAATGCGTTTCTTTTACTCCTCCCTGCTGAAGGTACTCTTGAGTATCTGTTATTCGCTACTAATAATATCATTCGAATTCTCTAAGCAAGAGCACCATGGGTGAAAATCGCTGTGTGGACACAAAATTTACTACTGGCTACAGATTTGACAGTTATCGGGAGCATTTGCCACTTGTCCTCATTGCGCTTATCGAATAAAATAGGAGAGACTGCCACATCCGCTGCGGGAATAACAGAGAAGCGAAGGGGTGGCGGTCATCTTATCCCATCTTATTTCAACACACTATATACTGTACAGGTTCCTAACTTTATACCCTTTCCTACCTTTCGATCTTTCCGATAACAGATGTAAGCTGACTGACCCAGAACCCGAACTCTCACCAAACAGCGTGACTTGATTCGGATCACCCCCGAATGCAGCGATATTGCCCCTCACCCACTCCAACGCCTTCACCTGGTCCTTCAATCCAGCGTTGCCCAACGCGCCAGGGAGATTCAACGACAGGAACCCTAACGTTTCAAGTTCCTTCGATTAATTACCGCCGATTTATCATCCTAGGACCTAGGTACATGTGTTTCGAGTTGTTCTCCACGCGATACATGTATCGTGCTTTACACAAGTAAAATAATTATTATACCGAATAGGAGAGTGCACGAGGGAGGAGGGTCACCGATGTTTATAAAACTTGCAACATAATTTTCACGCGAATTTCCGGTTAGCATACCCTATGGCCTATACATTTAACGCATTAGTATAAATGGCGTGGACTCCCGTGTTTAGGAGTACACTTCATGTCAGCATACTTTTTACTTTTTAGACATTGCAGCTTCCCTCCCTTCAACTCCAAAGTAATCCGCTCAGGGTAGCCACCGCAAATGCACCTCTGATGTACATACACTATGCACACGGTGGTACTTAAAATCCAACTTTTAAAATATTGCCGGAGCAACCGAACACTTTGTTCTCTATACTGGTTAAGATTTTATTACGTTTTGCAGTGAAAGAGCCGACCCCTTATGCCTCCCACACGTACCTTGCGCATCGCGCGAGCGAGGGGCTGGCTCTTTCCGAGACCAAAGAGATAAAACGCGTTTCGTGTACCTAGAGGTCCGAGACGATGGTTGATGCTGACCAGGACCACATCCTCCTCCATAAAGAAATCGGGCCCGTAGAAGCTCGTGTTAGTATACCCCCAAGAATAGCCACCAGGGTACACAAACACCATCACGGCCCGTCCAGTCGAGCTCCCATCGAATTTCCTCTAACGTGGTCGAAACATTCAAGGGAGAACTCGATCAGTCGCGCCTTAATGTAACGCATGCGCGTTTAAAGGTTTTAAGGGCACACTTATCAGTTCCGAAGTCACTATAGCAAGATTGTATCTTCAAGTGCCATCTTTTGTAATAATCATAATATGTATATTCTGAAGAAATGAAATACACCTTAACCTTATCAATTCCGTGCCAGTTCCGTGGCAGCGTACTAGTGATAACAAGAAGAGATCCTATACTTAAACCAGGGCTGCACACGGAGTCACTTTTACCTACGTCCGAGCTAATAGCTCCACGCTCGGCACCTGGTCCGATGCCCAGAATCGCGAGGAGGTAGAACCGCCTCCTTGGGTACCTCTGCTCTACGCCCCTCTTCTTTTTACCCTCAGAATTGATATAGTGTGCCCACTGCCCAGACCTTTAACCGTTTAAGCTTCTCTTTTACCTCGGGTGTGTACACGGTCAGGTACAGGCAATCTTCGCGCCCCATATAAGTGGTTGTAAACAGATCTATTTGGGGGCATGGATTGGATTCTTTCGAAGCGTCGCGTACTCCCTTCCATGGCGACGGCGGTACAGGTGCCTACCAAAGAGATTTCGATCCCCTGTTAGCTCTGAATGCTCTAAATGCTCTGACTCCACTCGTTCAAGTTGGGTACAAAGGGTGCGGTAATAACTAATAACAGTGCTACTACAAGAAATCTGTTAATAACTCGCGGGAAAAGAAGTTGAAATTGCAAAATAGTTTTCATTGTCGAATGGAGCTGCGTTTTTCTTCAGGATATCTGTCCTTCAGATCTCTTAAGGGGGTAGGTTACCCTCAATAGCCCAAAATCAGGCCCTTCTTCGAACGCATATTCTGAAGTAAAAAATGAATATCCAGATAATTTTCATTTTATTTTTTAAGCGTCATTTCGCTGACTTTGATGCGCAAAAAGAAAATTTTATATATATTTAAAGGAAAAAAAGTTATAAATATAAATTGTGAGAGCGTGTACGTGATGCACCATCTGATGGTGAACACGATTCCGGGCAGGTGAATTACCTAAAACACAAAATAAAGGCATTTTTATAATCTGTAAGACAGTCTCCACCTTGTGCAGGAAGCAAAATTTTGATAAACAAATTAATATCATTTTTATGTTGATGTTTCTGATTTTATCCTTTGTTTTTCTTCGAAAAATATTTTTTATCTGTTTTTAAGAATTTTTATTGAAAATGTGCTCCCAATACATAGAGGGGAATAGTTTCCTGCAGCTCCCTGTAAACTTTCATTCAAATCGTTCGAGCGATTTTCGAGATTTTATGTTCACCGTTTTGGAAAACGTAGCTTCTGGGAAATCACGTTTAAAGGGTCGTACATTTTTTACTGTAATGCCTTCAATTTTCGGAATTTCGGGGCTCTATTGCGCTTAAAATACGTAGAAAAGATGTAGCTAGTGGGATATGCAAACAACCTAAAAAACAATTTTCGAAAATTTTCAGGGTAATCTACCCCCTTAAAAGGGGACTCTCTGCTTCGACGGCCTGAAAAGGAGCGCGATATTTGGGATTTTTTTAAGAGGAACCCCCAACTTAGATTAATTGAAAACTTTATGCCTATATTTGTACATATTTAGGCAACATTTAAAAAAAAATTAATTAAAATGCAACAGTACCTAAAACTTTAAACGCGTCTTTCTCAAAACGATGTTCGTCGAATTAGTTAATCTAATATCTAAAAAACCAATCACCCGATTTACTTCAAGCTTCACATATATCTCCAGTGGATGTCCCATTCTCGACGGTACTAAAGCTAAGTCGGACTTTGCAAAATTAGACTTTTGCGATTTAAAAAACCAGCGATTTTTTTGCTAAAATTGATCACACTCGTACAGATTACACCAATTTTTAAATTTTCTATTTCAGACAACTACAACGACTGATTTTATGCTAACAATGCGCAAATGATTTTTGTTCAGCGCTCTATTTGTAGCACCATCACTCCGGATATAACCACTATTTTTGCGTACAATTTTTTTTATACTCTCTAAAGGTTGAAAAAAGAAGCTACAAAGCTGGAAGAAAACGTATTTAATGGTTTTGTTTGAAATAATTCTGAAATTTCAAGGTGCGAAGACCCCTTAAGTTTGTAGGTACTTGTCACTGGACAAATCTGCATTTTGATTGAGAATCAACAGAATGTCTGTAGAGCAGTGAAGGTTTTCTCGTGCAGAAGTATATAGAAATTGTGACAGTCCGACGGGTTTATGTCTTTATGTGCGCTTGTCTAATTGTAAGGGACAGTTGCTTCCGTGTTACTCTGTAAGTTAGTATTCCAGTCCGATGAGGGATGCCTGACAGGTTTTTAGTGTTATCTAACTAAGTTGGTTAAGTGTAGCTAAACAAGGTGCGCTTGTGGGTATCTACATACATATATGTATGTATTACGAATACATCAATATTCGTAATAATTTACTGTGAATGGCATAGCTTTGCACGCCGCAAAATGAACAATAAAATGCATAAGACGCATATAATGCAACGTGGCCCTGCTTTTATGTTTTCCAAATGGTATTCGGTCTAAGCTCTCGGCTGTTTACTCTATTAATCAGCTCAAATATGCTCTGTGCCTCTTCGGTATCACTTTTCTATCAACCCCGCCGCCACCGCCGCGCTGCGCCGTGTCCATTTAATTAAACTATATTTATTCACGCTATTCCCTTTTTCTCCATATTTTTCGCGTAGCCGAAAAGTAGAGTATTATAAGCAGAACCAGCACGTGCCGATGTACCTAATGCGTAAGCACACTGATTAAATGCAAGTAATTAGACAAGGCAAAATCTACAACGATGCGGAAATACGTCGCTGAGGCTGCACATGTCGGTCAAAGTCGATCCTGCAAACGTTTATGGCGGTCAAAGTCAGTGTCGAAGAACGTTTATGGCCGACCTACGTGCGTCAATATTGTACGTTAATGAATGTGTAATTACTTATCGTTAGATCAAAGCCAGTGTCGACGGATACAATAACAAGCGTTTATATAGTAGCTCAGTGTTTCTCAAAGTGAGCGCTACCGCACCCCTGGGAACGTTTAAATTATCTCGGGGAACTTTAGGCATTAAGGGAGTGGAAAGGGGGGGGGGGGCGATTAAGGTTTCGATAACACGAGATTGCATACGATTGCCCAACCAAACTTCCTCAAGTTCTCATATCAATAGAATATCTTTTATATCAATTAGGATCAACAATATTCGACGCACTGCCGCTTTAAGATGTTATTACATTAACAAATCTTTCTCTCAGTTTGATGCCGTAGGTCTAGTGGACCCTGCGAGCCCCCTTCAGGGGGGGATTCTCGTGTAACAGACCTCGAAATTTATGAATTTTTTCCAAAACACCTATCGATAATGTTGCATTAAACTCTTTTGGGATATAAGGAGGCATCGTTAAACTTGTAGAATTCTTTTTTATGTCGATTCATCTTATTATTTATCAATTATTGTGGAATCGTGTTAACGACTCTCTTCGACGATGTTGGCGTCACCTGTGGCACCTGTCACAGTCATCTGATCGCAAAAGGAAGAAAATTTTCTTGAAGTTAAATAATTTACGCTGGCCTGGACCTAAAATTTTAATTGTAGTTGTTATTTATAATAGGTACTATTTTCGTCGATATAAATAACAATATGAAAAATTTGTCTAAAGAAAAAAACTTACTTTTTCTTTCAAACGCTATAAGTCTTTCAATTTTTTCATTTTTTTTCTTTAAAGTGGCCCAATTCCAGCGTAAACTATTTAACTTTAAGTAACATATACTATTTTTGCAATCGGATGACTGTGATACGTGCTACACATCCCGCCAACGGGAGTTACACCGTCGAAGAGGCGGACAAGATTCCGCAATAATTGATAAATAATAAGGAAGATCAAGATAAAAAAAATATTTTCTGCAAATTTTCTATTTAAAAATGCCTCCTTATATCCCAAAAGAGTTTAATTCAGTATGACCAACAGTTCTTTCACATAAAAATTTTGAAACGTCAGTTACTTTTGGGGCTGTTCAACGAGAACACTCCTCCCTCAAAAACATCAGAATATTAATGACCTTTTAGTAGCTTGACACTGAAGGAAATATAATAGAAGTTCCAATATTATTACTGTGTGGAACTAAAATTCTATTAGGTACTATTTAATTAAAAAAAAAAATTAATAAATCATTTATTTCACAGATATTTTAATCGCACTTTCTTGCCATTTATGTATCTTTTGAAAATTTTAATCATTTCTTATAAAAATTAAATGATACCCGTGCTTGCTGTGTCTCCTGGCAAGCAATATTTATAGACCCAGTCCGCCATTGCAAGACAGTACCTATCCCTCGAAACAGTTCTCAACGGCTTCGGCGTAGCCAGTGGTTACAACGAATTGTGAAAACACGATGTTCACCTTGAACCTGAGGTCTCCAACAGGCGGCTTTGCGAACGGGATGCCTTTGAACGTGGAGAACGGGACCGCGTTCCACTCAGTCGACAATACTATACCCTGCACCGCTCCCAATTTCGTCTGAACCACCGGGGTCCGTTGAGTGCCAGCGCATAGACTTAAAGACGGCAACGATACGATACTAAGTACTACGAGAACGGAGGCCGCCATCCTCCACGCGTCTTCTGCTGCCAAGTGAATCGAACGACCGCCACCACGCTGTCATTTATATGGACCTATCCGCGACCACTGTTTACCTGCTTATACGGCATTAAAAGTCTGCTACATACGATTACCGTTTTTCTTCACACATTAGAATTACGCTAATGGTATAGGCCATAGGGCAATATATCTACCACGGCCAAAGTGCTTTTCCGCAGAGCAAGCGTTGCAGCTTAAATAATGACCTTGAAATACCAAAACACGTTCAAAATGAATCCAGCAATTTTCTCCGGTCGTTTATCTAATCTATTCGGGGCACTGAAGCGCTGTCGCGTCGTTTAATACAATTCGAAGAGTTATTAGCACTTATGCAGTCAAGGTACATATGCGTATGCATATTAGAGGTAATTTCTTGATAATTCCTGCACTATCTATCGCCGCCCTCCTCCATATTAGTGAAACGTCGAGGCACTCCTTGTTCGATGCAAAATGTTTTTTCAAACTGAAGCTGGATCGTTCTCTGATCGTGTGACGCGCAACGGGCAATTTTGCCAATCTACCTTTACTTTATTCAAATATAAATTCTTTCTGAAGATAAACATTTTTATGTCATATAAAGAATTTACAGGAAATTTTTAATATAAAATCTTTGATTATACCTACTTAATTATACACCTTCCGACGAAATTAAAAACCTATCAATCGTATCTGAATAAAGTAAGTAAACTATACTCGACTTTTTAAGGAATATAACTGTAGACGTTGTTAAAAAACATTGAAGTAGGTACCCTAAAGTTATTCACATTTGAAAATGAGTCACGAAATCGCGATACCAAATTAAACTACACTTTGCAGATAACTGTAAGAGAAATTCATAAATAAAAAGTCACGTAAATTGTTTTATGGGTAATTATTTAGAAAAGGGAATTCCTCGCCGATTTCGATGACCTTGAAATATGTTGCCGTATACGTGTTACCTTCGATCGGCTCTAGTTTTCCAGATGTTCGAGAAAAAAAACAATTTGGCCCCTACCAATCACTATCAATCACAATTTTTTGCTAATATCTGTAGAAATAAAGCCGAGCGACCGCCACGCGACAGTTATATATATATAGAGAAAAATTGTTCGGAATGTTAATCTTGACAACATACCTCAAAGTCATCGAAATAATTACCATTTTATGACATAAAAAAAAATTATCTTTAGGAACAATCTATATTTGAATAAAGTAAAGCTAGATTGGCAAACTCGCCCACCGTGCGACCAGTTTCTCGTCTCTTCGATGTACCTTTAATGTGCACATTGCGTGTTGCATTATTCAGTATACCTACAGCGTATTATTAGCGATTATCGCCGATGACGAAATGGAGAGTGCGATAATAAGCAGCGAGAGGCGGGAGCTTTGTTTCCACGCGTGACTCGCGTAAAAACGTTCTTCTTATTTTCTTATTTTCTTATCGGGCGCTGTGCTTGTAAACTTCTGATGCATAATTTCTTTTAAACTCATCGTCAGCCTGCACCTGTCTAGCAGGAAACGAAGAAATAGAACATTTACATTCCACTCTGATGAGTTCCGTGCACGTTCAGATTTCTGTCAATTCTGAATGTGTGCTACCGATATATCGGCAGTATCAGCTGGTATCGTCGGCTGTATCGATGTCCCGAAAGGTCGATACTTCCAGCGTCCCACTGATACGTATATCTACAATCGCCGTTTTCTCTGATAATATCTTTACGTTTCATTTCAAACGTGATTATAATTATATACGATTAAAAAGTATGGACATTGGGGTTTTATCAGATACAATATTTAGTGTGTCGGAACACTCAGCGATGAAAACTGAAGTGATGTTTCATCATTCTGTCTCAATAGTATTTATATTCTTTTTTATATTATTATTATTAGTAGTAGTAGTAGTATTTTATAATTGTTTTTAGGCTTAGACTTGAGAGTAGCAAATTGCTGAATCTCACCCATTATATTATTTTAGCACGGTTTATTTTTTGCTAATTGTACGCAGATGGGAATGCAATAAAGACGTATTATTATTATTATTATGATTATTATATGGTTGCTATCGTCGAACTTTGAAACCTTCCTTTAACCACTACCATATATGTATACACTTGTACAATGCCGTTCATAAGTACTAGGACACTCGCGGTATTTGCCGATAATATGATATTTGGCACAGACTGAATACTTTTCACTGCTTTTATTTTCTAGCTTTAATTAAAAATTTACGATACTCTGGCGCGTACTCTGATGAACTACCACTTAAAAATAATACAGTTCCATTTGGATTTTCATGGTCAATATAAATTTCGTTACGCGACAACTTTCCTTAACCGTTAACGAGCCTGCCTCGATATAGGTGACCAGGTTTATCTATAATCTATATTCTATGGATAATCACGATCGTGTACAAACGCTCTTCACCCGCTATCCCTGTTCCACACTGCCTAAAAAATCTAGAAGGTCTCGAGAGATCTACTTTATGGTGGCAAATTCCGCGAGTGTTATCTAGACTGATAAACAAGCGCAAACAAAACGCGAGAAATAAGGGTAGTATTACTGTTCGACGAGACAGCCACGCTGTTTCCACGCTGGCGATAAATTTTGTTGGGCAACCGAGTCTGTACCGATACTACCAATACTACCAATACACCTCACAGGGCGTAAATATTTGTAAACTATAACGTACTTGTACGATCGGATGTTGTGCTGTTTGCTGTGCAAAACAGGAAACCGCGGTCGCGGCATTTCTAATTAACATATTGGCAAATCCCAGCTGGCAATAGTTCGCTCTGATCGGGAACCACGAAGTGTTTCGCATTTCGCTTGTGCGAATCAGCATAGGTACCATAGGAGAAACTCCTTTGAAAATCGAATCATTTCGTAAATTTCGTTTCTGATGGGAGTAGATTCCAACGGGAGAAGTTTGCACGGGGTGGAGCTGAGTTTCACGCTTAGGAAATTATGCGGAACAGACCTCTGACACACAGATTCGCATAGCCATAGAAATATATCAGAAAATTTATTTATTTAATAACAAAACCTTTGAACTACAAACGTGGTATAGTACCTACATGTGACGTATCTTAAACGTTCATCTATCATCGAGATTATAGCACTTCCACTGGCCTCAGCGTGTTTTCACGTCGATAGTTTTGGAAAGCATCGAAAGTACAGGTTGCCCGAGAGTTCCTGGATGTTTTCTTTGAACACGACGCGACCTGCAACATTCATTTGTACTTTGACGCATCAGCGACTTTGGGTTTGGTTAGCAGTCGAGTCTGCGATGGTCGATGGACGATCTGTTAAAGAAAATTTTTACTACGATCGACAAGCTTTTCCTGATAGGAGTGAATCCCAACTCGATCTCCCGTATCATTTTGAATCTACGAAATTCACTTTCATGCCAGGCACATACGACCAAAGGGATACAAGTGACATTTTTCTGATATCAGGGAAATCGAATTTCTTTTAATTACTCGCATAGGTGGCAGTCAATTTTTCTAGCCTTTAGATGATACTTTTGTATAACGTCGGATTACTTACATTATTTACAACATTATATTTAACGATTCAACTAACCACACCTTTCTGTTCTTAATTCAAAGATTTCACAAATGTCACTTCCATCCCTTTAGTTCCTGACTGATGAGTAAGTAGTGCATACCGTTGCGTCGCGCCGTTGCGGAGTTTCCTCATTGGCAATGGTCGCTGATTTATTTTGCAATTAACAATTAACAATTAACAATTGACACAACAACGCAAGTGTATTCAACTTTATACGATAAACAATGATAAGTCTAAATTTGTACAATAAGAGAATCAGTTCACTGTGATAGTCGATCCAAGATTGGCAAAATATCGATACCTATCAACACCGTCGTTGGCAAAGATCGACCACTGTCTTCTCTCTTCGGGTGCAAGCACCAGTAATCAGTACTCGTCGCGTTTTAAAATATGTATAATAAAGAAGTTCAAATCAAAGTGCAGGACGACCCAATCGAAACTTTTGACGAATAAGCGATCCCTGAGAAAAAGCTATTTGAAGTGATTGTACCTACCCACCATCTGTCAAACGAAACGTTACCACGCACCGTGCTACTAGAACAGAAGGAAGAGATAAGAGCACCGACGCGACGTCCATAAATTATCAGGCTCCGTAGCCGCGATACGGCTGTCAGCACGGACGTTTTTTCACCAAATTCCTCAACATTTCGAGCGGTGTGTTACTGTGTTAGTCTAATACGAAAGGAGGGAGAGGTGTCCTCGTCGATACAGCGGAACGGGGGAGCCCGCAAAAGTAAGAGAAACGTTCTGCTCGCTCGATCAGCCGCGATCTGGAGTGAAATCTGGCTGGTACATGTGCCCCGCGTGCACGTGATTTTAGTGCAACTTTGAATAGTTGGGCGGATACCTTTCTCCCATACGCTTCGCGGTTCGCTCCTTTCGTTTCGAAAATGAAACCGTCAGTGTCAGTTGCGAGCAAAGACAGTTAAACACACCCCTGAGCTTCTTTTACCATCACTGCGGATGGATCTACCTGATGATCTTTACCTCGATCAACAAACAGAGATTCAGTGTTTGCGAAGAATTCAAGCCTACTAGCTGATAACCGAGGGAATCCTGGATCAGGGCTCAACTTTGGTTGGTTTCACGATCGGTAAGATTAGTTTTATATCGCTATGTTTGTTAAACTGTCGAGTTTGCGAGAATGGAATTTATTCAGGCGTTCGGAATTGAAGGACCAAATGGAGAACACCGGGCAGGCACATGAAACTCCTAATTTATACATTATATGTATACCTATGAGCAGATTATACTACCTCTACGTAAAAACTAAGTAAATATATTTGGTTGAACATCTTAGAAGCTACTGGAGGCAGAACATTATGTATTTTCTAGTGAGGAATCTAGCTGGTTAAATAGATTCCAGAAAACTCCGTTTTTTTTCTTTCAAATATCTAATACATTAAAAAATAGCACTCTTCTGTTGATCTTTCTGATGAAATGTTAATTTAAGTATATGTACTTCATAAAAAAAAGTTATTATGTATATTCTAAGGGGTAATAGAACAAAACATCGTAATCATTGAGTTCAGTAGCAATTAACGATTACACAAAGTAATTTATAATTAATTCAGCAATTACATTTAGGGGAGAGCGGGGACAAACGTAAGACTTTTTATATTTGGCCTAGCTACCAATTACCTCTTACAGGTATAAAAACGAAAATTATGCCTTAAGATAGCGTGTTTCTTGGTCTATCATTTCACCACAAATTCAGCCTTCCATGATAAGTAGTGAAAGAGTTATGGCAATGTTCCGCAGTGACTGTCATTGTTACTTTTGTCCTGCAGGGGTAGGACGAAAGTAACATACCATGGGGACGAAAGTAATACTAATTATTTTCAGGAGAATTAAGTAAAAGCACTCCTTCCCAAGCAAAATAGGATTTTTTATTATCAGAAACGATGGAAACAAACATTTAAATAAACATATTTTAAGTAGATAACGATAAAAATGTATAACCAGATTCAAACATTTCTTTGATACTGTGTATTTGATTTACTATGGAATCTCGTGTAACGCCCTCAAAAGTAACTAATATTTATGATTTTTTTTTTAAAAAGTATTGTTAATATTGGATTCAACTATTCCCAATAGCGACGTGTTAGTTTTGTCCCCAGCCATGTTTTTCATCATAGAACTGTTATAACGTACAAACTATACAAACTTATTGAAATGAAATACAGGAACTTATAAAGACATTATCTAAGAACGCTCTAACAAATAATTGGATCAATGTCTATAGTTTAACTATGAATTTGAAAAAAACCAACGAAGGAGACGCTTACCTGGGTAATCGAAATAACGAAATCAGCTTGCCCACGGTATACGAATCGTTGTACTGCTCAGTGTCATTCCGTGAAAGAAAAGAAACACTAAAAGAAGCACGCGTAACTACTTATGTAAAGCAAACGTTTTGGAAACTTTTGTGGAAGGCGGGAGAAGGCGCGTTAGTTTCATGACGCCGTTACGTTTCTCCCCGCTCTCCCCTAATTGCAATTACTCTTTAATTGGAGTTACACTTTAATTACAATTAAAGTAACCGATTACACTTTTAATCGATTGCGCCGAACTCTGCTCCGGAACTTGACCGCTGTCGCTGGACTTAAGTAGGTACCTATGTACGTAATACGTCCATCGCGTTTACTCTCGATGTATCTGTCCTTTGATCACTTTCCTCGACTATCCGTTACGAGGCCAATTGTTCGGATGAAAACGCTGCCCTACTCGCGAGAATTTAAATGCCGAGCGCTATTGTAATGTACAGTAGGCCAATTAACAATCCCATCGGGTGTAAGTACCCCACAGTGGTCGTCAGCGGTTCTACGCAGACGTCGCGACGGGAGTTGATTTGGCAGCTCAGCATCCCGATTAAAACGCCACACGTGACTGAATTCCAATGCGAAATGCAGCGGCCGCGACCGCGGCCGGGTACGTTCACTGGCGCTTTATGCTCGATTCGTTAGTAAGCGATTGACGCTGCACGCGTTATCACTCGCCGCGTATTGATCCGGTCTCTGCTCCCCGCGCCACGACTTGGACCAGCGAATTCCCGCGTCTCTCGGCCAGTGCCACCCACTGCCCTCCACCATGACAGGTTTCTCTCTCAATTTCGTTAAAGCCTCGCTCACAACATTAATCAAGTTCTATTACAAGGCAAGTAAAGCCGAAATGATCTCTACTTCGCTTAAAACTTGAAAGTTGAAAGTTGAAAGTTGAAAGCAACCTGATAAGATATTTTCAATCAAGTAAATAACAGTAATAACATGACTAATGAGAACGAGGCTCGAGGCGCGAATGTCCAGTCGATTTGTCATTGCTTCGCCCTATCGCCCGTAACTACTCCCGCGCGAACAACGGGGGTTGAAACCGTTGAAAGGCTTTCCGAGCTTCGCAAGCTAGGTACAGCGTACAGCGCTGTTTGCGCCATGCATCGTCGTGGAATCTTCATTATTTGGGGCTTCTGTTATTTCAACAGAGCAGGTGTTTGTAGAATATTGTTTCTTTGGCTGAAGAAGCTTTGTAACTTTTTAAAGTTTAAACTGAAGTGATTCTGAGGGTGAGGGATATGTTCTGCGTTAATCAGTTGGTTGAGTAACTTTCAAGCATTAGTATTAGGTAATTCGAGATCACCGAAAATCATCCCTTTGTACTAGATTTTATTCCAGAACCAGAGCAACTTCCTCAGAAATTATGAAATATACATCTAAGAACTACTTAGTACCGCATACTTATTCGACTTCAAAAATTCTATTCGAACGGTGGTTAATCTTGTATGTATGTATAAAATCCAAATACGACTGACTCGCTCACTCGCTCGCTCGCTCCTCACGATTTCTCTGCAACCACTGATCCTATGACCATGGAATTTCATAGGTAGGTCCTGCCTTCCCTTCACAGAAAACAGATATACATATAACCCGGGCGATGCCAAGAACTTTAACCCTTGCTTGTCTCACTTGCTCAAAATGACCCATCAATTTGACTTTTAGGTAAAATATCATTGAGGCATTATTGAAAATGGTACTACTGTTTAAACATCGTGCACTTTATTTTAGGACTTAATTTAACAGATAGTTTTTAAACAGCAGTGTGGCAACTGCGTTGGAAAAAATAGTCTATACAATCCACAACTGTTTCGTAGAAATAAATAAATATATACATCTCCTGATTAGTTCTAAAAGCGGTGATTCTCAATTCTCATCCTCATTTGCTCCTGATGCGTAATTAGGGCGCGGCGAATGGGACACGATCGAGTACTATGTTTATCACTATCTTCAGAATTTCTATGATACGAAATTTCATTAAAAAGTCTTCTAAAACCATTCGGAATTTTGATATTTCAGCCGCAAGAACGATGGTCCTAGCCATTGTGGCTGAAAATCGGAAAGTTCTCTGGAACGCCCAAGCACGTGGCCGAGCGCATTTCTCTGCCGGCTATTGTCGCGGTCATATGTTTGCGCGGTTTTGCGTAAGCACCGTTTCCGCGCGCGATAAATTGTTATCCCGAGACTTCCCAGTACGCTTGTTCCAGCTATCTCGCGGAACGTTAACTCGACACGTTAATCGAAACACGTGTTACTTTACTTTTGTTTGTCAGTGATTCCTGCACGCAATATCTCCACCTCCCGCGGCGGTTAAAGGTCAATCCATACAGCCACCGAGCCGGGGACGAGCCGTATCGGCACGTAACGTTTGGTACTCGGTGCGGGCCGTATCCGTGCCGTACCCGAGCGCAACGTTGCCGAATGACAAAACAGTAGCTATCAGCTCAGTTTCGACTGCTCTGCGTGCTGTAAGTTGCAAGTATAAAATTCGGCAATGTTGCTCTCGGATACGGCACGGAAGATCGTATAGTTGCATAGTTGTACGAGCTCCAACTTCCTAACACGATTCTCTTCATAAGTGATTATGAAGTGATAATTCTTTTTCCACCAATCGAATTCCCGAGCCGGTCAACATATAAAATGTAAAAGGAAAACTTAACTCCTTAACGGCACACTAAATTTTAGAAAAACCTTATCAAATTATATGCCGTAAGAACGTGGAGCACATTAAACTACAGAAAATTTGACTCTACGATCTTTTTATATATTTAATCAGAGCAGAGCTGTAGCACAATTCACTTGCTATTAAATGTACGTGTAGAAACACCCTCTGTATTTTTTTCAACCGATTCAAACTCTGTTGTTCGTTGGTACCTCGACTACCCGGGGTATTTCCACGCGATTCTCCTATTTTCTGCAATTATTAACGAGCCGAATGCTCGATGCTCGATGCTCGTGCAACATGCTTCAACGTGGCGCCAATTATTCGCAGACTATCTCAGCGACGAGATGCCGGCAATCACGGCAGAATTAACGGTGAGACGGCCAGTCTATCAACAGGACGAGCTTAATCACTTGTGCAAATACGTGAAGCCCAAACAAGCGTGTAAGTATTTTTCGGGATCAGTTCTAAGCCTCCGAATGGCGCGACGCCACTTATTTTCGGTCTGCCTTCGCTGGAGGCAATGCGCCCGGCGCTGCTTATCTACTCTGAGCAAGTGAAACGTCCGAATAACAGCTCCCAACAATTGATATCTAGTCCCCGCGGCTCTAGTATTCACGAATATCAGGCTGTGCATCATTTCGCTGAACGAATGATAGCCTCGGGTCATGTTAATTCGGCCGCACCATTTTCGCGCGGAGAACGTTCAACAACCTATCGAGTAGTCCGCTTCAATTGGATATGCAGCCAATTTGTTAAAAGTTAAAAGTAACTTCTGCTAAATGTACCGACATTAAATGCACAAATTTCAAAATTTTCTTTCGTAGAAAAATTAAGAAAACATTAAGATTAAAGGCGATTTGTCAGTCACGAGTCGGCGAAATTCGTTATGGCATCGTATCTTGCAATTCATATGCCATTTATCCAAGGGGAAATTCTTACCGCTGTAACGAGCAACTTGCGTCGACGAACCACTTTGACCGACTTGATTCTTTGATTGGAAAGTATCGTGAAACTTATTATGTAGCTCGCAGTTCGTTGAAAGAAAGTGTATGTGAAACAGGGGATAGTAATAGTGTAAATGATCCATGGGCGTAGTTTTCAAGAGCATATCGTCGAGATGCAAGAGAATCAAGCCACTCAAGGCTCTAAAGAACTCGATACCGCTGATCGGATGGCTGTCGGCATACAATTGGAAGAGCGACATATTGGGAGACTTGATCGCTGGAATCACCGTCGCTGTTATGCATATTCCCCAAGGTACGAGCGTTTGCCAACTGTCTTTGCTTCTGCATAAAAAATACACTCGTCGAATAATAAAACCGTCCTGTGACTTGTGATGTACCACACTTCTAGCGAATGTGTCGCAAACAGACTTTCCAAACAAGAAAAACTGGCAATGCTATAGAAATGGTTGATAGCGCGAAAAAATGATATACATAGAAGTTATAGAAAATTGAATGTTCTTTTAATATTATTTTATCAAAATATCGATACCTAGAGCTTAGCATTTTTGAGAAAAACTTTTTAAATCTAAAAACATTTGATGAATTCTAAAGTTAAAGGCCTGGTCGGCACCCATTCCTGTTCTTCGATTGCGATAAACTTTTTTCCGGGATTTTTTTATGAAATGAAACCATACCAGGGGTTGTACTAGGGGGTGAGAGCAAAAGAAATCGAAAAATGAGAGCCACCCTAGTGCACATATGTACTTGCTGTACTGTATACTGTATGGTAATAAGTACGAGGGAAAATTGAGAGTAGAAGTTATGAACTTGTGCATATTTACCAACAGCTGGTAGATAATATAAAGTCCCGTTCGCAGGAATGGCGTACGCCATTTTGGGCAACGTACCACCGATCGTGGGCATCTACATGGCTTTCTTTCCCGTTCTGGTTTATCTGTTTCTCGGGACATCCAGGCATAATTCGATGGGTAAGTCAGCCAATGTGATCGAACGATCAAAATCCTGGTGTTACGTAAGATGAAAGCTTCCACTGCAAAGTGCACGGTAGTTTTTATTTAACTATGCTCTTTCCATTCAACTTCCTCCTAACTTTCATTCCGCTTCTACTTTCTAATCTCACTACTTAGATTGAAACGTCAAGAGGATATCAAACGTTTGAATAAGGAAATTTAATTAGCACGAATTACTTACTTGCTAATGAACTTCCGATAGATACTGATAATCTTAACGAAGTTTCCTACGTAGGTACTGTTGACGCGGGAAATTATTTCAACGTAAAAGCAAGTAATTCTGTTAGGCGTACGGTTAACTCGAGTACGATAAAAGAAAAAAGACGCGTAACATCGAATTCCCATTGAAGGATGTGAGTAGGCCAAGTTATATCTCTCCTTTCCTCCTGCGAAGGTACGTTCGCGCTGATTTGCATGATGACGGGAAAGGTGGTGACGACTTACAGCTCCCAGGAACATTTTACCGGTAACTCGACTGTCGCAGGAAACGATCTATCGTCCTCCATGAACCATCCATACTCACCCATAGAAGTTGCAACCGCGGTCACGTTCACCGTCGCTCTCATTCAGGTAATTCGGCAGTCCCTCTCGAAGAGGGTCGCTGGCCTATTTAGCGCCTTATTATTTAACAAGTAAAAGATGCTCCCTCCTTCTTCGCCTGTTAACCCGTCAGTCGAAAATTCCGCCGCGTCGAATAGGACGAGTAGATTCGCCACGAAAATTAATGTCTTAGGTGCATCTACGATAGGTAACAATGATTATTAGTCATAATTCTATTTAAGTTTTAACTTTTCTTTTAGTTTAATATCATTAAACATACGATATTTAATACACTCGAGACGTTTCTAATCGAGAAATAACCCGGTCAATGGCGCACCCAGAGGGGGATCATCCCCACCTCAAATCAGGGACTTTGTGAAAGGAAAAGTACCGTACGAAGAAAAACCTAATGAATTTTATTGAATTTGCAATAAAAATATTTTTGTCCGTTCAACTAGAGTTAACGGTTTAAACGGTTCAATTGCGGATTGAAAGAAAGGTAAAATAATGAGGAGTTAAATCGGCGAGCACCTCGTCTTCGGTCATATAGAGAGGGAGCTCCTCTGCTATCCGTGGCAACGCAGGATCATCTTTCGTATCCCATCTTCCTATCCAGCTAGGAATGTACGTGCTAAGGCTGGGGGTGATAGCATCCCTTCTCGCTGACAGTCTCGTCAGCGGATTCATCACCGCCGCGGCGATCCATGTGTTCACGTCTCAGGTCAAGGATCTCCTTGGACTTCGAAACCTGCCCAAGCGGAAGGGACCTTTCAAACTGATTCTTGTGAGTACACGATTCAACCAGAAAATCACTACCTATCATTTTTCTCATTCATTTATTTAGTTATATATTTATCTTTTTACGGGAGAGCCCTTTAACCAGGACGAGGCAAGTGAATATTTCTTCAGCATATTCCATTTTCTTGAATGAAGGGCGTACTAATGAAGAAATCTTTTCATTGCTTCTCCACAGTCTGCCCTTGGTGTGTTACTTTTAAACGCAGAGTTAAAACAATGATGCAACGAGAAACTGCATTTTCGCAGTTTTACAAAAATATTCATTGCAAGTGAAATAAACTTGAAGCCATTCAACTTTTTCCTGTCTACAAGCAGAAGACACGAGTTTTCTAGGTTGCGTGACTCACCCTTGCATATACAATATAACTGTGTAGTAGCTACTATGTCGGTGCGAAAATTCCTTAATTCACTGTCGATGGGTGATATACATATATGTATGTATGTATACGTTAGCAAGTTGGCAAGTTTGCAAGTGTCTTACGTGTAGTTTTACCGGGAACCTGGCAAAAGTTCTTAGATAACCATGGAAAATATTTTAATTAAAACAATTTCACTTTTAAGGAAGAGTTTAATTCGATCTAAATATTATAAAACGCATTAGAGGCTGACTATTAAAGTATCTAACGATAAGAGACAGATGTAAATACTATTTTCGACTTAGATTTAGTAGATATACATAGTCTGCGTTAGGTTTGAATTTCAATTAAGCGTGCATATGTGTCTTCCTTCTTGGAAATGAAACTGCTAACCACGCCATGTTGTTCGGGCCAACTGTGCATACCCGCTGAACAAATATTTCTCATTCGTTCCTTACGGATGATTTCGCTTTCCTTATCCGAGTACATAGAAATAAGTAGTCACATTATCGATACCTAAGCCGAATGTAAGTCGTCACTCGTCAGTGATCTGTGCACAATTTGCACTTCTCCCCGATCCTGGCAAACGGACGAAAAATTAACTTAACCCTCTCACCGCTGAGAACTCACCACGTAACCGCACGCGTGTGCTGTTAGAGGAAGCACGGCAAAATTCCTCGACGCGATAACAACATTTACTTGCTCGACGTCGAAATAGTCGAACACCTTTTATTCCTTATTACCACTAGATGCTTTTAAAGAACGCTGGGAAAATATGATTATTGAAATTATAAAAACTCCTTGGAACTCTAAAATGTCCACAAATCGACTCTGTTCCAGCTTACTTTCAACTTTTATCTACGTTTCAAATGCACGCTTTCTCGGTACAAAGGCCAATATCATTTTTCAGCACGAAAGTTCGAGAAATGGAACTAAAAGGAAAGTTGTACATAGTAAAAATAGTACACCGAACTCTGTACTAGAACCTAATCTAAGTTCAATACTTTGATGCTCAGTAGACCTCGCTATTGCGCGCTGCACCTAGCTCGGTAAGTTCGGCAACTGGAGAATTCGAGAAAATGGGAAACTTTGCAGACATGTAGCTCGTGTGATGCTAATTCTGAGTTTTCATATTATCGCGTATAGGTACCTATCTGCGAAACTGTATAAGATATGGAAAAAACATTCAATTGGTAAATTGATTCTTGTAACGCGCTGCACAACGTTCCTGTACAGAATGTAGAAAGTATCGGTGAAATATGGGCCAGGAACTGGAGATAATGTAAACTTCACTGGTTTTTACTTCGCAACTGCGAATTACAGTCCTTGAAATTCGCTTTCGTACAAATGTATATTTTCCTCGACGATTAACGAACCGTGTCGGCAGACCTCAATAATTCCAAATGCTGGCCTGCGTATTCGTTCGCGCGTACCATACCTACCTACGTTCGTACACAGCCAAAAAGAATCTCATTAACCGCTCATTGCCTCCTAGAGAAAACGAAATCCTTGAACTCGCATGGCCAGCATGGCCCCTTTATGCTGATTAATTACCTTACTCTTAACTATAGGTACCGCAACAAGGTAACATATGTATTTCCCGGCAACGCTGCCGGCGCTAGCCAGTGTGAAGCGTTTAGTGGAAGCCGGATATGTATATCCGGCGCTAGTCGCGAAAGGGTTAATCGAGTTTGAAAATTCCACGAACATTCTCTCCTATGAATTAATATTTATTTACGAAATAACATCCGTACACTTTCTCCAAGTACATATAAAGAAATATTTTAGTAAAAAATTCACGAAGAAACGCCTCCTTTATAATTCGTTCCTCGAATTTTAGTGTTCCGTTAAAGATGTACGAAGTGGAAACACCAGTCGCGTTTCCGGTTTCCCTCGAACCGTGTACCCGAGGAAAAGCGTAAAAATGAAAAAGTAAAAGTGGCTACTGGCTGGGTGGTTTTACCTTCCTCCATGCCAAATAAGTCGCGCGCGCTTCTTGCTACGTACATAACAGCGATAATTTTGTTTGTTGTAGTTTCCTATACATAATTCCCTTGACTTCAAGGAATTAAATTCCCATTCCACCGAGCAGCACTACGGAACGTAACGAAAGTACGAAGCAACTACCGCGAACGCATGAAATACCGAACGAAATTCCATGGGAAACTATCCTGTAGCCATTAATTCGTTAAAACGAATAAAAAGAGAATCTCGAGACCTCGCTGTTTCTAACGAAAAAATTACGGGAGAACTTTGCAATTACTTGGACATCCCAGAAATGTTATATTAGGTCGAGATTTTGTTTGAAAGAAAAGCAGAATGTTTTTGAACATTGAAACTCTTCAGTGTCAGAGAGTACAGCAAGATTCGGTAGAAAAGAAATCATTGAAATTTGCAACTTTCGATTGTTTATAATTGTTTCAGACGTACGTGGATGTCCTGAACAATATTAATGATGTGAACGGGGTAGCCATCCTGCTCTCCTGCGTCACCATCGTCGTCCTCGTTGCGAACAACCTCCTGAAGGTTGCCCTGAAAACGATACAATTTATATTAATTAAATAAATGATTCATTCGAAGAAAACATACTGGAAATTAAGGAATTGAGTGAATTGAGTATACGTGAGTAGGTAAGCTCCTCGATTTGTCTTTCAGAGTCTTACGATCCAAGTAGACTCTGAAAGACAAATCGAGGATCTTACCTACTCGCGTATACTCAATTCATTAAATTCCTTAATTTCCAGTATGTTTTAAAAAATTGCAATTCCATTTGATTTGCAGCCGAAGGTGGCGAAATTAAGCCCCTTCCCAATCCCCATAGAAATGCTGGCTGTCGTGATTGGCACGGCTCTATCGGTGTACGTGGACCTAGAAGACGCTTATGACATCGTCACTGTTGGTCACATACCAGTGGGGTAAGAATATTCCTTATTAATCATCATTATCCCACATTACATGCACACCTTGACTATCATAGCACGTCAATTTACTGAAGTTTCACTCATTCGCAATGAAAGAGAATTCTCATTGGTTTCCTCGTCAGCTTACCAGTTCCATCTATGCCACCGCTCTCGCTGGTGCCAAACATCTTGCTAGAGAGCTTGGTGATCACCATGGTGTCATACACGATCTCCATGTCCATGGCGCTGATCTTCGCGCAGAAGCTGAGCTACGAGGTCGACTCGAATCAGGAGCTAGTGGCGCAGGTAACGCACAAGAAACTGGCTGCTCCAGGCTATCGTATAATTTAATTTCTTTTCAACTATTCTCCCTGCAAAACATCATCGCGCCGATCCTCGACCTGGTTCTGCCAGCAAGGTGCTTCTAAGCTGATCTTGAGATTCGATCATGCGTGCCGTGACGATTAACGGGTCACGCTTGCAGCTCTGACTCGAATTCTATCATTCGAGTCACGTGTAGCCTAGTTCGACAAAGCCATCTCCTTCGTGCAACGAGGCTAGAGCTCCTTGGCCGCGTTAACGTAGAAAGATGCTAATCAGCGTGGCGGTTAACGTCAGACATGCTAGATCACGGTTCGTTGATGGATAACGAGGCAAATGTAAAGGATTTTAAGGATAAAGACATCAGCTCCTTCGATATCCACTGCTAGACTGGGGTACGCGTATGTGACAGCGTCCATCACAGGAATTCCAGGTCGAGGGGACAGGGAACGCATTTAGCGGTGATTAAGAGGTCGAGTGGACAATAGGGTCGCCCATAGTAGGGCGTGGTAGGGGATTCTTTTTAATTCCTTACAAAATTCTACGATACATATCAGTCCCTATCATTGAAATGAACAATGAAAGCGAATTTGATAATTTGTAAGAAGAATAGGGATGGTTATCGTTAAAGACTATTATTCGATGGTTTGCAGGGCGTCGGTAATCTCGTCGGGTCCTTCTTCTCTTGCATGCCATTCACAGCTTCGCTATCCAGATCGTTGATCCAGCAGACCGTCGGCGGGCACACTCAACTGGCTAGCCTAATATCCTGCGGAATCCTGATCAGCGTGTTGCTCTGGATAGGACCGTTCTTCGAGCCTCTGCCACGGGTAAATCACTTCCGCGTAGGATTCAAGTACCAACCTCTCTCCATTACAATCATTGAAAATAATCAGAATTGTGGCATTTGATGGAAAAAGGGTACATACGCCAAAATGCCATTTTAAGGAAATCTATTTCAAAATTTTCATTACGGTATAACTTGATAAGGATGTAGTTACTGTGTCCTACAAACGTTCTGAAAACAGAAGTCGTGATTTGAAAATGATATGCGTCTTTATTTATAAGTTTCAAGCAAGTGGTTTATGTGCCTTTTTTTCCATAAATGTGGTAAATTCCCAACAAAATTGTTTCTTTCTTTAGTTATTTAAATATAATTTTCTTCGCTTAAATAAAAAATACAAAATGAAGCACCAAGCTAAACAAAAAATGTAATGTTTTAAATAAGTACTAGTTTCTTCGATTTTTTGTAGCCAGCTGTCTCACAAATCAATTTTTTCTTTCCTAAGTTAGCTTCTTTGCTTGCAGATTCGATGCTCGCCTCACTTTTAATATTTCCATCTTTTCATATTATATTATAATCCTTTTCTATCAAATGCCTCAATTATATCAAGTTTGGTCCGAGTTTTATCAGAGGAACAAATTAGAGTACAGCGCAAAACAATAAGAATCCTATTGCTTTAACAGTGCGTGCTAGCCAGCATAATCGTGGTGGCCCTGAAGGGAATGCTGATGAAGGTGACAGAGTTCAAGAAGTTCTGGAAGCTGGACAGGACAGACGGTGTGGTGTGGGGGGTGACGTTCGCCACGGTGGTCCTCTTGGACGTGGAATATGGCCTGCTGAGCGGAATCGTCCTCTGCATTGGCAAACTGATCCTCTTCTCCGTGAACCCCTACACCTGCACGCTCGCTCTAGTGCCTGGTACCGAGCTTTATGTGGATATCAAGAGATATAAAGGCGTATGGAGGAATAGTAGTCTCTTTTATCTAGCTTTCTTCCCTCCTCACGTTTTTTTCACTCTTTCTCCCCTCTGCTTTCTTCTCTGCCGACGCGTGACGCGTGACCATATCGGGCACGATTCATTGCCGACAGAGTCTGTGCTCGTTTCTCTTGTAGAATTCTTTAACGCGGAAGTCGCGTGTTTCAGGCTGTAGAGCTGCCAGGTGTAAAGATATTCCATTACTCGGGAAGCTTGAACTTTGCCTGTCGACAACAGTTTCGTGACAAGGTGTACAAAGCCGCTGGGCTGTTTCCGCGTAGGGAGACGAGCGGAAGCTTCAGGCACGACGAGCTCAGGGAAATTAAGAAGGTGAGATTTTCTTTTGTCTTTCGAATCGTTTAGGTATTCACTTTTACTCTTCAATGGACAAAAGAGTTGCAGGGAGTTTGTATAGAGGGTCACTGCTTTCAGGACTGAACCTACACCTTTTTTACATTAATGTGCTCTGCTGAATGAGCAGAAATTTTTCTTTAAAACTAACTCATTTCTCTCTACCCGAAGCTCCTGAGTGCAAATACATATACACACTTCAGAAAACTAATTATATGAGTCATCCACGCGGTCCTATTTCAGTACTTTGAGCACTCTGCGATGAGAGCAGCGAAAAGCGACCCTAAGTGACGCCCTACTCTCTACTCCCTGTTTCTTCGCGTTGTTTCAAACGCCCTTCTTTCTCCGCTAGAAACCCGTTTATCTTCACGCCAGGACGCTTTGATCCATTTCGCTATTTCAGCTTCCCTGGCTCCGCGTGCAACGACAGCGAAATGAGGAAGTAGGCCAGGTGAACGAGGCGTTAAAGTAAATATCTAAGTCTGGATCGTTGATTCAACAGACTTGGAAGAAACTTAGGCAAGTAAATACGCGTGCCCAGTCTCATTCCATTCTCACTTCTCATTGATCGCAAGGAAGGATGCACGGTAGCCTAAAGTGGAGATGTCGTAGGTGGCTCTATCGATGAACGGGCGATACATTACAAGGTGTGTGCGTGTTTGCCGACTAATTAGAACTAGACACTGGCATCGGCGTGTTTTCACGCCGTGAAATACCCACTGTCGATACAGAAATCCATCTTTAGCGTACGAAAGGCAAGACGTAGAGGTATTATACTTGGAAGAGTTATAACGTGCTCGTAAACGTTGCGGGAATCCCGAAGTTTACACTTCACAGCTCTGAGGTTTCGTACTGTTTCTGGAAGCAACGGTTTCCAGATCTCTTGTTCCGAAACCCCAAATAAACTTTGGGACTCGCGCAGCTCTTATGTCCTCCCTATTATTGCGCAGAGATACAATAATAAGGAATAAAGAAACAGAAGGAGAAAAATAGCGCATAGGCGAGATTCGGTCGTAAAACTGTTTTGCAACTTAACCTTAAATATATTGCGACTATATCCCTTCTATTTAGGTACAATGCAATACATTATCGACCATAAGAATGCTAATTTCCTCGGGTTCTGTGATTACAGCTGCGAACCCTGATACTGGACTTTACTGGGATGAGTCACATAGATCCGGCGGGCGCGACGACCCTTGGAAACCTGATCAACGAATACTGCGACATCGATATCCCCGTGTACGTGGCTGGCTGTTCCGGTAAGTGTGATCGATCGAACCACCGACCGCGACGTCCCACAGTGTATGCACAGCAATCGCAGCCAGTGATGCCAGAACGAGGACGGGTGCGCTCGAGAATTTCCCCCACCTCGCATGCACACTACGCCGGAGCTGCGTGTGTGCATGCGCCGAGCTCGCGGACACGCAGCTCCGGCGTAGTGTGCTTGCGAGGTGGGGGAAATTCTCGAGCGCACCCGTCCTCGATCTGGTAACACTGATCGCAGCATCGATCGGAAGCGGAAACGACCTACGATCTACGATCCACTACGATCTTGTCCGCGATAGCGGCGCCTCCTAGCGCCTCCCAACTTCAAATTTCAAATGCATACGGCCAACTCGACGTATTGCAGGTCCTGTGTACGAGATGATGAGAAAGTGCAACCTGTTTGAATACAAAGGTGGCCTTTTCGCCGTGTTCCCCACCATCGCGGACGCGGTGCACTTCGCAAGATGCAACTCCGAGATGTCCTCCACGCCTGCGTGGAACTCGTACCAGAGCACTTCTATCGCTAGACTGTGAATCTGCGTGCATGTTCATCAGTTTCAATAAAACGGCAACGTTGATTCATGGCCCACGAACGAGCACGAACCAGGAACGAGAACCGAGAACTTCCCGATTGGGGGGTGGCTTTTTCGATCAAAGATTCGATCTTCCACTGCCGATACTCTTCGATCCTACGAACAAGTGAACCACTAAATTACGGGCAACGACGATAGGTTTCGTGAAATGTAGACGAAAAGGATATTTATGGTCGAATCTGGAAGCTGCTTTAGAGAGGAGACTCGTTGGTTGGTGATTCCATGATGATTGATGTTCTGGTTCGATTCCAATAGTCTGGCAGTCTGACCGCGATCTCGCTTTGCATTCCGTGCGCGCCGCGGCCGGGGCGCGTGGCAGCCTTGTCGTTAAACGCTACTACCAATACGCGAATTTCTAACGTCGGTGCGTGTCATTCCACTGCTACATAGAAGTTGGTTTTCTAAACGACGACGAGGCAGTAGCTGCTTGTCCCGGTTCCGCCGAAAACCTGATCGATTCCAAATGATGGGGTGTATACCCGTAATCAGGGAGATAAGCGCTCTAACGCCAACTCCAACACTGATTTCTAATGGAGGTACTACTTGGTACCTATATGATAGAAAGGGAACAAAGGAGAAATAGCAAGAACCTATTGTTTCGTTCTTGCAAATACATAAATACTATTGTAAATAACATAGACCTAAGCGCTTACGTCGTCGTGTACATTGAATTATATCTCTGTCCTTTTTGTACTTAAAATGCGAACGAACCAAGTTTTATTGAGAATCCGATGAAGAAAGGCAAGCGCAGAAAATTTTGTAACATAGCTTGGCGATATTTTCAATTACATAGTTCGAAGTATAGAATGGTCGTATGTATTATATTTGCGCTTTCTGTAGCATTGCTTCATTTCTGTAATAGACAGTTACGCGTTACGTTTACTTAAGTGTCATTTATGTAACGATAACTTGTACTTTGTAAGATACGATAAAATAAATTATAATATTTATACATTTATGGCTTGTAATTCCACGATTCTTGTCTCCTTATTACATTTCGACGAATAAGGTATCGCTTACAAGCGTTAGAAAGTACAATGCACATATATTAAGTTAACATAGTGATAATGTACTTCAATCGCGTAATTACATTTAGTGAAGAAAGCTGCATGTTATACAACGACTTTCGTAATCAATTTCTTCACTATCCTATGTTAACTTTGAAATATATCGTTTCTACAATTGCATATCGAAACCAGCACAGCATGCAATATCAGATAGATAACTGTCGAAAGTTTTCAAAAACTTGCAAATAGTATAATGGAGAACTCGGAATTAAGGGGGTAGGTTACCCTCAACAGCCCAAAATCAGGCCCTTCTTCAAACGCATAGTCTAAAGTAATAAATGAATATAGAGATAATACTTGTTTTCATTTTTAAGCGTCATTTCGTTGACTTTAATGCGCAAAAAGAAAATTTTAAATATATTTAAAGAAAAAAAGTTAAAAATATAAATGTGAGAGCGTGTACGCGATGCAGCGTCTGATGGTGAACACGATTCCGGGCAAGTGAATTACCTAAAACACAAAATAAAGGCATTTTTATAATCTGTAAGACAGTCTCCACCTTGTGCAGGAAGCAAAATTTTGATAAACAAATTAATATCATTTTTATGTTTTTGTTTCTGATTTTATTCTTTTTTTCTTCGAAAAATATTTTTTGTCTATTTTTAAGAATTTTTATTGAAAATGTGCTCTCAATAGATGGAGGGGAATAGCTTCCTGTAGCTCCCTGTAAATTTTCATCCATATCGTTGGGGCGGTTTTCGAGATTTTCTGTTCACCATCAAACGGTGCACCGCGAACACGCCTTTACGTTTTTACTTACAACTTTTATGTACATAGAAATATTTAGAATTTTCTTTTTTTTTGTGTTAAAACTCGTAAAATAACGATTAAAACTAGAAAAAAACGTTATCACTTTACAATTTGCGTTTGAAAAAAGGCCTGTTTTAGGGCTATCGAGGGTAACCTACCCCCTTAATGCAAGTGCAAATGGGAGACATCTATGTAGGGGCCAAGATGGATGACGCTAAACTCGTAGAGTCCTCTGCCTCGGCATTCAACTCCCACAGTTAAAAACACAAGACATTCAGCGATATTCAGCTCTCTACACTCCTAGAATTCAATAAAGAAAACCGGAAACTATTAAGATTCAATATGTACGTCCTAAAAACCGTAGAATCTAATATACAGGCTGCTGAAAAATTCATTGCGCACGTTTTACATATTTAGTGTAGCTACCATAAAAATGAACAAGAAAGTTTTAGCAAACATATACCGTTTCCAAGTAATAAAGTGTTCCTTTACTATTTTTTCTGTGGGGGGGGGAATTGAAGGATATGATATAATCGATGTAAAATTAAGATTAGAACCAATACCAAAAAACATTGTATAGTTCATATCACATACCATCAGAAGTATGTAATCTGTATCCGTGATCTGAAGAATTTCCAAGACCCAAAAATGACTTCGAAAAATTCGAAGCTTCCTGGCTAGAATTACTACGTTCAATAGCCTTTAATTCCAATCCCAATTAAACGAATGGAAATGCGCGCCACGGAGGAATTGGCACCTGAGAGATAAGTTTGGCGCCTGCGTGACTAACGTCAACATCTCGGACGGCTATCAGTTGCGAAGTGAAGTTGGTCCAAGTTCGTCTTGTGTCATTGTTACCGGCACGTCACTGTTATTTGTTTACGATGAGTTCGTGGGTACAATATGTTAAATCCATCCCGACGCATATGGTAAGTTGACGAATTCACACCTCAAGGCGCTTAGTTCTCTCAAGCATACGTGCGTGTCGACGTCACGCAGCGAGGTTATGTTCCCCAGTACAACAGGTGTTACGTACATATTCGTATAAATTGTTGTTCGATGTTAAATCGGAATACGCATTTGTTTTCAGGACTACGATGGCCAAGCTCGGGCAGAAAGATTATCGAGGATCATCATAACCTTATTTGGTGTAATGTATTAAGTTCGAAATACGCGCATACCGGATTATCTGCGCAACATTGATTAAACGGCCCTGATCTGTATTCGCAGGTAGTTGGATTAGTATGGGGATACGTCATCCAGCAGTTTTCGCAAACAATATATATCCTCGGTGCCGGTTTTCTGATGGCTGCTTTCATCACTGTGCCACCCTGGCCAATGTACCGTCGCAAGCCTTTGGACTGGCAGAAGCCACAGTCCGAAGCCAATGTTAAGCCAAAGAAAAAGAAGTAGCTCGCTATTATGCGCGATTGTATTTAACAAAGTTTCGTTATAAGACCTTAAGTAATAGTACTTGTTTGTACAAAGGGAAGATAAAAAATTTCTACGTTGCTTGCATTTTAAATCGTGTACTTATGACTTGATTCAAAATTCTACGAGAGCAACTAGAGCTGGAATAGAAGAAAGCGTCGCTCCTTGGGAATGTACGCTTAATGGTTGAAATTTTAACAAAGGAATAAACTGCTTAGTAGCGTACCATTCGTATAATCGTATTAACATATATGTATGTTGATAATTGCAAATAAATCATTTCTCTCTTCATACTGGTAGACCGAAAATATAAGTGTCGAGTTTTATTCAAATATTGCGTCACTCACACGTGGACTAATCTGCTCCTGTCATAGATGGCAGCAAATCTCACAGACACAATACACTCGTCATGTACTAATTTCCCGTGTTACAGCTATTTCTGACCAAGTTCCGATACCTTTAAACAGTATTTTACCATCGCTATATGTTACAAAACTGGAAACTATTTATTTCAAACTCTTTTGAATTCCCGCGGGAGGTGAGCGCGCGCAGCAGTTCGCTTTTGAATAGGTATCATCATTTCAAAGAATCAATGACTAACTAACACAGAGTTGGGTGTCGTTTTGTCGCACCGCTAGAAACGCGTTTTCTAACCAGTGACGACATAGGTATACGCGAAACCGTCGACGCCTCGAGCAAACCGCACCGCTTCTAATTAATAGTTTCCGTCCAACTGATCAGTGACACGATCTAAGGCACGAACCGCGATGTTAATTTCTATTGCAACCGCTTCCAACAGGCGGGAATCTCGACGTTGGCGTTGGGGAGGGGATGGGACGAAACGTGAAGGAATCCAATGGCGCGAACTCGTATTCTCAAAATCGATTTCGTCGAGAATCAAAGTTTATATAAAGAAAGATCGAATTTTAAAATTTAAGTAGTGATCTTTTCTGTTTTTAATTGATAACGTAATTATTCACAGTTGTAACGATGTAAAATAATTATTTATGATTGTTTATGTATCATTAATATGACGCTTGAAATCTATTCTACATGCAGGACGTATGCTCTCATGTTAGATTCCACTGAATTTTAATAGAGAAATTTACACTCCGAGGCATTAGAAAACACAATGCGTGTATATAACGCGCCTATGCATCCTATTATATCCGTAAGATGATAATCCATAATTGCTCTGATTCCAAATCAGAGTTTTTGACCAAACACAGTGGTACGAAGTCAAAGAGAAACACCACAATTTTTTCTACGCAAAACAATGCGGTATAAATTTAAAACTCGTGATAACGTTAAATTGATCTAATATAAAGTAAATAGATCAAAAATATTTAAGACATTCGTTTGTTCTCTACTAAAAAACGAGCAAACGAAATGTTGCTTGGAAAAAAGTATTCGACCTACGGAAGTTCTAGAAAAAATCTTGGACCATATAAATGTGCAAAGAAACGAAGAATAATTTATTTAAAATTCACATTACCTAATATTTAATTACATTTCCATGTGCACGTATAACCGCTTTTATGCATTTTACCATTTATTCGATAAGATTTTCGCATTCTGTCGGTGATCTGACTCTTCCGAGATCAGTCAATTGTTAGCAAGCGATCAAAACTGGTCGAAGAAATTCAGCGTGCCGCCGTACAAGCATTTTTCTGACGATTTGATGCAAAGAATAATTAAACTTCCGAAAGCCGGGCAATACTCGACGAAAAGTTGCATAAATTTCAAATTGTTCCCATACTGCGATTAGCTATATAAATAAGAAATTTAATGAAAGTGCAAGTGGACGTGGATGTAGAAGTGTCCTCGTTCAATGTGAAAAAGAGACGACCGACAATTTTGACAAATTGTTCAAAATATGATGCGAGGTACGTCTAAGGAAATAAATGGAAAGTAAGCAGAAAATATTTGTAACCGTACAGTGAGAAACCAGTTAAATGAAATAGAATATTTATTTTGCAAAGCGAAGACGAAATCATTTTTTAAGAAACAACATGGGAAGAAACGTTTGGAACGGCGTAATCAACACTGGCATTGGACTGTGGACGATTGGGAAAAAAGTGATTTTTAGTCCAATAGAGAATTTATGGACAACGTGCAAGCAGTTAATTCGTATAAAAAAGCTTGCAAATTAAAATGAGCTTCGCGAAGCAATTAAGGCACCATGAGATGAAATCACACCGACAGAATGTAAAACTCTTATAGGCTGGTATTCATAGTCGCTACTTATTCTTAAGCAAATGCTTAAGCACGCGGCATCATCTACTAACATAGTAGCTAGTAAAGGACGCAGAATGCTTAAGCATTTGCTTACGAATAAGTAGCGACTATGAATACGGCCAGAAAATCAATGCCAAAACGCATAATAGTGATTAGAGCCTCCATTGGTCAAATACATATTTCCAAGCAATATTTTCTTTGTTCATTGTTTTTAGTAGATAATAAACGAATGTCTTAAATGTTTTTGGTGTATTTACTTCGTATTAGACCAATTTGACATTACGAGTTTTAAATTCATACCGCATTGTTTTACGTAGAAAAATCTGTGGTATTTCCTGTTCTAGTTCATTTACATGTTATTTCGTCGATTATAGTAATTAGTAAACCTCGTTTCAGATATATTGCTATACGATTTCGTGTAAAAAGAAATTAAAACTACAGAATACCAGCAAAACAATAGCATACTTGTATAAAGGAGACTTGAGTCAACGAAAGCTTATCTCCATCAGCGTATACAGACTAATAATTGAGGCTAGCAGCGCAATAGTGACGTAACCTATAATGTTGGGTGAATTGACATATCGGCAAAATTTTAATTCTATAGTATAGTATCTTAAGCAACCCTACAAAAACATACACAAAATCGCAGCATAAAAAAATGTTTTTGCACCGAGCATTTTGTTGATTTACGTCGCAAACTACTGGCCTGTGCAGCATTGGTCATTATTTTATATACTAGGTAATAATATACACCTTAGCAATTATATTTTGTAAAAAATCATACCTATGTACCTAAAGGTAGAAATTTTAAGCAACTTTAAAACGTCAATAAATTTCAATAGCCGTTATCTGAAAACAAAAGTTTTGGGGTTACGCCACTATTGCGCTGGTAGCCTAACAATGAATTGCAAGTAATGATACGTATCCCAGGTAACAGAAAATACGACACATTAATAAAATCAACATATTTAATGCTATTCTTCACATTTCTGTTACATTCACGATCGAATTTGAGCCACGTAAATCTTAAGACCCGCGCTGGCCACACGGCGTGTCGCTTGGTGTTGCTTGCGAGTTGCGGTTGTTGCTGGTTGTTGCGTTCCACATCATACTGAACCATACTGAAGTTGGGTCTGTATCAGACAGCCGAGAACATTCGTGTTTCTGTTTACAATGAGTTCATGGATAGAATATATAAAGTCTGTTCCGACGCATATGGTGAGTTTACAACTGGATCTTCCGTTAGTATTCATTTTCCGATACATCGAATCATATTGAAATTTGATTTGTGTACGATTAGGTTATGTGTGACGATATGTACATAGCTGAAAAACATATGTCACGCGCCAACATTGTAACAGATCCCTCGCACCTATACTTTCCCGAACTATTTTACAATTTCCTTTTACTTTCTCACATCTGTGACACTCATGAAATTATGTTTTATTTCAGGACTATGATGGCCAGGGTCGGGCAGACGAATTGTCAAAGATTATCATACTACTGTTTGCCGTAATATATCTAACTTAAAATATGCGCAGCCTATTTTACGACGATTCTTAGAATATTCCTTGCATATGTGTGTCGTACATTTGTAGGTGGTTGGATTAATATGGGGATACGTTATCCAGCAGCTATCGCAGACAATGTACATACTGATCGGTGGGTGCGTCTTGGCAGCATTGATAACGATACCGCCGTGGCCCATGTATCGGCGTAAACCATTGGACTGGCAGAAGCCACAAGCCAGTGTCGCGGCCAAGTTAAAGAAGAAAAAATAATCTACGTATACCCAAAGAAGTTACCTCGATATAAAATGTACAGCGGTATTCATCGATGAGAAACAAGCGATCTATTCCACAAATTGTCTTCAATTTAAAATGCATTTTTGCATAAAATTCACTAGTCGACTAGTACGTACAACTCTAATTGTACTCGCTTACGATTAAAAGCCGCACGATCCATCTATGTTTGCGTGTTCATTTAGATGCACGAACTGTTAATAAAATCACGAAGGAAATAGTGGAACACCGTGAAGCGATATTTTAATTACGCTGTCCGTTAGCCTCGCGTAACTGCATTGCTCATTGTTGGAAAGTGATCGTGATTGCGAAACGTTCATGGAGATCGATGTAGACGATCTCCTCGCTGACCCGTCTGTATAAAATATCGGACTCGGCATTTTACTTCCGCTTCGGAACCGCGGTTATGTAATCGCCCCCGGTAGAGGAAGGTGCCGCGTAACAATGTTGATCACATTCGACTTCGATCTCCCATGGAGATTGCTCCTCCGATCCCGTAAATCACACTCGCCTTGAACAATTAGCCATCGTTTATGATTAGGCCGCATACCGTGCTCCGCCCAATTGGAACAGTTCCAATGTTTCACTTTCATCGACCAGCGTTTCTCATTTTCTCCCGTCGCGCGTTAACCGAAGCATATTTCCCTGAAAATCGGCCCGTCGAGTGACTGACTTTCACGGGGCAGAACGAGGTAGAAGTGTTTTGAAGAACGGTGGGGATGATTGCAGCCGATTGTTACGTAAACAAGCACATCGACAACAGAATATTCTTTCCTTTATACTTTTTGACCGGTGCCTGCCTCCTGTCCTCTATTCGTCACAATAGAATACGAGGTTCGTGTACCTAGCCTTCGCCAGAGGTTCGAAAAGGAAGTTTAAAGGAGGATCTTGCGCAACGAGGACGATTTCTTTACTGGCCTGCTGCAAACGGTGCCCTTTTTGTTGATCCGTGCAGTGGTCCAAGACGAGAAACTAGCCAGTTAAGAAATCGCCATTCAACAAACGGAAGCATACGATAAACGAGGAATAATTTGGAAAAGCCCAAGTATCAAGTTCAATGACGGAAAGAGGTGAAACTAAGTGAATTTCATCTGGTCCAATCTTCTATACCATACTCTGATATGTTGTAAGAAATGATAAATTGGTATAGACACCTAAGTAAGTAGTACAATCACATGGACCCGAGTTAGCCCAGAGTTGAAGTAACAGCTTAACCGGTGTAGGTATATACCTACATCTACTTCGCAGCGTTCCGTCGAATTCTACGAATTACCTATATAAGAGATCGCGTTACCAAACGCCTGCTTTCGCAAGGTTCATCGAGACTGGCCCACTCCCGGAAACCTAACGTGGACCCGAATCCGAAGGGACGTTGCGTAATGGCGATGACTCTGCGCCCGCTGAAAATCACCGCGAATACCTTTCTCGGCCCGCCTTGTTACTGGGTGCAAGATACGGTGTCTGGTGTACACGAACAGGGATTACGAAACGCTTTCTCCCTGTATGATGGATATTTTAAGTATGCAGTCTGCACCACTTCCTGCAACACTGGCTGGGCCAGCGGTACACACACGAAAAAATGGATGCTACGGCCGTTACACCGTGAAACACGGTCGCGATCGTTACCTTGGTCTTAACACTGACTTCTTTCTCAAAACCAGCCGGCGATAGACGCAGGTAGACGCAGTTAGACGCAGATAGACGAGAAAGCGAGAGGACCGAATTGCCGCCGCGTCCTCGACCGGAAGCGCGCACGCGGAATCTCAGGCGCACCGCCTTTCATCTCATTTTCTCGCGCATAGCGCGCATTCTGCACGATTGCGTTTCCAGACCAAAGGTATTCTCCGTATGGTCGACCGAATCTATAGTAGTAACACCGGCTATAGAGTCGTTGATACGCAAACAATAATTTTCTGTAGATGCCAACTTGATTGCAAAGGATATAGTACATGCACAGTGGTCCTTGAAGATACCGATTTCTATTCGAACAGTGTGTTTTCCACGTTTCCTAAATTTCATACAAGGAATTACTAGCAAGAAACTGCAAATTGCAAACCCAGGACCCTCGAGTACAAGCGCACTTCAGAGGATAAAATTGGCAGATTAACGGATGTCCAATTAATAGAATTAGAATGTCGCAACGTCGCGTCGCGGAGGTACAGGAAATTGCGGCAACAATTTAATTTCCATATACGCGTTTTATACTCGAACACGGTACACGTTCGACGGATATTCGCGAAAAAAACAGATTTTCGGGAATTTTTTGTGGAAAATCTTGTGTATATTTTTTACAACTATTTGCTTATTTTAAATGTACATATATTCAGTATCTCTCAGTAATTTTGTCATAGGAAAATATTAAAAAATAAACGAATAATAGCCGCTCTCCCGGAGGTTATTTTTTTAACGGCGAACACGATTTCTCCGAGCCAGATCATTTGAAATCGAAAAGTATGAGTTTATCTAGTTCGTGAACAAAGGATTTTTGTTTTTGATGAAAACTGTATGTTTAATTTCCGAAAAACGAACAATTCAGACATCGAAAAATCATGATTTTGCGTTAAACGGCCGCCAGTTTGTCCGAAATCATTTTTTTTTTTAAATTTAGATAAACTCATATACTAACAGAATCTTCTTCGCTTTTCGATTTCGTGCCCCCCTCCCCAGCCAACAAAATAGCTTCCGGGTAGAGTGACTGTAAGTCGTTCGTTTTTAAAATAGTTGTAAAAAATATGCATAAGATTTTCCACAAAAAATTCCCGAAAATCACGTTTTTTTCGCCTGCCAACTAGGCATGACCCCCGATGGACCTAAAACTTTGATAAATAAATTGAATTGAACCACTCTTTTTCCATAAATAGTACGAAATATTTTGGGGCAGAATCGTAACTTTTTCTTTCAAGTCCCACCAATTTGCCAACGTTTAACTAGAAATAATAAAATTCTTAGTGTTTTATTTCCGTGAAGAATCGGGGTCACCATTATAATCGCAAATTTGCCTACTCCTAACGAACGTGTTCAAATATCTACATTTCTACCGAACACTTTGTAACGAAAAAATTAATTTGTATTACTTGAATGTGAACTAAAATGCCTGTCCTGAAAGTTTAGAAAAGATCCGCTTAACAGTTTCTTAGAAAAAAATCCCAAGAATCACCTTATTCCTAGCGTTCTAAATAGGCCTCCCCCCCCCCCCCCCCTGAATTAGGTACTTACCGATTACGAGGGTAAAAGCGGTTCGCGGAAATCACCCGCCTGCAATTCGTTGTTCGAGGCCATTGTATTGTTTAATATCGGTCCGCGAATCGGGAGAAGAAAGTTTCGCAATTTTGGCAGGAGGGGGGGCCTGCAATCTTTTCGCGATTAAGCGTCCCCTGTTTGCCGAAGAAAAGGAAACATTCGGACACAGAGTGTGTGATCAGAGGCCTCCTGTAATAGGCTTTTCCTGTTCCACTTGGAGGTTCGGTTCCGGTCGACTGCCGGCGAGCTCGATCCGCAGCTCTAACGCAATAAATAAGCCATAAACTGGAGCGACGCGTCTTGTCGCGTACATGATTATGTCACCGTTTCCGTTTCGTCGATTAAAAAGCAAAGGATCGTCCTTTTCTCTACATTTCGACATATCACTGGCGACACGTAATCGAATTTCTCTTTTTCGTAAAAAAAACACGAGGACAAGCTGATGGACGTTAATTAGGCGATAAGTTAATAGTTTTGTTGTAGGTACCTATTAGAAGAATCATCAGATGCTCTATTTTCACGTTTGTATTCGTACAGGATAAGACTGGTAGTAATACTGGAATTTTGGAAAATGAAATAATGCGTAAGATGCAGTGGATGTTGTGAAATCGATCACGTAATACAAAAAATTCCGGCATCGTCCCCGAGTATGTTACGTGATAGTGGAATGAGTTATCTTTCGAGGCCTGAATTGGATATGTAATCTTCCTATGTAATTCTTCGATTCAGAGGCAATGGATATCGCGAAATTTATGAGCAGCAGTTATGCGACTCTCCCTTCCCTGTTTCCCTAGAGAACACGTTTCTTGGATGTCGAAAATGTTACATCTTCCGAACCTTTCGATCGAAGTCCCTTCTTAAGTAATATTCTAATTTAATCGTAGACACTAAATATTGCTCAAGAAGGCATATCTTCTGTTATTATAGTAAATTTTTAGGGTAGAGCAAATAAATAAATGATCAAATGTAGATTAGATCGGAAGGTTAAGAGTCTGTATTACTGTATTACTGCCTTAGTGTATTTTATTTTTCAATTCTCGCTGTTGAAAGAATATTTGTCATTAGTAGGTATCCACGAAAAATTGAAATTTCAGACTCGTTAGTACAAATGTAGTTGTTTCCAGTTGCCATTACTACTTATTGTTAGTGATTTTTGAACTTTTGGAAATTTACAGAGTTAATGATTAGTACCTGGTAGAGAGAAGCGGCGAACCATTCGTGGGAATGAAATGTTCCTTCAGATTTTTCCGACAGAAAGAAAAGAATCTGTTTACAATTAATCCCAAACTATTTGTCTTAAACAGAAGTTTCACTTTCCCCACGTCTCTCCAGTTTCACCGAAATAAAAAAAGTTGCATCAAGTCGTGAAAATTCACTGTACATACCTACTCTGAATTAGAATCAGAAGCACACAGGTATCGATCAATTATATACCCGGTCGTTTCGAAACCTGTCGCATATATATCAACAAACTTTACCACGCAAACAAACATACAAAAAAGTAAATCCAAAGTCCCTGTTGCTCCAAAACGCGCGCTTGAAAGAACCAAAATCCATATCCAATGAAAATCAAACAACCAGGGATCACAACAGCTGAACACACCTACTCGAAAGCAGCCAAGCTCCAAGGAAGTAGACTTTCCCTCATCATCACCTCCGAACACCACAAACCCGAGCACAATTGGAGCACGGAAAAACTTTGCTCTCGCCACTAGAAAATTCACGAGTATACATATGTATTACTTCCCCTGTGAGGTTCCTCTTCCTCGCCGACCCGTCGTTCCACACGCGACCGTAACACTAGGGCAACCATGAAAATTAGCTTTCCTCGTCCCACCCGTTGCAACATCATCCGCAAAAGACAACATACACAATTCAGTTGCGTGACGGTTCAGTGCCATCAATGTCAGTGGCAACGAAATATCGTTTCCTTGTTTTGGAATTCAGCACTTTACACTTTCCATTAACATTGACGGCACTGTTACAGTAAACATCCAACACACATCCGAAACTATTTTTTTCTATTTGAAAACTTGAATACTTTATCGGGAAAAAATTCGGCAAGAACATCTAATTTTCCAGCCGAGTGGCGTAGCAGCCCCTTAATACGCGGTTTGACTGTTTTCAATCAGGCCACGTAACTGAGAATTAAAAGGCCGTAATTGCGCGTCGATCTCCAGCATTTCGAGCATCCACTCACCTGCACCGTGCCCACCTCAGGCCGGACACGTGCCTTACGCACCGTACGCGTTGTGTTACGCGGCTTGGTGAACGCGGGGAGGCGATCGTAACCAAGAGGCGGCCGCTTCCTAGCTTTTACGTAACCCGTTAAGTCCGAGCGACTTTGCTCCCCCACCCCGTGACTTTTCACCGGGTGGTTTTGGCCACCGCGGTTCGTCCTTTATAAGCACACATCCCCGGCCGTCTAAAGTCAGAAACGTATCGACATCCGTTAAACACCGGTCGCGTGACTCACGGTTCCTTCGATTTATTCGTATTTTTTTTTCTTTCACCACTTGCCCGCCCCGCTCGGCACCCGTTCGCTCTAACGAGCCGCAGAGTCTCTCGTCGCCGAAAGGGAAGCTTAAGGAACTGAACAGCCGACCAGGATGCGCTCCCACGCGATCGCAGTGAGTACGCGGCTACCCCGCGGCGCGGAAGAAACAGTGGAACGCGTGTTCGTGTGCTGGGGGTGACGATCGAGATTTCGCGAGCAACTTTTGCTGCACGCTTTCGATGGGTTTTCAGTTTTCACCGCATTGTGTTCACGAATGCTGGTAGATTGTAGTATATACACGCGCTTTTTCAAGCGTTTGTCGGTTGAATGTAGGGTGTCTGAATGACGTACCGTTGTAGATTTTGCGAGTACACCTGCGATGTTTTTTTTCAAGTCCCGGGGGTACTCGTGAGATTCGACGAAGAGTTTGTGTTAAATTACTCAATTGTTATAAAAATCCTATCGAGCAATGGAATCTCCATTTTACTGAATATTTTAATCGGGCGCGCAACTGTTTATACAATTTGCATTCTGTTTTGCACAAGGCGCAAAGAAATGATCGAAGGTTCAAAGATTTCGTAGAGTCGTTCCGATGGATGTTTGGTAAAAATTAGATCGATGTACTTTCACCCTACCGATGCGTCGCGACGCGCGACGGTGCGAAGCACGTAGGACGAGCAGTGAAACTTCAATAAGAAAAGAAAAAAAATACCGCCGCGCATATAAACGACGCGTCGCGATGCACATTTCGCCTTATGGACGGAAATCACAAATTCACATTCGTGTTGCAGTTAATCGTGTTCGGAATACTGGCCGTGGCCTTGTCTTCACCTGTGCCAGGCGGCTACCACGGGTAAGCTGACAAAGTGACACACCTTTTTATCGCAATTTATTGCCTTCGGCTTCTGATTACTAAAGTAGTAACCAAAATCCTATGTCTTTCCTAATTCTTCGAATATTTTAATGAATTCGGGTAAATTAATTTTCAATATTTTTTCGCTACTGGTCGACTTAGATACGAATTCGTTGTCTACTTTAACAAGACAATTCCATTCGCTAATTACCAATGAATTTAATTAGTTGCTTTCTTAAATATGGACATCGGTAGGTATTACCCCGGCCCCGGTATCGCAAGCCCAGATTAGATAAGAGAGCAATTGTTATTCAAGCGTCGACCACTCGATGATTTTTCAACATCTATTTTCTCGGAAAAATTATTCTAGAATTTCGATTGATTTTGCACGAGAAACTACCGCATCACAGCATTTTCATTCAACAATTTCAATGAAACATTTTGCTTGCGTTTCAGTTCCCATCACCACGTTCGCGTCCACGTGCCTTATCACGTGCACACGGTCCATCATCATCATGTGAAGAAGATACCCGTGCACCACGTCGAGAAGGTGCCCGTCCCCGTCCCAATTCCCATCCATCACGTGCAGAAGGTACCTGTTCCGTACCCGGTTCATCACGTCGAAAAAGTTCACGTACCTGTTCCGGTGGTCGAGAAAGTCCCCATAGCTGTGCCTGTCCATCACGAGAAGCAATGGTGGTAGTGGAGCGCACCGCCCCACCCCGCCCCGAATTTCGGCTTGTTATTACTTAGGTAAATATGAAATTATGTAAGCTCAGGCAAACAGGTAGGTATTTAGTTATAGGTAGACAGATTCAGTGATCAGTTGCCCAAGTTTCTATACTTGAAAGGGAACAAGAAGCTGGAAAATGTACAGAGTTTTAGTTTCCAGTGGGAATTTATAGATATCATTAAGAATTTTTAAGAAAAATTTAGCTTCTTAATCCCTGCGCTACGCTCTGGACTTATAGATTAGGCATTAGCTTCCACTTGACTTCGCTTCTTCATTTCGATCGAACATTGTGTTTCCCTGTGCAGTACACTTTTTTATGGATTCCAAAAGTTTTCTTCTTCCTGTCTAGCAGAAAGTTAGAAGGAAATAAGAAATTTCAAGCAGTTTAGAAAAGTATTCATATCGTCTTCTCTTCTTTATTCCTCAAGCTTACGTATATTGTTGCAGGTTATAAAACGGAGGCGTTCGAGTTACTAGAATTTGAAGAAACATTGCTGTCGTTTCCCCCAACCGAATCGTTTTGACAGATACACGCACTAGAAGAAAACCGATGGAAACAGTACAAAATAACTGGAATCGCGCCGTTAGTCCTTTAAGTTGTATAAAATAGAAGTTGATATCACTCGGTACGCACATGTGTGTACTTGGATCAAAGCTGCTTGTACATACTGTATTATGTTATATTATTTTTTTATACAATACACGTGTTTGATAAATATCGTGTTGATATTCTCTCGGGAAACCCTTGCCAATAATTTCTTCTCCGCTTTGTCGATTGTTCTTAACACTATTTTATTTCGCATTATTTAACATCATCATAACATTTAAATACAACAGTGAGAAAATAACAATAACAAATATCTGCCACGAAAGCCTCATCTATCTTGCAAGCTCCGTCAAGTCGATAAAATGGCTGCGACATTTCACCATTCTTCCACGTGCTCGTGTCCCTCGTCCTCTTCGGGCTTCATTATGTGGATCTTTTTCACGTGCGTGTGATGATGCTTGTGAATGAGTTCTGGCACGTGGATGATGAAGTGTGTGCTGCGAATAAACACGGCCGAGGGGTGAACTTCAACGATCCAGCGCAAAGTGTTTAATACGTAACTATCGAGATCTAGGGAATTTCATTGAATATTTACTGTTCGTGTTTGCCACCACCGGGGGAAGGCATGGAAGACACCAGTGCGCACGAGAGGAGCAGTGCAAGAAAAAGTATCTGAAACAGAGCGGCACAAGGTAAGTCATCGATGGCAACAAAGTTCGAGCGGTCATCGCACTCGACTAATCTGTGATCTGCAATCTGCAATCTGAAAACAGCCAAAAAAATTCAATTTGGGGGGCTACGAATGGCATTCCTGTTCAATTTTCTCTAAATGTTTCTCACGATTAATCTAAAAATTGCATGGGGGCTCTGGCACTCCTCAAAGGAGAAGGAAAAAGGAGATTAATGTAACAGTAAATAAATTTTTACAATCACCCAGTGAATTTTATGGTATATCCGCTCGAGTCTAAAAACTCCGAGTAGAATCTGAGGTCTGCGTGAACATTTCGAGTAAGATCTAAAACAGAATCGATCGTGTTGCGTTAGAAGTTGAGGTGAAAGCGTCTAGAATATGATCGACCGAACCACGTCGTTAAGCCTCTGTCGAGTGAAATTATCCAGTCGCCGAGGTGCGCGCCTCTCATCGCTCCCAACCGCGTGTTAACGATTTTCTAACGTCGCGATTACAAAGCTAATAGTGAGAAACTCGAAAGGTTCCCACGTTCGAAATACCCCGACACCGAATAGAAAACGTCGCACGTCCTCGAATGAAAAAAGGGATCGCCATTTGAAGATGAAAGGGCTGGGCGAGACGATATTCAATGAAAATCGAACTGCTCCTCGAATGTCTAGCCTCGTTGCTAGTTGACGCTTTCTTCGAGGATCCTTTCTGATAATAAACACCGAGTTTAGGGAGAGAATGATTTGCAAAATCTGTAGATGTACACCCACGCGTGCTCTTAGCTTCTCCATAGCTGTGGCGTTTATTGGCGTGAAAATCCTGTGTCTTCCGAGACCGCTGCACTTGGGCAACTAAAGGATGGGATTCTGGCGAGCCTTATAAACGGAAGCATAATCAGTGAACGGTACAGGAACGAGCGAAATATTTCCTGCGCGCACCCCACCCAATCCTGTTCGCTCTCACCTCCGATTGCCTGAAATTTCACGTCCACCTTCTATCATTGTCGTAGACACCGCCCCGTCTCCGGCGTCGACACCTTTTCAGGTGACACCTTGCTTGCCAGATAAACCGTAACTGACGGCATGAAAAGCTGGGAAAGAAAAGGGAAACACTTGGAGAACGGACGTTTTAACGGGTAAAGTGCTACTGTGAGAATGAACGTTGGATGAAGATTGTGTTTATTAGCAGAATAGTTGCGTGTAGTTAATCGTATCGATGAACAAAGTAGATTGTAGATGCTCACTCGGAAACGACTACTCGAGTTCTACAGTTCCAAATATCCTACGTTTTACAATAATTCCTTCTATTAGCTCAGTTTCAGTTATAATTGCGAGTCTTGTTTACTCTAAGCACGCTTCCCGACACTTTAATCCAAGATATTACACTGGCCATTTATACGCTATTATCGATTACAGTTTTCTCTTTTATGTGTTCACCGGTAATTGCCAATAAGGACTTGGAAATTGAACGATCTTCTGGAGAAATTTGAGAAATTCGAGAAATTCGAGAAATTATGGAGCTCGATTGCCGCTGTTTCATGTGTTTCATGGCCGCCGCGACCGTTTTCCCATGAAAACGAATGAAAACGTCCCTTCGCGAACTATCGATTCCCCTGGTTCTGATGTGCTCACTTTCTCTGCCTTCTATTACTCTAACGAGAGTAATAGCACATTATATCATCCTTAATGTCCTAATTGTCGATACAATCCGTATTTCGCATGGAATATCTTCAAATTAATAGAATTTCCTAGATATCTTTTGCTAGCTAATATCTATACATATATAGGGATGTTGAAAGCTAACAATAAGATTAACGAGACAGAAAGGATAATAATTGACCGTCTAATCTGAAAGACCAAAGTGCTGACAATTTAAGTGGCCTCTCGAAACTTTGCGCTCTCGTTTATTCCACGCCTATGGGTCGAAGAAAGTAAACGGAGAATTACATTTTTTTTCAAAGCAGCGAACCTCCCATTACTGTGTACCAGGTGCCGTGTATAAGTACTCTTGTTTCGATAGTGTCGCACCTTGCTACAACGGAATTGACGAGTTAAGTGTCTACTGCAACCCTTAATTCCCATCATTTTTTTAATTTTCCGAACATAATCGGTTGCTGACTCGGAGTACCTACGAAGAATTTCATGCACGCGTTTCTCGTAGAAAGTTCAATTTCCAAGTAGATCGGCAACAGCTCGATTATTTTAATCGCTCTGGCTCCGAGTTTCCGGCCAAACTCTGTCCAAAGTAGGAGATCATTGTTTCCAATCTTTTTTTTATTCATTTTCGCTGAAGATTCGCTTTACATCACAATCCACCGTCAATCGCCCGCTTTCGAGTCCTACTCCTCTGTGTAGATATGGCGAAGGTGTTTTCCACAAAAGCTACTTTGCAATTAATTATGCACGAAGCTACATATTTACTGCATCGTATATCGACGATTACATCAAGATTCTAGCTTTTATTCCTTGCGTAACTTTTTCAATTTAACTGTTCAGTGTGGTTCTCTTACGCGGCAGAGTGTACACTAGACAACAACTATCATTTCCCACACTCTTGGAAATCTTCAAATAAATTGCTAACAAATTTTTGTTTCCAAATTTCAAATTTTCCACACCGTTCATTAATATTATCTCGAGTGTCTAAGAAACGTGGCTGTTGAAAAAACGAAACATTAAGGATACAAAAATCGTTCCCATAAATACGTAACAATTCAAGTTAATGATAAGTCTAATTATTATAGTAGGTAGGTATTCATCTTCTTACAATCGGCCACGTTGTACAGGCATACCTATATTAACACGTGATCACGACGAAACGTAAACGAGGTGTTAAGAGATCCTACGTGATCTACGGCGGTTAAATTAACCATGTTAATTAGTTTATGATCTCGTAAAATGAAAAGAACTCGACATATTTGCTACCACAGATCGAGGGTAACATCCGTGTTATTTACACTGCATTATTGTGCAGGCATACGAGTGAAATCGTCTTCCTCCATGCGCCATAACATCTGCTCTCTTTCACTTTCCGTTTACTTTCCATTTCGCGGTAATCCCCGCGCGCCCGACCAAGTAGGTAGGTACATACATGTATCGTTCCGGAAAGATTAGTCCATTTGCGGCAAATATCGAGGCGATCGATTCAATTTTCATCGACTAATCGCTTCCTACGGTGACTAACGACCGTGTCCAGCCTCGGGACATTACATCGCGGGTACTAAGTACATTAAATACTATCTGCTTCCGCGTCAGCAATTTGATTTTGGAAATTATGTGCCGTTCTGCCGTTCTGCCGGTCTGCCGGTCTGCCGGTCTGCCGTTCATAACTACTCGAACATCTGTTGTATTTGCACAAAATCTGATATTTGCTATATGTAGATTCAATACTTTTCACTATATTTATTCTCTGGTTTTAATTCAAATATTAAGCAAAATAACATTTCGTTTCCACCAAATTCTACCTAAATTCTTCTAGCTTGATTAGTTTGCTTTATCGTGTATTTGCTGTTAACTGGTTTTTTGTATCGAGATAGAGAATTTCAATTACTGGAAGTTTAATTTTTCTAGAATTTTGCAGATGCATATTGAAACTTAATGAAAGTATGAGGCAATTTTTTCGCCTTGCAGGATGAAAATAATCCTTAAAAATTAATTTCAGCTTTCCTACTTTCGATTTTCCAAAATTTTACTATGTAAAGTTTATGTTGAAGTTTTAATCTGCGGATTACCAGACTTCCCATTTTTATCTAACTTTCTTCAGAAGGTTAAGAGACAGGTGGTGTAAAAGGCAGGTGGCACTCGATAAAACGGTAGTGTTTCATATTACTGAAAAACACGGAAGATTAAGTAAGATCCGAAGAAGTAAATTGCGTAAAAAATACAGTGCTTGCTTACATATATACATATGTATGGCGCGAATTCAGCTGGTAACACTAAGAGCAAGTTCAAAGTTAACAGCTGTACTCGCTTCTCTGTTTTAAGTCGGTGCAAATGAAAAGGATGACTTAAAAAACGTAAAAAACAATTTATTAAAGGTAACGAAGAAGAGGAGCAGTATTTACACAGCATATAATATATATACAAAACGCAACAACTGCAACGAGCAAACGATCAGGTAGGTGTATCGCCATTGCAAAACGCACGCGAGGTTTCATTATAAAACAAACTGAAACGCCGCGTGTGATTGTACAAACCTAACTACTGTACGAACAATTATTACTACTTATAATTAACAGCTTCGAAAGATAACAATCTAAGACACATACCCTAGAATCTTTCAGTTGTCAAAGAACTTTGATATTCACGCCGCCATTCAGATAAATCGTGGCATCTTCTTTAGAAGACTAAAATCGTTGTTTCTATAAAGAATCGCGATCTTTAAACTGACTTAAAATTCTTAAAGTTCCAGAAAAACATTGGTTTCTTTCAACTGTAGATTCCCAATCAGTATTCAAATTATATCTTTCCGTTTCCGTCAGCAATTGTTGTGGTACCCGTGGAAAAGTAAAGGAAGAGAACGGAATGGTCGCGAAGGGCGTGAAGGAGGTCGAGCAGCGGAAGTCGCGAGAAATCAAATCGATCCTCGAGAGACGACGCTTTGTTATGTATACTGGCATGTTGTACGATGAATCGCGATCGCGATCGCGAGTCACGTGGCAGCGATGATCGCGTGATCTGAACGTGACTCGATGAATCGCCGGCCGCTTGGACGTGGGCGGAAGTCGGTCAGACCGACCGATCGGAAACGCCGCGTTGGTCGCTTTCCGATTTTTCTTTCGTTTTATTTCTTCCTGTGGTAGCCTGTGAAACCGCCACCGTGACCGCCACCGCCACCGCCACCGCCACCACCGCCGCCGCTGTGCCCGCTTAAGTACGAATCGTAACCACCTCCCCCATGACCGCTGAAATAGAAAAATCGTATTAGTTTCCCTTTGGATGATCAGTGGCAGACACAAGCTATCGAAAAATCTGTGGATTCGTTAGTGTATTTCTTTTATAGAGTCCATAATTTGGAAATGGTAAATGTATCGGCTTGCTTTTGAAGATCTTTCGGTTTTGTCGAATAATCTTCCGTTGTTCAGAGTTTCTCTTTGTTTGTGTTTAATGTACTTTTAATGTACTTTCACTCTTGATATCTTACGTACTCCTTTAGAGAGCGTTTGGCGTTGCGTTTAATAGATAAAGAGCTGTTTAAATGTGACACCGTGTAGTGTTACTACCTTGTATGGGTTAGGTATTGTTGTCAGATCTTTTCGCTATATTTTACTTTCTAGAACTGTATGTACGCGGTATAGAAAATCGCGTTGCTCAGTACGAAGGTCCATTAGGTCAAAAGTCTGGAGGAAATGAAATCCCATTTGGGATAACCGTATTGCCAATTGTAAGAACAGTTTCTCACCTGCTACCAAAGCCAGAAGATATGCTATTGCCACCATGACTACTGCCTCCAAAGGAATGATGATCGCCGCCACCGAATCCACCTCCTCCAATATCACCACCACCATGGCCACCATATCCGCCACCACCTCCTCCTCCTCCCCCAAAACCTACGCTATGATGGTTATCGAATCCTCCACCACCTCCGTATCCACCACCGTGACCTCCTCCTCCTCCTCCTCCTCCTCCGAAACTTCCACCGCCATGATGGTCGTCAAATCCTCCTCCACCACCTCCTGGGCTAGTTAGTATGATATCTCCGTGCCCACCTAAAATTTAGTTTCTCCATAAAATATCTGCGTAAAATAGAAATAAATTGCCTTCCACTCCTACACAAACGAAAAATTGTTATTTTCGTTCAACACTTAATGACTCCTCTCTTCATCCATACATATTAATATGTATACCAATTTTTCTATTGAATTTTCGATCGATGTTTCGCAGAAGTTGAATCATTTTTTAAATTTCCACACAGTTTCTGATTTGAGTATCGCTGACGTCCCCATTGCGGGAATTTTGAAACTAAGTAGGACTAACTGCCCCCATGAATCGATGGAGTCACGTTGTTATTTTACGTTCTGTGGTATGCAACAAGCGAACAAAAGACGGGGATGAAAGTTCTAACGAGGTTACGGTCAATGTCCAACCTTGAGGAGCAAACTCGCGCGATAGACAGTCACGTTGTGCAGTGAAAATGCAAAACGAATGCAAGATAAATTCTCGCCTCCGAAACGAGCAGGAAGTGAAAACCTACGGAACGAGTTCCACCGGTTGAACGGCGTTAAAGAGCCCCAAGAGAAACAGCTGATGTATTCACTGCAAATCAGCGCGATTCCCTAAGGAGGACATGAGAAAAGCTTTTACCATTATTTGCAACAACGCCGGGTAATGCGTGTGTATTTTTCTATGTCACTTGAGTATTCACAATTTTGCGAATGCTGTGGGAGTACTTTTTATAGGAATGCTTATTGTGATAAATGTTTCTAGCTTATGTATGGAGGATATAGCAGGATTAGTCAACGATTCACTTATTGTTTCAAAGATCCTTACCTCCAAAACCTCCTCCACCTCCCCCACCTCCATGACCGCCTCCACCTCCGTGGCCGCCTCCGAAGCCTCCTCCACCTCCATGGCCACCTCCAAAGCCTCCCCCACCCCCGTGGCTACTTTCCACAATGGCGATACTGTGTCCACCGCCTCCATGGCCACCTCCAAATCCTCCTCCATGACCACCTCCAAAGCCTCCTCCACCCCCGTGACCACTTTCCACAATGGCGATATCGTGTCCACCACCAATATCGCCTCCTCCATATCCACCACCGTGACCACCACCAAATCCTCCACCATGGCCACTGCCAAATCCTCCTCCATGGCCGCCTCCTCCTATCGCAGGGCCTGTGACCACGATATGATGGTCACCACCGCCACCTCCCCCTCCGCCGTGTCCACTACCGCCGAATCCTCCTCCATGGCCGCTACCTCCGAATCCTCCACCATGTCCACTACCGCCGAATCCTCCTCCATGGCCGCTACCTCCGAATCCTCCACCATGACCGCTACCTCCGAATCCACCTCCATGGCCGCTACCTCCGAATCCACCTCCATGGCCACCACCTCCAAATCCACCTCCATGACCACCTCCTCCTCCTCCTATTCCAGGACTAGTGATTATAACATGGTGGCCACCACCACCGCCTCCGCTTCCGCCTCCGCCTCCCCCTCCACCGTGATCGTCCCCTCCATGGTCTTCATACTTAATTACTTTGCTCTCGTCGTGCTTGATTATCTCTGGCACGTGAATCCTTATGTGCACGCTAGAAAGTTAATACGCCGATTTTACACCGAAGCTACTGACATTTTTACCGTAACGCGATTCTCCGATGATGCTTGAAAGTACAACGATCGATCATCAGTGATGGTAGAAATTTACTCACTGTTCTTTACCGAAAGTGGCGAGCGCAGCGGCCACGGTCGTCGCCAAGATCAAGCACCTCATCTATGGACAGAGTGTTTTGGTCAAATTCTGTACACTGATACATACACAGGTAAAAAGATGATGAAACTGAAGAATTAGCATAATCGTTGTTTTTCTATAAATAATTGAACATCTGAATATCAAACTGTCGATTTCTAAATTCGCTAAAAATACTGAGAACTCGAACCTTCACTCTCAAAGCTATCATTTAACCATTAGGAAGATCGTAACAAGCCGACTGACAATTCGACTATGCTGTAACCCAATTATCACAAATACCTACGAGTATCTCAAACACGACTATCTCCATTTCATCAACGCCCATATCGCAAAAAGTCAGAGTAAACCCACCAACATCCCCCGTCATACACCAACAACTCAACAACCCACCCCATCTCTTATACCACCACGATCACGCCACCAATCACTCTCTCCGCGACATCAAAGCCCAGCAAAACCTCCGTCACCAGAAAGCCCAGCTAACCACGTGGAATGACCCCGCTTCCTTACAGCAACTTTCGCCTCCATGATCCTCTCCGTGACCTTGTCCTTCACTCTTCCTGCCTGTTCCTGGTCAGCTCGCCTCGATGGTCGGGAGCACACTGTTATATATATCCAGCAAGGATCCTGCCTATATATATGTAGCGGGCCCCGAACGAACTTACCGGAAGAGTGGAGACAGAAGAGTGGGGCCGCCGAAGATCGGCGCCCCAACCAGCGGAGGAGAACTCGAATCGGAGGTGCACACTATACACACTACGCACTGCACATGGTCATCCGCCCAGAATGCTGCCCTGGGTGTCGCTGTGTTCGTGCATCGCGGAGGAACGGCCGTGACCTAGAGCCCGGGCATCAGAGAAATCCGCGCTTCGGGCGGTCTTCTGGCGTGGCGGTCGGTGCCCTCTGGGCCCTGGGGTAACGAGGAAATCGGCAACAGCCGCTCTTACAACGAACGGGAACGCCGAGTTGGAGCGATTCGTCTTCTGGAGTCTGGACCACTCGCGCGTGAAAGTGTACCCGAAAATCGAATTTTCATGGCAGCTCCGGCGAAAAGAGGCTAACGCGCGAAAACGACTTTTCGAGATGAACGCGTTTACAGTCACCTGTTTTCTCTTGCCTTCCGACGCGACACTGCTCTTTCCAGCTGGATCCTGTTACCTACATGTTTCATTTAAGCTTCATCAGAGTAATCACAGTGTACATATTTGAGCAGTGCAGGAGAACTCTTAAAGAACTCTTAAAGAACTCTTCATTTCTTCACTGCCATATTTGCGAACATTTTATTTTATAAATTATTCTGAAACCAAAGGCCGCGTTTGTCTGCGAAAAAACTTGAAAAACTTTTAACCCCTTCTGACCAGAGCACGACGCATTTGTTGTCATCGTGTGTATGGTCGAAGAAATTGAAAGTGCTACGTGCCGACACAATTTTTCTAAAAAAATCAAGCAGATTTCTAAAAATTCAGGATTCAGAGGCTCGTGTACCCATACAGCACACTTCGTTGCAGCTGTATTGCAGGAACGTTGCTGCAATATTGTGTTGTTGCAGGTTGCATTGCAATATTGTAGGAACGTTCCTGCAATATTGCCGTGCATTATTGGAGTGGCAATGACCCTACAATATTGCAGCAATATTGCAAGAACGTTGCCGTGCAATGTTCCATTGGCAACGATCCTACAATATTGCAAGAACGTTGCCGTGCAATATTCCATTGGCAACGATCCTACAATATTTCTGCAATACTGCGCGCACATCGACGTGCAATGTTCCAGTGGCAACGATCCTACAATATTTCTGCAATATTGCGCGCTTATCGACGTTCAATGTCCCAGTGGCAACGATCCTACAATATTTCGGCAATATTGCGCGCACATCGATATGCAATGTTTCACTGGCAACGACCCAGCAAAATTGCCTACATATTGCCGTGCAATACTGTAGTGGAAATATTGTAGAAACAGTACAGCAATATTCTAAAGCAACTATGACTTTGACGAAATTTGAAATATGCCGTCGAGTAGATTCTACAGCATATTTCCTTTAACTGGATATGCTAGAATTTCTCGTTGGCCGTTGAAGATATGAACAAAGTGTTATTGTGAGAGTTGTTTGTACATGAATTTACATTACAGAAGAAATTTGAAAATGAATTTAATTTGTTTAGATAGAGTAGATACTATATATTTTAATGCGTGAAGTTATTATTATTATTATTATTATTATTAAACGTCTTTATTGCACAAACACGTTTATATAATCAAGCAAGAGAAAAGAGAGATGTAAAGAAAAATGCAAAGGTTTAGTCTAAAGACTACTTTCCAACCTAACCTAAAATGACACCGGGTTAAAGTCCGCACCTGCAGTGTTAAAAATCCCTAATAGGTTTGTCAAATGAGCCTTCGTTTTTGAATAATTTGAGTTTAAAGTTTTGCACGGTTGGAGTATAAGTTCAAATACATAAGCAATCTTATCAATCAGCGGTTGTAGCTGTGGCGGTAAATTGTTCGTCTACGATTCTACAGGTCCTCGGTTCGAATCCCCCTGAGGTAAAAATATTTTCTATGAGAAAATGACACACGGGCGTTATACTACTACGATTCTGCACACATTCATGTCGTAGCGTCCCTCACTACCCGTTTCGTTGCGGTGGGGACCATCGCTGTAAAATTTCCGAAACGTTGCGGGAATGTACTCCTGCAATATTGCTAAGGCGGACATAGGAGTGAACCTCTGCAACTTCCCTACAATGACACGGTGCAACATTGCAATCTCGCACCGCAATATTTCTGAAGAGTTGCATGATCATTGCCACAATTTTGCTGTTTCGTTGCAGAATCATTGCCGGAACGTTGCAGGAGTACATGTTTGTAATGCTGCTGCAACATTGTAACAATACACACCCGCAATATTGCGAAGGCGGACATAGGACTGAACCTGCAACGACTCTGCAATGTTATGCTGCAACATTGCAATCTTGCACCGCAATATTGCAGAGACGTTGCTGCAATGTTATGGTGCTGTGTGGGTAGTTGGTGAAAGGTTTGTTTCATCAGTTGGCAAAGTGAAAATTAGTAGCGAATAATATGCGAGCTTGACGAGTCGGTGACGTTATGACGTTTATGTAACGGGCAGGTGATATTTTTCAAGCTGCTTGTGGCGGGAGAATATTTTCGGACATATGATCAGATGTTTTTGCGAACTTGCGGTGAAATAAATGCCATAACGTTGCTGGGAGAATATTCTACTCTCGACGATTCGATTCCCGAGACTAACCTACTTATTCGTTGGCTGAAACAATGCAAGGAAGAATGTAAGAAATGCTAGAAACGAGCAGTACATTTTAATTAAACGTGAAAAGGCACTTGGATGCTAAGAATTTTCACGACTCACAATAAACAACGAAAATTTTCTCAATACTATGTATCTATTCTCTGCTGTCGTTTTCTATTCATTCCAGAAATATCGTAGCCAAGACCTTTTCACCATTTTCAAATCGCCATAAAACCCTGAAAAATATGATATTTTCACATCTTCGCCGTCTATGATCGCAATCTTTTCGCTGCTTATAAATCTTCATTTCACTTTCGAGTTATTATCGCGAAGATTGAATCGATAGAAAGATCGTGGCGCCTATTCCAATACTTAAATATCAAATTTATCTCGGCATGCACCATGGAAAACGAGAAATTTAGCAGATTTAGCATAGCAGAAGCTTAAGAACATGGCAAAAACGCTAGTGGAAGTATAGCTATGTTCTTCTATTCCAAGAAACGACATACCCGCATCGATGCACTAAACAAGATATCATTCACGTTTGCCGCGCAAAAACAAGGTTTTCCATTTCACTTTCCTATTATTAACATAAAGATTGCACGAACAGTAAGATCCCGGCATTTGTTCCTATAAATATCATTATCAAGCTCATCTGAGAATCGACCATGAAAAACGAGAAATTTCCACTCGAAACCTTGGCAAAGACACTTGCAAAACTAATAGTACAAGTTGAATCTTCCTTTCTATGAGTTCCGAGCAGAAACGAAACACCAGCCTACCGATGCGCGATGCCTCAGAGGAGACATCACCCGCGCTGCGCTCGCCGTGCAAAAAGGCACGTTTGCCATTTCACTTTTCATTCACCCGCCGCGCAGTGCCGCCACAGAACGTTACATCCTCGCCTTCGGGTGTATCAATTTACTTTCCTCGAAGGTGGTTGCATAAATCGGTGGACTGAAGTTGCACGCTATCGGAGCACGCGCTTTCCCTGGTTTCCAGAATAAAATGAAAATAGAGAACGCCGGCTGAGCCACGTGCCCGTATGGTCGTAAACCAGAGGAAGGCGAAGAAAATTATTCGGTTTTCATCGGACGAACTTAAAACATTTATTATAAACGAATGGGTTATCGCATGAAAAAAAAATGATATGTTACATTGTAGGTAATACCATTAAGAATATGCGTACCAAGTTTAAAATCAATCGGACAAATAGTTTTGGAGATATTTGATATATCACCTTTGAAAATGTAGTTTCGTGAAAAACTTAAAAAAAAAAAAAAGTAGAATGGTCGCTACCTGCTGTGGAATATCGACATCCGCGCCTCGTTTAAAGTCTATAATTCGGTTATTTTGGGGAATTTTTGCGTTTACCATGACGTAAATTATTCTTAAAACTTCGCGTAATAAGAAAATGGAAAAAAAATAAGTGGATTTCTGAAATCTTTCAGGGTGGCGTAACCCCTTAAGCCAACGCCCGGTTAATTCGAGGTTCTGTTCCGAATACATTAACGTAAATGTACAATTAGACTCGAAGAATCTCTTTTAATTTGACATCGTGTATGTATCACTGTAATTAGAGCGTTCAGAAAATATGCATAACGCCACTATAAATAAATACGCCAGGTTAGTTGGAATAAAATTACCAATTAATTGGCAAGCAGTCTGAATTGGATCGTTTCCCTTAATCCTGGAAAAGCGCAAAGCAAGTAAAGAAAGGCACTGATTGGTCTGTTAGCGGCATCAGACCGGTAAAGACAGAGCGTTGCGAATGTTGCGCAAGCTCGGGCCGTTGTCGAAAAGTAAATGTACAATTATCTCGGGTAACAGCAAAACGACAAAAAACCCACTCCAAGTAAATAGTTGAAATACTACAGCAACCAGTTTGCTCCGTTTAAAAATTCCTCCATCGCCGACTATCGCTTTCAAGTCTTCCCATGATATCACGATCGTGCAACGCGTAAGACTGGAAAGTTTCTATGGTAACGCGAAAGAATTTCTTTCGTGCTTCTGAGATTGAATTTCAAGCTTCTCTGTGAACTCACGTCGGCATCAGAGTTACAGCAATACGGTGAATAGACATTTTTCTGTAATGTTTCCCCTTAAAATAAGGAGACGAACTCAACGTCCTATTATGCCGAGCTGCTCGTCTTTTAACCTCCAACTGCACGTAAGATTATAAAGAAACAGAACATAATGAAAGCTTGAATTGAAATAAATCCGAAAGTTCGGTGGGGAAATCCCAGAAGCCAGATGTACATAAATTACACTGCCGCTTCCAATGGCGCGGGCGGCAGAGGCATCGCACCCCCTGTGCTTCACCTTTATTGCTGTAATCGAGACGTGCGCAGAATGTAACCTCTTGCCGCGGCCGCGGTTAAGGAAAAACAAGACTGACTAGTTGGCGGGCATGCCTAAACGGTACGATCCGTTCCTCTACGCCCGGACAAATTGCAGGTGTCGATGGGCCCTGGCCAGTGAAACCGTGCGTAAATCTCGTCACCGGCGTTCATCCCAAGATTAATTGGTTCGAAAAGCCGCAGGACCGCAGGACCGCAGGACCGCAAGGCCGCCTATCGCGGAACCAGTCTCGGTTCCAATCGCGAGACGCAGCCACGGCAGCGTTCGCTCTAGCGGGAAAGAAAGCGATCCAACGGAAAGATCGTATCGATTCTGGATCGGAACCGCGCCTGCCCATGTACCAGAACCTCCGCGATCTTTGATTTCACTGGAAACGATCGCGTGAAGTCGCTTCAATCCGATTTCAACTCTCGATTTCGTCTCGGGGCCTTTTACGCCGCGGCCGGCCGCCTGGGAACCATTCTTCGCGCGTTCCTGTCGACCGTGGAATGCAATACTTTTCCCATCGTTAAGTCTTTTCTTTTGGCAGCTTTCCTATTATTGCGCGTACATATATCGAATTGCTGTTGAACGATTAACTTTTAATTCACCGTCAGTGCTGGGATTCAAATAATTTAACAACCGGTTCGGTGCGCTACTCGCGAGAAAATTGATTATTATTTCATATAGCTACCTAGTTAAGTACATACGTGGTTATACTGTTACAGCGAGCCAAAGCCCAGTGATACCTACGTTACTAACCGCTTCTAGTAAAAAATTTATAAAAATCTTAACTGCCTTGCAAATTCATTTGATGACGAGGCAATCTTTTAAATCAATTTTCAGATACTCTTTCAGATAAAACAGCTAGTCGCTTCTGCGGCCGATTCTCGTTGCCGGAGTAGGAGAAGAATGTAACGTCGATACCAATCTTAAGACAAATATTGTAATTATACCTATATCTATTTTAGCAACCAAGGAAAAGCCACATTATTTTTTTCAACTCTGGATTCACATTATCGAGATTTACTTTACCACTTTACTTGCATGTCTCTAGCCTTCAGAACCAGCCTAACTGGCCTGACTTCATTCTATACAAATCTATTACCTATATCGAATGGCCTCGAACCACCTTGAATTGATCTTGCAATCTCGATCTTGAACAGTACCGAATATTCTTCAGCATTCTTAAGCAATTTTCAAGAATTTTAAGTGAAAATTAAATGACCTTGAAGAACCTTGAACCGATCGAAATAACGCGAGATATTCGTTACGAACGTTGTAAAATGAATAAGGAAAGGAATCGGAGCATTCATGATCCCCTTTCTTGAAAATCATCGGCTCCAGAGGTAGGTCGCCGAAGCCGAGCCAAACTTTCGAGCGTGCGATGCTTTTCAGAGCAGAATCTGTTTCCTGGCAAGACGATTTGCGGCGGACATCCATTACCCTCTCCATTACAAACTGGCTCGTTCATGATGGGCCACAGATGGAATATTGTCGGCCAGGGTCTACGCACCCGTCGAGGCTGCGACGGAGAGAAAGCGCTTCCGAAGTGTAAAGTACACGTTTTGGAGGTTCGATCGGGACAATAACCTCCCGAGGATCACCGTGTCGTGATTACGCGAACCAGGGCTTCTTTCGCGGGCAATTAAGCGAGCTGGTTCGCCGTTTAATGCCCGGGCATTGCTGCGAGCCTGTTGCGACCCCGTTGCGAGCCTGTTCTCGGGTAACGAAATAGAAAGTGGCGAAAAGGGAAGAACGGGGAACGAAGATCGGCGAGGAGAGATCGAATATACGTATACTTACGTATTGGTGAGAGACTCGGTAAAGACTAACTAAGAGATGGCTCGCGTGCCCTTTCACTTCCATTTTCGCCCCCTTGGGGGGACCTTTCGTTCTTACTCTCTTGCTGTCCGGCGAGCTTGCTTAAAATCTTTCAACAACTCCAGGATAATTCACGCATTAGTAAAGGAACAAGGATAATTTCGAGCCTCTTAACTAATTGTGAGCAGGAAAATCCAACATAAAATGCTACTTGTAGAAATTATAAATGAATCGGGCTTGGTGTTGCCTCCCCTACGCAACTCTATCCATCTATATTACCAAGGTCCTTGGTAATTTGTAATTTCTAATTTTCTACCCCTCTATTCTAATGACTACCCTAATCTATGCATACCTACCATTACAGCATCAAAACTCTCTCCATCTAGAAGCAATTTCACTTTACATCGTTGTCCGCTTGGAGGTAAATTCCATTAAATGAATGTCCCATCGTAGCAGTATGTTAAACTGTTTTATACTCACCTACCTACACGTTATTCTAATCGCGAGTGACGTGCTCATGCGAGCGCACTTTCGATGCGCACCGCGGATAATTTAGCCAGTTGCATTCATGTTACTCTCTGACCTTTTCCTATCGATAGAAACTCCAACTGTTCCGGGAGGTTACCTACCAGGGAAAACTGGAAAAATGGAAAAATTCTGCTTTTCCGTGAAAAGCGATATCGAAAGTAGACGGCAAATAGGGGTACACAGTGTAGTAGTTGGCCTAAGTCAGAGGTTCAGGAGACTTATTTTCATAGCGTTAACAACAGAATTAGCGTTAATAGCAAATAAATAGAAATTGTTTAAAAAAAACAGTAGGCGGATCCAAAAAAATTTACGGAAAATATGTTTCCTACGAAAAAACATAATTATTGGCCAGGCGAAGACAATGATTGGTTGATCGCTTCACAGTTATTGGCCACTATTTCATAACTTATATCTGATATATGCCCTATCTAATTATGAAATAATGTAAATGTAAAAAAAAAATGAATTGATTCGGTTAGAAATATAGGATTTAAATTATTAAATAAAAATGGGTATATTTTATATGGGTAATACAATACTATTAAATTTCAAATATATAATCTATAGTACCTTTTCTACTTAAATGTTTCTATACATATTAGCTAATAATGCACCTTCTTTTAACAGCGTGTTACATTGTATTAATGGCATTTTCGTTTAAATCCTAACCTTTTAAAATCACAACAAGAAGCGGCCAAAGATCTGGCGACTGGCGGCCAACAATTGTTTCACTGTTGCTATCACTGTTAGCTACCCGTTGGCCTCGTGACCAATCACTGTCCTAAGACATTATTTACATTATTTACATTACAGTTCTTGGTCACCTATAATTTTCGCAATAATGTATAATATTATTGAATAAATAATTCTTTTTTTGGAAAGTTTTAACCTTTATTTGTCTATATAACGAATATGAGAGTTATGTATGTATATATATCGTATGGCTATTCAATTTCAATCGCGTAGTTTTCAAGCATCGATTTCAAGTTGTCTATTTTTTACACGTAGTACAACAATGAGTATCGAAATAGTGATGGCATTCGACGCATCAAAGTACAATGTATCTGAATATGTTCATTATAAAAGGCATAATGTACATTATTTCTTAATATTCATCTTTTTTTTTAAATAAAAAAGACCAATCACCGCCGGGGGGCCAACAATTACACTGTTTACCCACAGTATGCGATCCACGGCCTCGAGTAATTGCGACTTTTCATTTCTCATTTCCGGCACGTCCAACACTATCATTTCCTACCGTTCCTGCTCGTTCTTCGGGTAAACAGTTGTAATAGTAAGTTAATGTTCGGTATGCGAATTTTCTCTTACACAGCGATTAAATTTGATGACTTTAGCAAGTGTCATTCAGAGATGCTGCATTCTCAGGTCCTTTAGTATTCGAAAAAAAATTATTTTTATATACGATAAAGCAATTACTATTAATTCAGAGGAATTTCCTAGAAAGATAACTATTTACATACCTATATAGGAATACATTTTCTTAGAATTAAACATTAAATGAAGATTTTTAAAGAGGCAAATTTATTTGACCGTTTTAAATGAAGATGTGGTTGTGGGACATGCGATGATATTGATATCGCACAAAATTCAAGTGTGAAAGGGGAAAGAAATTTGGAATATTTGTTAGAAATTCTCGTTTCAGTTAGATTACCCTTTGGTCAAGCGTCATTTCCTTTTTAAACAGCCTACGTAGTTCCCTGGTTTACCCCGTTTAGTAACGAGTGATATCGCGATATTCACCAATCGACCACCTCCTTTCCCTCCGATAGACGAATGGCTTTCCCTTGTACGGATCCAGTGAGGTGGGTCCAGTCAGAAATCCGACCATTCGGTAAGGAAAGACACATTCCAAATGTCGCCAAGATGTTTATCCATCCGGACAATATATCCTTTTTTCAAACTCCGAGAATCGCCAAGATGGCTCCTCCTGATATCACATTTCCCAAACACCCCCTTTTTTCCCAAATTCCTTAGGCTGCTCGCCTATCTTACCTCCCGCCCCCTTCAATAGTTAAGTTACATACCGGTCCCAAAGCAAGGGATAGGGCAGTCGCAAATCTCACACCAGGAAGGTCACATCGCAGTTTCGAACAATTGTCGTAAAAACTTATAAATTGTACCAGCTATACGAATAAAGAATTAGTAGTTACAAAATCGGAGTTACCTCGACGACAGTGACAACTATATGTGCCTTCGTCTCGATCTCGTTCCCACGGGTTTTTTATCCGTCAACACCTTTTCCTTTGACAAGCCAGCTCCCATGAGAAACCTTACAAAGTAACAAAGCTAACGTTTCTTCACTCTGCTGTCGAGATCCTGTTTGCCACCTTATACCCTTTAACGCTCGCCATCGCCGCAATTCGCTAGACTGGATGAAACTTTTTACATATTTCTAATTCAAATCTATTCTAAGAATTCTAATTCGAATCCCAATCACAATGAGGTGGAACCGCAGTGGAAAGCAAGGAGAAACTAAAAATTTCGGTGTATTATGTTCCTGCTACCTGCAAATACTCTACATGTTTGGTAGAAAAAGCAGAGCCCAGAAGTAACGTTAACTCGTAACGGAATCAGCCCACTCCACGATCCCCAATGTAGCCAGAAACTTCCATAAATAAAATTGTATTTTCCTCCAAAACCTTTTGAGGAAAAAATCTCCTCGACCCTCCAGCTTCCAAGTGAACCCAGCTGACAACATGGCGCATTCTCAGATCGCTGACAGAAGAAGCCGAAGCCCGGGGTCCGGGCGGCGCGCTTGCAGAGGATCGAGAGGATCGAGAGGATCGCGTCTTCCCGCGAAACAGGGGAAACTTTCACGACTTTCGAACGTTCAGCCGGTCATCGGACCTCAAAGTGAAAGTAAACAGGGAAGATGTGATCCCCGCGACCGTGGCATTCGATCGTCGCTTTGTACGAGCCCCAACGAGCCCGTTGGACCGTGCGAGGACATTCGATACATTTAATTTATCTTATAACTACTTTAGCCGATTGTTTATTACCGGCAGTCGGAGGGGGGGGGGGGCTGTTACGGTGTACTTTGATGGTCGAAGGAAAGTTTAAAAGGTGATGGACTCTACTGTTAGAGTTATATGTATAGGTATGAAAAGCATATCAACTGTTACAGGTGAACGAGGAATGTCCACGAAAGGATAAGTTATAATCTTTCAAATTGTGTTGAATTTTTTAAATTTGCATTTTCCGGGTGATACAGAAGTCATATTGGGGAGTATGAAATGACTGTGTAATAGTGTGACGATGACTTCATTGCGACAGCAGTGACAAGGTCGTTATCGCAGCAATAAAAAGGATTACAGCATGTACTTTATGTGATTTTACCAGATGGTTACTTTAATCGCGACTTTTACTCTTGGAAAATAAGAAATTGTCGAGTTTCCTTGGATTCTTATCTCCGTATGTATTTTACTTAACAACCGTGCCATATCACCGTCAATTCCAAATCGTTTAAACGACTAGGATACAAAAAGTTCATTTTCCATTTAAATCTTTAATCGTACTTCCTGTCCAAAAAGAACGAAACGGTTACCTAGTAGCTCCATTTTCTTTTCGCATTGTACATCTATAAACAGCAATCAGTTGAACCGAGTCGATTTCACGGAGTGTAAAGGAAAAAATTCAAATCAGTAAGACACGTATCAAAATTATTACTCTGCGGCGAATGTTCACAGTCACCTTTTACGATAACAACTGTAAATCTGAATGTCTCGTTGTGGAACGTAAAAATACAGTAATGATAGTTTTAATGGTATAAAAATGAGTCATTGATATATCGCTACCAATACTCCACTATGTATATGTATGTACAAGCTAGAAGAATCTACAAAATGTGTACTAATCATTCGAGCTAAGGGAACCGCCTTAAATCCAACGTTAACGTCGAAACACCGTGCGAAATGTAATACGAAATATTGCCAGATGACTTTCTACGAGCGCAAGTGCCTTTCTATCGTCCTTCTTGTCATCAACAAATCGACAAAAAATAACTTTCACCGATGTGCTAGGAACACATTAGAAGCCGCACGCTAAGCACTCTCTGCTAATGCGAACACCCTCTCGCGGTCAATTTATTTAACACTATTGTACTCGAGGTATACCTAACAGTCCTGACGGGAACAAGCTAAACGTTCTCCATTCTATTTGAGGAAACACAATTATTACCGAACTCGAAAACCTCAAGTTCCCCCAAACTACTCATCCCCTTTCAAGCTCACTAATAATTATATTCCGAGCCCAACAGCGAGATGCGAGGGTCGATTGAAAACTTTGTGTCCTGATAGAGAGAGATTGGGAGAGAGAGAGGCGGCACTAGATGCAGAATTATTTTTTTCTGGGGTAGCCGATTGCGTGTACTTGTTACTAACTCGTTAATAGCTAATGTTGCTCACTTGTTACGTCAACTTCGCGAAGATTAAAAAGAATGCGACCTGGAATGCTTACGAAAGCTGTGCATCAAACTTGAACTTATTTCCGAAGCCATATCATTACAACACCGACGCACCAAGTACGTCTGGGATTAATATGTATAAAAAAGAAAATTGTTTCAACTCCTTTTTACGCCAAGTGGAAGGTCACATTTTCATAATGAAATAAGATACACATTCTTTAATACACACCTTCTTCGGCCTCCAAGTTTCCAATCTACCCTCGTACACGTACACCAACCCCCAATGTAGGTACATTCATCGCGAACGTAACCCTAATCGCGCATGGACTGCCATCCTCCATGCATGTCAATACAGAAGCATATAAATCTTTAAATTAAGACCTAAGCTACCCGTGGACGGTCTGCGTAAAGGAGGGAAGGGCAGCGTTCATCGTGCTCACCCTGTTCACCGTGTTCACCGTGTTCGTGTTTACCGCGTTCACTGGTAGAGCGAACGCCTGGAAGGGGTTGGTCTGAATAGGCATGTTTCTAAAATCGTGCGGCGGTTCCATGGTGTCCTCCTTCACAGCGTACCCCTGTTTCGGTTGAGCAAAACTTAGAGGCCAGCTGACGGGAACAGGAAAATTGGAAGCAGACTGGCCGGCTGCTGCCGGGAAGCTACCAGTCACCTGCTGGTTCTGGAAAGCAGTGGTTGCTCCAGTAGCTAGGAATTGGGGCCAGGACTTGGTCATTTCTCGGAGTCTCTGGTGGTAGTGGTCCAAAGACACCGTGTCCCTCAGAACGATGCCCTCCTTGCTGCCTCCGATGGTGGCTGCTGGGATTCCGGAGGGCAGGATCACGTCGCCTTCGGGCTGAGGGGACACGTTCCTATACAGCTCCGCCGCCTTCTGCTGTAGCAGGAGAAGCTGCCCCTTCTCCTGGTCGAGCGTACCGCCGAGATCGATGTTCGCGGTCAAATCCTTCTCTATGGACCTGGACGAGTAGAGCTTCTGCAGGGACTGCAGGTCGTTCCTCCTCTCGTCGTAGCTGAGCGCGCTCTCCTGATCGGGGAAAAACTCGGGCCCTGTCGAAGTGTAAGAGGTCGACGCGTACTCTGGCTCCGGCTGCTTGTGCTCTTGCGACTCTGGGTACCTGCAATTGCTTCGTTAATCAGTGAAATTCGAAAGGGAAAGTTTCCACGTGACACGAACCTTTTCAACCTCCTTTTTGTGGGGACTGTGGAGATGCTTCTATTTTGTTGGTTCGGGGAACAGATGTGTTTTAGTGTGCTCTGTTCTGCTCGAGTGCAAGACACCGAGATAGATGTGTGTGCCTCTTAATGCGTAGATGAATTTCGGCCGGTGACTTTCTGGGTTTATAGTAAGATTTTTCATCTACATGTGTTTACTGTGGTTAATAAATTACTTGACTGGCTGATTGGGCCGTGGTATTAATAATGCGTCGAGTCACGAATAAATCACGAATCTGATGGGTAGAATCTTATCAATCTCAAGTTTTTCAGTGTTAAGCGCAATTTCCTTGGCTCGCTCCTTTATTTACTTTGGGGATATGTATTGACTTTGAATATTCTCTTTGTCTTCCGACGGAACGATAAAGCGAACTGTATCGATTGAGCTGCGACGCGTGCACGGGCCACAGGTACGGCCGGTCACAAAGTGTGATATGTACCTACTCTACTGGGCGCAGTAGAACATTTCGTTAGTGAGCTGACAAGCCTGTTCTAACGCTCGTCGTTCCTTCGCAGACTTAAAATTCTTACAACTCGTTGCATAACTCTAATAACTACAATTTGTCTGCAAGTAACGTACATATATTCAAAGACCAGAGACAATAATATCGATTATATTATATGTTATATTCCAAAATTTCAGTACAGTCAATCGCTCGACTTTACTATCGTCAAATTAATTATTCGATATCGATAATTTTCAAAGAAACTGAACAATAAACCGATTTAATTTGAATAATGGAACTTATGGAATGAACAAAACTTTTCCTTGGATAACAGTACCATAAAGATTATCACAGTAATCGAACGAAAAGTTTTGAAACCGAAGGTTACAGAATCACTAATTAATCACTATCATAAAATCTGCATCCTTTCCATAAGTGAAAAAGTATAATATCCAACTGATCTCGGGGTAATCTATCAGCTGTTTAACATCAAAATTTCTGTTTACCTTTCACGACCAAGAGATAAGCTGTCCTTAATACGGTCGTAAGGGATGTATCCTTTGCCATAAGATACCGCGTGGCTGATTTCCTTTCCGTAAGGTATCTGCACGTGGTTCACGTTCTCGTGTCCTTGGTCGAAGTCGTCTCCTCCGTGAGGGAAGGGTGGATTTCGGAACAGAGGTTTCTTCGAGTGATAGGGGCCGTGATACCGGCGAAAGTACAAGTCACCGCCATGGGACGATTTTCTGTAACGAGGTGGCGCGTGGCTGCGCCTTAATTGCTGCGGGACCACTAGCACCACTTTATTGCTGAAAAGAATCGATAAGTTGCTTCTTTAAATGGGGATTCGTTTGTGTCTCCAAACACGATTTTCATTACAAAATCTAAGAATTATGTTAGAAGAAATGGCAATTTCACACGGTTTATTGACACAGAGTGTACTTACGCATAGGCGACGAGAGGTTCGCTGACCGCCAGCACCAGAATACAGAAAACCTGTGGATCATAATTGGAAGTTGACAAGTATTTGCGCGGATGTGAGCGATTAAGATATACTGATATTATTGATTAGTCAACGAACGCAACCCCTTGTTAGACAAGGATAGGAATGAGTGACATTACCCTTCAAGATGCGTGCTTCTAACTTAGTTAACAATCAGAGAAGAGTATTTAAAATGACGATGCAGTAGAATGTCCATTATCTGAAACCTGAATATCCAGACACAAATACCGGTATTTTTCTGGTTCTTCTTTCGATGACATGGTAGATTAAAATAATATTTTCATAAACCTTATTAATTCGAGCTGTAAAAACACCGACATAACGTAATATCGTTTCATAAAAATACCAATATTATTAAATACCAGTAGGTATACGTTTACCGTATAGATCCGTGTCTAATAATATTTTGTAAACTGTAATAAAAACCGAGAACCGACAAAATTATCGGTAAATATTGGTAAATATACCGGTATTTGCATATTTCGATTTCCATAAAGGTTTTGAAGAAGGAACCGAAAAATACCTACAGGTATACATATATCATACCGGAAAGTCCCTGACTACATATAAATCACTTCAGCACCACAATCTAAAATCGACGCCTACTATCCTGCAACTAAAGACCCACCCTCCTGTCCCTCGCACATCAAACTTCAGTAAAGACAAAAAAACGGGTGAGATAATTATTTCATTATTCTATTATTGTTTAATGATTTTGTCATTAATTGTAATTAATTTTGTCTCATCTCACGCGACTATTTACATTTAGTGGTTGCTGGGATTGTTGCCTAATGATAGAAAATATAGGATTCGCACCTTAAGAGTTCAAAGACTGACGAAAATAAACTTACACTTTCATATTTCTTTCCTCCGCTTTTAATTTAACATGAAATGCGGGTGCAAGGGACTTTGTAAGAAGAGAAGAAAAACTGGATTTTCTTCTTTACATAAATTTTTATAATCACCTATTGAATTTTATTGAATTTGCGTTAAAAATTTTTTATCAAGACGGCAACAACCACCTAATATCCCATGAAACAGCAATCCTTCGCCAACAAACATCCAACACTTACCGAGCACCGCATGTCGCCAAATCCTCAACCGAGTATCAGCGCTCTTTAAGCCCTCTATCGCTGGGGTGGCGGTTAATCCTTGGCAAGGGCAGTGCGGACCTCGCGGGAGTTTTCGAATCTCTGTCTCTCTCTCTCTCTCTCTCTCTCTCTCTCTCTCTCTCTCTCTCTCTCTCTCTCTCTCTCTCTCTCTCTCTCTCTCTCTCTCTGTGCCGCTGCTCCCAAGGAGTGCTCCGTGTGCTCCGCGTGCTCCAGCCGGTGCAGACAAATTGCGGGAGGTCGGTGGAGGCCTCTTCTCTTTTATACAAGATAAAAAGAGCATAATCGAGGCTGGACGGGCACCGGCGGTGCCCTCCCACCGGCGCGGCGCCCTGGAGCCCTGGAAAGAGATCGCGCCCGCTTCGAATCTCTGCGATTCGATGGCCACGGTAGGTGTGGGGCACCAGAGCCTGGCGTGTGGGCACGAAACGGCCAGCTGAGCAACGTCAGCCAGCATCTAGCCGCGTGCATTTTTGTTTCGAGGGAAATCGACACTTTCTTCTGTCGTTTCTGCGCGCACAGACGCAACCGTCGCGTCGCGGCGTCTAAAGTTGGCCGCGCCCCGCCATGCTTTCCAAAACGCGACCAACAAGAACACCGCCGACGTGCTCCACATTGGCGGTCTGCAACGGTCTCCTCTGGTCTGCTCGGTCGCTGGACCTCCTCCATACCCACCTGGGCGCTTTTCCGCCGAACGCGCCTTTCGATTTCCGAGCAACCACTTGGGTGGACCTTGATCTTTCGAAGCTCCATTGTATCTTCGATATGTTTTGGATTTTAATGACGTAAGAGTGACTCTAAAGGGTGGTGCTTGGTAATTGACGTGGCTAAATCTTAAGGTGCGTTCTCACCAGCGAACAGTTCGCGAACACACGATTCCTAGGAAATTCAATTCCCATGCTGGAGACTCACCTTCGCAAAGAGCAGCTACGAACTGTAAACCGAAGTTTTTAAACGCGAGGAGTTTATATGAGAAGATGGAGATTGGAATAATGTTGTCCTGATTATACATTATCCCATTTTGTCTCTAGGATTTTGAATCGCCAACCATTTGCAACCAAACACTCTCGCACTATAAGTGTCACTGAGTGGCCTCTGAAGAAGTGGACCCTCGCAGAGCCGTTACACTCAACAAGCAGGTACTCCATACCTTTTCTCTACGATAAATTTTCAACAAGTTCAGTACATAAAACGCCTAAAATTTCATGAAAATGCATATTTTGACAAAGATGAATTCTATTTGTACGTTAGCCGGGAGACAGTTTTATTAGCAAAAAATTTCATTTTCCTTGCATCAGTTTCTTTCGGCCGCAGAAATGATATAATTTCGTGATACCAGTTCTCAAATAAATTATCCAAGTTGCACGCATTATATCATACTTTCTCAACGTGTGAGATCTCGAACGTACGACGCTACGCGTCGAGTGTAGCTGAAAATGATTCTGATGCAACATTGTGTGGCAGAGAACACAGCATTGAAAAATATGACCATTTTTAGCAATGGACTTTCAATTGCCATTCTGTTATTTTTTAGTTGGATAACTGTTTGTCGATCGTGGTAAGATATAGTAGATCAGAGCACGAACACTGTTAATGAATTCATTTACAACTTTTACTAGTAAGTCGTGATCAATGTTAGCCGTCTCGGTGGTGAATTCTAGCTCAACTAATTATCGCTTTCTCTGTGGTTCTCTTTTGACACGTTCAACGCCGCTGAGGAATTTCAAGGTTCGATGGAACATGAAAAAGTGATCGAAAAAGTTTTCTTTAAGAACATGAAAAGTTTTGCTTGCAATAAATACCTTGGGCCACTGACACCATAGTCAACACGTGACAGAAGTCCCATATACAACCTGTACACAGGGTGTTTTCGTCAATCGTGATATATGGCAAGTATTGCAAGAACTTTGTTTTGCAGTTGCAGCCGGTTTTCTGTTACAAGTTACAACCATCTTTTCCGCGTATCTGGAAGATTTCAGGCTCATCCGGTCAAACTAATTTGTAAACTAATTAAAAATAATGAGCTATTCAAACAGTGAAATGGCAGATATCCGAACAATTGGTCTATCGTTGCGATACTTGCCACGTACTAATTTTACGAACGTGTTCAAGATTTTAGCAAGATACAGCGCGCACGTGGGCGACTTTAAACAGGCTGCGTACATGTAAGTTGTAAAATTACGAAGCATAACTGCAGGATCAGCGTGAGTTGCGTGGAATGTGTCAAGTATTCCACACTTGAGATTTTGCTGTGCGTGGAATTCCACATTCGGGAATTTCGAAGGCGTTTTACCATTTTTTATTTGTTTGCTTTTAATTAGGTTCTCCCTCAATCCGCCAATTCCACACTCGCGCACTCGGCGAAACTTTCACACCCTGAGTATGGATCCATAAAAAAACAGAAAAATTGATATTAACATTAAAATTATCATTTTAATTCTAATTAAATTACCTCCCTTCAAACTAGAAAAGGGGATAAAATCTCGGGCGCGAGATTGAGTATCGTTGGACCTGGATATCTACGTTTCATTGAATATCTATTCTCTGATTTCACAATCGTGGCTCGCGTTCCTGTCGCGTTCGTTACGGTCCACATACACGAATTCTCTGGCAGGGATGTTGTCGTTGGCGTAAAATTATCTCATTCACGCGACGGACTTTCTTGCTGGACGTCGGCGTCGAGCCTCTTCCACCGGCCACCGGCGAAAGTCATTCACTCCTTAAATGCAGGATTTTCGAAGCGCATTTCGACGGATAAAAAAAGCAACGGTCGATGGGTGAAAGCGATCGCGTTGAAAGTCCGCGCTGCCTCCCTTTTTTCTCTCTCTCTTCGGCGCGCATTTACATAAACGTGGGAAACGGTATAAACACGGCAAACGTTCGATCTCCCGAGACTCTTCGAGAGTGAACTCGGAATAGGACTGTTCACTGTTATGGACGATGATACGCGCAATTGTTTCAAATCAATCGATTAGAAGTTGGAACGAAGAAGTTTAACCCACTTCCAACTATCCAATTGCCTTGAAACTTTGCAGGCGTGCGTAGTTTGGATGACAATAAAATATTTAAAAAAAAAAATTAACACGAGGGGTGAAAAAATTACCCAGTTATCAATAAATATAACCCAGAACCACAAATCCAAACGACTTGAAATCAGCGACTCGCGTTCTTTACGAAAACGATAGAAAGCCGCTGCGTTCGGGACGTCAGTGGCATCGTGATTACCGAAAATATACACACAATTCATCGAGAAATTCATCCGTCACCATCGAAATTCTAGTACAAGAAAATAATTATTTTTTAGTGACTGTAGCACTATAGCGTTTAAGCAAACTGTTAAACTCTATACAGCAATAAAAGATATTTGTAAAGAAGTCTGTGCGATGAAATGTAAATCCAAGAACACTAAAAACTAGAAAATATAAAATATATAAAAAAAATTATGTTTAACCATTGTATTAAACATGCGCTGAAAACTAAAAAATAATTCTTTTCTTGTACTACAATTTCGATGGTGCTTTTTCCCTTGAAATAAAATCGTGGAGCAGGGTATGTCACAGCAAATTCATTTCGACGCTTGATTCTGTATTAAATTGATTCATATTCTGTTATGACATATCCTGCTCCACGATTTTATTTAAAGTGAAAAAACACCATCGACATTGTAGTACAAGAATTGTTTTTTAATAAAATCGTTTAACATAAAAAGTTTTTTTTATATATTTCTTATTATTGGTATATATGTCGACGGGGTGCTGAATACGATGTACATCGCATTGTAAATCCGTTTAAATTTCTTTTCGGTCAGTGGGTATTACCTAATGATATTTCACCTAAAAACGTTCAAATCGCCTGAAAGATCTAAATAGTATGATTTAATGTTATGGTGAATTAATAATTAATAACAGTAGTAACGTTTTAAGTTAACGGTAGGATTACTACAGAGAGCTTGTCAGTGGTAACTGGTAACGTAGTAGACAGACCCGGCTCGTCCCTATTGGCAAAATTAAGCAGCTGCATCTAGGGCGTAAAGTTGACAAATAGTTGCAGTACAGACTAGATTAGTAGCAGAGTAATGGTAGGAGAGTGAATTAATAGTATTCTTGTAGTTACATTAGATTACTATTACTAAATCAAGTTATGTACATATAAAGTAATTGCATTTTATACCCAGCAATTAAATTCATTACAAATACTACTTTCTCTTTGAACCTTTTAAATTGTATGAAAACGCGTGCGTTGTTTTGTGACTCTACCATGTTTACTTAATAAACGCCCTCGGAGGGGTGCAACAACAACTTTTTGAAATTAGTAGCACTAAGGGGGGAGTCTTATTCTTTGGACTAAAAACAGCAAAATTGAGGATATTTTTTTTTAAGTAGCCACGCGATTCGATTCGTCTGAAATTTGAACCATGTTTTGATGCATCTTTCAGGAAGCTGTAGTTTTTTATTTATTAATTTTTAACCATAAATATAGTAATTATGCATGATCGACCATCACGCCGCGCAAAATTCGCCGGCCGTTGGTTTGCATGATATCTACGTACCAGGTGATCTGACACAAAAAAATAAAACGCCGCGGCGTTTTGATTTATACACATGGATTATTCCACGCGAAATCGGACACTTTTCGGAGTAACATTTCGGATGTTGCTGAAATTTGAATATGCTGTAGTCCTTAGTGATATTTAAACGTACCTCAAAGGATTTTTCAAAATTTTGAAAAATGTCGATTTTACAGCTGTTTGAATTTAAGTGCTAACTTTTTTTCAATACATTATGACTGTGGAAGTAGTAAACGGATGGAGATGAGCTTTGCGGTGTTTATATAGAAGACATTGAAGTTTTAAGAAAAAATTATTTCAGTTTAAAAAAATAAAAATTTGAACCATTTTTGTGCAATTATTTTAAACAAAATAATCCTTCCGCTGTGTGGGAAAATTTCCAAAAATATGGACATTTTAGAATTGGCCCTGTAAAAATTGCCGAAAGTTGACGCTGCGTCTAATCACACCGGCTCGACTGGATGAGCCGTGCGGTACTCGCAGCGGCCAAACGGCTATATCTGCTATTCTTATACAGTGTTCTCCAATATGGCAATTGCAATTTAAATATTTGTAAAAAACTGAAGAAGGAAAACTTTTACTGTTTTTTATACACAACATAATACGGTAACTCAATTTTTGGTATTTATAATATTTTTCTCGAAACGAACAAGACCCTCAGTTTTTTAAATGGAATGCTATATATTTGATAATCCAATTGAAGGCGACTGTCAAGACAAATTCAACCATATGGGATACTATGACCTTCAAGACTACACATGGTTAGGAATGAAATAAATATATCGAACTATCTATCTAGTAGATTGAATTTCTTCTTTCATTCCTAATGTGTCCGATTTCGCGTGGAATAACCCATATGTAGCTTGAAATTGATGAACCAGCAAAAAGCAAAAAATTTATTCGACAGTGTGGGGAGTTTTCAAACTGAAAGGTCTGAACCGTTAATTTTTGCAATCCAATTTCGAGCTAAATTTCTTATGTAACAAAAGAAGTATATAACTTAGCGAAATTCTGGTTCATCAAATTGTAGCTACATGTGTACAAAGTAAAACGCCGTTTCATTTTTCTGTTTCAGATTACCTGCAAGGTAAATATAATGCACACCAGCGCGGCGGCGCGGGCGACGAGTTTTACGCGGCGTGATGCATAACTCTTATGTTTATTATTAAACATGAGTAAAAGAAAACTGCAACTTCTTCAAGGATGCATAAAAACATGGTTTAAATTTCAGATGAATCGAGACGCTCGCTTTCTTAAAACAAAAATTCCTCTATTTTGCTATGTTTTTAACCTATACATATAATAGGATCCCCGCCCCTTAAGAGACTAGGCTGTCCTGTAGGTAGAATTAACTTTGAAATTAACTTATTTTAACCAGGATCTCTGACACTCAACAATCGCAAAAAGTACTTTCACGCTAAATATTCGACTGATGCAATAAATATAATACTGTATCTTTCCATGTTTATAATTTCTAATTTCCAACGATCCTATTCTTTCCTCTCTACTTTCTCACTGACCTCACTGCAATCTTATTGCATTACTTATATATTTATAGAATTTGTAACTCGTGGGATTCTATCCCGTATACAAATAAATGAATGAATGAATGAACGAACGAACGAACGAACGAACGAACGAACGAACGAACGAACGAACGAACGAACGAACGAACGAACGAACGAACGAACGAACGAACGAACGAACGAACGAACGAATGAATGAATAAATCAAGCAATCAATCAATCAATCAAACTGTCACTCGGTGAAGAAAGTAGAAAATTCGCATGCAGAACGTGGATAGAAATATGTTGTAACAACTGCAAACACGATGTCCGATTCCAGGAGAGAGCGTGCGATTTCAAACGATTCACAGAGACATTCCAGGAAAATAATGTGGCGTTGTTAAGAATGATCCTCGATGGTGCCGAGTCATTCGTGGAGCATGTTCCGCGGGCGGCGCGGCGTCGTTACGAGATCGCTAATTCCGAGGCCCGGTGAAAGATCGCATTGTAGTCAGCTAATGCTACTTTCTATCTAGCCGCGATAAACGATAAAACCGATCATTAAAAAAGCTATAAAAATTACAAACGGGCTTAAAGCGCTGGCACTGTGGAGGAAATGGCGAACTTCCGGATTTCACGCCACTCTAATGCAAGCTTACTCTAGTTTCAGAGCTTTCACGCGAGCATGGTCAGCTTGTAATTTATTATGCAAAAGAAAAACGGCGAACGATAGTGAGAAGGAGCGAGAATGGGAGATATTCCAGGTGTCTGTGCGCTTCACTTTCATGAAACACAAAAACAAGCGCTTCCACGAGTTTTCGCATTGCATTATTAGGAATTCAAATGCTTGGTGGAATTTATTAACTCTTATTAAGAAGTAAGTATTGAAAATATTCCAAATATCCTTGGAAACAAAGCTAAAATGTGAATGTTTGTCAAAATTAACATTGCATATCTAAAAGAACTTTCTCGAATATTCTGCTTAATTAACGAGATTCTCGCTTTTGAAAGTCGCGTTGCTAGTGGCCAGTGCTACAAATAATTCCAGTCGAGTCCAGGACCGCCCAAAATGACGACCGACGCGATGCGACGAGGTGTGTTCCCAAATAAGTAGGCGACATTCCATACATTCATTCGATCATTCGAAAAATTTGCTTACTGCGAGTACGATGGTGTTGGCTTAATTGTTCTGGTATCTGCAACAAAAACATCCATTGTATATCACATCACTTTTTTTATATACATATGTGTCCAGATTCGATTTATTTCTCAAATCTACTATCTCTGTAATGGGATCCACCACATTCGAGTCCCATTTAAATGATTCCAATGTTCCCGAGAAATTCTATGTAAGATGTACTCTAGGTACATCAGTACGAGAGAAATTTAAATTATCCTCGGCTGGTTTAAAAATCCATGAAATAATCGATTCCCAATTCGATTGGAAAAGTTAACTCCCCAACTGCGTGGATCTAGGTTCTCAACAGAGTATAAATTTATCAAAAGTTCGTAAGTCGATAGTTCTGATGATTCCTACTAAAAGGATCAGCCGAGAAAAGCCTGGATAAAGTTCTATCGCATAAAAAGGAAAAAAATTAAATCCTCCAAGTACTACCTTTAAGATACTTTGAAGAATCATATAACATAGACACATAGAAAAAGAAACACACTGGGGACTACATTGGGGATCCAGGATAAGTGACTCACTTCGAACACATAGTACGCGATACACGCTGCTCGCTAGCTCTACCTAGCCAATATCTGAAGCGCCTTATGCACCCTCTTCATGATTATAAAGGCAAATAGCTGGCCACCACCCCCCGTAGGTTTCGAGCCGTTTCACCGAATAACCGAGCGTTGACGTGGCTATACCGACATCTCGATTCGAACGGAATTCCTCCCGTAGAGAGTTCACTGTCACGGTCCCGCGATCCTCGAGGAAAAGGATAACGGGCTGGTCGTTTGCGTTTCGCTCGCCCTCCCCACCACCCTCCTCTTTGGAATGCGCGTTACAATTTGGTCGGCATGGATGGTTTACGTAGGCAGGGAAGGAGTTCGGTTTCCCTTTCTCCTATCGGATCGGCTTACAGAGACGCGGAGGCAACGATTTCTATGGATCCTCTTCTGGATCATCCAGGACGATCCACTCGCGGGATCGGTTTCGTGAAAGGGAATACGTCGGAGCGCTCGGTGAAATGGTACCGCGAAGAAGAAACTACCGACTCGCCAGAGCAATCGAGAACTCCTTCTTTCTTTTTTTTTCTTCCCTTGGAAATTTTTCTGCGTGCTACAGTGGTTCTCGGGCCGCCTCTATGCCGACTTTCAAAGCAATCATTGGTGGCAGGGTGAGAACTGAGGGGAGATTTCCTGTGTATTAATGAAAATGTGTGTGTATCGTTAGGGTAGGTCAGTCAGTAGCTGTACATCGCTATTTGGCTTTCTTCCTACTTATCGAATAGTACCTATTTAATGTTTCAATAGTTTCCTATGGAATTTTAGTTGCGTAGGTAAAATGTATAATTGTATAATAATAAATTGACCGCAAGTGGAGTTGCTTTCGAACGTGTTGGCCGGACTTTATTGCCGATGCAATACTAAAATTTATGTAGTGAAATTTAGAGATGGTAGGTATCATATTATCTCCTGAATACTGATAGCAATATTCCGGTATATTCCGTTATCAAAATTCGCCAATTATGAAGCTACACCTACGTATAACAGAACTCCATAGCCAACGCGAATAGAATTTAAATAGTAGAATTCAGACTTCAATTAGTATCTCCTAAAGCGTTCGAAGCGCTTAGCTTGGTCCCACTCGTACGTTTACTATTACGTTTACCGATACAGAAACATTCCAGCAGCCTGGAATCTCCCGCATACTCTGACTCTAGATTCTCTAGAAAGTCAGAAGCAAGTGTAACTCACTCGCTAAAATGCCACTCGCCGCGAAATCACCTGAAACGTGTAACGGTTACTCGCACACGTTGCATCTTAAATGCGACAACAGCCTGGCACTCCTGGCAATCCTGCACTATCCACTAGGAAGGGAGCGGACGGAAAAATCGAGCGACTTTCATAAGGATATCCAGCGACTATATTATAGTGAAACTTTCTTAAGCCTGTGCTTTTTAATTGGTCGAACGTGAACCGTTCGTGGAAGTCTTAATTATTACTCTCCCCTCGCGTTATGCAAATGTCGCGAAAGTATGCCTACTGCAGAATGATGCGTCACTATCATCATGATCATCGCGATCACTGATTATGCTCGTTGCGCGTTTACTCGGTAGGAGGGTACGCCGAACGATAAGTAAAATTCACTCTAACCAAAGATGTTGCTAATTTTCCACTTTCAACCCAGAGGCGTGTATTATTGGCACGCAGGGTGAGCTGTTAATTAGTTAGGTGTTTAGTTCCGATACCTACGGGCGGAAAGATTGCCCGCGAGGCGATTATCGCGCCCATCGGCGCGCGGCGATTGAAACGGTAGGTACTTGTAATCAGTAGAAATTACTGCAAACGGCAATTACATTATGATATCAGACGGTTCGTTCACCCGAACCCCGCGCATTCCTCCGCTCCGATCGAGAGGCGTTCACGTTCGTGCAAACGCGTTTTCATTCCCAGAACCGTGGATGGTCAGGTGCCGTTGCTCAAGCTCGTAAAATCCAATTGGCAATCAATAAGGTGGCTTGAAAAGTATGGCTTCTTTAGCAAAGACTTTTGGCAGTGTGTCTGGGATAAGTGAATTGTGGGAGTAAAGGAAGAAAGAGGGCAGACTTCTTGTTTCTGGCTTACGGAAAAAGGGGCTTTCGTGTTAAGTAAGACGACTAACAATAAGAAGATCTTCTGGAATGAAATAAATGCTGCAAAACTAGCTACTTTTTATACTTATTTCTTTATTTATTGCTTTAAACCAGGCGTGCTTTATGTAGCAAATACAGTAAACATGCATTTTACATGTATAATATATTATACAATTTACATAATAGCATTTACAATATGTCATATTTATATATTTTACTTGGCAGTAGTTGGGCCCTTACGTTACAATTCTTAAGGAAAGAAGTAACAGAAAGTGGTAGAGATGGTATATACATATTTTATCAAAATTACACGTTCGTCCTTGTACCCCGGAGATCTAAATGAAATGAACTCTTATAATACTACTTGTTATACCAAAGTGGATGTGACAAGTAAGCATTCCACGAACCCTGATTGTCAGAACTTGACACAAAAAGCATCTGCTACTTAACCAGAACAAGAAACATCCTTCACTCCAAAACAAGACACAACCATTTACCGCCGGAGAACCAATCAAATCCATCTCAAGGCCCAAATAAAAAGCGTCTAAACCTCGCTCTAACTTTAACAAAAGCCCTAAAACGATTGGAATAAAATATAACTGGCCACACGAAGGCCCGTGCAGAAAGGAAAATGGCGACGCGAAAGCGACTGTAAGTAAGCACTACCCACCTAAACCTCCAAATCACCAAACCCGGAAAGGCTCGTGGTGGTTCGCGTAACTTGATGAAACGTGTCATCCTGCTAGCTTCCACCTGTCCAGTGTCCACGCCACAGGTCCCGTGGTGAAAGAAGCCCAGCGTCCCTAAACTCAGACGCGAGAGAGACCAGTGAAACGGACCGCGAGAGCACCCACCTCGTATTACGAGGCTGATCTTGATCTTGGCCGTTCACCTAGCCAGCTTTCATTAAAAAGACCACAGACCAAGGGGGCGTCGTTACGGAGCGTCGCTTGGCCGAGGGGGGAAAAGAGGGGTGAAGCGAGCAACACGACGTATCCAGGTGAAGGGTAGAGCCGGAGCCGTGGCGAGCTGGGAATAGTGGGGCCCGGCCCCCGAGCCGCTGGTCCTCCGCTTTTTGCCACGTATTCTCTATTAGCCCGCTCCTTTCACGTGCACCGGCCACCCCGTTGCTAAAGATTCCCTTTCATTCTTATCCAACTCCAATCACGTACGTGTATAAAAGCGGCAAGCGTGTGCACAACGAGCAGCAGATCAAAACCGCGGCTTAAACCGCCAACTGTACCGCGAGGAGGAACCGGTAGTCGGCTCGGCTCCTCTCTCCCACATCCATCCACGATCCAGCGTCTCGCCGGCGATCTAGCGACGAGTCCTCAGGGCGCAACACGATGACGAAGTTCGCGGTAAGTCCGACTCCTGGGATACCTCCCGGAATAGTGGGAATTCTCGCGTATCTGCCAACCAAGGACGTTTGTCAGCTCACGGACGTCAGTGAGTTCTCAACGTGGGCTTGGCAGTAGCCACCTCCGTGCTTGTGTCCACCGAGATCTCCTATGGGCTTTTTAGTGAATTTTCCAGTACTAAGGTTATGTTAAGTGGAGGCTCGTCATTTGTAAAGTGAAGGGGGTGGCAAGTTGCGAAGTTTAGTTTGCTGGGTGGTTTTGTGGGATTCGTGGGGAATCTTCGCACTCCCTTTTTAACGGATAGGTACGCCAACGTGGTTGCGCCAATGAGATTCAGATGGAAGTTCTTGTAGTTTAGTTTATGGGGAGCCCCTAGTTTGCAGCCCCTGTGAAGGGATAGATACCTAATTGCCTTAAATTTTTCAAATTCCATCCCCACGAAGAAAAGAGAGAGGGACAGTATCAAGTTTAATTCAGTGCACGTTCTTCTGGGATTTAGGGTGAACTTTTGCCACTCTCCCAGATACAAGGGTTAAAGTTCATTTCACGCTTATTGCTAGTACGATCGCAATTTTATGAGGGTTCTCAGTGAATATTTCCAGCCCCAGGAGACTTGGAAGATTCCGAGTATAATTCTATACCCTCCATCGAGGACACATCCAAGGTCCAGCTTTAACTTGAATTCAATCACAGAAGCATCATAATTAGTCCCTCTAAATCCAGTTCGTTCAAAGAGACCAGATCAGAACTTGTACATCCCCTGTAAAAAGAGAACAAACAAGAGAGGACTGAACTTTCTCAAGGATCTCCACTGCTCGTGAACAAAAAATCTCTTCCAATCTTCCTAACATTAGTTCCACTCGAAATTTCCCTAACAATAACACAGAATTCTAGCAACTCTTCAAATGCTCGTGAATAGCATTAACTAAATTCCTCCCGCAGAAGTGTGACTAATCCAAGATTTCCACGATGATCGGCGCGAACAAGCTCACTGAAAAGACAAACATTTATTTTTCAGCCTGCCGTCCTTGTGGTTGCCTCGCTGCTGAATGTGGCCTCAGCCGGGCACAGCGGCGGTGGACAGTAAGTTCTCTTCTTCCCCTAAAAAGCGAAAACCGAGCATGCGGATGTGACGGAGGGATAGTGGTGGCGCGGAAGCGAACCGATAGACCGACAACGAGCTTAACAAACCGTGTCCAGGCTCGCGAGACGCGACGTTAGAGCGAGAAGCGAGTACTTTCACCGTGGCCTCCCCTTATCGTCGATTGCCACGATTTTCTTCGGCCATTATCGAAAGTAATGATAAACGAGAGTGTTCCGCGATCATTGATTTTTCCTCGTTCAACGACCTCGTCGACGGCCTTTTCCAAGCCATTACGCGCACAACCGTCCATGTCGATTCTGCGCGAAGCCCGACAGTTACCGAACCAAGATAACGCGTGGGCATTTGTTCTAGGTTTTTTATTCAACAATTGAACGGATATATTTTGTTTAATTACCTATTTAGAGTTATCAGTCCTCCGAGATTCGAGTATTCTCAGCAATTTTTGCTAGTAATTCTTAACAATTTAATTATTTAAACTCGATAGTGGGTGCTAAATCCAGAAGAAATGATAATCGCGCAGTAATGTTAGAGAAGAGACACTACACGGGATCTAATTTGAACTGGAGAAATACCGAAAGATCAAACACTACTGCAGTCTCTCGGCAACTTTACCAAACGTTTCCCCCAAGGCGAATAAACAAGCTAGAGCGACATTCTCCGCAAACTCCACGACTTTTACTCCAAGCTCAGTCACTGCATGCACCAAACAAACGGGTATAATAACGGAGAGATTCGCAAATTTTTTCGAAATTCCAAAGCAACTGTGAATAATTACCCATCTCTTCCGCTCGCACCCATCGATCCTCAAACCGTCACTTTCTTTCCAGACAAATCTGTACGTATAATTGTGTATTAAAAACTATGAAGCGTAGTTGTCAACACCCTACGCGACAAGGCACTAAAGTCAAACCGAAGAAACTCCGATCCCCAGACCGTCACCTTCTATCGAGACAAAGCTGCAAATTAATCCCTCGATGAATCCTTGCAGCGACCACGTGGTGATCCACGTCCCCTACAAGATCAAGACCATCCACCACACGCACACCATCACCAAGCACATCCACCACGGCGGCGGGGGTGGCGACAAGTACGAGGTGCTGGGCTACACCGTCGGCCAGCCCGTCGACCTCGGGGGCCACGGGGGAGGCCTAGGGGGCGGCGACTTCGGCGGAGGCGGCGGAGGTGGTGGACACGATTTCGGTGGTGGCCACATCGAGTACAGCAGTGGTGGTAGCGGGGGCGGCGGCGGCGGCGATGGTGGCGGTGGACACATCGAGTACGGGGGTGGAGGCTATGGTGGCGACATCGGAGCTGGACACAGCGGATTCAGCGGGGGTGGATACGGCGGAGGGAGCAGTGGATACGGAGGTGGTGGTTTCGGAGGCGGCGGTGGTCACGAAGACTGGGGTGGTCACTAAACAACCACATCGCGTCGATGCTCGGAGGATATAGATAGTCCTTTTTTGCCGAGAATCGTTTGGATGCTTCAAGCATGTTCGACGAGCTTTCACACTTTCCAACAAAATTTCGTCGGATGCTCTTTCGAGGGTAAATCGAATTGTCGGCTACGATCTTTGTCTTTTCCTTTATCACTCGATACAAGGAGTTTCTACGTTGAACGAAATCGTGAAATATGCAGTTTTAGATACTCGTGTTTAATCGAACTTACCTACAAGTGAAAGTGTGAAATTCCATCGTCGAGCATCGAAGAGCCAACTAGCACCCCACCCCCACCCCTTTGCACGACACTTTTAGTTTCGTTTAAGCGAAATTGTTTTAGAGAGATAGATGTTCCCTTACTTTGACTGGTGTGTTTCCGGGGAGTGCTGCAAACATGCCTAGACACATCGACACCCAATCACCTTGTCTCTTACCTCTCGTCCTAGTCTCTCGTTTATCTGTTGACGCATCACCCGTACTGATATGTAAATATTGTTACTCGTTTATTTGTTTTTTTTTTTTACTACTGTTAAATCACTGTATTGTTGTATGTACTTGTTTACGTGTCGCAACACGAATAGTTTATGTGTATGTTTCTCTGTGTCGCGAGGAAAAGTTGAATAAATTGCGTGTGTACCTGAAACTCACAGCTTCACTTCCCTTTCTGCGATTTAACAGTTGGATTAACGAAGTTTCATTGTAATGAGAATAATTTTTAATTCCTATGTGTTTCGAGAGCCACGGAAAAAAGGAACCCACGATCTCGTAGGTGTTCTGTGTAGGTGGTCAGCCGCGTTATCAACTCCGTTCCTGATCTCAAATTTATTATAGTTTTGTAAGGTGACATTCTTTCGGAACAAACCAAACACCGAATACTGACAATGAGTTACAGATTATTCGAGGCTTCTTAAAAAATTGAAGAGACTGCTTGAAACGAAGTTTCATTTTAGTACTATATGGTTGTACCTACTTACGAAGCAATAGCAAGGTCTCTGTGGAATGCTCATTACGAATCTCACTACTCCTTAGTATACCTAAACACTCCAATTGGACTTTCGGTGGCTCGGACTATGCCATAAAAAATACATCAAGTGATTTAAAGTACGCGAGCTTGACAGTTGAAACGCCTACTAAATTGAACAGAGAAAATTACAGCAAACTCGACACGAGTGGAATTCTGCAAAGTCTACGCACTCTACGCACTCTACGCACTCTACGCACTCTACGCCTTCCGTCTCGCTTGTCCCTAGTGTTCTCGTACTCGACATCGTCCACCAGATATCTGCCAGCATCTGTTTTCTCGTCATTCTCAGCGTCGTCCTGCTCCTCGTGCTGATGATCGTGGAATTTGCTCGACTGGTCCGCGCGAACGTGGCCACTCTCCGAGCGCAGTCCCTTCCTGTACCCTTCCTCGTAATTATACGAGACAGCTTCGACGTCCCTCGCAGGAATATCCTTGACATCTTCGTGCACAGCGTAAGAGTAGCCCTCCTGACCAGACTCGGGGTCATCGGAATCCTGTCCCAAATTATTATCCTCCGCGTAAGGCTGAGGCAAGTAGGAATCCTGATGGTAATCGTACAGGGGCACGTATTTCCGAGGGTCCTTCTTCTGTTGATCATTGTGGTCCTCGGGCTGCTCGTGCTTGTAGCCGTGCCGGTGGCCGTAGCTGCTCCAGGAACTCCAGTTCTCGCGATGGTACTCTTTATGCTGCGCCTTGGGCTTCTTCGGGGCTGGCACGTGCAGGAAAACCGTCTTTGTGTGGATGTGGTGCTTGATGATGTCTGGCACGAGTATCTTCAGGTGAACGCTGCGCGGGAACAAGGCGAATAAAATTCAGGTATCCGACGTGAAAACGAGAGTGCAGCGCGTCTCGCTCGTTGACCGACCGCGACGGTCATACTCGCTGGAGAAAGCCCTGGAACTATGTCCAGGCTGCTTAGACGTCGCTTGTCCAACGAGCGATCGTGATCGTGAGTTTGGAGTTTGATCTGGTGCACTTACTGTCCTCTGTTGCCACTTCCGTAACTCGCGATCTCGCTGAGCGTGACGAGGAACAGGTAGTCGACGACCCTCTGCGGATAATGTGGACTGTTATTCTTTTTCACATTTAGATTGGACTAACAGTAAGAGTATTAGTAAAGTAATGGAATACTCGAATATTTCTCCTCGTATTAATACCTGTACGTAGGAATCGTATCCTAAATTACTGTACACCACGCTATGAGACCAACCTCAGCCTATGGCGGCCATATGGCTGAGTCCATAACAGAACTTGAACTTTCAACTTATTGTCCAATACTTGAAATATCATTCAATTTCACCGTGATTATTAATTACCATTATTGTTCGAAATGGAGATGCGTATGGAAGGTGACGCTACCAGCAGCAGATCAATGTCGTCTGACTTCGTCGAGGATGCTTCTCCTTTATATTCCAACTCTGTTGCCGTTGTACCGTAGCTGTTATAGCGAACACCATGCAAATGTTGCGGCCGATCAAGCACTTTCGCCGTTACAATCAGATATGCCTCGCCCGCCACGCTCTGAAAAAAAAAGAACGAGTCGACGAGACGCGACGCGACGTGGCTATTCAAGCTCATTGTCGCGCGGAAATAGAAGCTTATCCTTTGGAAAATTGTCCTCGACGCTTTCCCATCGATTTGCTAACTTTAAAAAGACTTTAAAATATAGATTATAGATATATGTAGAGATTTCAGATTTCATATCATAGATTATTGATATAGTGTTTGGAGCAGACACCGACTTTAGAATTTTGATCGATTTACAGATGGATTTAGGATTACAGATTTTGCACTTGGATCCAGAGTCTAAGCTCGGAAGAAGATGAGGTGGAATGGAGAGAGAGAGAGAGAGAGAGAGAGAGAGAGAGAGAGAGAGAGAGAGAGAGAGCGTACTTAGAAGTAACTACATACTTTTTAGCCAAAGGAATTTAAATGGACAGTGTAATATGAAAAAGTCGTTGATCGATTGTGAAGACCGATAAACGTAAGGTCAGGAATTCAGTCATATTTGATAATATTGTATTTTTGATAAATGTACGTGTGTTTGTTATTCTAGAATGTTACAATAATCCGTCTCTACGATACCGTCACACTAATATTCACAATTTACATACACCTACGCTCGATTACCTTCGCTACTATTTAATTGTAAGATTACATACATCTAGCTACATGCTATTGATAGACACATTTGTACAACATAATGTTCCCTTATCTCCATCAAACATCGTAATTATCGTCATCTTCGAAATCTCCTTTGTCTCGGTGGTCCTGATATTGAGGAATGATCTTGTAAATGGTGTGCGTGTGCTTCACCTTCTGCACTCGATAGGGCACGTGTATGGTCACCTTTTTCCTATAAACCACACCGCCATCGATCAGTTTAAACACAAGTGTCACGTATTATTTCTAAACAATCGAGTACTCACGCTTCTGCGGACTCGTGCAGCAACGCGAGAAACAGCAAGAAACCGATGGCATACTGAAATCAATACAGAGGCTGAGTATATTAGGTTTGTAAATGATTTTGTAAGGAACAGAGGTGGCGATTCATGGGATCTCGTACATACTTACCAGATACTTTCCCTCCATTTTGAAAAGCTCGATGCTGGTCCGTCGCTGGCAGCTTCGGCTGTCGCCTTCAGAACACGAGCTACTACTTAGGTACGAACACTGGAGAAGTGGGTACGCTCTGCGCGTACCGCAACAAGTCTTACGTTTATATAGGTACATGGAGCTGAAATTACCGAGGCGAATCGTTTCATCAAGTGTTCCAAGAAACTTCCCCCAGTCTGCAAAAGATCCAGGTATTCCAAGTGAATTTTCACTTTGTTGCCTTTTCAGTTTTCACCGAGCTTCATCTCGAATATCAAGGAGACTCACGGCCGGACCGCGGAGTCACGCGATTCCGCGGGGATCGGGTGTGTCTGCAAGAAAATTCGAATGTATCGTATGCTGGGCCAAGTTATGCAAAAAGCTATCAACCATCAACCACCCGAAATTCAGTAAACTTAGTTGGAAAATTTTAATTGTTCGAGAAAAATTGCTTTATTTCTCTTGGGTATATTTTATTTCTCGTTGTTGTCGTTAATAGCGAGTAGAATAAATAATATTAATTTATATTTTCTGTAGCTTTTGTTTTTTATGCCTTAAATGGAACACCTATGTTTGTATACCTACCGTAACAGTTGTTCTATGCGTTGGTAATTTTTTGCAAAATAAAGATCACAAAATTATTTATCGGCTCGGCACTGCGTTTAACTAATTCTTTGGCATTTTGCATATGCGGTTCATCAAAATCGTTGCATTCGTCCGTTTAGTTTAATTACGAGCTCTACTTACGCTTCACCTGATCCGAAGTCGATCCCCCAGAGTCCACTGTGAAATTAACAATTTAGATGAAAACTGTAATTATGCGTCGCGTGATTCAAATGGTGTTCTGATTGTTACGAGAGACTTGTGCTTCAAGTATCGCAGCATCCGCTTTCTCGGAAGTAATTTTTAGTCGGAGCTCATTAAGATCTGTGAATCACGCTTGGGCATTTGTTTTTGTGGGAGTACGAACGAATCGTCACCTACCAAAAGATGCGACAGATCCCTTTTCAGAGCAAGTCGGAAGAAGACTCGTGACAAGCAGAGCGTTTCTAACCGTTCAGAAGTCGTGGAAGAACTGACGCGACGGGAACCACTGCACCTGCGCTTCCTTTAGCAGTGACGCACCCAACCGCGAATCTTTTTGGCTATCCGATTCGTGGCGCGGACGTGCGCAATTAAACGGAAAACGATCGAAGGATTAGGAAGCAAGGCACAGAGTCCACGACACGCAGGTCTAGGGTTTAAAATCGTGGTTGAATTAGATGAGAATCCTTCTAGCGACTGATGAGTGCTGAAAAATATTGTTTATTCAAATTGGATGTGGTTTTATGTGGTTTATAATTTATACTACCTACTTAGTGAAAATTATAAGTAATCGCGAATTTGACGTTACTTAAATAACTGACGCACAGTACTGAAATTATTTATCGCGGTACTCTGAAATTTACGTGGTAGCCACAATTGGGACAAGCCTAATTTCTACAATAATCAATGTCTACAGAATTTTTGCAATAATTTTTTTGCCAAGTAGTGCTAATATAATATGAGAGGTAGAAGTGACAACGTGTTTAATATTCGAGTGGTACGATAAATAGTGGGCGGATACACTTTTGCGCGTAACAATACTCGCCGATAGAATTATAGCAATGCTGTACCTACGCACATATTCAGAGGGATAAGGAAACTAACAATAAGAGTGAGTCTTCAGTTATGCTATTCTGTTGGCAAATCAGTTGTTCAGGTAAATGAACGTTAACATTGACAGTATTGACACGATCGAAGAAAGTGGTTTCAAGGATCAAGATCTGCCGCTCAGCTCTCGCACGATTCGATTCCATCGTTCGACCGTGTCCGAATTAAGCAAAAACAAGTCCACTTTCTATTATCACTCGCCGCGCATTCGCATCCAGCGGGTGAAAAATTACGAGGCACGTTTCGCGGCGATTATCCGTCATCGAAACGCTGCTTAATTGGCTCGAGGCCAATTAAACAGTGAAAATTGCCAGTGAAATGGAAAGCGGAGGAAGGAAAAACATGGACGGTTGCTTTAATACGTTATAGAGAAATAAACCTCCAGATAGTGGAGGTGGGAGATGGGAGGTGGAGGGATCATTTTTTCAAAAGTTAGAAAAAGCTGGTATACCCATAGGTCCGATAATAGAATAGGTAGTACTCACTTTTGCAGTTATAAGCATTTTTATATTCCGTAAAACATGGACTAACATATCCCGGCGTACCTTCTCTTTAAAAAGGCAAATTTATCAATTGGCGGAAACAGCTGGACTTGATCAAATGCCGCTGCTTCTATATATATTAGTATAATATTTAATAGGAATACAGAAAGCTTCCGGATATGCGTTTGTACCAGCGTTTTTTTTAGTATTATCCTGAAAAAATCTCGATGCTGCTACGTTCAACGGGGAACAGAGTTGCAATCTTGCAATTATGTACCTTGGTTTCTCTGGATACTAGCTTCCAAACGGAGTTACTCGCGAGGATGCTGTCGCGTCTTCCTTAGAATTGCGTTTACAGAGAAGAAAAACGGAGACAACGTGGCCATTTCCACGACTGCCAGCCTTGGAGCTCTGCTTGAAATTATCTTGAGCTTGTACGCAGGTGGCTACTTACATACGATCGCGTTTGGTTTCATCAAAGAAGATGTTATAGGAAGCAGATTTTAGATTCTGAGAGATTAAGTTAATTATTAGAGTGTTTCTATTTTAGAGAAGGTATTAGCTTATTTACAGTCAAGCTTATTTATGCAATTGAGTTACGAAGATGCAATTGGGTCGAGTTTAAAATTGATACTATGTTTCTCCATAATTCTTTATGAGGTGCGCGTAATAATCAGTTAACTACTTAATTAAGATGACGCTTTTCCCTTTTGTACGGTGTCACCATGATTAGAACCACAATTATTTGCCAATGTATTAAAAGCACTGGAAAGCTTCTTAAATATAATGAGAATGCTTGGTAAGATAATTCGTGGGTATTATCCTAAGTGATGAATGCGCTTATTCCTCTGCTTAAGTTCCATTCTTCTTTAAGGTCTAGGCACGCATATCAATTCCGAGACGGTTGAATTTGAAAAAAATATCGTTTCTTACCAACCGGTCCCTGGTAATTGCCGGCGCGTGTGCGTAGACTTTAATCGTTCGGAAAAATAGCTTTCTTGCTTGCCCTATGTAAAAAACTACTTAGAGACCCATATCTATCGTTAGAAGTTTACAATACAATTTCGTAATATAAATTAGCCTCGTCTGACTTACACAATTACCTAAAAAATGGAAACTATTTAGTGGAGTCGTAGCGAATGGACTCGTCGAATTGCTCTTGAGCGTCTGCTTCAACGCTGACTTGACGGTGGCCTGTAGTTGCATCCTTGCATCGCCGGGCCATGGCCACTGGCATCGAGTCTCGATGGTTACTCTTCTTTTCACTTTCCTCTTGCTCGCCAACTGCTTCTTCCTTCCGCTTCGCGTCTGGCTGATTCAACGCTCCGCTCTGTGGCGTTCTATGGCGCTCTGTGGATGATCGCCGCTGGATCTTTCATCAACATCCGAAACCTCGCCATCACCGCTATCGATTCTCTGTTGCGGTACCCTTTGCCCCGCATTAACACCTGCCAACTGTTTACCAACGCCCTTCGTCTCCGAATGCACTTTCTTAGCCGGCTCCCAATACTGGCCGACAGATCTTGACAGTTTCTGCGGCGCGGATCTCTGCTCCATGGACTTGAACCCGCCATTGTTGTTCAGGGTATCGCTAGACGCCTCGACTCCGCCGTCCATGTTCAGGTACCTCATGGTCTTGCTGACGAAATCGATGCTATATCTTGGCGTGGAACTGCCCTCGACTTGGAGCTGAAATGGCTTAAAGTTCGAAACGTTCACACGCTGGTTCCACGAATCGTTCACCGTCGTGTGCAACCTATACGAGTGCTCCCGAGGAGCTGGAAAGCTGTTTGCTCGTTGGTAATAGCTATCCTGACTGCTGTTCCTCGGTTCTAGAAACTTGGGGTACGGACCAGAGGGTACATGGCTCTCTTTCGGTGCTGGCATTGGACGCTGGATCTTGTGATGACGAGCAACTCTCTGTACATTGGTCAAGTCGCCCTTGTGACTCGTCGAGACGAATGGTTGTTTCGCAATCTCAGCCAGATTGTCGCTGGGGGACAGTAAAGTGTCCGAAGAAACGAAAGTTGGCTGGAAGTTGCTGCGATGAGCAGAGGCGATGCTCCCTAGGCTACCAGCAGAAAGGCTCAAAGCTTCGTGGCTAATGGAGGGAATCTCCGAGTGACTCGACAGATCAGTGGGGGGTAGAATGTTTTTATCGAACGTGGCCTCGGCCTCTGAGGCGGGCAGATGGGTGACCAGTCGTATCGAGAGGTGCTTCGGCTGGTCTCCCTCCAAAAGTCTCACGTACACCTTGTCACCCACTCCGGGGAAGTGGAAAGGCCCTACGAGAGGGCCCACCAGCTGGGGTGGACTTACTGCGCGTTGCAGTATGCCCAACAGCGAATCGAGGATGCCCTTAGTCTTGGTCACGCGATAGATGGGCTCGATGTGGATGGCCCCGGCGTCGAATGCGTCCGCTGGCTGCAGAGCCTCGATCTGATGGCTGTCCAGTTTATTATCACCGATGTCGTACGACCGCCCCACCTCGTGCACCACCTTCTCAGGGATTGCTGAGACTTTGGCCGCAGTTCCTGACGCTTTAGCCGAAGCTCTGGCTAATCGCTGAAGCTGCCTTCGACGTCGACCACCTTCCATCATTGCATTTGGACCGCGCGAGGACATCGAACGATCGGTACGGACCTTTGCGAGCCTCTTGTTCGAGCCCAAGTAGAGATTCTTAGAGGAAGCCACTTCCGGCTGCAGGGTAGTGAACGTTATGTCGGTAACGTCGCTGGCATTCTCGGCTCGCCGTTCCAATGACTGCACTTTCGGCTGCGGCCTTCTGAATTGGAATAAGGACGCTTGAATGTTTCAAGTAGGTATACCTATGGAAGTAATTTCAAGAACAACGTACCTCTCCGAGTGCACGGTTTCTACACGGTAGAGTGCCGTTATTAATGCAGCGCAGGCCTGTAACCATCACACAAAGCAGGATAAAAATACGCGTTTTGGTTTCTCGAACTTGAGATGGAACCAGAACGCTGATTATTAGTGCGTCTCTTTGCTTGGTACAATGTTGACGTAGGGTATGGGTAAAGTCCGCTTCGGAACGAGCGTGGTCGGGTAATTGAGAATAATAGAATGGAGATGCTTAGAATTAGGTACGTATTAGTGTGAAGTGGTATGGGGGATTTGGAACGATGGCCGATCGTAGTTCGAAACTCGAAACTCGAAACGCAAAACTCAAAACTCAAAACTCGAAACTCGATGCCTTGATTGAATTTGAAATTTTTCACTGTGCAGACTGAATACCTGCCTACTTTTTAAAATACCGAATAAACTAAAATTTCAGATTATTTCCCATTACTTGTATTTGCTTGCTCCTACCCGTACCTCCCGCACTCTCAATTTCTAATACATACCAAGCACTTGGATTCCCTTTGCACTCCGAGTTAACTTATTGAGTTATTAAACACTTATCGGAGTAGGTATAACCACACATATCGTATTGTAGTATACCTACCAAGTAGTTTCCACTTTCACAATGTCTAATGAAAACTCCGGCGCGCTTCAGAAACATATTCAAAGTGCAAAGGGGGGATTATAATAATAATAATAATTAGAAGCCCATAGATTTCTACACCAGGCACCATTTCACGAGTGCTTCCATTTACTCGATTAAAAAATCAATAAAAAAATCACAATAGCCACGAAAGCAGATTCGTGGCTCGAGGTTCGAACTCGAATTGACAGAAAAAAGGAGACACCACGGTATCCTCGCAGCCTCGCACTGATCACACCACCCGAAGCCATTGGAGAACGACCGACTTGGACCACTCACCGTCACGAGATGCACGATCCTCATGTTGCCGATCGCACTTGGTCCCACTAGATCACTTCACCGATCCAACTATGGAGACCCCTGCACGTCGGCGACGTCTTTTAAAGCTTCCACGGGGCGACTAGAACGGCCACAGTTAAACTGGACTTGACATTGTTTAGCGTACATACACGCTGCCGGCGCCGTCCGTTTTCTCTAGAGGAAAAAAAAAGCAACTTGTCTGATCATAGCCGGACAGCAGGTAATTGGTGCATCACGCCGCGCCGGGCCGCGCCATTTCTATCGAAATTAACTCGTATGTAAAGCAAAAAAGGCAACTATTCACTTGCTTCCACCGCGAGGATGGTGCAGATACGAATTCCTACGTGCTTCTCTAATCGGTGCGATTAATTTCTCCACATGTTTACAGCTTTGCAAGACTCGTTTTTCCGTTACGAAGCGATGCCGCGAGGTAACGTTCACTAGATATTTCAAATCTAAAACGATCAGAAAATTGCGCACAGTGGAACGGGGCACTGAATCCGTGTCGATTAGCTTGGAGGTTCACCTGCTTGCGACAGCGACGAAAAAGCTAGCAGATTCACGTTGATGGAACACGAATAAATGACTGACAGTTGGTGGTCTTGTTTTTCCATATATATATATATATATATATATATATATATATATATATGCCTACCCCGCGCATATTCGCGGAATAATGATTATTTTCCTCTTCTTCTTTTCTCGCAGGTTTCCACCACTAAGGCCGCCTGAACGAAAGTGAATTTCCCTGCGTGGGGCCGGTTTAATTGGCGGATTATGCTCGCACGCGGCCGCGAAATCGGCATTTCTATTCTCCGAGTAACGGATATCGTCGGTGATTTATCTAGAAACGGTGAAGGCAGAGCGCCGAACTTCCAAGTAGCGTGCACGCGTCTCGCCAAACCTGTTTGTAAATCGGCTGATTCACGTGGAACGAAAGTCGGTGTCGCCTAAAGCGGCGTTAATCGGGAAAAAGGCGACTATTCAGACGGTTCATTAAATATACATCGAAGAGGATTTTTACACGAGATCTTGGATGAACTTGGAAACGAATGGTAAAAACATGTACTTGCCATGCTCCGAAGTAACGAGATGAATACGAAACGTTGCCATGTTATACGAGTACAGTAAAAGGAAAAAAGGAAAAAAGGAGAAAAGGAAAAAAGAACGGCAAGGTGTTTGGAGCGATAAGGGGAAAGAAGAGAGATGAATAAATGGTACATAAAAGAAAGATTAGGTATGATTGGGATGTAGATAATGGACATAAGCGGCGGCCCTGCTCGCCCCTATGGGCAAAATTAGGCAAAATTAGATAGCTGCCGAGGGCATCCTTTCATTGTTGGCACTTTTTAAAATAAACTTTTAAATCAAGTATCGCAAGTTGTAATAAGAATTATTCAGAGCAAGGTCATCAAGAAGCTGAAATAGATGTATCTATACCTACTTATACATATTTATTCGTATATGTACCTACCAGTATTCCTTTTGCGACGTAGGTGCTCGATAAGAAGGGATTTCTTTAAATTCCCGGACTCCTTCTTACTTGAAAAAACAAATTTCTTGGATTTTGCCCTAATCAATCACCCTAGGTCTAGGGGATGGTGAAAAAAAAAGTGAAATGTCCTTTCACGGAGTCCTTAATATCCTTTCGGCCCCTTCGCTAGTTATAAATAAAGAGCGCAAATTCTGGAAGCTGTGCAAGGAAAAATATATAAAAATAGTTTTAAGTTAAGGGGGACCCCACTCAGAAGCCAATAAAAAGTTTCGGATTTTTTTCTTCGTATAAATCAAAATATTGGGCTTTGTTTTTTTTACATAGTTTTAAAGCAAACTTTATTTTGCCAGAAATCTTTTTTTTTTTGGAAAATTGTACAAAATGACTGCGATCAAAATGGCATCCCGGAGCAACTGCAAAAAAACTGGCCCACACTCCCGGGAATGACTGGATCATCTGAGAAGGAAATACAACAAAGATATATAAACAGAAATATATTCTCTCTAACCTACCGTAGGATTTTCTCAAAACTCGAATTATTTTGGAAATTGTAGCAGTAGGAGAAGAATTGACTTTAAATTTTTACATAAAAATTTGCACCGAAATGCTTGTAAAAAGTCGAATAATTGAAACATCTATAAAATCCTACGCTAGCTTTGAGGGAATAGGTTCCTGTTTCTATATCTTTGTTGTATTTCCTTCTCAGATGATCCAGTCATTTCCGGGAGCGTGGGCCAGTTTTTTTGCAGTGCTTCGGGAAGCCATTTTGTACAATTTTCCATAAAAAGAAAAAAAATTTTCTAGCAAAATAAAGATTGCATTAAAACTATGTATAAAAACCAAGTACGATATTTTTATTCATACGAAGAAAACAATCCGATACTTTTCAATCGCTTGTTAAAAAATAATTTTTTTCGCGTACTACCACTTTAATTAAGGTCGTGGGACAGGATATTTCATGGTTTTTCGCATCCTGCTACGAAATAATATCACCGTGGTAACTACGCCGTATGTAGCTACCTACTACAAGAAAACAGTTATTTTTTCAGTTTTTAGCGCATTAGTGTCTGAGTTTTGCAACTAAAAAAGCTTGAAAAATTCAACTGTGTAGATATTCGTGCTTTGTACGCGACAGATTTGTCGTTTTCGAGAGGAACTACATAAATATAGGTATATCGGACTCGTGGAAGTGAGCTAAAATTGACAATGAGTTAAGTACAAGATTCGAAAGAAAGAAACAAACGGACAGAGGAGTGAAGCTAAATAAAATCGGTTTAATTAAAAATGGTGAAACACAAGAACACCGCAAAACGCAAAACTACATATGTAAGTACGTATGTATACCTGCTCTGTACATACATCAGGTGTAAACGGCATTAGGAATAATAATTCTGGAGTAGCCCGTGTGCAATACTACACTTTAACTGGATAATGATACAGAATAGAGAAATGTAAAAGTGCTACGCATCATGAAAATCATGAAATCCATCTGTCGGCTAAATGAATACACAGCACCTCGCAGATGCATAATACATTGCATGCATTTAGGCGCGTTAATAACGCCTAAGGCGACGCATCGCTAATTTCTGCGTGCACAATTCAGATTACTACATTGGATTCCGTTCGTTCCAGCCTGCTGGCTCGGGTATGGGTATGTGTATGTGTATGTATATATATATGTACAGTTTAATCGTAATTGAAACGGCGCTTTCCATCGAAACGAAAACCATAGGCGGCGCTGTTCGGCGCGCCTACCAGAGCGGGATTCTTGTACTGATGAAACGATCCGTGAAGGTGCGGCGGCCTCACCGCGTTCTGCTCTTCTTCTTGCGATCCCTTCAAGTAAAACGCTTCGAACTGGCCCTCCGGCAGCAGGATGTCTTTCAACGATTTGTCGTTCGGATCGTAGGCCAACGAGTGTACCGCCAGACGGGAGACCACCAACACTTGCTGCAATTACGGAACTAAAGCTGATTCTTGATATTTCCAGAAAATTTTTTTTTATTTCTTTATTACATATAGAAGAAAACTTCTATAGGCTCCTTCGGACTATAGGCTCAATTTTGAGGAAGTATATAGCAACAATGTGGGGCAGTGATGAATATTGTTTAATAGAGAACGTACCATTAGCAAGGTAAGAGCGCTCCAAGCCATAATCCAATTCGTATTTAGCGTGGAATCTGTAGTCGGATCGCTGAAACAATCAAATACACGTGTGCGTAAAGAGAAAATTGGAAAAAAAGATTAAGATACAAAGTCATTAAAATATGGAGAAGCAGTAAATCAAATTGGTAACAGTTTAAGTTTAAAGCTGTGTGTTTGTAAAGTGAAATAACAATCGCGCCATCGCGATATAGGTAGTAGCGTGAAAAAACTTGATAGTTACCTAATTGCGAGAGTTTCGCGAGTTCGATCGCGTATATCTTGCCACGGCTTATTAAACCTGACTAACATACCGAATCATTCAGATAAGGATATGGATATATCTATTAATTTGTTAATAAAAATTCCTGATAAAGACGATAAAAGACTAACGACTGAAATTTCTAACGACTGTTTAACGAACACAAGGTTTCGCTATTTCGTTTTCTAATGACATCGCTTTCGGAATATTTGACTACGTGACGCCCTTTGTGAAAAAAAAGAAAATCGAATAGCAAACTAGGTACTTGCAATTTGCAAAGTCCTTCGTCAATTTCACACGAATATTTTCGACCTTCACTCTGCACATGGATAACAAAAATTTCAGTTATAAATATGGGTATAGGCACACAGGTCGAAGAACAGAGACCATCCAGGCGATTCATCATATTATACATACTTGCGGATAAAGAATCGCTATAATAAATCCTTACAGCTTGCTTTCATTCGTTCTCCACTTTTTATTTTTACTCGTCGTTTAAAAGAGTTAGACGCTAGTTGGCATTTGCGTTAGTATGATTAGCAGTCATCGCATTTATTAGTTTTTAGGTTTTACACCGTGCTTTTACACGCAGAATTGACGGTACATAAATTACAGCGAACACTAAGAAGAATCGGTGAAAGAAGTAGCGTAAGACTTGGCTTTCAGCCATATTATGGTTTAAGATATATCGCTTTTGTCGTTGGGAGCGTGTCGATGCTTTAAACTTACCGAGCAGCCGTAGCAAAAGTGAAAGCCGCTTGGGCGCGATCGTACACGCTATACCCATTATACGGAGTAAGTAGGTAGTATTGCCCGCGAACGTTTCCTCTATCCGTGCACGTTTAACGACCTTGCCACTGTGGGCGCCCCACGTCGGGGACCAAGAGCAACCTCGCCGACTGCAGAAAACGGAAGCCGATGAAAGTGGAAATCGAGCAACCTCGGTTTCGCCAGCAGCGCTGGGCGCTTTTTGCGTGTTCGCCAACTACCAACTACTACTAGACGCCTACGCTCCTCCGATCGCATACATTTCAGTGTTTTTTCTTGCCAAAATAGAACGGTATGATTTACACGGAGAAGATGCGTGTTATTCACTCGTATCGCTATACGTGATTAAAATTTAAAAAAAAAAAAGTACTACAAGCAATTGTAAGAAACCGTAGAAGTATTTATTTATACAAAAAATCATGTATCTCCATGTAAGTAAATACAAAGTGGAAGAATAAGAAAACGCTCTTCTTTGCACCACTGGGAATAGTCGGCTCGTATGCACTCGAATCGAAACGTAACGAATCAAACAAATAATTACATTTCCTTTTCAAATACAACCGCTTTCTGATCACACGATACAAATAAGCCAGGTCGTTAATAATGCCACCTGTCACGTAGCTACTTATCACAATATCAACAATGCGAAACGTCCATCTCGAGATCTGCGAAAGTTTTTTTAAAACTTGCAACATTGTACAACAAAGCCATGTTCGATGTATGTATCCCGTGCCATGTATAATACAATTGCGTATATATTTGTACTATAATCGCTTTTACCATGTAGGTTATACTAATAGAAATACATTCCATTGTCACGAGTGAAACAGTTTAATAAAGAATCGACTGTGACACCATCACTAATTGTAAGTATAACAGAACGATATCGATATTCAAATACAAGAAGCTTTAATTGAGTACCTAGTTGGGCCGTAGGCTCGCGAGTTTATAAACATTTGTTTTTGTAATTAAAATATACATTAATCGCTACTCGCTGTTAAGTACTTTCCGACAGAGATGGGCATTATCTAGATAAAAAATTATTTAAATGACGTGTCGAATAAAAGATACTTTTTTTCTTTATTCGTTATTCGAAGCGAATTTATTCGACAGCGGAAGATAATTTTTTTTTATTCCAAGTGAATTTAGTCGAAAGATAATTTCTTGATTCGAGGAACTTTTATTCGAACCGTCGAATAACTTTTGAGGCGTGATCTCGCCTCGAGCTGAGTACTTGAGCTGTTCGGCGGGGGCTTGTGATCTTGCTTCGAGCTTCGGCTGGAGAGCCGTACATTGTTGCTTGCGGTCGATTATACTTATATTAATAGGATGTATGTAAAACTTCCATATTTTCTATCGTATCGGCATGAACGTTTCGGTAACATACTCTTGAGATTTTTTTTAGATGAAAATGAATTTAAACACGATATAAAACGGATTATTTGTAGCATTATTACATTATAAATGTTACATTCATATTTAATTATCTATAGTTCTGGAAATAATCGAATTTATACCGTGTTTGAAGTCATTTCAATCGAATGAATCTCGCAACTTTATTAACAATCCATAATTAATGAGGGCTCGGATGCAATAAGGGGACTAACTAGCGCTCGAAAATGGGAAAAATTATTGTCCAAATGAGTTCATTTTCATCTAAAAAAAATCTCAAGAGTATGTTACCGAAACGTTCATGCCGATACGATAGAAAATATGGAAGTTTTACATACATCCTATTAATATAAGTATAATCGACCGCAAGCAACAATGTATGGCTCTCCAGCCGAAGCTCGAAGCAAGATCACAAGCCGCCGCCGGACAGCCCAAGTCCTCAGCTCGAGGCGAGATCGCGCGTCAAAAGTTATTCGAAGCCGTCGAATAAAAGTCGAATAAACTACGGATAAAGATAAAAACCTTATTCGACGGTTCGAAAAGAAGTTCCTCGAATCAAGAAATTACCTTTCGACTAAATTCACTTCGAATAAAAAAATTATCTTCCGCTGTCGAATAAATTCGTTTTGAATCAATTTATTTATCCGTGATGTTTCGAATAAAGATAAATAGTGTTATTCGAAGCTCCGAATAACGAATACACGTAAAGTACCTTTCATTCGAGTTTATGTAGATATTATCTTTGCCCATCTCTGCTTTCCGAAAGTGGTCGCAGTAAAATGAAAACATTAGAAAAATCGTATAAAATTACAAACATTCTATTCACTTGTACATGACCTCACGACACTTTACGTCACAATCAGTTTATATTTACATTAAATATTCCTCGGGCGCAGCCGTATATGCTAACGCAATTACACGGAATATAAATAAGAATCTAGCTTTGTTTTTCTCTTTGGCGGCGAAGTGAAGGGCGAAAACCAAGCTAACGAGAACCTTCCGAATACAGCTTGAATAGATTTCCATTTGCTGTTACGAACCCATCTGGCTTCTTCCTTTTTCAGTTGCTCGATGCCCTACGGTACAAACCACAAAATGTATATATGAGTGTGTGTGTATATGTATGTATGTATATAGGTCTCGCCCGTCGTGCGGTTTCAACTACGTACAGTTTCGTCGTTCCAAATCGCCTGCAATTGCGTCCCCAGCATTACGACGGTAAAAATGGCAAACAAAAGCGCTTCGAAAGCTAAGAAAAGTAAGAGGACCACCGTTACAGGCGGACTAAACGTAGAGCACTCTTTCCACTCTTGCCTGACGCACGTAGTAAATTGTTGTATACATAAGAATAAAGAATGCAACGACATTCCTGCTATGTAGAACTGAAATATACATTTATAACAATGAATTTATTTCTTAACTGTTACTTTGTATACACGGCAAACACTTACAGTAAAAAGTACAAAATATTTTTGATTATTTTCCCCGACACAATTGTTAACCCATGGACAATGGTGGTCCATTTTTCTAATGCATCTACAAATAAACAATACTATTTATACTATTTACCTTTCGCGCTTCAGGCTAAGAAAGATTTACCTCTGGCAAACGGAACAATGATGCGCTCTATCGGGCTTGATACAGCAACACTTTGGGCATTTAAAAATCACTTGCCCGTCTCTAAATCCCATTTGCTTTATTGTCTCTTTCGTAGCATTGCCTTTTGGAACTGCACCCTGCGCTCACAAGTCGCCGCTTTATCGAATTATTAGATATTTTCACCGACGACATTTCCTCGCTACTTACCGGATCCGTGAACATTGTCCTTAGGTGAGACGCAAAAGCTAGGAAAGATAAAGACTGGAATATCGCTGTATTTAAACTAGAGTACACGGAGTTTATCGTAGGAATAAGAATAACCGCCATTACTACAAATTCTGCGTACATTATCAAGAACCATGTTAAAATTGCACATATAATCCCACATATGTCCTACAATAAATAAATACAGGGTAACATCCGAAGAATATTGAAAAACAGCTTATCGGCTTATATATAAACACACCTTAATACACCACAACCTCCCGCCGTAACATTTATTATGAACATCCTTTTCTTTCTGGAAGGACATGTAATCATAATCCATGATTTATGTTCATCCGCTAAATCCTTGTACATTAGTCGTGCAAAGGGGCACCAATAATGTTTACTAATATAACCATGGTTTCTGACCTGCAATGAGAAATGAGAAATACGCCGTCCCACCTCGCGCTGCGGCAATTACCACTTACACATTCGGATTACATATTCCACAGACTGGCATGAAATCATAACCTACTCAACAAGTGCAGTGAACTGTGACTGTACAATTTGTCCAAACATTCGCTCGAACCTTATTCATTTGACCTATTATTCCTAATGCGCGTAAAACCAATTACCGAATAATAGAATTGATTTTCCCCTCGTCACCTTTCGCATTATTAGCTGGGGCACGTACTTACACTCGTCACATTAATAAACAATCGTGCCGATCGCGTGCACGCGTGCCTCCCGCGTGCTACGGCGGAGCCGCCTGTTTATTATAAGTAACGGTATAGGATGGGGTAAACGAAACGGAAACGGGACGGGGATCCCGACTCACGAGTCACGACTGCAATCAACTGCAACGTTATCACGGTTGTCACTTGCAGTGTAGACGACGATAAGCTCGGTTCCTGAACGGTACCGATACTCGCCACTGAACGGCAATAATTATACGAACGCACCTGCCGTTCAAGCCGGCCAGATGTTCTAAATAAAGGCAAGTCAAGGCAAATCAAGGCAAATAAAGACCGCGGATAACGTTTAAAAGGGAATCGAGATGGATATAAGTAAATAATACTAGATAGCGCCGGTTCGAGGATCCGAGCATCACCCTGCCGTGCTGCCGTACTCCCGCACGCAACCACGCGCAACTCTACCCAACTGTACCGATTCAACGCGACTGCAACTTGCAAGTTTGACAGTACATACTACATACGCGGTGCAAGGGTGGGGGCCGCAGTGCGCGGCCATATTGGCTACTTGTGACTTTTGGTAGGCAGCAAGCAAAAAATAACCCAACTTTTCTCGTTTCTACGCGAAAAAAATGTTACCCCCGAGGATTTATCATTGATTTCGCACGTCGCTCTTATCAGCTCGCACACGATTAAGGTGGAACGTGCGGTCGTCGCTACAAGGTCACCCTTTTTTTTACGAAAAATGGTACGTTAACGTTTCATTAATAGAGCCCTGGGGCTCGAGCGATTGGAACGGGTGTCCGTTATGAAATTCCACCGTTACCCGCGGCGCTCTTCATTTATTTAATCCTCCTTCTCGCTCGGCAGAGCTTCTTTGGGTTCGGCCAGTCGGCTGACATAGAGATCACTCTGGATGGCGCAGACACCAGGAAGACTGCAGACATCAAATCCGAAGATGGCAAAAAAGAGCGCCACTTGTTATATTATGACGGGGAGACGGTGTCTGGAAAAGTAAGGATGCCGGTTGAATTCACTGTCGCTAATAGCGGAACCTAACGCAGGTAGTCGGGGAGCCAGACTCGTGCCACCGTCACCTGCGATGGCTGATCGGGTTACTTAAGTGCCCCAACTCGTATTCTATCGGCGCCTCTTCCGTCGAGATTTCTAATTACACATATGTTAGGTGTACACATATACCCTTTATGTAACAAAACTATCACAGCTTTACCGTAATTAAATTACTAAATTGTCACCTTTCGCGTAATCCTTTCTAAATTGCCAGTAAAATTGCTTTTAGTACGCAGGGGTTGTGTTCACGGTGGGCACTGTAGTTGATCTTTATAGCGGACGGGCTACCATTGGCTTTTTAGCTGGATAAAGTTGCCTTGATTGTCGTATTATTATTTGCAGATAAATATCAGCCTCAGAAAGGCTGGTAAACTGGAGCACCAGGGCGTGAAAGTAGAATTTATTGGACAGATCGAATTGTACTACGACAGAGGAAACCATCACGAATTTATAAACCTGGTCAAAGAGCTGACCAGGCCAGGGGAATTAACGCATAACACTGTGTATACTTTCGAATTCGCGAATGTGGAGAAACCGTTCGAAAGCTACACAGGGTCTAACGTACGGCTAAGATATTTTCTCAAAGTGACGATCGTTCGAAGACTTAGCGATATCGTTAAAGAACTTGAATTAGTCGTGCATACTCTTAGTTCCTACCCAGATATGAACAATCCTATTAAAATGGAAGTTGGAATCGAAGACTGTTTGCATATCGAATTCGAGTATAACAAGAGCAAGTAAGTGGATCCGCCGCCGGATGTCATTTCGTGTTTAGCGATGAATTTCAAGGTACATGGACGTGCTAAAATTCGCGTTTGCGTGTGCGTTCTTGTTTCAGGTATCATTTAAAAGATGTCATTGTTGGGAAAATATATTTTCTTTTGGTTAGAATAAAGATCAAGCACATGGAAATTGCCATAATAAAACGAGAGACTACTGGTTCTGGTAGCGTATAACTTGCAGATGTTTATCTTTTATAGAAATATACATGCAGTAAATAACAGACATTGCTATAATTTCGATACTGTTCCGAAGCTTGGTATTCTTGCTGGAGAAAGTTTTTGTTCGATATTCATTTCACATCAACTTCTTATACCAACATAATAATTAGAATACATATTCGCAGGTCCGCATACATTCACGGAAAATGAAACTATAGCCAAATACGAAATAATGGACGGAGCACCTGTCCGAGGTGAATCTATTCCGATAAGAGTGTTTCTGGCAGGGTACGATTTAGCACCGACAATGCGAGATATCAACAAGAAGTTCAGCGTTAGGTACTACCTGAATTTAGTCCTCATGGATGAGGAAGATCGTAGATACTTTAAGCAGCAAGTAAGCTCGGGAAACGTCTCTGCGCTTCGCTAATACACCCGCCTGTTCGTAGCTCGCTAATGTACAGAGAGATCTCTTACAATTGAGTATTCTCTGTTTGCAGGAAATAACGTTGTGGAGAAAGGGCGAGAAAAGTAGAAAATCGCAGACCGCTTCGCCACACATGCCGTCGCATTTGGTATCGGCAGAAACTGGATTCCCACAAGGAGCTGCTCAAAATGGACCATCCTCCGCGCCGCAATCGGTATCATCGGGACAACTGCCATCCAGTAATATTACCAATATAGAAGATACGCCGGCCCCGATCGAAGGCATGACACGCGAAGAAGGAGATGGTGAAGGTGAAAAGGAAGTTGATACAGAAAGTAACTGAATGTTTGCGCACAAGTCGGGGTTCGATCGGAGACAGTGAGAGTCTTACTAGTTCGCGGAGAATCAGTAACGACATTCAAAAAATATCACACGAAACAACACGGGTAGTTTCAAAGCGAGCATTTCTCCTGCGCACCGTAAAGGGAACGATGGGAATCTTGGGAGCAGCGAGAGATCGTAAGGCCTGCGAGCAAAGTTGTAAATATTTTCGATACCTATAAATAATGCGGGTGAATCAATTGAATAAGTAGCCAATTATCGATCAAAATTTCAAATTATCGAGATATATAGGTAATGCACTATATGATGTCTGATGGGACAGACCTAGAGAGAGAGAGAGAGAGAGAGAGAGAGAGAGAGAGAGACAACGTTACAGAAGTAAAATTAATGCAACCACCATTTTTAAGATGAACCACATCAATTGAATATTCACTATTCATAAATGGACAATTTAATTTATCGAATATTAATCGGTGGTAAATTCTTGAACGGCATCTGAATGTTACAGTGTCCCGAATATTTTATACAAACTTATTCTGTGTTATGCAAATGATGCCTTCAACCACTGGATTATCTTTAAAATTCGATACCTCTTGTCTACGGCAGCTTAATGTCATACAAGAGTTTTATAAATCTCAGAAGAATATACGTATACTCACAATGGCTGGCTGCTGCCCTACTTTTAATCCATCCACATCGTCCGCAACTAATATGATAAAGGCACTCCAAAAGATGCTTCTACGTGCGACATATTATTTAAATAATTTCTCTCGATCCGACAGTCTTTATTAATGTTCTCAACTTATCATTGCTTAGAACGATTACAGGAGGCAATTTGTTGAAGTATACGAGACACCGATACCCGTATCTTAATAGAATTTATACGCAGAGTCCCGAAGTTTACAATATCAATCGTTCCGAGAGCTACATGCCTTGGCATTATACCCGCTCAATTTTGGCACGCCTTTATTCATATAAAAGTGGGCTGTGATAGATTAAAAAATGGGATAGCCCCACATGTATTTATAGATATATACATACATATTACAATATGTGTGTGGATATATATATGCATATATATGATTTTTAATAACGATAGTTACAGACTGGGTTACGCGCGCGCGCGCGCGCACACACACACACACACACACACACAACAAATATTAACAGCTATTGTAATAATAAAATACTGAAGGCAGTTATAATGAACTAATAAAATATTTGCTTCTATCAAGGTAGTATGAATGCGATTACTACCACGATGGAAGTAATACTGATACGAAACGGATTTCCCATCGTTTTGTACGGTTCCATGTTAACACGGGTTGATCGTAAAAATCTTGTTGGTAAAAGAAAGCGCATAATAGTCAGCCACGTGTACTTGATGAATTTCGTTCTCTGTAAATTAAAATTTTTCATATTTCGCGCCTTTGTTATTTGTTGACAAGAAAGATATATATGTGTAAAAGAGAGGGCAGCAAAACTATTTGCGAATTATTTGACATGTCAAATATTGTATATACATATACATATTGTCATACGATATGAAACTAGTTGTATATTTTAATGCCCGCATTAGTATATTATATTATATATCGTATACAGTGTGCCTTTGAGCGCACGTATATTGGAAAACATTATTTCGTTTATGCGTACACCCATCCTGCTAAACCGCATCTAGGTATGTACATACATACATACATGATCGATACAAGTAACATTAAATTTTTATTCTTATCGCGTATAAATTATTCTCCGTCTATATAGAAGATAATTTGGGGGATGATCAGCATAAAGATTTGATAACGAAGCCATAGCAATTAATTTCCAGTGCAATTAATTTTACAACTAATTTGCAAAAAGCGTGGATCAAAATTCCCCCAGCCCCCTCAATCTGTTTTACATTTGAAACACCCACGTAGCACAATTCTCATATACGCGTCAGAGTAATTACGAGTACCAACATTAATAAAATTAAAAATACCTAATAAGTATTCTTAATTCGACAGAACATTGATAGCGTATATTCGGACGGTCGCGCTGGTGCGCACAGAGTGCGACTTTTAGCCAATTGGAAGCGAAAAAGTGCACACTAGTGCAGGTTGCCGAATGTGCTACGAGATAATTTGCGTGAAATTATAATACAAGTTTCCCTTGATCCTTAAAGTTCCAATAGATCCACAAAAAAATAATTACATTAATCGAAAGAGAAAAAGATATACATGTAGCTGTAATAAAGATAACTGTGACTTTTCTTTTATGTACAGTCAAGTTTATCCGTAATCGTTATACTTTAGGTTTAGATTTTTTATTTTCTCTTGTACAATTTTTTGACACAAGAAGATGGTGTTTCAAGACCCAGTCTTATATTACTCAATTGTTCTACTTAACTGGCGCACTTGAAAATCAAGCTCAAACGGACGCATCGATCGTGATAATCGGCGTGACACAAGTACGTACATACCTATAAGCGCAGTCGCATACCGTCGCATACCTACTTACGTATACGATGACAAAATTCATTTTGCAATACAGATCGCATTACACTCCCACAAACAGGTTGAAATCATGCAATAAATCCAATTGCTTAATGTGCGCGTCTAAAGAAATTCGTTATAGGTATATTAGCCACAGGCAAAGGAATGCATAAATTGAATTATTTCGCTCTAAAATCGGACCGCCGCGCGCATCTCTGTACGCGCATCTCTGGTGTCCGGTTAAAGAATTATTATCGTCTGGCTACCTATCCAACCTATCCCTTGCCTGTATTTTACATGTATAGTTCATAATTCATTGCCGGTCACTCCGATCTGTTCGGATCTCAGATCAGAAGGCGATCATTCTGCTTGATTCCCAGCGGTTGAAGCAGTTGGCCAGGTTGGCCCAGTCAGGCCCAGTCCCCAATCTGCCCCAGTCATTCGTATTCCCAGCAGCGGGCATAGCTGCACCAAACTGCACATAGCTGGTTGAGAGAAGATGGCAGTGTCAAAGGAATCGATTTGGCATCTTCGTGTAAAATTTTTTGCGAAACTCAGTGACGAGGGGCCACCAGATTCCAGTGTGTATACATATTCTCCTCTTCTGAGATTGGTTTCCTCTTCTCACTAATAGCCTTGCTAACTCAATCGGGTTTAAAGAGCAAAATCCAATCCTTATGTCATGCGACAAGGTCAATGTGTTTTGTGTCACAGACTCGACGCGGACTATCAGGAATTTAAATAAATATTCGCGATATGGTTATAAGGGTCTGTAAGTAGGTAATTTCTCCATCCAATATCATTTCAGGTGGAATTCATCCTGCCGATATCGCCGTGATAGAAACGAACGATGAATGGTTAGGGAGGTTCTTGGAGCACAATGAAAATAACGAGCAAGAAGCGCTTCATATGTTATGGGAGACTTGCGCTTGGAGACAGAAATTTGGCGTCAACGGTAAGCCGGCGACCAATCGAGGGGACAGATTCTATTATTCCAACTCAAGCGATACTCGACGATATTGTACCGGTGTTGTTTGATCGCAGACATTACAGAGGAAAGCGTGAAAAGGAATTATTTAGAGGACGGATTGTGTTTTATTTACGGTAAAGACAAAGATGATAAAACCATGTTTGTTATTAGATGTAAACTGCATACTAAAGGAAGCAAAGATTTTAGCGAACTGCAGAAGCTTGTCGTGTATTGGTTTGAGAGATTAGAAAGGTAACTATAACGCGATCCGTGTCAAGCTTGGATTTATTCGTCCAACGATCTATAGCGAACGTGATTAATCCGTTCTACCGTTTTAGATATACTAATGGCAATCAAATTTCACTTTTCTTCGATATGGCAGACACTGGTATCTTGAACTTGGATATGGAGTTTATCAAGTACTTGATTAGTCTTTGCAAAAATTACTATCCAAATTTTTTAAATTACATTATTATTTTCGAAATGCCGTGGATATTGAATACGGCCTTTAAAATTATAAAATCATGGCTGCCGCCCAAAGCGATTCCAAAAATTAAGTTTGTTCACAAGAACAACATACACGAGTTTGTGAATCCTAACGATATTCTTACATGTTGGGGTGGCAGCAATGATTACGTCTATAAATTTCTATCTGAAGTGCAGAATAATACGGACGCCACAATGAATGGTAAACTTGATAACAAAAAGGTATACGATTATGTACTGGAAAGAAATCATATAAGGATTCTAATATAAAATACTTTTATGAAATGTGTTGTACGAGAATTGATTTCAATCGTTCGGTGTGTGTGACAAATTTTAGGTTCATTTCGCAGAAGGTTCTCCGTTAACGGAGCAATCTCCGACTAGCTTTGGAGATCAAGCGGACGAAGACGCGCGTAAGTAATAAAATGATTTGCCAAGCCGTCCTATGATTTTCTTACCGTTACTTTTACTTTATTTCGCAGTACTGTCTATTAGGCCAAAAACAATTACATTTAATAACACCGGATTTGAAATTGCTGGAACCATTGTGGTAAAGAATACAACTAACGACAAGCCGTTGTCTTACAAGGTATTACCTAGCCCTGTGTTTTTCTTTGAAATTTTTATTTCTTTTTTTGCCGTCATGAGAATTTCCAACTACGCTAATTTATAGATAAAGACAACGTCGCCGGAAAAGTTTAGGGTACGGCCAAGCTCGGGAGTTTTATTACCCTTCGAAGAGCGTTCTGTCTCTGTTATTTTGCAACCTGGCTATAATATACGTGGTCTTTTACATAAGGATAGATTCTTAGTTATGTGCCTTCCGTTGAAAGATGCCAACATGCCTGCCGAAGATTTAGCGGCCCTTTGGAAGGTAACGACGCCTAACGATGATAATGATGCTGCAAATTTCTCTGAAAAATTTTATACGCCATACCATTAGCTGCGTTCCTTATACCCCCGTACACCCGTAGATCGAAAAACCGACGGAGCAGCATAAATTACGATGCCGCGATGGCGAAACCGAAAGTAACGACGTACAAAACACACATTCCATATTATCGCCCGGAATGTCAGAAAATGGCAAAAGTATGGACACGCTTTTCCACAAGGTACGTCAGAGCGTCTCCGATTACGTATGTATCGTGTATCGTGTATCGTGTATCGTGAATCGTGCATCGTGCAAGTTAATAAACTCGATAAATTGCAGGTAGCACAGCTGCAACACAGTAACGCGAAGTTACATAGCGACATGAGTTTTTTGAAATATACACTATTCTTTTCTATAATAGTAACAATTTTAACGGCCATAATAGTTGTCTATATTTTAAGGATCGATAATGAAAGTTCTATAGACGATCAGGCCTGTCACATTCCCCGTGGTATATAGGTTTTCGAGTAGTAACGATGTTCCGTTTCTACATTTATAGAGTACGTTACAGATACTTTGACCGTTCGCGGAGTAATCCGAATGTCGTTGACTTTCATCATTTCTGTTCTTAACTCAGGTGGCTCCTTATTCTTTTCATTACTTTATAAAGGATGAGTAATTGTTGATCAGAGGACCTTTATGTATATTATACGTCTATCTAACAGGGTCAGGAAGGATGATGTATTATTATTACTTAAAAATTCTACATCCGAATGGAGTTATTTTTATCTCTCTTATACTTTATAAATCGTTTTGTCACGACTATCGCTTAATTTAAATTCTTCGCTTCCTTTCGGGTAACACGCCTAACCATGTCTTTCTTCTTAAGGTGCAGTTAAACATGTGCAACAGCGCGCATTTGCGCGCCGAACACTTAAAATTTCCTACGGTACGAGGTCCTACGTTGCGCGCCGAACCATAAAAATCGACCCTTGTAATGGTGTTCTGCAACGCGCATTGCACATGTTTAACCGTGCCTTTACATCTACCTATATTATACAATGTACGTAATACTTGGCATTACGATAGTTTATCCACGTTTCTAACGGTGATCTTTTATATTTAGAAAAAAACAAAGCTTTTTTTCTACATCTATGTATACATAAAAACCGATGTGATTGGTACCAAATTTATATATAAGTAATAAACGAAATGAAAACTTTTGATAATACCATAGTTCGTACGTATTATGTAATAGGAATAATATTGCATGCCAACGCTTGTTCGATACTAATTTCATAAATTATGTTAATAAAACGACTGCTCAACAGATATGCATTGCACGAGAATTTTTTATCATTCAACTGCATATGTAAATCGGCCGGCAGGTACTTTCATCTCTTTTTACCTATCGTACATAATTTCATTTGTTACACCGCGCGTGCGCTTCTTACAAGCGTGTAAACATTTGTTTTTGCAATAACAATCGGCTACCGAACTGGTTAAGCAAGAGCCAAAGGTTTTCCTTATCAACGGACGTCTTTCGGGACAACGTAAGTACGTTACATACGCGATCCAATGGGGTAGCGGCCCCCTACCACCAAAATCATTTATTTTCTCCCCCCACCGTTCGACGACCACTTTCCCGCCCTTTTCACAGGACACCGTATCCGCAGGTGTTTTTTTCCTACGAATCTTGCCGCAGCCGTACTTAACATCGCAAAATTTCCGCCAATCGAATTGGCACACGTGCAAAGAGAGCCGTTGGGTCGCGCGAGAACCGTAAGCAGTGTAACGCGCGCGGTTCTATGTACGTTGTAAGTTGTAACCTACCGCGCGAAAAAGAGGTGATCGGTCGGTAGGTAGGTAAAATCACGGACGTTTTGACGACCGGAAGTATCTAGAACGACGGTCGTCCGGTGTAAACACGACGGGTGACGCGTACTATTGCGCAGCTACCAACGCGCAGCATTTGAACGCTTGCAGTTCGATCGGCCATATTGGCCCCTGGCTCTTACACAACGCCCTCACACGAAAGATCGCGAGTTTACGAGGTAAGGGAATAATTCGTGATTTCGTGTGGCGTGGGAGCTTTGACACAGCGTGGAAATACGATTCCGGCCGAAGAAAGGGGGTTTTCAGTAGCAACCGAGGGGACCGGTGGCCACTGGTCGCCAGCGGAGCGGAATAGTTTGGTGAGTTATCCGCAGCACGTAGCAGAACGGACAGTATTCCCTTCCGTCGCGTCCTCCATATTGATGACAGCGCCGACGGTGATAATTTTCTGAAATTTTTGTCGTTAATGCCCCCTGTGTCCTGAAATCGAAAGCACCCGCGTTGTCTTAAAAGCTTTCCGACAGAATGCGCAACTTCGGTGCCCCTGGTGTTGGCGACGAGAGTCCGCGATAACGGAAACCCTGGGCCGCCCGCCCGCGCGCCTACGTATTTCCACGCCGCGCCGCGCCGCGATCACCTTCTGCCCATGGCGTCATCGTCCCGCTCGCATTGCCCGCTATGCGTGTCGCATGGCGTACCGCGGCATCGCGTGTCGGCCGTGTCAATCCTGTCAATACCGTTCCCGTTCCCGTTCCCATTCCCATTCCCATTCCCATTCCCGTTTCACTCTGCTACGTGCTAACGGCGCGATCATCGGATCACCGGGCGATGTCGAATCACGGTGATTGCCAGCGCGTGGCCGGTCACTGATTTTCCGCTTACCCTCTCTCGTGAATGAATGCGTTCGTCCGCCCGCCCGCCCGCTTTTTCCTACCGCCGATTTTTTCGCCCGGATATATTGATTTTCCCCCTGATTCCCACGCGACCACGATGTCTCGTGCATTGCCACTTGTATCCCTATGGTAATCCAGCGGAGCTTCCGAATGTTTGTACTCGCCACACGTGTTGCTTACTTATGGTATACCTTACTTACGCATCCGCGCCTTCTTTTCGTAAGTTTCCTCTGTACAGGATACTTGTAGGCGGGGGGCGGAGTAAGTTTTCTTTTTAATTTCACGACTATGTACACTCTGTTTCCCAACTCTGTTTTTCAAATGGCTTTGCGAATTACTGCATTCGCACAAGTTTAGTTGTTTACCCGCAACTATTAGTCCGTATTATCGTAGAGTTGAACTGTACACTGATAACTTCCAACAATATCTACCGTCTATATCAAACGATCAATGTGCTGGCAATTTAAAATGTACAGTTCTTCTAAACGCAGATTTTAATTTAATCACGCTGTTTAAGAACACTGTGGTTGATAATGTTTCAGACTAATGAGAAAAGGTACGTTTGTATGAATTAATGACCCGACTATGACGAGTAACGTGGCAACGATCAAGTTAGAAGAGGGGCAAGAATCTGTGACAGAGATACAAATGTATTTAGAAACGTTTAATAAAGAAATAGAAGGAGGACAAGGAGAGCAGCTGCAACATGTACAGTGTTGGTATTTCACGACTGATTAGTTGATTACGCGTGGTTTTGGCGAAACGGGCAAGCTTCATGAAAGTGTTCTGTATCGTAGTGCAACAGGTAGAAGGCTTGTCGGGGGGAGAAGAGGGTGGAACTTACTTCGTCGACCAGTCCGGTCAATATTACTACCAAGCGAATAGCGACGAAACACCTGTAATGACACAAGTGCAGATTCAAGAAGTAGAAGAAGCCGATCAGAACGAAGAAGCACAACAAGAAGACCAGTATCATGAAATCGAGGAACTGGAGAATGTCGACGGTGACGATGATGTAAGTGAAAACGAATGTACCGGCTTTGAATGTACTTTTATTTAGTTATTAAATGTACTTTTGTAAAAAAAAAGAAAAAAAAACGTATCGGTTCACAGGGACAAGCGAGTAATAACAGCGGAAACAATCAAGTTGTAATCAATTCCGGAGATGCCTATCAAACCGTCACGATCGTACCATCCGATACCAATCCTGGCGAAGTTAGTTACGTGTTAATAGTTCAGCAGCCCGACTCCGAGGACAAAGACAATAGACCCACAGAAAGGGAGGGGACGGAAGGCGAAGAGGGAGAAGGCGAACAAGACCTTACCGTTTATGATTTCGAGGATAACGAAGATAACGAGGCACCGGTGGAATCAGAGGTAGAGGATGATAAAACGAAAATTATCAAGTTCCTACCCAAGAAATCACAAACGGTCACTCAAGCTCATATGTGTAATTACTGTAACTACACGAGCCCCAAACGGTAAATTTCGTATAATGTTCCGATACGTCGTAGTAGTCTGAGTAAAAACGTGCTCGATATATAAGAGAATAATTAAACTTGTACAACCTAGGTATTTGTTATCTCGGCACATGAAGTCGCATTCGGAAGAAAGACCGCATAAATGCAGTGTTTGCGAGAGAGGGTTTAAAACGTTAGCCTCGCTACAGAATCACGTCAACACGCATACCGGGACCAAACCTCACCATTGTAAATTCTGTGACAGCGCGTTCACAACTTCCGGTGAGTAAAATTTGACTCCAAGCTCCGTTTAAAGGAATTAAAGTAGATAAGTAACTGAATGATAATCTGAACTCGTAAAGGAATCATTGGCAGTATTATTGGTTTACAGGTGAACTCGTTAGACATGTCCGATACAGGCACACGCATGAAAAACCACACAAATGTCACGAATGCGACTACGCGTCGGTTGAACTGTCCAAATTGAAGCGTCATATTAGATGCCACACAGGGGAACGTCCATATCAGGTGCATTATGCTATTACTTGTATTACCTGATCTATCCTATCCTAATTTCACTGTCCTATCCTCGTTACGCATAGTCGGAAATGTCATGTTTTTATCCGTGTACAGTGCCCGCATTGTACATACGCAAGCCCCGATACGTTCAAGCTAAAGCGCCATTTGCGAATACACACCGGAGAAAAGCCCTACGAATGTGATTTCTGTCAAGCAAGGTTTACTCAATCCAACAGTTTGAAAGCTCATAAACTGATACACAACGGTAGGTGTCACGGACCTCGTACGTTTATTCGCAAGACTCGCAAGGTTCACTGCCTTGCCCCCATTTCTTTCCACCTTATTTACAATCGTATGCATTACAGTTGGTGATAAACCAGTATTTCAGTGCGAATTATGTCCGACAACGTGCGGAAGAAAAACGGATCTTAGAATACACGTACAAAAGTTACATACCTCTGACAAACCTCTGAAATGTAAGCGCTGTGGAAAGACATTCCCAGACAGGTAAGTACAGGAGACTGGCCATACGCTGTTACACTTTATTCAGGAAATATTGTTTTGTCTGGTAAACAAGATACACACGATATTTTCTTACTTTATAGATATAGCTATAAATTGCACAGTAAAACACACGAGGGAGAGAAATGTTACAAATGTGATTTGTGCCCGTATGCATCTATATCTGCGCGTCATCTTGAAAGCCACATGTTAATTCATACAGATCAGAAACCGTACCAATGTGACCATTGCTTTCAATCATTCAGGCAAAAGCAACTCCTCAAGCGGCATTGTAATCTTTATCATAATCCCTCTTATGTTCCTCCTCCACCGCAAGAGAAGACGCACCAATGCCCCGAGTGCGAACGACCGTTCAGGTATGGAATGTTCGCCGCGTGTACGAATGCGCGAAAAGAAAAAGACAAAAGTACATATTAAGCTTGTCCTTCAGGCATAAAGGGAATCTCATTCGGCATATGGCTGTTCACGATCCGGAATCGTCCCTTCAAGAAAAGCAACAAGCACTGAAGATGGGTAGACAGAAAAAGATCCAAATCATAGATGGACAGAGAGTGGAAGTTATGACTGGTCAGTATTCATCGCGCCAAGTCGCGATAGTCTGGAAATATTCCGAGCAAAGTAATTTATAGATATGCATGTGCGACGAATGAGCGTTCACTACTATTAACTGTAGCACGCCTATGCGCTTCGTTGCTATAACACTGGTGATTTAACTTTTATAAACTTGAAGGTTACGAGGACGACGAGGAAGAGGAGGAGGAAGACGAGGAGGATATGATGGCGGTTGAAGGAAGCGACGGTCAACAGTACGTTGTATTGGAAGTTATTCAGTTGGCAGACAATCAGAGAACCGATCAGGTAGATGGTTGCATAATATATACACCAGACACTAATAGTAACTCGTAGTATTCGTGTATGTATGAACTCGTTAATCATGTTTGCTTTGCTTTTAGCAAATGGCTGTCGTAGCGAGTGAGGATGGAGATTTGGTGATGCAAGATCCTTTGAGTCAAGAAAGTGGCATCGTGACTGGTACGGGGGAAGACGGAGAGGAGATAGACGAGGAAGAAGACGACATGGAGGAGTTGAAATTGGATCCGGGAACCTCTTCCAAATCTTCGCCTCAGAACGCGCAAAGCGATCCGAAGTTACAGAAAGAAATGGAAACCTGCTTTGGTTTTGACGAGGCAAGTTGATCGTCTTTCATTACTTTTATACGCCTTAGCGTTTAAAGGCACGACTCATTATGGCGAGAATCTGCGCGATGTTTCAGGAGGAAGAGGAGGAGGAAGCCAATAGCAATATCAATATATTGCAGACAATTTCGTAATAAGAGGAATGAATGGACGGAATACCTACCTACCTACCTACTACTACGTAATAGTCAAATGTTTTATTTCTCTTGCAGTGTCGGTGTACACGCTGTGACCGCAGTGTATGTACTATGTAGTATTTAATGACTCTATGAATAGCTCCAATGGAGCTACCTTTCACATACACACGTATACACTCACTCCACATGGTACAAGAAATTTCTTTGCTACTAGTGCACTAGACACGTATACGTAATAATTTATGAAAGAGCAGTAGTTTCGTGAAGCAGTGGTTTAGTGAAATATCAAGCGAATGTACAATTACGATAATGTAAAATATTATTTTACTTTATTATCAGCGGAATTCATCGTCATCATCATCATCATCTCCTTTTGGATATCAACGTAAACTGGCAAGGCTTGTTAACATTGAGAAGCATATATATTAATAAGAATAGGTTGGTATAATATTTTTAAACACGTTATTTAAAAGAAGAAACTTTAATATAAAAAGGTACAGCGCATAGTGAAATGTTTAAACTGATCGATGTCAGTTGTTTGTTGGGATGTGGATAACACAGCTGAAATTATAGAATAAAAATGAGGCTGGAGTGTAAATAAATGCTTACCATTACAGCTCATGTTATGGACAGATACAATTGTTTTATCAATTGTTCACTAGGGACTAGAGCGGCGCTGAAATTAACTATATCGAATTTTACGTTCTATAACGTGAGTAAGAATCCGCGTATACATAGATATGTATATATGAATCGGTAATAACCTAAAGGATAAAGGAAAGGGATTAGAAATTTTTCGTTCACCTAGAGAATACTACATTTCTGATTGTATATACGTATTTCATAATAATAATAATTATAATAATAATAAACTGTCATTTTACGGATAAGTACCTACGAATATTATTAATGATCGCGACTACTCGAAGCCGAACTTACTGTTAATATATATAAAACGTACGAATGCCAGAAAATAACCTGATGTTGAGTATAATGTTACGAATGATGTTTGTAATGCTTGATTATTTTTCACCCCACTTTTATTTTTCAACATTCTTACACTTCCAAGTATAAGATTTTCGAAATACTCCTCAAGGTGCTTCTTTCAGATTAATTAGGCTTACTAAAAGCGAAAAGAAAAACAAATGGAAAACTCGAGCGGTTTGCTGAAGCACTTTTGCGCGTTGTCTCGTTCTTGCGACACTTTGCACCGCTATGTAATTTGCGATTGCGTGGAACACCAGTGCCGGCATGTTTCTATCGATACGAATTATATAAATACTTTCATTATGTAATAGAGTTGTGATTGTAAACGTAATCTTACACTGCAAGTTTTCGTACATCGTTGCACGTAAGTTCTGTATGTATCTCGGTAAAATGAATATTGTAAAAAAAAAAGGGAAAAAGAAAGCATGTCAAATTTTTTACACTCGAGTTGTACAATTGTAATTGAGTGACTGATAATCAAAACGGAGCAGTTTCGTACATCATCCCAAAGAAAAAGAAACGATGTAGCATTTTCTCTACAATAAACACGTTATGTCGTCGACAACAGCTTGCAGACATTATCCCAGAGTTCTTGCATCTTTCTTTCAATTCTTCTACTTTAATCACTTGTCGTTTGAATCCATTCTTTTCAATGTTACCATTTTCTATCTCCAATTCACTCCACGAATCTTCAGTCACTTCAATGTATGATGCTTGAGTCGGTAACAATTTGAAACTTTATAGAAAAATTATAATAAATAATTGATATTGATATTGTTGTAGTGTGCAACGATGTAACCACTAAAATGTTAGAATTATTCTACCATTTCTTTAGGTAATTCAGACACATCAAATGAAAACATATTACAGTCTTTCTTTGCAAGTATGTAAACTTGATCTTAAATAGTTACTAAAAATATTTTACAACAAAAGTTCCCACATAAATTATGAACCTGATAATATTTCAGTGTGACACTTTTAAATTTCTGTAAGTTGCACACTGAGCAAAAAAGCTCAGCGAGGTGGCAAAACGTTCTGGGGGGGGGGGGGGGGGGCATTTTTTCACCTTGAAATTAGAAAATGAAGAGGTAGTTTACCAAAGACCGTTTACAGAGTGTACCTAGTGTTTGGATAAAATCATATTTTTGTTTGAAAATGGGACACAGACGGCAACTGCTCATCGGCCGCCTGTTAAATCCGCCACTGCAGCTGTTTATGCAGCGTTATTAGAAAAAAATGCACCCCTTACGGCCGTTAACCCGGTACAGACTTACGATCGTGGGCCCTCTCGTTTATCAGCTCGTATATTTTTTATAGAACATACGATAGTCCGCAGCTCGTAAAAATATAGATTCCACCGTACTTCTCCACTATACATTAACGGGAGGTTCCAGTTTAAAAATCGATTCTCTTTTTTATTTCATTTTTCGACTGATCAAACTTTTAGGAATACGCGTTTAAAAGTATTTTTTGAAATTCGTAAAATTCCCGAAGATATTGGCATTTGAGTAGCGGTAACACCGGGCCACTTGACACTCACGTACATATGTATGAGTACATACACTTTTAAACACACCTTTCTCGAAAAAGTGTTCTCAGTGTTATCGGTGGAACCTGTATCTCCAAAAGTTAATATCCGATTCGACTGAAACTTTTTTTATTTTGAAGAATACCTATACTTCTGGCTCGTGAACAGGCCAGTCAAATTAAAAAAAATTTGAAAATTTGTAATTTTTCAAGGCGTTGAAAGGACGAAAAATATAGGGAAAAAGTGATTTTTTTCAACACCTGCATGAAAATGTGTGCTTTTTTACCCCTGCTGAGCGGGAGCAAAATGACCAATTTCAGACGTATTCGCGTTTTCTATTTTTCTCCCAAGGGAAAAAGACTTTACGCGCATGCGTATTCGCATAATTTTTTACTTTCCTCCCTGGAGTTTGACATTACCCTATGGTATGAAGATGCAGTTGTTCGACTAATCGTTATCTATCATGCGTGTTTTATCATGATATTACAACTGTCACAGCACCATTTTTCATTAAAAGATACAATTAAAAGGTATAATGAATAATAATGACAGTGATAGCAACACGGGATACCACACGCCCCCCGATATAGCAGAAGCTGCAAAAGCCATCGAAGAAAATTTGCTACCATCAAAATCGAAAGTAAAATACCAGATGATATACCAAAAATTTATGGAGTGGCGAGATAACCACAAATTGGAAACATTTTCGGAAGCAGTTATTACACGTATTTATTAATTTCGACAGAATAAATGAGCAATCGAACATGCATATTTTTTTGCGAATCGCTCAGCAGGCTTTCAAAAACACACCTTTCATGCAGGTGTTGAAAGTGATTTTAAACATCAAGTGCCGTCATTTCCTTAAAAAATGTCATTTTTGTAAGTTTTTCTGGTCAGTTTCATAATCTGGTATTCTTTTTTTATTCAGACCAATGGTTTAGGTGCTACAGGTTCCACCGATTTGGATGAATTTTGTCCGTGAACCCGGGGAGGAACAAATTCGAACACTTATTTATAACAAAAACACGTCTTTATTAAGTAGCGTATTGGAGGTGACTCGACTGTCCAAAGTACCAGAGCTTTCTGACTCTCGTTCGTAAGATTCGAAAAAACCTCGACAAACTCAAGACTGCTATTAGTGGTTGCTATTGCGAGGGTGAGAAAATAGGAACTGGGATTGGTTATTGGTGAGGGTAGAAGCGACGTTACTGGCGAAAGTAACTTTCTATGTTTGAAACGATTTCGGTTGGAAGAAGGGTCTCGAGGCCCACGGTTTAATCCAGTAAGGGTTCAAGTGGGTGACGATCATAGACATCTACATATAGACGGAGCGTGTCTGGCGGGAGGGAGAGGGGGGGGGGGAGGTGGGTGCACGATTGGCGGTAAGGAGAGCGATACAGGCAAATCGGGTAACGCAGTGGTTTATCAGTGATGGGTTTACTACATTACATCGAATTTACTACGTGACACGCGTAAAAAATGTAAATAATTGTATAAAATGTAGAAAACGTAGAAAACGCAGAAAACGTAGAAAATGTCAAAAATTCAAATACAAACTATTAACCTCTACCAATCTATCATCCCTTCTCTTCTATTTCACCCCCTTGACACTCTGTGACAAAGTTTTACCTGGGCAACACCAGATGCTTTAAACTAGTTATAAATATTTTAAATTTTTTTTAATAAAGTTCATATCTTTGGTGAGCAAAAGTTACTCAAATTTGTACATACATATATACATAAACTTATAAACATGGATTCTGAAGAAATTGATAAAGCTTTGGCAAATTAAGTCTTTGGATGTAACATTCCATTTAGTGTTATGGAATCTGACCATTTTAAGAACTTTGTTCATAAATTGTTCATGTTGTTGGTCATATGTCAATGCAGGTTATGGCGTTCCAAAGTCTGCAACGGTTTTTCAAACAATGTGATTTTATACATAAAATACATGACGTAGTAAATTCAAGCTATTTACTACGTCTTATTCTACGCGTAGAAAATTCACTTTTCTACGTTAGGTAAAATGCGCACCCAGCACTGGTGGTTATGCATGCGGAATGCTTTCGAAGCTAACCGATGTGCCTGTATGACAGGCTGTCTCTGAACCTCTGCCTTTTCTCCCTCCAAGCTTACCTTCCCCTCGCCGATAGTCAAAGCTTCTGTTCCGTCTATATACAGTAAATCCCCGTTATGAGCCCGCTTTTACCTCCCGTTGACAGCCCGGCGACTATCCCTATCATTTCTTGGAAGCCTGCGGACGAGAGGAAACGAAAGTGTTGACCGATACGAAAGAGAGAATCATGTCGGCAACCCACTATGAGCCCACCGCGAGCCCCGTTCGTCGCGCTTATAACGGGGATTTCGGTAGGTTCAAAGTTATTTTTTAAAGCTGATCTTTTGTTTCTCGTGTAAGTAAATGATTTTGTCCTATTATGTATACTATCTCTAATCTATTAAGTTAAATAAAACGTTTTAGTGTTGCAATTTTTTTTGTACATAATATATCATGATCTAAAATGTTTCCCCGTGTTTGTCGCGCAGTCAGTGATGCCAGAATCGTGGGACGCGGGACCAAACGCTTACCCCCACTATGCCCTACCGTCGTCTTCCACTTTCTTCCCACCGCACTGCACGCAAGCATATTTTTACTCCTGTCTGTGTGAGCTGTGGTGAGCTGCCTGTTGGGCTGCCGATCACACGGACAGGAGTAAAAATATGCTTGTGTGCAGTGCGGTGGGAAGAAAGTGGGAGACGACGGTAGGGCATAGTGGGAGACGACGGTAGGTCATAATGGTGGTAAGCGTTTGGTCCCGCGTCCCACGATTCTGGAATCACTGCGTACAGTACCGACCATCCGACTGTCGCGCAGTACTCACCAACAAATTCTGTCAACCACTAGAGACCCAATTTTTCTTATCAGTAAGTTCAATCTGTTAGCAACTCAGATTATTTTATAAGATGCTCATTTAGCCTTCCTTCTACCTTTTCCCGCAGAAAAATAAAGTAAATACGGATAGGTATGATAACCTAACAAACAGGAAGCTAGGATTTAATGAAGAAGTTATCCAGTGTATTATTTGCAAGCAGAATTGGGCATTAACTAAATAAAAAAATTATGTAAATAAGGATCAAATAAAAGTTACTTTAATTAAATTTATTCCCACGTGTAGCTAAACAACTCACGGGTATTGCGTGTAGGTATGTAATCTATGACGAAATCTATTGTATATTGTATATTTATAGGTATATGTATGTACCTATAGTATGCACAATGCATACACGCGTCACGCGAAACGTAGGAAAAATTGAAGGCACTCCAGTTTCGATTAGTAGTGTCGTTTCGATGGCAATTGGCTACGTACCGCTACCTAAATAGCCGAAACAGAAATAATGTGGTTGATATGGCGGTTCTTTATTATATTCTTAGAAAGGAATACACGAAATATATACTTGTATCGATGCGATCAAAGAATGGTCTAACCGTTAACGAGTCGCAAAGGGAAGTCCGTTTTATCTTGTTTATACGCCAAGTGCTTGTACATAGTAACTGACATTGTATATCATGGAAAATAGTTCCATTTGTTCGATACGGAACACCATATACCTTTGAGAGAAAATCTATCGAGCACGGACTACTAACAAGTACATATTAACAACAGTGACCACGATCATAAATAACAAAGTTGACACTTGATCCTGTAACTATATAATTGACCACGAAGAAAACAACTACATGCGAATACAAGGCGAGTCACGAGTATGTATGTATTTACTTACCTCACTGGCACGAACAATATCTCTTATATGATGTCAAAAGTGGTAGACGAAAAGGTTGAATGTTTTTGCAGTGTCGACTTTTTTATGATCTAATTTTTTTCTTAAATCCAACAATGCAATATACCGAACAAATGCAACAGCGTTTCTTTCCATGATCCCCAACATAAGTTCTTCCAGTATCATCGTACTTTAATACTCAAACAGATAGATTTATGCAAAACAAACGTGTATGGTTCTAATTTAACGAAACATTCGAAAAATCGGCATTAGGAAACTGTTCAATTCTTTCTCCCGTCATAAGAGGTATTCCCCCTGCCAAGTGCGTGACTCACCCTGTAAGTACACGTGCGATCGCAGGTACAGATGACACACGCACACGTACTTGGGCGTAGGCGCGCGCAAACTTGACGACTGTGAAAAAAAAACACCTACTTGAGAACTGATCGGATCGTTTTAATGTATGTAAGAACCAAACGTTCCTAAAAATGGCACGGGAGCACGCTAAGAGTGTTGAACACATAAGATGGATGAAAAGATGCGAAAAGAATAACCAGAACCGTCCGATACATCAGAACTCTACCGTACAGAGTCTTTCAACTATGTACTATATTGTATGATGTAGATCAGCGCTGTCCAAACCAGAGCACGCGTGCTCTGTGGGGTTCTCCCACTCTTGTCCGCTCTGTCACGGATACCGCACAACGCTAAAGAGGCGAGTCAATACTATTATTACTACTACTACTACTACTACTACTACTACTACTACTACTACTACTACTACTACTACTACTACTACTACTACTACTACACACATAATCCTCATTGTGTGCGGGTGGAGCGGTTGTAAAGGGAATGAAAGGGAAGCGCTGGACAGCGCTGAGCCGCAGATGTAGATGCACTGGCTATAGGGCTGCCATCCGTAAAATCACTAATCTAGGACAGAGAGCTTTAAAACTCCAGACATTTGTAATTGCATCCCGGACACTTTTAACTATTTCTCATATTAGGTATAATATCTGAAGATAAAAATTTCTGTAAATTATAGACTGTAACCGCAATCAAGAAATAAAAATAAAATATTTGTGACTTTTTGAGCGAGCAGTGTCGAAAAACCCGGATGACTACAGAAAATCCCCCCGGACGGATGGCAGCCCTAACTGGCTACCAAGCGCGTCTTTCTAATGGGCCTCATAGTACACACACCTCGTCACCTGTCACCCACTTATATGTACTTATGTACTTACAAACACATTTGACAAGTCTCAGATATGCCGAGCGCGTCACGAATCGGCGACGATTTTTCCAAGTATGAATTATTGCGCTTTCGATTGGCTATTTATCGTTAGAAAAGGAGGACCCCCGCAAAACGAAAACTTGGATGAAAAAGCTGCTTACAATAACGTCAAAGGTAAGTAGGTACCTCCTTGCAGCCATATGTTTACGTTAACAGAATTCTCACATTTCTCCTGCACCTACTAATTCTTAAAATATTAGGCCACGTAGGATTTTCACCTCCAAGTAAAAAAAGAAAAGTATGTTAAATATTTATTTGGATATGTACTATCGAATACCCAAGTTTCATAAAAATTGCTGATTGTCAGTTTGGGGTTGCCCTTGGTTGGTAAAAGTAGAAAAGGTATTTTTCTCTAATGTCCACACGCATAAACAGTGATGCCAGAATCGTGAGACGCGGGCCCAAACGTTTACCCCCGCTATGACCTACCGTCGTCTCCCACTATGGCCTACCGTCGTCCCCCATTTTCTGCTCACTGCACTGCAACACAAGCATATCCCTACCCCTGTCCGTGTGCTCGACACTCGACAGCCCAACAGGCAGCTCACACGGACAGGAGTAAAAATATGCTCGTGTGCAGTGCGGTGGGAAGAAAGTGGGGCACGCCGGTAGAGCATAGTGGGAGACGACGGTAGGTCATAGTGGGGGCAAACGTTTGGGATCCCGCGTCCCACGATTCCTGGCATCACTGATCTCACGATTCTGGCATCACTGCGCATAAGAGCATACTCGGTTTGGCGCTCGGCTCATGGTGCATCCAGACTACATAGTACAGCGGTGCCCCGATGGGCGGTCCGAGGACGCGAGCACCTATAGCGGTTTCTACGAGCCGCGAGGAAGTAGTGATACTCCAGGGAGTGACCGGTATAACCGCAGCCATTTGTGGCAAAACTGGAAATAAACGTAACCTCAGCATTCATTAAATTGCCGGCTTTCCAAGCTACTTCTTTATCTATCTCTTTCTATCCATATTTTTGTCTTGTTTTTTACAGTTTCTTTCTATGTCTACTTCCGCTTTTGCCACAAATGGTAGCAACCAATTAGAGGTGGAGAACTATCGATAGTGTTGACTATCGATATCATCGAATGTGATGAAAATTTAATAAAATATATATGCTTTAAAATATTATATTTGATTTTTGTATTTCATTTTATTTTATATATATATTTCATATATATTTTATTAAATTTTTATCACATTCGATAATATCGATAGTCAACAATATCGATAGTTCTCCACCTCTAGCGACGATACAGGTTGTTCCGATCACTCCCTAGCAGGGACTCCTACCGGTACGTAAAATACCGGTATTACACCGGTATTGTTCGGTTGTATCTTCGTCTGGGACTTAATACCGGTATAACGCTCATACCGGTATTTCGGCAATACAGCTATACCGAAACCGATATTGTACCGAGACAGATAAATACCGAAAACAATAGCTTACCGAAAACCGAAATAAATACCGGTATTCTTTCGGTATTCTTTTCGGTAACATGATAGGTTTCGATATTTTCCGGTGATACTTTCATAACCCTTATAGAATTGGAACTATTATATCAAAATACTAGTAAACATTTACGGTTATTTCGTCGGTGTCGTATATTCCATTATATTTAAATTTCGAAATATTTTTAATTATGTTTGTACGATATTTTTAATGCGATATTTTAAGGGTATTTTTAATTAAATTAAGGGGGGAATTTCTTTTTTCCTGGTCAAAAATATCGATACTTTAGGATTTTTTATAAACAAAAATGTAACATTAATTAATTTGAAACTTTGTATATGTGTTTGTTATACTTTCATCATGTTACATAAATTTTTTCAGTTCAGTTCACTTAAAAATACAGTTTCAGTTGCCCGTGAACTAGGACGCTCCGCACAATTGCTTCATTAACGGTTGACATGATATCTGCCCTCCAGTTCATCTGAATCAAAAATTCTAATGAGATTTTATTTTACACACATATAATTATCGTTTGACCTACAATGAATAAAAAAAATTATTTTTCCAGAAATGGTAACTGTTTAAATTCAGAAAAAATATACAACCTATCGTCTTGCCTGTAGGTCAAACGATAAAAGGATTCTTTCTTAACATGCAGTTAAAATTTCAAGTTCATAGACCCAGTACATTTTTTTAAATCATGTCAACCAGCTACGAAAAAGTTGTTTCGAGAAAAACGCGTTTAATGTTTGTAGTACAGTTACTGAACTGAAAAAATTTATGTAACATGATGAAAGTATAACAAACACATATACAAAGTTTCAAATTAATTAATGTCACATTTTTGTTTATAAAAAATCCTAAAGTATCGATATTTTTGACCAAGAAAAAAGAAATTCCCCCCTTAATTTAATTAAAAATACCCTTAAAATATCGCATTAAAAATATCGTAAAAACATAATTAAAAATATTTCGAAATTTAAATATAATGGAATACGACACCGAAGAAATAACCGTAAATGTTTACTAGTATTTTGATATAATAGTTCCAATTCTATAAGGGTTATGAAAGTATCACCGGAAAATATCGAAACCTACCATGTTACCGAAAAGAATACCGAAAGAATACCGGTATTTATTTCGGTTTTCGGTAACCTATTGTTTTCGGTATTTATCTGTTTCGGTACAATATCGGTTTCGGTATAGCTGTATTGCCGAAATACCGGTATGAGCGTTATACCGGTATTAAGTCTCTGCTCCCTAGAGCAGCGAAGGCCAGTTCGAGCCATTTAGGAGCCCGGGCTCCATGATGTTTACCATAGCCGCGCGGAAGGGGAGCTCGAAAGCCAATGATAACGTGGGGGCGTCACGGATAGGGAAAACTATAGTAGTGTGCGGTGCAGCCTCATCACTGAGATTCTTGGGAACCCCAGTGATCGCTGCCACTGGGACTCCTAAGAGGGCCAATTATTTCAACCTAGGGGTACGAGCCTGCACCGCATGCTATTACCTACACTCTTACAGTTTTCCCTATCAGTGGCGCGCCCACGTTATCATTTGCTTTCGAGCTTCCCTTTCGCGGGGCTATGGTAAACATCATGGCGCCCGGGCACCCAAATGGCTCGAACTGGTCTTCGCTGCCCTAGAGGATTACTACGAGGAAGGGGTGCTCAAAGCCAACGAAGCGGCGGGCATGCAACGGATAGGGAAAACTCTATACTGAAAAAACCTTACGCCCATACCGTTTTGTGACCGATCTGCGTAGCCCCCACTATTGCCTACGGGCCCGACGCAGGCGATTGCTCGTAGCGCTGTACTGCCGATTTCTCTGTCCCTCCAAGGGCGGGACGTGACCGATGTTAATGTCTAAACTGCAGGAGTGCAGTGTATCTACCCGGTAGTTCTTTGCTTCCGAACAGATATAACATCAGTTAACACGTTGACTGCCTACGAAATCTGGAGGTGCTATACTCGACGCCGAAAATTTTTTGTTTATGAGCCCGTACACGCTCCGATCGCTCCGATCGGTATAGTCGGCGTCGGTCACAGAACAAAAAACACGCCGATCGGTGTAGTCGGCAGTCAACGTGTTAAGGAGGTGTTCTAAATAGTCTATTTATTACGTCTTTCTTAGGATTTATATTCAAACGATCGCCGACCTCCGTATGTCGTATGGACCTTAATTCTTTTTATAAATCGTTTTTTTCTCTGTATAATTTTAATGTTAATTGTAATAACCAATCCCAGTATAATTTTAGAAGGCAGACAGTGATTACATGGTACGCATGGTAATGGCAACATAGTAGGCATAGTATTGGCTACATCACAGCCGCCGTCCGCTTGTAGGGAATAGTGGCACGCGACCCCCGTCCGCGTAGAGAAATTGTTAAATTCGGCGACGTCGCTGAAGGGTTAATGGTCGAATGTAACAAAAAATAAAACTCCCAGCATCGATATTGTTTACCGTTAACGCCCCCCCCCCCCAAAAAAAAAATCCCCCAATGGATATTGGTTATAATGTAACGAAAAAAAGCTGGTCTGCCATAATGGTTATTCGTAACCAAAAACAAATCGCGTTGCCAATAATGGCTATTAGTGACCAAAAAATATTTCCGTTGACAATAATGGTTGTTTGCAACTAAAAACGATATCCATCATTGATAATGGTTATTCATTACCGAAAGATATTAACTTTTATGTCATAACACCATTTTAAAATTTAAGTTATAACAGTTATGGTGTCTGAAATAAACACAAGTTCGTTCAAAACAACTACAAACAATTTGTATAAAACGCAGGTTATTGCCGTGCGTATTCGAAAATAATTGTGCCACCGTGTATATGAAAGCCTCGCGTGCAGAACGGTTGACAGAGATGTAACGGGCAGTAAGACAGAGAAAAACGTAGGCGATTAAGTGGGGAGTAGGACCAATCAGCGCCTCCTCAAAATCATCCCTGCGCGGAACGAGGTTTTTCTTACGATGGAACGACTATAGGGTAGATGTCCCGTGCCTTTATACTTAAAGAAGCCGTACAAAAAAACTCGTATAAATAAATGAGGAAAGAATTTTTTTTAATTAAGTTAAACTATTAATGTATGTGTCACAAATGACAAGGTTGCATTTTTAAACAACTAAAGCATACTAAAAAAAATTTCAAATATGCATATGAAGATTTCGATGGATTTACCTAAATCCTTACCGGAAACGGTAAGGAACACGTACTTTACAGAAATGAATAGATTGATAATTATCATGATTTGCACTTATGTAAAGTATTTATTATATCATAAAAGGTTCAAATTTTATGAAAAAAATAGCAAAATGAGCACTTCTGAAACGTTTTCGTGTTTTTAAAGTGAATACGGTAATTAGGGGCACGGGAATAGGGACAACGCATTTTTCAGGGCACGGTAATTGGGACAAAAATATGGATTTTTGTTTCAATTAAAGAAATATAAAAAATTAACATTTTTAACCCGAAAAAATGCCTTAATAAAGAGAAAAGTTCAAAACACCAATATAAATTTTCACCAGGCAAAATTAAAGTAAGAGATGTCAGTAATTAATTCCTTCGTGAGCAAGTCGGTGTGAAAGTACGGTAATTGGGACATCTACCCTAGTAGTGTGCGTGTAGGCTCGTACCCTTGAGGTGCAGTTCCACGGCGCGTGGCTCGCCAACTCGCCGAACCGCGCGCCGTGGAACTACACCTTCAAGCCCTAAGGGTACACTACTAGAGTTTTCCCTATCAGTTGCATGCCCGTCGCTTCATTGGCTTCGAGCACCCCCTTCCGCGAGGCGCGTAGGAAACGCTATTGATGCTTGCGTCCACGGACCGCCCATCGGGGCATCGCAGTTCTAGGTTCTGTAGGTTTAGTTTACGGCGGCACAAATTACCCGCAGCATCTGTACGCGGTCGAAAGAACGTTTTGTTAGCTGGAAACTGTAAGTGTACATAATACATATTCACGCGTACTTCTGCTCGCGTAATTATTGCCATTTCCGTAAGCATGCAGATCGCGGAACTCGTCGGTCGGAAACAGATCGAAGGAGACACGAGTCGACGATCCATTAAGACAGCGTTATACGTTTTGTACGTATAATCGTCTGCGAGGTAGCTTAAAAGCTTAGAAGCTTGGAAGCTTGGAAACTTGAAGCGTCGGACGATAAGGGCAGGAACTTTCTAGGGTTGCATTTTCGCAAGCGCTTCCGAAATTCCAATGATTGTCCACGATTATCCACGATTGTCCCCGATTGTCCATGATTGTCCATAATTGTTTAAGATTGTCCATGACTGTTTAAGATTGTCCATGACTGTTTAAGATTGTCCGCGGTTCGACAGCACGATTCATCCGTTCACGATCGCGATAGCAGACAACAAAGGATTGACCCGCGCGAACCTTAAGGACACTTAACTTGGCAGGTACGCGTGCTTCTAAAGCGGCGCCTACACCAATTGTCTGCTTTCTACCCCTTACGCCCTGGCGCTTCCTCCTTTACTCTCATTCTTACTCCCACTCCTGAACCCTTTCTTATACATACATACATACATACATACATACATACATACATACATACATACATACATACATACATACATACATACATACAGGGGAACACGCACTCGCCATGCGCACAAATTGTATACATATACGTACATATACATAGCTTAGTATCGAATCTATGTACGTATATCTTTATCGAATTCAAGAAACTTTCAACCACGACGAAGGAGAGCAAACGCCGCCAAATTGTAGCTATCTAACTAACGCGCGTACAACTGCGCATGTCTGATATGTATGCGTGTATCCAAATGCATGGAGACATGAGATTTGCTCGCGCACTCGCTCGACCACCAATCTGTTGTATCTGTTACACATTTCTCTCATAAGTTGGAGATACACATTCTCTATCATCATCCTTGCGTAACAGATACTCTGTTCTTACGTTTGCGTATTCTAGAACATGACTCCAGACACTATTACAATTTCGAGATATCGTGAAAGATCCATTTGAATAGCACCAGTAGGAACCAGTTAAAGTTACAGTTACACTTACAGTTATAGTTACATACAACGAATTAGCGACTAATCCCGCACATTTACTTTTTCCACGTTTCTAGAATACACATACGGTTGTGCAATTACGTTGTTTTCACATCTATATAGTATTTACAATAACCAGAGGAAAAACAAATGATGCGAAATTGCAAGGCCGTGAATCTTCTGATATAAAAGAAAAGAAGAAACAATTGTTCTACCCTCTTTCTGACCTCTATGTTTCAATGAGTTTATGAACATCCGTAAATATCTGATATATGTAGCCCGAGAAATCACGATAGGCAATGTTACTTTCAATACGCATGTATATGTATACGCACGAAATATCATGCGTATACATAGACCCGGTTTCGTTGAATGGATAGTCGTTACTTAACATCAGATAACCCAGGGAAATCGGCTGCCTGCGCTACTACTCATTGTCAGCGTTTTTCTAAAAAAAAAATAAAAAATAAACTTGTATGAATTTTTGACTTTGCAGCAAGTTTTGACCTCGTAAGTTTCGAAATGAGAAAAATAATTTGCACATTCCATAATTTCAATTTTCATATCACTATATGTTTACTACTGGTATCTATGTATATCTTCTTGATACGGCTACACAAGTACTGTATAACGCGCGCGAAACTGTGGAATGTTGAAATTATCTATTTCCTGCATCTTATATCGTTGAATTCATCTTGAGAGGCAATTTCGCGTGATATAAAAAAATATAGACACCTTTGTTCGGTACTTGCTGCTAATCTAAAAAACTTTTTGCTCTCACGTTTCCCTGTTACTTTTTTCACGTAGGTATGTATGTAGTTGCTATTTAGGAGAAAAATGCTGGATACCCGAACGAGCGGAGAAATTTCTTACTCGTCAAGAAATATTGGTATCGACAAGTTTTTGGGCTCCGAGCGTAATCCAAGGATCGTTCTTTTGTAGGTATTAGGACAGCAAAATCAATGAATTGTTCCTCGTTCCTTTTGTCGTGCGGACGGTTACCCCCTGTAGCAACGACAGTTATACTACAGGCGCTTGTACATGGGCTCCTGTGTAGGTTTGGTGCTGAGCGATCATGGTTCAAGCGTCAAACTGTTTGTTGAAGAACTGGCACTGTAACGGAGCAAACATGCAACGATTACACAAGTTTTGTCGTGGCGTTGAAGAACGATGGAATGACAATCGATCGATCAACCGATTCGAGTACGTAAGTCTAGCGCTTGTTTTAGCGCTTCATCCTTGCACATCTGATACAGATACTGCCTCTTCTTGGAGCATAGCCTACACTCTATCTAATCGGTTGGCCGATTCGAGAGATTCTCGAGTATTGCGTGCACATGGCAAAGATAGCGCAAAGCACAAGTGCGTAAGTATGTAGGCTAGTTGTTGGAAATAAAGTACAGAGGAGCATGGGCATCCGGAGACTTTTTTCCGTGTGGGGGGAGCAACTTTGGGATGATGGTAAAGAAAAATACACCCTTTTTGATTTTTTAAACCCATTTTATAGTGCCAATTTAATTAAAATTTTAAAATCGAAATGTAAAAATTCATATTCCCTTTTTTACCGACTTCAAAAAGGAGGAGGTTATAGATTCAACCCGTTTATATTTTTTTTATGTTTGTCCCCGTATAACTCCTCAGCATGTTGTGTTAAAAAGAAATTACAGAAAAGAATTAAAACCGACTTGAAAAAAATGAAATTGTCATTAAAAAGTAAAAAATAATTTTTTTCCCTTATTTAATCTACGACTCTCATATTTTTTTAGGTCGGTGCCTCATCATTTGTAGTTTGTACTATGTAAATTTGGCGCCGACTTAAAAAATATGAGAGTCCTAGATTAAATAAGGGAAAAATTATTTTCTACTTTTTAGTGCAATTTTATTTTTTTGCAGTCGGTTTTAATTTTTCTTTAAAATTTTTTAGTATAAACATAATAAAGTTTTTAAACATAAGCGATTTTTTTCTCAAAAGCCAACGGGGGCAACTGCTCCAAAAGAAGCAAAAGCCCCCCCCCCCCCTGCGAACGCCCATGCAGAGGAGGCAGATAAAAGATTGAGAAAGAGGATATGAAGCTAGGATAGAGGCAGAATACTAAAGGCGGAACTGGCCCATCTCTACGCAACACTACACACAAGTATTGTTCTACATTGCGACGTTGCGACGCACGGCTATTTGAGCGAGTCGTGCGCGACAGAACTGTACGCACCGTCTAAATTCGTGGCAGAATAAATTGTAAAAAAAATCGGAAATATAAGTACGGTAGGTTAGAAAGAGAAAGCAAAGGAACGGAGGATTTGGTGGAAAAGAAGAAAATCAAGCGATGCGGTAACGACTAGCGCTACTGGTCTACGACGCTGCGCCGACGCGACGTCGCGAAAACTGTGTAAATTGTAAAAGAAAGAATCAGCGCCGATGGATAGAAGCTAGTGAGTATCCTTACACTGTAACGAAGGGTCAGTGGGAACGCTGTCCCGGTAGCTGGAGTAGTAATGGAGAAAGTGTTGGTGGTTGTGGTGGTGGTGGTCCATTGAGGTTGAGGCAGATGGGGGGTAGTTGTCTTACCATGTTGGAGCCAACCTGTTGCAGCAATCCGATGCCGCCCTGTTGGGAGGACGTTGACGAGACAGATGCACGTTTCGAGCCGCGTATACTGTTGTTCATGCTCGAGCTAACCAAGTATGGCACGCTGCTGCTGGTGATCGGCATCCCTCCACCCTATCATCGAGCCCGCGATATATTAAGTTATTATACGCAGAAACGCATGGAAATTTGTAAGGGAAAATATAAGGGTAAGAGAGAATGCAATACCGTGGGTGGTGATAAATTCATGCTGGATCCACGGCGATCTTGGGGGCCAAAGCTCGAGTGACGTCTGATTAGAAATCCATCACCCGATGAGACACCTGGTGAACTCGCACACGATTGTGTCAAGTGTGTCTTCGATGCCATCAGAACATGATCCGATGATCGCCTGCTCGTGAAGGTGTTTGCCACTTTTAGGTAGTTGCTGTCGTTGTTGGAACGTGAGAACCAACTGAACATGCCTAACGTATCAACGACACACGAGTTAACACGATCCATCGCTGTTCTGAGAACTGTGCGTAAAACTGCACGTATAACTGCTTACCCGACACCGAGGTCTTTCTCGGCATATTCTCCGCCGAAGCTGTCATTGACATCGAACCTACGCGTCAATGGGTACATCAACCACCATTAAGAATATGCATATAGCGCGTAATGGAGCGTGTACAATGCAGGCACATTTACTTACCGATACTGTTGTTCCTAGCCATATCCTCGGCGGAAGAAGTTTTTCGTTGCTCGATACGCAAGTTCGGTATATTGAACGGCTGTGTGTACATATTGTCCGTACTCTGCTGATGCCGTAAGCCCCGATGTCTTTCCGGGCTCGACAGTGAAAAATTGTCCAACGTCAATTCGTTCCTTTGATTTCTGTGTGCGCGGAAATGTAGCGGAAAGGGGCGTATGAAAGAAAATGGAAAAATAGAAACAACAATGGAATGTAATCGCTGGTTTACCTCTCGATATGATGCAACATATCCCGCAAGAGTTTGAGAAGCAGCTCAAATTGGTCCAGACTAAGCGCAGGATTGATCGCCTGAGGTAACAAAGACGGCATTACCCGAGTCGCCATCCAGCTGACCGAAAGTCCATAGGTTTTGTCGGTCAACATTAATCTATAAATGTCTATCGGAGATGAATAGCACAATTCCATTAGTAAAAATTAAAGCAGATTTGAAAAGCTTTCGCATGCATGGCGGATCGGTGCATGGCATGCTAGGTATCGATAAAAAATACGCACTTACAACCCGAACCACTACTTCCGGTTCCTGAAGCTTTACATTAAACAGTAGTGGTAAAATGCGATCGATTATTTTTTGCTTTTCCAACCGGCCCAATATACAGGTGACCACTTTCACTAGCGTTCGAGCGTCCACCGTATTCTTTTCAGCCGCTTGAAGCAATTTCGGCAGTACGATGTTCCGAACTGCTTCGTCGTCGATGCACTCGGCCACGTTCGATACAGCTACAAATGCTGCAGTCTGCGAATCGGAAATTACTTGTATTCCTTCTAAGGTGAAGGGTCCTTCTCCTTCTCCTTTTCCTTCTTCTTCATCTACTTCCGTATCAACCGTTTCCACCGTCTATACTCTATATGTAGTACCTACATACCTGTACTTGCGCGGTTGAGTTTTCAAATGTAGAGTATAGCATCGGAAGCACTTCCGTCTTCACGCATTCTCGAGGTGTCTTTTCAAGTATTAAATGCAAGTTCTCCAGTAGAGTAACTGTCCCGTCGTTCGACTTGTGGCTCGTGAAAAACGTTCTACGTATGGTCCAGTCCAGTGCCATTAATAGCGATATGAAAAGAAAATGAAGCTGCGAATCGTATTTCGGTCAGCAGGACAGATCGGACAGAATACCTACAGATGCTGCGATACTTACCGTAACGATGGTAATACGATCCTATTGTATTCATCTTGCGTACTGTTTTGCACGATGTAAAGCACTGGCTGAAGCACAGCCGATTGAACATCTTGACTTTCTAATTCTGTTTGCAAATACGTCCAGATATGTTGATACCACAGTTTCTGCGGATTTAAATGCCTAGATTGGATCGCTGTTCGATCGAACGCATTCATGTATGCATGTACCTAAATACAATGTATCCATTACCTTCGGTATATAAGGTAATGCTCCCTTCAAGGTAGTTGTATAAAAATGCTCTTTCTGCACCTGATCTTTCATCTTACTTACGTCCAGGAATTGGAGCGCGTGCACCGGCGGTTCTCTAAAAGAATGAGAGAATTCGATGGAATATTTTGAAAACGGCCACACCTTCCTTTACCTTTACCGTATGCAGTCTATGCATTACGTACTGGAAATACTTGATCATCGACAAAACATGGGCGGATGGCCTCTTGTCTGGGTCGACGTGTAAAAGACGGGACACCGCTTCTCGAAGCGGTAACGGAATTAGAGGCAACATTGCGACCACTTGTTCCTCGAGCTGCGATTCAATAGAAAGCGACGAGGCGTTAGACAGTGTGGACGGATAAAAGATGGCAGGCGAAGAAGAAATTTCTATTGCATAGGTATTATGCTCACGGTCTCTAGTTGCTTCAGATATTCGGAACAATTATGATTCGCTTGGATCAGTGGTCGACCTTGGTTGAAAATCGCGCATATGGTCATACCGAAACTGTACATGTCACTGTAAAACCCACCCCATTTCTTTTGTTGCACCTCCGGAGCTACGATTACAAAGCGGTTAATATACAGTTACAAGTATATGTAGGTATACGTTTTTTTTTCATACGTAGTATACGTATACCCATTTGGGTGGACCTCAGTCACTCTTGTCGAGAAAGAATTTTCAGATTTTTCACGGGGACACCCCTCAGGATTGTGCCATTGGGAGAAAAATTTGAAAACGAACGGAGAAAGGGAAACCGTGCTTCATCGCATGTGAAATTTGTTTATTTCTGTAACTCGTTTTTCTCCACTGTAGTATATCGTTAATATACATTTTTGCATATCGCTAGATTTGTCTTCTTACGCTCTGTAATAATATAGAATCAAAGTATAAGATCACTTAAAAAAGAAACCTTGATCTTGAAGTCTCAAAAATTAACCATCAAAAAATGCATTTTTCGTTCGCATTCATTATATTTACGTTGTCAAACGGTATAACTTTCGTCTAAAACTTTTTTCCATATAATTATAAATAACCGATTAAAGGGAAAAGTACACTCTAAATACACCAATTTTTGCAGATATTTTTGAATTTATTTTAAAAACTAGGGCTCTAGAGAAAATCTGACTACTCCACGCGATGCAGCAGACATTTTTCACCCGGAAAACATCAGCAAAAGTGGTAAGTCACGTTTTGTTTTCAATACAGAAGACAACAGCGGCGCGGTGGGCGTACCGATTGCCGCTCATTGTCAGCGACAGAATCGCTTAAGAGGGGTGCCTGGTGTAACTAGCTGAAAATCGAGGCATTTGTCGGGAATTTTTTTAAAGAAAGTATTCAATGGATCTTTCTGAAACTTTCAGGATATTGTATTATCGGATTAAGGTAGATAAAAAAAAATTGTATTAAAAAAGAGCTGCAAATAACAGAGTTATACGGGCTTATGCCCAGTCTGTTGGCGACGCAAGTGTTCCACTGCGGGCAACGTACCCTAGTAGCATTTCTGGTTGGCCCACAGTATCCCCAACTTGGGGATTAGTTGGCCAACAAAATGCCAACAATAAATGCTGCTAGGGTAGTGTCTACTGTATTCATCTAAAACCAATAATCAAATAATTTTTCTTTAGTTTATGAGTACACGCACAAATCGTACAAATTCATAACTTAAAAGATGCAAAATTGAACCAATGGCGGCCTCTTAAAAAAAAAAATCGCTTTTTCCAACGAAATTTTGCTTGAAGCTCTGTGAAGAAAATGTTCACAAATATCCATGCACAACGTCAAGTCGATTGGTTGAATATTTTTGGAGTTACATTGCCCGCAAATTGTAAAACTGTCGTTTCGAGAAAAACGCATTTCAAGTTTGATGGTAACCTGGTCATGGTGCTTCGTAGCAAAACCGGCTATATCCGCTTTAATCTTTCGAATTTCGTTTTGCAGCTTTGGGAACATATTATCGTGATGTTCATCTATTGATTTAAGCAACAAAAAAAATCGGTTTCTTCGCCCCGCTACACCAGGTTCCCCCCTTCAAGGGGTAGGTCACCCTCGATAGCTCTAAAACAGGCCTTTTTTTCAAACGCAAATTGTAAAGTGATAAATATGAATAGAGACAACGTTTTTTTTCTGTGAGCTTTAATACAAAACAAGAAAAGTCTAAATATTTCTATGTACATAAAAGTTGTGAGTAAAAACGTAAAGGCGCGTACGCGGGGCACCGTTTGATGGTGTACATAAAATCTCGAAAACCGCTCCAACGATTTGGATGAAAATTTAATGAAATGCATAAAACCATTCTCTAAGATGTGTCGGGAGCAGATTTTCGAAAAAAATAATACAATTTTTATATTGAAAAATACGATTTTATCGATTTCTTGTATGAAAAATATTTTCTTTTTTTTTTAAGAATTTATCTCGATATACGCTGCGTTGTATACTAATTTTAAAGGATAAAATTCAAAGATTTCGTCAATGTTTTTCGAAGTAACACACACATATTATTATTGTACATCTAATAAACTGTACTTTTATTAAAAAATATTCACTGATACTTCCGAAATAGACGAACACAATTATGTCCAAAATTTACGAGAAATCACAATGCGGCACGGGTTCCCGTTCTCCAATCACTTTCAAACTTTACACATAACATTTTCTCACCAAACCTCATATTTTAGAAGGGTAAGACCAAAAAAACTCAAACAAAATTTTGACCCCTACAGCTAAGGACCACCCTACTTTACATACTACAATGGAGAAAAACGAGTTGCAAAAATAAAAAAATTCAAATGACGCGATCCTGGGGGGGGGGGGGGGGTGGGTGGGGGTGTGCAGACAGAAATTTGAAAGTCGGAAAATAAGGGTCATCCTAATACCCATCCCCAGGAAAATGCGCATTCCCCTCAAAAATCTTGAATCGACATACGTACATATTAGAAATTAAAACGTGTCACCTATACGCGTTCTTACCGATATAGTCGAGATTCGGCTGGCACATTTTCGATACACGAGTGGTCCATGGTTGCAACGATATCGGTATCTCGTTCACCTTTTCTACAAGCGAGAAACGAGAGTAGAGTTACATACATATAGATATATGTAGATTGTATCGGTGATGAACGTGAAACCGATTCGATATCAATCGATTCGATCGAAAAATAAGCCTAGGCCCAAGAGACGAAATTAGCCTGCTCGGTCACTCCATCTACATACATATAGGTGTATGTATAGGTACTCCACATAGGTTTCTCGAGGTTCGAAACTGCGAGACAACTTGACAAGTGAGACAACCGAAGCATAAGCTGCCTTCGTTTCTAGAGAAAACGTAGGACCAGCTGCGTTGCATCATTTTGCGTTCAAACGAAGCGACACAGCACGGCACGTAGGTACTATGTATATTAGGTGCGTACGTATGTTCTTATATACTCGATTACTTACCGATGAAGTCAAGACCGCACAACTTCCAAGTGCCTGTTTTGGTAATTATAATACTTGCAGGGCAAACGTTTCGATGAAGGACTTTGTAGGTTCCGTGAAGGAACAGCAGAGCCTCCGTGATCTAGAGTGAAAGGAAATGAATGAGTGCGGAGAAATGAATGGTATCAACGAACAGACCAAACGCAGAGCTAGTCTTTTCACCTGTAATAATCCATATTTGATTTCGATGTCGAGCAAGTCGTACTCTTTCGCGAAAACAGTACGGTGACTACTGGTGGTCGATGAAGTTTGTTTCGTTCCACTACTAGACAACTGACCGGGACTGTTTGCTCGTTGATCCTGATAAGTTAAAACGTTTGCGAGACTAGCCAGAATCGGCTCCGAAGCGAACGCCAGGCTATCCGTGCACTCTTCGACTTTGTATGCCTGTAAACGTAACCAGAGTTGAGAGTAGCTCAGCGACGGATGGTTAATCGACTGTGTTTGTATCAAGGTTCTCTGGTTCAGTCATCAAAACCCCCCAGACATACTGTATTTTTTAAATTAAAAAATGTTAAAAATTTTATTACCGTTCCGGACCGGCAAAGCCTCTTTTAGGGCTCTGTGCAAGTCCTCAAATTCTGCACATAAACAAATGTACATAAAGCGTATATGTTGCGCAGAACCAGAGGACTTGCACAGAGCCCCAAAAGAGCCCTAGTAGCACAAAATATTGAATGCACATACATCCAATATTAAAAAGAGTTTCAATATCTTTTTGATATTTAAACATGCATACAATATTTATTCTAGATTAAGAAGCAAATATATTTTCCAAATATGCTGGAAATATTCATTTTATATTATGAAAAAAATATTCTTTTTTCAAATGTAAAGTAAATATTTATTTACTGTTTGAAAGAAAACATTTTTTCCGAATGTTCGGGAAATATTCATTTTATATTATGAAAAAAACATTCTTTTTCAAATATAAAGTAAATATTTATTGAATGGTAGAAAGAAAACATTTTTTTCCAAATATTTTAATTTCTAAACCTTTATTTCACATTTTCAGTATGTGTATATAATATTTGGAATCAACATTTTTTTCATATTAAAAAGTGTGGCTAAAAAAAATATTTTTTTAATATTTGGAAAAAATATTTAACCAATATTTTGTGCTACTAGGGAGGCTTTGCCGGTCCGGGACGGTAATACAATTTTTAACATTCATTAATTTTTAAGAATAATGTCGAAAATCGCGGATTTCGGGAATTTCGCGATTTTCGACCTTATTCTGCGATCTTTAAGCGAAATTTTTTCGGCATGTATACAACTTACTTCAATCTACAAACCGTTTTTTTTTTTCATTTTCATCGCGCAAGCCCACAAAAAAAGTTTAAAAAATGACCTTTACTACTTTTTTTTTACCTATTCCGAGCAGTTGCGTTTTTTTTTCAAATCGACGAAACACGTCACTTAGCAAATTACTTAGTTGTTCTAGCTTCTGAAAGAAACCTCATGTTGTTTGGCCCAATTGTAAAAGAGTTATGCGATTTTAAAAATTGTAAATTTTCTTTCGTCCGCTAGTGTATACAAGCGTAACTAGATGCGTGGGAGGAAAGGAGGTGCTACCTGCAGTATCTTGGGATGAGATAGTTTTTCCATCTGTTGGGCTCCGTTTCGTAAAATTTCCGTCACGATCTCTTTCTTTTTCGGCTTGTATACCTTATCGACCGATTTTTTATCGAAGAGGAATATCGAAACCTCCTGCAATCGATCAAACAAATTGCCAATCTATAATAATACCTAATATAATGCGTAATTATTATGTAGTAGGTACGGCATAGTGCATTGTTAATTATACACATGTGTAGGTAGTACTGTGTATCTACTATGCAATCGGTGATAGTAGATACGAAGGGTGCGTGAAAAGTATCGCGAGCCTCGAGTCTTACCTTTCTATCCACCTTTGTATACCCCTCGTATACACGCCAGGCGTTCTCGGGACCCGCTGTAGCCAATTGCTTGCCTACCTCGTAAAAATTTTGAAGCGCACGCGGAAGGAGGACGCTCGGCGTCGAACCACTGCTCTTCGACTTGGCGAACATGACAAACGCAAACGCAACCAACACCGGTTAATCTTCAATGTTCATCGGATCAGCTTCGACCCGATCAGAATCGCTCGCTGTTGTTGTCTGTCTTCCTTCTCGACTAATTCTCGAAGCGCACACACCTGCCGCACGATCACATCAATCTTTCTCATAATCAATCCATTTTCTTGCAGGACTTTGAATGAAAAACGCCACGGAGACTCGAACGAACTGGGAAAACGGACGTTAAACCGACATCGACCCCTCTCTTCGAACATTCTCCCTATTTATCAATCCCCTTGTCGAGACTGTTATTGTTCTTTCTCTTCTTCGCCTTACGCAGCTTCTTATCGATTTCCTTCGTATCTCCGTGCCGTATGGTACGGTATGGGCACCGTGCACGTACACCCAGCAAACGGAAATAATAGGAGACAACAGCGGGGTAGAAAAATAGTGTTAATGTTCCGAGCGAAGACGTTAAAGAGGCAAGCCTTTCCACACTACTTTTCACAATCACCTTTCAGTCTTTTCCAACAGTCTTTCCAACGCGAACATGCGACTCAGCCTTCTAAATTTCCATTCAACCATGTCCCAAAGCATACCTGCTATGTGTACACAAGAGGTTCGGTAACAGAAATCACTTCGCGAGGACTAAACAGTCGAGTTTCGCAAGATGGAATAGCCCGAGCATACCGCCAGACTGTATTTATATGTAAATAGATATGTGTGCTCGCTTGTTCGCTTGTCGCTTGTTCGCCCATTTGCTATTTTGCTCGTTCGTTCGATAACTGGTTTGAACCCCAACGCGAATCAACAGCCGAACATGCTTGCCGAATGTCGCGAAAGCGGCGTGAAATGCGTATGTAACACAATACCTATGTCCTGCACCGTTACAAGGACTCGTTCCGAGCCAAACCCGAGTGTCGCCGAATCAAACGGAACACGACTCGTCCAGCAATTTCAAAGTTGTCAAACGTTTGAAAAGCAAACGTTTCCGCCCCATACGGGCAGTCACAAACTGGGCGGTTTACAATTTTTAATTAACAAGCTCGAGGACGACAGTGACAGTGACAGTGACAGTGACAGTGACAGTGACAGTGACAGTGACAGTGACCGCGACAGTGACCGCGACAGTGACCGCGACAGTGACACATTGGACAAGAAAGAGAATAAGAGTTACGATCGACTACAAGTTAATGTATTGTGCGACCGCCGGGAAACTCGATCGATTCGAATTTAATCCGAGTTGCCAATTGCAAGGGGCAGACTCCGGTTGCGAATAGCTTCAGTCTTTCAGTCCTAGCGAACAGCGAACAAATTCTCACCCGTCGAATAACGCGGTAGCACAGAACAAGATGGAGAAACAGAAAACAGAAGGATGAAGGAAGAAATTGAGAAAAAAGATGCAGTATCGTGGCTGACACTCGAGAATGGCTCACCTGTTGCCGGCAACAACGAGAATCGCGTACCTCGCATAGAAGCACTATAAAGCAGCAAGAAACCGAAAAAGAAGGGTAATTTGCGCGGTGGTCCGGTGCAGGCGCGCGCGTCCTGCAGGCCGCAGGAACGCGCGAGCTATCCAAAGGAACACAGTCGAACACGATTGACGGCCGATTACACTATTTGGCAGCACCGATTCAACTTGCGACGCACTCCTTTCGAGAACGGATCTCACCACCATACGCCTTTCTTCTATCTATCCGTCGCGTCGCCTTGTTCGCCGTCAACCTGTATCGCTTGCTTCCCACTTTGCACCGAACCCCTGTTCCCCTCCTTTTCGTCTTGAACGCGCCTTCTCTATCCCCCAATCCACGATCTCGTCCTTTTAATCAAGCTCACGGTTCTAGCTCTGTGCTCGCTATCCGCGTCCTTGTGGTCGATGGTATCCTTATCGATGGTGGAGTTGCCGAGCGCAACACCAACGTCATCTTTGCCAGCCGTTTCGTACAAATTAATGTTTTCGTCATTCCACGCGAAAGCGAGAAACTTGCAAGGAAGTTGGGAGGAAACGCATGCGCGCTCTCCGCCCCCGGCTGTGGCTTTAGCTACCAACGACCTGGACTCCGGCTCCGGCTCCGGCTCACTACGGCTCACTACGGCTCCAGTTCCGGCATGTTCCGGCCCTGGCCAGCCAGGGTGTAAGCTTTTGCCTGAAAATTATAGGTCTGGGCTGCAGGTAGCTATCGCCACAAGCAAGCGGTACGTGGGGGGCGGAGGGGGGGGGATGATATCGCTGCTCTGACTGGCGGTAGGGCGGATCTGTTGGGCAGTAGGGGTTTCGATTTAGGGATTACAGCTGTGGCGTGGGAAAAAGCGCGCGCGCGCGCGCGCTCCCGCTGGGCCGCAGGGAGAGGGGCTTGAAGATGAAAATAGATCGAGCTGTTTCGCACACATATCGAGCAATTCCCAACATCCAACAGTCAAATTGTTCCTGTCACTCACTACCGATTCCCCAACAGAATTGATACCTACGGTTTCCGATGAACGCGTTTCACGAAAGATCGAATGAATTGATATACATATTCACAAAAGTCAAAAAAATCGGTCAAGTATCGAGAAACACTTTAGCTTGTACGTAACTACTAAAAATTTACATTATATGCGACGACCTGCGTTTCTTCTGTCTAGACACAATCTTTTAATCTACCTTCACCTGCTTGCTTATTTATTTGATTTCATGCTCGCTACTTTATAATATAAACGAATAATAATAATAATAGTTACGATGGTAATGATTATAAATTACATTCTCCGTCAAAATTAAAGGAACATTATAAATTCCCGAAAATTTTGGTCTTATTCAAATGGCTATGTCTTTGCGAAAAATGATCGCATACAATATTTTCAAACACGCATTTTGACGCTTCAAGTTTCTAGTTTTTGAACCAAGGACTCACTTTTTGTTTTCATCCATTATGATACTGTTTTATCAAGATGAAGCGCAGGAAACGAAGTTTCAGAAAATATTGCCTAGTTTCAACGCGTATGCACGGGCCAAAAAAAAATTCTCCGGTAAATCCAACGAAGTGCTCTTATAGATCAAACATTCTTCTTTCATTTCGTCACTTTTTTTTGGTTTTGTTGTATGATTTTTATTGACCGAGTTATTCGTAATCAAAGCAAAAAAAGGAAGTTTTCACTTTGAACACCTAGGTATAACTTGCGGACTCATGATCGTAGATAAATTTCCATGATTGTTTTGGAAAGCTGAGAAAGTTTCTTTTCAGAACCTTTTGTTGCGAATTTAATGATTTTTTTTAAATCATATTAAATCCATTTTAAAATGACCAAAAAAATTGCAAATATTTACCACTTTTTACAAAACATTATACCACATCGTGGAAAATCATGGAACCATTCAAGTGTCCACGTCTTTGGCGAGCTAAAACCACCCTTCAACCAGGGGCGTCCGCAGACTTTTTCCTAGGGGGTGAGAGGCAACTTTGAGACGATGGTAAAGAAAAATATACCTCTCTTGCTTTTTTTAACACCTTTTATAGTGCCAATTTAATTAAAAATTTAAAACCGAAATTTAAAAACATTCCCTTTTCGGTATAAACTTAATGAAGATCAGTTTTAAAAAATAAGCGATTTTTTCTCAAAATCCCGGGGGAGGGGAAACTGCCCCATTTGTCCCCCTCCCCTGCGGACGCCCATGCGTTAAACACTGTGCAAAACACCGGACCAATTAGATTTTCTTTCTGTATGTCCTCGACGATCAAACACACGATATAGTCTGAAAAATTGAACGATCACTTGTTTTACGTTATTTCCCTTTTTTGTTCTCGGAGAGTTTTGAACGATTGTTACACGTCTTTTTTGTTAGTTCAATGTCATTGTAGTAAACAGAAAAGATTTCAAAAATTTAAGAAAAACATATTTATCCAAACTCTTCGCAATGACAAAAACTGTACTTCAGTACCTGGCATTAGCATCACCCAAATGCGCCCACTCGAGTTTTACGAGTCTTTTTACTGGAATGACATTGAACTAACAAAAAAAAAAGACAACGTTCAAGAATCGTTCAAAAGCCGCGAGACCAAAGAAGGATTTTGAAGAGAAACATAACGTGAAACAGGTGATTGTTCAATATTTCAGGCCATATCGCATGTTTCACCATCGGGGACATACCTACATATGTATGTACGGGAAAAAATCTGATCGGTCCGGCCTTTTGCACAGTGTTTAAGGGCCGTTTTACCTCGCAAAAAACGTGGAAACTTGAATGATTGCATGATTTTCCTTGAAATGGCATCACGTTTTCTAAAAAAAGTGGTAAATATGCCATTTTTGGGGTCATTTTAAAATGGATTTAATACAATTTAAAATAAATCTTATTAAATTGGCAACAAAAGCTTTTGAAAGGAAACCTTTTTTGCTTTCCAAAACACTCATGAAAATTTGTCTACGATCATGAGTTCGCAATTGTTATAGGTGTTCAAAGTGAATATTACCTTTTTTGCTTTGATCGCGAGAAAAACGAAATTAAAGAAAAATATTTGCTATAACTTCGTTTCTTGCGCTTCATCTTAATAAAACAGCATCATAGCTTATGAAAAATAAATTGTGTCCTTGATTAAAAAAACTAGACCATTTTTCGCAGAGATACAGATTAAAACGAGTGCAGAGACAAAATTTTCAGGAAATTATAGTGTTTCTTTAATTTTGACGCGGCGTGTATTATAAAAATCCAGTAACTAATAGATGAAGGTGGAGTCGTACAATTAGTAAACTTTTTTACAACGCATATCCTTGAAAAACTTTTAATGTATGTATGATTTATTGTTAGACACCTATATGCTATCCGCACGCCCAACATCGTCTTACATCCACCCGCTTGTGTATTTAGATATTTTTTATTAATAACAGGTATTTGCAAGAAGGTGTTAATTAACCTCTACATCGACAAGTTCTCAAAGAGTACAGAATGGCAAAAGAATATCGTAGGGTTGGAAAGGAAATGGCGATAGCCAAAAGTGTCTTTAAATTTTTCTGTTTATTCGCGATACGCGTGGAAATGTTTTGAAAAATCTTCATCTCCGCGCGCCATCAACCTTCCCCCTCCTTTGGCCTTGTGCGAAATTTGTGTGCTCACTCAGACTCTCCTGGTTCTGTGGCCGTTGCTCGCTCGCTGCCACCCCACCCGCCTTCCATACCATTCCGCTGTGTGTTTATAAACGTCGCACTATCGTTAGAACCGCAATTTTAAATCTACCATCATTTTCTCCATTCTCGATGAATAATGTTACGCGTACCTCGCAACGAAATTATATGTATACCTATACATACATATAATGTATCTTTATTCACTTTCCTCTTCTCTCTCCACCGCCATACCCACTACCGTCAAGTTCTCACGCGCTCTCTTCTTCGTTCCTGTCATCGTCTGTTTCAACTGTCATAGTCACTGCACTAACGCCATCAACCCTTGGACGTTTTCCTTGTTTGCTTTTAGAGACGGTAAATAAGATTCGTTTGTTCGCTGCATGGGAGGCATTAATTCGCGGACTATGGATATCGAACATGATCCAGGGCTTGCCGCTATATTACAGTATTTGATACGCAGGTTGGTTAAACGTAATTTCATAGGCGAAAGCTTTAACATTAATGTGGATCTTTCCTCTAACTGTATGCATGGTACGCATTAATAGAAAGAGCGAAAAGGAGAGGGATAGACTGACGGCAAGGGGAAGAGAAGGAGAGACAGAAAGAGGAAGAGAGAGAGGTAGCCAGCAAGAGCGAGAGAAATTCTAACCTCTTTACGTAATTTGCTCTCGCTATACATGTATGTTTCGATGCATACGCGATCATTTGAATTCTTAAGACCAGAACGTTCGCTTCCCCCGGCGACATCATGCCTCTTTTACGTAATTTCTCGTCCTGGACTCTTTCTTTCGAATAAACTCTTCCTAGGTCTGCCTCCAACTTCCAACAGCCTCCAACACCCTCCTCTGCGTACTCCGTATTTTTTGCTGCAGGATTGTACAACAAACTGACGATAACGCTCTTGGTTTATTCTGTTTTAGCGGCCAACTGCACATCATATCTTCGGATCATGATGACTCGGACGAAGAATATGCCGCAAATTCGCAGCCGCCAAGAATCACATCTTTGCCAAACACGGCCAGACTCGATGTTTGTTATATTTCTTACATATTATTAGACGGGTCGGCTGGGAACCTCGCTTCACGCGCTGTATTCCTTTTAGAAAAGTGAGATAAGCCTGGCAACCAAGCAGGCATGCGGATTTTTAGACGACATCGACAAACGTAACTTATCGGTGATGTCGATGATTCAAAGGAGATCCCTGGGACCTAGTTTCAGTACAGGAGAAAGGTGTAGGATAAGCAGTAGTTTTCTACCCAATAAAATGCATCAAGTTGCCAAGTATAATACCAAAGCATTTTGTGGTTCTTACTCTAAAGACGGAAGATTTTTCTTAACCGCCAGTCAAGGTAAGTCACCTAGCCAAGTAAGGTTGTATATCGATCGGAGCTCGATTCGCTTTATACATTATGTATTTGTTCGCAGACAAATTTCTGCGCCTTTACCGAACGCACGACGGCGATTTTGTCGAATTCAAAACGATTCCCGCACGAGACGTAGGTTGGAGTATTTTAGACACTGCATTTAGTCCAGATGGCAATTATATCGTTTATTCAAGTTGGTCAGAATGTTGTAAGTATGGACTGCCTATTGGAAATAGTTTACCAGCCGGTCGCGGCTTCAAATAATCCTGCAAGATGATTTCTTCTACTTTTTCAGTGTATCTGTGTCCTGTTTACGGCGATTCCACTGTGCAAGAATCATTATCGTTATGTCCCGAAGACCGAAGGTTTTGCGTGTTTTCTCTCGTCTTCTCTAGTGACGGACGAGAAATTTTGGGTGGGGCAAACGATGGTTACCTCTACGTCTACGACAGAGAGTGTCATCAGCGCGCTCTCAGGGTTTGTATAAGTGTATTGCGCTGTTGCGCGTTCGCCGGATTCCACGTTATTCACTGCCGGATGATGATGATGATGATGATTTGTAGATCGGAGGTCACCACAACGACGTAAATGCAGTCGCTTTCGCCGATAATACTTCGCAGATTTTGTACAGCGCTGGTGACGACGGCCTCTGTAAGGTATCATCAAACTCTACCGACTGCTCTTTACTCTTTTACTCTTTTATTCTTAACCTTTTCTCCTTTCTGAGAGCTTCTCTGATATCTACATTTCCGTGGTTGGTTCTTTCGTTCGTTATTCTGATTTAGGTATGGGATAGGAGAACGTTGAACGAAACCGATCCACACCCGGTTGGCGTGTTGGCTGGCCACATGAACGGTATAACTTATATCGATCCACGAGGTGACGGCCGATATCTCATTACCAATAGCAAAGATCAAACTATCAAACTGTGGGATGTACGCGCATTTTCCGATCATAACGGTGTATTGAATACGCGTAAAGCTGTTGCGAATCAAAACTGGGATTACCGGTGGCAACGGGTACCGAAGCGATGTAAGCAATCACGTAACCGTCAAGATTTTCCCGCACAGCGACTTTTGTCGTTGATCGATTGTCACTTTAACGCGACATGCCGCCGTTTCTCTCCACTAACAGTGCACAAAGCCAGGAACATGCTGGAAGGTGATACCAGCATCATGACCTATCGCGGACACTCGGTCCTTCAAACTTTAATACGATGCCATTTCTCCCCTTCTTTCATTACTGGTCAGAGGTACATATATACAGGATGCGCTGCGGGACGAGTCATAAGTAGGTTCTAACCATACTTTTCGGATAATTAGAACGAAAGATTAGACGATGATGTTGGCCAAATACTATATATCTACATATAAGTATAAGACTGTTTTCTGCTTGATCCTCAGTATACGACGTCTTAACCGGGAGGATAGTCAGTACTTTGGTGGGACACAAAGGATGTGTACGCGACGTCAGTTGGCACCCCTTTCATCAGGAGATTCTTTCTACGTCTGTAAGTAGCCAGCCACTCTACGCAGGCCCGGATTAAGATTTTTGGGGCCGGGGGCTATCAAACCTTCGAGGCCCCCCCGTGGTTGATTTTTGGGGCCCAGGGCTATCAAACCTTCGAGGCCCCCCTGGTTAAACAGCGGGGGGGGGGTAGTGAGCTAATCGCTTAGAATGGGGCCCTCCCCTGAAAGTGGGGCCCGGGGCTGCAGCCCCCCCTTTAATCCGGGCCTGACTCTACGCCAGTGATGAGCAACCCGCGGGCCGCATTTCAACATTGGCATAAATTAATGTTCTTGGATTAGTTATATTTATGTATTTAATATTACGGCGTAGAGTAGTAGGTTTCTACTTATGGCCCACTTCGTACAAAAGGTTGCTCACCACTGCTCTGCGCTATACGTAGTATGGAGAGAGAGAGAGAGAGAGAGAGAGAGAGAGAGAGAGAGAGAGAGAGAGAGAGAGAGAGAGAGAGAGAGAGAGAGAGAGAGAGAGAGAGAGAGAGAGACTCTGAAACGGCTCTCTCTCTCTCTCTCTCTCTCTCTCTCTCTCTTAATTCTCCGTTTGATGGTTTCAGTGGGATGGCGCCATCGTCAGCTGGCGGTACGCTGGCAAGACAGCCCTTGATAATTCCGACTCGGAAGAGGAAAGCGACTCGGAATCACCACCACGTACCTTGAGACGAAGTCAACGAATTGCTGCTCAAAGAGCAAAACATGCGGCAGCGTGTTGAGTTTTATAGATATCTAAACCGGTGAACTGAATGTTCTCGCAATTTCAGTCTTTTCGTTCCTACGAGGAAGGAGTTGTTGTTGCTCAGCGCTTGTCTGCAAGATATTTTTATATCGGTGACTTTTCTCACTCTCATCGACGTTCATGGGAGAGACTAATTTTCTTCTACAAGACTGAGTAAACCAATCGAATGTACGCGCCGTTACTGACGAATCAACATGTTGCGATTCTCTACGTCTCGGCAATCAGCGTCATCGGAGTCAAAATGGTAGAAAATGAGACGAGGGTACAGCAGCACCGACTAGGCGGGGCTTGTTCTCGTAGAATCGAACTTTTTTTTCTTGCCCGATATTCAACGACGCTTTGCGCTCTCTTTCTTTCTCTCATTCTTTCTGCCCCTGTGGGATTAAACCGACAGAAAAGGCAGTCTTTTTTTGTACAGTATCACGGTTTTCAAACACCAAGAAGACGCGTACTGTTGTGCGCGCGCGTGTGTGTACATTGCATCCCGAGGAATCGGTCAGGATCACCACATACGTATGTATATATATGGAGCAAAGTAGGCGCGTATTCTCAGGTGCCTTCGTACCCAGAGGGCAGAAATGATGGTAGACATGGGCGTCCGCAGGGGGGGGGGCAAAAGGGGCAGTTGCCCCCCTGGCTTTTGAGAAAAAATCGCTTATTTTTCAAAATTGATCTTTATTAAGTTTATACTAAAAAACGACTGCTGAAAAAGCGAACTAAAATGACAAAAATAAGACTTAATTTATTTACACCTTAAGACTTAATTTATTTATACATGGCATATTATTTATCATAAATAGGGTAATAATAAGATGACAATTTAAATTAACTCAATTGCCTGCAGTCGGAGGCCTTAAATCTTTTGATGAAAATTGATTTGATGTAATTACATTCGAACATTTATTTCGATATAGAAAATTACATATTGTCTTAATAAATATTGTGTATCGTTGTTCGCCCTAATTAGATTTGATGAGCTATTAACAGCGCTGACAGTATTCCCCACACGGACAAAGAGAAAAAACATATAAGTTACAAAATACGTTGAAGTTAAAATATCACTATATAAGCATGAATTTGCACTGATGTTGTTCACCTCTTTTTGTTACCAGCATGAAGCACTTTCTGTAGTCATTGCCGTACATGCTTGGGATAGAAGAGCATCAAAAGATTTGAAGTCTCCGACTGCAGGCAATTGAGTTCATTTAAATTGTCATCTTATTATTATCCTATTTATGATAAATGATATACTATGTATAAATAAATTAAATCATAAGGTGTAAATAAATTAAATTTTGTTTTTGTCATTTTAGTTTGCCTTTTAAGCAGCCGGGTTTTTTAAAATTTTTTTAATTTTTTACTTTTTTAATGTTTGATATCTTTAGACACGTACATAAACAACAAAATCAGAGATTTGCTTCCAGAAGCACAAATCCTGCTCCTCAAACAAGACTGCACATAATAAAATCGGATTTCTAAAGGCAACTGGGATAAAACGTTAAGTGAATCAGGTCTTCTAAAAATATCAAACATTACAAATCTTGCTCATCAATATTAAATCCGAAAAGTCAAGTATAAGAACATGTATAAACACAAATGAATAGGCTTAAATATGCAAAATCACGTACACATTTATGAGATGCCTAAAATTTGCACAAATACGAATGCCCAACCGCCATTTTAAATTTTACAATTTGATCTACAGTATTAGATTTGTGGTACAAATAAAGAATCCGACTTTTATAATAATTACCTCATATTCGTAATCAGCGTCCCCGAAAATCTAGACGCACTATGTTTCTTCCGAATAAGTTCATTTTCTGAAATTTTGCTTCAACATATTGGATTCGCCATTTCCAATTTCGAAAATTTTACTTTACATTCGGAACCGACGGCCAAAAGAGCCCACACATACTGATCATCGAAAAGTGCTGTATAATTCGCTAAATATAAAAAAATCAGCAACGAAATTCAAAATTTCGACCAGACGAATTTAAAAAAAATCGCAAAGTCAAGACAATTCTAAAGACACCTCATTTGTCTAAATAACATGGACATACAAAATCAGCCTGAGAAACACAATACCCTCCTTTGCGTGCCGCAGCCGGGTAAAAAAGGGAATATTTTTAAATTTGGGTTTTAAATTTTCAATTAAATTGGCACTATAAAATTGGTTAAAAAAATGCAAGAGATTTTTCTTTACCCCCCCCCCCCCCCCCGAAAAAGTCCCCGGACGCCCCTGATGGTAGAGAGGGCGCCCAAAGTTGCTTATCGCCTACCGTGTGGTTTGAAAGCGTGCGTGCATGGTCACCCTGCACGTCGGATCAGTTGTGCTTCGTCCCGCTTAACGGGGTACATACGTTCTTACGAAGCAGCGATTTATTCTCTTTTCACTCCCTCTTCCATTTTAAAGAAATTCGTACGCAATCGACTGATTCTGATAGTTTTTTTATATTTAAATTGCATCAATTTGGAGAAGACGGGCCCTTTTCCAAGCAATAGAAGCGACATTTTAATCGTTGCAACATGTCGTTTTCTTAGTTTTTCAAACTTCAAGTACAAAGCTATTTTCGCTAGCCAAAACCGGCTGTTTTCGCCTACCTTGACAAACATTGTCATAATCTCACAAGCAAAGGGTGAGAGAGAGAGAGAGAGAGAGAGAGAGAAAGAGAGTGAGGGAGATGAAGAACGAGAGAGATCGGGGAACGGATCTGTGGTTTTTATAGTATAGCCATGTTTCAACCAAGAGTGAAAAGGGTCGTACGATAATTCACAGGCACGTTTATAGCGTACCAACTCTCAAAGGTGTACAGTAGGGTGGACCTTAGTCACTCTTGTGAAAAAATAATTTTGAGATTTTTTACGGGGACACCCCGCAGGAGTGTGCCATTGAGGGGAAACTAATGTGCGCAAAATTTGAAATCGATCGGAGAATGGGAAACCGTGCCTCATCGCATTTGAATTTTTTTTATTTTTGTAACCCCTTTTTCTCCATTGTAGTATATCGTTAATATACATTTTTATATATCATTAAATTTGTAATTTTAAGCTCTGTAATAATATAGAATGAAAGTATAGCATAACTTAAAAAAAAAAACATGACCTTGAAATCTCAAAAATATTTTTTTCGTTGGCCTTATATTTACGTTGTCATTAAGTATAACTTTCGTCTAATTTTTTTTTCATACAATTATGAATAACACATTAAAGGGAAGAACATTCAATTTATATTAAAAACCAAGGAAATCTGATCTAGATGGAAATCTAACTACTCTACGCGATGCAGCAGTCACTTTTCCTCCGAAAAACATCATCAAAACTGGTAAGTCACGTTTTGTTTTCAATACAGAAGACAACAGCGGCGCGGCGGGCGTATCCATTGCCGTTCAGCGACGGAATCGCCTAAACGGGCGCGTCTATTCACTGCCGCCGCCGTACGTTTTGCCAAATTAATTCGCTCCGATATTGAAAACGAAAAGTGACTTACCACTTTTGTCGATGCTTTCCAATGGAAAAATGTCTGCTACATCGCGTGGAGTAGTCAGATATTCTTCTAGAACCTTAGTTCTTAAAATAAATTGAAAGATATCTGCAAAAATTGGTGCGTGTCGGGTGCATTTTCCCTTTTGATCGTGGTTTAAATATATTTAAATGGTAATAATGCAATAATAACTTATATCGTTGTATTCCGGAGGGTTCATAGAATACTTTGACGGTACAAGCAACCGAATGACAATTACTGTTTGAACACGAGAGATGTTCGAAGTTGAAAATTTGCATTTTTTTTTTAAAACAATTTTTCGAAAACTGAGGGTGATGATGAAAAACGGTTTGCGAATTCATATTCAGTGCACAAAAATCTATAAGAGGCCGGTATCGAGTGTAGCAAGTCCAAATGGTTATTGAATAGTTACAATTAAACTCTTGCATGATTTTGGCTGCTCGTTCGGCCGAATAGTTTACTGCTAAATTATTTACTATCATTTTCCCATTTTAGAGAATCCATGTTGGAACAGTGCACTCTTAATTAAAGTATCGGTTATTTCCTTAAAAATTTGAAATCATGTTATTTATAAATATATGAAAAAATTTCTTAGACAAAAGTTGTACTGTTTGACAAGGTACAAATAATGCCAACGAAAAAAGTTTTTTCTGAAGGTAAATTTATGAGATTTCAAGGTCATGAATTTTTCTTCTTTTAAGTAATCTTATACCTTGATTTTATTTTGTTACAGAGCGTAAAGAGACAAATTCAACTATATATAACCATATATCGACATATATACATATGTATATATGTATAATCGAGCATCCGGTGTTAGAGGGTTAAAAACTCTCCTCGGATCCAGATCACTACTTGTGAAACTTTGCAATTTTTTTATTTCTATCTCAGAATTTTGAAAATTATATATCGCAGGACATTCGGAAGGTCAAGACAATTCTAAAGACACCTCATTTGTCCTGTCCACATCGGTGTATCTGTACAGGCTCCAGAGCGTAACATCTGGACATATAAACACAGTACATACCCTCCTTTGCGTGCCGCAGTCGAGTAAAAATAAAAATTTCCCGTCCTCCGATCGATTTCAAATTTTGCACACATTATTCCCCCCATGACACAATGCTGAGGGCTGTCCCGAAAAAAATTTGAAAGTCGAAAAACAAGGTCCGCCCTAGTGTACAGATATGTATGCGTATGTGTATATATATCTGTACATTTACTGTGTATATATAGGTATATGTATAAATATATTTATATGTATTTATATATATACGTGTGCGCGCACACACATAATTTACAATATGTACTAATAAATTGTTGGAAGATGACAAATAGGATTTATTGTTTTTCCCCGTGTAATCGTGTAGTAATCGTGTAATCGAAACTGGGTGAAATAAATGTTTGGAAACTGAGGAAAGGACATTAAGGGGAGAGCCTGGTGTAACTAGCTGAAAATCGAGGCATTTTTCGGGAATTTGTTTTAAAGTAAGTATTTAATCGATCTTTCTGAAACTTTCAGGATATTGTCTTGCCAGATTAAGATAAATAAAATTTTCAATTCTTATTAATTTTTATAAAATATTTTTAAAAAAGGGCGGCAAATACTAGAGTTATACGTGCTTATGCCCAGTCCGTTGGCGACGCAATTGTTCCGCGGCGGGCAACGTAGCGTCTACTGTATTCGTGAAAAACCAAAAATTCAACAGTTTCTTTTAGTTTATGAGTGCACGCACAAATCGTATAAATTCATAACTTGAAAGATGCAAAATTGAACAAATGCCGGCCTCTTGAAGGAAAGTTCACTTTTTCCGACGAAATTGTTGCCTTGAATGTGTAAAAGAAAGTTATTTATTTAAACAATATCATTACGCCAATAGGTAAGTTCTGTGAAGCAGAACTCTTCCTGGACTTACATTGCCCGTCAATTGTAAAACTGTCGTTTCGAGAAAAACAGATTTCAAGTTTTCTGGTAAGCTGGTAACCTGGTGCTCCGTAGCAAAACCGGCTATATCCGCTTCAATTTTTCGAATTTCGTTTTGCGGCTTTGGGAGCATATTATCGCGATGCTCAACTATTGATTTATGGAGAGAAAAAATTAAAAGTCGGTTTCTTCGCCCCGCTACATCAGGCTCCCCCGTTAATGACATTTTACCCGAATAAACGCTCGCCATCGTATCGTTTGTATGTAAGTCCCGAAGAGGGACTATAAATTGGGCAAACGCGATATTATACAATGTATCTAACCGCTACGGAGTTCTCACTGCAACGTAGAGTGTTATAGATACTTGTGTGTACGTATGTATACGGGTATTACGACGACGGAATCGGAAAAGATTCTAAAGGAAGCCTTAGGAAAGCACGAGGTCCCGGTCCCGTCTCTGTCCACTTATAGCCAACAGATATGTGCGGTTGGAAGCCAAATTAATGGCTGACTATGTACACTTGAAAATGTACAGGGTTTCCCGGTCTGGCCCAGCCGTCGGAGCTTACGATTAGCACACATAATTGTATTTGCCCATGTTGAGCGTCTCGATTCTCGATTCTTGATTCTCGAATCAACCACTTATTAGATACCGTAGCGTGAAGATGGAAAAAGAACACGCGGGGAAAGGAGAAAAATGTAATCTGCAGTGAGAAGGGTTTGAGAAAATTCAGGGACCACGTGCGGCGATGTAATAGCTAGCCTTAGAAATGTTTCCTTCAACGGAACACACCAAAAGGAGAAGTAGTAACATTCCGTAATCGAGAACGTAATTGTGTAATAATTGTATGTACGCGTGTATAGGTACCTAAGTAAGATCTAACAGGCTTGAAAGTTGCACTCGATTATCGGTATCGTTCGCAGCATCTAGATTTTACCAATCGAAATCATTCTCTCTTTTCATCTCGCACCCTCTTTGACGATAGCTCGAGCTAGCTCTTCCCAGATGCGGCTGTGCCTCGAAACCGTTGGATTTTTCGGTACCTACGAGCCCAGATCTGGAGTAAATTAGGAAAGCTACCCAGGCGGGTTGAAGATGTGACCTGTGTGAGAAAATCTTAGGACGGTTGTACGTACACAAGTACGGCGCAACACCTACATAAATTTCTCGAGTTCTTTTTCCCTTAGAGGTGACTCGACTAGGGTGACTAGCGTTGTGCCCTGCGTGATGGCTCGCAAGGCTGGTGGGTTCGGGAGTGATCGAAGGATAAGAATCCGCCGGGTCAACTATACCAAGTTTGTTTCAACTCAAACACCGAGGTATACAAGTAGGTTTTTAGCTATGTTACCCGGTCGAGTCTCTCGATTTGCGGAGGCAAATCGCTTTCGCGTTACCATATATGGTGACGCTCGCATTTTTGCTGATTTCGTAGATTCCCGATTGCCTGGCGACTGACTTAGCTTATTGTTAGAAACGTATCGAAACGTGCTTGGGCGTTACCTGGGCACAACGCTAGAGGCGACTCGACACGAAACGACACGACGCGACTCGGCCATCCATCCGTACAACTCCACTAATCGATGCAAGTCGATACACGGTAGATTATACTTACGGTCTTCGCGGCGGAGAGACCGCCGATAGTAAATCGTCAGTCGCGTAACGTTCATCGCCGTTAGAACGACGTCCGCGACTGTTTCTTACGTTACTTACTCTATTCGCCGATCATCAAACTATTCTTATAGTTTCCGTCGGACATACCACAACGTATAATACGTTGGTAGTAGGTACAGCTTTAAGCTGCAGGACCAAGAGCTCCACCAAGGGTTGAACGAAGCGCAGACAGGTACGTTTGCCGGAAACGAGTCGCGCGCGCCCCGCGCCTTTCATTGTCAATCCGTCCTTTACTCTTACGGTCTCGGATTGTTCAAATTTCTCTCTCTCTCTCTCTCTCCCTCTCTCTCATTTTAGTATCCATTACTCGAGAAATCTAATCGAGAGGACAAAACTAAACGAGAGAATGTTGTCGTTACCAAGATATCGGTCAACTTGCGAAACAGAGCTTCGAACCGTTTCACATTATTTTCCAAGGCGCACGTACTCCAATAATCAAACGGGGACATACGCGCCGACAGACAAATAGATGGGCGTACGAAAAAATTTATAGAGGCTTAAACTTGCCGTCAGGGAATGTACTACATATATGAGAGGAGAAACGCCGACGCGACGGGGTGGGGGGAGAGATTTATGTAGAGACAGAGAGGGAGAGACGGAAGACGTGGTAAAGATAACAACTCCTTTAACAATGCCTGGCGAAGTAATATGAAAATTTTATTCGCAATGCCAACTACTCGCGATCGTCTCTAGAACAGTGCACGTCCAGTTAAAGGATGACTACCCTGGAGAACTCTTCCGAACATGCGTGCGGGGCGAAAAATCGTGGGAGGAGGCAGGCGATTCCCGTCATTCACACAAGAGGAACTCATTACGACATTGGTCTCGATATCGTAAGACTACTACCTCGTATCGATTACACGGCTCTTTGTAATTTTTTTCTTTCAATTCTGTACGCTCTCGCGTTTCATCGCACCGTAATAATAGCAAAGTATTCCGAAATAACAGGAAAATCAGAGGAAGAAACTCGTTAGGAGTCGGAATTAATAGTTGTGTAAATCGATAATGAGATAGTATACCTAATTATTCTGATGATTAGAATCTATCCTATCCTACGTCTATCCTACAGGTAGAGATATCTTCTAGAGATAGAGATATTTTCAGTTTCTCACTCTAACCGAATGTACATAGAATCGAAAGCCCGGGATGGCAAGCTTGCCTGAACGAGCTTCAACGAAAAACTGATCTCATACAATTAGTGGTGACTTGTGCAAACTGCAACGACCGAATAGGTATAGCAAGAAAAAAAATCGTATTCTTCCATTACGGGTAGTAGGTATGTAAGCATAGGTACGTCATGGGTTAAATGCGATTATCGGATATCGAATGTCGGCTAAAAAATTCAAGACAGAAGGCACGGATGTTGACGCGCACGTGGACACTGGACATACGTGTACATAAATTGTTCTCGCACCTCTATTTCCACGAGATTGGACATGTTGCGTAACAAGAGTTACATAATACATGTATTGACTTGGACGTGGTGGGTAGTGGTTGTTGTTCACTAAATCAACGCATGTATATGTAATTAAGATTATGTACGTATGTATGTAGTTTCCACGGCAATACGGCATCGCCCGAACCTCGACTCCGCGCGCCACATCGCCACCGGATCAAGAAAAAAAAATTGCAGTAAGAAGAAAAATGCCAGATTTACACGGTGCAAATGATGAGGCACCGACTTAAAAAATATGAGAGTCGTAGATTAAATTAGGGAAACAATTATTTTTTACCGTTTAGTGCAATTTTATTTTTCTGAAGTCGGTTTTAATTTTCTTTTCTTTCTAAATTTTGTTATTTTTAACTGTTAGTTTTATATATATTGACACAGCATGCTGAGGAGATATGCGCGTACGTACATACAATAATAATAATTAGATGACAATAGTTTTTATTATCAACCAGAACTGGCAAAATATTCGGCCAATGTTGATGCAGTGTAGGACGGGACCACCGGGGCAACGCCCTCTTTCGAATAAACAAAAAGATCATGAAAATCGGTCCATATGCCGAGGAGTTATGCGGGGACAAACATAAAAAAAAATGCAAACGGGTCGAATCTATAACCTGCTCCTTTTTGAAGTCGATTAAAAAATGTTTTTGTTTTCTCGATATTCAAATAGGGGCGCACGTTCTCCGGATTAATTCACTCGTACGTCAACTCGTATCATCCTCTGAACGAAACCTACCTGCCGCTCTATAACACCGAAGCCGGTAGAAAGGTTTACGAGGAGACTCTCGCCTGTGTAGAGAAGCAATATCCTGGATACGTGAGAGAAATCCAAGGAACGGCCGAAGGAGCAAACGTTCCTTTTCACAAGGTACACACAGCTATGTATACATATGCTAATATGTATATCTCTCATCTTGCTGCCATCGTGCATGTGGTTCGTTTGTTCCCGCTTATCCTGAATCCAGAGTTCGGAGGGCCGAAGCTGCACTGATGGAGGGGCGAGGGGGGACACCTAAAGGAGCGGTGGTAAGGCACGCATAACCACCGCTCCTGTAGGTGTTCAAACTCTGCCTGAATCCAACCACATAATTCGCATAAAAATGCGAATTTCCGGGTTTTTTTTAACTGGAGATTCGAGTGAACTCCCATATAGGTACAGTAGGTAGCATGCCTCGCCTGGCTAATCGTAAGCTAAGCAAAGCAGTCGCTATTACATAAAAATTATTGCCTCACGAGTTTTCGTGTCTAACTTTGACAAATGAGATGATAAGATTCGTATCTACATACACATAACGACAAAGATAACACGAGTTTTTATGTTTCGCAGCTGTTTCTGATGCATCTAGACGACATTGTTCCGAACGTAGCGAATGAGGGAGCAGAGGGGAACTCGCTACCAGTCGGTTGTTCAACTATCGTATGCAATCAGCCGGGACAGGTGAGCGATATAATAATTATTGTCAACAAATTATTGCCACGACAATAATACCCACTACCTAGCCGACCTACACATTTACACACACGTGCTGAAATCTCCTACAAGTACGTACAATATGTATACAGTTGCCCGAATACTTATAACGGGGTATCCCCGAGCGCACGTAGCTATGAAACATGCTTTCACATGTTTGATCAGTGTTTTAATTAGACTTACTCGGTCCAGATCTAATCTGCTTGATGGAAGAATGGAAGAAGAAAAAAAAGTGAATTTCACAAAAGAGTCGGCTGAACCTACATTCTATGCCTACCTACTTATATGCGTAGGCGTAGGCGTAGGCGTAGGCGTAGGCGTAGACGTATGCAAGTTAAATATCGAATTTTCACGAATATTTCTGCGCGCACTCTTTGCTTACAGCCGTATATAAATTTTCTTCAAATTATCTTCTATTATTTAATCGATTACGTTCAAATTTCTAGTTGGAGGAGCTAAATTTATTCGTAACATTTCTAGTAGGGGGAGCTAAATTTTTCGTAACTTTTCTTGAAATTAACTTCTATTTTAATTGATCAGGTTAAAAAATATGGACTTGGCTCGATATGCATCAAGTACTTACTATTGTGTATCATTCACCGAAACGACTTCTCGAAACAGGAAATTTTAGGGCACAACGAAGACGCACTGAGCGAAACTTTAAATCATTGGTATTTAGTATCGGCGCATGTGCTCGAACCAGGCTGCAAGGAAGAAAAGTTCACGTCTTTGAGCTACGCCGGATTTTTACCGGGATATACGATGGGTTACAATTACCACGGGTTCGTTTATACCATCAATACCCTCAGTGCTCGACACCTGAGGTCCGGCAAAACGCGTGAGTACGCTTCCTTCCTGAAGTAGTCTTGCTCGTTTAATCCCGAACTCGTACGTACCTCGTACCTCGCAAAGCTTATTCCCAGTTTAGATTGACAGCCATTGAAATCGTGTCCACGCACAGCCAGGTACTTTATAACACGAGCGCTCTTGGCCGCTGAGAATTACGTGCAAGCTCAGCAGATTTTAAGAAACGACGGGTTCGGCGCAGCTGAAGGATTCGCGGTAAATATGACCTTCTTAACTCAAGAAGGGGATCGAATGTTTCACAATGCCGAGATCGGCCCTTGCGAGACCGATGGCACGCAATCACAGCTGAGCATTTTGACCGTCAGCCCTGGAGAACATACATTCCATTGCAACAAGTGAGTGGACAAACGACACGACGCACGCGGCACGTGCTCCTTCACTCTCCGCTCTAATCTAATCGTCAGCTACGACGATCTCTCAGCCGCCGAAAAAATCCCTCATATAACCAACTTTCAGATATCTCCGACTGAAAGTGCCAGAAGTCGACGGTCTTATTATAGACAGCAGCGTAAAGAGAATGGAAGCGATTTGTAAGCATCCCCCTGCAAAATCTCGTCACGACGTTATAAACATTCTTAGCGATCAAACGGACAACCAATACAGAGTTTATCAAGAAATTACGCCCAACGATTGTGTGAAGACTATAGCCACAGGTACATTGCCACAGGCTCGTTTTTTCTGTTACTACTTGTAGCTTAACTATCATTCGAATCATGTTTATCAGGTATCTTTGACTGCATCGAACGGACCTGGTCTCTTTACACAGACAAACCAAATTCTACAGAGCCGATTCTGGTGATACCTTTGCAGCTGCGTGACGACCAACAGACCATACCTGCTATGGAAACTCTTGAAAAATAATATCCTTTCCTTGAATTTCATTAGCCTCCCCGCCTCCCCCACTCGCCAAACAGAGACCACACCTTGCCTTTTACCCTGTCGCGCGTCATACTCGCATCATACACACTTGTTCGTCAAGTTTCCTTGGTGAACACGCAGAGTTGAGTTGAGCCGAGCCAAGACAAGCCAAACATTCATTCGTGTTTCTTTACCTTCTTCCTAGACTTTTACTTGGCCAACGTTCACGCTCCAAATGTATCGCTCGCGCGCGCGCACGCACTCGGCTCTCATTTGCAGTTTACACATTTCTACAACTATATCAGCGGCAACTACTTTACGATCCAAACTCGATAGGGGTCACAAACAGGTTTGATATCGACAGGTTCCAAACGAATCGCATTGCTCGCGCTTTTACGAGAATAACAACACACCTTTGCGTTCTTGTTTGCCGTAGGTATTCTCTCTTTGGTTCTTTTCTTTTCTTTTTATAACAAATACAATTTCATAAATACTGGATATGCGAGAAGAATTTTACATCGTCGGAAAGATTATCAGCGGCCGCTAAGCAAAAAAATTACAAAGTAAAAGTCACGTGATTCGTAGTAGCGGAAATACGTTCTCATTAAAAACCTAAAGTTCTTGAGCAAAGTATTTCAGCGACAGTACGTGGGTACCACAACTTTTGGTCGTTTCTTCGACTCCATTTCCAAAAAGAATTCCTTTATATCCTCCTCACGCACCACCTTTTTGTTTTCAGCGAATTTCTGCAGGTATTGTTTCAATTGTTCCTTCATGTTATTGTATTCTGTAAAACATGTATCGAGACGAAAATAAATATAGTCGACAGTTTAGAAAGCAATATATAATATTACTCCGCTATCCTACCTTCGATGGCTGTCAGTTGTTCGACGCGGCCCAAAGAGGCCAGGGCTTTCATACCTTTCTCGTATCGTGACTCGTGACTATTGATCTTTCCCGCTTCCTCGTAAGCATGTACACTGTCCATTGGATCAAGAAGGAATGTAATATTGCTCTCTTGATACAGCTAAGACAGCAAAGTTCGTTCGTCAATGTTGAGATGAATGGAGCTACGACAGCAGTCTCGAATAGGAGGTACAGGGTTGTTTACCTTCTTGCAAGCGTCGCACGCGCAGAGCGCAGATCTCCAGCCTTCTAGCCAAAAGCAACTTTTCCTCCCGATCTTCTTGATCGTGGAATCATCCCGTGGCATCGTGCACCCTTTTTTCTCGCTCTCGACGTCGATCGATCCAGTCACAGTTTCCCCAAAAGAGGCACCTTTGTTTGCAAAAGCTGCAATTTGGATAATATAAACATTCTAGTGGACGCTCGAGTCCTCTGTACGCCAGTCAGTGACAGCGATCAAAAATAACCATGTGGAAAGTACCTGCATATTTGCTCGCGTAATTCCAAAGGAAATCATTCTTCTCCATACACAGAGAGCAAATCATCTCGTCGTAAGCTTCATCGGCTGGCACACCATTCTCGCACTCGAGATGCTGTGAAAATTTAAAGAAGACGTAATTTGGCCAAGAGGATTTAAAAAGGGCCACAAATATTCGTTACCCTAGAATGATACCAATCCTCGCAAATTATGCACTGTAGCATTTCATCGCTTACAGTGTCCTCTGGATCCGGATATGGTCTCTTGCAAATACAATAGACACCATCAAAGTTGTGGTTATACCGATTCTCAGGATTGGTAGAATCCCTCGACTGCTGATCAAAAGGAAGATGCAGGTACAACAAAGTGAAAGAGAATGCACAGTGGTCGACAAGAGGGAAATGTTGTCACACATACCTCGTCTAAATTACACTTGTTATTCAGAAATTTTGAATTGCCGCAATCGCATCTGAAATGCCTTTTAGTATAAAGTTCGACAAGCTCGTGATTCTCGTGACAATGAAAGCTACAAGCGAGGCAAACAGCGGCTCGCACCGATTGTGGACAACAAGTTTTGCACGCGTAAAGGGCTTGTCGTGTGTATCCCTGAAAACGTTTCGGCTTGATAGATCGATTCTCAATTGCGCCTAAGGTTAGGATTTTTCTTTTTCGTGTTACCTGGCTGTAAGTACAATTCTTATCATCAGACGCGCCCAAAACTGCACATGCGTCTTCCTCTAATTGATTCTCTTCCCGAAGTACATCCAACATCGTAACAGAGTTCTCCTCTTTCATAATTTCTTCACCTTGCTCAGACATTTTGTAGCTACCGCAACCAACGGACCAAAGTAATTTCAACCTGTCCTGCAGCGTCGCGTCGCGTCGCGTCCTGTCGCGTCGAATCGTTTCCTATCCTATAGCGCTGCGCCGCGCCGCTTCCCGTCGCAACGAATCGTGCGCAAAAAACGCCAAACACTGCCCAGATAGCACACCTCGTCTTAGAGACGTCTAATTTATGTCTATTTTAGGTCTGAACGTCTTGATTTGTAACAAGACGTCTTTACGACGTCTTTAAGCCGCCTTTTCGACGTCTTTAAGACTTTACCAGACGTTGTGCTATCTGGGTGTCAACAGCCAAATTGTCTCGAGCTTGGTCTTCCCAGCCATTCAGGTTTGAAAATGTTCGAAAATTTCTACTCTACGTGATTCACAGGCAATTCTCGCTTACGTTCAAGTTCTCTATTTAGAAAATAAAAGTGGGATATTCGAACAAGACGTTTCGGTTAAATCCCCTGCAGATAGTACAAAAACGTTTTAAAAATGTCCAGGCCAGACGTTCAGGACGTCTTAAAAACGTCCATTTTCACAAACCAGACACTTTTTATAAAACGTCCCAAAAGCGTTTTTAAAACGTCTTGGTTAGGTCCGAAACAGGCGTTTTTGGGACGTTCGACGGTACTGGTTCGATTTAATAAAAATTTAAGGAAGTAAATGGTTTTCAAAATAAGATCAAACTCGATAACAATCTATTTCATTTATTTAATTCAGAAATAATACAGAATATATGCACTTACAATATATAGGTACAAGAACATGTCCCTAGTAGCACAAAATATTGAATGCACATACATACATCTAATATTAAAAAATAGAGGTTCAATATCTTTTTGATATTTAAACATACATACAATATTTATTCTAGATTAAGAAGCAAATATATTTTCCAAATATGCTGGAAATATTCATTTTATATTATGAAAAAATATTCTTTTTTCAAATATAAAGTAAATATATATTTATTGTTTGAAACAAAACATTTTTTCCGAATGTTCGGGAAATATTCATTTTATATTATGAAAAAAACATTCTTTTTCAAATATAAAGTAAATATTTTTTGAATGGTAGGAAGAAAACATTTTTTTCAGAATATTTTATTTTCCAAACTTTTATTTCACATTTTCAGTACGTATATATAATATTTCGAATCAACATTTTTTTCATATTAAAAAGTGTGGCTAAAAAAATATTTTTTTAATATTTGGAAAAAATATTTGACCAATATTTTGTGTTACTAGGGGTTAGTACGAGGTCCAATATACAGAATATACAAACTATGCAGGATACAGCTCTGTACTTTTTCTATTGTCTGCTATTTCCCTGTGTTCTGCCGCATCTTAAAGAAGAATTTCGGGGAAACATTACATTGAATTTTACAGTAATCAATATTAGGAACAGTAAAATAAGGGTGATAGTTACATATTAAAATCGTTGCTACCTTTAATTTATGGAAATCTTCTTTGCCTTTTCTGCCAAAGCCAAATAAATAGCAATGCAACACCCATTGGTGATCAACGACGTTAGTGCCCGTTTCAAAAAATTATAATGATTGGAACCATCAAAATTGGTCAATTCGTTAACCTAACATTTAAAAATTATTCAAACCCTAACCTAAAACTACGTACCTTTGACCGCAAATGCTGAAACAAATATTCAAAAACGTTATGAAAGCTGTAAAAAAAACTGTATGAAAACAATATAAAAACTGTATAAAACCGGTTTATAAACATTCGGTCAGAAACATTTAAACAAATGCCTTTGTGTTTTTGGTTTTCCTTTGTTTCTTTGAGCAAATGTTCATAAACATTTATATGTTCTAGTACATATATACTTATGTGTACATATATATATATATATATATATATATATATATATATATATGTACAGGGTCATTGTTTAATCCTGCAACCCGCGCGCGCGCGAACTTGTAAAATGGCAACACCGCCTCATGGACGCATTCCACTACAACCATGCACCGGGCCAGCGGAAAGCTGCCAGCGACCGAGTGATGCCCGAGCTTCGAAAATTTTAGCGTCGCAAAGAGCTAGGTATTGGGAATTTCCCGGCCCAGGTAATCGAAAATAATGTCAACTGATCTCGTACCCGTCTCAATTTCAAAAATTTTAGCTACGACAGGGTTGACCGCAGCGTTATACCCTTATACGGAGAGATTTTTCGCCACTTGCTTGTAAAAGCGACAATAATGGCACATCGTTCCAAAAAATGACATTAACGGAAGCCGGTATAGGCGTGGCGTTGAGTATCTAAAACATTCAAACACAAAAATTCTAGAAAAAAAATTCAGACACCGCTAAAGTCAAAGACACGTTCCATTAGTTACCCCTTACGTCTTATCTAGGTATGCACCGCATTAAGGATAAAATCATAAAGAAGAAAACCAGAACAATAGATTCTGAGGTCTGCAGAACTAACACATAATTGAATAAAAATTTAATTTCTCAATTTATGAAAGTAAGGATACAGAAACAACTAGCCTATTGTTTATCAACATCACGAGTTTTAAAAACAGCGTTAAATACATTATCAAATAAACAGTTTGCAAAAGCTTTTTAAACAATTATGGTTAATAAATTGATAAAAGAAAAATTAAGTAAACGTAAAATATGTTAAATTATCCATCATTAAGAGGGAATAATTTTTCCTCATTTCTCGGCGCTAATTGCATTCCGATATCTTTTATAGTTCAAAAGTTATACGAAAAAGGCCCCAAATATTTCAACCCGGGCCGGGAAATTCTGAATAGTTCTTTGCAACGTTAATTTGAAAGAGACCAGCCCAAAATTCTCGAAGCTTGGGCATCACTGCTGTCCAGCGATCGCTAGCAGCTCTCCAAACGCCGGGACGGTGCATGGTTGTAGTGGAATGCGTCCGTGAGGCGCTGTTGCCATTTTCCAAGTTCGCGCGCGCGCGGGTTGCAGGATTAAACGATGACCCTGTATGCGCCTGTGCGATCTATCCATGGTTGTGTTCCGATTCACGCATTATGCGCATAGACCGCAGCGTCTGTGCTGCGCGCATAAACCGCGTTCCGTTTCCAGCAGCGCATGAACCGCAGTAACGACACGGAACGGGTTTCGATGCGTCTGATACTCGTGAGGTTACGCGGGAATGTTCAAACTTACTTACAAATAGCTATGCAGTTGGATGGATTACGGTTAATTTAATTCGAGACTTTTGGACGGTGGTCGAAGCACGCTTCCTAACTACATCGGTTACTTCGTCCTAAGGATCGGGGACCGACTCCTAACGAAGTTTGATGGCTTTATTGCTGGATTTTCTCAACCCGAGTTTTTCTATTCTTATCGAACAGCGATAATTATTGAAAGCGAAGAACATATTTTATGAGTTTTACAGGACGAATTGCTGCTTACCCAGCGTAATTTGGTAAACAGATGTGTAAAGGAAAAATGAAGTTATTTATTATCCACGTCCGGGGTAAATTCAAGGTTTTGAAGGCTATTGAATAGAACCGCAGGCTCTCGTACGTCTTCTGGTTTAGAGTATAGCTGTAAAGTTAGCATTATAAGAGCACGTTCGAAAAACTTAGCAGTAAAAGCCTTTAAGAAATAAAAATGCGCGCTACGTATTTGCTTCCTTCCTCATCTTTCGGTTCGACCCTGCCTAAAACCTTCTAGGGATGTGTTGTTCGCTTCGAAATTGAGTCCGTTACGTTGGTTGCAATTCATACAGCGAGTGCAGAGATGGCAGTACCAATTTCGTAGAATTCCCTAGAATCCTCCAACTTCCAGCTCATAATGCAGCAAGTGCAGAAAATAAAAGCATGGGCAGTCAATGCGCATATTACGCGCATGCGTATTGTCGCTTCACATGTGCTTCTGTATTCTATTTTTTTATACCTATGAATTGATAGTTTGAAGTGTTTAGTTTTTATTAGTATGACCTAGAAAGCATAAATTTACGTTGTAACAAAGTTGGAAGATTTTTTATAGTATCTTTATCTTTGTACTAATTAGCTTAATACTCTGTACACTAAAGAATTCTCCCGTTAAAATAACAAGGGCAAGGGCAAGGGCAAGGGCAAGGGCAAGGACAAGGGCAAGGGCAAGGGCAAGGGCAAGGGCAAGGGCAAGGGCAAGGGCAAGGGCAAGGGCAAGGGCAAGGGCAAGGGCAAGGGCAAGGGCAAGGGCAAGGGCAAGGGCAAGGGCAAGGGCAAGGGCAAGGGCAAGGGCAAGGGCAAGGGCAAGGGCAAGGGCAAGGGCAAGGGCAAGGGCAAGGGCAAGGGCAAGGGCAAGGGCAAGGGCAAGGGCAAGGGCAAGGGCAAGGGCAAGGGCAAGGGCAAGGGCAAGGGCAAGGGCAAGGGCAAGGGCAAGGGCAAGGGCAAGGGCAAGGGCAAGGGCAAGGGCAAGGGCAAGGGCAAGGGCAAGGGCAAGGGCAAGGGCAAGGGCAAGGGCAAGGGCAAGGGCAAGGGCAAGGGCAAGGGCAAGGGCAAGGGCAAGGGCAAGGGCAAGGGCAAGGGCAAGGGCAAGGGCAAGGGCAAGGGCAAGGGCAAGGGCAAGGGCAAGGGCAAGGGCAAGGGCAAGGGCAAGGGCAAGGGCAAGGGCAAGGGCAAGGGCAAGGGCAAGGGCAAGGGCAAGGGCAAGGGCAAGGGCAAGGGCAAGGGCAAGGGCAAGGGCAAGGGCAAGGGCAAGGGCAAGGGCAAGGGCAAGGGCAAGGGCAAGGGCAAGGGCAAGGGCAAGGGCAAGGGCAAGGGCAAGGGCAAGGGCAAGGGCAAGGGCAAGGGCAAGGGCAAGGGCAAGGGCAAGGGCAAGGGCAAGGGCAAGGGCAAGGGCAAGGGCAAGGGCAAGGGCAAGGGCAAGGGCAAGGGCAAGGGCAAGGGCAAGGGCAAGGGCAAGGGCAAGGGCAAGGGCAAGGGCAAGGGCAAGGGCAAGGGCAAGGGCAAGGGCAAGGGCAAGGGCAAGGGCAAGGGCAAGGGCAAGGGCAAGGGCAAGGGCAAGGGCAAGGGCAAGGGCAAGGGCAAGGGCAAGGGCAAGGGCAAGGGCAAGGGCAAGGGCAAGGGCAAGGGCAAGGGCAAGGGCAAGGGCAAGGGCAAGGGCAAGGGCAAGGGCAAGGGCAAGGGCAAGGGCAAGGGCAAGGGCAAGAACACGAACAAGAGCACGAACAAGAGCACGAAGACGAGCATGAGCACGAACAAGAACAACAACACGAACAAGAACAACAACACGAACACGACCACGAACACGAACACGAACACGAACACGAACACGAACACGAACACGAACACGAACACGAACACGAACACGAACACGAACACGAACACGAACACGAACACGAACACGAACACGAACACGAACACGAACACGAACACGAACACGAACACGAACACGAACACGAACACGAACACGAACACGAACACGAACACGAACACGAACACGAACACGAACACGAACACGAACACGAACACGAACACGAACACGAACACGAACACGAACACGAACACGAAGACGAACACGAAGACGAAGACGAAGACGAAGACGAAGACGAAGACGAAGACGAAGACGAAGACGAACACGAACACGAACACGAACACGAACACGAACACGAACACGAACACGAACACGAACACGAACACGAACACGAACACGAACACGAACACGAACACGAACACGAACACGAACACGAACACGAACACGAACACGAACACGAACACGAACACGAACACGAACACGAACACGAACACGAACACGAACACGAACACGAACACGAACACGAACACGAACACGAACACGAACACGAACACGAACACGAACACGAACACGAACACGAACACGAACACGAACACGAACACGAACACGAACACGAACACGAACACGAACACGAACACGAACACGAACACGAACACGAACACGAACACGAACACGAACACGAACACGAACACGAACACGAACACGAACACGAACACGAACACGAACACGAACACGAACACGAACACGAACACGAACACGAACACGAACACGAACACGAACACGAACACGAACACGAACACGAACACGAACACGAACACGAACACGAACACGAACACGAACACGAACACGAACACGAACACGAACACGAACACGAACACGAACACGAACACGAACACGAACACGAACACGAACACGAACACGAACACGAACACGAACACGAACACGAACACGAACACGAACACGAACACGAACACGAACACGAACACGAACACGAACACGAACACGAACACGAACACGAACACGAACACGAACACGAACACGAACACGAACACGAACACGAACACGAACACGAACACGAACACGAACACGAACACGAACACGAACACGAACACGAACACGAACACGAACACGAACACGAACACGAACACGAACACGAACACGAACACGAACACGAACACGAACACGAACACGAACACGAACACGAACACGAACACGAACACGAACACGAACACGAACACGAACACGAACACGAACACGAACACGAACACGAACACGAACACGAACACGAACACGAACACGAACACGAACACGAACACGAACACGAACACGAACACGAACACGAACACGAACACGAACACGAACACGAACACGAACACGAACACGAACACGAACACGAACACGAACACGAACACGAACACGAACACGAACACGAACACGAACACGAACACGAACACGAACACGAACACGAACACGAACACGAACACGAACACGAACACGAACACGAACACGAACACGAACACGAACACGAACACGAACACGAACACGAACACGAACACGAACACGAACACGAACACGAACACGAACACGAACACGAACACGAACACGAACACGAACACGAACACGAACACGAACACGAACACGAACACGAACACGAACACGAACACGAACACGAACACGAACACGAACACGAACACGAACACGAACACGAACACGAACACGAACACGAACACGAACACGAACACGAACACGAACACGAACACGAACACGAACACGAACACGAACACGAACACGAACACGAACACGAACACGAACACGAACACGAACACGAACACGAACACGAACACGAACACGAACACGAACACGAACACGAACACGAACACGAACACGAACACGAACACGAACACGAACACGAACACGAACACGAACACGAACACGAACACGAACACGAACACGAACACGAACACGAACACGAACACGAACACGAACACGAACACGAACACGACCACGACCACGACCACGACCACGACCACGACCACGACCACGACCACGACCACGACCACGACCACGACCACGACCACGACCACGACCACGACCACGACCACGACCACGACCACGACCACGACCACGACCACGACCACGACCACGACCACGACCACGACCACGACCACGACCACGACCACGACCACGACCACGACCACGACCACGACCACGACCACGACCACGACCACGACCACGACCACGACCACGACCACGACCACGACCACGACCACGACCACGACCACGACCACGACCACGACCACGACCACGACCACGACCACGACCACGACCACGAACACGACCACGAACACGAAGACAATCACGAGCACGAGCACGAGCACGAGCACGAGCACGAGCACGAGCACGAGCACGAGCACGAGCACGAGCACGAGCACGAACACGAACAAGAACAACAACACGAACAAGAACAACAACACGAACAAGAACAACAACACGAACAAGAACAACAACACGAACAAGAACAACAACACGAACACGACCACGAGCACGAGCACGAGCACGAGCACGAGCACGAGCACGAGCACGAGCACGAGCACGAGCACGAGCACGAGCACGAGCACGAGCACGAGCACGAGCACGAGCACGAGCACGAGCACGAGCACGAGCACGAGCACGAGCACGAGCACGAGCACGAGCACGAAGACGAAGACGAAGACGAAGACGAAGACGAAGACGAAGACGAAGACGAAGACGAAGACGAAGACGAAGACGAAGACGAAGACGAAGACGAAGACGAAGACGAAGACGAAGACGAAGACGAAGACGAAGACGAAGACGAAGACGAAGACGAAGACGAAGACGAAGACGAAGACGAAGACGAAGACGAAGACGAAGACGAAGACGAAGACGAAGACGAAGACGAAGACGAAGACGAAGACGAAGACGAAGACGAAGACGAAGACGAAGACGAAGACGAAGACGAACACGAACACGAACACGAACACGAACACGAACACGAACACGAACACGAACACGAACACGAACACGAACACGAACACGAACACGAACACGAACACGAACACGAACACGAACACGAACACGAACACGAACACGAACACGAACACGAACACGAACACGAACACGAACACGAACACGAACACGAACACGAACACGAACACGAACACGAACACGAACACGAACACGAACACGAACACGAACACGAACACGAACACGAACACGAACACGAACACGAACACGAACACGAACACGAACACGAACACGAACACGAACACGAACACGAACACGAACACGAACACGAACACGAACACGAACACGAACACGAACACGAACACGAACACGAACACGAACACGAACACGAACACGAACACGAACACGAACACGAAGACGAAGACGAAGACGAAGACGAAGACGAAGACGAAGACGAAGACGAAGACGAAGACGAAGACGAAGACGAAGACGAAGACGAAGACGAAGACGAAGACGAAGACGAAGACGAACACGAACACGAACACGAACACGAACACGAACACGAACACGAAGACGAAGACGAAGACGAACACGAACACGAACACGAACACGAAGACGAAGACGAAGACGAAGACGAAGACGAAGACGAAGACGAAGACGAAGACGAAGACGAAGACGAAGACGAAGACGAAGACGAAGACGAAGACGAAGACGAAGACGAAGACGAAGACGAAGACGAAGACGAAGACGAAGACGAAGACGAAGACGAAGACGAAGACGAAGACGAAGACGAAGACGAAGACGAAGACGAAGACGAAGACGAAGACGAAGACGAAGACGAAGACGAAGACGAAGACGAAGACGAAGACGAAGACGAAGACGAAGACGAAGACGAAGACGAAGACGAAGACGAAGACGAAGACGAAGACGAAGACGAAGACGAAGACGAAGACGAAGACGAAGACGAAGACGAAGACGAAGACGAAGACGAAGACGAAGACGAAGACGAAGACGAAGACGAAGACGAAGACGAAGACGAAGACGAAGACGAAGACGAAGACGAAGACGAAGACGAAGACGAAGACGAAGACGAAGACGAAGACGAAGACGAAGACGAAGACGAAGACGAAGACGAAGACGAAGACGAAGACGAAGACGAAGACGAAGACGAAGACGAAGACGAAGACGAAGACGAAGACGAAGACGAAGACGAAGACGAAGACGAAGACGAAGACGAAGACGAAGACGAAGACGAAGACGAAGACGAAGACGAACACGAACACGAACACGAACACGAACACGAACACGAACACGAACACGAACACGAACACGAACACGAACACGAACACGAACACGAACACGAACACGAACACGAACACGAACACGAACACGAACACGAACACGAACACGAACACGAACACGAACACGAACACGAACACGAACACGAACACGAACACGAACACGAACACGAACACGAACACGAACACGAACACGAACACGAACACGAACACGAACACGAACACGAACACGAACACGAACACGAACACGAACACGAACACGAACACGAACACGAACACGAACACGAACACGAACACGAACACGAACACGAACACGAACACGAACACGAACACGAACACGAACACGAACACGAACACGAACACGAACACGAACACGAACACGAACACGAACACGAACACGAACACGAACACGAACACGAACACGAACACGAACACGAACACGAACACGAACACGAACACGAACACGAACACGAACACGAACACGAACACGAACACGAACACGAACACGAACACGAACACGAACACGAACACGAACACGAACACGAACACGAACACGAACACGAACACGAACACGAACACGAACACGAACACGAACACGAACACGAACACGAACACGAACACGAACACGAACACGAACACGAACACGAACACGAACACGAACACGAACACGAACACGAACACGAACACGAACACGAACACGAACACGAACACGAACACGAACACGAACACGAACACGAACACGAACACGAACACGAACACGAACACGAACACGAACACGAACACGAACACGAACACGAACACGAACACGAACACGAACACGAACACGAACACGAACACGAACACGAACACGAACACGAACACGAACACGAACACGAACACGAACACGAACACGAACACGAACACGAACACGAACACGAACACGAACACGAACACGAACACGAACACGAACACGAACACGAACACGAACACGAACACGACCACGACCACGACCACGACCACGACCACGACCACGACCACGACCACGACCACGACCACGACCACGACCACGACCACGACCACGACCACGACCACGACCACGACCACGACCACGACCACGACCACGACCACGACCACGACCACGACCACGACCACGACCACGACCACGACCACGACCACGACCACGACCACGACCACGACCACGACCACGACCACGACCACGACCACGACCACGACCACGACCACGACCACGACCACGACCACGACCACGACCACGACCACGACCACGACCACGACCACGACCACGACCACGACCACGACCACGACCACGACCACGACCACGACCACGACCACGACCACGACCACGACCACGACCACGACCACGACCACGACCACGACCACGACCACGACCACGACCACGACCACGACCACGACCACGACCACGACCACGACCACGAACACGAAGACAATCACGAGCACGAGCACGAGCACGAGCACGAGCACGAGCACGAGCACGAGCACGAGCACGAGCACGAGCACGAGCACGAAGACGAAGACGAAGACGAAGACGAAGACGAAGACGAAGACGAAGACGAAGACGAAGACGAAGACGAAGACGAAGACGAAGACGAAGACGAAGACGAAGACGAAGACGAAGACGAAGACGAAGACGAAGACGAAGACGAAGACGAAGACGAAGACGAAGACGAAGACGAAGACGAAGACGAAGACGAAGACGAAGACGAAGACGAAGACGAAGACGAAGACGAAGACGAAGACGAAGACGAAGACGAAGACGAAGACGAAGACGAAGACGAAGACGAAGACGAAGACGAACACGAACACGAACACGAACACGAACACGAACACGAACACGAACACGAACACGAACACGAACACGAACACGAACACGAACACGAACACGAACACGAACACGAACACGAACACGAACACGAACACGAACACGAACACGAACACGAACACGAACACGAACACGAACACGAACACGAACACGAACACGAACACGAACACGAAGACGAACACGAAGACGAACACGAAGACGAACACGAAGACGAAGACGAACACGAAGACGAAGACGAACACGAACACGAACACGAACACGAACACGAACACGAACACGAACACGAACACGAACACGAACACGAACACGAACACGAACACGAACACGAACACGAACACGAACACGAACACGAACACGAACACGAACACGAACACGAACACGAACACGAACACGAACACGAACACGAACACGAACACGAACACGAACACGAACACGAACACGAACACGAACACGAACACGAACACGAACACGAACACGAACACGAACACGAACACGAACACGAACACGAACACGAACACGAACACGAACACGAACACGAACACGAACACGAACACGAACACGAACACGAACACGAACACGAACACGAACACGAACACGAACACGAACACGAACACGAACACGAACACGAACACGAACACGAACACGAACACGAACACGAACACGAACACGAACACGAACACGAACACGAACACGAACACGAACACGAACACGAACACGAACACGAACACGAACACGAACACGAACACGAACACGAACACGAACACGAACACGAACACGAACACGAACACGAACACGAACACGAACACGAACACGAACACGAACACGAACACGAACACGAACACGAACACGAACACGAACACGAACACGAACACGAACACGAACACGAACACGAACACGAACACGAACACGAACACGAACACGAACACGAACACGAACACGACCACGACCACGACCACGACCACGACCACGACCACGACCACGACCACGACCACGACCACGACCACGACCACGACCACGACCACGACCACGACCACGACCACGACCACGACCACGACCACGACCACGACCACGACCACGACCACGACCACGACCACGACCACGACCACGACCACGACCACGACCACGACCACGACCACGACCACGACCACGACCACGACCACGACCACGACCACGACCACGACCACGACCACGACCACGACCACGACCACGACCACGACCACGACCACGACCACGACCACGACCACGACCACGACCACGACCACGACCACGACCACGACCACGACCACGACCACGACCACGACCACGACCACGACCACGACCACGACCACGACCACGACCACGACCACGACCACGACCACGACCACGAACACGAAGACAATCACGAGCACGAGCACGAGCACGAGCACGAGCACGAGCACGAGCACGAGCACGAGCACGAGCACGAGCACGAGCACGAGCACGAGCACGAGCACGAAGACGAAGACGAAGACGAAGACGAAGACGAAGACGAAGACGAAGACGAAGACGAAGACGAAGACGAAGACGAAGACGAAGACGAAGACGAAGACGAAGACGAAGACGAAGACGAAGACGAAGACGAAGACGAAGACGAAGACGAAGACGAAGACGAAGACGAAGACGAAGACGAAGACGAAGACGAAGACGAAGACGAAGACGAAGACGAAGACGAAGACGAAGACGAAGACGAAGACGAAGACGAAGACGAAGACGAAGACGAAGACGAAGACGAAGACGAAGACGAAGACGAAGACGAAGACGAAGACGAAGACGAAGACGAAGACGAAGACGAAGACGAAGACGAAGACGAAGACGAAGACGAAGACGAAGACGAAGACGAAGACGAAGACGAAGACGAAGACGAAGACGAAGACGAAGACGAAGACGAAGACGAAGACGAAGACGAAGACGAAGACGAAGACGAAGACGAAGACGAAGACGAAGACGAAGACGAAGACGAAGACGAAGACGAAGACGAAGACGAAGACGAAGACGAAGACGAAGACGAAGACGAAGACGAAGACGAAGACGAAGACGAAGACGAAGACGAAGACGAAGACGAAGACGAAGACGAAGACGAAGACGAAGACGAAGACGAAGACGAAGACGAAGACGAAGACGAAGACGAAGACGAAGACGAAGACGAAGACGAAGACGAAGACGAAGACGAAGACGAAGACGAAGACGAAGACGAAGACGAAGACGAAGACGAAGACGAAGACGAAGACGAAGACGAAGACGAAGACGAAGACGAAGACGAAGACGAAGACGAAGACGAAGACGAAGACGAAGACGAAGACGAAGACGAAGACGAAGACGAAGACGAAGACGAAGACGAAGACGAAGACGAAGACGAAGACGAAGACGAAGACGAAGACGAAGACGAAGACGAAGACGAAGACGAAGACGAAGACGAAGACGAAGACGAAGACGAAGACGAAGACGAAGACGAAGACGAAGACGAAGACGAAGACGAAGACGAAGACGAAGACGAAGACGAAGACGAAGACGAAGACGAAGACGAAGACGAAGACGAAGACGAAGACGAAGACGAAGACGAAGACGAAGACGAAGACGAAGACGAAGACGAAGACGAAGACGAAGACGAAGACGAAGACGAAGACGAAGACGAAGACGAAGACGAAGACGAAGACGAAGACGAAGACGAAGACGAAGACGAAGACGAAGACGAAGACGAAGACGAAGACGAAGACGAAGACGAAGACGAAGACGAAGACGAAGACGAAGACGAAGACGAAGACGAAGACGAAGACGAAGACGAAGACGAAGACGAAGACGAAGACGAAGACGAAGACGAAGACGAAGACGAAGACGAAGACGAAGACGAAGACGAAGACGAAGACGAAGACGAAGACGAAGACGAAGACGAAGACGAAGACGAAGACGAAGACGAAGACGAAGACGAAGACGAAGACGAAGACGAAGACGAAGACGAAGACGAAGACGAAGACGAAGACGAAGACGAAGACGAAGACGAAGACGAAGACGAAGACGAAGACGAAGACGAAGACGAAGACGAAGACGAAGACGAAGACGAAGACGAAGACGAAGACGAAGACGAAGACGAAGACGAAGACGAAGACGAAGACGAAGACGAAGACGAAGACGAAGACGAAGACGAAGACGAAGACGAAGACGAAGACGAAGACGAAGACGAAGACGAAGACGAAGACGAAGACGAAGACGAAGACGAAGACGAAGACGAAGACGAAGACGAAGACGAAGACGAAGACGAAGACGAAGACGAAGACGAAGACGAAGACGAAGACGAAGACGAAGACGAAGACGAAGACGAAGACGAAGACGAAGACGAAGACGAAGACGAAGACGAAGACGAAGACGAAGACGAAGACGAAGACGAAGACGAAGACGAAGACGAAGACGAAGACGAAGACGAAGACGAAGACGAAGACGAAGACGAAGACGAAGACGAAGACGAAGACGAAGACGAAGACGAAGACGAAGACGAAGACGAAGACGAAGACGAAGACGAAGACGAAGACGAAGACGAAGACGAAGACGAAGACGAAGACGAAGACGAAGACGAACACGAAGACGAAGACGAAGACGAACACGAAGACGAAGACGAAGACGAAGACGAACACGAAGACGAAGACGAAGACGAAGACGAAGACGAAGACGAAGACGAAGACGAAGACGAAGACGAAGACGAAGACGAAGACGAAGACGAAGACGAAGACGAAGACGAAGACGAAGACGAAGACGAAGACGAAGACGAAGACGAAGACGAAGACGAAGACGAAGACGAAGACGAAGACGAAGACGAAGACGAAGACGAAGACGAAGACGAAGACGAAGACGAAGACGAAGACGAAGACGAAGACGAAGACGAAGACGAAGACGAAGACGAAGACGAAGACGAAGACGAAGACGAAGACGAAGACGAAGACGAAGACGAAGACGAAGACGAAGACGAAGACGAAGACGAAGACGAAGACGAAGACGAAGACGAAGACGAAGACGAAGACGAAGACGAAGACGAAGACGAAGACGAAGACGAAGACGAAGACGAAGACGAAGACGAAGACGAAGACGAAGACGAAGACGAAGACGAAGACGAAGACGAAGACGAAGACGAAGACGAAGACGAAGACGAAGACGAAGACGAAGACGAAGACGAAGACGAAGACGAAGACGAAGACGAAGACGAAGACGAAGACGAAGACGAAGACGAAGACGAAGACGAAGACGAAGACGAAGACGAAGACGAAGACGAAGACGAAGACGAAGACGAAGACGAAGACGAAGACGAAGACGAAGACGAAGACGAAGACGAAGACGAAGACGAAGACGAAGACGAAGACGAAGACGAAGACGAAGACGAAGACGAAGACGAAGACGAAGACGAAGACGAAGACGAAGACGAAGACGAAGACGAAGACGAAGACGAAGACGAAGACGAAGACGAAGACGAAGACGAAGACGAAGACGAAGACGAAGACGAAGACGAAGACGAAGACGAAGACGAAGACGAAGACGAAGACGAAGACGAAGACGAAGACGAAGACGAAGACGAAGACGAAGACGAAGACGAAGACGAAGACGAAGACGAAGACGAACACGAACACGAACACGAACACGAACACGAACACGAACACGAACACGAACACGAACACGAACACGAACACGAACACGAACACGAACACGAACACGAAGACGAAGACGAAGACGAAGACGAAGACGAAGACGAAGACGAAGACGAAGACGAAGACGAAGACGAAGACGAAGACGAAGACGAACACGAACACGAACACGAACACGAACACGAACACGAACACGAACACGAACACGAACACGAACACGAACACGAACACGAACACGAACACGAACACGAACACGAACACGAACACGAACACGAACACGAACACGAACACGAACACGAACACGAACACGAACACGAACACGAACACGAACACGAACACGAACACGAACACGAACACGAACACGAACACGAACACGAACACGAACACGAACACGAACACGAACACGAACACGAACACGAACACGAACACGAACACGAACACGAACACGAACACGAACACGAACACGAACACGAACACGAACACGAACACGAACACGAACACGAACACGAACACGAACACGAACACGAACACGAACACGAACACGAACACGAACACGAACACGAACACGAACACGAACACGAACACGAACACGAACACGAACACGAACACGAACACGAACACGAACACGAACACGAACACGAACACGAACACGAACACGAACACGAACACGAACACGAACACGAACACGAACACGAACACGAACACGAACACGAACACGAACACGAACACGAACACGAACACGAACACGAACACGAACACGAACACGAACACGAACACGAACACGAACACGAACACGAACACGAACACGAACACGAACACGAACACGAACACGAACACGAACACGAACACGAACACGAACACGAACACGAACACGAACACGAACACGAACACGAACACGAACACGAACACGAACACGAACACGAACACGAACACGAACACGAACACGAACACGAACACGAACACGAACACGAACACGAACACGAACACGAACACGAACACGAACACGAACACGAACACGAACACGAACACGAACACGAACACGAACACGAACACGAACACGAACACGAACACGAACACGAACACGAACACGAACACGAACACGAACACGAACCAGAACACGAACACGAACACGAACCAGAACACGAACACGGACAAGGACAAGGACAAGGACAAGGACAAGGACAAGGACAACGACAACGACAACAACAACCACAACAACAACAACAACAACAACAATAATAATAATAATATTTTCTGTCACTTCGAGGAGCGGATTACGAAGTTGTGGAGTGTAATTATTCGTGATTAAAAAATCAAAGTGTCCATTCATAACGTCATTTTCTGAGTACATTTCATCGAAATAGTAAGTTTTAGCTTAATTTATATATGTTTACCAAATTCGTGCGCTTCTACAATTACTACTATCAATTACATTCTAATTGATTTTAGCTTCAATTTTCAGGTTTACAGATCTATGCGCTTCATAAGGTTATGGCTGGACAAAATAAGTCTACACAACTCGTTAAACAGAGTAATTGTGTATTTGTTAATATTGTAAGGACACATGCCCTAAATAAACACCCTACAAAGAAATAAGCAAATGTTTGTAAATCACCATTTCTCGTCCTAATGGAAATTTTGATTTCTTAACCACGCATAATTACGTTTCTCGATTTCATAGAGATACCGTTCCCGCGTACAATAATATTTTGGATGAATGTTAAGTTATAAAAAATTGACAAATGTAGCGTAAAAGAACGAAATATCCAATAAACATTTATTGTCATGTAGCATATATGTAGGTTATCTTTTCTGTCACTTCGAGTAGCGGACCACAGAATGTGGTGTATGTTTTTCAAAGCGTTACGTTGTCACGTTCTGGGTGGTGAGGTTCAGGGAAGTGACCTTGTTTGGGTGGATATCGAAGATTTAGGCACGAAATTCTATTTCGCTGCGATGAGGGGTAGTGAAGGCCTAGGCACGAAACCCAGTTTCGCGACGCTGAGGGGTAGCGAAGCCTTTGGAACGAAACCCTGTTTCGCTTGCTCTAAGGGTAGCAGGGATTAGGCACGAAACCCTGTTTCGCGACGCTGAGGGGTAGCGAAGCCTTTGGAACGAAACCCTGTTTCGCGACGCTGAGGGGTAGCGAAGCCTTTGGAACGAAACCCTGTTTCGCTTGCTCTAAGGGGTAGCAGGGATTAGCACGAAACCCTGTTTCGCGACGCTGAGGGGTAGCGAAGCCCTTGGAACGAAACCCTGTTTCGCTTGCCCTAAGGGGTAGCAGGGACTAGCACGAAACCCTATTTCGCAACTTTAATCGACCAGGGAAGGTTGGGAAGTAACCGCTCACCCTAGGGACACCCGTTAGCGTATTCGTGGTTTATTCTTAGGCTTTGGTAATTGGCTTAACTACTGCATGGCAAAAGAAACACCCGTATGGTAGTTCTTCTAAATAGACGTAGTAACGGCCATGCGAAACTCTGAGTGAAAGAAAGTTGTAAACACTGATAAGAGATCCCGAGGTTCGCGAAGGAAGAACAGCCGTTGGAAGGCCGGTTAGGATTTCTGGTATTCGGTGGCCAATTGCGAGAATTCAAGCGTTTAAGTAAATAGAACCGTTATTTATTGGCTGCGAGCGAATAAGCAATGCACTATTGGCGCAATAGCAGTTTACAATAATGCTTGGACTTCAAGCATGAGCACAAAACATTTATATAATGGTACTTGCAAATATAAGCATAAGATGAATGAGTATTAAAGATAACAAGTTAATATTAAGCGATAGGGTTAAGCAATGATATAATTAAGTGGTAATGTAAGCAATAGACACAATATAAAGCGATAACGTAGCAATATGTTAATAACAAAAGAAAATAAAGTAAAGCTAAGAGCGTAAGCAAAGGAACATGGTATAATGCGATAGGATTAGTAATAAAGAGCGCTTACAGTAGTAGCGGAGGGTTGTGATCCTCTTGTGGGGTGTTGCACTGAAGCAAATTGAATTAGTGAAACGTTTTGTTGTACTAACTGAACTGTACTGAAGCAAATTGAATTAGTGAAACGTTTTGTTGTACTAACTGAACTGTACTGTGTCCGCGGTCCAGCGGCGCTGGTATTTATACAAAGCGATGGAATGTTGGTATGTGGGGGGGAATTTGCGGTATGCGTGATGATTCATCTTTAAAATATGTGTTATGTAATCAGCGCGTGTTGATGACTCATGCGTAAGGTATGTGTCGTTATGGTGTATTTCGGGGGTCTTTCGGGGCTTTGAAAACGGAATACTCCACCTGTTGGATGGTTTGGAGGATTTTGATTGGGGGGTTTGAAATGTGGAGGTTTGTATAGGTTAGTTGTAGGGAGGGGTCTCGAGTTAAACGAGTTTTGGCGAGGGACTTGTCTAAAGTTTGAATGTGGGAAGAGTTCGCGCCTCGAAGGCCGAAGAGGGGAAGGGGATTTCGAATTTGATCATCTGGAGATGGGGACCGCTAAGGTACATCGTCCAGACAACCCGGTGGTTGGGAAAGGGTTAAGAATTGAGGTTTCATAGGTAGTTGTGTGGTTCTGAGAGAATTTATATGGAAGATGTTGATTAGGACCGCGCGAAAAATAGTGGGACGTCACAACGTAAAGAGACAAATACGCATGCGCGCATGAACTGCACGCTTCATGCGCTAGAGGTGGGAGAATTCTAGGGAATGCTGTGCGTCACCAAGGCAACCAATGCACGCATAGAATGAAACGGAACGGTTTTCTCTGCAGTCTATGCGCATAATGCGTGAATCGGAACACAACCCATATTTCGTGGATGCTCTGGGTTAGAAAGCGGTTACAATCCCTAGTTTCCTTGAACCAGTGATGCCAGAATCGTGGGACGCGGGACTAAACGCTTACCCCCACTATGACCTACCGTCGTCTCCCACTATGCCCCACCGGCGTCTCCCACTTTCTTCCCACTGCACTGCACACAAGCATATTTTTACTCCTGCCTGTGTGAGCAGCCTGTTGGGCTGCGGATCACACGGACAGCGGTAGGGATATGCTTGTGTGCAGTGCGATGGGGAGAAAGTGGGGGACGACGGTAGGTCATAGTGGGGGTAAGCGTTTGGTCCCGCATCCCACGATTCTGGCATCACTGCATTGAACTAATACATCCTATATCGTTGTGTATATGTATACACCAAGTATTATACATTAGAATGGCCCTTAGCTATTGGGAAATCAAGAATTTCGATGCGCCAACTTGTGAGAGAAAATTCAACTACTGTGAGTAGGCCGAAATCCGTCGAAGTCCATACGATTATCAGTGTTTATATGGACATGTTGTGAAAAACGAGTGTTTTTAAATTCTTTTCAACACTAAATTTTTACTCCTTCGATTAATAAATACTTATTCGGAATATTTGATGGGATCCGAGCCTACTTGCAATAGTTCACCAACTTACCACCACAGCGCTGAAATCTAAGCCACGCCTCCACTTGGTTTCCCAATAGGGGACAATTTTTTTTTATCTCACCCCCTAAAATATGAGGCTTGGAGAGAAAATGATATGTACAAAGTTTCAAAGTGATTGGACAACGGGAACCCGTGCCGCATTTGAGTTGAAGTTTTGAAATAACCCAGATAGCACAGGACGTTTTAAAAACGTCCATTTTACGTCCATGGCTTGATTTGTGAAAATGGACGTTTTTAAAACGTTTTAAAGACGTCCATTTTCACAAATCAAGCCATGGACGTTCAGACCTAAAATGGACGTCTTGATTTGTAACCAGAGGTCTTTAAGACGTCTTTAAGACTTTACCAGACGTTGTGCTATCTGGGTATCTGGGTGTTTTGTGAAAATGGAGGTCTTTAAGACGTCTGGAACACGCCTGGCCTGGACGTATTTAAGACGTATCTGCGCTATCTGGGTATTTTTGAAAGTAATACCAAAGAGTAGGTATAATAAGAGGCGTCACTCCGGGTGGAACCTTTGAAGTCCTTGCTTGACCTTGGCATTTAAATTGGTTGTATATTCGAGCGGGATATTCAAATCGACTAAATGTACCTTACCGCAATTGGCTGATCATTGTCGAAGTTTACCGATCATTGCCGAATGGGGCCGAATGGGCATTTAAATTGGTTGTCTACTGATTTCCCTAGCTTTTTCTGTCCTTATCGAGTGACGCCTCTTATTATATCTCCTCTTTGGTAATACATTGTTACGCTATCGCTTGAACGTAGCTGGGAGATGTATGTAATCGATATGTGGAGTATGTAGGAGCGAAATTCGAAACGGAGGACGAAGTGGAGTTTATTGCCAGGATTCATTAATACGTATGAGCGCGTTGCGTTTCTCGAAGGTTTTTCCCTTGATAATTTTTGTACGTGTCCTTACAATGTTAGCAGCTGATGCTCAAACTCAGAAGGCGTACGAAAGCCTGGGATTGCATTCAATACCTTTAAATTACAGTTAGACCAAGCGAGAATAATAAATAGCTTCACTTTTCCTTTCTAGTAAAGCTACTTTTAATTCTGTCCTCCCTTTCAATAATTGCCAATGTCCTGTAAGGGTAAAAACTCCGGTCAGGAGAGGCCGAAGTCATAAAGTCATAAACTTTGTTCGGGCGACGTCGTCTTGACCCTGAGGGTCGCGCTTACCTGTTAGATATGTATATACTGTATGTAGCCTATGTAAACTATGTAATCGGAAAGCGTGCCTCCACCACCAGCCGAATACAATTATGTTTGAAATTGACGAGAAATCACTATTATTTTAAAACTTCAACTTAAATGCGGCACGGTTTTCCGTTGTCGAATCACTTTGAAATTTTGTACATATTGTTTTCTCATATTTTAAGGGATTAAGGGAAAAAAATCGAAAGTTGAAAATTTGTAGGTTGTTGTCAACAGGCATCGAGGCCGGTATTCATAAACGTGTCTTAATCTTAAGCAAATGCTTAAGCATGCGGCGTCCTCTACTAACCTAGTCGCATAGTAAAGGATGCCGAATGCTTAAGCATTTGCTTAATCTTAAGCACGTTTATGAATACCGGCCCGAGAGATGGCAGACATAGTCTGTGGCTCTACTTCAATCTTACGCCTCATCGTGCATCATCGTGTCGCAAGTATCCTCGAAGTAATCCCTAACCTTAACCTTTACCTGTCTGCTGAAACGTGAGCAGATTCGTAATCTTTTCGACGGAGGAAAAAAGTTTCTTTGAATTAAAGAGGTTATCTGCACGTTTCTTCTCATAACTCTGTGCGTTTGTGTGTGTATATATATATATATATAAATACATGTATGTATGTACATACAAGTTTCCTTCGTTCCCGAATAATGGAGGAAGTAACCAAATGTAGATACACAGATTGCGTGGAGGCCCGAGAAAAAGAGCAAATACTTCACGAACTTCCCGTTTGCGATACAAGTCTCTGCGTGAGGTGGTTGATCAACAGTGGTCACGTGGATCTAATTGGGAAGGATTTGGACTCTTTACGGTCCATGAAATTTTTTATATGTAACAATCACTTTACGGAAGACTGCTACCTTAGTAAAGGTACATTGAAAGAAAATGCGGTCCCCTCACCACATTGGAGCGATATTTCAAGAACATTAAAAACTTCAAAAGCACACCTGGTAAATATCCTCTGTTTTTCTTTTCTTGCCCTTGCTTTTTTTGGCACTGTCAAAACACTCGCGGGATATTTATATTATTTCTTATGAAATTTCTACCCGAATCAACATTCGTGCTACAGAATATCTATATATTAATGTCAAATGATGTAACATGGCCATGTCACTGTGTGTGTTTTTCTCTGCTCTTCAGAAAAGTCAATCAAACGGTCGAGAGAATTCCATGGAGGAAACACAGGTGAGCGAAAGTATAGTGAAAAATGGTCCCTCAGAATTTGAAGTGGATCAGTGGTGCAGAACATGCGCTACCAAGAAGCATAACCTTGTAAGTATGACAACCAAGGGGACCAAGGGCACAGAGATAAGCCTTCTGTCAAAACTCAAACTTTTGATAGAAATTGACGACGAGGATGCTTTACCAACAAAGATGTGCGACGAATGTGTCGACAAATTGGAGAAGTCTTTCAAGTTTTTTCAACAAATTTACGTAGCGGATAATACTTTGCGTCATGTATTTCCAAATGCACGATCAAACTGCGTGCCAAGGAAACCTCTTTATTCGCTCGGTGAGCACATGAGAAGAGAACAAAAGGAGAAGGAGAAGGTAGATAAGGATAAGGAGACAGAGCAACAGAATCGCGCCACGAAGATTAACCGTGGCGGTGTTTTCCGCCGAGGTCGAGGCAGACCTCGCACTCGAGGATATGCCGGAAGAGCAAGATCGAGGTCGAGACCGAGTCAAGTTACAGTGTCGATTCCTAGTCTTACTGTTAACAACAAGCCAGTGGCAGCACCGATTTACGGTTGCAACGTTAGTATTAACACACCACCAGTGACGTCCAACAATACATCTGCAAACAAGGAAATATCAGTGCCTGAGGAAAACAGACAAAGCGGTACAGTCCTTTCGCTACTCATGGATACGTGTCGTAGCGACGAGGAACTCGATTGGTCGGATGTTTTGAACGTGATGAATTGCGAAGGGCATCGAGACAGCAAGCAAGACGAGTTGATAAAAAATGAGGGAGGATTGGCAGTGAACGCGGACACGAAAGTAGATAGAAAGCAGATAGTGGAGGAGAAAAGAATGGAGGAAACTGAGACTATGGAGACCATGGAGACGACAGTGGCAAGCAAGGAAAAGGCAGAGTCAAGGACGGAAGCGAGGATGGAAATTAAAGCTAAAGCGGAAGTAGAAATTCAGACTGATGGGGAGACAACATCTAATGTGTGCGACACTTGGCGAATACGTTGTGAATTTTGTAACGAGGCATTCAAGTTCAGACGTCAGTTGCAAGCACATTTATTGGCCGATCACACCCAATTGTCCCGGTATATGTGCACGGATTGCCTAGACTGTTACGAAAGCGAACCTTTGCTTTCGAAGCATCGCGCTCTGCGCCACGGTGAGCGAAGATATCGTTGTGAACATTGTCAGAAGGAGTTGTTCAAAAAGAGAATACTAAGGGAGCACGTAAACGAATGTCGGTCACGCGGTATTCTACGCTACTCTTGTGATTCGTGCGGAGTAGCGTTCGCTTCGAAGCAACTTGTCATAGAGCACGTGAAAAATCATTCCAATAGTTGTTTGGCCACTGAATCGTTTCAATTGGATTTAGGGGATTCGAAAGGTGCCGTTGAATCCGTTCAACTCGATCAAGACGAAACGTGCCCCTCCGTCGTCGTATATGCACCTTCGACTACGATTGCAACAGTGGACTCGAAGCCGGGCACGGAAGAAGAGAACACTATGGTGTGTTCAAGCGGTACACGTGACCAGATTTTAATTAAAACGGAGCAAAGACAAAACGATCAAGAATACGTGATTTGCCCAGATTGCAACGAAAAGATGAGTGACATGGTAGAACTAAGTGTCCATCGCATGCGTAGTCACTCGGTGAAGAGGAAGGATGCGACATGTCTTCTTTGCGATAACAAGTCGTTCTACTCGGCGGAAGAATATGAACAGCACGTACTAGATCACTGTAAACGATCAAGAATATTGCCGCGAGGATAGTATCGACACGCCTTCTCTCCGTTGGGTCGTAAAAGTGATTTATTTCGACTTGTCGTCGTCGTCCTGTCACACACATTCTTTCAACTCGCTTCTCTATAGCGGTCAGGAAAAATTAAATAAATGTATAAAAACTGTTGGCTTGTATCATCGTCATCGTCATCGTCGTCGTCGTCGTCATCGTCATCGTCATCGTCATCGTCATCGTTAGATCAAGTGCATCGTTCTCGATACATGGACGTTCCAAGAATTCCCATTACATTAAATAAATTTACGATCAATCGCGTCATTCACTTGATGCGAAAACAATCGAGTTGGTACTTGATGTTCTTAATTTTTTATTTAATCAGTTGGACCAATAGGTACAACGAAAGAATCTCTACTTTTCTACACTGCTCTCTCGCACTTTTCGAAACAACGCGAGCTCGTCGTCTAGCGTTTTAAATGCATTATAGTGGAAATGCTGTTGACGCGAGAGCGACGTATTTCTCACGCACAATACAGTCCAATCGCGTTCATTTCATATATACCAGGCAATCTAAAAAGTTCGCACGCATAAACGCGCATTATTTACAGCCAAAAGTTTTACAAGGTGTCTCGATGATTAAATGTGTATTTTTAAAAACGCGCAACCTCATGGATAAAAACTACTATTCCGATCCTGGCGAGATCCTTTCGAGCGGTGCGCACGACGGTCGATAAACGCAAGCATTCGGGAAGAGGGAATCGTCGCGCCAATCGGTATCTGAAATTTAAAAAAGCGAGACAATTGGATCGTACCGTTCAAGATTCCATGTACCGCGCGCGCGTGTCCGATTGCAATAAAAGCCCCGATGTGTAACAGGTATGTAGGTAAGTAAGGATGCACATGTGCATTACCTCGAACCACGGTGACGTCAAAGAAGCTCGAGCGGTCGCTCTTTCCTCTCCACGCAAGCAGAGAAGCTTTCGGAGGAGTCCTTTTGCATCACTCGAGATGTTTCCAAAGTACTCATCGGGGAAGCAAAAGTCACATTTCAATATATTCGTAGTTGTCTCTTCGACGGAATCGTCCAAGAATGGCGAAAGACCGCTGCAGAAAACAACATCCGCCGAGTATTAATATGTAGTATGAAAGATGTGTGGGTGTGTAATGGTTGGAAAGAGACTACCTTAGAAGCACATAAATGAAAACACCAGCAGCCCATATATCGGTGTATGAACCTGTTGGTTTACCAAGGACCGATTCCGGCGCTGCGAATTCCAAGTCAACAGGAGGAACAACCTGCTCGAGCGGTGCCACTGCTCTTACAGCTTCGCCTACGTCTATCAATTTTACGGCATTGGTTTCTCGATCGATCAAAACGTTTTCCGGCTTTATATCCAAATGGGCTCGTTTTCGAGAATGAAGCCATTCTAGCGCAGACAGCAATTGACCGGTATACATTGAGACCGTCGCTTCCGTGTACTCGTTCTGTTTTCCTAGATGGGCAAACAACGTGGAGCCGTTGACTCTGCAAGAATAAACACGTAAAGCACACACTATTACAAGATGATGACGATCATAACGATCACGATCACGACAACGATAACGGGACGACACAGTACTCACAGTTCCAAAACGATAGTGTCGGTGTCCGGTTGTGGTGCATCTTCAAAAAGAGCGAATGCTCGAACGATATTCTCGTGACGAATGGTTTCGAGTAAATCGTACTCGGCACGCGTTAGAGACCTCGACTGTTTCAGTCGGCATATTTGCTTAAGCGCCACTTGTCGGCCAGATTCTGTATCCCTCGCTCGATATACTTGTGCGAATCTACCGGCTCCCAGCTCTTTCAATTCTACGTATCTCTGAGAAAATTCTTTGGCTTCCCGGCTTGCGACTTGCGCGTCTCTCAGTATCGTCTTGATTTTAGAATTCGAGAGCGCAACGACCATCGATGACTCGTTTAAATTCATCATTTCGATCTTGTCGTTCCAAGCGTCGGGATTAGGACCTGCAACAAACATCCATTCCTTCACATCCCGTTTAATAATACCATATGTAGTAAGTAGATGGCTGCGCGCGCGCATATAGGTGCACGCAATTAACGGGGTGGAGTTGCATATAGAAAAGATTTTTCGGTTTTGAGAAACCATCTCTCTCATTCCGATTAATATGACGTACAATTTCAACGCGAGACCCAGAGTTTCCATTAATCTCGGAATTCCCAGTCAAGCGGAACCTTCTAATGGAATAAAGTATATACATTTGCCGGGGGAGTGGGGGAGGGGGCGGTTCCGCCGTTCAACTTGCGCGCGCTCAACTACTCATTTCTACCGGTGGCCGTAGTAGGAAATACGTACGTACCTACAACGCAAAGAGGTATTTTTGCCGAGCAAGAGCCCCTCTCATGCTCGACGCGGCAATGGTAAATTCCAGAGTCAGAGGGCAGGCATGGAGCGATTTCGAGAGAAAGAGAATCGGCCGTTTGGTAAAGTTGATATCGATGACCCACTACGATGTCACATCGTTGCCCCTCCTTCCTCCAGATGACAATCGCGTGATCCACGTGACGCGCCTCCAGCACGAGTCGAGCCACGCCACCGGCTGTTGCCCTGATCGAACACGGAATAGTCAAGATCGCGGGAGGACCGTTCTCTTCCGCGTGCATGTCTTGCGGAAGACGGACGCTCTCTCTCTGGGAATCGATTCTTCGCGGACGAAAAGACCATGCGCGGCTGATGGACGAATTCGGAACGAGACTCGCCGGAATCCAAAATTCCTCCTCCTCCTCCTCCTTCTCCTTCTCCTTCTTTCCGATCACTGGAAAGACGATCAATCCTGGACCATCCAGTCGGCAGATTTCCAATTCTTCTCCGGCGCGTAACTTGCCCCAATCCGCGGTCAATCTTACTCTGCTACCTGAAACGATCTGCGGAATCTCCCCATTAGCACCGCGAACCCTTTCTTTTCCGGGATCATGCACTGGTCCGCCCTCGATACTTTTTTTCTCCTTTCCATCCCCGTCGAAATCACCGAAATCCCTTCTTGCTTCCTTTTTCAATTCCCGTAGCTTCCATTACTCGATATCGATACCGTATACGCTAGCTGCAATTGGTAGCGACTACTAGCTACAGCAATTCAATGTCTCTATAGACGGAGAAAGAGAGATGGACAGAGACAGAGAGAGAGAGAAAGAGAGAGAGCTCTAGTGATGGCAATATTCGCCCGATATTAGAATTTATACCGACATACAGACACCAGGGACAACACCGATTAACAAAACCTCTACCTCTGAAAGAGAAGCGCTAGTACAATACATATAATTCGAAAGTGACGATAATGGAGTACTGCCGACAATGGAATGTTGACGATAACAACAACGGCACGCCATGACAATAAGAACGGTATCATTGAAAATGGCGGTGGTGGTGGTGGCGTTGGTGATGGTGGTGGCGGCCGCGGCGGCGATGGCTGTGGCAACAATTACTTGAACCATTACGACGAGGGCAATGACGACGACGATGACGACGACGACGACGACGACGACGACGACGACGACGACGACGTTGATGACAATGACGATAATAGAGAGACACAAGTGAGAATGCAAAATCTACAGAATCGAGTAATTTCAAAAAAAAATTTTGATTCGACGCGACGACAAGTACGATTGTGTTGGATCGCAGAGTCAAAGCCACACAAGCATAAGGTGGCCACTCTGGGTGCCTGTTGGGTGCATTCCCAACATTCGACATCGAGACAAGGCAAGTACTACAAGGTACCGAGACGAAATCGCATCACTTATGATTCTTGTGCCGTTTGTGTTCAGTGGGAATAGAAAGAAGGGACCTTTACGCCAGACCAACGAAAAAGTTTTACAGTAGAGAGCAAATAGCAACAGGCATCATCAAGAGGAAGGAAAAGAAGAAGAAAAAGAAGAAGAAGAAGAATCCTTTTGCTGCAATTGCAAGAATTCTAATTACGAATAGGCAAATAGGTTTGTATGTAACAAGTTACCAAGTAATAATAATTTCGGCGTTATTGCTCACCGGGATGGAATTGTTGCGGATAGGCGATCGAGTTCGGAGAGTGCTCCTAAATCCTTCGAGAAAATTCAGTCTGCTTTTGGTAGGGCTTGGCGTTCGTGATGAATCCGGGTCCAATGCTCCGGCACGTGATCGCTGCAAAAGCGATGTTGTTGTTGCTGTCGCTGTGGTTGCAGTTGTCATTATTGCCGCTGCCGCTGCTTTTGTAACGGTAGGGGCAGCAGCTGCCACTTGGTTCCTCCCTTCTTCGTTTATTGTTTTAGACACGTTCGGTATCGTTGATGAAACCGTTGAAGAAAGTACACACCCTCGACATGGAGATTCCGGGCTCACGCCGCGACTGTACGCCAGCAAATTATAAGTAAAATTTAAACACGGTACTGCATCTATGGAAGCGCGCGATGCTTCTTTTCCATCGAATATCTCGATGCAAATCAACGTTCGAATCGTTACGTTTTATATGTATTACTACCAAGCTACTCGAAATTACATTGCAACGATGGTTCTAGAGTCGGCTCACTGACAACAATACCGCTGACGTATTAACCAGATTATTAAGCTAAAATGCTAATTCTATTTAGTCATGCCTCGAACGATACGCGTAACGCAACCGATGTGAGAATTCAGTATACGAAACACCAAAGGCGTGTGTAGAGCCTTACACAGTTTATCCACACTACTTTGTTAGCTTGTTGGAACTTGTGTATTTATTACATGTACGGTTCAACGGCGCGCTCGCGGCATGTCTATTTACTGAATTCAGAATTCAGATGTGCGCAGTATGTGTGTATGTAGAAAATTATTGGCCTACATAATGTATCAATCTCAACATTTGTCCAGACGAGAATTATCGATGTAGTACCGTGTTCAAGATAAATGATTAGAGAAAGAAGCGAGTTGGTTAATCGAAGAACAAGTAGTGTTACATGTATCAGAATAGGCGTGGGAAAAGGACGCATCACAATCAGAATGTTGATCAATGTACAATTTATTCTAAACAAAATGTTTACGTTTCGCGCGAGTTAATAGTTTTTACTTTATGTCGTCTTCCACGAATGCACAATTATGTACAGCATACTATATCCCCAGCAGCTCGTTCAACCTCGCATTATATAAACACTATTAAAATTATTATACACTTGGAACGTGTTACGTCGTTAATAGGTAATTTATATTTCGGTGGGGGTGAGTCAGCATGTCAGGCACACACCCGTTGTCCATGCATTGTCGCTTATTATTCCACACACGAGGCGCAACCGCGCGTAGACGTATATATGTACGTCTGCGCATTTCCACACAAAATTTCTTTTTCCACTATTTATAATTTGTACGGATTTCGACACAAGTATTAGCATTGAAAAAATCATTGAAAAGGAAGCAGCAACGTATTTCCTGTGATTATTACGTTCGTTGTACGCGATTCTTAAATTTTGTGCAAAGAAATGCTTTATGCTTTGTCCAAATTTCGTAATTAAATTGACCGTCTCGCCCCCACCCGTCTATTCACCCGTCACTCACTCACACCCACATACACGCACACATTTTCTCTCACTCTCTCTCCATCTCTCTCGCTCTACATGCAGAGCACGCGCGACAGGTACATGACACGCATATACAGAAGCATGCACGAACACGCTCTTCTACTTTTTCCATTTTACTTTAAGCAGGTCATAAAGGAGCAGTGACGAGGTGGTTCAATTGGTGCGAGTGAATACGCGTTATTATACCTACCCCCCGCCCGTCTATAGTCGGGCGAGTATATTGCCGAGAATCAACCGTCTGTTTATTTGCCGTAAAATCAAATGTATATCATGTCGTGTCGTGTCGTGTCGTATCGTATCGTATCGTATCGTATCGTATCGTGCTGCATAGCACAGCATAGCATTGCATCGTGTTTCGATGAACCGTAGAGCAAGCGTGGCTGTAGAAACATACAAGACTCTACTTGGAAAGAGTGAGGTAGGTAGGTACAGGGGGGTAGTTTTTGTTGAAATGTAGCAAGAGTAGTTGAAATGCGACGTTGTCGCGATAAAGTCACGCTGAGCAGCAGCGATTTAGGCGAGGTAGTTTGACCGACAGCGATAACAAGGCAGAACAAGAGACGAAGCACAATGACAAACACGGGTGATCAAGTGCTGTGCGCGTGTCAAGTGTGTGTGTGTGTGTGTGTGTTTGACTAGAGAGTAAAATATGGTAAGGTAGGGATAGAACGACAGGGAAATTAGAGAGAAAAACGGGTGTTGGCTCAGGAGATACGACTACGGTTCTCTATCGTACAGCGCTTTTGTATCTCTTTTTATATAAAATATACAAAAATATGTTGGAACGAATATTTTCACAGGTCGAGCGTTGAAAGAGAATCAATGTAATGGTTATAGTGTGTGTTTGATAGAGAGACGCTTACAGTGGATCTTTGCCAAGTTCCTTCTGGTAGGCAATCGGCGACTGTATCGCCTTCAGAAAATCGCGTTGGGTCTGCAGGATGGCAGTGATCGTATCTACCCACTCCTGCTTCCGCGGTCCAGTTTCTTCTAGAGCGCTACAAGAGAATCCGAGGCCAGGTTTTCGAGGATCCGTCGATCGAATTAGAAACCTTTCCGGATCGTCGTAACATTCTTCGAGACTCATCTTATTCACCTGCGTGGAACGAAATAAGCACCCGTCGTGCGTAATGTCGTAACGAATAAAAACATTGTAAATTCCAACTTGATCGTATTTCACGACAACCCATCATCACCTTGTTTCTTTTTTGCTTTCGCTTCGTACTCGATGTCGTTCATCACCCTTCCCATTCTTCGCTCTACTATATATAGTTGACCCCCGAGTCGGAAATGTACATCGGGACCCGTTATTGAATACAAGAAATTTCGCAAGCAACGAATCTAGCATATCGAACTGGCGCACTTTTTGTACGAAGCAACGGTGTTCGTAATTTGTGTGTAAATGCTTTCGACTCGTAGACATTTCGGGGTGATTGTTTATACTGTAAATGTTGTTTATAAACAAGAGACGGGCATTGCTGCGATATATTATACAGAACAAGAACCCGAGCGTTCGACTCCGAGGTTCACTTGTGCGTTTCACGGAAAAATTAAAGGAGGGCCGGAGCAGTAGTCTCCTCGTTACACTATATATGCGCTAGTCTTGACATTTATAGTTTGACAAAGATCAAAGAAAACCAAGATGATAGAAAAGAAAGGAGAAAAACTGAATTGAAATGAAATACCTTACCTGTATGTGAGCTTTGTATATGTAGGCGGGGTTCGTAAATTGGGTTTTTTTGCCGACAGCCTCGCTGAATATAATGTTTTGCTCAAAGAGGAAAACTTGCAATTCCCTTCCTCTGCCCGGTAGATTGGATTGTTCCGACACCAAAAGTGGGCCATGTAGCAACAACTTGCCTTGCGCCGTAATCTTTCCCTAATGAAAAGTAGAAAGTAGGTAGAAAACACGCCAAGGCGTTGGGATGCTGGCCGGATGCAAACTATTTCCGAGAGGAGGAGTTGGTTCTTACATCGAAACCTTGGAGCCTTCCCACATCCATCATGTCATTCGCTGCTTTGGGAATGACACGCATTACATGAACCGCAGCTCTGAGGCCTTCGATTTCCGAGGATCTTTGAGTCCGTTCGGTAAGCCTTAGTGCCTCCCGAAGAAGAAGCTGATACTTGGTAATCCTCTGAACTGGTTTTATGAGAAGATCGCATAGCTGCAATCGGTGCCCGAGCTTCTGCCTTAGATCCTACGACGACGACGACGACGAATGATGTTACGTACAGAAGAAGAAGAAGCACGTTTCACGAGGAATACAAGATTTTCACTCATTTCAGGCTTACCTCAAAGTAGGTGTCTATGTATTCGGAAACGATGTACTCGGACACTGGTTTGTTTTGACAGTACACAACGTACATATGTAACTTCCTCTCATACCGTTTAAACAATGGCCCAAGCTCTTCGGGACGTTCCAAACAACGTTCCAAAGCTTTCAGGAAGAAGCTGTACACACACATGCAACCGAGCAAAGCGTGGAATTAGTTGAGAAACGGCTGCAACGAGTTGAAGTACTGATGGCAACTTGTCTACCGAGAAAAAACTCACTCTCTATGCCATTCGTAAATTGCTTCTATGTTGCCAAATACCATCTTGTCTTTTCCACCACGCAAGTCTTCCGGTAGAGGGATCTCGCACTCGGGATCTCGCATCAACGTCATGTATCCTTTTACTATTTGTTCAAGATCGTTTACATAGTCTTGCTCCGTGTCTGCCAATTCTCGAATCACAAACTGTCGTTTTGCAAGAATTGTACATTCAGGATCGGATTCCTCTTGACTATTGGTTGCCGCACTAGTCACCGTCATCGACATTGTCGCAGTAGTAGTAGTAGTAGTGGTGGTAGTGGTGGTGGTGGTGGTGGTGGTGGTGGTGGTGGTAGTAGTAGTAGTAACCTCCGTCGTTGATACGGAAGCTTGATTATAGTCATCCTCACCAACGATAACAATGCTCGAGGTTTTACCGCTCGGCGTCCGCAAAAGGCTCTGTCTCTCTTGATTTTCCGTGTGCTGTTCCTATTGTTCCAATTAACATTATCCATTAAACGGATCCGCGCGTTAACCGGCCAACATTTATTCTCAACAAATCAAGTATCGTTGGATCTACATACCATCCTTTCTTTTACAATCTGTTCGATTTCAGCCAAATCAGCTGTCGTGGCACCATCGAGAATTTTTGTGGAGCGCTCAGATGTCTACGAAAAAAGAAAACCGTCAAGATGATGAGAAATTGCTACAAGATCTGCTATTCGTAAAGAAGAATTACACTGTCCAACAGCCAGTTTGATCTGTAACATACTAAAATAGCCGTTTCTTATAGATTTTAGTGCGCTGAAAACGAATCCGCTATCGCTCCCAGTTTCCGAGAAATTCGATTTTAAAAAAATTGCTAATTTTCAACTTTCAACATCTTTTGTCTTGAAACAGTAAAATAGTTACTCGGCTGCTTGTTCCGTCAAATTATTCTCTAAACCCTCGCGAACACAACGATATAAGTTATTATGGAATTTGAAACATTTAAATATGTTTAAACAACAATCAAAGGAAATAGGACACCCGAAATGTATCAATTTTTGCAGAGATCTTTTTATATATTTCAAAAACTGAAGGTCTAGGAGAAAGTCCGACTACTCCACGCGATGCGGCACACATTTTTTTATCATTTTTTAAAGTTTTTATTTTTTCAAAATCGAATTTCTCGAAAACTGAGGGTGATGGCGGCGACAAATGGTTTGCGAATTCATTTTCAGCGCACGAAAATCTATAAAGAAACAACTACTGAATATTGGAGAACAGAAGAAAACTTTGAATTTTGTTGGACAGTGTTATTCGATACGTGGATACGACAGCTAACTCTTATTGTTGTAATTTAGAAAGAGAAAAAAGGGCGTTGAACTGACTCGAGATTTTCCACAGCCTTCCGCCGTTGGAATCGTAGATCCCGAGGATCCGTTGGCAGTTCCGACGAGTATTGGTTCAGTGATGGGCTTCATCGGAGGTGGAAGTTCCAATTCGTCCTCGACATCGTCCGCTCCGTTTTGTTCCGATAAAGGTATAGTCTCGGTGTCGTCATCGGGCTCGACTATTAAATCCTCTTCTAGCTCCGAGTTTTGCTCGACCTCTCCCTCCTCTTCTTCCTCCGCATCATGTTGAATCTCAGGTTGTGTATCGAGATCCGCGTCGGACGACGAAGCAGAGACGCGCATGGATGCAACTGCGGATGCACATGTAGAAATGGAAACAGAGGCGGTTCTCGACGGCCAAACTTGTTCAACACCACCAGTCGTCGGTAATTTGAATCGTTTCTCCGAAACGTTCTTCTTCAAGCCTGGACGATCGTTGGATGACACCGGTATCGCGCTTGTCGATTTGTCAACCTTACTTTGGCTCAGCTTACGCAACGGGGGCGGTAGCCACTTTCTCCTGCGGGAAAAAGGAAACGGACGAAAGAAACGATGAGCTTTCATCTTTACATACCTATACCTATACTTTCAAGTTTCAGCTCACTTACCCGCTGAATCCGCGTCTCTTGTTTCCAGGGGAGCTTGTGTTGACCGCACCGGTCCCATCGGCCGCAACAACAACATTCTCTGAAACGGATAATCCGGCAGTTAATAGTGCACTGCGTGGGTGCACTACGCTAAGCAAGTCAGCAAGTGCGCGAATTGATACGATTCGGGAATTTTATTAACGCGATTTTGGCAACTGACCCCAGACGAGGGTACCCATCGAAAGAGCAAGAAATTTATTCAACAAACGACTACCACACACACGAGTAAAGAATCTTATAGTTGTGAATACGAGGGTAAATGGATGAAATATGCACAACAACAACACCAACACTTGTGTCCAGAGAACTGTTTGTTTCGTTGTAAATAGAAATCATTACATACAATATGAAGAAGAACGAAATACACAAGGATCGATATAAATGCCATCTTTTAAACGTTCGGGCACAACCCATCGTAACGGGACAGAAGAAACGCCGCATTGGATGATTCCATTTAGGTAGCAAGTATACAAGTATCCCTTATCCCGAAACGTTGTCTGTTTGTTTGTCCTTCTTTCACTCCTAAACAGCTGAATGGATTTCAATGAAATTTTGAGTATTCATTACATACGCCCTAGATTAGACGATATTTATTTTTTCTTTTAGGCTTTTTTATTTAATCATAAATAATTCCCGGGTGAAACCGGGTAACGGGTCAGCTAGTTTAATATAAATTCCGAATCGAAAGGACGTTATGCCACCCGTTTACACGATTCCAGTCAATTCCTCACATTCCAGACAGCCAAGTTGAGAAAGGAAGAGGAAAATATATATCGTAAGAAATATTACAAAGCTGACCCACTTGTAAGAAAGGTTAGCGACCATCGCGATTGCAAGTATGTGAATGTGAGTATGCTGAATGTGACGACCGGTTGTGCTGTACTGGTAGGCCAGCGGGAGAATCAACCGGTCAAGGACATGGTTATCCCGGTACATTGTCGTATTGATCCGCCCGCCGCCGACGACACACTTGTGTCGGGGTGCGCGCGTGCCATCGACTACCCCCTCAAACATGATCATCATTACGGCAGTACCACATCAATGTCTACTACATGCTCGTACCTATAGATTCGAGAAACTAGACTGCTCGACCGAGCAGTCTCCAATAAAACCGTCGCACCCCCGCCAAATATTACGCGTGTCCTACGACACAGCCATGGCGTGTCTTGTAACCATATCAAAAGCGTTCACTCAGAAAGAGATCAGAACTCCCCGTTCCTTGACTTGGCTACTCTAAACTGCTTAAAACCTTTTCATACTTGAGCCACTGTCTTGCATGACAGTCTTTGCTCTAATCCCCCCAATTTCATCATATTTTATACAACTATATGTTGACCAACACCGACCCACCGATTCGCTTCCATTTACTCGGTGATGTTTCTTTCCACTCGAAACTTACGTTAGTCCCCTTGATTCATTTTACACAATCAAAGTAATACTACGAATCGATGGTATCGATGGAAATAGAGTTACTTACCCGCCTCGTCGGAAGATATACAAGCTGCTGCCACATTTTGAATGGCTAATCCGGTTGATGATACGCCGCCGATGGTCACCGACGTCGACGCTGACGCTGACGATGGTGAAGACGAACCAGTTCCCGCAGTAGAGGGCGATGCAGACGTCGTGATTCCGCTACAAGCGGGAGTTGCGATTAAAACTTGATTGCTCGAGTGCTGCTGTTGATGATGATGATGATGCTGCTGCTGTTGCTGGTGGCTTGGGCTCTTTGTAGATGGAAAAGTCTTACTGGAAGCAGAGGGTGGCTGTTTAAGCGCACTCGTAGGTACTAATCCCTCTGATGGAGGATCAATTTGTCCTGGAGCGACCAGCAAACGAACGTGGGTCCATTCCGCTGTGTTTACGCCGCTGATGGTGCTTCCATTTTCCAATACCTCAACTTGCTGACCTTTCGTCACTGTTAATTCTCTCGAGCCAGGTGCTGCCGAGTGATCCGCGATAACCCAAGTCACTTCGGCTACACCGGTCTGAAACAACAATTTCGACAGAAGGATGAAAAATTGGCTCGCTTCTGTCCAACTGCGGTGGAACGGTTACTTGAACTCGAATATAGTTTATCGACAACTACTCGGGCTTAGCCTATTTTAAACACTAGTAAGAACAATACTTTCACGACTGAAAGATGCGCGATTCGATAAAGAGAATGAATCAATGTGTCAGACGTCCACTATGAAATCAACAAATGACATTAAAAAGAAATCGAGCATTAGGTGGGATACGAAGCTGGGGGTTGCGGCGTGTTGAAAAAAGACAAGAGCGGAGCGGAAGAGAAGGGAGGACAGAGCACCGACTATATCTAGGACTTTGCGGACCAACGGAGCGTTTAATGGATTATCGAAGCCTCGGTGGTTTCAATTTCATCGAAATAGGTATGGGTTTGTCCCAAAGACCCATACCTATATTTTTTGGCCGGGATTATACAGAGAAAAAGTGGAATGCTCAAGTAGAGGGGCCTCCTTGCGCGTCTTATCTCGTTTCAATATTTGCTTCCATCGCTTCGTCGCGAACGATACGCGCCTTCATTGTACAAACTTGCTCGAATCAATTTCTCGATAATTTTCGCTCAAAGCGTTGATACCTGTGACAACAACTGGACTGTGTAACATTTTCTCCCCTTTTTTTTCAAGCGAATTTCGTAAGTGAGGTAACACGAAAGGAATTCGGATTAGCCGTCTTGTAGCAGGTACGCGAATGCTTTTAGATATGCCGCGATAAACGGTCCGAGTTTCCGACAGTCAGGCAGTCAGAGGAGTCGACTCTGCGCTCCACGTCGCATACCATGGACGAAAATAGCATTTTTCCACGAGCCAAATTTTGCCGATTCTCTTTTATTCCCTCGAATGCTATACGGATACGTTCGTCACGACCAACCAGATTAGAATGTTGCCCCAAAAAAACTTCTTCGATGCTCAATCATCATCCTTTACCACCCACCCTTCCAACTCCATCCTACACAAGGGCGGGGGCCATTGTTAACGTTTCTCGCGAGACAAAAAAACTTGCTCCACGGCGACGTATGTACATGTACGCGATTACATTCGAATCTAACCATAGATCCAAATGTACGAAACGAAACTCGGCAAGGTGCCGATTTCTCTCAGCTTGGCTCCCAGCTTCCAATTCGTACAGATTCGCACTTGTCGATTTGCGTGACAGAACGATACGGAAATACCATGTATCGTACAAGATCGCGAGTAGTTGACTGCACAAGTTGAAACCAACCAATTACAGGTAAAAAGGTGTTCAAAGCACAAGCTAGGTACAATCTGGCTGGAAACTACATCTAGCAGTGTTTCCACACATGCACAACTCCTATGAACGGAAAACACACATACACAGACCCTCTCGACGCTTGATCTGGCGCCGAAAATAATCAGCCGCTAAAGCGGGTCATATCTTGAGGACAAACGGGGTCACGAATTCAAATTGTGGACGATGGCACAACTACGCGGATGTGGCTACGGATATGGAGGCGGACGCTGATGCGGATACAAGTCGCGATATATTTCACGTTGCGTATTAGCCTATATTCGCGCAACACCGACTTGCACACAATTGCTTTGGTTACGTAACCAAATGAAACCTAACCAGACGAAAATTTACGATAAATTATATCTTCTCATTGGGCTTCCTCACAGCAACCGTGCCATTGTATCGTAGCAAAGTCGCACGCGTTCAATGTTTCTTTACGGTAGATACTGCTACTACCACTACTGCTATATACAACTACTACTACTACTACTGCTGCTACTTCTCTCTCTCTCTCTCTCTCTCTCTCTCTCTCTCTCTCTCTCTCTCTCTCTCTCTCTCTCTCGGCCAGCAACGAGAACCCGGAACGTTATATATTCGCTACATTTTTGTAGAACAAGTGAAATAAAGCGGAGATCATGTATCAACACGGAAAAACGTACGGACACGAATGTACATAAATGTGCATGTGCGTATGTATGTACGTTTGTGCCAGCGAGTGTACCGCGATAGTACCTGGGAGAGGGAGGGTTGACGGTGTAAAAGTCGGGCCTGGAACGAGCCCGGGGTGTCGATGGTATGCTGCCTAGAGAGAGCTGCATGTGGCGGAGCTACGGAACTCTGACGGAACCACGGTAAAGAGATCTTCCTGCGGGCTTTCTCGACGATTGTTGCAGGTTTCCCTGCTGGCGACGTCATGACAGTTTCGCCTCGTGCTCAGTTCACGTGCGCGAACGCGGCAACCAAGTGTCAGATACGAGAATCGCGACTGAAGATGCAGTGAAATATACGAGCGTCATGATTCCACTCAGTTTAGCCTTTCTTTCGCGAGTAAACCAAAAAGACTCGTCCCGCGATTCGCATCGCCTCACTCAACATCGAACGGATCTAATCGACCCAAGCGTCCCGCCCGTACTGAGCTCGTCACCTGTGCTTGCTCGTACCCTCGGCCCTCATTGGTCCACGGACTGTACCACCTATTTCTCACCCCTTACCCCTTACCCCATTACCCAATCCGACACACCGTTTCCCTCCCCGTGTCCTTGTCGCGTACTTGCGTAGACGCGACGCGGCGCTATAGGATAGGAAACGATACGATGCGCCTGCTCGCTTTTCGATTATTCTCGAACCCCACCCAACCCAGGCCGGCTCATTTGCCATTAACCGCTGCAGTCGCTTCTCACACTACCGATTATACAGAGAGGGAGAGAGAGAGAGAGAGACCGAATCAGGAAAAAAGAATTAACCGTTCCCCACTATTACTACCACTACCGTGGCTGTCGCTCGTGCCTCTCTTTCATCGCTTTTCCATCCCAGCTTCTATACTTGATCCACACTTACGACACCGTTCACCGCGCGCATCAACTCGCGGCAATCGATGCCGCTACGTCCGCGCACCGTCGCGACCGTTAATGTTGTTGCGCGCGCGCGCGTCCGTTCTTCTTGAATTAACGCGACTCGTCGTCGTATAAAAATCGGCTGTTGTTAAATTTTACACGACTGTCCCCATTGTGGTAGACACCCTATAATGCTGTCGTTTCGTTTTTATTTAAATCTGGACTTTTCGGACGAGATCTCGGCGGACAAATAGGCAAGGTTGATGCGTGAAATATATTGGTCCTATTTTTAACCCGTTGATCGACGGGAGTCGCGTACATGTTTCCAGCATCATGCATCGCGAGTTATTATTGCAGAATCCGTGCGCCAACCGGGTCGAAGAGGGGACAAGAAAACAGTCGAGTGGAGGAGAGGGGGTGGCAACAGTAAACAGTAAACAGTAAACAGTAAACAGTAAACAGTTTACCTTATCCGAATCCGTGGTGTTGGTGGATCCGAAGGATGCCAGGGAATTTCTATCCAAATTTTCAACACTGTCATCCAACGATGCGCATTCTTCGAGATCTCTGCTAGAACGCTGACTCGAACTCTTTTTGGCTGGACTCTTGGGCATGCTCAAGCTGAAATACGTTTCCTGAATAACTTCGCGTAACCTCTTCACCCATAATTGCTTGGCATCCATCGAATTGGCACGGAGAACGACGCGCGTATCGCTGGTGGGTGCTCGTCCGGTCCAAACTGCGAATTTACATTCATCGCCTTCGATGTGTTCCGTCACGCCCAATTCGGAGGTCATCAAGCGGCTCTTGTAAATATATTTCACCTACGCCCGACAAATGTACAAAACGTTTACGGAGGCATTGTTTGGGCGGACACGCCCCCTAGGCAGACCCGTCAAAGCATGTACTATCATGTTTGGCCACCTACCTTCCCAGCGGAATCCTTCACTTCTTTACTAAACAGCAGATACAACTCAAAGAGAAATATGTGCCGATCTCTGCCCTTCCTTATTAATTGCTTAGGATCCCACACCGTAAACGAATCCTGCAACACTACGTCGCCGAGCGTATCTATCCTTACGTCGCAACCTTCCAGCATGCTCAAATGTAAGGCATCGTTCGCTTTCTTGGGTACATTTAACATCACTTCCAATCCGTCTTTAATCTCGCCTTGTCCTTCTTGGCAACAAGCCTGTAGACGAAACACGTGGACGAAAACTGATAGAGTAATGTGTATACTCGCTGTAGAAACGCTCATGGTGGACAGACACAGAGGGGGGGAGGGGCGGTGGATAAAGAAGGGTGTATACCTGAAGGTCTTTGAGTAACAACTGGTACTTGGTAATCCTTTGTACAGGCTTAATTAAATAGGCAGCGATCGGATGTTCCACGCGATGCTTTCTCTGTAATTCCTCGAACCACATTCCACCGTGAGTGACTAATAACTGATTACTTTCTGGTTTATTTTTGCAGTACGTCACGTACATGTCAAACTTGGCCGCCTAAACGCACAAAAGAAAAAAGAGCCGTACATCATTGTGTCGTTTCCTTGGGTTTACATAATCAGTATCAGTGTGCTTACCCAAGTCACGAAACAGTGTCCGACGTCCTCCGGCATGGTTTCGTATTTTTCCAGCTCACGAAGGAATATGTTACAATGAAACTGATGAATCTCTTCCATGTTGCTAAAGATGATGGACTCTCGGCCTTGCAATCCCGCGGGAACGACGTTTGCTTTCCCGCATCGTGTTTCCTCCAAAAAGCAGCGAATACACGTTTCCAAATCTTTCACGTAGGTCCGTTCCGTTTGTAAAAGTTCAGCCATTATGAATCTGCATGAGAATAAATGATAAAGAGGAGGAGAAGAAGAAGAAGAGAGGCGTAGGACAGTATGCGTCCACAGGCGTAATAAAACCTACTCTTTCCGCCGCGCCGATCTCCTCTTTTCTTCGTTTAATTCCTTCAGGTCTTTTCCCTTGATCTTCTCTTCGAGCAAAGGATCCGAGTTGCGATCAATGGATAAATCTTTCTGACCATCGTCGGACTGAATTCCTAGATCGTCCTCGATTTGGGTCTTGTAGCAATCCATTCGCGTGCTGAAATCCTTGTATCGCTGATCCACTTCGGCAACAGACTGCTTGATCGCTGCTGCGTGGGCATGTCCTTTCTCGACCAAATTGTCAGCCAGTTGAATCAACAGTTTCACCCTTTCCCTCGTTTCCTATGTACCGCAGGGACGGGATGATGACGACGACGACGACGACGACGACGACGACGACGACGACGACAACGACAACGACAACGACAGTACATACAATCTTGATTTTCTCAACGGTTAGAGAAGAGAAAGAAAAAGGAAAAGGGAAACAAATGCATCTCTCACTTACCTTTGCAGCTCCTTTAAATTCATTGTGCTCCCGTAACAACTGTTCGTTTTCGATACGATTCTTGCCCACATTGGTGTGCGTGGCTAAATATAATTCGCCCGTCTCTCTAATCCACTCTAGGGCCTGCTTAGCACTGCGCTCGAATAGGACATACTGGTGACACTGATCCAATCGCTTTTTCCGTTGTGTCCAATACTCTAGTACACGATTCTCTTTACTGAGTAGTTCTTCCAAAATACCTGAAACGCAAACCGTCGATAGAGGGTGGTAGAGAGGTGGTAGAGGAGGCTAGAGGCGGCAGATGCACGCCAAAACATGTGCCACGATTCGTTGATAAAATTAATCGATCGAAAATTCGAAACCCCAGCTATCATCCATGTAACGTTTAGAGTGCAGAGCGAAAAAAAAAGAAACCAACTTTTAACTTTATTCTCGGAACCAGCGCTATTCGCCTGGTAACTGTAGAACTGGAGACTGCGATTAGTATATTTGAGGAATGTCTCCGCGGTTCGTCGTACCAACGTGCACGCTTTTAGAAATGCTTCCTTCTGTTCTTGATGTTTGCCAACAAGCGTTGGTACTTGCGCGGCCTTCTCGCCGGACGCGCACCAGTCTTCGTCCCTTTTGTATTCGCGTTCAAGGCTATCCAACACGGAGCGTACTTGTTCCGCTGTCTTGTAGAAATTAATGCTAGCTGTTACTAATTTATGTCTCTCCTCCGCACATGTCACCAATTGTTGCCACCGTTTCGTCACGTCCTCGGCCACCTCTCTGATACTCTTTGGATCGTAATGATTAGCGCTCACCAGTGCATCCGCTCTGTGCTTCACCTACGAATCGATACACTAAAAACTGTTTTTTTAATCCCCGTGCGCAACAATAGCGCGGCAAAACAGCGTTCGCTTACCTGAACGGCCGAAGTATGAGTCTTTTCTATAGCAACTTGAAATTGTTCGTGTTCCAAACGGAGTTGTTCGGCATCTTGAAGATTCTCCGGAACTCTCAACGATGCCAACAGCATAGCTTCCCCGTTTCGGATCCAGTTAGCCACATGAGTGGCGTCGGTTTGCAACTGAACCAGTTGAGAGGCTTGCTCCAAGCGAACTCTTCTCATCTCCGCCAGGTCTTCCGCATCCATTTCTCTTTCGTTTAGAAATTCGAGAAGCACTTGTACCCTAGCCGTGGCACTGTGTTGCCCGTCTGCCATTATGCAGACTCCGGATTGCTCCAGCACCTATCCACAGCAACAACGACGAGAACGCGCAACCTCGTTTATCATAAAAGGTGGCGAAGAAGAATCGGGAAGAAGCGAGAACCTGACCTCACCTGAGCGAGTTCTTGACCTTGTTGCAGGACCTGAAAAGCAGTGTTCTGCATATGCGCGACGCCATCATTGTGTACACGCAACAGTTGTTCCGGTGAACCCTCCCTAGGTGGACCTTGCATTTCTTGGGCCCACATCTCCAACTGGCCGCTCGCTTCTAAAGCATCTCTTTCAAACACGCGCAACCGTAGACACAGTTCCAGTCTCAGCTTTCTCGCAGCCCATAAATCTTCCAATTCCTGCCTCAAGCCGGCCAACCTATCGAGCGCTGCTTCCACCGCGGCTATCTGGAAGCGAGTTGAGCACAGGGTCGTCGCAATCTGATTTCGCGCGCGATTAGGTGCGAAAGAAGGCCGTAAAACTTACGGAGCCGGTGGTGTCGGGAGCATCCGTAGACTGTTTAAGTTCCTGAAGTAACGCTTCACCCTGCACGATAGTCGACGCACAAGCTTCCAGGCAAGAGGCTCTGTGTTGCGCGCATTGTTCCAAAAGCCTTTCCGCTGTTTCCAAGTTCTCCGCCACTTCGTCCTGTTGTAACTCTTGCCGCAATTCGTCCACCCAACCACTCAACTACGGAAAACAAGCGGGTGCTCGGTCATCCCTCTCGATGATACTTTCTTTATTTTTATCCTTCACTCGCAATTCTTACGGCCCATTTCCTCGACAGTACTCGGTACTCTGTGCTGTTACCTCTTTCTCGTGCGTATAAAACACAACCGCCAAGTCTAATCGTCGACGCCGTTGTTCCACCCTTGCTGCGAAGCTGCTAACGTGAGCTTCCAATTCCTGCGCCACAGCATATATCTCATCAGCAGCACATTCTCCCGTGTGCGCTAATTCTTGCGCAGCGGTAAGTAATTTGGTTGCATTCGTGTATGTGTTCTGTGGATGGATGAAAGAGAGCTCGTCCGTTATTCGTCCGGCATAACTTGTCGCAATATAATTTAATCGCGAATAGCTAAACGCCGTTACCTGAGCGACATTCTCAAAATGCTCGTGACTCTTCTGGTATACCCTTGCCTTTTGAAGATTCCGACCTACTCCCGTGTTCTTTCTAATGAAAACTTCACCGTGATTCGTTAACCAGTCTAGAACCTGTTTCACATCCTCTTGAAATAATCTACAAATAATTGGGTATATAACCAGTCTGGTGAAAATGACGAAGGCGAAAGGGAGACAAGTGACACCGCGGGTTGTACCTTAACGCCAGCCGCTGATGTAATTTCACTTTTCGAGCATGCCAACGAGCTTCCAATGCTCTGTGATGACCCAAGATCTGATGGATCACCGCCAATACGTGCGACGCACCCTCGCTATAATCCGCGGCTGGATTCCCGCTCATACCCGAATGCCCATCGACGCTGTGTCCGCCGTCTTGACTCTAAGAACATTTGTCATGACGTTATCCATCCAAGCATTTACTATATACACCCTTTTACCGTGTAAAGCAATCTCTACGTATCTCTACGTGTCTTCTATTGGCATGCATTATCGCGGTAATCTCGATACACGAGACATCCGAGAAACAAGTTGATCTTCGATTCAGAGATCTTGTATTGTCGAGACGAAGAACAAGAAGAAGAAGAAGAACAAGAAGAAGAAGAACAACAACAAGAACAAGAACAAGAAGAAGAAGAAGAAGAACAAGAAGAAGAAGAAGAAGAAGAAGAAGAAGAAGAAGAAGAAGAAGAAGAAGAAGAAGAAGAAGAAGAAGAAGAAGAAGAAGAAGAAGAAGAAGAAGAAGAAGAAGAAGAAGAAGAAGAAGAAGAAGAAGAAGAAGAAGAAGAAGAAGAAGAAGAAGAAGAAGAAGAAGAATGCTCTGCGTCTGACCTACGCGCGCGCAAACTAATCCAGCAACCGACAGAAACACAAACATGCATCTAGTATCGCCAAGCCCAGATCCTATTCTACTCCAGTATTCTCATCATACATCTAGTCTAGTATGTATTAGGACAATGATGATAACGATGATAGATACATGCGGCGGACAACGATTCGTGAGTAGTATAGACAAAGCAAAAAAAGGGGGGGGAGATTAGTTTGCGAAAGCACGTGCCGTACACACTCATGCACACACCCGATAAACGTACATGTTTTCTGGCTGCATGGTCTATCCCTTGCGGTTGATTACAGACTTGCACGAGATGATCCAGTTGATAAAGAAGCTTCTTACTGGTACTATGCACCTAAACAGTAGGATTACCCGAAACCATGTTTAAGATTCTCTACGAACACAACATTTCTCGTTCAAATTGAAACATGTATATGTATCTATATGTAGGTATGTTTGAAGACCGTTATTCGATGCATCCCGTCGATACGTTGTTCAGACAATGATAAGTTCTTACCATCTACCCCTTTATTTTTTCGAGGCATTCTTTTTATTACACCCGCATACCAAGCGCATTTTCACCGGTTAAAAGCTATAAGAAGAACAATTACTGATTGTTTCGTACATAATCGATGTGAAACGTATCTGATCTCGGACCATGCGTCGCACTCAAGCTGTGACAAACTTGCAGCATCGAGCCTAGCCCGCTCAAAAGTGCTTGATACGCGTCATATACCTGCCAAATATCATCCTCTTAGTGCAACTATACATGTATAAACGCGTACAGTGTTGTATGGTAGCAAGAGTTGCTGCAAAACGACGACACGACACGCGTCGTTGCATGCCCACAAGACGGTGGGTCACATACATTGGAAAAATATGTTCGCGAATCGACGATAATGGGGGAGAAGCGATAACAACCACCTTTGCGTAAAAAAGGAAGATTACCTCGGTATAAGCTTGACACATCGCTTCGTAAAGAGTTTGATGTTGTCGTATGTGAGATTCTAGAATCGGTATGTCGTTGGGTAAATTGCCAGCGTCGCAGGCTTGACTCCATCCCGTCACACTGTCGACGTACTGTTCCGCCTTATGGTGGAAAACAACGCTCAAGCCAAGAACCGCGGTACGTTCGTCGAGTCCCGCTGCGAATTCTTTCCAAGCCCGATCCAGTCGACCGGCGACGGCTCTTACATGTCCAGCGGCGTAATGCTGAGTCTCTAGCAAACGGCTCGCCATTGTTAAAATCTTATTTATGTTGACGTAAACGTTCATCGAACTCATAGTGAAATGCTTGTGCTCTTCCTGTAAATTTTTCGCTAATTGATAAGATCGACCAATCTCAACGTAATTCGCCAAAAATCCCTCTCTATTGTGACAAATCCAGTCAAACATCTTTTCACAATCCTGCTCGAAAAGCCTCAGTTGAAAGCATTGATCTAGTTTCATTTTCTTGATATGCCACAGCTGCAGGAGGTGTTGTTGAGCAGCATGTACCGAATCCAAGTGCTGAATCACTAAAGCTGCCAGTGCCCGTCCGTCCGGATCAGAACCGCCTGCTGTCGCACCGCCACTCTCGATGCTACCTCCTTCCCCACCGGTCGCGGCCATACCTATAAAAAACAACAACAACGACCGACAAAAACCACCAGCAGTTTCATTTCACAGGGTTCACCACCCACTCGAATCTACAGGTGGGGCGGTATACCAAGCAATACTCAGCGATACTACTGTTGCGTTGCTTGGTAGACTTGGGGCCAGGATTCGTGAAAGAAAAAACTGTTTTACTATTATCGAAACGCTGCAGCAGTCGCTGACCAACAACTTCGATCTCTTCAACCGGAACTTTCATAATCTTCTTCTTCATCTCATTGTGTAAATCAATTCCATGCTTTGCTCCCGCCACATCATCCGCAAAATCATTTCGACTCAGATCCTCTTGTAAGTCGTCCAATCTGTCGAGAAGATCAGCCGCCTGCCACGTAAAATCTTCCACGGCAAGCCTCGTGTCGATCCATTGGGCATGGTCGTACTGTAAGGATCCATCCAAGTCCGCGGTCAACTGCGACGGATCGATCACTTTTGTCAAAGCCTCTAAGCTTATGGTGTTTATCTAGAACCAAGAAATCCTGAATCCTTTGCTCTGGTACTTGGACACAGCGCGCGAGTTATTCTTTTCTCATAAGTAAATCTTTTCTACCTCGAAATTATATTTCTTTTGCTTAGCCAGGGACGTACGTTGTTTTTGCCAGAAATTTTCAGGCTTTATGATAAAGGCAACATGAACAGATCGATGAAAATGTTCGTGTAACACCTGCAACAGAAAGATAGTATTTCCGTAGCCTGTCGATATCGGAACAGCCTACCGTAAATACATTCTGTAGGATTACAATAATTTGTTACAATGGTTATCGACCGTAGTCGGTTAGAGTACAACCTTCAGGATAGGTTTGACAGAGTCCCAAGTAGCACCACGCATGTCCACGATTACGGTGAATCGCAAACCTCTAGCTTCATCGCCGGGTACAGTCAAGAGGTATTGTAAGAGGCGGCGATAATCCTCGGGTTTAGCACGTTCGCGTCTCGGAGTAATAGGAAAAACAAGTATGGGACCGCCTCTACGATCTCGTCCACCGGGTAGTATGGCTAAACGCTCTTGCAGTAATGGCAAGACCTCGGCTGCTCTCGTTCCGTCCATTTCCTTTGCTTTTATTCAATCGAATCAGATCTGTACATAAATTATTGACTAAGTCATAGCGCGAACAATACTGGAGATCAAGTACGCTATTAATAGCTGGTTCTTAAGAAACTGGGATCAACAATATCTGGGATCGGTATCGTGTCTAGAGGCAACAGCTGATCGGTATAAATCTATTCGACCAACAGAAGAGAAGAAGGAGCTTTTCCTTTTATACAAATTACTAGGGTCAGTTACGTACTTGCATCTCGCTGTTACAAGGCGGATAATTATAATCCTTTTATACGCATTCCTCTGCCGATGTGTTGTCTTGTTGTAAAAAGTTCACACATACTTGAATATATATGTATATGTGTATGTATTATATATGCAAGTATATTAAAATCACACAGGTCCAACGGAACTCGAAACAAGCGGTCCAACACTTGCCAAATCGTATCGTTTCAAAGAGTGTATGGAAAATCACGGATGTGCGATGAAATGATCCACTATATCGCACACGCGACGACAAGTTGTCCACACATCATCGAAACATTTAACAAACAATTCAATGAGAATTATTCGGTAAGGAATGGTAGAGGTACTTGTATACTACACCGAGAATCAGTCCCGACCCGTTGTCACAAATGTCGTGAAGCCATCGGTGGCTCTATCGCGATTCGCGACTATCATCAACTACCATATACCATATCACACAAGACCTAGTGTAGTCTGTAGTCTGTCGTACGTCATGGTCGTGAAACAACGTTTAATTATCGATACGTTCTTTCAACGACGCCGCCGTATATAGTATGTATGTACGTAGTACTTGTGTGCTATCGCCGACAAGTAAAAATTCGCTCGCTGCCTCGAGCCTTCGAGATTAAATAGTCTTTTTCTGGTTCATCGGTTTACGTATGAATTGGCACAAGTATGCATCGCCGCCACAGCATCGAGTAGACGTAGACCACGAATCACCATGAATCAGAAAGTACAGTCGAATCAAAATGAAAATTCCTCGCTTCCCCGTTGCGGATCCACTCTCAAGGAAACTACGATCACTCCGATCGCTCCGATCGCTCCGATACTCTTGGTCGCATTATATCAAATACCTACCTGTGTACTTGCGTTTATTCGAATATACGTGTTACGATTCATATAGTTCGTTTGCGGGGTTAGCCCTTGCTTAGCCGCGATAAATGGGAAACTGCAAAACTACCATTCGCCAATGGCAGTCGGGCAGTCTTCACGTTACCTACTCGTGCCAACATTAACTAAGAGGCTGTTGCGAGTTGCGATCCTCGCTCTAGCGATGTTTCACGCAAACTCTTATAGCGTGAAGTTTGAACAGGAAAAGAGTTAAGAATGAACTTTACTACATTAGAAATTGTCTGCGCCTCCTTCCTTATCGCTCGAAAACAATTTATTTATGAAAAAGAGAAATGTACGAAAAAGTCTGTTTCTTCGCCTCGCATTTGATTTCCGACGTTGTTACGCTCTTGACGTCTCGCAATAAAATCCAACTCTGATCAATCTTAAAACATTTTCGTTCTGTTTCTTCTTTTTAAATAGTATTAAAACGTTAGACAATTTAATTCAGTTCAGTTTCCTAAGTTTTATTGAGTTCGAAGTATTTGTTACAAAACGTTTCGCTCATTTAATTTCACGCGTTAGCGAGCAGAGTCCTTCAGGGCTCCACGGACACCGGACCATACGAAAAAACCCTCAATCCATCGGAATTCCTAGCCGGCCCCGCAACAAGGCTGTTATCTAGAGACGCGGTAGCGTCTTGACGCCAAGTACATGAAAAACACCCTATATATGTATATATGTCAACTGTCGCTACCGTGTATCTTTACTCGTCGCGGAGGCATTCCAACCTAATTCTGACATTTATACATTAATATCTCATCACGCTAGCAATATTTTCTACATTTAAAGGCATTTTTCTTATGTAAACCGCATATAAGCTTTCGAATGCGACCAAATTCAATAAAATCGGTTCACGCATATCTTCTTTTCCTTCTGATTCTTCTTCTCCAGTCAAAATTTGTGTCGACATTATACGTATACGCGTCATACGCACACCTTCACTAATAACACAAGTATTGTTCGTCGACTCTCGGGATCATTCGGCAGGGATCGTCGTCCGTCTTTGTACATATATATACCAAGTGTTATAACCTACCAAGTGTCAATCAATTATTATATAATCTGGCAAATGTTAAATAAGGTAAGTTGTTAAAATTTGAAATGTCACGAGTTTTTACACCACATAGGACACTGATTATTGTCTCAATTAACAAGGTAAGTCACGAAAATGTTTTAATAGATTTTTTTTATGTATTCTTATAGATAGAAATGAAGGGGACGCACAGACTTGGAAGTTGTCCGGAGAAGGTTCGACAGAGAAGCATCTTCTTTCACACAAGTTTCTGGAAATTTGTACCATGCATGTACAAAAATAATGTATTGTAATTAAGCATATATTTTTATTCCAGCAAACTATTTTTAATTTATATCATTATAAGTTTAACGTCGGCAGAAAATCATTCTTTTGCCTTTTACGTCTCGCATTTATAGATCGACAACTAATTATAAGAGACTTACATTCCAAGTAATTTTATTTCATATGAAGATTCCATAAGTTTACAAATTTATTTGTATATATGTATGCGAAACTCTGTTTAAATACGTTTGATAAAAAGTTTCACAAAATTTAAATACCATGTGTCGATGTCACAGCAGAATACCTAATAATTAAATAATTACAGACACTATTATATGTAGATTCATGAATAAAATTATATGTATGCTATATAATAAGTAAGTACTATTACAATGTTTAATATTATTATTATCTGAAATACAATAGGATACGTTGGAACATATTACGTACACGACATTAAGCATTTCTGAGAAATGCCACGAATATTAATGTAAATTAGAAGATTAAGTTTCTTATTAATTAAAATATTCTACCATTTATAAATCCAATTGGAATTAAATTATTCAGAAGCATCGTGCTCTGAAAATTAGGAACCATGAACCGTAAGTTCAATGTGTATAAAATTCTATTTAATTCTTATTTTGATTTTGACATTAAAGAAAATTATATAAATTATAAAATAATATTAAAAAGTATGTGAAGTCATTCCCTATGCAAATTATCTTTGTAAAAAGAAGTGAGATCCCCATAAAAAACTTTAAAAAAGTAAAAAAATTACGCCAAGTACACGAAAATCAAATAAATCATAAACAATAGAAGGTAATATAAATCACAAAAAATAGAAAAAGTATACAATACAAAAAAAGATGTGAAATCAAAATGAGCTGCCAGTACATAAAGGTGCTTTTCAACTGCGCTTAAGATGGCACAACTACATACACACAGCTAAAATGTTGTGTTCATACATTCCATTACAATGTATTACATAATATTAAGCAGATATATTTTTATACAAATAAATATTTTAATACGAATAAATATTTTATTCAAAATACTTGGCGCTGCGAAACCGAATTGGTGTTGATAAACTGAATAAATATGTATAAATTGCATTAATCTTTTTCTTTCTTCCTTGTGCGTGCGTTCGTGAATGTGTGTATACATTGTAAGGGAGTTGTTGTAAATTATTAATACTCAGCCAATTAACATTTTTTCGGTTTCGCAGCGCCAAGTATTTTGAATAAAATATTTATTCGTATTAAAATATTTATTTGTATAAAAATATATCTGCTTAATATTATGTAATACATTGTAATGGAATGTATGAACACAACATTTTAGCTGTGTGTATGTAGTTGTGCCATCTTAAGCGCAGTTGAAAAGCACCTTTATGTACTGGCAGCTCATTTTGATTTCACATCTTTTTTTGTATTGTATACTTTTTCTATTTTTTGTGATTTATATTACCTTCTATTTTTTATGATTTATTTGATTTTCGTGTACTTGGCGTAATGTTTTTACTTTTTTAAAGTTTTTTATGGGGATGTATTTTAGCGGGGAAATTGCGATGTGAAGGCGGGTTGGTGCCCGTGGAGCGCTGACTCGCTCTGCTCGATGGAGTGCGGGTGTTTGAAATAAAACAAAGTACACGGAACTATTTCAAGTTAAACTTCAAAGTATATATTTTAGACTGTTCAGGAAGTTGGTTAGCGACAGAATGCAAGTAGCGTTCAGTAGCGTTCTAGAAACAGCTCCGAGCTCGTCGACGAAGTCGATGACAAGATCCCATTCAGCTCTATACTAACTGGAGAGTGAACAGAGCAATGGCGGCCGATCAGACAAGGAACACAAATTAGTGGGTAGAGCTGTCCCTGTCCCGCGCGGCGTCTATACCGGTCTATACCCCCACCACACGCAAATTTACTACAGGATAGTAGAGATATAGAGAGGGATAGTAGGAAGAAGAAGAATACATTCACCCACTATTTTCCATTTCTCTCTGACCGCTGTCGCCTCTACTTCTTCCCACTGCTGTTCACACTCCAGTTAGTATAGAGCTCAATGCAAGATCCTCCTGCTCCTCCTATAGATCCTTGTTGTCCAATCAGAACGATTACATCCCTCAAGCTTCGTCAGTGGTTTGTCCTTGGCCCTTCCTTCACGCTTCCCTCTTGCACTCTCGGCTGGTGATCGAGGCACGCTTTCCGATTACATGGTTTACATAGGCTACATACAGTACATACATACATATCTAACAGGTAGGTAAGCGCAACCCTCGGGGTCAAGAGTTCAAGACGACGTCGCCCGAACAAAGTTTATGACTTTATGCTCTGATAACCAGATGTCTGCAATCTGACATCAGATTGGCAGCAGGGTCTGCCGTGAGAGCGCAGAGCCTAACGTCAGATCCGTAGTCACCTGTGTCCGCATTAGGTTGCGGTCTGAGGTACAGAGCCTGACATCAGGGCCTGACGTTAGATGGGCAGCAGATTCGCATCAGATCCTGCCGTTCGCCTGACATACAGTGGGTCCAGGGACAGTGTGGCCAATGAGCCGGAAGCCGCCATTTTCAGTTTCAGCCTGGTCAAGCGCGCGCATAGGCTTATAAGCGCGCGCAATATAGGCTGTGTTCCGATTCACGCATACTGCGCATAGACTGCATAGGATATGTCACGTACCCTATGCACTTCATGCACATTATGCTGCATTATGCGTGAATCGGAACGCGCCCATAGAGTACAACTCTGAAGTTGTAAGAAGTACAACTTGAGAATGTAAGTATATATGTATACTATCTATACATAAGAGCTGCCGGAAGTTGCCTGAAAATGGTGACACCAATCAGCGGCGAGGAACACTTTGGCCACACTGTCCCGGGACCCACTGTATACACGACTGACGACGCCAAAAAGACCGTCGACAGTCCCTCAAAAGGCGCCTTGTCGGCGCCTTATAGACGCTTGTGAAACTTTGTATAGATGGCGCCAGTGTAGTTACACGGCGTCCCAAAGGCGCCTCATAGGGGCCTTTAAGACGCCCAAAAGGCGCCTTATAGGGGCCTTTAAGACGTCCAAAAGGCGCCTTGTTACAAATCTGGACGCTCAGGCACTCAGGCCTAAAACAGGCCGAAAACAGGCGCCTTTAAGGCGCCGTGTGCTGTGTGGGCGATTTGGGACAGCACGGTTTCCATGAGCAAGGGAATTAGCTTCTTTCATACATGTAATAATTAACAGTTATAAAGTAAATCCGTAGATCAACGGATTTTTCAAAGGGGGATCTACGGAATTCTACGGAAAGCTGAACTCTTCTCTACGGATTTTCAAAAATCTGAGTTGGCAACACTGTGCTCGCCACCCTGGTCCGAACACTGATTTCAGGCGAGCTTAACCTCTTCGAATCACTTTACCTATTATATATTATACGTACATTGATTCAATCCTATACATCCGTGATCGTTTAAAATTTGTCATTCTGTTATGGCGAACAAAGTGTTTTGGATTTTCGCACAACATTTTCCATTGCAGTGCAAAACCCGTGTGCAACAAATACGCCATGGACATCATATACGAGGAAAACCGCCGACGGTTGCTCGTACTTTGAAGCAACGACTCGACTGTAAGCGCGACGCAATGTTTCTTATATCGACCTTTATTCTAACAGCTTTCGTTTTAGCGCTTAATGAAACAGATCCTATCGTATCGTACAAGGTGGACATTGGCTTTTCCGTACAGAGACCATCCAAAAAGGAAACTGACGTTTGGATGACCGAGAGAAAAGCCATAAGATCCGATGTTAGTAAAGAAAAACAAGCGAGAAATAGGTCACGTGAGTAACAACAGAACCAGCAACATATCGATATATATATCTGTGCAAAAAACTCATAATTTTCATATGTCCCTCGTAGTGTCCATCGATTTGAAGAAAGTAAAAGAAGCTTGGTTAAATACGTCGAGTCCATTTCACACCCGTAGAATAGCCGACCATTACAGAATCTTTCGAGATTTATTCGGAGACGCCTATTTTGCACCTGTCGTGCCATTAGAAATCAATTACAATATAGAGGATGATGCGTTGGCTAGAGTTTACACGGGAAACGTGATAAAGCCTAGCGAAGCTTGCGAACCGCCAATGATTAAATACAAAACCCCAAAGGACGCTTTATGGACTCTGGTAATGAGCACACCGGACGGAAACATGCAAAATTCAAGTAACGAGTATTGCCACTGGCTTTTGTGAGTCCGCTAGAGTTTGTCTATCGAAACGTTCGGCACCGGGTTTGCCTGTACACGAGATTAACTGGGGATCGCATGTTTTAACTTTAGAGGAAACATTCCTGAAAACCAGATAGAACACGGGGAGCGAGTAATGGATTATTTGAGACCAATTCCGCCAAGAGGAGTCGGTTATTATCGCTATGTATTCGTGCTTTATAGGCAGAGCCAACGTTTAGATTACACGGAATACAAGAAGGCTCAACCCTGGTAAAGTAGTAACAGTTCCGAAGATTCGAACAACATTTATTCCTTTAGTTAGAATCGACTCACGTTAAATCGCGTACCTGTATATTGCACAGTTTGCAGTTGAAAGAACGCGATTGGAACACATTGGAATTTTATCGCCACCATCAAGATCATCTTACACCGGCTGGTTTGGCGTTCTTTCAAAGCGATTGGGATCCTACGGTGAAACAGTTTTATCATTCGACATTAGGTACGCATATTTGTTCCCGGCGAGCGGTCAACTATACGTATCTCACAACTACCCTTTCGCAGGCACAAACGAACCAATATTTCAGTACGATTTCTCAAAACCGTACATTAAACCTCAAACATGGTTTCCACTGAGAGAACCGTTTAACCTTTATTTGGACAAATACAGAGATCCGAAGGAGATAATGAAAGAATTTCTTTTAAAAAAACTGAAAGACGTTCATCCTTATAAAGAGCCAAAATCGCCTCTCAAGTATCCTAACGCGTGCGCCTTTGACAAATATATACCCTCCTGGTTGAAATTGGAAATGAGAAAGGAACGCATGGGATGGGGTCGAATCAATGATGCAAAGTAAAGTGTACTCCAAAACATGGAGAGAGCGGAAAGTATAAAAAGCGAGTAATCTAGCACTTACTGCCAGTTGTAATAAAAAAGACGTTTGTAAATAAATTACCGATGAATTATCAGGCTCGTATATAAACAGGTGAGACCGCGGTTACGCAAACACAAGTGTGTGTGCGCGTGCGCATGCATGTATGCATATGGTACTCCACGTTTCGAAGAAAATCAATGGGCATCATTCCAGTGTTAAGAAAGTTTCTACGGTTTGTTTGCTCCTTAATTTGATCTCGGCACGCGTCGGTACCGATGAATCGACTGCTTCGTGCTCGACAAACAGCCCTGAAAACAAGTATTTTCGCATATTCATTCGTGGTCAATATAAAGTTATATACACGTTGAAGAATCGGGCGTTACCCGTTGGTTCCGAGTCCACGTCGTCGAACCTTAATTTCGAATGATAATCGGAGACATACGTTTGATACAAATCTCTCGCTCTGTCCTCTCTATCTTTCTCGAATTCAAAGTTGCTCATTCCAAACAACGTTCCTATTTTTCGGCTTACAGTCGATAATAACGCCAGACCTACGCATGTAGGGGAATATGCATGTACATATGTATGTTTAAACTCGACAACATCCGTAGCGTGGTTGGATTAAAACAGAAACAAGAGAACCATTTTTAGTTTTAATCGCAATATCCGTTTACCTTCCGTCTCCACTTTTTCCATCTGCACTGGTACACCATATTGTTCTTCGTGTTCGTCCGTATCGTGCTCGCCTCCTCTCGTTTGTTTCTTCAACAATTTACCACCTTTCCTAACGCAAACCAGCATGGCCACCATATTTTGCAAAGCTGCTCTTACATCCATCAATAGTTTGCCACGCTCTTTTCTCGCGCTTTTCTGTTCGAATTCTCGTTTCTTTTCCATCGCGATTTGTTCCAGTAAAATATTTCTATCTCCATTATACCTGTAAAAAACTACACGCGTACATGCATACGCGCGTATGTATTCGCGTTACTTACTCTTCCCTGCCAGCCACAACGGAGTGCTCGATGTCGGAGAGGGTGGACAGAGCCTCGGTTTTCTTACTCAATAACAAGTCGCGCTCCTTTACGTTACGATCGAATTGGTCCAACAATCGTGTTCGCTGTTTCATTTGTACTTGCAGTCTAAGGGGAAGAAAATTAATCGAACGCATCTCGTCAACATTTTCTTTTTCTTTTTCTTTTTCTTTCGCGATATGTATGTACCTCGAAAGCAACTCTCGATAGGACCGTACAAGTAGCGAGTCCTTAACGTTACCGAACACCTCTTCCAAGGATCTTATTTGATTTTCTAACACGGCGTGCGACGCAGTCGTGGCACGAGTGATGCCCATCGTGAACATGGCTTCGCTCTGCGTTACGCACAACACACCAAACGCGATCATCTTTACTCGCGATTTACTGCACATCACCGCCGCAACTTACTTCGGTCCGTATCAAGGATCGCGCGAAAGACCATAGATCTTCGACTTGTCCGCGAACGACCGTTAAAGCACGTTCTCTCGCCTTCATGTTATTCCAGACCTTCCGATTAACGCGTCTACACTTTTCTCCAATGTCATCGGACTGTTCGACCGCGAGCTGACCCATTATCGTTGCTTTAAGTATTACTTTACACTGACTCTGCTGATCCTGCTTCAACGCGTCCAACAAGGTCTCGTGATGCACCGAGTCCTGCCATTAGATTTATCGCTATTGAGCATCGCCACGGTACACGCGTATGTAAATACACGCAGCGTTTTATTAATTCCTCAAGACGAATCGTACCTGTTTTAAGATTCCGAGCATAGAAGTATAGGTTATATTTATCGCTTTCGCGGCATTTTGCTTCGCTATGGACCGCTGATAATTCGTTATCAATTGTTGCTGCGTTTCACACCGAGTCCATGGTGCTTCTTGTTCTTGCGTGTAGTCGTTGAAGAGTTCAGCATGCTCCAACTGTATGAACGCGCAAACACAATAAACGCGTGTATATGAGGAAAGTATACAAATTCATGCTTACACACGCTGCATACGTATGTATATGCAGCAGGGGAGATCCGGGCAGATTGTAAGAAAAAAGTTTTCACAGTTATTTTGTCGAAAGTGTTTTCCTCAATCGGCAAATAATTTGCGTGATTTACTACTTTTACATACTATGTGGTGAACTGATTGCTTGGAAGTACGTGAAAAAATCTTGGACACTTGGAAATCCAGCTTGATCTTAATCAAATCTGAAGCTTTGTTAAAATGTGCCCCAGTCCGGGGAGAAATTGTAACACATCTGTTTATACATATTTAAACATTTCTAAAAAATATAAATGAAAGCACAGATCATTATTAAACATTCGGTATACACTAGTTAAAGAATCACTGCTTATTCATCTGATTCTATGAAAATCTTTTTCTTCGCTTTCTTTAATTCTTCCTTTATACTCTTGTTTTCTAGTTTTTGGATTCTCGATTGTTCCGTTGTTCGTCTAGAGCATCTTTTTCCGGTGTGTCAGCAAATAGCATGTTTGCTTTATCACCATTATGAGCGGAGTAAGTACAGTAACATGTTAGAATTTACCCCGCGCTTGAATTTTTGCGTTTTATCTCAGCAAACGAGAAACTAAGCATCAAATTTCTAAAATGCGTACACATTACACATATACTAAAACCAATGTGTATCGATTCGTTTGCGACAAAGAAGCAACAATTCAAACGGTTTCTAACGACGGTTAAGTTTGAAATAAAAGTGCTAAGACAACATTTACTTACGTGTTCTCTAAGTACTAAAATTCCGGGCTATAGCGACAAAATGAATACATAACGCTCGGTTGTGTCATTAAAACCGTTCGGTGTTAATATCGCCAAGCAGCTCTCGCATGCTGTGGTTTATCAGATTTGTCGTTCAAAAGGTTTTACTTACGTTACAATTTACCCCGTGTTACAACCTGCCCCGGTCTCCCCTACGCGTTACATTCAGCAACGCATCTACCTGTACTTCAAAGCATCGTTTCATCTTTCTTGTTTTCTCGTAACGAAGCTTATCGAGCTGACGACGTTTTCGATTGCTTTCCTCGTAAACGGAGACGTAAATATCCTACGATCGAAACCAAACCGATGCCGTGACCAAACTCGCTTCATTCTTTGCGAATCTCGCTCGGGTGTACATGTACTATGTAGCAATTAATTTCGTACCTCTGTATCGCGTCCATGACACCTCAACTGCAAATCTTTGCGACCTTGCAATAAACTATCGATACGACCGTCCGCGATTCCTCTCGCGGTGTCGTTTATAATAATTCGACGATACTTTTCAACGTGTTCGTGGAAAGAGCCCAATTGCCAAGATATTCTATTTTTCAACTTGCCAGCATCTTGCAATCCGAGCTTTCTTTCGCGCCCTGTAACAGTACCCACCCAATTCAGGACAACTAGTTGTTTCGGCAAAAATTCCCGCATTTTCCTCGCGTAGTCGTTGAAATTTTCCTGTCAACATATCTGTCAAAAAGAACCTAAACGTGGTACGACGAGGCCGACGATTAATATATCGCAAATATTCTCTAACCGTATAACCTTAGGACGCCACGATATTGGTCTAGCTTCTCCTTTGTCGACCATCTATCGTCCTTGATTCCACCCGATTCGACGATCCCAGTTTTTCGGCGACTGGAAAGCATCTCGACCGCGTTATCAATTCCAATCAATTCGTTCCTACGCTCTATTCGCGACTCTACAATCTACAATATGCAGTATGCTACAATAGCGCTGAAAAACAAAATAAGAGAAATCGTCGCCGCGCCGGGTATACTGTGTATACGAATTACGACTATACGTCGTCATAATAACAACATACGACGGATGGAATTCGTAAAGGACGCAGCACGTACATATGTGTGCCACGTCGTACAGAATAACGTAACTTTATTTTACATACAAAGATGTATCACGTAGAAGAGGAAACACATATGTACTTCTAAGGGTTAATATTAGGCATCGTACATACGATCTAAGTACATATGTCGCGTTCGTTTATTGCGCGTATATCGTCATCTATCCCTCCCCCCTGACTCTATTAAGCTCAGTCGACTCATTTTTATCTAACGATCGTTATTTGTTTGTCCTGATCTCTTATATACAATTTCCCTAGTTGCGGTAAGAGAACGACATTCCGTTAGTTGGAATTCCATGGCCCTTATTACATACATGTTTGATTTTGCGAAATTATAACACCTCGCGGTGAAATGTCTCATGTTCGTCCCCGTCATTAGAATTTACTTCTCTCACCGACTCTATACGTGTACATATAATGTACGCGGAAATGTGAAACGGTATCGCGAGAATCAGGGAGTTGGATCGATATGTATCGTTTATTTCACGCACCAACCAGAATGCTCACAATCGGCGATACGCAACGTATTCGAAACCGTCACGGATCTTCGTTAGAGTTCGCTAGAATGAACGTTCAGCGTCAGCGACCATACACAGCCACTCGTACGTCGTTTGTACCTATCATCGTAGGTACGAATGTTTATACACACTTTTCGTTTCAAACATCTTTATACGATCTGCACGGCGGGGGTGGTGCACTCCATATCCCATTCTCTCGACAAGTCGGTTTCCTTACAGGTTCCAGGGGTGTTACGTACCCAGGCGAGCAAGTTACCTGGCCAGTAATTAGACTTTTGTAACTCGAATAGGTAGAAATGTATCAGGTAGATAGAGCCATGTAAAAGATAGACGAACAGATCGTCGTGCTTGTTCTTTCGTTACCTGTATGTTATCGCCAGGTTTGTACCAAAACTTGAGGGGTGCGATTCGTCCATGCGGCGGATCGCCGGGATAAGGGCATCTCACTTTGCCTAGAAATCATAGACCATAATTGTTGTAACCTAAATTTTAAAAGTTATGTCATAAGAATTATTATCTTTCTGCAAATGATTTTGGTTATGAATGACACATATTATTGTCAACAGAAATATTTTTTGCTCACTAATAACCATTGTATCGACGATGGAAATATTTTTTGCTCACTAATAACCATTGTATTGTCGACGGAAATATTTTTTGCTCATTAATAACCATTATTGACGACGAAAATTGTTTCCGTTTACGAATAACCATTATCGATGGCCAGAATTATTTTTTGGTTAGGTACGTATAACCGTTATCGATGACAAGAATTTTTTTTTATTACGAATCTAGAGACGCGGTAGCGTCTCGACGCCAAGTACACGAAAGAAAAGACACCCTATACGTAATACCATGTACATATAAGACACCCAGTATACGTAATACCCTGTATACGTAAAAGACACCCTGTATATATTCGTATCGACTGTCGCTACCGCTATCCTTTACTCGTCGCGAAAATATTCTGAAACTTATTTCATTATATCTCATCACCCCTGCAATAGTTTCTAAAGGCATTTTTCTTATGTAAGCCGCATCTAAGCTTTCGAATAAGACCAATTCCGAAAAAATCGGTCCAAGCGCACTAGAGATATCGTAATACCGTCTCATGGATCAGTCGAAAATAGTAAGGGAAAATTTTTCTTCTCCAGTCGAAAATTTGTCGACATAATTGTCGACATAATACGTATATACGCGTCACACGCACACCTTCAGCCAAAACGAAACTAACACACATGTTTCGTTCGTTAAACGCTACCTTCACTATGCAATCTACTCCAAATTTTGACATCTTATAGCCAGGTTATAACCTGGCGAGTGTGAAATACGGTAAGTTGTCAAAATTTGAGATGCCACGTGTTTTTACAAATATGTATCGTTGTACCATTGAATTGCAACCAAAATGCAGTCTCAAAAACAAGGTAAGTTGCCGAAATTTGAATTGCGACATGTTTGTATATCATCGAACTGTTTCTTATTTGTAACTAAACTGAGGATTTTATGTATATGTATATAGATAATCGCAGCGTAAAATGATGCTGTGAATTTCAAATTATCTGAAAGCCTGCGAGGAGGAAGGTATGAGTATTATCTTGATATATGATTGTTTAAACATACACTTTGCAGCTTTGCTGGAGTTTTCTGAAATCCCCATAAAAAAAAAACTTAATATAAATCGGATCAAATTAAAAATTATCTGAAGTCAATTCCTATACAAATTATCTTTGTAAAAAGAAGTGAGATCCCCCAAAAAAACTTTAAAAAAGTAAAAAAATTACAAAATAAAGAAAATAATAATAATAAATACAAAGTAAAAAAAGATGTGAAATCAGAATGAGCTGCAAGTGCATAAAGGTGCTTTCCCGCAGCGTGCAAAGACGACACTGTGTAATACAATAAAAGACAAAAGAAAGATGTCCGCGGCCTGGAAGTCTAATACTTGGCGTGGCCAGGCAAGGTCAAGGTGTCGCTGAATAAGAATTATTTAAAAAGGCAAAATAATGAAAATGTATTCATATTGTCAGAGTTTAAAATCGACAAATTATGTGAAAGGTTGTGAGAGGAAAGGTATCGGTGTGGATGAATGATCTTACAATTATTTTAAAACGCAATATTATGAAAATGTACTCATATTGTCTAAGTTTCAAATGGACAAATTTTCTGAAAGCCTGCGAGGGGGCTATGGGTATTGATGATCTGAGAACACCTTGCCTGGCCACGCCAAGTATTTGACTTCCAGGCCGCGGGCATTTTTATTTTTTGTCTTTTATTGTGTTACACAGTGTCGTCTTTGCACGCTGCGGGAAAGCACCTTCATGTACTTGCAGCTCATTCTGATTTCACATCTTTTTTTACTTTGTATTTATTATTATTATTTTCTTTATTTTGTGATTTATTTGATTTCATGTACTTGGCGTGATTTTTTTACTTTTTTAAAGTTTTTTGGGGGGATAATCATTAACGGTGATGAGAATTTTTTTTCGCTTGCGGTATAACTATCGAACAATAGAATATCTGGAATGCGAACTGTGAGTATTTGGAGCCGCGCCGCAATTGCCAGGGTACTAACATTTCTCTTCATTTATGGATGATAGGAAGTTTAAATCGGATGAGCTGCGCAAACGAAAATCGAATATTTTTCAGTAAATATGCAGTCAACTTTAGTTTAAACATATTTAAATGTTCATAATGCAATAAGAAGTTACACCGTTGTATTCGGGAGGGTTCCTAGAATAATTTGACGCAACGAACAACCGAATAACTATTACCGTTTCGACACAAAAAAAGGTTCAAAGTTGAAAATTTGCAGTTTTATTTTCATAATCGAATTTCTAAAAAACTGAGGGTGATGGCGGCAAACGGGTTGCGGATTTGTTTTCAGCGTACGAAAACCTATAAGAAACGCCTATTGAATGTTACAAGTCCAGATGGTTGTTGCATCGTGTAATGGTTATTAGCGACCAAAAAATATTTTCGTCGACAATACAATGATTATTAGTGACCAAAAAATATTTCCGTTGACAATACAATGGTTTCTTAATCACTTGATTTTTTGGAAAATTTATACAGTATGTAATGAAGATTGGCTTCTATGCAGAGACCATAACTGTTATAACCTAAATTTGAAAAGTTATGGCATAAGAGTTAATATCTTTCTTTAAATGATTTTGGTTACTGATAACCATTATTGTCGACGGAAATATTTTTTGGTCACCAATAACCGTTATTGTTGACGGAAATATGTTTTGGTCACTAATAACTGTTATTGACTGCGGAAATTGTTTTCGGTTACGAATGACCATTATCGGTGATCAGAATTTTTTTTGGTTACGAATAACCATTATCGTTAACGAGAACTTTTTTTGGTTACAGTATAACCAATATATTTTGCGGGAATTTTTTTTTGGTTACGGCATAACCAATATATTTTGCGGGAATTTTTTTTTTATTACGATATAACCAATATATATTGCGGGAATTTTTTTGTGGTTACGGTATAACCAATATATCGTGCGGGAATTTTTTTTTTGGTTACGGTATTACCAATATGAATTGCGGGAAATTTTTCGGTTACGGTATAACTATTGAACTATAGAACATTTGGAATGCGAACTGTGGGTATTAGGAACCGTGGCGCGCTGTTGAAAAGAGATAGTTGCTCTGCGTGGGATGCTCTTTCACTCTTATACACACGTCTATATTATTATTATTATTAATATTATTATTATTAAACGTCTTTATTACTGGAGTAAAAGGCGAGGCGCAGCTAGTAAGCTGTTAATATGCCTGACCTTACTTAAAACAACAAAGAAATACAGCAACAAATACAAAAACACAAATATAACAAGATAATAAAAGTTTCGAAGAGAAGATTAATGCCATCTAGAAGACTTATAGATGGTATGTGCTGATATAGGAAGCAGCGGCGCGTTTGAACGAGGAAATAGTAGGGAGGGAGCGAATCCTGAGAGCAAGGGAATTGTAATAGCGAGCAGGAAGATAGGAAAAGGAAGCTTGGAACTTCGACGTCCGATGCAAGGGTATAGAAAGGAGCGACTGGGAACTTGTAGTAGGAGCATCACTGGAATGTAAAGAAGAGTTTGTGTGAATTAAAGAAAAAAAGATAGGGCGGGGAGTAAAAGTTCAGTACCTTAAACGTAAGACAGCAGATATGTAATATCCATCTCTGCCTCATATATAACCAACCAGACTGCTGAAATAGAGGTGTGACGTGATCAAATTTGCGAACACAGAATGAGTAACGGAGACAGGAATTTTGAACGCGTTCAATACATTGTTCGATCCGCTTTGTAAGACATGGTCTGTACACCGTTGAACAATAATCAAACAGAGAAATCACCAGTGCCTGAGTGATGAGGAGCTTTTGTGAGGAAGAAAGGTAGCGTCGAGAAGGGAATAGAACACGTAGACGAGAGTATGCAATATTGCAAACTTATCTGCCTGTACTCAAATTTACTACAGGATAGAAGTACATTTACTAGAGTTGGTAATACCGTAACCAAAAAAATTCCAGCAAGATATATTGGTTATACCGTAACCAAAAAAAAAATTCCCGCTATATTGGTTATACCGTAACAAAAAAAAATTCCCGCAAAATATATTGGTTATGCCGTAACCAAAAAAAAAAAATTCCCGAATAACATATTGGTTATATCGTAACCAAAAAAATTCTCGTTAACGATAATGGTTATTCGTAACTAAAAAAAATTCTGGTTATCGATAATGGTCATTCGTAACGGAAAACAATTTCCGTCGTCAATAACAGTTATTAGTGACCGAAAAATATTTCCGTCGACAATAACGGTTATTGGTGACCAAAAAATATTTCCGTCGACAATAATGGTTATCAGTAATCAAAACAGATAAGTCTTAATATTTTTTAATCAAATCATTTTTCGGAAAATTTATACAGTATTTAACGAAAACTGGCTTCCATTTGAATAAAAATTAACTTTTTCTCAATGATATTTTTCTAAAAAATTAAAAAAATAACTGTTATTTCTGGTCTCTGCTTCTATGTGAATAACAATTAACTTTCTTTCAATGATTTTTTGGAAAAAATTTAAAAAATAACTGTTATTTCTGGTCTCTGCTAGAAATGCAAATAGTTGGGAATGAAACGGATTTCACGGTGGTGTTATCGTTCGTAGCCAAGAGGGAAGAAAACTTACAGACTGGCGACGAGTGGGACCATGTTCCATTTTCGGTGCATATCACGGAGGCTTCGCCGAAAAGTTGGTGGCCCGGCAAACAAGCGAATCTAACCAGGGCGCCAGCTTTGTAGACGCGACTTGGACGATGTTGTTTTTTCCTTGCCGGAGGCGGCGTACGGCGATGCGTTTGCTCGATAATACGTCCACTCTTTGGTATCAACGGAGCAGGACAGGTAATCTCTGTATATATCGATGGTTACGTTCTCTGACCGAAGGTGGGGTGAAGTCGTCAAGAAGCAGAACGTGAAAAACAGCAGCGAAATTCGCGCTACGTGACTTACCCGCGCAACTCGGTACAGCCCCACTCCACGAACCATCCCCTTTGCACTCTATGCTCTGCGATCCCAACAGCTTGTGACCCCACATGCACGCAAATACAGCTCTACCGGCAAAACTATTATTGTACTCAAGAAGCTGTAACCACGTATCGCTAGGCGTATCCATAGAGGGGCATTCGATGATTTCGCACCTAGGTATATCGGCCGACCATTTGCCTGTAATAAGAAAATAATCCTTTTCTTATGTCGTCTTTTCAATTACCTACATACCTTCCTTTTATCCTTACCGTTGTATCGACACGTTATCGCGGCGGCACCTTCCAGCCTGTACCCAACAGGGCAGTCGAATACCGCTCCGTGACCCATCCGCGCGCCTTCGATCTTACCGGTCAGCGGTGGTTCAGGTGGACTCAAAACTGGGCATTGAACGTCTACAACGAGCGACTTGCGAATAAAAATTTGCCGATACCTACATCTCTTTTAATTTTACTTTTACTCTACTCGAAACAAAAAGCATATACGTGGTCCACATAACAACTTACCCACGACGTGTACGCGTATAGAGTTGGACAGCCCGCGGGGTGTAGAGCACGTGTACACACCAGAATCTTGAGCTTTCGCGTAATATATCGAAAGTCGGTATTTCCAATCTCTCTCGCGAGCAGCTATAGCCCATCCTGCATGCGGAGAGGGGGCGGGGGAGATAATGTAAAATTTGAAATCGTCACAATAGATGTATGATTACGCGTCCCGCGGCTCAACATCCACGAGAGATCGCTTACCGGTCAAATATTGGCGAAACGTCGAGGTCCAAGTCCATTCCGGATTACCGAGTTTCCTGGCAAACAGACACTCCAAATGAAGAATACTTGCTGGAAAGACAGCGAGGGTACCGGATGGTTCGACCGCTGCCGATCCAGCTGGTAATCCAAACACGATCGTTGGCGGCACATCTTCTATTTCTCCTCAAACAGTCATCAGAGGAGAATTACGTCTAGATGCGGCATTTTTGGATCTTTGTTTCGTCGAAACAAGAGTTTAGACAAAACTCGATCGAATTGTAAAATAGCTATAGATTCAAGTTCCCGACGAGGACGCCGAGTACGACACGCAAGCGTTGCAAAATCGCCGTACACTTACCCGTGTAATTGGAGATGGCCGTTGTCGGGTCGCAGGAAGGTAGTTTACCGCTCCAACTCGAGTTACGGCAGTGCAACGAGTCATCACCGATCAGCTTGTACTTGCCAAGTTCCTTGCATCGTACCGTCACGCGTTCTTCGTGCGGTACAGTAATGTTGTCTACCTAAGTAGTAGCAACGAGTCGTGGTGCGACGGTTACATGTAAATACGTATGTATGTATGTATGTATGTATTTTCGTCGAAAGTGTGTGTGAGTGTGTGTGCAAGTACGGGATGATCTACCTACACGCAATTGGGGTACCTAAGCAACACTTACGGATATCGTGATATTCTTGTAAGTAACGATTAAAAGTGCATGCAGACCATCGAGTTTGCAACCTCGTTGGAATCCGCCGTCGGTATCTGTAAGTAAATCAAACGATCGGTAAAAACCATTGGAATATTTACGCGCATTCGCATACGTTCGCGGTGGGCATTGCGGGTGGGCCGCATTTAGTAGTAATCGCAAAACAGAAAACACCACACCTAATCCCGCGCGATTAACGAACCCATAGGTAGGTAATACTTGACTTGGCGCGCATGCCCGCCACGTTTTCCGTTGGACGGTCGATACCTACATATTTAGTATGTAGTAAGCTAGCAAGTATGGGTAGGTACCTAATAAATGTTTCCAAGCGCGCCCAGGCGCAAACGTTATCGATCTCGGTTTCGCGCTACTCGACGCGAAATATTCGGCATTATTCAAATTATCACGCAAGACAGAGATAAAGGACTGTTTTCTCTCACATAAACACGAAACGCACCTGCTTGTCTCCTCCCATCGCAGAATGCAGTTGTAGTGAAACCGAGTAACACAAGAAAATACGTCGTAACGCGTATCGTGCGGCTCGCAGTTTCCAACAATTTTCCTCTTATCTCTTTCTCGATGGACATACTGTTCACCTTTGCATATCAGAGAGAAATTGTATCGGAGTCACCAGTGTCACCACACTCACCACCACCACCACCACGGAAAAAACCTGTTTCGATGCCACTGTGTCGCATCGAAAATAAAGCCAACTATCGTACGTTAGAAACTCGTTCGTCTCTTCTTTCAGCATCTTGTCTCACGCGCATACCAACTCGCGGCGCGAGTAAGTACTCGATCGCCAAAGGCTCTTGACTGGAAAACCAAGAAGAGAATCAATCAATCGACCGAACGTCCATCGCAACCGACAGAACCAACGTACACAATATACTTGGTATACTGTATATATTGTAAAATGGGCAAACGAACCAAAAGAACGGGAGTAGGACCGACAAACGATTACCGGCGGAAGCAACGTTACCGCCACTAACTTCATCACTACTAACAACAGTTTGTAAACGACACGCACCATCGCTATCGCCGCTATCGCCGCCACCGCCGCCACCGCCGCCAGCACCACCACCAGCACCACCACCACCACCACCACCAGCACCACCAGCACCACCACCACCACCACCACCACCACCACAACCTCCACAACCTCCACTAGCATCACAGGCACCCACCGCGAAACTACGGGGTGAGTAATCATTATATAGATACCACATACACATATACCGTCATACACGCAAAGGCGCAGGCGTCTTACCGCGTTCTATCGTTTGTCGCAATTTCGTCAATGAAAATCAATCATCGACACGCTATACAGATCGATTACTTCTCTCTTCGGTTTCGTTCCCATGACACCGGCTCGGCAGGTGGAAAATCTAGAGACGCGGTAAACGTCTCGACGCCAAGTACATGACACCCTGTATATGTCGCTACCGCTATCATTTACTGGTCGCCCGGCTAATCCAACCTAACCTGAAACTTATTTCATTAATATCTCATTATGCCTGCAATATTTTCTAAATTGAAAGGCATTTTTCTTATGTAAACCGCATATCAGCTTTCGAATAAGACCAATTTCAATAAAATCGGTCTACGCATGACAGAGATATCATAATATCGTCTCACGGATCAGTCGGAAACGGTAAGATTTTTCTTCTTCTCCTGATTCTCCAAGAAATTTTTCGTCAACATAATACGTATGTACGCCTTACACGCACACCTTCAGCCAAAATGAAACTAACATATGTTTCGTTCTTCGTTCGTCGACTCTCGGGATTATTCGGCAGTGATCGTCGTCCGCCATTGAACATACTTATTTTTTAAATATGCCATTACCAATCTTAACCTTCCAAGTGTCAAATAATGTAAGTGGTTCAAATTTAAAATGTCAGGAGTTTTTACACTAAATAGGAGACTGAATTATTGTCTCAATTAACAAGGTAAGTCGCCAAATTTTTTTAATAGATTTCTTATGTAGAGAAATACATTCACTAATTTTCTATTCGCAGACTTGGAAGTTGTCCGGAGAAGGTTCGATAGAGAAGTATCTTCTTTCGCATAAGTTTCTGGAAATTTGTATCATGCATGTACAAAATAATATATTGTAGTAACAAATTGCATTGCATTTAAATTGCCAGATATTTGTATACCAGCAATTTAGTGTTGTTATGTAAAGCTTATAGAAATGAAGAGGACGCACAGGACTTGGATAGTAGAAATGAAGGGGATGCACAGACTTGTTTAGTAGAAATGATGGGGTTGTATAGGCTTGGATAGTAGAAATGAAGGGGACGCACAAGCTTGGGTAGAAAAGAAGGGGATGCACAGACTTGGAAGTTGTCCGGAGAAGACTAGAATAGACAGAGAGCATCCTGTTTTGCAGTTTCTGGAAATTTGTCAAATAAGGTAAATCGACAAAATTTGTAAAATTACCATAGTATTAAGAATTAAGAAAATTATAGCGGACTACTCGCAATGTAGAGCAGGTCACATTAGCGAAGAAAGTACACTGAAAACACTTCTCCCTTCATACTATTCAATCCTTTGTGAAAGACATTCGCAATACTTTAATATAAAATCCACAGTAGTTTCTACGCCATTCATTACTAAGTTTACTAGTTTTCCATTAACAATATTTTAATTCAACAATAAATATACTAAACCAACACCAATAAAAATATTTAATCTCTTTGTTCATTTTCGCTAAATTACCATTAGCATTTTTTTTATTTTACAGATAATCCAAACCAAAGAAGATGCAGTGTGATCTACGTCAGACTAAGTAAACACAAATCTGCAGGTAGAGTTTTGCATACGCAATTATTCATTCAATTATTATTTTGACATATAAATAATTAGTAAATGTGCCCTATTTCAGTTAACGATGCAGATGAATCGCAACTACGCATACTTAAGTCCTAAGAATATAAAATAATACGAGCAAATCAATCGTAAATAGAAGATTGTAGCCTCTTGGATTCGCAGGATAAGGAGATGTGGATAATTTCTGGGCAGACAGGGTTTATTCGGATTAGGTGGGAATACATGATGTGGTTGATAGGAAGGGGCTACAAATTTCGGAAATCAGACATTGCGTCTCGCTGAGTTTATATAATTCTATTGCGCAATGTGCAGACGGCACATGACTTTAAATCTAATGAGGCGTCCAGGAGTTACTCTGTACTCTCCCGTTCGATTGGCGTCCAGGTATTGTCGCCGAACTCTCCATATCGAACAGGCGTCCAGGAATATCCTCCCGTACTCTCCTCTCTTTTCTAATGTCATGCTCTGTACTCTCTCGACCGATAGGCGTCCAGGTATTATCGCCGTACTCTCCACATCGGTCGAGCGTCCAGGAACAGACTCTAGTTCCTCCAGCAGGCGTCCAGGTATTATCGCCGAACTCTCCTGCCGGAGTCCCTAAGCTGTCCGAGAGCGGCCGTTTGTCTTACCTCGTCCTCTCTCTCGGAACAGCGAAGGAGGAAAATGCCTTTGCGGGCCTCTAATTTATACCCGATCGTTGCTATCCGCGGCCGCAGAAATCAACAAACGCGTCGTCAAGTGCGAGCCTCGCGAGTCGCGGTTCCGCGCCCGCACGCCTCTCCTGTCGGGCGGCCTACAGCGTGTTCGCGAAACGTCTCGGCGGTCAGAGTTTCTCAATCCTCTTTTTCTGCATGCTACAAGATTATTATTTATTTCATTTTGCTAAAAAATAGTATGTATCGTTCTCCGAGTTACATAATACATTACGTATCCTTATCCGACTTTGTTAAATTACAATGACATTTGAGAAAACAGATATTAAAGGGTTTGAAGTTTCTCTGCGGAACTAAATATTTTATCTTATCTAAACAAACAAACAAGTAATGAGTTTTTACACTAAATAGGAGATAATAATAAATATAATATTAAAAATTATCTGAGGTCATTCCCTATGCAAATTATCTTTGTAAAAAGGAGTGGGATTCCTAAAAAAAAACTTCAAAAATGTAAAAAAATTACGCCAAGTACATGAAATCAAATAAATCACAAAAAAGGTAATAATTACAAAATAAAAAAAAAGATGTGAAATCAAAATGAGCTGCAAGTACATAAAGCTGCGTTCATACATTCCATTATTCATATCGCGGACATTTTAATTAACTCATCACAAAGAATCCCATTTAGAAACATTCTCTTAAATTAATAGCTTTACAAAATTAATGGTACACAAAAATTGCGCCAATTATAACAACAGCTATTTATACAAAGAAACAAATGTATTATATAACAGGATATATTTTTATACAAATAAATATTGTATTCAAAATACTTGGCGCTGCGCCCTAAATTGGTCTTGCTAAACTGAATAAATATGTATAAATTACATAATCTTTTTCTTTCATTCTTGTGCGTGCGTTCGTGAATGTGTGTATGCGTGCGTGTGCATATGCTACGTATGATATTAGAATGAAATATATGTAGAATAAATCTGACTGCGTTTCTAATATGTGTATGTATATGTTTATGTATGTTAGATTGTAAGGAAATTATTGTTAATTATTGCTAGTAAGACAATTAATATTTATTCGGTTTCGCAGCGCCAATTATTTTGAATAAAATATTTATTCGTCTAAAAATATTTATTCGTCTAAAAATATTTATTTGTATAAAAATATATCCGCTTAATGTTGTATAATACATTTTTCCCACCCTTCAGAATCGAATTAAAAAATAAAATCCGCGAAAAGAAGGGTACTGGAGACGCCATCGCGTTAAAGTTCAATTTTTTCCGAAAATATTATTAAAATCGTTCTTTCAAAGAAGCAGTCCGTTAGTTTTGATGTAGATTTTTCTACTACATTTCACCCAGTATCTAGAAGACTTCTTGCGCAATACGTTTCTCGAGGAGTTGGGACTCATTGTCAGTGGAGCGAGACGGAACGTCAATAACCTCTAGCACACGTAAACGTAACATAAACATAATAAACATAAACATAATAGACATAAAGATATACATCAACATAATAAACATAATAAAAATAACATAAACACATAAGCATAAACATAAAATCTGATAAAATCGGATAAATTCGGATAAATTCGGAAAAAATCAAGACGACGACGATCCAGACGACGACGACGATCAAGACGACCCCCTCCAGGGTCAACCACCTTGAGCGTGGTGAGGGGGCTCTGGGAAGGCGGCCATGTCTCCCTCGGGGCGCTGCGCGAGGTTTCTGTTCCTCGTGCAGTGGCCGGTGGGGGATGCTGCTTCCCTAGCTAAGGGTTGACCATACGGCGGATTTGGTGTACCCAGGGTACTGTGTTGCACCCCCATTGACATCTTGGTGGGGTTGAATGAGTTCTGGGCACTGCTACATATGGTTTAGTGTTAGCTTGAGGGGGGCCCGAACATCGTAGTGGGCTAGGAAGCGGGGGTACGTACCGGATTGTGTCTAGCTACCACCTCCTGGCGGTCTGCTAGTAATTTGTCCTGCCGGGTGCTGCCATCCTGTTGGAACCGGGTGGTGGACCTGTAAAAGAGGAAAGAGGTTGCGGTTAGCGCACAAGAGTAGTAGGAGTGTATGGAGCCCAAGTGGTCCCCTCCCCCCCCCCCCTCGCTTTGGCGACGGGACGGGTGGGGCCCTCCGGTAGGGCTCTTGATACCCGGGAACCCGGGTATTCGGTTAACCGGGTGATACCCGGTTACCCGGGCGACACCCGGGTCTGCGGGCAATACGGTTACGGCTACTCGATACTCGTATGATACGGGTAACACAGTTCGACAGCCATCTGGACTTTTAACATTCAATAGCCGTTTCTTATAGGTTTTCGAGCGCTGAAAATGAATCCGCAAACCGTTTTTGACGGTTTCAAAAAACCGTCCTCAGTTTTTGAAGATTTCGATTTTGAAAAAAAAACTGCAAATTTTAAACTTTGAACATCTTTTGTGTCGAGACAGTAATAATTATTCACTACTGTTTGCGCAAATATGCATTATTATAATAATAATAATAATAATAATAATAATAATAATAATAATAATAAAAATCGAATTTCTCAAAAACTGGGGGTGATGGCAACAAATGGTTTGTGGATTCGTTTTCAGCGCTCGAAAACCTATAAGAAACGGCTAATGAATGTTACAAGTCCGAAAAAAAGTCAAATTTTGTCAAATTTTGTCGAACTGTGTAATCGACGAAATAAAGTTAACCAGTTATTGCAGTGGATCGTGATAAACATTACACTTGACTTATATGTATAATATGCAAAAAATTGTAGTATGTAAGTAAAAAACTGAAACTAATACTATTGTTTTTCGTTAAGTACTGTACAATGAAAATGTATTATAAAAACGGTCACACGTTTTAGCTTAAACCACGAGGTCAACAATATTTTTTTAATTGTGCTATTCATTAGTAATTATTTTTTTTGTCACATCGTTATGAAAGCAGCAAGTAACATTGCTATTCACAACGTAATGTATTATCCCAACATCGAATACATAAGAATAATTTATTTCACGGTACAAAACAAAGTTTAATGTAACTCTATAGTAAATTTCTATTGCCCATTATTTTACGAAATACAATATTTTTAATTTATATTTTTTCTTTCATGTTAAAATATTTTACAGATTACAGATAAATATAAGATAGGTGTAATGTCTGTTACGATCCACTGCAATAACCGGCATTTCGTCGATTACCCGTACAACACGAGTATCGGGTAATCGTAACCGTATAAAGGTCCATTTATACATATCCGTTCCGGGTCCGTTCCGTTCCGGCGTGCCAGTGGTAAGAAGAAAAGACCCTCTACGCCCCTCTTCTTCTTACCACTGGCACGCCGGAACGGAACGGACCCGGAACGGATATGTATAAATGGACCTTTACCCGCAGACCCGGGTTGCGCCCGGGTAACCGGGTAGGACCCGGTTCACCGGGTACCCGGGTAACCGGAAACTCGCGAAAAGTAAGAGCCCTACCCTCCGGGGCATGTGGAGAGCCACACTATAGAACTTTGATGTGGGCTAGGGACAGTAACGGCCTAGGTGTCCCCACCTATTGGCAGTGCCGTTTAGCCAGTACAACTGGGCTGAGTTTAGGAGAAATCCCGCCGGGCGGGTGGGGTCGTCGCCCCTAAGGCAACTTATGAATGATGTCGGATATCAGCTGTGCCTCGGATGTACTTAAAGCCGCTTATGGAGGACGTCCATCGACACATGGCCCCGTCAGCAGCCAAGTGGTCGTAGGAAATAAGCCTGATGACGTCGGGCTGAAGCAGCGGGCCGGCGTCACTGGGGCGGGTGCCAAGGCACCATTGCACGCCCCAGAAGAAGCCACAGTTGTTCGACATGGCTATCCAAGGGATTTGAGTGGTATGCGGAAGAACGAGGAGGGTGGACGTGGAGGCTCTAGCGATCGGGCGAGCCGGATGCAGGCTAGCACCGGTGAGCCTAGCGTGGGAAATGTGGACCTCCTGTGCTTCAGTGGTATGGAGGAGAAGGCTCTACCGGGTTGTAGCCCCGTGGAAGGCCAGATAATCGAGGTCATGTCTTCCCCGGATATGGTGGGCACCACTATCGGAGAAGCCCTCGTCAATATTCATGGAGAGGCCGGACTGGAAGGGAGGGGATGGGCGAGGATTATACCGGAGACCCCCCTCCCCCAGGTTGGCAGACATCTTTAGGGGTAGGGCGCTGGCCAGGACGCCACCGGAGGCGGTGACGATTACCCCCACAGTGTCCTTGAAGAAACAGGCGGATCCACCGAAGAAGAAAGCGTAAACGGAGCAATCGACCCTACCGCTAAAGGAAGGGAAGAAGGGGGCTAAACAACCGGTAATGGGGGTCAACCTCTCGAGCGAAGTGGTCTGTGCGTTGGTGAAGAATAGGGCTAAAGGTAACCCAAAGGTTAGGTCCCACTCCACCACCAGGATTGAGGGGAATGAGGGGGCTAGTGGAGGGGCTGTGGCGATGGCCCAGTTCCTGGTCCCTAAGGTCCCAGCGCCGAAAAGGAAGCTCCATCCTGGGGAGGTACAACCCCTGGGGGAGTCACCGGATATTAGGATGGGGAGGCTCCTGGCTAGTGTGACCGACAATTTGAAAACGCTTAATGATGCGTGTGCGCAGATGGCGCAGATGATGCGGTCGGATACGACCCCCCCCCCCCACGGTGCCTGATAGATAGATATGTGGATAAGCTATCCAAAGGCTGCGGGGATGCTGCGGAAAGGGTGGCGAAGGCCATGGCGGCGCATGCCATCTATAGATGGAGAACGGAACAGTCCGAGGAGGGGAGAGAGCCGGGTAGGGGCCCGGAGAGTTTTAATACCCAGGGGCCGATGTCTATGCCACCCCCAATGACCCCCAACCACCCCCAACCCAAGGATGGTCCTTTGGTCCAGACTGGTGGGGAGGGGATGGAGAAGGGGAAGGAGGGTAGGGCCGACCGAAATCAAAAGAAGAGGCCGAGAACCTCTCCTACCGAGGACCAAGGAGGTTCCAAAAAAAGGACCTTTGCTCGTGGCACGATTTATGGGGTCAACATAGTAGTGGTAATACTGAGGTAGTCTCTTGACGAATAAAGGCCTGGATTGTTATACAAGAATATCATATCCGCTATACGTCTACGATTTACGAGGGTGTGGATATTCAAGGAAGCCATTATTATAACTACATATAGAATATTATAACTACATACAATAAAATATTATAACTTCATACAGAATTATTTTACAAAATATATAAAATGTTTAAATCTTTTTTATAGAAACATGTCCATCTACTTCTACAACTGTTACACAACAGCCATTGAATGAAACAAACATTCCATTAAGCAGGCAACCTTTGAGTCCACAGCGTTGTACTATGCCAACAAATATCCAGTGTAACAGAACTTATAAATTTTTATACAGTAATTATTGAAATGATGTAAACTACAGAAAATATTATTCATTGGTTGTATATATTTGTAGGTATTTCAAACACATTATTGAAAGAGTTAGGAATAACAAAATGTGCGGATCTAACGCCCAAGGCGAAACGTTTATATACGAAAGTGAAAACTTTGCAGAGTACAGTAATAACATACAGAAAAAGAATATCTTCAATTAAAGAAAAGTTACGTTTGGTAACAGACACACTCCACAGTTCCGAAACAGGGCTTGGAGTAGAAACATTCAAATTTTGTGTACAAAAGCTCATGAAGAAATCGCAAAATGGGAATGGAGCGAGATATACATCAGAGGAGAAGATGCTATGTTTAGCGTTATATAAAGCATCTGGATCTGCGTACCCATTATTGTCGAAATTGTTCAGTCTACCATGTCCGCGAACGATGACGAGACTACTGCAGAATATTCCCATCTTTCCAGGAATGAATGAATTTGTATTCACAAATTTAAAAATTTGTGTTGAAAAAATGAAATTGAAAGATAAGTTATGCTGTGTAATGTTCGATGAAATTGTACTGCAGCCATATGTTGAATACAAGAAACATGAGGACACATTAATTGGGGTAAAAAATGGATTGATATTAGACCATGCCTTAGTCTTCATGGTCAAGGGAATTGTAACCAATTGGAAACAAGTCGTTGCGTTTGACTTTTGTAAAGGCACTACAAAGTCAGACGTGATCCAAACAATGTTAACAAATGTAATAAAAAAATTGCAGGAAACTGGTATGTAAACCATATAATGTTGAAATAAATTTGCACTTATATATTCATTATGACGATTTGACCATTACAATATATTTTATTTTACAGGATTAAATGTCATTGCAACTATTTGCGATCAAGGGGCAACAAATAGAAGGGCTATCAAAGATTTAATTCAAAATTCACGCCAATATTTTATACAGAGCAATGTAGAACCACGGCGCTCTATCAACAGACGCGGTCGCGTCTGGAAGCTAATTCCCCCCTTCCCCTCTACCCATGGGCACACTGAGCGACCATGTCTCTATACACGAAAGATAGCGAAATTGACAGGTCGTCGGAGCTATTTTAGCCTTATTATCTTATTTTATGACATAGTCCCGGTGTTTTTACATGATTAAGCGAATCATTTTTTTTTTCGAACCCATATGTCGTTTTACTTAATGTATCAAGCTATTTGTCTAAAAGATATAAGATTTAATGAATAATTAAAATTAAAAAAATGATACTTTTTCACTCAGACGTTTCGTGACGTCACGACACTTGACGCCAGTAGATGTCGCCATTCTCGTTTTACTTCTCCAATTGACGCAGGTAGATGTCGCCTTTCGTAAGCTGAAGTTATTCGGAATGGTTTTGCTGAAAATGCGGTTGCGCAGTTGACGAAAGAGGCAAAAAGTCGCTGTGTTCGGGTCTCTAGTAAATGTCACCTTGCTGTCACTCAATTATAACCTGCCTGTGACAGTTATCAAAAGTTTTGAAATGTCACGATTTTTTCCCCCATATAGGACATTGAATTATTGTCTCAATTAACAAGGTAAGTCGCTATATTATTTGTTATACAGTTACGGTCTTAGTCCACTGATACTTAACGTATGACTTTCTTCTATCTTACGCCACTTTTATGAACTCTGGATGATTTTTTTGGTTAATTAATTGTTTATTAATTTTTGTAGAAAATGCGGGAGGCTGCCCTACTTGTTGGTGAGTTTTATTTACGATAAGCTTACAGAAGATTTAAATAATTTAAAAAATTTATATATTTCAAATTCTTTTTTCCAGACTCGAATGATGCCGGCAGCGAACAAGGTGCCGAGAACGGCGGCGTCGCCACCACCACCACAGCAGCCGACGATAAACGGTATTAATTCTTAATACTATTAATTAATATTTTTTATCTTTTAAGAATATAATAAAAATTGTTGACTGTAGCTTATATATCAGGGGAGCCCAACACCACCAGCACCACCACCACCACCACAGGGCCCGGCCATTGGGCCACCCTCCAGGCGGTACGGGCAGTGATGCCTGAACGGTGGGTTTTCGCCAGAGTTGGTCTAGCTAAAAGTCGAATAAAATAACTTTTCAAATAAAGTTAGCTTCATTCGAAGCGCCTAGGCTGAAGCTAATTCATTCGAAGTGCTTTTAACTTGAATTTCGAATAATGGTTCAACTTTCATCCTATCTTCATCCTACAAAATCGAATAACCGGCCTGAACCTTTGCGGCCTGACCCGCGCGCGGTCGCCTACCGGTCAGATTCTACAGAATCTGAATTTGTTTATTTTTCATCGTATCAATATGAAAGTGACACCAATGGATTCCTGGCGTTCTCCCGATTAATTGGACAGAAAATAATTTAAATCGGACTATTTTTAACGAAACGGGCTTTGAACTCTGCAAAAAGATTTCTCACGTAATATCCTTAATTATGGTCCGAATTATATAATTTTTTGGGCCATTTTTATCGGGTCGGGAAGACATGAGGAATCGATTGGTAATACTTTTATCAACACTTGTCAAAAACATGAACATTTTATGTGGCCTGTCAGTTTTATTGCTCTCGGCGGTCAACGGGTGGTCTACTGGGGTCCGAAGGTCCTCGCTCGCAGCGAGAAAGCAAAACAGTGGGGTGGGTACGTCTTTCCCGATAATCCGAGCTCATGTTCATTCTTTGGACACATTATGTAGTCTCTACCCTTAGCACAAATCCACTCTTTTTCTAGAAGTTCTACGTTAAGTTGTAACTAAAATGTGGCTTTTATATATTTACAGATAATGGAAGCAGAAGAGATTTAGAAAAAATAACCCTGCTGCACGGCCACATGCAAGAAGCACATTTTCTTGTTTAATTTTATTTTAGAGATTAAGAAATATGTATGTTCAAAATCAAATTTTATTATTGTGATGTCCCACAATTTTTCGCGCGGTTCTATTCCAAAATCTATTCGTAAACGTCAAAATCACTCCACCAAAGTCCCTCAAACTCAACTCTTACCCCATCTCCCCAATCGCTGATCACCTTGATGTTGTACCTTAGTGGTCCCCAACACAAGATGATCGGTACAAAACTCCTTCGCCTATTCGCCCTATGAGGCACGAATCCTTTTCTCAAAACGAATTCAAACAAGCCCCTCGTTACAAAACCCTCTTAAATCGAGACCACGTCTCAATCCCCTCTTTACGACTCACAGAGTCCAAGCCACTCTAACCCTAGTATCTCCTTTCGCAGTCATAAAAACCCCAGAAACCTAATGGCGACGAATATTTGGCGTACGTGACATAAATACGTTTATTAATAACCATACCGTTTGTAAAAACCCCGGAAGTCCTACTACGTCTTATTGTGAAATGTGTCAAGGTCTCTACCGCGCGTACCCCCGCATCACTCCTGTAAAACTACATAAATACGAGGTCCTGAGAGGCCGGAGCACTCATTATCCATTTTTCCTTATTCAGTGTTATTATATTCAGTTACTAACGTTAAAGATTCAAATCAGTGATCAATAATCACCATTCACCAATCATCGTAAGACATTATAATTACCATTAACATTGCATATCACCTTCATCATATCTTTTGTATTATTGTTGCTTTTCATATTATTTTGTATTATCAACGCTTAGTGCGTTCATATACTTTGCCTTATTATTCTTAAGCTTATTGTATTTCATATTAATTATCTTATCATGCTTATCGCACTCTAAAGCTTATTGCTTTCATTTATATTATTTGTATTATTATTCATATTGCTTTCTATATCAACGCTTAATGCTTATCATTTAATATTTTGTATTAACAACGCTTATTGCTTATATCATTCTACTTAATTTCATGTTCATATCCTCATATTTTGATTAATTACCGGCTATATATCTGTGGTTGTAAGGAAAAACGACCCATGTCACATGTTTTCACTTTCGAGATATTGTCGTTGAAAGTTCTAAATATCAATTCTTCTTATTAGCAATGTTTCCTTGTTTTATTCTTACGATATAAACGTATATTTCCTTCACTTTGCATAATATTCAATATCCGTATAATTAACGTAAATAATAATAAACAAAATAGTAATAATTTACATACACTTTAGGCAGAACGACACAAGTCCACTGGACTTGTGTTGTTCTGCTTAATGCCGTTAAGAAGAAACGAAAGGAAATGATTACTTTTCCTTCTTTTACTTTCTTTTTTGTCTTCTTTCGTTTTCTTCTATGCTTTGCGTTGTTTTTTTGTAAAATATAAGTTACACATTTAAGTATCACTGGTATTTCGTGGTGTGCTGTTTCTAGTAAAATGAAATTATGAAATATAATTTTGCTCATTTTATATTACACAAAATACGTTAAAGTATATGCAGATAAATAAAAATAGAAAATATAAAGCGATCACAAAGGAAAGATACGTCGTATTCTTTAAATTTTGTGGAATTACGTTGTTTTGCCAAATGCGTATTAATCGAATATTGGACTTCGGTTAAATTGCATTATTTTTTCAACGTATAAAATTCGTTTTCATGCGTTTTTTTCTGACAAAAACATACATCCAATATTCTACAGTTGAATTAATGCATAAACTCAAATTTTTTGAAATTGTGACATGTGTCGTTTTTCCTTACAACCACAGATATATGTCATGTGCTAATGCTCAACGTCCAACGCATTATTCTGTTAATCTCGCTATCACACAAACAGTGAACGTACTCTTGCTCAAAGTTAATAAACCTATTTGTTTTCAATCACGTTTGGAATTATTGTGTGCATCCTTAGTTATAACGATTCCAAACCAAAAGAAGCTGCCGCAGCAGCTGATTTCTGTTCGTGGACGCGAGAGCGCTTTCAGTATTTACAAAGATACTACTGCATGAACCGCGCAATCCACAGAAATACTAAGCGTGGTTTCTTTTACACAAATGCAGCGGTAAATCCTATTATCGAGACCAAAACAAATACAAGGTACTATAACGGGTGTTCTCCGGGTGTGTATTTACCTGTTAAACCTTCCCTGGTCGATTAGAGTGTTGGATTATAGATTCGCGCCTGATCTCCGTAAAATTCTTAGAGTGACCGATTAAACATTTGCGCCTAAATTCCCTCCAAACCTCAGAGTGATGGATTTAACATTCTCGCCTGATCTCCTCCAAAATCCATAGAGTGACGGATTTAACATTCGCGCCTGATCTCCTCCAAAATCCATAGAGTGACGGATTTAATATTCGCGCCTAAGTTCCTTCAAAATCCCCAGAGTGACGGATTTAATATTCGCGCCTAATTTTCCTCCTCAAAACGCTTAGAGTGCTGGATTCAAGATTCGCGCCTGAGTTCCTTCAAAATCCCCAGAGTGACGAATTTAATATTCGCGCCTAATTTCCTCCTCAAAACGCTTAGAGTGCTGGATTCAAGATTCGCGCCTGAGTTCCTTCAAAATCCCCAGAGTGACGGATTTAATATTCGCGCCTGATTTCCTCCCAAAAATCTCAGAGTGCTGGATTTCAGATTCACGCCTGACTTTTCCCTTTTCCATGTCATCGTTCCTAAAGACCTCACCCGGGACGTGACATTATAAATATGGAAAAATGTATAAATTAGAGAGAAAAAAAAATAAATTGGTACATAGGTACACCATATTTACGTAAATACATGTATTTCTCTACATTAGAGTATGGATTAACACTCATTAATTTTATTTATTGACTCATGTATGAAAGAAGCTACAGTATTGTCTCCCGGAAAATTCGCTGGTGGGGACCGGCGTTGAGCTCGTTTCGTGAACAGAGCCCTAATTCCGGGTGGTCGTTTCTCGCTTCTTTCTGGCCGAAAGGGGGGAGCGAGATGAAACGCTTTGCGGCGGGCGTGCGCGACCAACGCAATGCAAAGGACGGAGTGTCTGGTGTCCGGAACATTGAGCTCTATACTAACTGGAGAGTAGGAAGAAGAAGGATACATTCACCCACTATTTCCATTTCTCTCTGATCGCTGTCGCCTCTACTTCTTCCCACTGCTGTTCACACTCCAGTTAGTATAGAGCTCAATGGTCCATTCGTTCGCCTACCTTCGCAGGGGTCGGACGTGTTACCTGTGCGCTCCGCTACCGAACAGTAAAGTGCCGCTAACGGTGACATCGTACGCGAACTCAGTGCTACATCAGTGAATCTTTTCATTTATTATAAATTTACAGTGATTCCACAATATATATCCAATCATAGACATTTGATACAGTGATTATGCAAATAGGGGATGCATCCCCTAAAAGTGTAGCCCAACAGGGCGTTCTCAAATCAGTGACCGAAACGAGGATCGCTCACCCATCGCACCTCATCACGACAGACAGAAATATTATTCAGAAGGACGATATTATTCTCTCGACTATCACAAGGGAGTACATCAAATCCAAAACTAATGTGAAAAGACTGAACCCAGCTCCGAGGTTGTCAACACGCAAAATACCGGCATTGCCGGAAATCGGCAAGATGAAGGCAAAACCTAAGGAAAAAACACGGAACAAGAGCAAGCCATCATACGATGAATTGCTCAAAATGATTAGCAACCTTAACAATACCATCACCGAACTCTCCAACCAGCTGACAGAAGAAAGAAAATTAAGGGAATTAAAGGAAGCAGCCGAACGAAGGTTGCCGGAGACAAAGGCGCCCCTGGGAAAACCAGTGACGTCACCCAGCGTACCCGAGGACGTCGCCATGTTGGACGCATCAGGCGAAGACAAGGGCGACTGGAGCAAAGTCCAGACAAAGAGGAAGGCCATCCAAAGCAACGCTACGGGAAACAAAGGCAAGAGGAGCGCCACCCCTTCGACCAGCCAGCAGGTACAACCCGCTGCGGATGCCCAGCCGACCCTACCAAAGAAGAAGCCGAGGTTCACCGACGAGGTAACGGTACCCTTGACTTCTAACATTAAAATTTCACGTCCACCACCGATAACGGTATACGGCAACAACCCCAGAAAAATAGTCGAGACAATTGCAAACCTCACTAAAGACTTCTACATTAAAAAAATCAATAACATGAAACACACAGTCCATTTAAACTCATTAGATCATTTTAAAACCGCGTGCGCAGCTCTAAAACAAAACGACATAGAATACTTCACATACACGCCAAAACAGGAAAGATATTTAACCATCCTTCTTAAAAACTTGGAAGGAGACTACGACCCAGAGGTAGTACTCGCCGAGTTAAAGAAACAAAACATCGACAATGTAAATTTCGCGGCCGTAAACAAATTCAAGACCCAAAAGTCTATTAGGGAAGGTAAAAACCTTCCAATATATCTTGTTCAATTGACACCTAATAGTAAATTCGAGAGCCTTCAGCAAATTAGAGTTTTACTCCACTCCCTCGTCACATGGGAGAAATTAATTAAGAACGACCGCATACAATGCAAAAGATGCCAACGCATAGGACATGTTGCACTTAACTGCAATCTGAATTACAGATGCGTTAAGTGCAACAATCAACACAACCCGGGAGAGTGCTCTTTTCCAGTAGCAGGCACTAGCGTAGAAGATGGCGTGGAAACGCACCTCTTCTGCGTGAACTTGAAAAACTTCGGACACCCTGCGTCATACAGGGGTTGCCCGAAGTTGAAAGAATTGAAAGAAAAAATAGAAGAAACAAAAACACAGATCAGGTTAGAGAAAGAAAGGAAACACCAACTCGCGAATAAATTCATAAAACCGAACATTTCATACAGCGCGATAGTAGCTAACAAAATCCAGACAGCCATCCCCAAATCACAACAGCCAACAGAAACACTGACACACCCACAACCACCCAAGACGTTCCCAACACACTCGTTCCTAGAGGAGATAAAGAACATTATCTCCTCATCAATAAACACACACATTTCTCGTATCGCGGAAAACGTCCAAGCAAACGCGAATAAAATCAACATAATAACGGAAGCATTAGGAATAGATTTTTAAACCGCTCAAATGGCTAACACACAACACAGCACTCAAAACAAAACAAGCTTTGCTTTATTAAAAATCATCCAAATTAACGTCAATTCTATCATCACTAACGAGAGAAGAGTCACTCTCCTGGACACACTCACACAACACAACCCGGACATAGTCTTATTATCGGAAACAAAATTAAACCACACACACAGAATAAACTTTAAAGACTACCACATAATCCGCACTGACAGACCGCGCTCCAAACAAGCTGGCGGCACGGGCATCATAATCCGCAAAAACATAGCGTTTAGATCCATCCAACCAAACTGCTTAAAAAATAGCATCTGTTTCGAATCCACAATAATAGAATTAAAATTACACAACAACTGTAAAATCTTCATCATTGCAGCATATGCAACTAGCAACTGCAAAAAAGAATTTATGTTAGAATTAAAAAAATTATTTGAAATCCTTGAACTACATAGATCAAATCACTACTATCTCCTAGCCGGCGACTTGAACGCGAAACACACCTCCTGGGGTAATACCTTGAACAATGCAAGAGGCGTATCGCTTAACAAATGGTATTCCGAAAGTCGCATAAAATTTAGAACTTCATTACTCAAAACCGCAGTCCCATCCTTCCCAAAAAGTGGAGCGTACCTCGATCTCTGCCTCGCGGACGAAAGGATTAAATTCCATAACCTGCCTGCTCCAAAAGCCTTAGACACTTTCACGTACGACAGCGATCACAGAGCATCCGTAATGAACATTTCAATTCAGACACTCGACACACTCGAACTAGACGAACCCACGACGACAATAAAATACAATTTTAACAAAGCCGACTGGGCAAAATATCGCGACTTCCTAATCGACAATGACGACACAGACATTACAAACGACAGAAACTTAACGAAAAACGAAATCGACGCACTCTTAGCCAAGCTTAACGACAACATATCCCAGGCAATAGACTTTGCAATACCGCGCGTAAACAATGACTTCAACTCTACGGACAGATACCTTAACCCTAAAATTAAAAGTCTCCGGAGACAGAAGAGCCGTCTGCTCACATGTCTAAACAACCTATCCAGATTCCCAAACTACACCACAGCAAACGACCCACTAATACAAGCACTCAAAGAGGCCCTAAAGACAGTTAGACACGAAATTAAAAAAGCTTTTCATGAATCGGTCAGCAATTTTTGGAAAAATAAAATCAGCAATATTTCACAACGTAAATCGAAAGAACTTTTCCCATCCATCAATAGTATATTCCGTCCTAAAGAAAAGAACTCCATCGAGGATCTTAAAATTCCATCGTCCAATAGAAGCATTTTTCATAGAGCCAATGTCATAGTCGACAACCTACAGACTGACGCACACAACAACGTACTCGTTACAGACGCACAGGACAAGCTAAACATATTAGGCGCGCACTTCGAATCAGTCCACACACAAAATTCAGAGATGGGAAAAGAACAGCTCTCAAATATCATCAAACAGAAAATCGAGTCATTGGAACAAGAAATTAATCAAAATAGACTAGACAATACAAACTTTTGTACATTCACGGACGCAAACACAGCAGACAATCCCGATCCAGAAGCCATCCCACCCAACTACTTCACATCCTTCGGGAAATTAAAAACTACTTTCAAACGTCTCAACAATAAAAAATCGTCTAGCTTCGACGGCATTCCCAACATTGCTTTAAAAAACCTACCGTTCCGCTACATCTACTATTACGCGATCCTTTTTAACAATTGTTTAAATTTAGCTTACTTTCCAACCGCCTGGAAAACCGCGAAACTTATTACAATCAAGAAAAAGGGCAAGGACGGTAACGATCCTTCGAGTTACCGCCCCATCAGCCTGCTTTCTAACATCAGCAAAATATTCGAGACGTGCATAAACAACTCCCTCAACGACTTCTGCAATGCCAAGAATATTATCCCAGAGACATTTGACCCAATTCGGATTTAAATTCAAACACTCCACCGTCCATGCTATATCGAAGTTCACCTCCGATATATGCTGGGCCCGCAACTCAGACGAATGCGTAGGCGCGATTTTCATTGATCTTGAAAAAGCATTCGACACAGTTTGGTTGGATGGTCTATTCTTCAAACTCCTCAAAAAAGGATTTCCCAAACACCTCGTCAAAATGCTATGGTGTATGCTACGCGGTAAAAACTTTTTTGTTACAGACGGCGAATTTATATCCAGCAAATGTTTCAATATCAACAACGGACTTCAACAGGGCACCGTCAACTCACCGATACTCTTCAACATATTTATGAGCGACCTGCTGCAAATGTATGACCTGAATAGCGACAACGTCAAATCAGCAATAGCTTTCGCGGACGACCTTTTGATTTACTCGCGTCACAATAAATCTTCGGTAATACAGAACGAACTGCAGAACACTTTCGGGAAAATTCAGAATTACTTTCACACATGGAAACTTAAGATTAACATTAGTAAATGCGAAACAATCCTCTTTAGACCGTACATTTCAAGTATTTCCAACGCGAACTCAGACGTACGCAAGCATGGCACAAAATTTCATTTATACGACAGCAACGATCGCAACCGTAAGTTACCCCACAAAAACATCGTTCGCTATTTAGGCATACATTTGGACTTTAAACTGAACTACAATCACCACGTACAAATACAGACAGACAAAGCTCAAAAGGCATTTTTCTCCAATAAACGCCTCTTTTACTCAAGGGATCTTGACAAATCCGTCAAAATCCTTTGTTATAAGTCTCTAATTCGGCGCATTTTAACTTATGGTTGCCCTATTTGGTTTAACGTCAGCGCGAGTACTATGGAAAAGCTAAGACTCTTCGAGAGAAAGTGCCTCAGAGCTTGTCTAGGAACATACAGAACACCGGAATCTAATTTCACCAAAATGATCAGCAATTACAAACTGTACGAAAACGCGAAAACCATTAGAATAGATTTGTTCATAATTAAATTAATCCGAAATCACTGGTCTAACGCGCGTAGAATCAAACTCAATAGTCTAATTTACGGTCCAACATATCCGAATCCATTATATCACGACAAGACACGACTGACAGGATACACTCCACCGGAAATATTTTATATTTAGACAGGGCAGGTTACATCCAGAATAACGTCAACTTTCCAATCATTTTCCACATCAACCGAAAAACTTACGACAAAAAACTGTTATACGACGTAAATACACAACTCGACGACCCCGACATACGCTTTAACTACAGACTTTCGACGATAGACTTGAACGACAAACACAGAAACAACACTGACAACTACTGGTGGTTGCAGTCCAGTTAAAGAAACACACTTAGATTACACATAAGACACCTATGTACTATACACATCCATAGACATCACATTGTAACACCTACCGTTTAAATTTAAGTAACTTTAAATCGACCTTAACTACTCATAGTTACAATTAAATTTTATGATAATTATTAAGTTAAATATTAATCTGACACAGACAGTACCTACTGTCTTATTTATTTATTAACAACTAGCGTGGCCTCCTCGGTAGTATAGTGGTCAGTATCCCCGCCTGTCACGCGGGAGACCGGGGTTCGATTCCCCGCCGGGGAGAGTATTATTTTTGCTTTTTAATGTCTAATCCTAGTTTTAAACTTCTATTTTAGCTATAATAGCAATACATTTATACCCTCCCCCTCCCCCTCCCCTCCCCCTACCCTTCTTCAATCACAATTTATGTATAGTTTTTATACCTAGTGCCGTTTTCTATACATAATCCAAATCCAGTCATGTATAAGAAATTCCTCTTCACACATCATCCATGTAGCATTAAGTGCAGTATTTATAATTTTAGTGTTAAGACTACGCGTGCTCTGCGCTGAGCCATTAGTCTAAGTGTATATCATTGTTAATGTAACCATTTGTACGTTTAGGTTTATTGTACCATTTGTATATATATTTATAATTGTTCTGGCACAATAAACGTATGTTTTCAAAAAAAAAAAGAGCTCAATGGTCCGGAAGACGGAATGAGACAAACCATCAAATGGTAAAGAAGATCTCACGCGATGATAGCGGGACGTGACCGGCGGCACATTTGCTTGATACGAGTAGGGCTCGCTCTGACCGACGGGCATATGAGCCTAGGGTCGCGCGAAACACAAAACGAAGCGGGCGACCAGGGCTCACTTCATTTTCGTATTGGCAGATTGACCGAGACAATCCTGGCATTCGAAAATTCTTCGTTATTTTCTTACATGTAAGTGTGCTTCATTATTATGAAACGAACATATTTTCAATGAATAGAACAGATTTATGTGCAGTCAAATAGTAGTCTGCGCTGATTTTTATTAACCTGTATCTTTATTGAAATGTGTATCCTTTTAATTTTAGTATCAAGTCCTTTGGAAGGACATTCCATTCTTTTCACGGAAATAGCACAAATATTATATTTGGTAAGTGACCTTTACATTTATTTATAATAATACGTACGGTAGTAGTGTTCATTACAAATTTTTTGTTTTTTACAGGTTGGAATATTCCAGAAGTAAAATACACTCGGTCGGCTGCTGTGCGCTCCGAGTAAGTTTTACAAGCTGCAGAGCGCCTTATCTTATCTTATAACATCACTCGATAGGCTGCAGAGCGCCTTCTCTTTCGAGCATATCAACTTTTAATTAAGTTTAAAGTTAAATAATATATACAAAAAACAAAATGTCTGTACACGATCAAAATAAAGATTTAAGATCTAAAACACAAGACCTACATTTTAATATTCCTCATAAAAATTTAACCGATGAGGATAAAAAAATTATACGATGTGAGTCAAACGATGGCTGGCTTGAGGATTCTCATATGTCGGCCTTTTCTTACTTATTGAACAAAGCCGCTAATTACGAAATTCGACCTACGTATCTAAGATATAACCTTCTAGAAATCAAACCCGTTAGGAAAGAGAGGGACCACATACAAATTTTGCATCGTCCAGAACATTGGACATGCAGTTACTATGACGGGACAAATATTTACATATACGATACGCTGCAGAATTTCGCGGATCCGTTACACAAAGAGCAAAAACTTTTTTTGGAAAAATTGTATCCTCATATTACAATTACGGACAAAACTGTTCGGTTTCCGAATGTTCAACAACAAAAAAATACAAGAGATTGTGGAGTCATGGCTATAGCAATTGGCGTTTCATTAGCATTTAGTATTAAACCACAAAACGTTTACTATAATACAACACTTATGCGAAATCACCTGTTGAAATTGTTGACCGAAGAAATACAATTTGAACATTTTCCCCAAGATCATAATGTACAAAGTTTTATAGAAGGTGTTTTTGTTGGAATCGGAAGAAGATCTTCAATTATAGAAACTGCGTCCGATGACGTTGGGGGCATGGGTGCAACTGCTCCAGATGTAGACGGAACTGCATTCAATTCTGTTGATGTGGAGGCAATAGACTCCTCAGGAGTTTCGGTAACTGCGAATTTGGTTTGAAGGACTTCAGCTGGAATAAAGTCTTCATCAGTAAAGACATTAGGGTTTAATGGGAAAATACCTGCCGCTCTGAATCCTGATTGGCCTTTACTGACAGTTGCAACAATAGAGAAAGCATTTTGGAAAAGAGCTGCTACATCATATGGTGTTATTTTTTCGGCTAGATGGGTCTCTTCATGAATAAGTCACATTGCTTTTTATAGGCTGCTTTGAGTGGACCAAAAAAGGTTAGATCTAGAGGCTGCATTCTATGTGACGTGTGCGGCGGTAATGACAACATAACAATATCGTGCTTTTTGCAATGTTCATAAGATTGGAGCGAAATGTGGCTAGCATGATTATCTAAAACTAAGAGCACCGGTTCATCTGCAGAAGGTTTGGCATGAGGTGAAGTGTTGAAGCCACTGTACAAAAAGATTTTCATTAATCCAACCGTTATCCGAACAATGGTAAATTGCTCCAGCTGGACCATCTTTCCCAAGGAGTGGTGTCATTCTTTTCCTTGGATAAATGAACATAGGTGGTATAAATGCACCTGATGCACTCATGGCACACAATACCGTGATATTTTTACCTCTTTCCCAACTAGTGATTGATCCAACTCTTCGTTGCCCTTTCACAGCTAGTATTTTACCGGGCTCCTGTACCGTTGAAATTCCGGTTTCGTCACAATTGTATATATTCATAGGAGGGAATTTATGTTCCCCCATTAGTTTCTCTAACAGATTAAAGAAATTGTCAACTTCTGATTTATTAAAAGCTGTAATTCTGTTGATACTCGTGGCTTCTGCTTTTCGAATAGAAATATTGTTTCGAGCCATAAATCCATACAACCAATCACGACCAGCCATTTTCGATTCCATATTAAAATTATGATTTATGTTTTGCATTTCTGCATATTGATATGCCAGTTTTCTTATTTCAATGCCAGTGCAGCCATAATAAGTATTTGACAAATACTTTACTCGACTTGCCATTTCATTTTCTTGTTCTGCACTAAATACAGTGTGCCTTCCAAGCTTTGGGTCAGAATACATTTGTTTCTTTACCCTCGATCGCAGAGTTGAAAAGGGGATATTTAATAATTTCGATACTTTTCGCATGGATTGTCCATCTTGAAAAAGCTTCACTGCTTTTTTAAGTACTTCAGCAGTCCACTTGGCTTTTGCAGTTTTTCTAGTGCGAATTCTTGCCATCTACAGAATAAAATTGTGGTAATGAAGAAAGTTTTGTTTATTTTACACTAGTGAATAATGATAATCACGTTACGGGCACTAACAGTCAAGCGACCATCATTGCCCGCATACGTGTTCATTGATAAGATTGAAGATTAGAATGAAATTTAATATAAATATATTTAATTTAACTACGTAATCCTTTTCCTTGATAGAATATCTATATTTACGTAATCTTGAAATGTAAAATAAGCTTCAGAATTAGTACTTACCTCTTATGTTGTGTACACGAAATATTACATCGACGATGTTGAAAACACAAAAAGGCTAGTTTTCCTTGGTTGCTTAGCAACGACGAAGGCGAAATCGTTCGACAATATAGCGAATGATGTCGTGGAACGTAAGGAAAAGAAATTGTACATTTCGGACATACCGTTTTATAATAACAATACTGACCGCCATTGCCTCATTCTCCCCTAATGTTAGTAAGTGTCATGCCTTGAGATTTACGCGTAGCAGGAATCCCTCCATCTATCCCTATGGGATAGATGTTCTCTGGTGTTCAGCTTTCCATTCTTAAATCTACCTGTGATTTAGGAGTTGTCATTGATTCCTCGTTATCCTTCGTAGAGCAATGCTGGGTTTTATTCGCAGAGCGTGCTCCAATTTCAAAAATCCTAAAACCCTGCTTTATATATATATAACACGCTAGTTCTGCCTGACCTAGAGTATGGGGCCGTCATTTGGTCTCTCCAAATGATTAAATACAAGAAGGAATTCGAGAGGGTTCAGCGGAACTTTTTACGGTTCTTGGCTTATAAAGTGGGGCAACCAACCCCTTCTTCGTTACGATCACAACTATGGTCCGATTATGCACAACTATGGTCCGATTATGCACAAATTTGGCATTCAGTCACTGGAATGTAGACGGATAGCTAACGATCTGACTTTTTTGTTCAAGATCATTAATGGTTTGGTGAGCAGCCCTTTTGTGTCATTAGTTTCATTAATTTTAATGTTCCGGAAAGTGCTATCAGACATACTCTGCTCTTTAGACCTCCCTTCTACACTTCCAGATTTGGTCTTACAGACCCCATAAGTCGTATTTGTAATCTGGCAAATATATATTGTAATGAGATTGATTTTTTTCATGGCTCTCCTTCTACTTTCAAGACTAGTGTCTATAGAGCAGTGGCACATATGGTTACGCCTGGATAGTTGTGCGCATTTCTCGTGCTCTACGATCACTGTACTCTACACATTTCGTTTTTCTTTGTTTTTCTTTCCTGTATTATGTCCGTCTCTACCAGGTACTGGTATTACCAACTTCTGTTAAGAAATGGGTTTGCCCGTATATATGTTAAATAAATAAATAAAATACGCGTCACTTCCCTCCTCATCACCGGCGCAATGTGTCATCGCCTAACGAGAAGTAACAGAGAGACCTTCTCCCTCGGACACCGCTGCAAAAACGTTGACACGCGTGCACAGATGCTCTGGCACAGGATAAGCGAGCTACAAGTCCGAGTATCACTCGGTTACGCAGAACAACGGCCCGACCAGATCGATCCTTTGCCCCTCGGGGCTATGGTTCCCAAGACGAATATTATCCCGTTCTGTCGTTCGAACGAACGGAGATCATTATTCGCGGAGTTATTGTTAATCTTACGCGAGCAGACTGTCAGCTGTTCGATGTGTCGTTGCGAATGCAACACCCCTCGTTCAGGTGGGAACATACTGTGCATTATGTTCTTTCAGCAGAAACGTCAGCCAGCACGTTCCAATAAACGTCACGCAACCACAGCGTCAGGTAATGAGAGAGTTAAACCGACGACGCTGCGCCGTGGACACGAAGGAACTTACGAACGGCTTCGTTCACGCGAGACTCCGCGGGATCGTTAACGAAATCGTTGCTTTGGATCAAAACGGCGATAAGGGATATCGTAATGCGAGACCTAGTAACTGAGAAAGGAGCAACCGTTTGGGAAATATGGCACCAAGATTGCTATTGGAGTCTTTTTTTTTTTTTTTTTTTTTTTTTTTTTTTTTTTTTTTTTTTTTTTTTTAATATTATTGGAGAAATAAAATGTAATTGTAGGAGAAATATTTAGAATCGAATCTGGACATATAGAATAGATATTAACGAAGATAGAAGATCGCAGCCAATCGGCTCGTATTACTTGTCATGTAATTAATAATTGTATTACAATGTTAGTTGTGATACGATTAGTAATTATACTTCAAATAATACAGATTGCCCAGGTCTCACCGCGTGGAGGCGCTGCGAGTGGAGACCCGCCCTAACCGCGGCCCATCCGCCCTCCTTTTATGCAAATTTTTATTTTCATTTCCATAGATCCCCCTGATGCACGGTTGCAAAACGATCCTCTATCGCTCCACAAGCGGGCAACAGAAGGATTCCTTCTGTAAAAAACTACCGCGATGAGCTAAACAGAATTTAAAACATTTCTTTGTTTTTTCATTTGAAATTTTAAGAATTTTCTGGTATATTTCTACCATGATAATTATTCACTAATAGGAAATGAAACAAAGAAAAAAGGGCGTAAATTTGTGGGAAATTATTAGAGAAAACACTGGTAATGATATATCATTATAAGGTATGTTATATGATATATCATTATTTAGCAAAATGTTTTCCTCCCTTTTTCTTTGTTTAATTCATAATTAGTGAATAATTATCATTTCCTATTCATTAATAGGAAATATGCCAGTGCATATTTGCTATGTCTACTTAAATACTAATAATTCCTAACTATACGAGCGCTCGTATTTAGTAATTGCTACTTATATTTAGTTAAACACTGCAGTGTTCATCTATTTCCTTAAAAACTACTTATTCTATGTGGCCACTAAACGTCTTACCTAACAATATACATATATACTTAAATTTAAATAATGGCCTGCCTAATAAAAATCTGAAATTGTCGTGTGTTTCTTACTTCCCTCGATGGACCCACGATGTTACCTAAAACATTCTCAAAAGTATTAATAAAAATTCCTTGAGGCTTCGTTTCTCAAGGATGATGAACCTGAAATCCTATTTTTGCAATATTCTTCACACATAATACTCTGCAACAGAAACTTTCTCAATGGATTAGCACCTACGATCTATTTCGATTAAGTAATGTAATTTCAACAGATATAGTCCTTTCATTCAATCACTATTGCCCAACTATTGAAATATCATATTTGAAGCTACAGTCTAAAACTCAATATGGAATATCGATTCGGTATTAAAATGAAAGAAAAGATTAAAAATACTGCTTCATTTGTCAGCAAACGAAGTAGGCAATCAAAACTTTGGTAATTCATGAAAAAGAAGCTACTAATGATATAACAAGCAATTATAAAGCAAATATTCCGAAGCAATTTATATTCATAATATTAAGCACATTCGGTGCTTTGTTACATCAACTTAATAATTTCCTTCTAGTTTTTCATTAATTGGCATTTTCATGACTCGTCGAGTCATTGATACATAAACTTTGAAGCTGCCAATTAATGAAAAGTGATATATATATATATGCGCAGCGCGAGCACTGCCGTGTCTCTATTACGCCACGACTCGCTATTCTGAACCCTGAGATTTCCGAATCTCAATAACGGCTGATCCGATTCGATTTTGAATGGTCTTAATGGATAGCCTGGGTATGATTTACATAAGAAAAGTGTCTTCGTTTTGTTCCTACGTGTCTTATGAGCTGAGATATTTCGTTGTAAAGTGGCAATTTGCCGATTTTCATGTTCGTAAAATTAAGATCTTCATCGTCATCGTCCTACACTTCTAGGCAAGAGGGGGTGAGGAAATGTCTCTCAGGCACGTCATTCATTGGATGTGGGTTCGGCCAATCGTGTAACCAAATATTTTGTGTTGTGACAGCTAGACAGAGATATACTATAACCAACCAAGTGCTAAATGTCAAATGGAGTAAGTTGTACGAAATTTTGAGATGTCACGAGTTTTTACACCAAATAGGAGACTGAATTATTGTCTTAATTAACAAGGTAAGTCGTCAAAATTTTTTTAATCGATTTCGTATGTAGAGTCGCAGACTTGGAAGTTGTCTGGAGAAGGTTCGACAGAGAAGCATCTTCTTTCGCACAAGTTTCTACAAATTAATATATTGTTTTTATACCAGCAAACAAATTTTACACAGGCTCGAATAAAAATGAAGGGGACGTCCAGGCTTGGATAGAAATGAAGGGGACGCACAAGCCTCGATAGAAATGAAGGAGATGCACAGGCTTGGAGGTTGTCCAGAGAAGGTTAGACAGACAGAAAAACATCTTGTTTCTCACAAGTTTCTGGAAAGTTGTCAAATAAGGTAAATCGACAAAATTTGTCAAAGTAGCGTAGCATTAAGAATTAAGAAAATTATAGCGTACTGCTTGCAACGTTGAGCAAGTCACATTAGTGAAGAAAGTACGCTGAAAACGCATCTCCCTTGATACTTTTCAATCTCTTTTGGACAGGTATTCCTAATACTTTATTAAAATCCACAGTAGTTCCTACGCTATTCATTAATTTTACTAGTTTCCCATTAACAATATTTCATTTCAAAAATATAAACATACTAAATTAATTTTATTCCAATACCAATACATTGTACGTTAAAAATATTGAATCTCTTCGTTCATTTTTGCTGAATTACCATTAGCATTTAAATTTCCTGCAACAAGACATTCTGCCATACGCTCTCACCTCCTTCGGACACATTTTGTAGTCTGTACACTTAAAATAGCAAAGGGCCAATGTATTTTTATATGTTCTACGTTAAGTCATAACTAAAATGTGGAATATTGTATATTTACAGATAATCGAAGCAGAAGCGATAGAGAAAGTAACCCTGCTGCAAATGAGAAAAATAAGCACATTTTCATGTATAATTTTATTCTAGAGTTTTAAGAAATATGTATATACAAATAATATTGAGTTTTATTATGAATGTGGAAAACTGTATAATTCAGACAACAAAAATAAATCGGACATAGTGTTATATTAATTAAACGATTTTATTCAGCTTTGATTCTATGTTTGCTTCTTGTATGTTTGCTTCATATCTGAAAACTCAACTTTAAACCAATTCGACCAATCCAATTGTCTTGTAGCTTTGCAAGCGTGCGGAGTTTGGATAACGATATAATATAGTGTTGAAAAAATAACCCCGAAGGGGTGAAAAAGTTATCCAGTCATCAATAAACACTACAAAATGTGTGAAATCCCCACGAAATTACCTTTTTTAAAAAATGTACAAAAAAGAGCGCCAAGTATATAATTCCATCATAAAGAATTCCATTTAAAAACATTGTCGTAAATTAATATAAATTTCTTAATATGCTATATTTAACTTTACAAAAGTAATGAGATACAACAATTGCGCCAATTATCACAATGGCTATTTATACAAAGAAAAAAATGTACTCAATAATATTAAGCCGACATATTTTTATACAAAACAATATTTTAATACGAATAAATATTTTATTCAAAATACTTGGCGCTGCTCTCTGAATTGGTGTTGCTAAACTGAATAAATATGCATAAATTGCATTAAAATCTTTTACTTTCTTTCTTGTCTCTGTGGTGTCTTGTTTTGTTTTATTTATTAACCAAGACAATTAACATTTTTTCGGAGAGCAGCGCCAAGTATTTTGAATAAAATATTTATTCGTATTAAAATATTGTTTTGTATAAAAATATGTCGGCTTAATATTATTGAGTACATTTTTTTCTTTGTATAAATAGCCATTGTGATAATTGGCGCAATTGTTGTATCTCATTACTTTTGTAAAGTTAAATATAGCATATTAAGAAATTTATATTAATTTACGACAATGTTTTTAAATGGAATTCTTTATGATGGATCATAATATACAATAGGTAATCAAAAACATTTATGCAAATCTTGAAGGTTGGAATAATTGGACTTTACTGCACCGTATTGGAAATTACTTTCATACAGAAGGTAGCACCAACGAGCACGCGTTAATATTGAAAATTTACTATCAATATAAAGCGCCGAATTGCATTTACCTATTTTTTCACTGCAAATTTCGTTTTAACATCATCAAATTAAACAACAATCGCGGGTGAATTTTGATCAATGCAAAGGAATATTGAAAATGTATAAAAATAAAAAACTACAGTTATTATCAACCTGAAAATAAATACAACGATTGACGAAGTTATTATGCAAACATCAGCAACGCTAATGAGGATTAGCTACTCCTACTTGTCAAAGACACTAATTAGAACTTTAATTGAACGGAGGTGTGTCAGAAGTCTGCAATTTCCATTAGAAATAATGAATCACACCTTTCATCGCCATTTTTTCAAGTCACAGAATAAATTTTTCCAAATGCTATTCCATAAAAATTGGAACATCAAATTTAAAAATATTCTAACAAAAACAGAAAACATTTGTCTGCAAGATATGAATATACTTCTGAAACAATATTTCCAGTGACAAACACTCGATTCAAGGATGGGGATGTGGTGGTAGGAGAAGGAGGATGGTACAGCCACTCAGAACTGCTAGAAAATATGATCAGTAGCCAGAAGGGCAGCTGATCATTGTCCACTCGTTAATGCAAGAAAACCGTGAGTGGACCGTTTCTTTCTTACGCAACGCTAACTTATTACAGACTAAAATCAACTCCCGAGCATAGTCACTAGGACTTTGGGCTACTCGCAGCACTAATTTCTCAAAAAAACTTCCAAATTCCCGGATGGTGCTTCATTACTGAAAATTCTACTATACTCGATACAAATACCGAATAACAAACGAAAAAGTTCCGAAGCAACTACACCACTCTACAAATATAAAAAGCTACCGAGAACCACCACGTGGGTGGTTTCATTTTTCGCAACACTAATACAAATTCAGTGCACCTGTGCCTCGCAATACGCAACTCTAACTTTAATTCGTTGCAGCTTTCCTGAAGGCTGTGTAGAGTCCCATGTGCAGCAAAGCCAGCTGCTTGGGACTCCTTTTTCCCAGGAACATGTCCCATGTGCAGCAAAGCCAGCTGCTTGGGACTCCTTTTTCCCAGGAACATGTCCCAGGACAGCTTCGGGGCATTGGCGGTTGGGGAGTCGCAACTCTAATTACAAACGCGATCAGTCATCATCGCAACACTAACTCAAAAAAATATTAAGAATCAAACTAGGACGATTAATTAAAACAACTCGGGGTTATTCCACGCGAAATCGGACACTTTTCGGATGCTGCTGAAATTTGAATATGTTGTAGTGTTTAGTGATATTTAAACGTACCTCAAAGGATTTTGCAAAATATTGAAAAATTTCGATTTTACAGCTGTTTGAAGTTAAGTGCTAACTTTTTTTCAATACATTATGGCTATGGAAGTAGTAAACGGATGAAGATGAGCTTTCCAGTGTTTATAGAGAAGCCATTGAAGTTTGAAGAAAAAATTATTTCAGTTTAGAAAAAATAAAAATTTGAACCATTTTTGTGCTATTATTTTAAACAAATGCAGGTTTTTAACATCGGGCGCGATTTTAAAAATCTGAAAAAGGAGAATATAGTTCTATGCTTCCTCTTGGTGGACAATTTTTCAAAAATATGGACATTTTAAAATTGGCCCTGTAAAAATTGCCGAAAGTTGACGTTGCTTCAAATTCCAACCGGCTCTACTGGCTGAGCCTTACGGTACCCGCAGCGGCCAAAAGGCTATATCTGCTATTCTTATATAGTGTTCTCGAATATGGTAAGTATTTGTAAAAAAAACTGAAGAAGGAAAACTTTTACTCTTTAATATCTACAGTTTGATCTACAGCACCTATTAGGTTTGTGGTACAAATAAAGAATTAGATCATTATAATAATTATCCCACATTCGTAATCAGCGTCTCCGAAAATATAAACGCACTATGTTTTTTCCGAATAAGCATGAAACGGAGCAGATTAGTAATAATGGTAATATTTTATTTTCCAATGTCTCAAATACAATTCTCACCAGTGTGATTTGTGATTGCAGCCCAAGAAGCCCAGACGAGAATAATTTCTTTCGGTGATGGTATCATGGAAAATTTTTGACGGACGAAAATATTCATAAAAAATGGAACCGCTGTTCAACCTGGGCGTGCGTGGACTCACCTTGTAGAGGTCTTCGCTGCCTTTCGACTCGTTCAAGCGGCATCATAGGAAATTTTTCAGGGACGAAAAAATTCATAAAAAATGGAACCGCTGTTCAACCTGGACGTATGTGGACTCACCTTATAGAGGTCTTCGCTGCCTTTCGACTCGTTCAAGCGGCATCATAGGAAATTTTTTAGGGACGAAAAAATTGATAAAAAATTAAACCGCTGTCCAACCTGGACGTGCGTGGTCTCACCTTGTAGAGTTCTTCGCTGCCTTTCGACTCGTTCAAGCGACATCATAGGAAATTTTTCAGGGGCGAAAAATTCATAAAAAAATGGAACCGCTGTTCAACCTGGACGTGCGTGGTCTCACCTTGAAGAGTTCTTCGCTGCCTTTCGACTCGTTCAAGCGGCATCATAGGAAATTTTTTAGGGACGAAAAAATTGATAAAAAATTAAACCGCTGTTCAACCTGGACGTGCGTGGTCTCACCTTGAAGAGTTCTTCGCTGCCTTTCGACTCGTTCAAGCGGCATCATAGGAAATTTTTTAGGGACGAAAAAATTCATAAAAAATGAAGCCGCTGTTCAACCTGGACGTGCGTGATCTCACCTTGTAGAGGTCTTCGCTGCCTTTCGACTCGTTCAAGCGGCATCGTGGGAAATTTTTCAGGGACGAAAATATTCATAAAAAATGGTACGGCTGTTGTACCTGGACGTGCGTGGACTCACCTTGTAGAGTTCTTCGCTGCCTTTCGACTCGTTAAAGCGGCATCATGGTAAATTTTTCAGGGACAAAAATATTCATCAAAAATGGAACCGCTGTTCAACCTGGACGTGCACAGTTTGTATGAATATTTTGGTCCCTCAAAAATTTCCCATGATGCCGCTTGAACGGGTCGAAAGGCAGCGAAGAACTCTACAAGGTGAGATCACGCACGATACGGGAGAACAGATTCCCGGGGCCATTTCAGTACGCTTTATTACACGTGGAACATAAGATATCTGCGAAGGTATATATTCGATAGCTAACGAAGGCAATACAATCTTTGCGTTCTCTGTAATTGACATCCGGCAAATAAATTTTGGCATCGTAAGATGATTCGACGATGCTTGAGAATCCTACACTAACATATTACAATTGTTATTGGATAACGAATAAATGATAAATATGGGTTTAATAAAATACAACGATATACATAACAATGATGCATTGGCTTATTATTTTTTATTATTTTACACCTTTAAAACCTCTTAAGAGACATGCCAGGTAATTAGTACCATAAAGATAGTAGCGCTTTAATCTCCTATAATTTATACATGTCTTTCTCGAAACTCAGTTAAATTATGTATGTATATATCGAACCGAGCATTTAGTGTTTCACATGTCTATAGCTCTTCCCCGCGAAACTATTAAACTAAAGCAGAGTTACTGTTTCGATGGTGGTTTATAACGAAAAAAGTGTATAAAAAAAGTATACGAATTCATGATTATACGCTCCAAATGCAATATTTTATTATAAAATTATATTCGTGTACCTATATTCTTTTTTTCAACACCTGCATGAAAATGTGTGCTTAGGAGTTGAAGTTACATCTATAACTTTTGATGGATTACAATCAAATTTTAATATGTGCAAAGAACTAGGAGCAAAAATTTCAGATGATAATCCAACAGAGGCACACTTTTATCATCCTATATCCAAAAAACCAATATTTATAATTTGTGATGGTTGCCATGTTCTAAAATTAATCCGAAATACTGTAGCTAAACAAGATATTTATGATGCCAATAATAATTTAATTTCATGGAGGTTTTTAGAATGTCTAGTTGATTTTCAAGAACAAGGTGGAGTTCATCCAGGCACGAAAATCAGAAGAGAACACCTTAATTTTCAACAAAATATAATGAATGTACGTTTAGCCACGCAAACTTTGAGCGAGAGTGTTAGCATCGCTTTGCGATATTTGAGAGATGATGAGCACCTTCTTGAATTGGAAAATGTTGAAGGGACAGCAAAGTTTTGTTCTATTATTAACGAAGCTTTCGATCTTTTAAATTCGCGGGAGCACTATAACAAATATAAATCTAAAAATGGAATAGATCATGATAATATAACTGATATTACAAAAAGAGTTAATTATATTGTTGAATATATAAAAAAATTAAAAACAGAAGATGGTACGCTAGTGATAAAGTCTCGAAGAAAGACTGGCTTTCTAGGCACTATAATTTCAATACAAAATATTTTGAGACTATATAATACTTACGTCCAAACATTTAATGGTTACTTGCTAACATATAAATTGTCACAAAACCATCTGGAAAACTTCTTTAGTGCTGTCAGGAGCAAAGGAGGCTACAGTAACAACCCAACCTGCTATCAATTTGTTAGTATTTTCAAGAAGCTATTGGTGCATGCTGATGTTAAGGAATCTGCCACTGCAAATTGCGTATCATTAGACGATACAAACATTTTACATGTATTACCGGAAAAACCAGAAACTTCCAACTCTTTCAACAATGATGTCAACTTAGTTGGACTATATAACAATTTATCTGATCATGAAGATTTTTATGGCAAAGGAACAAATAAAAAGTATATAGATAACGTGGTTGTCTATATTGCAGGTTTTGCAATAAGATCAGTTTAAAAAAAAAAACAGATGTTATGTGTGTCCTGTGCTATTAACTTCCGACGAAAATTATTCTACTTTATTGGCAAAGAAAAACAGAGGAAACTTAATTAAACCTTGTTTAGACATAATTAAAATTTGTAAACTAGTTAAAAAAAAATTTTAGGGCTTTTTATAAATCCAGAAAAGATATATTTAAAAAGTTATACAACAGTATTGTACAAAATATACCAGATTCCCTTTTGCCAATTAAACATTCAGATGATCATCATGAACATAGAATATTAATACTAAAACAAATCGTATTTAAATATTTGAGGATAAGAGTAAATTATTATGAAACACAGAAAAGGCAAAAAACTAAGAAAATTAGAAGAGTATTTACAAAAATGATATTGTTTCGCAACGAATAAAAAATATGTACAAGAATAAACAATTAATTAATTCACTTGCATTAAATTTTTTCTTTTCATGTATAAAGTACACTTAACACTTCTTATTCTTCTAAACAGTGAACGCATTAAAATAATATTAATTTAAGTATATTTTTATTTAAATATTTTTAGTATAGCAATACAACTTTGAAAACTCAAAATTATAAAAACTAAAAGGATTAATATCTGGAATCAAACCAGCTTTAAAATGTTATGCAAAAGCGAAATGTACACCGTACTTAGCTTCTACGACCATCACAAAACATATGTTCTGTTTAACACTCGAAATGATACACGGTTACCGATGCCCGTTAGGGTATATTTTATTTATTATGATAGTTTATATTAAGATTTATTTATTATCCATACTTTTATGCTTCCAAAAACATGCTAAGCAGTTCTGAACTTTACGTGTCATTTGTAATTAAATAGTATTTTGGTGGTAACCACAAGCTCTCGGGTACTTAGGGTTATATTGTATTGTATTTACTTTGTGTGAACTTTTCTTAGGGTTCCATTATGGACCTTCAATAAAAAGCGCTGCCGCCCCTGGCGCTAGAAAGAGAGGGGGTGTCCCACATGTAGTGATGGGACTCCGGAGTCGGTTCCCAGCGCTTCGAATCGTTCTCGAATGTCAGGCGACTACTTCGAAGCGCTTCGAACATGATTCGAAGCTTAAAAGTCTTGAAAAGTCTTGGTCGGCTTCGAAGTCTGATCGGCTTCGAAGTCTCGAATCTCTTGGTTCGAAACCTCGGTAGGTTTCGGACCCGTATTTACAGAATGCCGCCTGGCACCCCGTGGCGAGGACAAATTTTATGGCTTTCGACACTCGAAGGGGTTTGAATACCATTAAAAATTGAGAAATGTCTAGGATTTCCGAATTTCTCATCAGATCTTTGCTAAAACGACGCCAATCGATTTCTTATGTTTCGCCGATGAAATTAACACCAAGAACGACGTAATTCGGACCATAATGAAGGAAATTCCATGAAAATCGAATTATATCATTTGAAGCTGCCTTCGTTAAAAATAGTCCGATTTACATGAAATTTGATATGATTTTCATCGGAAAAACATAAGGAAACCATCGGTGTTACTTCCATATCCATACGATAAAGAATAAAGAATTATTTTATTTCTGAAACAGGTATGAATCCTCGGCCAACCGCAGGCCGCGGTCCGCAGTGATTCGAGGTCGGCGCCCCGCTGTCGAGGGTGAAAATGTGAAATATTCATTTCAGCGTATTAAGAAATTTATTCTTTATTCTTTATCGTATGGATATGGAACTGACATCGATGGATTCCTTATGTTTTTCCGATGAAAATCATATAAAATTTCATGTAAATCGGACTATTTTTTAACGAAGGCAGCTTCAAATGATATAATTCGATTCTCATGGAATTTCCTTCATTATGGTCCGAATTACGTCGTTCTTGGTGTTAATTTCATCGGCGAAACATAAGGAATCGATTGGCGTCGTTTTAGCAAAGATCTGATGAGAAATTCGGAAATCCTAGACATTTCTCAATTTTTAATGGTATTCAAACCCCTTCGAGTGTCGAAAGCCATAAAATTTGTCCTCGCCACGGGGTGCCAGGCGGCATTCTGTAAATACGGGTCCGAAACCTACCGAGGTTTCGAACCAAGAGATTCGAGACTTCGAATCCGTTCAGACTTCGAAGCCGACCAAGACTTTTCAAAAGCTTCGAATCACGTTCGAAGCGCTTCGAAGTTTTCGTCATATATATAGATTCGAAGCGCTTCGAAGCGCTTCAGACCCAATCACTACCCACATGTATATCTTTCTCTTTCTATCGCCCTCTACATTTTCGCCTATTGCATGCTTCCTCCATGTTTATATGCTCTAAGCCCTGCAGTTTGACGTTACCCTATGGTATGAAGATGCAGTTGTTCGACTAATCGTTATCTATCATGCGTGTTTTATCATGATATTACAACTGTCACAGCACCATTTTTCATTAAAAGATACAATTAAAAGGTAAAGTGAATAATAATGACAGTGATAGCAACACGGGATACCACGCGACCCCCGATATAGCAGAAGCTGCAAAAGCTATCGAAGAAAATTTGCTGCCATCAAAATCGAAAGTAAAATACCAGATGATATACCAAAAATTTATGGAGTGGCGAGATAACCACAAATTGGAAACATTTTCGGAAGCAGTTATTACACGTATTTATTCATTTCGACAGAATAAACGAGTAATCGAACATGCATATTTTTTTGCGAATCGCTCAGCAGGCTTTCAAGAACACACCTTTCATGCAGGTGTTGAAAAAAATATTGTACGTGACACCGGAGAGACGCGATTTCGCCTCGCGTGAATTGCTGCCCTCGCTGCGCTCGGGCCGCAAACTTGACGCTCATCGGAATCGCTTTCTTCTCTCCCTTGTCACGTAATATACTATTACTTTAAAGTGCATAAATGTGATAGTCTATACTCCAAGTCATTTTAGAAGGAACTTATTCGCGCATGTAGAATGAGCTCATTGGCTCCGAGGAAGCGTTTGTTTGGGGTATAGCCAATAGTAACTTGTTTCGGCACCAATGAGCGCCAACATGCGCAGAACCGGTCTAAACTCGTCGGTCGGCAAGTTCCTTCTAAAATGACTTGCAGTATAGTCATATGCAAGAAATTAAGAGAAAGCAATGGTGATACTCCTATGAGGAACATTAAAATACTAAAGTAACAAAAATTATCGCTCTGTGTTCTGTTTGGCTTTGTCCATGTAAGTGGTGCGTTAACCCGTCCGGTTTCGCTACTTTCTCTAATAATAATTTTACGCAATTCGTATGACCCTCCCTGATTGCTGCCAGTAATGTTGTTATTCCGGTTTTGTCCGGGCCTACAAATTAATACATTTCTATCAATCTATCTATAGTTCACACATACTGTAAACTTCCTTTGTAATTAAACGGAGCCGATCGATATCTTAGGGAGAAATTGATAAATCGCAATTATAAATAACTATATTTACATTTACATTTGCGCCCTTCTCTAAAAGGTATCTGACTATTTCAAGTTGGCCGTAATCAGCTGCATAATGCAGTGGTGTCTTTCCGTCGATTATTTGATTCACGTCCATGTCCTGTTAACAGAAACATATTTGTGAGACGCAGAGTTCATTCGATCGCAGCATGAACGTATGTAAGTATGTATGTTGAGTTCCGAAAGGAAGTACGAATAATTTTTCATACTGCTATATCAACCAGTTTATAACAATCTTTCTTGCATAACAATCTTATGTACTGCAGTAGGGCACAAGGGGTAAATTCTAAGGCGTATCATTATGACGTTTCTGATTAGCCGACGATCAAAGGGCAACAAAAGTGAAAGATGATAAAACGTCTTATATATTTACCCCGTTCTCAATGAGATCCCGCACTTGCTCCAAATCACCGTTTATTATTCCCATAACCATTTCACTCATCTTCGTTGCAGATTATCGACTGATTTCTCCAACAGAGCACACGGCCTCTCCAATGTCCAGAGGGTGGAAACTCCAGCAAAACTTTCGGTTTAGTATTTGCGCGCCCTCTAAGCTATGAAAGATTCTGTTTGAACTAAAATTCAATATGGCGGCTCATGCCGGAAAAATTAAATATACTCAGAATCTGCGTATTGTAATATGTAGAATAAGAAATACATTTGTTGACTCGTTAAGAAGATTTAGATATGAAATTCAGGTGTTGGGGAAAATATTTAATTAAATTTGCAATAATTGAATTTAATTAAATATTTCACATTCACCTGAAGTTTCTTATCTAAACCTTCCCCATCTTTTCAGTTATTATTGGCATAATTGGACATTATTTTGCCAACAATAATTGATAATGCCAACAAATGTAGCTCTTACCCTACATTTTGTATAAGATACTTAAATGTAAAAAATACAAGTAGAGGTAAGGAGTAGTGAGTGGCTCACATTTTTCTTTGAAAAATGTTCCTTATATTGAATTTAACAGTTTGCTTAAATGCTATAGTGCTAAGTAATTATATTAATTACCTATATTACATTGTTCATTTATGTACATATATATTCCTTCGTACGCGACCTCCATATACATGGTGTTCCTCTACCTGTGGTCAATACTTTGGGGGATAATCCAGAGTGACGAATTTGCGGTAGAGGCTTCGTTTTCGAGAAACTTGACATTCAATTTCACCTAAATATGCATGCATCGTAGGTGCTTGAGAGGCACGCGGAGGTCAGGGGAATGTCCTATGGGCAGTATACTGTCGCCATCGTATCCGGATTTCGCCCCAAGCAGGAACCGACGAGTTCTATAAACAACATACAGGATACTTTACTTACTATTATCGTAATTATCATAATTATTACTACTATTACGAGGGGTGGCCGGAAGGGTGGAGGGAGGGGGTGGTGGTTCCGGTGCTGAAAAAGGGTAGGGGGGCGAAGGTGGACGACTATAGGGGGATAAGATTAACACAGACGGCGTACAAGGTGTATGCGTCTGTGTTGGCGGAGCGGCTGAGGTTGGAGGTGGAGGAGAAAAAGACTGTTGCCACCGAGTCAAACGGGGTTTAGGAGGGGGGTAGGCTGTATTGACAATGTATATGTTCTGAATTATTTGATAAATAGACAGGTGGGGAGAAAGGGGAAGAATATGGTGATTTTATTCGTAGACATGAAGGCCGCGTTTGACTCGGTGGACAGGCAGGTGTTGGTGAAGGCAATGAGGGGGAGGGGGTGAGGGAACAGCTGGTGGTGAGATGTGTGGAGATGCTGCAGGAAACAATAGGTAGGGTGCGGGTGGGGGATGAGGAGGGTGAGAGGTTCTGGACAGAGAGAGGAGTGAGGCAGGGTTGTCCGCTGAGCCCGAGCCTGTTCACTCTCCTGATCGCATCTTTGGATGAGGAATTAGAAAAGGGAGGGTGGGGGTTAGTGAAACTGGGGGGGGGGGGGGAAAGGTTGTACACGTTGGCGTACGCTGACGACGTAGCGGTGCTGGCGGAGGATGAGGAGGGGGTGAAGGGGTTAATGGCGAAGTTGGAGAGATACGTGGATGGGAAGGGGTTGGAGGTAAATGTAGGAAAGACAAAGGTCATGAGGTGTAGGAAGGGTGGGGGGAGATGGAAAAGTGTGACGTGGAGGTGGAAGGGTGAGGAACTGGAGGAAGTGCGGAGCTTTAGGTATTTGGGATATACGGTGATGGGGAATGGGGGGCAGGAAGGGCATGTGGGGGAGAGAGTGAGGAAAGGAGCAGCGGTGATGGGGAAGGTATGGGGGTGTGGGAAACGGTTATTTGGTAATAATTGGGAAAGAAGAATGTGGCTTTTCGATAAGTTGGTATGGCCAGTGGTGGGGTACGGGGCGGAGGTGTGGGGGTGGAGGGAAAGAGAGAGGATCGAAAGGCTACAGGAAAGGTATATGAAGTGGGTTTTGGGGGTGGATAGATGTACTCCGGGGTACATGGTGAGGGAGGAACTGCAAAGGGGTATGTTGAAGGGAAGGGCAGGGATGAGGGCATGGACGTATGAGAGAAAGTTGGAGGAGGGGAAGGGGGGGAGTTAGCGAGGAGATGTTGGGAGGAGGTGAAGGGGAGGCTAAGGAGGGGAAAGTGGTTGGAGGGGTGGGAAGAGGAGAGGAGGGATTTTTATGAGAAGACGGGGTGGACGCTGGAGGAGATGGAAGAGAAGAGGGAAGCTGGGGGAATAAGAGGGGAGGAGTTGGTGGAAAGGGAAAGGAGAGTGCAAGAGGAGGAGAGATGGAAAAGGATAGGGGAATCAGAGTACAACAGGTGGTACGGAAGGGTGAAGGGGGTAGGATTGCCGGGGTATTTAAAGAAAGGATGGGGGGAGAGTAGGCGGAGAAGAGTGGCCAGGTATAGATTGGGTAATGAGATGAGGGGGGGGGGGGTAGATATTGGGAAGAGGAAGAAAAAAGGAGGTGCAGGGTGTGTGGTAGAGAGGGAGAGACGTGGGAACATGTGTGGGAGGAGTGCATGGGGTGGGGGGCAGAGAGGGGGTGGCAGGAGATGGCGGGTGAGGTGCTGGGGGATGAGGGGGAGGGGGAGGAATGGATGAGGAGGTTAGAGGAAAGGAGGCAGATATGTGGGGGAATGGTGGTGTGAGAGAGGAAATGGAGTGGCTGGGGAGGCGAGCGGAAACGGAGGTCTGGGAGGCGGGGGTGCGTGCGGGTGTAGGCGTCGGGGAGGAGGAGGGGAGCGTGCGAGCGAGCGGAGATGTTATTTATTTTTGTACTTTTTTTGTATATAATATGTATAGTAGCTATGTAAGTCTAGGTGTAAGTTAGGTTAAGCTAAGTATAAGATAAGCTAAGTTAGGCTAAGATAGGATAAGGTAGTGTAAGGAGGTGTGTAAGGTGGAGGGAGGGAAGAGAAAGGAGATTGTAACCCCTAGGGGATCAATAAAAAGGATATATATATTCCTACTATTACATAGTGTGCAAGTAATTTGCAACATAGATCCTCCTCTGCATCTTTTCTATTGTTTTTTGTCTGTCTGCTCCTGTGAACGTAAAGAGTGAATAATAAATATTAAATTTAAGTCATCTCCTGTGAACTTAAAGGGTGAATTAAATTTATTATTTCCTTCGTCACTTTCTTGGGAAAGTGACGCCGGCGTCGATCGACTCGCGTGATCGTTTGATCCGCGAGTACAAGTGCCATTGCAGACACTTGTGACCACTGACCCCGTCAGTGGTACCGCACTTTACAGCGCGGTGCGACGCAGAACGTTCTTAGGGAAGCTGTGTCTCTTTATGCTGTTGTGCTGAGGCGCCTGGGGGTCGAGATTCTGGGTACGAATCTCGGGGTGCTCCTGGGCGTCCTTCGCGATCGTCGTCCACGGGCTCCGAAGGTTCGGGTGATTATGCCGGGACGGAAGGATTCGGTTTAGAACCCGGAGGTAGGAGATCGTTGTAGGTCGAAGAGTTGGAACTCACCGTAAGGTTTAACAAGTTTATTTGATCCCGATCTGGGTGACAATTACACTGTGCCTAGTTTGGCATGAGTCTTGAAAAGTCGGGTCTTGATCCCGTGACAATTTGGTATCAAGTCTGAGCTCGCATTGCTCGTACATTATTCTTATAAGGTGGTCGGGGCGAAGCGGGGACCATCGGGGTCTCCGCCTTTGGCCTACTTTTGGGTGTTTCGCCATGTGCTGACGGGTCTTGGTGCGCTTCCGAGATCCCTTACGCGGTTGTGCCGAATTCCGGCCGCTCGATTGGGACAATCGGAATGTGGGTGGTGTCGACATGCTTAGGTGTCGGTCCGGGCACAACAATGCTGCTGTTCGAAGTACAGCTTGGCACTACGCATCGCCAATGTACGGTTGATCCTCTCTGTCCTCTCGTTCCATCTAACAAAATTTATTTTTGTGACTGTTAATAGCATTTAACGAGTGCATTCCAAAAATAAAAGTTTTAAGTTTAGGAAATCATTTTTAATAATTTTTACAGTAAATTGAAAGTTTTTGATAATAGAGTTTATAACCTAAAAATACAAAAACACGAAAATTCAAAAAACAAGTGTCTTAAATGTAACTCGAACCGTACATAAAACTTTTTTACCTGTCACCGTCTTTGCAGTTGCTCCATTCTTCTGCACATTCATTTTAAATGAATCAGTAAACACAAGTAAATACCGAATACTTACAATTAGCGTTTCAGTCACGTGGCAAGTGTGAGAAATTCTAGGGAATCGTACGATGCCACCAATTTCATGCGCAGTATGCGTGAATTGGAACACAGCCTTTGTCGGCGCTGGTTGCAGGGTCGCCAACTTGAAATCTTACGTTTAAGCCAAATCAGACTAAAAAAAGCCAGAAAAAGCCAAATTTGGGTACGTTCCACTTACGCCCAAATCGCCCGTGATTTTATTCAGCTAGGTTCTCCTGTAAGCGACTGGACGCAACGTCAAGAACTTCAAAGTGGATTTTCTTGAATATTAAGCCCGATATGAAAAAAAGTTACTCTTTCTTTTCGACTTATAATAAGGAAATAAGTCGAGAAAAAACAGTACAATTTTTTGATATCGCCCTTCATTTTCGAGAAAATCGACTTTGAAGTTCTTGACGTTGCGTCCAGTCGCGTACAGGAGAACCTAGCTTAATGAAATCACGGGCGATTTGGGCGTAAGTGGAACGTACCCACTTATGAAGAAAATCCGTAGGTCAACGGATTTTTCAAAGGGGGATCTACGGAATTCTACTGAATTCTACGCTCAACAATACAATCCACTAAAATTTTGCAAAAATTGATTCTCCGATCTTTGACAGTACGTACTTACATAGATCAATCTCACATATCCATAACCATTAATCATTATAATGATCTCATTGCAGAACGCACAGCTCAACCCCTATGCTGGAATCTATGAAATCGCCGCCAACTGAGACGAATTCCACCTTCCCAAAGCATTGTCAGATATATTTGATTCGGAGGCTTTGCGAAAGTGAAGTTTGTTTGGAAATCATCGAAACACACTCTGGGGCGAGAGGACCACACACGACCAGGGAGAGCCGTGACTTCTTTTTTTATATTAAAGATCAAAGAAAAATATATTTCATATTTATTTTTTCATACTCTCTTATTAACATTTCAAAAAAGACTTTCCATGTGCTGCATAAACTCGATAGATTCTTACTTTCCATCTCACCCATACGTTATACAAAGTAATTTGCTAAAGAATTAAAGTCAAAGTTAAAAATACATAGAATATTATTATCGCGACATAAAGAATATGGAATTAATAATTATACCTGTCCCGTAATTCATAAGAAATATAAAATAAATAGCAACTCATTCCAAGATTTAAGATATGTATCAGTTTTTTAGAATTATAACTGTACACGATATATTTTATTGTAAAAAATAATTTTATATTATAAATGTATATATATATGTATAACTCCAACTGTTTACAGCTTGATGAATCGGACGTCCACTTGCTTATCACGAGCAGTGGAATACTATGAGAAGATGGCCCGCGCGGTCATAGTAATAGGTTCTCTACATACAGGACAAGCTGTCAGGCCCGTGGCACACCTAACACACGCAACTATATGTCCACATGGTAGTAATACTACTCCTATCTCTCGGTTATAACAAATTTTACACATCCTTATGTTATCTATGGGAATATTGCATTGTGCCCCAGTATTTGTTACATCTTCCGTCCTCCCTTTTATGGATGCTGCATTACTTTCAATCGTGTTCCCCAACCTACTATTGCTAGACCCTTCACTTTCAGAATTTGGACCAGCGATACATTCCGCTTCTTCCTTCCCCTCCATTTCCATCGCAACAGGTTTGACTTTTTTAATGAAACTAGGTAAATTCATTTGCATCGTTTCCTGAAACAAATGGTGTGTATATGAGCATATACTTTCATTCACTTTATACAGATAAGAAACAACATCAGTTTTGCTATTTACTTCTTTAGTCGGCGGCAATATGTGCTGACCCGTTATTTTATTAACATAATCTTGACCCTTAAGCATTAGTAGATAGAAGCATTTAGAGAACCATTTCGCGTGCTGTTCCCAAGGATCATCCTGTGGTTTCCAACTATTTAAACCCCCTCCGCAATGATAGCATATCGTCTGATGACCCTCTCCAGTATAAAAAAAGCCTGCATCCGCTAACTGTTCTTTCGTTTGTGCCATACACTTCGGCCATGTTTCGAATGAATGTAGCCTGGCGTCATAACTGGCATAGTCAGAATATACCAATTGTTTGGGCCTTCCCAGTCCTAAATAGCTCAATTTTGCTATGCTCGGTAATTGTAATTTTGCGGTGAAATTATGATTGCCGGGACCAGAAGTGGGCCAATACTTGATGTCGGAAGGTCCACATACATCCCATCTACTCCATCTGGGCGGTAGAATGGTACTAGGATCAACCCCTATTGGCACATTGCCGCACTCTATGTTGCGGATAAATCTACACCTGGGTGACCAACGTTGATGTTCAAACATAATGTCATCGCCTTCTACCCATTGACATATCTCTATGCCGCATTCGAAACATTTCAAATTATCATCGTGGCCAGTGTAATAGAATCCAGCCGCTGTAAGGTTTTCAGGTTCGATATACGGTACCGTCCAATTTTGAGTGCTCTGCAGTCTAGCTACTTCGAAGCAATAGATATTATCCATTTCGTCGCTTAATACGTGAGCTGGTATAGGCGATCGTGGTACCAAATATGGATTTGCTAGAAACTTACAACTTTGATCACTTCCCAATCCGGTCGTATTAACGGGGCAACCTAACTGTAGTAAATCGACAATTATACCATCGAATACATGAAAGAGATCATTGCATCATAAATTATTGTATTTTCATAAATTTCTATTCTATCATACATGTTATTTACATCCTTTATAGTTAGACTGAGAAAATATCCATTTACCAGCAATGATGGATAAGCTATACTTTTATGGAAATTATTAATTAACCTTCGCTTCGACCCAGAACCATAAAACAGCACAGTGTGACTGTACCTAACATAAAAGGCATATATTATTGCCTCGCTTATTAAACAATTTTTAATGCCTCATTTCTCTTCAATAATTACTCTATGATGAAGTACGACATAGGAAACAGTGCAGTGTAGCTCTCCGTTAATGAATAAAAATTCTTTTCAACACCTGCATGAAATGTGTGTTTTTGAAAGCCTGCTGAGCGATTCGCAAAAAAATATGCATGTTCGATTGCTCATTTATTCTGTCGAAATTAATAGATACGTGTAATAACTGCTTCCGAAAATGTTTCCAATTTGTGGTTATCCCGCCACTCCATAAATTTTTGGTATATCATCTGGTATTTTACTTTCGATTTTGATGGTAGCAAATTTTCTTCGATGGCTATTGCAGCTTCTGCTATATCGGGGGGCGTGTGGTATCCCGTGTTGCTATCACTGTCATTATTATTCATTATACCTTTTAATTGTATCTTTTAATGAAAAATGGTGCTGTGACAGTTGTAATATCATGATAAAACACGCATGATAGATAACGATTAGTCGAACAACTGCATCTTCATACCATAGGGTAACGTCAAACTCCAGGGAGGAAAGTAAAATATTATGCGAATACGCATGCGCGTAAAGTCTTTTTCCCTTGGGAGAAAAGTAGAAAACGCGAATACGTCTGAAATTGGCCATTTTGGTCCCGCTCAGCAGGGGTAAAAAAGCACACATTTTCATGCAGGTGTTGAAAAAAATTCTTTTTATGTCGTATTCTTTGGATATCGACCAGTCGAGCAAATTAGTCGATATCCACGAAGTATGCCGCAATGCGTATTCGAGTTTTGTAACTACCGACCGAAAGATATAGAGATAGATGTAGAGGAGGCATATACTTTGAGTGAAGGAAACGCAAGTGTTTATTCTTTACTTTCAAGAAGCAGTTTCTAATCTGAGGAAATTATAAAAATTTAATACGTTTACAAAGTCATAAATTTATAAGTATATTTTTTTTTAAACAAAAAATATAAATATAAAATATATTAGATAATTGTTATCATGAAAAAGTACAAATTAAATGATAAATTGAAATTTTGATGACATTTTATTTTTAAAATCAATTACAATATATTTGTATAAAAATACATTTTCCAGAACTCCACGATCCATTGCATTGGCAAAGATAAAACAACAATATGGTCTAAAATACCACCTAGGAACAAGAGTAAAACTAAAAAACATAACGTTGTCAGTGAACGTCAAGGCGTAAGACCTCCTACTGCTAAAAATGCTAAAACGGCCATTGATGCGTGGAGACTTTTTTCTATCTGACGATATGATTGAAAAGATAGTTCTGTATGCTAATATTTATACAGTGAGTAAAAAAAGTATTGGCACACTTTTTAAAATCGCATAACTTTTTTAGAATTGGTCCAAACGACATGAGTTTTTTTTAGAAGGTAGAAGGATTACTTTGCTAAGTGACGTGTTTCGTAGTTTTGAAAAAAATGCAATTTGTCGGAATAGCAAAAAAACATAGAAAGGGCAGTTTTTTCAACTTTTTTTTCTGAGCCTCTAATGAAAATTCAAAAAACCCGTTTGTAAATTTAAGTAAGCTGTATACATGCTGAAAATTTCATCAAAATCGGTTAACGGTGCTCTGAGTTACAAACGTTTAAAGATCGCAGAATAAGGTCGAAAATCACTTGATTTCGGGAATTTCGCGATTTTTAAAAAAATCAGTGTAATATGATAACAATTCAGAGAGAGAGAGAGAGAGAGAGAGAGAGAGAGAGAGAGAGGGAGAGAGAGAGAGAGATTTAGAACGTAACATTGGGTCTCCCGCTTGCGACAGATTTCCAACCATTCAATAATACAGTGAATGATAAAGGGGTTTCAGGATGTTTGTGAATAAGCTAGAGATCCCAAGTAGGGTTTATACAAAAACCGACTTTTGAGAAAACCGGTTTTCGAATTCCACTATTCCCAAAAAACCGGTTAAACCGGTTTTCGAATTTTCACAAAAAGTATATAATTAAAATAGTAAATAAATATTCCTACTTATTTTAAAAACTTTGAGTTTCCTTAATATTTATGGAATTGCAAAAATATAACAAAATAAAATATACTCTATCTATACAAAACCAAATAAATAAATAAAAATTAAATTAACTAAAATCCGTACAATTTTTGAGTTCATTTCATATTTATGGATGCACAAAAATATAACACAATCAAATATACTGCATACAAAACCAAATGAAAAAAAACCTCAACTAAAATCCGCACAAAATATAAATCTTTTACAGTGGTACAAAATTATAAATCTCTATTCCATTTAGTATTTTTCTTCAGAAAATATGAACTCATGAAGATTAGTTTTACAGTAATGTCTAAACAATTACCTACGCTTGTATCCAAGGCGACTTCAAGACAAAATATTAACGTTACTAATTAAATAATTAATTCATTTCTGCATATAAATACTAGTATATAAAACCGGTTTTTAAAATTTTAAAACCGGTGTTCGAATTTTACAATTTTATAAATAAAAACCGGTTTTTAAAAACCGACAAACCCTAATCCCAAGTATGTAATTCCGAGTACGTTTAACGCGACCGCGTCTAGGCACCCTTGTTTTCGGCGATTTTGTTTTTTAATTCGAATCTGGAGGGTGGGCATACGAAATTATTGGGTGGGCAAATCTCCTCTACACCTAAGCTAACGGACTGCATCGTTGAAAGAACGATTTTGATAATATTTTCGAAAAAAAATCGAACTTTAACGCGATCGCGTCTCCGGTACCCTTGTTTTCGGCGATTTCATTTTTTAATTCGAATCTGGAGGGTGGGCATACGAAATTATTGTGTGGGCAAATCTCCTCTACACCTAAGCTAACGGACCGCATCGTTAAACCAACGAATTTGATAATATTTTCGAAAAAAATCGAACTTTAACGCGCTCGCGTCGCCGGTACCCTTGTTTTCGGCGACTTTATTTTTTAATTCGAATCTGGAGGGTTAGCATACGAAATTATTGGGTGGGCAAATCTCTTCTACACCTAAGCTAACGGATCGCCTCGATAAACCAACGAATTTTATAATATTTTCGAAAAAAATCGAACTTTAACGCGACCGCGTCTAGGTACCCTTGTTTTCGGCGATTTTATTTTTTAATTCGAATCTGGAGGGTGGGCATACGAAATTATTGGGTGGGTAAATCGCCTCTACACCTAAGCTAACGGACCGCATCGTTAAATCAACGAATTTGATAATATTTTCGAAAAAAATCGAACTTTAACGCGCTCGCGTCGCCGGTACCCTTGTTTTCGGCGATTTTATTTTTTAATTCGAATCTGGAGAGTGGCCATACGAAATTATTGGGTGGGCCAGTCTCTTCTACATCTAAACTAATGGACCGCATCGTTAAACCCACGATTTTGATAATATTTTCGAAAAAAATCGAACTTTAACGCGACCGCGTCTAGGTACCCTTGTTTTCGGCGATTTTGTTTTTTAATTCGAATCTGGAGGGTGGGCATACGAAATTATTAGGTGGGCAAATCTCCTCTACACTCAAGTTAACGGACTGCATCGTTGAAAGAACGATTTTGATAATATTTTCGAAAAAAATCGAACTTTAACGCGATCGCGTAGCCGGTACCCTTGTTTTCGGCGATTTCATTTTTTAATTCGAATCTGGAGGGTTAGGATACGAAATTATTGGGTGGGCAAATCTCTTCTACACCTAAGCTAACGGATCGCCTCGAAAAACCAACGAATTTTATAATATTTTCGAAAAAAATCTAACTTTAACGCGACCGCGTCTAGGTACCCTTGTTTTTGGCGATTGTATTTTTTAATTCGAATCTGGAGGGTGGGCATACGAAATTATTGGGTGGGCAAATCGCCTCTACACCTAAGCTAACGGACCGCATCGTTAAATCAACGAATTTGATAATATTTTCGAAAAAAATCGAACTTTAACGCGCTCGCGTCGCCGGTACCGTTGTTTTCGGCGATTTTATTTTTTAATTCGAATCTGGAGGTTGGGCATACGAAATTATTGCGTGAGCAAATCTCTCCTACATCTAAACTAATGGACCGCATCGTTAAACCAACGAATTTGATTATATTTTCGAAAAAAATCGAACTTAAACGCGACCGCGTCTAGGTACCCTTGTTTTCGGCGATTTTGTTTTTTAATTCAAATCTGGAGGGTAAGCATACGAAATTATTGGGTGGGCCAGTCTCTTCTACATCTAAACTAATGGACCGCATCGTTAAACCATCGATTTTATAATATTTTCGAAAAAAATCGAACTTTAACGCGATCGCGTAGCCGGTACCCTTGTTTTCGGCGATTTCATTTTTTAATTCGAATCTGGAGGGTGGGCATACGAAATTATTGAGTGGGCAAATCTCTTCTACACCTAAACTAACGGACTGCATCGTTGAAAGAACGATTTTGATAATATTTTCGAAAAAAATCGAACTTTAACGCGACCGCGTCTCCAGTACCCTTCTTTTCGCGGATTTTATTTTTTAATTCGATTCTGGAGGGTGGGCAAATAAAATCTGAGGGTGGGCAAACGTGGCCAGATCGGGTACATTCGTATCCTACTTTAAAAACATTCAAATCTATGCGTGGAGGGTGATGAAGTCAAATTTTTTAATTTGCTCGTAACTTTTTTTTGAAGGGTGGGAGAAAAAATTGTTGGGTGGGCAAACGTGGTCAAACGATGAACAATCGTTTCCCACTGCCAAATCATTAAAAAAATTTCATGGGGGGTGCTGACAAAAAATTTTTTTTTTGCCATAATTTTTTTTTGAAAGGTGGGCAATCGAAAATTTTGTATGGGGAGACATGGGCAAACGATGGACAAACGAATGCTGTTTCGTTTTTCCAAAAATCCAAATTTGGGGGTGCTATCTTCACAGACCTCCGAAACTATAGCACGAACATCAGCATTGTATTTTTCTTTTGCTAAAGAAATTGATAGGACAATAAAAGAAAGATCCTATATCGTTAATGGATTCTACAGAATTTACATATAATAAATTCTCATGTCCATTGACTATTGCACTAAAAAATTGTTTATCATTTGTCGTTTTGATAAATCAATAATGATCCAGAAGTCTCGAATCGCGGAATACTGTTTAAATGTTTGTTTTTTTTTATACACGTTAGGTAAAAGTTCTGACGATCCTTCAGCAGTTGGAAAAGTTTATACGACGGTCGTAACTGATTTACTAAGTTCTTTAAATACTTGGATTTTCTATACTCAAATCCAACATCCGAAACAACTAATAATTCTAGTAAAGATTCGTTTATCTTAATTATTTCATCCTTACTGATCCTATCAATAAAATTTTTCAACTTTTTCGTTTTCGACGATCTTCTATAGTTATCGCAGTCGCTAAAAAGCGACTTACCACTGCTGTTTATGCTTTCCGAAGGAAAACTGTCTGCTGCATCGCGCGGGATGCTCAGATTTGCTCCCAGACCCTTAATTTTGAAAATAAATTGAAAGATATCTGCAAAAATTGGCGAATTTCGGGTGTCCTTTTCCATTTAATCGTTGTTTAAACGTATTTAAATGTTCATAATGCAATAATAACTTATATCGTTGTATTCGGGAGGGTTCATAGAATAATTTGATGTAACGAACAATCGAATAACTATTACTGTTTCGACACAAAAAATGTTAAAAGTTGAAAATTTGCATTTTTTTTTAAAAATCGATTTTCTCAAAAACTGAGGGCGATGGCGACAAACGGCTTGCGGATTTGTTTTCAGGGCACGAAAACCTATAAGAAACGACTATTGAATGTTGCAAGTCCGAAAAAAAAGTTAAAATTTGTTGTACTATGTTATTGAAAAAAGGGGGGAGCATATAATGCAAGAATATTAATTCGAAGACTAATTCAAAGTGTGAATAAATAAAATAGTTTAAATAATCGCGTTCGTCATTCATTCGCAACGCTACTCTCGAAGCAAACATTCTAACATGCAAGAATAATTCCGCGAACCACGATTAACTTTCATTCGCAACGCTAACTCGAACCGTCAACATTTCATTCGCAACACTAATTCAACTCGCGAGTTGCCCCTACATCCCTGGGTGGATATGTCAATGGGCCAGCATACAGCTGACCAATAACTACTACTACTACTACTACTACTACTACTACTACAACTACAGGCGAGCACAGTAACAAAATAATGCAAAAATGACCCCGCAACCCCTGGGGGATGCAAAACCATTTCAGCAGCCCACACGACGTGGCCTCTTCCCTGGCCGGGCTATCTTCGGCTCATTAGCCACTCGTTTCTTTTTTTCGGATCGAAAATAGATCCGCACCTGCTCGGAGTCACGAGCGCAACGCGAAACGTTTCGAGGGCCTATCTTTCCGTTCGCGAACGCGTGACCAACGACCATAGAGTGCAATGTCGCTGGCTTCGAAGGGTCGAATGCATCATAGAGTGGGTGGTGGTCAGTGTTGGTACGACGGTTGACGATCGTCTGCATCACGTTCGCTAAATTTGCAATCTCGACCGTTGAAAAGATAATACGTTTCGAGCCTGTCTCCACCCCGGTTCCGATCGCGACCAGCGACCATGTGCAATGGCGACCACTGGTGTGTGCGAAAAAGCCGAAAGGATGAAGCGAGTCAGAAGCGAGGGCATACTCCGCTCGCGCCAGCTTCACCCTCGACTTTTCTCACTGGATTGTTCGCCTGAAAGCAGGTGATCGCGCGCGCGAGAAAACGACCCCACCCACGATCAGAGAATGCGATCACTCGCCCCGGCCCTACCTACTTATATTTAAGTCAGACATTCGTACCAGAGGGTAAGTTACCTATCCTGCCCGGCACCTGTATTTAAAAAGCATGGCAAAACACATTCTCGCAAACACACTCATCCCAGTGACAACCCACTCCACGATTCTCAAGCATCACCGCCCGGGTGCTTTGGCCTACACTAGAGAGAACGTCCCGGGACGTCTCCGTCAGCCGAGCTTGGCCCACATCATACACAATCTAAGGTACGTACCATTTTGCCTGAAATCGACTGACAAGGCTAGTGACCATTGCGTGTAATGCACTTGGCTGTTGATTAACTACTCTACGTAAATATATGTAAATGCTAATAGTTTCTCATTCGATTCAATGAGATCGATAAGATTCATGTACATATTCCATAGAAGCTACTGTGCAAACATTGTATAAACTATAAATCAAGGGATATGTACAGAGGTGTGAAGAAATATTTATGAACCGACGCACTACCACATACTAACCACGCACACACAATACACAAATGTGGAAGTACGTCGTGCACGGTACACACTAACGCAATGCCAGCCGCTAGTTTTGTTTATTAGTTAGTTACGAGCTAGGTCATCATGCCCTGTTGTCGTCACCCATCCTCACGTAGCGCCTGGGCACGTGAATGAGTTTCGAGACAACAAAGCATGGAATGGAAAACCTAAAAATCCTGATCTAGAAAGAAGCTCGTTAGTGTATTCTGCCTACCTACTTTTTACTTGCTCAATGAAATTTTAGGGAAAATGACTGGACTTTGTATTTCTCAATTAATCGAGAATACTCTTTCTCAAGGAAAATACTCTAATTAATAGTGTTGCATTTGTGAAGAAAATTAGTTGTTCAAGAATAAAAGAGACTCTAATAAAGATCATTCAGACAAAAACGAAAGACTCTGATCAGAGAATAAATGATTTCAAAGATTTTTGGAAACGTTAAGAAAATTTCGGGCGACTTGGTCGTCAAAGCATATCTGCTTTCCAAGGAGGAGAGACCTATACTATATACGCGATGCTTTTTTACTTTGACCACGAAATCACCCAACCTGAACTGCCTTCTTGTACATAAACAGCATCCAACATCATTACTTTCTCACAAACGGACAAAAATACAAAGATTATTATCAAACTATATCCTGTTAAAAATATAGAGAAGAATTAACTCGTTCGGTATCATACATTGTATACGAAATGTTTATTGATCGAAATGTTTATCATCGAACATGACCCGATGGCATCCGACTTCTCTACTATGTACATGACAATCAAATTCACTCGCACATCGATAATATTCACGACAATATCCAATCTCGATCAAATATTTATATTAGAAATCATTAATCATATTCTAGAGCTTACTATATGGAAAAACGCGATGTACAAGAAGACCCTAACTATCCTGATCTAAGAAATGGCACATGAACAACAACAAGTAATAGTTACTAACTACTCATGGGTGGCAGCGGGAAACCAACATACCCCCCCATGGTCACTATGCTCGCCAAAGCACGTATACAACCGGCACCGATCACCCGTGCCGTTTCGGACCTTTCGTCCTACGACACGATGAGTGTGCGAGACCAGAGGAATAAAAAAAGCATGCGACTTACTACTTGGAGAGTACAGCTGACATCGTAGGAGTCATCGAGGGTGTCGGGGGGCAGCCTTGGCCCAGCCAAGTCCTATAGCAAACGAGAATAAAACGTATTATGATTTATTTCCAAGATCGTCGCAGTGTAATTTCAATCATAACGAACGGTGTCGCACAAAAAGGAACTAGAAACTAATGATATTTTTCAATCGTATCCAAGCTTTAAGATTGAAACTTGAAAATGTTGAATTATAAAGTGAGTATTTCGAGTACACAATGGAATGGAATGAAACGAGACACTTACATCCTTCCATCGTGGTCCTGCCGAGCCAGCGAAACTCATCTTCAGCTGACGCAGCACTCCGACTACTCCGATATACCGATATACCGATATAACTAAATTCACGTTTATAAATAAAAAATAAAAAAAAAGACTACCACTCTCCCCCTCTCCCTCTCCCTCTCCCTCACTCTCTCCCTCTCTGCCGAACAAAGAGATTTCGAACAACAAAACTGACTCTAATCCCGCGACTTGAGTCTTGAAATGCGATGGCAACACTGACTCTATCCACGCGTGTGATTAAGCAAAGAAATTCTGCAAAAGGAGCCACTCTCCTCTGTGGGGAAAAAAGTACTTTCTTTTTGAACTTTTACGCAACAAGCACCGATTCTACCAACCGCATTGCGCGCGGCCACCAAATTTTCTTTTCCTCATTTCTGTAACAAAGAAAGGTAAAAATTCTGTTAGTTCACGAGCATAACGAGGATAATCATTGTTAAAATAATAAAAAGAATAATAAAATTGTGCGAGTATGTCATTTTTTAAAGTATGTAAAAAAAAATTCAATTGTATTAATAAACAAATTCGAGAACAGAGAGTGTATTTTGTTGCAATTTTTATTTTATTCTTACTCGCTCGAACAAACCAGAGAATCTATCGAATATATGTAAAATTATAATTAGCAACATTTTCTTTAAGATGTTACCATCACTTTTCATCGATAATATAAGCAACAACTTTTACTTACTTCATTTTTATTCGCCGAAGATGGCGTGTCATTCTCTCTAGAAGCGAAGCCGCCATTTCTATAATTTAATTGACGCACAGAACGATAGTTGATACTTGTATCGTTTCCTTGGTAGAACACCATCGCGTAGAGACGTAGTAGACGGTCCACGCTCGTACGCATTCCTTTTTCCTTCGCGCACTGAATTCTGTAACAAAGAGAAATAATTTATACCCATTAAATATATAACAAACATAATAATGATAATAAGGATAATAAGGATAATCAGGATAATCAGGATAATGAGCATCGATATCGATGTGTTCTTTTTTGTACTTAATATATCCCTCTTTGAGCGACGCAACGTTCGACGGAGATTCTCTCCACTTGTCTCCACCTATCGTCCCAAACCGCATTGGCTGTTCGCGTAGCGGGCCGACTTGTCGTACCGATAACAGGTTGTATCGGCGCATTGCTTCCTCGACCGCATCTCTCGTATGTCTACATTTCTTTTAGATACAGTCTGCCCAATATCCTCCAGAGAAAAGAAAATACCATACTATCGACAATCGCAATAATTCCTCGCAAGTTATTGATTTCTCTATCTATAATAATTTCATTGCAATATGTTTAAAAATTCTTATCGCATCGTTATAATTATAAATGTACACGACATTTCTGTTGCACATTACCACGCTTGTATATTTTTCCAACGAATAAATCATAGAAACTGTATATCGTTTAAACAAGAAGATGAGAAAATGAAAACTATTACCTATAACCATTACTCCCTCCTTCGTTCGTTTATAGAGCGTACTTGCGGGATAAAGGGGAAGAAAAATGAAATGGAAGAGAACGAGAATTTGCCACAGTGAGAATTTGCCACAGTGAGAATTTACATCCAAAAGTTGAAATAATTTTCTCAATTCTCACAATAGCGTAGAGAGAGAGAGAGAGAGAGGAGAGAGAGAGAGAGAGAGAGAGAGAGAGAGCGAGGCAAAAGTCGAACCGTCGACTCGCATCTTTCCGAAATAAATTAGAACAGATCGTCGTGCGCAGAAAGCGTTGCTACGCTCTATATCAACTATTCACGGTGCCTTCGCAATTTTATAACATTTAAGCCAAGCCAACACAGCATTTAATTAACTCGGAATCGAACATTTAAACGGAGAGACGCGTGCAGATTAAACTCATTGGCTTCGAGGGAGCGTTTGTCTGGCTGGGGTATAGCCACATGCGCAGAACACTGCCGCCCTCCTTAGTTAAACTGTCCTATCTAGCATTCTTTCATTCTTTCAGATACGTTGAAATATTTCAAGTTCCACGCGTCTTTTACCTTTTAAGTAAAGTTAGAAAACTCTACGCGCTTCGTAAATATTTATAAACAGTTTAATGTATTTAACCTAACTTCTTTTAAAATGGTTCAAATATCTTATCTAAAACAATTAATTAATTGGCACGTTAATAAAACATTCCCTACCGGTGCACAGCTATTACAAAAAATTATATCAGGCTATTACACAATAATGACAACATGTTTTAATTCGAATGAAGGGATAACAAGTAAATGATAAAACCTCGGTTTTCTCGGTTGTTTCAAAATTGTGCTAGATGGGACATTTTAACTAAACAGGGCAGATTACAGGTCTGAATTGTCGTGGTTGTCTGAATTGGCGGGTTCTCATTCTTACATGACAAGGAGAACAAATGGTGCTCGAACGTGATTGGCCGAGAATATTGGAAAAATGCAAGATTCGAATTTCCGCGCCCGCGGTCAACCGCCATCGTACATACGTTAAGGGGGGTTTCAATATTCGCGAAAAAAACGGTATAAAATTACTCGACAACGCTCGAAATTAACATATTATGTTGATATACGCGCAAAGGAACACGAAACCCGCGATATTCGGGAGAAATTCGCCGAATTTTTCGAGATATTAACGAAAAATCATGTATGACGCCACGCCGTCAACCACCGATCGGCGTAGAGGCGAACAAAAACTTTACTCACTCATATTTCCCAGCTCGATGCGAGGTTCGGGCCAAAAACTGCAAATCCGCGTGCCTCGTCGATCCCTCTTCACGATTTCGAATACCGGAGCACACGAAACTTGATATAATATCGCGAGAAAGATGTTTTCTGCCCACTGGCTACGGAGAGACGTGATCACGATCGAATCCAACGGGCTACTGACGGCGGGAACGCACGTAGGAGAAGCGGCGCGGGAGGGGGGAGGATTAGTCGATGCGTTGTCCAATATTTTTGCCTACGTCGAGCGACTCTGATTGAAAACTTCCAAACCATCACGCTTGGAAGTTGCACAGAGATTTATAATTTAACTATGCCAGCCTTACAATTAACAACAAACTTTAACGTTAACAATGCTGTGCAACACCCTCGAGATGCTGGAGAAGCCTCGGGGGGGGGGGGGGATATGCACGGTAGAGAACGTTAAAGAATATAGAATATACATGCAACAACAAGTGGGGGTCGCCAGTATTCCGAGGCACTTTATTAATGTTTAAATAATAACTAATGAATTCGAACCACTTGTCGAATTGAGAATGCACCGAACCTATATCTATGCACCACTCCAACGTTTAGGCGAACAATAGACGCATTCGTTAAACTGAATAGATACATCGAAGAAATTCAGGCTTCATTTTTTGACACTTTGAGGTTACGTACCATCTCCATGGCTCGCGTCCAACGTCGTTTCTGACGATTTCGGAAGAAAATTTAACCAAACCGACGCCAAACGAACCGAGAAATACTTTTTTGAGGAACATGCGCCCAGGTGTGGCACAAAAACGTTTTGAAAACATTTAAAAAAAAAAAAAAAAAACGCGCCCAGGCCAGAGGACACACGCGCGCGCGTTAAGGGGGGACCAGCAAAGAATCGTAAGGTGGTCCGAAAGAAGCAAGTCCCGAGAACACGTCCATGTTCGCGAAGCGCAATGCACGCGTGTATCTCCTCTAGTGGTGGAGATTTATCGATGGTCCTCACTATCCAAAATTATCGACGGCTTATTTTCACTATCGATAATTATCGGTATTGAAAGTCGTAGGTTAGTCGATTCAAAAATATTAGCTAAAATTCAGAATCCCAAATTTAATTTCTAATATTGTTACTAGTATTAAAAATAAACTGTATTATACATATTTGAACAGCGTTTCGTTATTACCTTCGAGACTTTTATAGATAAAAAATGGAATGGTACAGCCAAGTACACGATGGATTAAAAATATTCTGTTGAATAATAATAAATGATAATTTGTTGGATTGTGTATTTCTCGTTTCCCTGTATAAACGTTTAACGTTTCAAATTTGATAAATCTTTCCAACTAAGTGACAACAATATTACTTGTATATGTATTACTTTAATTTCCCAAGTATATCAATTGAGGGCTCGGATGCAATAAGGGGACTAGCGCTCGAAAATGCGAAAAAGAATTGTCCAAACGCTAAGAAATATTGGAAAATTAAATGTTTTTAAACTGTATTTTACAAAATATAATGTTATAAAGCTCGTCGCGACACAAATTTTTTCTATTTCCAGTTTTCTTTTTTATCGAATCATTAGTATTCGAGATAAAAATTATAAACAAAAAAAATTTCCTCGACCAAAATCATTATTTCTTTAAACATAAATTGCGATAACTTGAGTAAATATTAACGGATCGTTATGAGACTTGAAACACAAAACTCAGAAAACTCTAGCGAATAATATTTCATTTAAAAGTAATACTGGACATAACCCATGTCTTTCACTGTTCGCCGTTAAAAAGTATCGAGGGAATTTTCAGGTACATAGGTATAACTTGCGGCGACAAAGTTTCTTCTTAATATACACGGAAGTTTTTCACCAATTTTCGCACTGATTAATAAATAATTACAGAAGATATGACGATATATATAAATCCCGCGCGGCACCAACAGTCAGCAGCTGCGTACAATCGCGTCACACTGCAAAGACGACATGACATTCTCGCTATTATATGATTGTATATTACAAAAAAAATATTGCGATATTATTTTCGAAATATTTAGTAACATTTTTATTACTAAATAGTACTTACACGTAATATTTACAATATTCACACTGTTCTGTTTACAATATTCTGTTCTTTTATCAATTTTTCTTTTTCTCCTTTTTCCCATCTTTCCTTTTTCATTTTCTTTTTGCTTATCTTTTCTTCTTTATACAATTTATTTTTTATTGATGTCGCGCTTAAAAATTTTTTGCCAAAATCTTGTCCACTGCAGGTACAATATTGCAGTAAATTTTCAAAGTCTTTACGTTTTTCAGGAGTCACTCCTACCTCCTACTCCGCCTGCCAATGATGCTATTTTTCAAATCTTCCCCGCCAATAGATGTTTTAATATTTACAGAGTAGTAGGTTCCCCATTGTAACTATAATAAACATCTAACTTGCCCATTGGCAAAATAAATGATACGTACGATTTTACTTATTTTAATTCTCTTTAAAACTTTGTTCGGCGTCAATAAACCTTCGTAATTTTTTATTGCAATTTTTCTGGCATCTATCATTCTCGAAGGGGGGATTGGATTTCGCGCCGTTCTAATTAATTCCGCGTATAACAGAATATTGTAAACAGGACAGTGTAAGTATTGTAAATATTGTAAATATTGCGTGTAAATACTATAATAAAAATGTTACTAAATATTTCGAAAATAATATCGCGATATTTTTTTGTAATATATAATCACATAATAGTGAGAATAATGTCATGTGTTTGCAGTGTGACGCGATTGTGCGCAGCTGCTGACTGTTGGTGCCGCGCGGGATTTATATATATCGTCATATCTTCTATAATTATTTATTAATCAGTGTGAAAATTGGTGAAAAACTTCCTTGTATATTAGGAAAAAACTTTGTCGCTGCAAGTTATATGTACCTCAAAATTCCCTCGATACTTTTAAACGGCGAACAGTGAACGACATGGGTTATGTCCACTATTACTTTTAAATTAAATATTATAACATTTTTCAACATAAGGGTTTTGCGCATACATTTTACGGCTTCGCTAGAGTTTTCAGAGTTTTATGTTTCAAGTCTCATAACGATCCGTTAATATTTACACAAGTTATCGCAATTTATGTTTAAACAAATAATGATTTTGGTCGAAGAAATTTTTTTTGTTTATAATTTTTATCTCGAATACTAATGATTCGATAAAAAAGAAAACTGTAAATAGAAAAAATGTGTGTCGCAGCGAGCTTTATAACATTATATTTTTTAAAATACAGTTCAACAACATTTAATTATCCAATATTTCTTAGCGTTTGGACAATACTTTTTCGCATTTTCGAGCGCTAGTCCCCCTTATTGCATCCGAGCCCTCAATTAATGTCGCGAATTTAATAGGTTTATCGGCGGTAACTACCCTAGTAGCACAAAATATTGGTTAAATATTTTTTCCAAATATTAAGAAAATATTTTTTTAGCCACACTTTTTAATATGAAAAAAATGTTGATTCCAAATATTATATACACATACTGAAAATGTGAAATAAAGGTTTAGAAAATATGAAACATTCGGGTAAAAATGTTTTCTTTCTACCATTCAATAAATATTTACTTTATATTTGAAAAAGAATGTTTTTTTCATAATATAAAATGAATATTTCCCGACAATTCGGAAAAAATGTTTTGTTTCAAACAGTAAATAAATATTTACTTCATATTTGAAAAAAGAATATTTTTTTCATAATATAAAATGAATATTTCCAGGATATTTGGAAAATATATTTTCTTCTTAATCTAGAATAAATATTGTATGTATGTTTAAATATCAAAAAGAGATTGAACCTCTATTTAATATTGGATGTATGAGCATTCAATATTTTGTGCTACTAGGGTATAATCTATCGATAGGCATTTGTTCTGTAACTTACGATAGCGAATCGTGTTTTGTCAATTTCGTCCTACCACAGAAAGACATTTTGTGTGCGATTACGTACCAAGCATTTCTGGCTTAAATAATCTTACATTTGTATTATTTTCTCTATATATATATAACTTACCATTTCTCGTCGAATCCATTATTATAGCAAAAGGCAAACCGGATAAAAAGAAAATGAACTATTGAACTATTTATATTATGTAGTTTTCGTGGTGTTCTAATAGTTCAATAGTTCATTTTCTTTTTATCCGGTTTGCCTTTTGCCATAATGATGGATTCAACGAGAAATGGTAAGTTGTACATAAAAAATTTATTTTACTTTATACGTATATTACGCTTGTTTTTCTATAAATATTTTATAGAGAGAAGCCGGTTTAAAAAAAAATTCAATTTGAAGAAACATGATCAAGCGTATGAAGAAAGTGAAAGAGAAGATAATATGATGCGAATGTTGTGAATTTTGTAAATTCATTAAAGAAAGTACAAAACAAAAGACGAAAGATTTCATTGGTTTGGAAAGAGGGGTCTTTAAGAGGTCTGTGCTGATGGCAAATTTGCGAAATGTACTACACTACTGATGGGGTGGGGTAGGAAGGAGTATAAAACCAGCGGTAACACTAGCAATTTAGCTGACCATATAAAAAGATTTCACAAATCCCAAAATACTCGGAACGACTAGATGTCGAAGCATCAGCAACAACGAGTACCAATTCCATAAGCACGTTTTTTAAAAAAATCAGTGGAATATGATTTGAGAGAGAGAGAGAGAGAGAGAGATTTAGAACGTAACATTGGCTCTGCCGCTTGCAACAGATTTCCAACCATTCAATAATATAGTGAATGATAAAGGGGTTTCAGGATGTTTGTGAATAAGCTAGAGATCCCAAGTATGTAATTCCGAGTAAATAGACACCGAGGGAAAACGATCATGAAAAACCTGTATTCCGACATGGCAAGAAAATTAAAAGAAATGTTGGATCGGAGACCCCCATGGCCGTTCCAAAAACTTGTCTACAGAAAACCACCCCATTCACCCCCCATTGACCGCTGTATTTTTCCAACTAACTGGTCCTACCTTTTTCCTTTTTTCCTCTTTACGTTTCTCCGTTGGTAAACGGGTGATAAATCTGAAAAATGCGGTCTCGGATAATCGTTGAGAGACCATCTCTCTCTCACTCTAGGATAACCGTCACGTTTCAACGTATCTTTAACCCGGGAGCAGGCGCGTGTTGGTCTCTTTTCGACCGATGATTTCGTATGTTTTGAAACATGATCCATAGCGTTCGACTGTTTACTTTCTCCGTGTAGCTATTCTCATTTGAAGGGCGTCTCGTCGACTTGCCTATGTTGCGAAGCAACAGTTAGTGCATTCGTGTAGGTTTTAAAACATACATTTTTACACGTCGGTCTTTCCGACCATAGCGCGCCTGCTAACGTTACTCTCATTTCGTCTGTCGCATAGAACGCGTACTGTGTGGCAATCATGGCTAATTCTAATTTCCGAGATTTCTTAAGGGGTTAGGACGCAGTAACGGGCCAAGTATGCAGATGATTTTTAGACGACGATAATGAGAAAAGTAAACAATCGATTAACATATGGCTTTGTGTTTTAGTCCACTATATTATGAACTATAAGACGAGCGTATAATATTTACAAAACAGCATTTGTACGTCGTGCAATGTCTCCATTTAAAATGTCTTTTTTTTTCCGGATGGCTAACTGGTGGGACGGATTCCGGGAAATCGGATGAATTGTATCAAAAACCCCCAAAATGTCATAAACTATAATATATTCCCTAGGCATTGACGATCCAACACTTCAAATTTTTCAATTATTGTACAAAATATAAACAGAAAGATCACACACACTTTTGTCGAAATTTGATCATTATTTTTCGAACACCGGCCATTTTGTCAATTTTCGCAAAAATTGAAATGTTGGATCGTCAATGCCTGGGAAATATATTATAGTTTATGACATTTTTGGGGTTTTTGTTATAGTTCATCCGATTTCCCGGAATCCGGCCCACCAGTTGGCCATCCGAAAAAAAAAGGATATTTTAAATGGAGACATTGCACGGCGTACAAATGCTATTTTCTAAATATTATACGCTCTTCTTATAATTCATAATATAGTGAACTAAAACACAAAACCTTATATTAATCGATTGTTTACTTTTCTCGTTATCGTCGTCTAAAAATCGTCTGCTTTCTTGGCCGGTTACTGTGTCCTAACCCCTTAATGAATGAAAGCATTGAAGACGAGATCAGTGATTCCGCAGAAGATTCTGATTATATTATACAATCCGATCACGATACAGATTCGGAAATTGATTGTGCGGATATAGAGATAGATGTAGAGGAGGCGTATACTTTGAATGAAGGAAACGCAAGTGTTTATTCTTTACTTTCAAGAAGCAGTTTCTAATCTGAGGAAATTATAAAAATTTAATACGTTTACAAAGTCATAAATTTATAAGTATATTTTTTTTTTAAACAAAAAATATAAATATAAAATATATTAGATAATTGTTATTATGAAAAAGTACAAATTAAATGATAAATTGAAATTTTGATATGACATTTTATTTTTAAAATCAATTACAATGTATTTGTATAAAAATACATTTTCCAGAACTCCACGATCCATTGCATTGGCAAAGATAAAACAACAATATGGTCTAAAATACCACCTAGGAACAAGAGTAAAACTAAAAAACATAACGTTGTCAATGAACGTCAAGGCGTAAGACCTACTGCTAAAAATGCTAAAACGGCCATTGATGCGTGGAGACTTTTTTCTATCTGACGATATGATTGAAAAGATAGTTCTGTATGCTAATATTTATACAGTGAGTAAAAAAAGTATTGGCACACTTTTTAAAATCGCACAACTTTTTTAGAATTGGTCCAAACGACACGAGTTTTTTTTTTAGAAGGTAGAAGGATTACTTTGCTAAGTGACGTGTTTCGTAGTTTTGAAAAAAAAATGCAATTTGTCGGAATAGCAAAAAAACATAGAAAGGCAGTTTTTTCAACTTTTTTTTCTGAGCCTGTAATGAAAATTATAAGGTCGAAAATCGCTTGATTTCGGGAATTTCGCGATTTTCGACCTTATTCTGAGATCTTTAAACGTTTGTAACTCGGAGCACCGTTAACCGATTTTGATGAAATTTTCAGCATGTATACAGCTTACTTAAATTTACAAACGGGTTTTTTGAATTTTCATTACAGGCTCAGAAAAAAAAGTTGAAAAAACTGCCCTTTCTATGTTTTTTTGCTATTCCGACAAATTGCATTTTTTTCAAAACTACGAAACACGTCACTTGGCAAAGTAATCCTTCTACCTTCTAAAAAAAAAACTCGTGTCGTTTGGACCAATTCTAAAAAAGTTATGCGATTTTAAAAAGTGTGCCAATACTTTTTTTACTCACTGTACATGTAAATCAAAGTTTTAAGATCCACCAAAATTTTTTTCATCAAGCAAACATATTAAACGATAATAACTAACAAGAACAACGTATACTTCTTTTAGTCTACAAGTACAAAACTATAAGATAACGTCAGCGTCGACGCCATCGAGGAAGTATAGGATAGACTTATCACCAGTGATGGGTTTACTACGTTACATCGAATTTACTACGTGACACGCGTAAAAAATGTAAATAATTGTAGAAAATGTAGAAAATGTAGAAAATGTGAAAAATTCATATACAAACTATTAACCTCTACCAATCTGCCATCCCTTCCCTCTTATTTTCACCCCCTTGACACTCTGTGACAAAGTTTTACCCGGGCAATACCAGGTGCTTTAAGCTAGTAATAATTTCAAAATTTTTTAATAAAGTTCATAAGTTTGGTGAACAAAAGATACTCTAATTTGTACATACATATACAGTGGCGGACGAAAGAAAGTTTATAACTTTTAAAATCGCATAACTTTTTTAGAATTGGTCCAAACGACATGAGTTTTTTTTAGAAGGTAGAAGGATTACTTTGCTAAGTGACGTGTTTCGTAGTTTTGAAAAAAAAAGCAATTTGTCGGAGTAGCAAAAAACATAGAAAGGGCAGTTTTTTTAACTTTTTTTTCTGAGCCTGTAATGAAAATTCAAAAAAAAAACCGTTTGTAAATTTATGTAAGCTGTATACATGCTGAAAATTTCATCAAAATCGGTTAACGGTGCTCTGAGTTACAAACGTTTAAAGATCGCAGAATAAGGTCGAAAATCGCTTGATTTCGGGAATTTCACGATTTTTAAAAAAATCAGTGTAATATGATAAAAATACAGAGAGAGAGAGAGAGAGAGAGAGAGAGAGAGAGAGAGAGATGAGAGAGAGAGAGATTTAGAACGTAACATTGGCTCTCCCGCTTGCAACAGATTTCCAACCATTCAATAATATAGTGAATGATAAAGGGGTTTCAGGATGTTTGTGAATAAGCTAGAGATCCCAAGTATGTAATTCCGAGTTCGTTTAACGCGACCGCGTCTCCGGTACGCTTGTTTTCGGCGATTTCATTTTTTAATTCGAATCTGGAGGGGGGGCATACGAAATTATTGGGTGGGCAAATCTCTTCAACACCTAAGCTAACGGACCGCATCGTTAAACCAACGATTTTGATAATATTTTCGAAAAAAAACGAACTTTAACGCGATCGCGTCGCCGGTACCCTAGTTTTCGGCGATTTCATTTTTTAATTCGAATCTGGAGGGTGGGCATACGAAATTATTGCGTGAGAAAATTTCTCCTACATCTAAATTAATGGACCGCATCGTTAAACCAACGATTTTGGTAATATTTTCGAAAAAAATCGAACTTTAACGCGACCGCGTCTAGGTACCCTTGTTTTCGGCGATTTTGTTTTTTAATTCGAATCTGGAGGGTAAGCATACGAAATTATTGGGAGGGCAAATCTCTTCTACACCTAAGCTAACGGACTGCATCGTTGAAAGAACGACTTTGATAATATTTTCGAAAAAAAATCGAACTTTAACGCGATCGCGTCTAGGTACCCTTGTTTTCGGCGATTTCATTTTTTAATTCGAATCTGGAGGGTGGGCATACGAAATTATTGGGTGGGCCAGTCTCTTCTACATCTAAACTAATGGATCGCATCGATAAACCAACGAATTTTATAATATTTTCGAAAAAAATCGAACTTTAACGCGATCGCGTCGCCGGTACCCTTGTTTTCGGCGATTTTATTTTTTAATTCGAATCTGGAGGGGGAGCATACGAAATTATTGGGTGGGCCAGTCTCTTCTACATCTAAACTAATGGACCGCATCGTTAAACCCACGATTTTGATAATATTTTCGAAAAAAATCGAACTTTAACGCGACCGCGTCTAGGTACCCTTGTTTTCGGCGATTTTGTTTTTTAATTCGAATCTGGAGGGTAAGCATACGAAATTATTGGGTGGGCAAATCTCTTCTACACCTAAGCTAACGGACCGCCTCGATAAACCAACGAATTTTATAATATTTTCGAAAAAAATCGGACTTTAACGCGATCGCGTCGCCGGTAGCCTTGTTTTCGGCGATTTCATTTTTTAATTCGAATCTGGAGGGTGGGCATACGAAATTATTGGGTGGGCAAATCTCCTCTACACCCAAGCTAACGGACTGCATCGTTGAAAGAACGATTTTGATAATATTTTCGAAAAAAAACGAACTTTAACGCGATCGCGTCGCCGGTACCCTAGTTTTCGGCGATTTCATTTTTTAATTCGAATCTGGAGGGTGGGCATACGAAATTATTGGGTGGGCCAGTCTCTTCTACACCTAAGCTAACGGACCGCATCGTTAAACCAACGATTTTGGTAATATTTTCGAAAAAAATCAAACTTTAACGCGATCGCGTCTCCGGTACCCTTGTTTTCGGCGATTTTGTTTTTTAATTCGAATCTGGAGGGTAAGCATACGAAATTATTGCGTGAGCAAATTTCTCCTACATCTAAACTAATGGACCGCATCGATAAACCAACGAATTTTATAATATTTTCGAAAAAAATCGAACTTTAACGCGACCGCGTCTAGGTACCCTTGTTTTCGGCGATTTTGTTTTTTAATTCGAATCTGGAGGGTAAGCATACGAAATTATTGGGTGGGCAAATCTCTTCTACACCTAAGCTAACGGACCGCATCGATAAACCAACGAATTTTATAATATTTTCAAAAAAAATCGAACATTAAAGCGATCGCGTCGCCGGTAGCCTTGTTTTCGGCGATTTCATTTTTTAATTCGAATCTTGAGGGTGGGCATACGAAATTATTGGGTGGGCCAGTCTCTTCTACATCTAAACTAATGGACCGCATCGTTAAACCAACGATTTTGATAATATTTTCGAAAAAAATCGAACTTTAACGCGATCGCGTAGCCGGTACCCTTGTTTTCGGCGATTTCATTTTTTAATTCGAATCTGGAGGGTGGGCATACGAAATTATTGGGTGGGCCAGTCTCTTCTACATCTAAACTAATGGATCGCATCGTTAAACCATCGATTTTATAATATTTTCGAAAAAAATCGAACTTTAACGCGATCGCGTAGCCGGTACCCTTGTTTTCGGCGATTTCATTTTTTAATTCGAATCTGGAGGGTGGGCATACGAAATTATTGAGTGGGCAAATCTCTTCTACACCTAAACTAACGGACTGCATCATTGAAAGAACGATTTTGATAATATTTTCGAAAAAAATCGAACTTTAACGCGACCGCGTCTCCAGTACCCTTCTTTTCGCGGATTTTATTTTTTAATTCGATTCTGGAGGGTGGGCAAATAAAATCTGAGGGTGGGCAAACGTGGCCAGATCGGGTACATTCGTATCCTACTTTAAAAACATTCAAATCTATGCGTGGAGGGTGATGAAGTCAAATTTTTTAATTTGCTCGTAACTTTTTTTTGAAGGGTGGGAGAAAAAATTGTTGGGTGGGCAAACGTGGTCAAACGATGAACAATCGTTTCCCACTGCCAAATCATTAAAAAAATTTCATGGGGGGTGCTGACAAAAAATTTTTTTTTGCCATAATTTTTTTTTGAAAGGTGGGCAATCGAAAATTTTGTATGGGGAGACATGGGCAAACGATGGACAAACGAATGCTGTTTCGTTTTTCCAAAAATCCAAATTTGGGGGTGCTATCTTCACAGACCTCCGAAACTATAGCACGAACATCAGCATTGTATTTTTCTTTTGCTAAAGAAATTGATAGGACAATAAAAGAAAGATCCTATATCGTTAATGGATTCTACAGAATTTACATATAATAAATTCTCATGTCCATTGACTATTGCACTAAAAAATTGTTTATCATTTGTCGTTTTGATAAATCAATAATGATCCAGAAGTCTCGAATCGCGGAATACTGTTTAAATGTTTTTTTTTATACACGTTAGGTAAAAGTTCTGACGATTCTTCAGCAGTTGGAAAAGTTTATACGACGGTCGTAACTGATTTACTAAGTTCTTTAAATACTTAGATTTTCTATACTCAAATCCAACATTCGAAACAACTAATAATTCTAGTAAAGATTCGTTTATCTTAATTATTTCATCCTTACTGATCCTATCAATAAAATTTTTCAACTTTTTCGTTTTTGACGATCTTCTAGTTATCGCAAGCTCGGTGTTATTACTTTTATTACAAACTTGGTCATTTTCTTTATTGAAAATTGAAACACACAGATTTAATTTGTGCATTTCTTTCTGTGATATCAGGTTGACTAATCTCCAATTCATTATTATTTAATATGTGATCGTTCTTTGTAGAATCATTGCTATCACGTTCTTTACGTTTATGTTGCAGTTGGTTATTATTACTTTCAACGTCTTTACACACATTTCTGTAAAATAAAATGCTATAAAATATTAGTAAAAACAATGTATATGTAACAGTAGTAAATATATATAAAACATGATTATTTAAGCATAAGTGAATTAAATATTATAATGCATAATAATAAAATACACTAAATTACCTATGTGATGATTGTAAAAAGGAAAGAAATTGTTAAGACACGGTAGGATACGCTAGGATGTTAGGACTCACATTGACACAATCACACGAATAAAATGAAAAAGAGTATACGATCGACGTTAGATTGTAACGCGAAAGTGAACTATAAAAAAATTATTATTAATAATCCACTCTTTTCGAAATTCAAGCAAGACAACGACGCACGCGAGTGGATCTGTTTCCCAACGTTAGTTTATAATATTTATGTATATGCAAAATGCAGGAAGTCTTCAAAACTATCGCGGGTGGTGCTTCTTCATTTCTTACAGAAACTCATTAAACACAGAATGAAAGCTTCCAACGATCCATCATCGTTAGAGTGGTGTGGTATCATTATAGTCGCTCTACAGATTCAATGATTTTTCAACGTTTTCTAACAAACTCCCGACAGCTGCGACCCCATATAGAGCTCTTTATCGCACGCAAAACACTAATTCATGGTAATGCAGTCATTCAGTTTCATAATAGGGTAAGCAAGCCAGTAGATGGACAATTCGTAGATTAATCATCAATTATGAGAAAACTAGGTTTCTAATTTATAAGATTTTTTTTTATGTTACAGAAAAAAACGTTTGGTGTTTTATAAAATTATCATTTTTAATCAAAATCATTTTTGTATGGGAAAAATATTTCTTATTACGGTCTCACATTACCACCGGGTGCTAGTTGTTCAGTTCCTAGTAAGCATTGCTAGCGTGCACGTGGTTTTTACCTACAAGGAAATAGCGTGTTGGACGTATTTTAAAGAGGTATGTAATACATGGTTGCATTAGTAATATCCCAAATTTCTAAATAAACGTTTAAAGAACACGAATTGAACAATAGAACTTAGAAAATTGATTGTCCATTAATTGGTATTAGTTTCCTAACCTAATACCAGTAGATCGACAGCCTAGAATTGAACCTATTCAAGCTGATTTTTTCTTAATAAATATTCATAACCAAGTATATAGTTAGTTTGAAAGTTCACACATTATTGAAATTTACATATTTTTTTTATTCTTGTTTATAATAAGACTTTCGAAGATGAAAAGGTTAAGATGTCATATTTATTATGCAACTTTTTTAGTAGTCCTTTAGATATTTCTACCTTATTTTTTATTTTTATATTTTGTAGGCATAGGTATTTTTTTCTTCTACATGAAAATGATGAGCAAGAAAACACTATACAAGTTACATCAATATTCAGAGAATGACGTTGAGAACGCTCTGCGTGAAGTCAGAAAAGGAAGAAGTTTAGGCAAGGTTACAAAAGAGTATGGCATTCCAACGTCTATCCTACATGCCAAATTAACTGGAAAGGCCCCGGAACAATCCAAGAGGGGTCCAAAACCAATTTTAACTATTGAAGAAGAATGCCGTTTAAAGGAATGGATCTTAAATAAGGCTAAATTGGGTTTTCCAATGCATCCAAATGAAGTAAAGAATTCTGTACAAAATGTACTTAATGAAGCAGGGCGAAGAAGCATATTTTCAAACAACAGGCCAGGAGATAAATGGCAGCAACTCTTCTTGAAGAGACATCCAGATATTACAAAAAGAAACAGTGAAGTAATTTCTAAAGGTCGAGCATCAGTGACTGAAGAACAGAACTTTAGAGAAGAACTTTAAGAGAATGGTTCCACGAAGTAAAATTCTATTTACAAGAAAATGAACTTCATAGTGTCTTGCAGAGACCAAAAAGTATTTTTAATGGAGACGAGACAGGTGTGCAACGCAACTCTGTCCTAAAAGTGGTCAACTTTTAGGACCAAAAAATGAAAAAGATTTCTATGAAATTGCATCTGGAAAAGAAAAGGAAACTTTAACCGTGCTTTGTACATTTTCTGCTGCGGGTGATGCTTTACCACCTATGATTATGTTTCCTTATAGGGACATTCCACGCGAAATCGGACACTTTTCGGAGTAACATTTCGGATGTTGCTGAAATTTGAATATGTTGTAGTCTTTAGTGATATTTAAATGTACCTCAAAGGATTTTTCAAAATTTTGAAAAATGTCGATTTTACAGCTGTTTGAAGGTAAGTGCTAACATTTTTTCAGTAAATTATAGCTATGGAAGTAGTAAACGGATGGAGATGAGCTTTACGGTGCTTATAGAGAAGACATTGAGGTTTTAAGAAAAAATTATTTCAGTTTAAAAAATAATTTTTTTTAACCATTTTTATGCAATTATGTTAAACAAATGCAGTTTTTAAACATCGGGCGCGATTTTAAAAATCTGAAAAAATAGGGGAATATAGTTCTATCCTTTCCTTTGATGGACTAATTTTCAAAAATATGGACATTTTAAAATTGGCCTTGTGAAAATTGCCGAAAGTTGGCGCTGCGTCAAATCACACCGGCTCGACTCTCTGAGCCGTGCGGTGCTCGCAGCGGCCAACTGTTATTCTTATACAGTTTTCTCGAATATGGTAAGTATTTGTAAAAAACTGAAGAAGGAAGACTTTTACTGTTTTTTATACACAACATAATACGGTAACTCAATTTTTGGTGTTCGCAATATTTTCCTTGAAACGAAGGTGACCCTCAGTTTTTTAAATGGAATGCTGTATATTTGATTATCCAATATGAAAGCGACTGTCAAGACAAATTCATCCATATGGTATACTATGACCTTTCAAGGATACACATGGTCAGGATTGAAAGAAGAAATTCAATCTACTATAGATACTTCGATATATTTATTTCATTCCTAACCATGTGTATCCTTGGAGGTCATAGTATACCATATGGTTGAATTTGTCTTGACAGTGGCTTTCATATTGGATAATCAAATATATAGAATTCCATTTAAAAAACTGAGGGTCACCTTCGTTTCAAGGAAAATATTGCGAACACCAAAAATTGAGTTACCGTATTATGTTGTGTATAAAAAACAGTAAAAACTTTCCTTCTTCAGTTTTTTTACACATACTTACCATATTCGAGAAAACTGTATAAGAATAGCACTTGGCCGCTGCGAGCACCGCACGGCTCAGCCAGTCAAGCCGGTGTGATTTGACGCAACGCCAACTTTCGGCGATTTTTACAAGGTCAATTTTAAAATGTCCATATTTTTGAAAATTAGTCCATCAAGGGAAAGGATAGAACTATATTCCCCTATTTTTTCAGATTTTTAAAATCGCGCCCGATGTTAAAAAACTGCATTTGTTTAAAATAATTGCACAAAAGTGGTTAAAAAAAATTATTTTTTAAACTGAAATAATTTTTTCTTAAAACCTCAATGTCTTCTCTATAAGCACCGTAAAGCTCATCTCCATCCGTTTACTACTTCCATAGCTATAATTTACTGAAAAAATGTTAGCACTTACCTTCGAACAGCTGTAAAATCGACATTTCTCAAAATTTTGAAAAATCCTTTGAGGTACATTTAAATATCACTAAAGACTACAACATATTCAAATTTCAGCAACATTCGAAATGTTACTCCGAAAAGTGTCCGATTTCGCGTGGAATGACAATTGGCCAATAGGACGCGATCGGATACAAGGTGGATGGTGTCAAGCACATTCTATGAATATATTGCCAATATTTTTTACCCATGGTGCATGAGTAATGGAGTAGAGTTTCCTGTAATATACTTCCTTGATGGGCACAAATCTCATTTGACGTTAGAACTTACAACTTGTTAGTGATTTTTGCATAAAACATAAGATTATTCTTTTTTCTTTATATCCCAATGCCACTCACATAATGCAACCGTGTGATGTTGCAATATTTAGGTGTTTAAAATTAAAATGGAGACAAGTAGTTCAGGATTATAAAGAAATTAGTCAGAAATCAATTACGAAGGGAACTTTTGCTCCATTATTTAAAAAAGCTTTCAACCAACTGAGTGATACGACCATAAAAAATGGATTTAAAGTTTGTGGCTTATATCCATTTGACGTAAACGCACCTGATTATCAGAAATGTATTTCAACTAGGAGAAAAGAATTAAATTCTGCAAATGCAGTTGTAAATTCAAGTAATCCTCTTACACATAATAATAATGTCTTTGTGTGCACTAAAACTTTTTTTGATCAGTATATTCCAAAAGAAAAAATACAGGAATTTGAAAATGCAAGAAACAAAAATGAATCATGCAATGACTAGATGTGTATGCATTATGGAAGATTTGTATCGATGAGCTTGAAAATGATACTTTGATACACAATGATACAATTGATATTAATGATGTGCCTAATTTAACACATTTAAATATAGAAAATTAATTGGTAATTGGTGAAGTGCATGAAGATGAAAATAGTAAAGATGTTTAATATTTTGGATATGCCCATTATGGAAGTTGGTAATATAAGTGAGATATTGAATGTTGATAAGATTGAAAATATGTATAGTCCTGTACATAGTAATTTAGTTCCTAGTAATGAATGAGACTGAAGAAAATTTGTCTCCTAATCCTATCGACAAAGTCAGTGCTGGAATGAATGAGACTGTAGCGAGTTTGCCTGATTTAAATATGCAGAATGCTACGGAAACTTATAATAGAAATAGTTTTGCCAATGGTAACGGGATGCATGCGCTGAATGCTGAAACTATTTCTTCCGATAGCGAGCATGTTAATGTTTTATCGAGCATAAAAGGTGGTGAGTTTTGCTGATTAAAAAATAGGCACCTACATCCTTTTATATTAATATAAACTTTCCTCTCACCCACTTCTGCCTCGCGAGCCCACTTTTGCCTCGCGGACCCACTTCTGCCTCGCGAGCACACTTCTGCCTCGCGAGCACACTTCTGGCTCCCGAGACCACTTCTGGCTCGCTCGCCCACTTCTCACTCGCTCGGCCACTTCTGGCTCGCTCACCCACTTCTGCCTCGCTCGCCCACTTCTGCCTCGCGAGCACACTTCTGCCTCGCGAACCCACTTGTGGCTGGCTCGCCCACTCCTGGCTCGCAAGCCCACTTCTGGCTCCCGAGCCCAATTCTGGCTCCCGAGCCCACTTCTGCCTCGCGAACACACTTCTGCCTCGCGAACCCACTTCTGGCTGGCTCGCCCACTCCTGGCTCGCAAGCCCACTTCTGGCTCCCGAGCCCACTTCTGGCTCACGAGCCCACTTGTGCCTCGCGAACCCACTTCTGGCTCGCGAACACACTTCTGCCTCGCGAACCCACTTCTGGCTGGCTCGCCCACTTCAGGATCGCGAGGTCACTTCTGGCTCCCGAGCCCACTTCTGGCTCCCGAGCCCACTTCTGGCATCCGAGCCCACTTCTGCCTTGCGAGCACACTTCTGCCTCGCGAGCACACTTCTGGCTCCCGAGCCCACTTCTGGCTCCCGAGCCCACTTCTGGCTTCCGAGCCCACTTCTGCCATGCGAGCACACTTCTGCCTCGCGAACCCACTTCTGGCTCGCGAACACACTTCTGCCTCGCGAACCCACTTCTGGCTGGCTCGCCCACTTCAGGATCGCGAGGTCACTTCTGGCTCCCGAGCCCACTTCTGGCTCCCGAGCCCACTTCTGGCTCACAAGCCCACTTCTGCCTCGCGAGCACACTTCTGCCTCGCGAACCCACTTCTGGCTCGCGAACCCATTTCTGGCTCGCGAACACACTTCTGCCTCGCGAACCCACTTCTGGCTGGCTCGCCCACTTCAGGATCGCGAGGTCACTTCTGGCTCCCGAGCCCATTTCTGCCTCGCGAGCACACTTCTGCCTCGCGAGCATACTTCTGCCTCGCGAGCACACTTCTGCCTCGCGATCACACTTCTGCCTCGCGAGCAGACTTCTGGCTCCCGAGCCCACTTCTGGCTCCCGAGCCCACTTCTGGCTTCCGAGCCCACTTCTGCCTCGCGACCACACTTCTGCCTCGCGAACCCACTCCTGGCTCGCGAACCCACTTCTGGCTGGCTCGCCCACTTCTGGCCCGCTCGCCCACTTCTGCCTCGCGAGCACACTTCAGCCTCGCGAACCCACTTCTGGCTGGCTCGCCCACTCCTGTCTCGCGAACCCACTTCTGGCTGGCTCGCCCACTTCTGGCTCGCGAGCCCAATTCTGGCTCCCGAGCCCACTTCTGGCTCCCGAGCCCACTTCTGCCTCGCGAGCACACTTCTGCCTCGCGAGCACACTTCTGCCTCGCGAGCACACTTCTGCCTCGCGAACACACTTCTGGCTGGCTCGCCCACTCCTGGCTCGCAAGCCCACTTCTGGCTCGCTCTCCCACTTCTGCCTCGCGAGCACACTTCTGCCTCGCGAACCCACTTCTGGCTGGCTCGCCCACTTCAGGCCCGCTCGCCCACTTCTGGCTGGCTCGCCCACTTCTGGCTCCCGAGACCACTTCTAGCTCCCGAGCCCACTTCTGGCTCCCGAGCCCACTTCTGGCTGGCTCGCCCACTTCTGGCTCCCGAGACCACTTCTAGCTCCCGAGCCCACTTCTGGCTCCCGAGCCCACTTCTGGCTCCCGAGCCCACTTCTGGCTTCCGAGCCCACTTCTGCCTCGCAAACACACTTCTGGCTCGCTCGCCCACTTTTGCCTCGCGAACCCACTTCTGGCTCGCGAACCCACTTCTGGCTCGCCAGCCCAATTCTGGCTCCCGAGCCCTCTTCTGGCTCCCGAGCCCACTTCTGGCTCCCGAGCCCACTTCTGGCTCACGAGCCCACTTCTGCCTCGCGCGCACACTTCTGCCACGCGAATCAACTTCTGGCTCGCGAGCCCAATTCTGGCTCCTGAGCCCACTTCTGGCCCCCGAGCCCACTTCTGCCTCGCAAATACACTTCTGCCACGCGAACCCACTTCTGACTCGCTCGCCCACTTCTGGCTCCCGAGCCCAATTCTGGCTCCAGAGCCAACTTCTGGCTCACGAGCCCACTTCTACCTCGCGAGCACACTTCTGCCTCGCAAACACACTTCTGGCTCGCTCGCCCACTTTTGCCTCGCGAACCCACTTCTGGCTCGCGAGCCCAATTCTGGCTCCCGAGCCCTCTTCTGGCTCCCGAGCCCACTTCTGGCTCCCGAGCCCACTTCTGGCTCACGAGCCCACTTCTGCCTCGCGCGCACACTTCTGCCACGCGAATCAACTTCTGGCTCGCGAGCCCAATTCTGGCTCCTGAGCCCACTTCTGGCCCCCGAGCCCACTTCTGCCTCGCAAATACACTTCTGCCACGCGAACCCACTTCTGACTCGCTCGCCCACTTCTGGCTCCCGAGCCCAATTCTGGCTCCAGAGCCAACTTCTGGCTCACGAGCCCACTTCTACCTCGCGAGCACACTTCTGCCTCGCAAACACACTTCTGGCTCGCTCGCCCACTTTTGCCTCGCGAACCCACTTCTGGCTCGCGAACCCACTTCTGGCTCCCGAGCCCACTTCTGCCTCGCGAGCACACTTCTGCCTCGCGAACCCACTTCTGGCTGGCTCGCCCACTTCTGGCTCCCGAGACCACTTCTAGCTCCCGAGCCCACTTCTGGCTCCCGAGCCCACTTCTGGCTCCCGAGCCCACTTCTGGCTTCCGAGCCCACTTCTGCCTCGCGACCACACTTCTGCCTCGCGAACCCACTTCTTGCTCGCTCGCCCACTTCTGGCTCACGAGCCCACTTCTGGCTCACGAGCCCACTTCTGCCTCGCGCGCACACTTCTGCCACGCGAATCAACTTCTGGCTCGCGAGCCCAATTCTGGCTCCTGAGCCCACTTCTGGCCCCCGAGCCCACTTCTGCCTCGCAAATACACTTCTGCCACGCGAACCCACTTCTGACTCGCTCGCCCACTTCTGGCTCCCGAGCCCAATTCTGGCTCCAGAGCCAACTTCTGGCTCACGAGCCCACTTCTACCTCGCGAGCACACTTCTGCCTCGCAAACACACTTCTGGCTCGCTCGCCCACTTTTGCCTCGCGAACCCACTTCTGGCTCGCGAACCCACTTCTGGCTCCCGAGCCCACTTCTGCCTCGCGCGCACACTTCTGCCACGCGAATCAACTTCTGGCTCGCGAGCCCAATTCTGGCTCCCGAGCCCACTTCTGGCCCCCGAGCCCACTTCTGCCTCGCAAATACACTTCTGCCACGCGAACCCACTTCTGGCTCGCTCGCCCACTTCTGGCTCACGAGCCCAATTCTGGCTCCCGAGCCAACTTCTGGCTCACGAGCCCACTTCTACCTCACGAGCACACTTCTGCCTCGCAAGCACACTTCTGCCTCGCGAGCACACTTCTGCCTCGCGAACCCACTTCTACCTCGCGAGCACACTTCTGCCTCGCGCACCCACTTCTGGCTCGCTCGCCCAATTCTGCCTCGCAAACCCACTTCTGCCTCGCGAGCACACTTCTGCCTCGCGAACCCACTTCTGGCTGGCTCGCCCACTTCTGCCTCGCGAACCCACTTCTGGCTCGCGAACACACTTCTGCCTCGCGAACCCAGTTCTGGCTGGCTCGCCCACTCCTGGCTCGCAAGCCCACTTCTGGCTCCCGAGCCCACTTCTGGCTTACGAGCCCACTTCTGCCTCGCGAGCACACTTCTGCCTCGCGATCCTACTTCTGGCTCCCGAGCCCACTTCTGGCGCGCTCGCCCACTTCTGCCTCGCGAGCACACTTCTGCCTCGCGAACACACTTCTGCCTCGCGAACCCACTTCTGGCTGGCTCGCCCACTTCTGGCTGGCTCGCCCACTTCTGGCTCGCTCGCCCACTTCTGGCTCCCGAGCCCACTTCTGCCTCGCGAACACACTTCTGCCTCGCGAACCCACTTCTGGCTGGCTCGCCCACTTCTGGCTCGCGAGCCCAATTCTGGCTCCCGAGCCAACTTCAGGCTCACGAGCCCACTTCTACCTCGCGAGCACACTTCTGCCTCGCGAACCCACTTCTGGCTCGCTCGCCCACTTCTGGCTCGCGAACACACTTCTGCCTCGCTAACCCACTTCTGGCTCGCTCGCCCACTTCCGCCTCGCGAACCCACTTCTGGCTCCACAGCCCAATTCTGGCTCCCGAGCCCACTTCTGGCTCGCTCGCCCACTTCTGGCTCCCGAGCCCACTTCTGGCTCACGAGCCCACTTCTGCCTCGCGAGCACACTTCTGGCTCGCGAGCCCAATTCTGGCTCCCGAGCCCTCTTCTGGCTCCCGAGCCCACTTCTGGCTCCCGAGCCCACTTCTGGCTCACGAGCCCACTTCTGCCTCGCGCGCACACTTCTGCCACGCGAATCAACTTCTGGCTCGCGAGCCCAATTCTGGCTCCTGAGCCCACTTCTGGCCCCCGAGCCCACTTCTGCCTCGCAAATACACTTCTGCCACGCGAACCCACTTCTGACTCGCTCGCCCACTTCTGGCTCCCGAGCCCAATTCTGGCTCCAGAGCCAACTTCTGGCTCACGAGCCCACTTCTACCTCGCGAGCACACTTCTGCCTCGCAAACACACTTCTGGCTCGCTCGCCCACTTTTGCCTCGCGAACCCACTTCTGGCTCGCGAACCCACTTCTGGCTCCCGAGCCCACTTCTGCCTCGCGCGCACACTTCTGCCACGCGAATCAACTTCTGGCTCGCGAGCCCAATTCTGGCTCCCGAGCCCACTTCTGGCCCCCGAGCCCACTTCTGCCTCGCAAATACACTTCTGCCACGCGAACCCACTTCTGGCTCGCTCGCCCACTTCTGGCTCACGAGCCCAATTCTGGCTCCCGAGCCAACTTCTGGCTCACGAGCCCACTTCTACCTCACGAGCACACTTCTGCCTCGCAAGCACACTTCTGCCTCGCGAGCACACTTCTGCCTCGCGAACCCACTTCTACCTCGCGAGCACACTTCTGCCTCGCGCACCCACTTCTGGCTCGCTCGCCCAATTCTGCCTCGCAAACCCACTTCTGCCTCGCGAGCACACTTCTGCCTCGCGAACCCACTTCTGGCTGGCTCGCCCACTTCTGCCTCGCGAACCCACTTCTGGCTCGCGAACACACTTCTGCCTCGCGAACCCAGTTCTGGCTGGCTCGCCCACTCCTGGCTCGCAAGCCCACTTCTGGCTCCCGAGCCCACTTCTGGCTTACGAGCCCACTTCTGCCTCGCGAGCACACTTCTGCCTCGCGATCCTACTTCTGGCTCCCGAGCCCACTTCTGGCGCGCTCGCCCACTTCTGCCTCGCGAGCACACTTCTGCCTCGCGGACACACTTCTGCCTCGCGAACCCACTTCTGGCTGGCTCGCCCACTTCTGGCTGGCTCGCCCACTTCTGGCTCGCTCGCCCACTTCTGGCTCCCGAGCCCACTTCTGCCTCGCGAACACACTTCTGCCTCGCGAACCCACTTCTGGCTGGCTCGCCCACTTCTGGCTCGCGAGCCCAATTCTGGCTCCCGAGCCAACTTCAGGCTCACGAGCCCACTTCTACCTCGCGAGCACACTTCTGCCTCGCGAACCCACTTCTGGCTCGCTCGCCCACTTCTGGCTCGCGAACACACTTCTGCCTCGCGAACCCACTTCTGGCTGGCTCGCCCACTTCAGGATCGCGAGGTCACTTCTGGCTCCCGAGCCCACTTCTGGCTCCCGAGCCCACTTCTGGCTTTCGAGCCCACTTATGCCTCGCGAGCACACTTCTGCCTCGCGAGCACACTTCTGGCTCCCGAGCCCACTTCTGGCTCCCGAGCCCACTTTTGCCTCGCGAACCCACTTCTGGCTCGCGAACCCACTTCTGGCTCGCGAACACACTTCTGCCTCGCGAACCCACTTCTGGCTGGCTCGCCCACTTCAGGATCGCGAGCCCACTTCTGGCTCCCGAGCCCACTTCTGGCTCCCGAGCCCACTTCTGGCTCCCGAGCCCACTTCTGGCTCCCGAGCCCACTTCTGGCTCCCGAGCCCACTTCTGGCTTTCGAGCCCACTTATGCCTTGCGAGCACACTTCTGCCTCGCGAGCACACTTCTGCCTCGCAAACCCACTTCTGGCTCGCTCGCTCACTTTTGCCTCGCGAACCCACTTCTGGCTCGCGAACCCACTTCTGGCTCGCGAACACACTTCTACCTCGCGAACCCACTTCTGGCTGGCTCGCCCACTTCAGGATCGCGAGCCCACTTCTGGCTCCCGAGCCCACTTCTGGCTCCCGAGCCTACTTCTGGCTCCCGAGCCCACTTCTGGCTCCCGAGCCCACTTCTGCCTCGCGCGCACACATCTGCCACGCGAATCAACTTCTGGCTCGCGAGCCCAATTCTGGCTCCCGAGCCCACTTGTGGCCCCCGAGCCCACTTCTGCCTCGCAAATACACTTCTGCCACGCGAACCCACTTCTGGCTCGCTCGCCCACTTCAGGCTCACGAGCCCAATTCTGGCTCCCGAGCCAACTTCTGGCTGGCTCGCCCACTTATGGTCTGCGAGCCCAATTCTGGCTCCCGAGCCCACTTCTGGCTCCCGAACCCACTTCTGCCTCGCGAGCACACTTCTGCCTCGCAATCCTACTTCTGGCTCGCTCGCCCACTTCTGGCTCGCTCGCCCACTTCTGCCTCGCGAGCACACTTCTGCCTCCCGAGCCCACTTCTGCCTTGCGAGCACACTTCTGCCTCGCGAGCACACTTCTGCCTCGCGATCCTACTTCTGGCTCCCGAGCCCACTTCTGGCGCGCTCGCCCACTTCTGGCTCGCCCACTTCTGGCTCGCGAACCCAATTCTGGCTCCCGAGCCCACTTCTGGCTCCCGAACCCACTTCTGCCTCGCGAGCACACTTCTGCCTCGCAATCCTACTTCTGGCTCGCTCGCCCACTTCTGGCTCGCTCGCCCACTTCTGCCTCGCGAGCACACTTCTGCCTCCCGAGCCCACTTCTGCCTTGCGAGCACACTTCTGCCTCGCGAGCACACTTCTGGCTCCCGAGCCCACTTCTGGCTCCCGAGCCCACTTCTGGCTCCCGAGCCCACTTCTGACTCCCGAGCCCACTTCTGGCTTCCGAACCCACTTCTGCCTTGCGAGCACACTTCTGCCTCGCGAACCCACTTCTGGCTGGCTCGCCCACTTCTGCCTCGCGAACCCACTTCTGGCTCGCGAACACACTTCTGCCTCGCGAACCCACTTCTGGCTGGCTCGCCCACTCCTGGCTCGCAAGCCCACTTCTGGCTCCCGGGCCAACTTCTGGCTCACGAGCCCACTTCTGGCTCACGAGCCCACTTCTGCCTGGCGAGCACACTTCTATCTCGCGATCCTACTTCTGGCTCGCTCGCCCACTTCTGCCTCGCGAGCACACTTCTGCCTCGCGAACCCACTTCTGGCTGGCTCGCCCACTCCTGCCTCGCGAACCCACTTCTGGCTGGCTCGCCCACTTCTGGCTCGCGAGCCCACTTCTGGCTCACGAGCCCACTTCTGGCTCCCGAGCCCACTTCTGCCGCGCGAGCACACTTCTGCCTCGCTAACCCACTTCTGGCTCGCTCGCCCACTTCTGGCTCACGAGCCCACTTCTGCCTCGCGCGCACACTTCTGCCACGCGAATCAACTTCTGGCTCGCGAGCCCAATTCTGGCTCCTGAGCCCACTTCTGGCCCCCGAGCCCACTTCTGCCTCGCAAATACACTTCTGCCATGCGAACCCACTTCTGACTCGTTCGCCCACTTCTGGCTCACGAGCCCAATTCTGGCTCCCGAGCCAACTTCTGGCTCACGAGCCCACTTCTACCTCACGAGCACACTTCTGCCTCGCAAGCACACTTCTGCCTCGCGAGCACACTTCTGCCTCGCGAACCCACTTCTGCCTCGCGAACCCACTTCTACCTCGCGAGCACACTTCTGCCTCGCGCAACCACTTCTGGCTCGCTCGCCCAATTCTGCCTCGCAAACCCACTTCTGCCTCGCGAGCACACTTCTGCCTCGCGAACCCACTTCTGGCTGGCTCGCCCACTTCTGCCTCGCGAACCCACTTCTGGCTCGCGAACACACTTCTGCCTCGCAAACCCAGTTCTGGCTGGCTCGCCCACTCCTGGCTCGCAAGCCCACTTCTGGCTCCCGGGCCAACTTCTGGCTCACGAGCCCACTTCTGCCTGGCGAGCACACTTCTATCTCGCGATCCTACTTCTGGCTCGCTCGCCCACTTCTGGCTCGCTCGCCCACTTCAGGCTCACGAGCCCAATTCTGGCTCCCGAGCCAACTTCTGGCTGGCTCGCCCACTTCTGGCTCGCCCACTTCTGGCTCGCGAGCCCAATTCTGGCTCCCGAGCCCACTTCTGGCTCCCGAACCCACTTCTGCCTCGCGAGCACACTTCTGCCTCGCAATCCTACTTCTGGCTCGCTCGCCCACTTCTGGCTCGCTCGCCCACTTCTGCCTCGCGAGCACACTTCTGCCTCCCGAGCCCACTTCTGCCTTGCGAGCACACTTCTGCCTCGCGAGCACACTTCTGCCTCGCGAGCCCAATTCTGGCTCCCGAGCCCTCTTCTGGCTCCCGAGCCCACTTCTGGCTCCCGAGCCCACTTCTGGCTCACGAGCCCACTTCTGCCTCGCGCGCACACTTTTGCCACGCGAATCAACTTCTGGCTCGCGAGCCCAATTCTGGCTCCTGAGCCCACTTCTGGCCCCCGAGCCCACTTCTGCCTCGCAAATACACTTCTGCCACGCGAACCCACTTCTGACTCGCTCGCCCACTTCTGGCTCACGAGCCCAATTCTGGCTCCCGAGCCAACTTCTGGCTCACGAGCCCACTTCTACCTCGCGAACCCACTTCTGGCTCGCTCGCCCACTTCTGGCTCGCGAACACACTTCTGCCTCGCGAACCCACTTCTGGCTGGCTCGCCCACTTCAGGATCGCGAGGTCACTTCTGGCTCCCGAGCCCACTTCTGGCTCCCGAGCCCACTTCTGGCTTTCGAGCCCACTTATGCCTTGCGAGCACACTTCTGCCTCGCGAGCACACTTTTGGCTCCCGAGCCCACTTCTGGCTCCCGAGCCCACTTCTGACTCCCGAGTCCACTTCTGGCTTCCGAGCCCACTTCTGCCTTGCGAGCACACTTCTGCCTCGCGAACCCACTTCTGGCTGGCTCGCCCACTTCTGCCTCGCGAACCCACTTCTGGCTCGCGAACACTCTTCTGCCTCGCGAACCCACTTCTGGCTGGATCGCCCACTCCTGGCTCGCAAGCCCACTTCTGGCTCCCGAGCCCACTTCTGGCTCACGAGCCCACTTCTGCCTGGCGAGCACACTTCTGCCTCGCGATCCTACTTCTGGCTCGCTCGCCCACTTCTGCCTCGCGAACACACTTCTGCCTCGCGAACCCACTTCTGCCTCGCGAACCCACTTCTGGCTGGCTCGCCCACTTCTGGCTCCCGAGCCCACTTCTGGCTCCCGAGCCCACTTCTGCCTCGCAAATACACTTCTGCCACGCGAACCCACTTCTGGCTCGCTCGCCCACTTCTGGCTCACGAGCCCAATTCTGGCTCCCGAGCCAACTTCTGGCTCACGAGCCAACTTCTACCTCGCGAGCACACTTCTGCCTCGCAAGCCCACTTCTACCTCGCGAGCACACTTCTGCCTCGCAAACCCACTTCTGGCTCGCTCGCCCACTTTTGCCTCGCGAACCCACTTCTGGCTCGCGAACCCACTTCTGGCTCGCGAACACACTTCTGCCTCGCGAACCCACTTCTGGCTGGCTCGCCCACTTCAGGATCGCGAGCCCACTTCTGGCTCGCTCGCCCACTTCTGGCTCGCGAGCCCACTTCTGCCTCGCGAACACACTTCTGCCTCGCGAACCCACTTCTGGCTGGCTCGCCCACTTCTGGCTCGCGAGCCCAATTCTGGCTCCCGAGCCAACTTCAGGCTCACGAGCCCACTTCTACCTCGCGAGCACACTTCTGCCTCGCGAACCCACTTCTGGCTCGCTCGCCCACTTCTGGCTCGCGAACACACTTCTGCCTCGCGAACCCACTTCTGGCTGGCTCGCCCACTTCAGGATCGCGAGGTCACTTCTGGCTCCCGAGCCCACTTCTGGCTCCCGAGCCCACTTCTGGCTTTCGAGCCCACTTATGCCTTGCGAGCACACTTCTGCCTCGCGAGCACACTTCTGGCTCCCGAGCCCACTTCTGGCTCCCGAGCCCACTTTTGCCTCGCGAACCCACTTCTGGCTCGCGAACCCACTTCTGGCTCGCGAACACACTTCTGCCTCGCGAGCACACTTCTGGCTGGCTCGCCCACTTCAGGATCGCGAGCCCACTTCTGGCTCTCGAGCCCACTTCTGGCTCCCGAGCCCACTTCTGGCTCCCGAGCCCACTTCTGGCTCCCGAGCCCACTTCTGGCTTTCGAGCCCACTTATGCCTTGCGAGCACACTTCTGCCTCGCGAGCACACTTCTGCCTCGCAAACCCACTTCTGGCTCGCTCGCTCACTTTTGCCTCGCGAACCCACTTCTGGCTCGCGAACCCACTTCTGGCTCGCGAACACACTTCTGCCTCGCGAACCCACTTCTGGCTGGCTCGCCCACTTCAGGATCGCGAGCCCACTTCTGGCTCCCGAGCCCACTTCTGGCTCCCGAGCCCACTTCTGGCTCCCGAGCCCACTTCTGGCTCCCGAGCCCACTTCTGCCTCGCGCGCACACTTCTGCCACGCGAATCAACTTCTGGCTCGCGAGCCCAATTCTGGCTCCCGAGCCCACTTGTGGCCCCCGAGCCCACTTCTGCCTCGCAAATACACTTCTGCCACGCGAACCCACTTCTGGCTCGCTCGCCCACTTCAGGCTCACGAGCCCAATTCTGGCTCCCGAGCCAACTTCTGGCTGGCTCGCCCACTTCTGGCTCGCGAGCCCAATTCTGGCTCCCGAGCCCACTTCTGGCTCCCGAACCCACTTCTGCCTCGCGAGCACACTTCTGCCTCGCAATCCTACTTCTGGCTCGCTCGCCCACTTCTGCCTCGCGAGCACACTTCTGCCTCGCGAACCCACTTCTGCCTCGCGAACCCACTTCTACCTCGCGAGCACACTTCTGCCTCGCGCAACCACTTCTGGCTCGCTCGCCCAATTCTGCCTCGCAAACCCACTTCTGCCTCGCGAGCACACTTCTGCCTCGCGAACCCACTTCTGGCTGGCTCGCCCACTTCTGCCTCGCGAACCCACTTCTGGCTCGCGAACACACTTCTGCCTCGCAAACCCAGTTCTGGCTGGCTCGCCCACTCCTGGCTCGCAAGCCCACTTCTGGCTCCCGGGCCAACTTCTGGCTCACGAGCCCACTTCTGCCTGGCGAGCACACTTCTATCTCGCGATCCTACTTCTGGCTCGCTCGCCCACTTCTGGCTCGCTCGCCCACTTCAGGCTCACGAGCCCAATTCTGGCTCCCGAGCCAACTTCTGGCTGGCTCGCCCACTTCTGGCTCGCCCACTTCTGGCTCGCGAGCCCAATTCTGGCTCCCGAGCCCACTTCTGGCTCCCGAACCCACTTCTGCCTCGCGAGCACACTTCTGCCTCGCAATCCTACTTCTGGCTCGCTCGCCCACTTCTGGCTCGCTCGCCCACTTCTGCCTCGCGAGCACACTTCTGCCTCCCGAGCCCACTTCTGCCTTGCGAGCACACTTCTGCCTCGCGAGCACACTTCTGCCTCGCGAGCCCAATTCTGGCTCCCGAGCCCTCTTCTGGCTCCCGAGCCCACTTCTGGCTCCCGAGCCCACTTCTGGCTCACGAGCCCACTTCTGCCTCGCGCGCACACTTTTGCCACGCGAATCAACTTCTGGCTCGCGAGCCCAATTCTGGCTCCTGAGCCCACTTCTGGCCCCCGAGCCCACTTCTGCCTCGCAAATACACTTCTGCCACGCGAACCCACTTCTGACTCGCTCGCCCACTTCTGGCTCACGAGCCCAATTCTGGCTCCCGAGCCAACTTCTGGCTCACGAGCCCACTTCTACCTCGCGAACCCACTTCTGGCTCGCTCGCCCACTTCTGGCTCGCGAACACACTTCTGCCTCGCGAACCCACTTCTGGCTGGCTCGCCCACTTCAGGATCGCGAGGTCACTTCTGGCTCCCGAGCCCACTTCTGGCTCCCGAGCCCACTTCTGGCTTTCGAGCCCACTTATGCCTTGCGAGCACACTTCTGCCTCGCGAGCACACTTTTGGCTCCCGAGCCCACTTCTGGCTCCCGAGCCCACTTCTGACTCCCGAGTCCACTTCTGGCTTCCGAGCCCACTTCTGCCTTGCGAGCACACTTCTGCCTCGCGAACCCACTTCTGGCTGGCTCGCCCACTTCTGCCTCGCGAACCCACTTCTGGCTCGCGAACACTCTTCTGCCTCGCGAACCCACTTCTGGCTGGATCGCCCACTCCTGGCTCGCAAGCCCACTTCTGGCTCCCGAGCCCACTTCTGGCTCACGAGCCCACTTCTGCCTGGCGAGCACACTTCTGCCTCGCGATCCTACTTCTGGCTCGCTCGCCCACTTCTGCCTCGCGAACACACTTCTGCCTCGCGAACCCACTTCTGCCTCGCGAACCCACTTCTGGCTGGCTCGCCCACTTCTGGCTCCCGAGCCCACTTCTGGCTCCCGAGCCCACTTCTGCCTCGCAAATACACTTCTGCCACGCGAACCCACTTCTGGCTCGCTCGCCCACTTCTGGCTCACGAGCCCAATTCTGGCTCCCGAGCCAACTTCTGGCTCACGAGCCAACTTCTACCTCGCGAGCACACTTCTGCCTCGCAAGCCCACTTCTACCTCGCGAGCACACTTCTGCCTCGCAAACCCACTTCTGGCTCGCTCGCCCACTTTTGCCTCGCGAACCCACTTCTGGCTCGCGAACCCACTTCTGGCTCGCGAACACACTTCTGCCTCGCGAACCCACTTCTGGCTGGCTCGCCCACTTCAGGATCGCGAGCCCACTTCTGGCTCGCTCGCCCACTTCTGGCTCGCGAGCCCACTTCTGCCTCGCGAACACACTTCTGCCTCGCGAACCCACTTCTGGCTGGCTCGCCCACTTCTGGCTCGCGAGCCCAATTCTGGCTCCCGAGCCAACTTCAGGCTCACGAGCCCACTTCTACCTCGCGAGCACACTTCTGCCTCGCGAACCCACTTCTGGCTCGCTCGCCCACTTCTGGCTCGCGAACACACTTCTGCCTCGCGAACCCACTTCTGGCTGGCTCGCCCACTTCAGGATCGCGAGGTCACTTCTGGCTCCCGAGCCCACTTCTGGCTCCCGAGCCCACTTCTGGCTTTCGAGCCCACTTATGCCTTGCGAGCACACTTCTGCCTCGCGAGCACACTTCTGGCTCCCGAGCCCACTTCTGGCTCCCGAGCCCACTTTTGCCTCGCGAACCCACTTCTGGCTCGCGAACCCACTTCTGGCTCGCGAACACACTTCTGCCTCGCGAGCACACTTCTGGCTGGCTCGCCCACTTCAGGATCGCGAGCCCACTTCTGGCTCTCGAGCCCACTTCTGGCTCCCGAGCCCACTTCTGGCTCCCGAGCCCACTTCTGGCTCCCGAGCCCACTTCTGGCTTTCGAGCCCACTTATGCCTTGCGAGCACACTTCTGCCTCGCGAGCACACTTCTGCCTCGCAAACCCACTTCTGGCTCGCTCGCTCACTTTTGCCTCGCGAACCCACTTCTGGCTCGCGAACCCACTTCTGGCTCGCGAACACACTTCTGCCTCGCGAACCCACTTCTGGCTGGCTCGCCCACTTCAGGATCGCGAGCCCACTTCTGGCTCCCGAGCCCACTTCTGGCTCCCGAGCCCACTTCTGGCTCCCGAGCCCACTTCTGGCTCCCGAGCCCACTTCTGCCTCGCGCGCACACTTCTGCCACGCGAATCAACTTCTGGCTCGCGAGCCCAATTCTGGCTCCCGAGCCCACTTGTGGCCCCCGAGCCCACTTCTGCCTCGCAAATACACTTCTGCCACGCGAACCCACTTCTGGCTCGCTCGCCCACTTCAGGCTCACGAGCCCAATTCTGGCTCCCGAGCCAACTTCTGGCTGGCTCGCCCACTTCTGGCTCGCGAGCCCAATTCTGGCTCCCGAGCCCACTTCTGGCTCCCGAACCCACTTCTGCCTCGCGAGCACACTTCTGCCTCGCAATCCTACTTCTGGCTCGCTCGCCCACTTCTGCCTCGCGAGCACACTTCTGCCTCCCGAGCCCACTTCTGCCTTGCGAGCACACTTCTGCCTCGCGAGCACACTTCTGCTTCGCGATCCTACTTCTGGCTCCCGAGCCCACTTCTGGCGCGCTCGCCCACTTCTGGCTCGCCCACTTCTGGCTCGCGAACCCAATTCTGGCTCCCGAGCCCACTTCTGGCTCCCGAACCCACTTCTGCCTCGCGAGCACACTTCTGCCTCGCAATCCTACTTCTGGCTCGCTCGCCCACTTCTGGCTCGCTCGCCCACTTCTGCCTCGCGAGCACACTTCTGCCTCCCGAGCCCACTTCTGCCTTGCGAGCACACTTCTGCCTCGCGAGCACACTTCTGGCTCCCGAGCCCACTTCTGGCTCCCGAGCCCACTTCTGGCTCCCGAGCCCACTTCTGACTCCCGAGCCCACTTCTGGCTTCCGAACCCACTTCTGCCTTGCGAGCACACTTCTGCCTCGCGAACCCACTTCTGGCTGGCTCGCCCACTTCTGCCTCGCGAACCCACTTCTGGCTCGCGAACACACTTCTGCCTCGCGAACCCACTTCTGGCTGGCTCGCCCACTCCTGGCTCGCAAGCCCACTTCTGGCTCCCGGGCCAACTTCTGGCTCACGAGCCCACTTCTGGCTCACGAGCCCACTTCTGCCTGGCGAGCACACTTCTATCTCGCGATCCTACTTCTGGCTCGCTCGCCCACTTCTGCCTCGCGAGCACACTTCTGCCTCGCGAACCCACTTCTGGCTGGCTCGCCCACTCCTGCCTCGCGAACCCACTTCTGGCTGGCTCGCCCACTTCTGGCTCGCGAGCCCACTTCTGGCTCACGAGCCCACTTCTGGCTCCCGAGCCCACTTCTGCCGCGCGAGCACACTTCTGCCTCGCTAACCCACTTCTGGCTCGCTCGCCCACTTCTGGCTCACGAGCCCACTTCTGCCTCGCGCGCACACTTCTGCCACGCGAATCAACTTCTGGCTCGCGAGCCCAATTCTGGCTCCTGAGCCCACTTCTGGCCCCCGAGCCCACTTCTGCCTCGCAAATACACTTCTGCCACGCGAACCCACTTCTGACTCGTTCGCCCACTTCTGGCTCACGAGCCCAATTCTGGCTCCCGAGCCAACTTCTGGCTCACGAGCCCACTTCTACCTCACGAGCACACTTCTGCCTCGCAAGCACACTTCTGCCTCGCGAGCACACTTCTGCCTCGCGAACCCACTTCTGCCTCGCGAACCCACTTCTACCTCGCGAGCACACTTCTGCCTCGCGCAACCACTTCTGGCTCGCTCGCCCAATTCTGCCTCGCAAACCCACTTCTGCCTCGCGAGCACACTTCTGCCTCGCGAACCCACTTCTGGCTGGCTCGCCCACTTCTGGCTCCCGAGCCCACTTCTGGCTCACGAGCCCACTTCTGCCTCGCGCGCACACTTTTGCCACGCGAATCAACTTCTGGCTCGCGAGCCCAATTCTGGCTCCTGAGCCCACTTCTGGCCCCCGAGCCCACTTCTGCCTCGCAAATACACTTCTGCCACGCGAACCCACTTCTGACTCGCTCGCCCACTTCTGGCTCACGAGCCCAATTCTGGCTCCCGAGCCAACTTCTGGCTCACGAGCCCACTTCTACCTCGCGAACCCACTTCTGGCTCGCTCGCCCACTTCTGGCTCGCGAACACACTTCTGCCTCGCGAACCCACTTCTGGCTGGCTCGCCCACTTCAGGATCGCGAGGTCACTTCTGGCTCCCGAGCCCACTTCTGGCTCCCGAGCCCACTTCTGGCTTTCGAGCCCACTTATGCCTTGCGAGCACACTTCTGCCTCGCGAGCACACTTTTGGCTCCCGAGCCCACTTCTGGCTCCCGAGCCCACTTCTGACTCCCGAGTCCACTTCTGGCTTCCGAGCCCACTTCTGCCTTGCGAGCACACTTCTGCCTCGCGAACCCACTTCTGGCTGGCTCGCCCACTTCTGCCTCGCGAACCCACTTCTGGCTCGCGAACACTCTTCTGCCTCGCGAACCCACTTCTGGCTGGATCGCCCACTCCTGGCTCGCAAGCCCACTTCTGGCTCCCGAGCCCACTTCTGGCTCACGAGCCCACTTCTGCCTGGCGAGCACACTTCTGCCTCGCGATCCTACTTCTGGCTCGCTCGCCCACTTCTGCCTCGCGAACACACTTCTGCCTCGCGAACCCACTTCTGCCTCGCGAACCCACTTCTGGCTGGCTCGCCCACTTCTGGCTCCCGAGCCCACTTCTGGCTCCCGAGCCCACTTCTGCCTCGCAAATACACTTCTGCCACGCGAACCCACTTCTGGCTCGCTCGCCCACTTCTGGCTCACGAGCCCAATTCTGGCTCCCGAGCCAACTTCTGGCTCACGAGCCAACTTCTACCTCGCGAGCACACTTCTGCCTCGCAAGCCCACTTCTACCTCGCGAGCACACTTCTGCCTCGCAAACCCACTTCTGGCTCGCTCGCCCACTTTTGCCTCGCGAACCCACTTCTGGCTCGCGAACCCACTTCTGGCTCGCGAACACACTTCTGCCTCGCGAACCCACTTCTGGCTGGCTCGCCCACTTCAGGATCGCGAGCCCACTTCTGGCTCGCTCGCCCACTTCTGGCTCGCGAGCCCACTTCTGCCTCGCGAACACACTTCTGCCTCGCGAACCCACTTCTGGCTGGCTCGCCCACTTCTGGCTCGCGAGCCCAATTCTGGCTCCCGAGCCAACTTCAGGCTCACGAGCCCACTTCTACCTCGCGAGCACACTTCTGCCTCGCGAACCCACTTCTGGCTCGCTCGCCCACTTCTGGCTCGCGAACACACTTCTGCCTCGCGAACCCACTTCTGGCTGGCTCGCCCACTTCAGGATCGCGAGGTCACTTCTGGCTCCCGAGCCCACTTCTGGCTCCCGAGCCCACTTCTGGCTTTCGAGCCCACTTATGCCTTGCGAGCACACTTCTGCCTCGCGAGCACACTTCTGGCTCCCGAGCCCACTTCTGGCTCCCGAGCCCACTTTTGCCTCGCGAACCCACTTCTGGCTCGCGAACCCACTTCTGGCTCGCGAACACACTTCTGCCTCGCGAGCACACTTCTGGCTGGCTCGCCCACTTCAGGATCGCGAGCCCACTTCTGGCTCTCGAGCCCACTTCTGGCTCCCGAGCCCACTTCTGGCTCCCGAGCCCACTTCTGGCTCCCGAGCCCACTTCTGGCTTTCGAGCCCACTTATGCCTTGCGAGCACACTTCTGCCTCGCGAGCACACTTCTGCCTCGCAAACCCACTTCTGGCTCGCTCGCTCACTTTTGCCTCGCGAACCCACTTCTGGCTCGCGAACCCACTTCTGGCTCGCGAACACACTTCTGCCTCGCGAACCCACTTCTGGCTGGCTCGCCCACTTCAGGATCGCGAGCCCACTTCTGGCTCCCGAGCCCACTTCTGGCTCCCGAGCCCACTTCTGGCTCCCGAGCCCACTTCTGGCTCCCGAGCCCACTTCTGCCTCGCGCGCACACTTCTGCCACGCGAATCAACTTCTGGCTCGCGAGCCCAATTCTGGCTCCCGAGCCCACTTGTGGCCCCCGAGCCCACTTCTGCCTCGCAAATACACTTCTGCCACGCGAACCCACTTCTGGCTCGCTCGCCCACTTCAGGCTCACGAGCCCAATTCTGGCTCCCGAGCCAACTTCTGGCTGGCTCGCCCACTTCTGGCTCGCGAGCCCAATTCTGGCTCCCGAGCCCACTTCTGGCTCCCGAACCCACTTCTGCCTCGCGAGCACACTTCTGCCTCGCAATCCTACTTCTGGCTCGCTCGCCCACTTCTGCCTCGCGAGCACACTTCTGCCTCGCGAACCCACTTCTGCCTCGCGAACCCACTTCTACCTCGCGAGCACACTTCTGCCTCGCGCAACCACTTCTGGCTCGCTCGCCCAATTCTGCCTCGCAAACCCACTTCTGCCTCGCGAGCACACTTCTGCCTCGCGAACCCACTTCTGGCTGGCTCGCCCACTTCTGCCTCGCGAACCCACTTCTGGCTCGCGAACACACTTCTGCCTCGCAAACCCAGTTCTGGCTGGCTCGCCCACTCCTGGCTCGCAAGCCCACTTCTGGCTCCCGGGCCAACTTCTGGCTCACGAGCCCACTTCTGCCTGGCGAGCACACTTCTATCTCGCGATCCTACTTCTGGCTCGCTCGCCCACTTCTGGCTCGCTCGCCCACTTCAGGCTCACGAGCCCAATTCTGGCTCCCGAGCCAACTTCTGGCTGGCTCGCCCACTTCTGGCTCGCCCACTTCTGGCTCGCGAGCCCAATTCTGGCTCCCGAGCCCACTTCTGGCTCCCGAACCCACTTCTGCCTCGCGAGCACACTTCTGCCTCGCAATCCTACTTCTGGCTCGCTCGCCCACTTCTGGCTCGCTCGCCCACTTCTGCCTCGCGAGCACACTTCTGCCTCCCGAGCCCACTTCTGCCTTGCGAGCACACTTCTGCCTCGCGAGCACACTTCTGCCTCGCGAGCCCAATTCTGGCTCCCGAGCCCTCTTCTGGCTCCCGAGCCCACTTCTGGCTCCCGAGCCCACTTCTGGCTCACGAGCCCACTTCTGCCTCGCGCGCACACTTTTGCCACGCGAATCAACTTCTGGCTCGCGAGCCCAATTCTGGCTCCTGAGCCCACTTCTGGCCCCCGAGCCCACTTCTGCCTCGCAAATACACTTCTGCCACGCGAACCCACTTCTGACTCGCTCGCCCACTTCTGGCTCACGAGCCCAATTCTGGCTCCCGAGCCAACTTCTGGCTCACGAGCCCACTTCTACCTCGCGAACCCACTTCTGGCTCGCTCGCCCACTTCTGGCTCGCGAACACACTTCTGCCTCGCGAACCCACTTCTGGCTGGCTCGCCCACTTCAGGATCGCGAGGTCACTTCTGGCTCCCGAGCCCACTTCTGGCTCCCGAGCCCACTTCTGGCTTTCGAGCCCACTTATGCCTTGCGAGCACACTTCTGCCTCGCGAGCACACTTTTGGCTCCCGAGCCCACTTCTGGCTCCCGAGCCCACTTCTGACTCCCGAGTCCACTTCTGGCTTCCGAGCCCACTTCTGCCTTGCGAGCACACTTCTGCCTCGCGAACCCACTTCTGGCTGGCTCGCCCACTTCTGCCTCGCGAACCCACTTCTGGCTCGCGAACACTCTTCTGCCTCGCGAACCCACTTCTGGCTGGATCGCCCACTCCTGGCTCGCAAGCCCACTTCTGGCTCCCGAGCCCACTTCTGGCTCACGAGCCCACTTCTGCCTGGCGAGCACACTTCTGCCTCGCGATCCTACTTCTGGCTCGCTCGCCCACTTCTGCCTCGCGAACACACTTCTGCCTCGCGAACCCACTTCTGCCTCGCGAACCCACTTCTGGCTGGCTCGCCCACTTCTGGCTCCCGAGCCCACTTCTGGCTCCCGAGCCCACTTCTGCCTCGCAAATACACTTCTGCCACGCGAACCCACTTCTGGCTCGCTCGCCCACTTCTGGCTCACGAGCCCAATTCTGGCTCCCGAGCCAACTTCTGGCTCACGAGCCAACTTCTACCTCGCGAGCACACTTCTGCCTCGCAAGCCCACTTCTACCTCGCGAGCACACTTCTGCCTCGCAAACCCACTTCTGGCTCGCTCGCCCACTTTTGCCTCGCGAACCCACTTCTGGCTCGCGAACCCACTTCTGGCTCGCGAACACACTTCTGCCTCGCGAACCCACTTCTGGCTGGCTCGCCCACTTCAGGATCGCGAGCCCACTTCTGGCTCGCTCGCCCACTTCTGGCTCGCGAGCCCACTTCTGCCTCGCGAACACACTTCTGCCTCGCGAACCCACTTCTGGCTGGCTCGCCCACTTCTGGCTCGCGAGCCCAATTCTGGCTCCCGAGCCAACTTCAGGCTCACGAGCCCACTTCTACCTCGCGAGCACACTTCTGCCTCGCGAACCCACTTCTGGCTCGCTCGCCCACTTCTGGCTCGCGAACACACTTCTGCCTCGCGAACCCACTTCTGGCTGGCTCGCCCACTTCAGGATCGCGAGGTCACTTCTGGCTCCCGAGCCCACTTCTGGCTCCCGAGCCCACTTCTGGCTTTCGAGCCCACTTATGCCTTGCGAGCACACTTCTGCCTCGCGAGCACACTTCTGGCTCCCGAGCCCACTTCTGGCTCCCGAGCCCACTTTTGCCTCGCGAACCCACTTCTGGCTCGCGAACCCACTTCTGGCTCGCGAACACACTTCTGCCTCGCGAGCACACTTCTGGCTGGCTCGCCCACTTCAGGATCGCGAGCCCACTTCTGGCTCTCGAGCCCACTTCTGGCTCCCGAGCCCACTTCTGGCTCCCGAGCCCACTTCTGGCTCCCGAGCCCACTTCTGGCTTTCGAGCCCACTTATGCCTTGCGAGCACACTTCTGCCTCGCGAGCACACTTCTGCCTCGCAAACCCACTTCTGGCTCGCTCGCTCACTTTTGCCTCGCGAACCCACTTCTGGCTCGCGAACCCACTTCTGGCTCGCGAACACACTTCTGCCTCGCGAACCCACTTCTGGCTGGCTCGCCCACTTCAGGATCGCGAGCCCACTTCTGGCTCCCGAGCCCACTTCTGGCTCCCGAGCCCACTTCTGGCTCCCGAGCCCACTTCTGGCTCCCGAGCCCACTTCTGCCTCGCGCGCACACTTCTGCCACGCGAATCAACTTCTGGCTCGCGAGCCCAATTCTGGCTCCCGAGCCCACTTGTGGCCCCCGAGCCCACTTCTGCCTCGCAAATACACTTCTGCCACGCGAACCCACTTCTGGCTCGCTCGCCCACTTCAGGCTCACGAGCCCAATTCTGGCTCCCGAGCCAACTTCTGGCTGGCTCGCCCACTTCTGGCTCGCGAGCCCAATTCTGGCTCCCGAGCCCACTTCTGGCTCCCGAACCCACTTCTGCCTCGCGAGCACACTTCTGCCTCGCAATCCTACTTCTGGCTCGCTCGCCCACTTCTGCCTCGCGAGCACACTTCTGCCTCCCGAGCCCACTTCTGCCTTGCGAGCACACTTCTGCCTCGCGAGCACACTTCTGCTTCGCGATCCTACTTCTGGCTCCCGAGCCCACTTCTGGCGCGCTCGCCCACTTCTGGCTCGCCCACTTCTGGCTCGCGAACCCAATTCTGGCTCCCGAGCCCACTTCTGGCTCCCGAACCCACTTCTGCCTCGCGAGCACACTTCTGCCTCGCAATCCTACTTCTGGCTCGCTCGCCCACTTCTGGCTCGCTCGCCCACTTCTGCCTCGCGAGCACACTTCTGCCTCCCGAGCCCACTTCTGCCTTGCGAGCACACTTCTGCCTCGCGAGCACACTTCTGGCTCCCGAGCCCACTTCTGGCTCCCGAGCCCACTTCTGGCTCCCGAGCCCACTTCTGACTCCCGAGCCCACTTCTGGCTTCCGAACCCACTTCTGCCTTGCGAGCACACTTCTGCCTCGCGAACCCACTTCTGGCTGGCTCGCCCACTTCTGCCTCGCGAACCCACTTCTGGCTCGCGAACACACTTCTGCCTCGCGAACCCACTTCTGGCTGGCTCGCCCACTCCTGGCTCGCAAGCCCACTTCTGGCTCCCGGGCCAACTTCTGGCTCACGAGCCCACTTCTGGCTCACGAGCCCACTTCTGCCTGGCGAGCACACTTCTATCTCGCGATCCTACTTCTGGCTCGCTCGCCCACTTCTGCCTCGCGAGCACACTTCTGCCTCGCGAACCCACTTCTGGCTGGCTCGCCCACTCCTGCCTCGCGAACCCACTTCTGGCTGGCTCGCCCACTTCTGGCTCGCGAGCCCACTTCTGGCTCACGAGCCCACTTCTGGCTCCCGAGCCCACTTCTGCCGCGCGAGCACACTTCTGCCTCGCTAACCCACTTCTGGCTCGCTCGCCCACTTCTGGCTCACGAGCCCACTTCTGCCTCGCGCGCACACTTCTGCCACGCGAATCAACTTCTGGCTCGCGAGCCCAATTCTGGCTCCTGAGCCCACTTCTGGCCCCCGAGCCCACTTCTGCCTCGCAAATACACTTCTGCCACGCGAACCCACTTCTGACTCGTTCGCCCACTTCTGGCTCACGAGCCCAATTCTGGCTCCCGAGCCAACTTCTGGCTCACGAGCCCACTTCTACCTCACGAGCACACTTCTGCCTCGCAAGCACACTTCTGCCTCGCGAGCACACTTCTGCCTCGCGAACCCACTTCTGCCTCGCGAACCCACTTCTACCTCGCGAGCACACTTCTGCCTCGCGCAACCACTTCTGGCTCGCTCGCCCAATTCTGCCTCGCAAACCCACTTCTGCCTCGCGAGCACACTTCTGCCTCGCGAACCCACTTCTGGCTGGCTCGCCCACTTCTGCCTCGCGAACCCACTTCTGGCTCGCGAACACACTTCTGCCTCGCAAACCCAATTCTGGCTGGCTCGCCCACTCCTGGCTCGCAAGCCCACTTCTGGCTCCCGGGCCAACTTCTGGCTCACGAGCCCACTTCTACCTCGCGAGCACACTTCTGCCTCGCGCACCCACTTCTGGCTCGCTCGCCCAATTCTGCCTCGCGCACCCACTTCTGCCTCGCGAGCACACTTCTGCCTCGCGAACCCACTTCTGGCTGGCTCGCCCACTTCTGGCTCCCGAGCCCACTTCTGGCTCCCGAGCCCACTTCTGCCTCGCGCGCGCACTTCTGCCACGCGAATCAACTTCTGGCTCGCGAGCCCAATTCTGGCTCCCGAGCCCACTTCTAGCCCCCGAGCCCACTTCTGCCTCGCAAATACACTTCTGCCACGCGAACCCACTTCTGGCTCGCAAGCACACTTCTGCCTCGCGAGCACACTTCTGCCTCGCGAACCCACTACTGGCTCGCGAGCCCAATTCTGGCTCCCGAGCCCACTTCTGGCTCCCGAGCCCACTTCTACCTCGCGAGCACACTTCTGCCTCGCGCACCCACTTCTGGCTCGCTCGCCCAATTCTGCCTCGCAAACCCACTTCTGCCTCGCGAGCACACTTCTGCCTCGCGAACCCACTTCTGGCTGGCTCGCCCACTTCTGCCTCGCGGACCCACTTCTGGCTCGCGAACACACTTCTGCCTCGCGAACCCAGTTCTGGCTGGCTCGCCCACTCCTGGCTCGCAAGCCCACTTCTGGCTCCCGAGCCCACTTCTGGCTCACGAGCCCACTTCTGCCTCGCGAGCACACTTCTGGCTCGCGAGCCCAATTCTGGCTCCCGAGCCCACTTCTGGCTCCCGAGCCCACTTCTGGCTCACGAGCCCACTTCTGGCTCCCGAGCCCACTTCTGCCTCGCGCGCACACTTCTGCCACGCGAATCAACTTCTGGCTCGCGAGCCCAATTCTGGCTCCCGAGCCCACTTCTGGCCCCCGAGCCCACTTCTGCCTCGCAAATACACTTCTGCCACGCGAACCCACTTCTGGCTCCCTCGCCCACTTCTGGCTCACGAGCCCAATTCTGGCTCCCGAGCCAACTTCTGGCTCACGAGCCCACTTCTACCTCGCGAGCACACTTCTGCCTCGCAAGCCCACTTCTACCTCGCGAGCACACTTCTGCCTCGCAAACCCACTTCTGGCTCGCTCGCCCACTTTTGCCTCGCGAACCCACTTCTGGCTCGCGAACCCACTTCTGGCTCGCGAACACACTTCTGCCTCGCGAACCCACTTCTGGCTGGCTCGCCCACTTCAGGATCGCGAGCCCACTTCTGGCTCCCGAGCCCACTTCTGGCTCCCGAGCCCACTTCTGGCTCCCGAGCCCACTTCTGGCTCCCGAGCCCACTTCTGCCTCGCGCGCACACTTCTGCCACGCGAATCAACTTCTGGCTCGCGAGCCCAATTCTGGCTCCCGAGCCCACTTGTGGCCCCCGAGCCCACTTCTGCCTCGCAAATACACTTCTGCCACGCGAACCCACTTCTGGCTCGCTCGCCCACTTCTGGCTCACGAGCCCAATTCTGGCTCCCGAGCCAACTTCTAGCTCGCGAGCCCACTTCTACCTCGCGAGCACACTTCTGCCTCGCAAGCACCCTTCTGCCTCGCGAGCACACTTCTGCCTCGCGAAACCACTACTGGCTCGCGAGCCCAATTCTGGCTCCCGAGCCCACTTCTGGCTCTCGAGCCCACTTCTGGCTCCCGAGCACACTTCTGCCTCGCGAACCCACTTCTGGCTCGCTCGCCCACTTCTGGCTCACGAGCCCAATTCTGGCTCCCGAGCCCACTTCTCGCTCACGAGCCCACTTCTGCCTCGCGAGCCCAATTCTGGCTCGCTCGCCCACTTCTGGCTCGCTCGCCCACTTCTGGCTGCCGAGCCCACTTCTGCCTCGCGAGCACACTTCTGCCTCGCGCACCCACTTCTGGCTGGCTCGCCCACTTCTGGCTCGCTCGCACACTTCTGCCTCGCGATCCTACTTCTGGCTCGCGAGGCCAATTCTGGCTCCCGAGCCCCCTTCTGGCACCCGAGCCCACTTCTGGCTCGCGAACCCACTTCTGCCTCGCGAGCAAACTTCTGCCTCGCGAACCCACTTCTGGCTCGCTCGCCCACCCACTTCTGGCTCCCGAGCCCATTTCTAGCTCCCGAGCCCACTTCTGGCTCCCGAGCCCACTTCTGGCTCCCGAGCCCACTTCTGGCTTCCGAGCCCACTTCTGCCTCGCGACCACACTTCTGCCTCGCGAACCCACTTCTGGCTCACGAGCCCACTTCTGACTCCCGAGCCCACTTCTGCCTCGCGAGCACACTTCTGCCTCGCTAACCCACTTCTGGCTCGCTAGCCCACTTCTGGCTCGCGAACCCACTTCTGGCTCGCTCGCCCACTTCTGCCTCGCGATCCTACTTCTGGCTCCCGAGCCCACTTCTGGCGCGCTCGCCCACTTCTGGCTCGCCCACTTCTGGCTCGCGAACCCAATTCTGGCTCCCGAGCCCACTTCTGGCTCCCGAACCCACTTCTGCCTCGCGAGCACACTTCTGCCTCGCAATCCTACTTCTGGCTCGCTCGCCCACTTCTGGCTCGCTCGCCCACTTCTGCCTCGCGAGCACACTTCTGCCTCCCGAGCCCACTTCTGCCTTGCGAGCACACTTCTGCCTCGCGAGCACACTTCTGGCTCCCGAGCCCACTTCTGGCTCCCGAGCCCACTTCTGGCTCCCGAGCCCACTTCTGACTCCCGAGCCCACTTCTGGCTTCCGAACCCACTTCTGCCTTGCGAGCACACTTCTGCCTCGCGAACCCACTTCTGGCTGGCTCGCCCACTTCTGCCTCGCGAACCCACTTCTGGCTCGCGAACACACTTCTGCCTCGCGAACCCACTTCTGGCTGGCTCGCCCACTCCTGGCTCGCAAGCCCACTTCTGGCTCCCGAGCCCACTTCTGGCTCACGAGCCCACTTCTGCCTGGCGAGCACACTTCTGCCTCGCGATCCTACTTCTGGCTCGCTCGCCCACTTCTGCCTCGCGAGCACACTTCTGCCTCGCGAACCCACTTCTGGCTGGCTCGCCCACTTCTGGCTCCCGAGCCCACTTCTGGCTCCCGAGCCCACTTCTGCCTCGCGCGCGCACTTCTGCCACGCGAATCAACTTCTGGCTCGCGAGCCCAATTCTGGCTCCCGAGCCCACTTCTAGCCCCCGAGCCCACTTCTGCCTCGCAAATACACTTCTGCCACGCGAACCCACTTCTGGCTCGCAAGCACACTTCTGCCTCGCGAGCACACTTCTGCCTCGCGAACCCACTACTGGCTCGCGAGCCCAATTCTGGCTCCCGAGCCCACTTCTGGCTCCCGAGCCCACTTCTACCTCGCGAGCACACTTCTGCCTCGCGCACCCACTTCTGGCTCGCTCGCCCAATTCTGCCTCGCAAACCCACTTCTGCCTCGCGAGCACACTTCTGCCTCGCGAACCCACTTCTGGCTCACGAGCCCACTTCTGCCTGGCGAGCACACTTCTATCTCGCGATCCTACTTCTGGCTCGCTCGCCCACTTCTGCCTCGCGAGCACACTTCTGCCTCGCGAACCCACTTCTGGCTGGCTCGCCCACTCCTGCCTCGCGAACCCACTTCTGGCTGGCTCGCCCACTTCTGGCTCGCGAGCCCACTTCTGGCTCACGAGCCCACTTCTGGCTCCCGAGCCCACTTCTGCCGCGCGAGCACACTTCTGCCTCGCTAACCCACTTCTGGCTCGCTCGCCCACTTCTGGTTCACGAGCCCACTTCTGCCTCGCGCGCACACTTCTGCCACGCGAATCAACTTCTGGCTCGCGAGCCCAATTCTGGCTCCTGAGCCCACTTCTGGCCCCCGAGCCCACTTCTGCCTCGCAAATACACTTCTGCCACGCGAACCCACTTCTGACTCGTTCGCCCACTTCTGGCTCACGAGCCCAATTCTGGCTCCCGAGCCAACTTCTGGCTCACGAGCCCACTTCTACCTCACGAGCACACTTCTGCCTCGCAAGCACACTTCTGCCTCGCGAGCACACTTCTGCCTCGCGAACCCACTTCTGCCTCGCGAACCCACTTCTACCTCGCGAGCACACTTCTGCCTCGCGCAACCACTTCTGGCTCGCTCGCCCAATTCTGCCTCGCAAACCCACTTCTGCCTCGCGAGCACACTTCTGCCTCGCGAACCCACTTCTGGCTGGCTCGCCCACTTCTGCCTCGCGAACCCACTTCTGGCTCGCGAACACACTTCTGCCTCGCAAACCCAATTCTGGCTGGCTCGCCCACTCCTGGCTCGCAAGCCCACTTCTGGCTCCCGGGCCAACTTCTGGCTCACGAGCCCACTTCTACCTCGCGAGCACACTTCTGCCTCGCGCACCCACTTCTGGCTCGCTCGCCCAATTCTGCCTCGCGCACCCACTTCTGCCTCGCGAGCACACTTCTGCCTCGCGAACCCACTTCTGGCTGGCTCGCCCACTTCTGCCTCGCGAACCCACTTCTGGCTCGCGAACACACTTCTGCCTCGCGAACCCAGTTCTGGCTGGCTCGCCCACTCCTGGCTCGCAAGCCCACTTCTGGCTCCCGAGCCCACTTATGGCTCACGGGCCCACTTCTGGCTCGCGAGGCCAATTCTGGCTCCCGAGCCCACTTCTGGCTCCCGAGCCCACTTCTGGCTCCCGAGCCCACTTCTGGCTCGCGAACCCACTTCTGGCTCGCTCGCCCACTTCTGCCTCGCGAACCCACTTCTGGCTCGCTCGCACACTTCTGCCTCGCGATCCTACTTCTGGCTCGCGAGGCCAATTCTGGCTCCCGAGCCCACTTCTGGCTCCCGAGCCCACTTCTGGCTCGCGAACCCACTTCTGCCTCGCGAGCACACTTCTGCCTCGCGAACCCACTTCTGGCTCGCTCGCCCACCCACTTCTGGCTCCCGAGACCACTTCTAGCTCCCGAGCCCACTTCTGGCTCCCGAGCCCACTTCTGGCTTCCGAGCCCACTTCTGCCTCGCGACCACACTTCTGCCTCGCGAACCCACTTCTTGCTCGCTCGCCCACTTCTGGCTCACGAGCCCACTTCTGGCTCACGAGCCCACTTCTGGCTCCCGAGCCCACTTCTGGCTCGCAAATACACTTCTGCCACGCGAACCCACTTCTGGCTCGCTCGCCCACTTCTGGCTCACGAGCCCAATTCTGGCTCCCGAGCCAACTTCTGGCTCACGAGCCAACTTCTGCCTCGCAAGCCCACTTCTACCTCGCGAGCACACTTCTGCCTCGCGAACCCACTTCTGGCTGGCTCGCCCACTTCTGGCTCCCGAGCCCACTTCTGGCTCCCGAGCCCACTTCTGCCTCGCAAATACACTTCTGCCACGCGAACCCACTTCTGGCTCGCTCGCCCACTTCTGGCTCACGAGCCCAATTCTGGCTCCCGAGCCAACTTCTGGCTCACGAGCCAACTTCTACCTCGCGAGCACACTTCTGCCTCGCAAGCCCACTTCTACCTCGCGAGCACACTTCTGCCTCGCAAACCCACTTTTGCCTCGCGAACCCACTTCTGGCTCGCGAACCCACTTCTGGCTCGCGAACACACTTCTGCCTCGCGAACCCACTTCTGGCTGGCTCGCCCACTTCAGGATCGCGAGCCCACTTCTGGCTCCCGAGCCCACTTCTGGCTCCCGAGCCCACTTCTGGCTCCCGAGCCCACTTCTGCCTCGCGCGCACACTTCTGCCACGCGAATCAACTTCTGGCTCGCGAGCCCAATTCTGGCTCCCGAGCCCACTTGTGGCCCCCGAGCCCACTTCTGCCTCGCAAATACACTTCTGCCACGCGAACCCACTTCTGGCTCGCTCGCCCACTTCAGGCTCACGAGCCCAATTCTGGCTCCCGAGCCAACTTCTGGCTGGCTCGCCCACTTCTGGCTCGCGAGCCCAATTCTGGCTCCCGAGCCCACTTCTGGCTCCCGAACCCACTTCTGCCTCGCGAGCACACTTCTGCCTCGCAATCCTACTTCTGGCGCGCTCGCCCACTTCTGGCTCGCTCGCCCACTTCTGCCTCGCGAGCACACTTCTGCCTCCCGAGCCCACTTCTGCCTTGCGAGCACACTTCTGCCTCGCGAGCACACTTCTGCCTCGCGATCCTACTTCTGGCTCCCGAGCCCACTTCTGGCGCGCTCGCCCACTTCTGGCTCGCCCACTTCTGGCTCGCGAACCCAATTCTGGCTCCCGAGCCCACTTCTGGCTCCCGAACCCACTTCTGGCTCGCCCACTTCTGGCTCGCGAACCCAATTCTGGCTCCCGAGCCCACTTCTGGCTCCCGAACCCACTTCTGCCTCGCGAGCACACTTCTGCCTCGCAATCCTACTTCTGGCTCGCTCGCCCACTTCTGGCTCGCTCGCCCACTTCTGCCTCGCGAGCACACTTCTGCCTCCCGAGCCCACTTCTGCCTTGCGAGCACACTTCTGCCTCGCGAGCACACTTCTGCCTCGCTAACCCACTTCTGGCTCGCTAGCCCACTTCTGGCTCGCGAACCCACTTCTGGCTCGCTCGCCCACTTCTGCCTCGCGATCCTACTTCTGGCTCCCGAGCCCACTTCTGGCGCGCTCGCCCACTTCTGGCTCGCCCACTTCTGGCTCGCGAACCCAATTCTGGCTCCCGAGCCCACTTCTGGCTCCCGAACCCACTTCTGCCTCGCGAGCACACTTCTGCCTCGCAATCCTACTTCTGGCTCGCTCGCCCACTTCTGGCTCGCTCGCCCACTTCTGCCTCGCGAGCACACTTCTGCCTCCCGAGCCCACTTCTGCCTTGCGAGCACACTTCTGCCTCGCGAGCACACTTCTGGCTCCCGAGCCCACTTCTGGCTCCCGAGCCCACTTCTGGCTCCCGAGCCCACTTCTGACTCCCGAGCCCACTTCTGGCTTCCGAACCCACTTCTGCCTTGCGAGCACACTTCTGCCTCGCGAACCCACTTCTGGCTGGCTCGCCCACTTCTGCCTCGCGAACCCACTTCTGGCTCGCGAACACACTTCTGCCTCGCGAACCCACTTCTGGCTGGCTCGCCCACTCCTGGCTCGCAAGCCCACTTCTGGCTCCCGAGCCCACTTCTGGCTCACGAGCCCACTTCTGCCTGGCGAGCACACTTCTGCCTCGCGATCCTACTTCTGGCTCGCTCGCCCACTTCTGCCTCGCGAGCACACTTCTGCCTCGCGAACCCACTTCTGGCTGGCTCGCCCACTTCTGGCTCCCGAGCCCACTTCTGGCTCCCGAGCCCACTTCTGCCTCGCGCGCGCACTTCTGCCACGCGAATCAACTTCTGGCTCGCGAGCCCAATTCTGGCTCCCGAGCCCACTTCTAGCCCCCGAGCCCACTTCTGCCTCGCAAATACACTTCTGCCACGCGAACCCACTTCTGGCTCGCAAGCACACTTCTGCCTCGCGAGCACACTTCTGCCTCGCGAACCCACTACTGGCTCGCGAGCCCAATTCTGGCTCCCGAGCCCACTTCTGGCTCCCGAGCCCACTTCTACCTCGCGAGCACACTTCTGCCTCGCGCACCCACTTCTGGCTCGCTCGCCCAATTCTGCCTCGCAAACCCACTTCTGCCTCGCGAGCACACTTCTGCCTCGCGAACCCACTTCTGGCTCACGAGCCCACTTCTGCCTGGCGAGCACACTTCTATCTCGCGATCCTACTTCTGGCTCGCTCGCCCACTTCTGCCTCGCGAGCACACTTCTGCCTCGCGAACCCACTTCTGGCTGGCTCGCCCACTCCTGCCTCGCGAACCCACTTCTGGCTGGCTCGCCCACTTCTGGCTCGCGAGCCCACTTCTGGCTCACGAGCCCACTTCTGGCTCCCGAGCCCACTTGTGCCGCGCGAGCACACTTCTGCCTCGCTAACCCACTTCTGGCTCGCTCGCCCACTTCTGGTTCACGAGCCCACTTCTGCCTCGCGCGCACACTTCTGCCACGCGAATCAACTTCTGGCTCGCGAGCCCAATTCTGGCTCCTGAGCCCACTTCTGGCCCCCGAGCCCACTTCTGCCTCGCAAATACACTTCTGCCACGCGAACCCACTTCTGACTCGTTCGCCCACTTCTGGCTCACGAGCCCAATTCTGGCTCCCGAGCCAACTTCTGGCTCACGAGCCCACTTCTACCTCACGAGCACACTTCTGCCTCGCAAGCACACTTCTGCCTCGCGAGCACACTTCTGCCTCGCGAACCCACTTCTGCCTCGCGAACCCACTTCTACCTCGCGAGCACACTTCTGCCTCGCGCAACCACTTCTGGCTCGCTCGCCCAATTCTGCCTCGCAAACCCACTTCTGCCTCGCGAGCACACTTCTGCCTCGCGAACCCACTTCTGGCTGGCTCGCCCACTTCTGCCTCGCGAACCCACTTCTGGCTCGCGAACACACTTCTGCCTCGCAAACCCAATTCTGGCTGGCTCGCCCACTCCTGGCTCGCAAGCCCACTTCTGGCTCCCGGGCCAACTTCTGGCTCACGAGCCCACTTCTACCTCGCGAGCACACTTCTGCCTCGCGCACCCACTTCTGGCTCGCTCGCCCAATTCTGCCTCGCGCACCCACTTCTGCCTCGCGAGCACACTTCTGCCTCGCGAACCCACTTCTGGCTGGCTCGCCCACTTCTGCCTCGCGAACCCACTTCTGGCTCGCGAACACACTTCTGCCTCGCGAACCCAGTTCTGGCTGGCTCGCCCACTCCTGGCTCGCAAGCCCACTTCTGGCTCCCGAGCCCACTTATGGCTCACGGGCCCACTTCTGGCTCGCGAGGCCAATTCTGGCTCCCGAGCCCACTTCTGGCTCCCGAGCCCACTTCTGGCTCCCGAGCCCACTTCTGGCTCGCGAACCCACTTCTGGCTCGCTCGCCCACTTCTGCCTCGCGAACCCACTTCTGGCTCGCTCGCACACTTCTGCCTCGCGATCCTACTTCTGGCTCGCGAGGCCAATTCTGGCTCCCGAGCCCACTTCTGGCTCCCGAGCCCACTTCTGGCTCGCGAACCCACTTCTGCCTCGCGAGCACACTTCTGCCTCGCGAACCCACTTCTGGCTCGCTCGCCCACCCACTTCTGGCTCCCGAGACCACTTCTAGCTCCCGAGCCCACTTCTGGCTCCCGAGCCCACTTCTGGCTTCCGAGCCCACTTCTGCCTCGCGACCACACTTCTGCCTCGCGAACCCACTTCTTGCTCGCTCGCCCACTTCTGGCTCACGAGCCCACTTCTGGCTCACGAGCCCACTTCTGGCTCCCGAGCCCACTTCTGGCTCGCAAATACACTTCTGCCACGCGAACCCACTTCTGGCTCGCTCGCCCACTTCTGGCTCACGAGCCCAATTCTGGCTCCCGAGCCAACTTCTGGCTCACGAGCCAACTTCTGCCTCGCAAGCCCACTTCTACCTCGCGAGCACACTTCTGCCTCGCGAACCCACTTCTGGCTGGCTCGCCCACTTCTGGCTCCCGAGCCCACTTCTGGCTCCCGAGCCCACTTCTGCCTCGCAAATACACTTCTGCCACGCGAACCCACTTCTGGCTCGCTCGCCCACTTCTGGCTCACGAGCCCAATTCTGGCTCACGAGCCAACTTCTACCTCGCGAGCACACTTCTGCCTCGCAAGCCCACTTCTACCTCGCGAGCACACTTCTGCCTCGCAAACCCACTTTTGCCTCGCGAACCCACTTCTGGCTCGCGAACCCACTTCTGGCTCGCGAACACACTTCTGCCTCGCGAACCCACTTCTGGCTGGCTCGCCCACTTCAGGATCGCGAGCCCACTTCTGGCTCCCGAGCCCACTTCTGGCTCCCGAGCCCACTTCTGGCTCCCGAGCCCACTTCTGCCTCGCGCGCACACTTCTGCCACGCGAATCAACTTCTGGCTCGCGAGCCCAATTCTGGCTCCCGAGCCCACTTGTGGCCCCCGAGCCCACTTCTGCCTCGCAAATACACTTCTGCCACGCGAACCCACTTCTGGCTCGCTCGCCCACTTCAGGCTCACGAGCCCAATTCTGGCTCCCGAGCCAACTTCTGGCTGGCTCGCCCACTTCTGGCTCGCGAGCCCAATTCTGGCTCCCGAGCCCACTTCTGGCTCCCGAACCCACTTCTGCCTCGCGAGCACACTTCTGCCTCGCAATCCTACTTCTGGCGCGCTCGCCCACTTCTGGCTCGCTCGCCCACTTCTGCCTCGCGAGCACACTTCTGCCTCCCGAGCCCACTTCTGCCTTGCGAGCACACTTCTGCCTCGCGAGCACACTTCTGCCTCGCGATCCTACTTCTGGCTCCCGAGCCCACTTCTGGCGCGCTCGCCCACTTCTGGCTCGCCCACTTCTGGCTCGCGAACCCAATTCTGGCTCCCGAGCCCACTTCTGGCTCCCGAACCCACTTCTGCCTCGCGAGCACACTTCTGCCTCGCAATCCTACTTCTGGCTCGCTCGCCCACTTCTGCCTCGCGAGCACACTTCTGCCTCCCGAGCCCACTTCTGCCTTGCGAGCACACTTCTGCCTCGCGAGCACACTTCTGGCTCCCGAGCCCACTTCTGGCTCCCGAGCCCACTTCTGGCTCCCGAGCCCACTTCTGACTCCCGAGCCCACTTCTGGCTTCCGAACCCACTTCTGCCTTGCGAGCACACTTCTGCCTCGCGAACCCACTTCTGGCTGGCTCGCCCACTTCTGCCTCGCGAACCCACTTCTGGCTGGCTCGCCCACTTCTGCCTCGCGAACCCACTTCTGGCTCGCGAACACACTTCTGCCTCGCGAACCCACTTCTGGCTGGCTCGCCCACTCCTGGCTCGCAAGCCCACTTCTGGCTCCCGGGCCAACTTCTGGCTCACGAGCCCACTTCTGGCTCACGAGCCCACTTCTGCCTGGCGAGCACACTTCTATCTCGCGATCCTACTTCTGGCTCGCTCGCCCACTTCTGCCTCGCGAGCACACTTCTGCCTCGCGAACCCACTTCTGGCTGGCTCGCCCACTCCTGCCTCGCGAACCCACTTCTGGCTGGCTCGCCCACTTCTGGCTCGCGAGCCCACTTCTGGCTCACGAGCCCACTTCTGGCTCCCGAGCCCACTTCTGCCGCGCGAGCACACTTCTGCCTCGCTAACCCACTTCTGGCTCGCTCGCCCACTTCTGGCTCACGAGCCCACTTCTGCCTCGCGCGCACACTTCTGCCACGCGAATCAACTTCTGGCTCGCGAGCCCAATTCTGGCTCCTGAGCCCACTTCTGGCCCCCGAGCCCACTTCTGCCTCGCAAATACACTTCTGCCACGCGAACCCACTTCTGACTCGTTCGCCCACTTCTGGCTCACGAGCCCAATTCTGGCTCCCGAGCCAACTTCTGGCTCACGAGCCCACTTCTACCTCACGAGCACACTTCTGCCTCGCAAGCACACTTCTGCCTCGCGAGCACACTTCTGCCTCGCGAACCCACTTCTGCCTCGCGAACCCACTTCTACCTCGCGAGCACACTTCTGCCTCGCGCAACCACTTCTGGCTCGCTCGCCCAATTCTGCCTCGCAAACCCACTTCTGCCTCGCGAGCACACTTCTGCCTCGCGAACCCACTTCTGGCTGGCTCGCCCACTTCTGCCTCGCGAACCCACTTCTGGCTCGCGAACACACTTCTGCCTCGCAAACCCAATTCTGGCTGGCTCGCCCACTCCTGGCTCGCAAGCCCACTTCTGGCTCCCGGGCCAACTTCTGGCTCACGAGCCCACTTCTACCTCGCGAGCACACTTCTGCCTCGCGCACCCACTTCTGGCTCGCTCGCCCAATTCTGCCTCGCGCACCCACTTCTGCCTCGCGAGCACACTTCTGCCTCGCGAACCCACTTCTGGCTGGCTCGCCCACTTCTGGCTCCCGAGCCCACTTCTGGCTCCCGAGCCCACTTCTGCCTCGCGCGCGCACTTCTGCCACGCGAATCAACTTCTGGCTCGCGAGCCCAATTCTGGCTCCCGAGCCCACTTCTAGCCCCCGAGCCCACTTCTGCCTCGCAAATACACTTCTGCCACGCGAACCCACTTCTGGCTCGCAAGCACACTTCTGCCTCGCGAGCACACTTCTGCCTCGCGAACCCACTACTGGCTCGCGAGCCCAATTCTGGCTCCCGAGCCCACTTCTGGCTCCCGAGCCCACTTCTACCTCGCGAGCACACTTCTGCCTCGCGCACCCACTTCTGGCTCGCTCGCCCAATTCTGCCTCGCAAACCCACTTCTGCCTCGCGAGCACACTTCTGCCTCGCGAACCCACTTCTGGCTGGCTCGCCCACTTCTGCCTCGCGGACCCACTTCTGGCTCGCGAACACACTTCTGCCTCGCGAACCCAGTTCTGGCTGGCTCGCCCACTCCTGGCTCGCAAGCCCACTTCTGGCTCCCGAGCCCACTTCTGGCTCACGAGCCCACTTCTGCCTCGCGAGCACACTTCTGGCTCGCGAGCCCAATTCTGGCTCCCGAGCCCACTTCTGGCTCCCGAGCCCACTTCTGGCTCACGAGCCCACTTCTGGCTCCCGAGCCCACTTCTGCCTCGCGCGCACACTTCTGCCACGCGAATCAACTTCTGGCTCGCGAGCCCAATTCTGGCTCCCGAGCCCACTTCTGGCCCCCGAGCCCACTTCTGCCTCGCAAATACACTTCTGCCACGCGAACCCACTTCTGGCTCCCTCGCCCACTTCTGGCTCACGAGCCCAATTCTGGCTCCCGAGCCAACTTCTGGCTCACGAGCCCACTTCTACCTCGCGAGCACACTTCTGCCTCGCAAGCCCACTTCTACCTCGCGAGCACACTTCTGCCTCGCAAACCCACTTCTGGCTCGCTCGCCCACTTTTGCCTCGCGAACCCACTTCTGGCTCGCGAACACACTTCTGCCTCGCGAACCCACTTCTGGCTGGCTCGCCCACTTCAGGATCGCGAGCCCACTTCTGGCTCCCGAGCCCACTTCTGGCTCCCGAGCCCACTTCTGGCTCCCGAGCCCACTTCTGGCTCCCGAGCCCACTTCTGCCTCGCGCGCACACTTCTGCCACGCGAATCAACTTCTGGCTCGCGAGCCCAATTCTGGCTCCCGAGCCCACTTGTGGCCCCCGAGCCCACTTCTGCCTCGCAAATACACTTCTGCCACGCGAACCCACTTCTGGCTCGCTCGCCCACTTCTGGCTCACGAGCCCAATTCTGGCTCCCGAGCCAACTTCTAGCTCGCGAGCCCACTTCTACCTCGCGAGCACACTTCTGCCTCGCAAGCACCCTTCTGCCTCGCGAGCACACTTCTGCCTCGCGAAACCACTACTGGCTCGCGAGCCCAATTCTGGCTCCCGAGCCCACTTCTGGCTCTCGAGCCCACTTCTGGCTCCCGAGCACACTTCTGCCTCGCGAACCCACTTCTGGCTCGCTCGCCCACTTCTGGCTCACGAGCCCAATTCTGGCTCCCGAGCCCACTTCTCGCTCACGAGCCCACTTCTGCCTCGCGAGCCCAATTCTGGCTCGCTCGCCCACTTCTGGCTCGCTCGCCCACTTCTGGCTGCCGAGCCCACTTCTGCCTCGCGAGCACACTTCTGCCTCGCGCACCCACTTCTGGCTGGCTCGCCCACTTCTGGCTCGCTCGCACACTTCTGCCTCGCGATCCTACTTCTGGCTCGCGAGGCCAATTCTGGCTCCCGAGCCCACTTCTGGCTCCCGAGCCCACTTCTGGCTCGCGAGCCCACTTCTGCTTCGCGAGCCCAATTCTGGCTGCCGAGCCCACTTCTGCCTCGCGCACCCACTTCTGGCTGGCTCGCCCACTTCTGGCTCGCTCGCACACTTCTGCCTCGCGATCCTACTTCTGGCTCGCGAGGCCAATTCTGGCTCCCGAGCCCCCTTCTGGCACCCGAGCCCACTTCTGGCTCGCGAACCCACTTCTGCCTCGCGAGCAAACTTCTGCCTCGCGAACCCACTTCTGGCTCGCTCGCCCACCCACTTCTGGCTCCCGAGCGCATTTCTAGCTCCCGAGCCCACTTCTGGCTCCCGAGCCCACTTCTGGCTCCCGAGCCCACTTCTGGCTTCCGAGCCCACTTCTGCCTCGCGACCACACTTCTGCCTCGCGAACCCACTTCTGGCTCACGAGCCCACTTCTGACTCCCGAGCCCACTTCTGCCTCGCGAGCACACTTCTGCCTCGCTAACCCACTTCTGGCTCGCTAGCCCACTTCTGGCTCGCGAACCCACTTCTGGCTCGCTCGCCCACTTCTGCCTCGCGATCCTACTTCTGGCTCCCGAGCCCACTTCTGGCGCGCTCGCCCACTTCTGGCTCGCCCACTTCTGGCTCGCGAACCCAATTCTGGCTCCCGAGCCCACTTCTGGCTCCCGAACCCACTTCTGCCTCGCGAGCACACTTCTGCCTCGCAATCCTACTTCTGGCTCGCTCGCCCACTTCTGGCTCGCTCGCCCACTTCTGCCTCGCGAGCACACTTCTGCCTCCCGAGCCCACTTCTGCCTTGCGAGCACACTTCTGCCTCGCGAGCACACTTCTGGCTCCCGAGCCCACTTCTGGCTCCCGAGCCCACTTCTGGCTCCCGAGCCCACTTCTGACTCCCGAGCCCACTTCTGGCTTCCGAACCCACTTCTGCCTTGCGAGCACACTTCTGCCTCGCGAACCCACTTCTGGCTGGCTCGCCCACTTCTGCCTCGCGAACCCACTTCTGGCTCGCGAACACACTTCTGCCTCGCGAACCCACTTCTGGCTGGCTCGCCCACTCCTGGCTCGCAAGCCCACTTCTGGCTCCCGAGCCCACTTCTGGCTCACGAGCCCACTTCTGCCTGGCGAGCACACTTCTGCCTCGCGATCCTACTTCTGGCTCGCTCGCCCACTTCTGCCTCGCGAGCACACTTCTGCCTCGCGAACCCACTTCTGGCTGGCTCGCCCACTTCTGGCTCCCGAGCCCACTTCTGGCTCCCGAGCCCACTTCTGCCTCGCGCGCGCACTTCTGCCACGCGAATCAACTTCTGGCTCGCGAGCCCAATTCTGGCTCCCGAGCCCACTTCTAGCCCCCGAGCCCACTTCTGCCTCGCAAATACACTTCTGCCACGCGAACCCACTTCTGGCTCGCAAGCACACTTCTGCCTCGCGAGCACACTTCTGCCTCGCGAACCCACTACTGGCTCGCGAGCCCAATTCTGGCTCCCGAGCCCACTTCTGGCTCCCGAGCCCACTTCTACCTCGCGAGCACACTTCTGCCTCGCGCACCCACTTCTGGCTCGCTCGCCCAATTCTGCCTCGCAAACCCACTTCTGCCTCGCGAGCACACTTCTGCCTCGCGAACCCACTTCTGGCTCACGAGCCCACTTCTGCCTGGCGAGCACACTTCTATCTCGCGATCCTACTTCTGGCTCGCTCGCCCACTTCTGCCTCGCGAGCACACTTCTGCCTCGCGAACCCACTTCTGGCTGGCTCGCCCACTCCTGCCTGGCGAACCCACTTCTGGCTGGCTCGCCCACTTCTGGCTCGCGAGCCCACTTCTGGCTCACGAGCCCACTTCTGGCTCCCGAGCCCACTTCTGCCGCGCGAGCACACTTCTGCCTCGCTAACCCACTTCTGGCTCGCTCGCCCACTTCTGGTTCACGAGCCCACTTCTGCCTCGCGCGCACACTTCTGCCACGCGAATCAACTTCTGGCTCGCGAGCCCAATTCTGGCTCCTGAGCCCACTTCTGGCCCCCGAGCCCACTTCTGCCTCGCAAATACACTTCTGCCACGCGAACCCACTTCTGACTCGTTCGCCCACTTCTGGCTCACGAGCCCAATTCTGGCTCCCGAGCCAACTTCTGGCTCACGAGCCCACTTCTACCTCACGAGCACACTTCTGCCTCGCAAGCACACTTCTGCCTCGCGAGCACACTTCTGCCTCGCGAACCCACTTCTGCCTCGCGAACCCACTTCTACCTCGCGAGCACACTTCTGCCTCGCGCAACCACTTCTGGCTCGCTCGCCCAATTCTGCCTCGCAAACCCACTTCTGCCTCGCGAGCACACTTCTGCCTCGCGAACCCACTTCTGGCTGGCTCGCCCACTTCTGCCTCGCGAACCCACTTCTGGCTCGCGAACACACTTCTGCCTCGCAAACCCAATTCTGGCTGGCTCGCCCACTCCTGGCTCGCAAGCCCACTTCTGGCTCCCGGGCCAACTTCTGGCTCACGAGCCCACTTCTACCTCGCGAGCACACTTCTGCCTCGCGCACCCACTTCTGGCTCGCTCGCCCAATTCTGCCTCGCGCACCCACTTCTGCCTCGCGAGCACACTTCTGCCTCGCGAACCCACTTCTGGCTGGCTCGCCCACTTCTGCCTCGCGAACCCACTTCTGGCTCGCGAACACACTTCTGCCTCGCGAACCCAGTTCTGGCTGGCTCGCCCACTCCTGGCTCGCAAGCCCACTTCTGGCTCCCGAGCCCACTTATGGCTCACGGGCCCACTTCTGGCTCGCGAGGCCAATTCTGGCTCCCGAGCCCACTTCTGGCTCCCGAGCCCACTTCTGGCTCCCGAGCCCACTTCTGGCTCGCGAACCCACTTCTGGCTCGCTCGCCCACTTCTGCCTCGCGAACCCACTTCTGGCTCGCTCGCACACTTCTGCCTCGCGATCCTACTTCTGGCTCGCGAGGCCAATTCTGGCTCCCGAGCCCACTTCTGGCTCCCGAGCCCACTTCTGGCTCGCGAACCCACTTCTGCCTCGCGAGCACACTTCTGCCTCGCGAACCCACTTCTGGCTCGCTCGCCCACCCACTTCTGGCTCCCGAGACCACTTCTAGCTCCCGAGCCCACTTCTGGCTCCCGAGCCCACTTCTGGCTTCCGAGCCCACTTCTGCCTCGCGACCACACTTCTGCCTCGCGAACCCACTTCTTGCTCGCTCGCCCACTTCTGGCTCACGAGCCCACTTCTGGCTCACGAGCCCACTTCTGGCTCCCGAGCCCACTTCTGGCTCGCAAATACACTTCTGCCACGCGAACCCACTTCTGGCTCGCTCGCCCACTTCTGGCTCACGAGCCCAATTCTGGCTCCCGAGCCAACTTCTGGCTCACGAGCCAACTTCTGCCTCGCAAGCCCACTTCTACCTCGCGAGCACACTTCTGCCTCGCGAACCCACTTCTGGCTGGCTCGCCCACTTCTGGCTCCCGAGCCCACTTCTGGCTCCCGAGCCCACTTCTGCCTCGCAAATACACTTCTGCCACGCGAACCCACTTCTGGCTCGCTCGCCCACTTCTGGCTCACGAGCCCAATTCTGGCTCCCGAGCCAACTTCTGGCTCACGAGCCAACTTCTACCTCGCGAGCACACTTCTGCCTCGCAAGCCCACTTCTACCTCGCGAGCACACTTCTGCCTCGCAAACCCACTTTTGCCTCGCGAACCCACTTCTGGCTCGCGAACCCACTTCTGGCTCGCGAACACACTTCTGCCTCGCGAACCCATTTCTGGCTGGCTCGCCCACTTCAGGATCGCGAGCCCACTTCTGGCTCCCGAGCCCACTTCTGGCTCCCGAGCCCACTTCTGGCTCCCGAGCCCACTTCTGCCTCGCGCGCACACTTCTGCCACGCGAATCAACTTCTGGCTCGCGAGCCCAATTCTGGCTCCCGAGCCCACTTGTGGCCCCCGAGCCCACTTCTGCCTCGCAAATACACTTCTGCCACGCGAACCCACTTCTGGCTCGCTCGCCCACTTCAGGCTCACGAGCCCAATTCTGGCTCCCGAGCCAACTTCTGGCTGGCTCGCCCACTTCTGGCTCGCGAGCCCAATTCTGGCTCCCGAGCCCACTTCTGGCTCCCGAACCCACTTCTGCCTCGCGAGCACACTTCTGCCTCGCAATCCTACTTCTGGCGCGCTCGCCCACTTCTGGCTCGCTCGCCCACTTCTGCCTCGCGAGCACACTTCTGCCTCCCGAGCCCACTTCTGCCTTGCGAGCACACTTCTGCCTCGCGAGCACACTTCTGCCTCGCGATCCTACTTCTGGCTCCCGAGCCCACTTCTGGCGCGCTCGCCCACTTCTGGCTCGCCCACTTCTGGCTCGCGAACCCAATTCTGGCTCCCGAGCCCACTTCTGGCTCCCGAACCCACTTCTGCCTCGCGAGCACACTTCTGCCTCGCAATCCTACTTCTGGCTCGCTCGCCCACTTCTGCCTCGCGAGCACACTTCTGCCTCCCGAGCCCACTTCTGCCTTGCGAGCACACTTCTGCCTCGCGAGCACACTTCTGGCTCCCGAGCCCACTTCTGGCTCCCGAGCCCACTTCTGGCTCCCGAGCCCACTTCTGACTCCCGAGCCCACTTCTGGCTTCCGAACCCACTTCTGCCTTGCGAGCACACTTCTGCCTCGCGAACCCACTTCTGGCTGGCTCGCCCACTTCTGCCTCGCGAACCCACTTCTGGCTCGCGAACACACTTCTGCCTCGCGAACCCACTTCTGGCTGGCTCGCCCACTCCTGGCTCGCAAGCCCACTTCTGGCTCCCGAGCCCACTTCTGGCTCACGAGCCCACTTCTGCCTGGCGAGCACACTTCTGCCTCGCGATCCTACTTCTGGCTCGCTCGCCCACTTCTGCCTCGCGAGCACACTTCTGCCTCGCGAACCCACTTTTGGCTGGCTCGCCCACTTCTGGCTCCCGAGCCCACTTCTGGCTCCCGAGCCCACTTCTGCCTCGCGCGCGCACTTCTGCCACGCGAATCAACTTCTGGCTCGCGAGCCCAATTCTGGCTCCCGAGCCCACTTCTAGCCCCCGAGCCCACTTCTGCCTCGCAAATACACTTCTGCCACGCGAACCCACTTCTGGCTCGCAAGCACACTTCTGCCTCGCGAGCACACTTCTGCCTCGCGAACCCACTACTGGCTCGCGAGCCCAATTCTGGCTCCCGAGCCCACTTCTGGCTCCCGAGCCCACTTCTGGCTCACGAGCCCACTTCTGCCTCGCGAGCACACTTCTGGCTCGCGAGCCCAATTCTGGCTCCCGAGCCCACTTCTGGCTCCCGAGCCCACTTCTGGCTCACGAGCCCACTTCTGGCTCCCGAGCCCACTTCTGCCTCGCGCGCACACTTCTGCCACGCGAATCAACTTCTGGCTCGCGAGCCCAATTCTGGCTCCCGAGCCCACTTCTGGCCCCCGAGCCCACTTCTGCCTCGCAAATACACTTCTGCCACGCGAACCCACTTCTGGCTCCCTCGCCCACTTCTGGCTCACGAGCCCAATTCTGGCTCCCGAGCCAACTTCTGGCTCACGAGCCCACTTCTACCTCGCGAGCACACTTCTGCCTCGCAAGCCCACTTCTACCTCGCGAGCACACTTCTGCCTCGCAAACCCACTTCTGGCTCGCTCGCCCACTTTTGCCTCGCGAACCCACTTCTGGCTCGCGAACCCACTTCTGGCTCGCGAACACACTTCTGCCTCGCGAACCCACTTCTGGCTGGCTCGCCCACTTCAGGATCGCGAGCCCACTTCTGGCTCCCGAGCCCACTTCTGGCTCCCGAGCCCACTTCTGGCTCCCGAGCCCACTTCTGGCTCCCGAGCCCACTTCTGCCTCGCGCGCACACTTCTGCCACGCGAATCAACTTCTGGCTCGCGAGCCCAATTCTGGCTCCCGAGCCCACTTGTGGCCCCCGAGCCCACTTCTGCCTCGCAAATACACTTCTGCCACGCGAACCCACTTCTGGCTCGCTCGCCCACTTCTGGCTCACGAGCCCAATTCTGGCTCCCGAGCCAACTTCTAGCTCGCGAGCCCACTTCTACCTCGCGAGCACACTTCTGCCTCGCAAGCACCCTTCTGCCTCGCGAGCACACTTCTGCCTCGCGAAACCACTACTGGCTCGCGAGCCCAATTCTGGCTCCCGAGCCCACTTCTGGCTCTCGAGCCCACTTCTGGCTCCCGAGCACACTTCTGCCTCGCGAACCCACTTCTGGCTCGCTCGCCCACTTCTGGCTCACGAGCCCAATTCTGGCTCCCGAGCCCACTTCTCGCTCACGAGCCCACTTCTGCCTCGCGAGCCCAATTCTGGCTCGCTCGCCCACTTCTGGCTCGCTCGCCCACTTCTGGCTGCCGAGCCCACTTCTGCCTCGCGAGCACACTTCTGCCTCGCGCACCCACTTCTGGCTGGCTCGCCCACTTCTGGCTCGCTCGCACACTTCTGCCTCGCGATCCTACTTCTGGCTCGCGAGGCCAATTCTGGCTCCCGAGACCACTTCTGGCTCCCGAGCCCACTTCTGGCTCGCGAGCCCACTTCTGCTTCGCGAGCCCAATTCTGGCTGCCGAGCCCACTTCTGCCTCGCGAGCACACTTATGCCTCGCGCACCCACTTCTGGCTGGCTCGCCCACTTCTGGCTCGCTCGCACACTTCTGCCTCGCGATCCTACTTCTGGCTCGCGAGGCCAATTCTGGCTCCCGAGCCCCCTTCTGGCACCCGAGCCCACTTCTGGCTCGCGAACCCACTTCTGCCTCGCGAGCAAACTTCTGCCTCGCGAACCCACTTCTGGCTCGCTCGCCCACCCACTTCTGGCTCCCGAGCCCATTTCTAGCTCCCGAGCCCACTTCTGGCTCCCGAGCCCACTTCTGGCTCCCGAGCCCACTTCTGGCTTCCGAGCCCACTTCTGCCTCGCGACCACACTTCTGCCTCGCGAACCCACTTCTGGCTCACGAGCCCACTTCTGACTCCCGAGCCCACTTCTGCCTCGCGAGCACACTTCTGCCTCGCTAACCCACTTCTGGCTCGCTAGCCCACTTCTGGCTCGCGAACCCACTTCTGGCTCGCTCGCCCACTTCTGCCTCGCGATCCTACTTCTGGCTCCCGAGCCCACTTCTGGCGCGCTCGCCCACTTCTGGCTCGCCCACTTCTGGCTCGCGAACCCAATTCTGGCTCCCGAGCCCACTTCTGGCTCCCGAACCCACTTCTGCCTCGCGAGCACACTTCTGCCTCGCAATCCTACTTCTGGCTCGCTCGCCCACTTCTGGCTCGCTCGCCCACTTCTGCCTCGCGAGCACACTTCTGCCTCCCGAGCCCACTTCTGCCTTGCGAGCACACTTCTGCCTCGCGAGCACACTTCTGGCTCCCGAGCCCACTTCTGGCTCCCGAGCCCACTTCTGGCTCCCGAGCCCACTTCTGACTCCCGAGCCCACTTCTGGCTTCCGAACCCACTTCTGCCTTGCGAGCACACTTCTGCCTCGCGAACCCACTTCTGGCTGGCTCGCCCACTTCTGCCTCGCGAACCCACTTCTGGCTCGCGAACACACTTCTGCCTCGCGAACCCACTTCTGGCTGGCTCGCCCACTCCTGGCTCGCAAGCCCACTTCTGGCTCCCGAGCCCACTTCTGGCTCACGAGCCCACTTCTGCCTGGCGAGCACACTTCTGCCTCGCGATCCTACTTCTGGCTCGCTCGCCCACTTCTGCCTCGCGAGCACACTTCTGCCTCGCGAACCCACTTCTGGCTGGCTCGCCCACTTCTGGCTCCCGAGCCCACTTCTGGCTCCCGAGCCCACTTCTGCCTCGCGCGCGCACTTCTGCCACGCGAATCAACTTCTGGCTCGCGAGCCCAATTCTGGCTCCCGAGCCCACTTCTAGCCCCCGAGCCCACTTCTGCCTCGCAAATACACTTCTGCCACGCGAACCCACTTCTGGCTCGCAAGCACACTTCTGCCTCGCGAGCACACTTCTGCCTCGCGAACCCACTACTGGCTCGCGAGCCCAATTCTGGCTCCCGAGCCCACTTCTGGCTCCCGAGCCCACTTCTACCTCGCGAGCACACTTCTGCCTCGCGCACCCACTTCTGGCTCGCTCGCCCAATTCTGCCTCGCAAACCCACTTCTGCCTCGCGAGCACACTTCTGCCTCGCGAACCCACTTCTGGCTGGCTCGCCCACTTCTGCCTCGCGGACCCACTTCTGGCTCGCGAACACACTTCTGCCTCGCGAACCCAGTTCTGGCTGGCTCGCCCACTCCTGGCTCGCAAGCCCACTTCTGGCTCCCGAGCCCACTTCTGGCTCACGAGCCCACTTCTGCCTCGCGAGCACACTTCTGGCTCGCGAGCCCAATTCTGGCTCCCGAGCCCACTTCTGGCTCCCGAGCCCACTTCTGGCTCACGAGCCCACTTCTGGCTCCCGAGCCCACTTCTGCCTCGCGCGCACACTTCTGCCACGCGAATCAACTTCTGGCTCGCGAGCCCAATTCTGGCTCCCGAGCCCACTTCTGGCCCCCGAGCCCACTTCTGCCTCGCAAATACACTTCTGCCACGCGAACCCACTTCTGGCTCCCTCGCCCACTTCTGGCTCACGAGCCCAATTCTGGCTCCCGAGCCAACTTCTGGCTCACGAGCCCACTTCTACCTCGCGAGCACACTTCTGCCTCGCAAGCCCACTTCTACCTCGCGAGCACACTTCTGCCTCGCAAACCCACTTCTGGCTCGCTCGCCCACTTTTGCCTCGCGAACCCACTTCTGGCTCGCGAACCCACTTCTGGCTCGCGAACACACTTCTGCCTCGCGAACCCACTTCTGGCTGGCTCGCCCACTTCAGGATCGCGAGCCCACTTCTGGCTCCCGAGCCCACTTCTGGCTCCCGAGCCCACTTCTGGCTCCCGAGCCCACTTCTGCCTCGCGCGCACACTTCTGCCACGCGAATCAACTTCTGGCTCGCGAGCCCAATTCTGGCTCCCGAGCCCACTTGTGGCCCCCGAGCCCACTTCTGCCTCGCAAATACACTTCTGCCACGCGAACCCACTTCTGGCTCGCTCGCCCACTTCTGGCTCACGAGCCCAATTCTGGCTCCCGAGCCAACTTCTAGCTCGCGAGCCCACTTCTACCTCGCGAGCACACTTCTGCCTCGCAAGCACCCTTCTGCCTCGCGAGCACACTTCTGCCTCGCGAAACCACTACTGGCTCGCGAGCCCAATTCTGGCTCCCGAGCCCACTTCTGGCTCTCGAGCCCACTTCTGGCTCCCGAGCACACTTCTGCCTCGCGAACCCACTTCTGGCTCGCTCGCCCACTTCTGGCTCACGAGCCCAATTCTGGCTCCCGAGCCCACTTCTCGCTCACGAGCCCACTTCTGCCTCGCGAGCCCAATTCTGGCTCGCTCGCCCACTTCTGGCTGCCGAGCCCACTTCTGCCTCGCGAGCACACTTCTGCCTCGCGCACCCACTTCTGGCTGGCTCGCCCACTTCTGGCTCGCTCGCACACTTCTGCCTCGCGATCCTACTTCTGGCTCGCGAGGCCAATTCTGGCTCCCGAGCCCACTTCTGGCTCCCGAGCCCACTTCTGGCTCGCGAGCCCACTTCTGCTTCGCGAGCCCAATTCTGGCTGCCGAGCCCACTTCTGCCTCGCGAGCACACTTATGCCTCGCGCACCCACTTCTGGCTGGCTCGCCCACTTCTGGCTCGCTCGCACACTTCTGCCTCGCGATCCTACTTCTGGCTCGCGAGGCCAATTCTGGCTCCCGAGCCCCCTTCTGGCACCCGAGCCCACTTCTGGCTCGCGAACCCACTTCTGCCTCGCGAGCAAACTTCTGCCTCGCGAACCCACTTCTGGCTCGCTCGCCCACCCACTTCTGGCTCCCGAGCCCATTTCTAGCTCCCGAGCCCACTTCTGGCTCCCGAGCCCACTTCTGGCTCCCGAGCCCACTTCTGGCTTCCGAGCCCACTTCTGCCTCGCGACCACACTTCTGCCTCGCGAACCCACTTCTGGCTCACGAACCCACTTCTGACTCCCGAGCCCACTTCTGCCTCGCGAGCACACTTCTGCCTCGCTAACCCACTTCTGGCTCGCTAGCCCACTTCTGGCTCGCGAACCCACTTCTGGCTCGCTCGCCCACTTCTGCCTCGCGAACCCACTTCTGGCTCCACAGCCCAATTCTGGCTCCCGAGCCCACTTCTGGCTCGCTCGCCCACTTCTGGCTCCCGAGCCCACTTCTGGCTCCACAGCCCACTTCTGGCTCCCGAGCCCACTTCTGGCTCGCGAGCCCACTTTTGGCTCGCTCGCCCACTTCTCGCTCGCTCGCCCACTTCTCGCTCGCTCGCCCACTTCTGGCTCGCTCGCCCACTTCTGCCTCGCGAACCCACTTCTGGCTCGCGAGCACACTTCTGCCTCGCGAACCTACTTCTGGCTGGCTCGCCCACTTCAGGATCGCGAGCCCACTTCTGGCTCCCGAGCCCACTTCTGGCTCACGAGCCCACTTCTGGCTCCACAACCCACTTCTGGCTCACGAGCCCACTTCTGGCTCCCGAGCCCACTTCTGGCTCCCGAGCCCACTTCTGGCTCGCAAGCCCACTTCTTCCCACAGGTTCTCTATTGGGTTCAAGTCTAGAGTTTGCGGAGGGGTTTTTAGTAAATGAGGCACGTTATATAATAACCATTCTTGAACAATACGAGAGGTATGCTTAGGATCATTGCCCTGCTGGAAATAATAATTCTCCAAAACATTCAATTTTATTGCACTCGCTTCTAAATTTTCTTGTAAAATATTTAAATAATTAAATCGGTCCATAATGCCATCAATAAGTTTCAAATTCCCTACACCATTTGCACCAAAACATCCCCATACCATGACATTACCACCGTTCCCTTTAACAGTAGGCTGCTAATTTTTCGGGGCTAACGCCTCGCCTTCTTTTCTCCAGAATAATTTTTTGCCGTCACTTCCGAACACATTATATTTACTTTCATCGGAAAAAATAACTTGTTTCCAAAAGTCTAAGGGCATATTAACATATTTTCTTGCAAATTCAATCGCTCTTGCCGATTCTTCGCACTAACGAAAGGCTTCTTTCTTGCAACACGTGCGCGGTACCCATGTTTTCTCAATCTAATCCTTATTGTTTCGGGGTGAATACTTTTATTCGATATTTGTTGCAAGTCTTGTGCTATTTCTGTGGCAGTAGTAAACGGATCTTTTTTAATTTTTCGCAATACTAACTTCTCTTCACGGTCGGACAGTTTTTTTGGTCTCCCTGAGCGTGATGAATTGACTATGGTCTGAGTTGTTTTATATTTATTAATAATATATTGAATAGTGGCAAAGCTTTTGCTTACTATACTTCCTATTTTTCGAAGAGAATTTCCCTCTTTGTGTAGTTTGATTATTAAATTACGTTCCTCCGCTGTAGTTTCCCTTGTCTTTTTATTCATTTGAAATTCCACGAGGTTATGTAATGATAGCATCTCAAAACCAAATGTAAACCTAACCTTACTCCGCTAGTAATAACAAAAAACTATCTAGTTAACATAACCAAAGATATTTAGTTAATAGTGTGTAACCTCGCTGGGTAGAGGTTAGCTTCAGGACGGGTATTCGGGGTGACCGAGTGAATAAGGCGAGGTGAACTGCGTGACGGGCGTTTATTCTTACGGCTATGGTAATACAAAGTCACCCGGCCAGGTCTGTGCTGGCTAACAGAGTCTGTGCGGCTTAAACTATCGCGACGGTGTACTGGCGGCGCGTCGCGGTCCCGTTCGCGGTCTCGGAACGTTTCGGCGGTGACAGGAAGGGTAGGTGGTCGTTCTGGTGCCTTGGCTGTGATCTCCACCAATGGCCCTGACCGGGGAGTCTTGTGTCCGCTCGCCCAGTGGGTATAACCCGCGGGAGAAACGGAGACTGTAGGATGTCCTCCGGTGCAGACAAAGTCTGAACCTAAGATTGACAAGGGATATCGACCTGCGTCTAGAAGTCGGCGAACTCGCGTTCTTCTAGGAGCCGTGGAGGTGGGGGAACCCAAAATTACACAGCAATGCAGCTTGGTGTACAAGAGATCGCTGGTAGAGTTCGGACCGTTCGCCTGTAACGCTCGTGGTAAAACTCTGTCTGACGGGCCCGTCGCGCTGGCCTATATGGGCCGGCGCGGCAACTTCGCGAGCGAGAGCGCCGCCCGGCGCGCGGCCATCTCGCGGCCGCGCTCGGTAGTGGCGGGCCGCGCCAGGCGCGTGTGGTGGGGGAAGGTTCGCGTCCCCCCGTAACTAACTCGTTACATCTCCCCCCTCCTTCGGAGGACGCGAACTTTTCCCACTTCTTCTATAGATATTTTTTTTTTTTTTTTTTTTTTTTTTTTTTTTTTTTTTTTTTTTGATATTACTATGTACAAACTTACTTGCTACCCACCACCATACTTAAACCTAAACAGTCGTACTTACTAACTACCCGCCACCTTAACCTACTTAAAAATAATCGGCCAGGCATCGGCCAGCCGGCGTTAAGCGGGATTGAACCGCACCCGGAGCTGCTGTCTTCGTAGCATCTTGAATTCCAGGTACCCCCCTGGGGTGGGTACCCGGAATTTCTGCCCCTCGCGGAGAGCCGGGATGTCGATTCGCAGCTCCGGGAGGTCGCGGGTAAGTCGCCACGGGGGTCCTGCCTGGGTGGTATGGGGGTGGTTCGTGCTGGCCGGTGGGGGGGCCGTCGGCCGGAGGTCCATCAGGGCCGGGGGTTGGGGGTCTCGGTGCTCCTGGGGCGGTGGCGTCTGCGGTGGCGGCTGCGTCGATGGCGGCGGTGCTGTTGCTTGTGGCAGCGGGGTGGCCACTGCTACGGCTGGTGGCTGCGTCCTCGGCTGCTGCGGCTGGGGTGGAGGCGCCTGCTGGCTCCTCCTCGGTGGTGGTGTGGCCGGTTGCTGGGGCAGTGGGGTGGCCACTGCTACGGCTGGTGGCTGCGTCCTCGGCTGCTGCGGCTGGGGTGGAGGCGCCTGCTGGCTCCTTCTCGGTGGTGGTGTGGCCGGTTGCTGGGGCAGTGGGGTGGCCATTGCAGGCCATGGTGGTGGTGGCGCCTGGAGCAGCGCCTCCAGGAGGGAGGCTCCGGGTCCCCTCGAGTCGGGTGGGAGAAGGTGGAGGTCGGCTATGTTTCTGGGTTGCGGCCTCTCCTTCGCTGGCGCTCCCGGCGGTGGGAGACGGCTCCCCTCCACCGCCTCCAAAATCGCCAGCTTGGCCGCCGCTGATGGTCGCGGGGGTGGCCGCGGCTTCTGCGGCGGTCCCCGCGCCGGTGGTGGAGGGCCTCCAAAATCCAACCTCCTTTTCGCGGCCGGGGGGGTTGGTTTGACCCCGGCCTCCGCTGACCGTTTCGTCCGGCACTCCACCGGACGAACGACGTTCGTTCCCTTTAGCGGGACGGCAGCACTCCTGGTTGCCTCGTGCGAAATCCTGCTTTTGGGCGGCATTGTTACGGCTGCCGAGTTGCTTCTGCTGCTTCGCATCCTCCGTGGTCTTATCAGTCGTCCTGTGCCAATTGTTACAGCGCGAATCCTGTCTCGTATTCCTTATCGCTGTAGCCATCTGCTGGTCGCGGTTAGTGGCTGGTGCCGATTTCGCGGTTCCCACGGCTGTAGTAGCGTCGGAGCTCGAGACGGGGCGAGTTGCTGCTCCCTCGTTGGTTCCCGAGGTGGGGAGATCCTTCTCCTCTCCGACGCAGGGTTTGAGGTCCTGGAGGTGGGCCCTTTTCGTCTTTCGCCCGCACCGAAGTACGACCAAATTTGGTCCTATGTACTCGCGTACTTTGTGCGGGCCAGAGAATTTGGGAGCCAGTTTGGCCGCAAAGTTCTTCTCCGCGGAGGACAGAGGGTGCTCCCGGAGCATGACTGATTCCCCGATTCGGGGTCTCCAGTCTCGCCGCCTGAGGTTGTAGTTCCTTTTCTGGGTTTCCGTGGCCTGGGCTTGGGTGTGGCGGGCGAGACGTATGGCCTCCCGTAAACGGTCCAGGTCCTCGGACCGCGCGGCGTACTGGGCCTCGTCTGCTCCCTCCGCGATATCCTCGGTCGGCCGGTGGAGTGCCCCGGGGGTGGTTGGCTCCCTACCATAGTTTAGGTAAGCCGGGGAGTACCCCGTGGAGTCGTGTCGAGCGGAGTTGTAGGCGAAGCCCACCTCGGGCAGCCATTTGTCCCATTCTCGGTGGTTCCCGTCAGTCAACTGGGCGATCATGGTCTTGATCACCCTGTTGACCCGCTCCACTGGGTTACACTGGGGGGTGTACGGGGGGGTCTGGCGGTGCTCGATCCCGTACCCCCGGAGCATTTCGGTGAAGTCTCGGCTCACGAACTGCTTCCCGTTGTCTGAGATGACGCGTCTGGGGCACCCGAAGCGGAGCACCACCCTCTCCTTGAAGGCCCTAGTCACCGCTGGGGCAGTGGCCTGGCGTAGGGGCTGGAGTTCGACCCACTTGCTGAACTTGTCCTGCATCACGGCCAGCATCGTAAAACCTTTTGCTGACCGTGGCAGGGGTCCGACCAGATCGATGGCCACTACGTCCCAGGGGTTTGCTGCTGGAGTGGTCTGCATACCGCCTGCGGGTGCCTGCTGGAACGCTTTGTGCTCCAGGCACTTCTGGCAGCGCTGTATATATCGGCGGGCGTCGCGGATCATTCCGGGCCAAAAGTATCGTCTGGCCAATCGGGCTGCGGTTTTACTGACGCCCAGATGCCCTGCGGTGGGGGCGTCATGGGTTTCTCGGAGTACCGCCCCTCGAAGGGGTTGGGGGACGCACAACCTCCACTCCGTGTCGGTCCGGGGACCGTGAGTGTCCGAAATGTGCCGGTACAAGCGCCCCTTGATGACTCGGTACTCCGGGTAACGGTGTGGTTCCTTCTCGGTGGCGGCTCTCATCCTTTCGTACCAAGCGCACCCAGAGGGCTGGTCGAGGCTGTCTACCTCCTCCGCTGGTGGGGAGGGTTCGCCCTCTGGTTGCCTAGAGAGGGCGTCCGCGACGACGTTGGACTCCCCTCGGCGATACTGGATGGCGAAGTCATATTGTTGGAGCTCGAGGCCCCAACGGGCCAGGCGGCCGGAAGGGTTGTCCATGGTTTGCAACCACTTGAGGGATTGGTGGTCGGTAAGCACGGTGAACCGGTATCCCTCTAAGTATGGCCGCATTTTCCGAATGCCCCATACTACCGCGAGGCATTCTTTCTCCGTCACGGAGTAATTTCGCTCCGCGGAGTTGAGCGTACGGCTTGCGTAGGCTATAACCTTTTCATCCCCGTTCACCTCCTGCGTGAGTACGGCCCCGAGGCCTTCGTTACTGGCGTCTGTCTGGAGGGTGAAGGGTTGGTTAAAGTCCGGGCAGGTCAGGATGGGGGCGGCGGCCAATTGTTGGCGGAGTGCGTCATATGCCGCTGCTTCTTCCGGGCCCCAGTTCCACTTCTGCTTCTTTTGTAGTAGTCGCGTCAGCGGCGCGGCTAGGTCGGCGAATCTGGGGATGTATCGCCTGTACCAGGACACCATCCCTAGGAACCGTTGCAGTTCCTTTATTGTGGTCGGTGGGGGTATCCCGGCGATGGCTCGTACTTTATCGGGGTCGGTGGCTACGCCTTCGCTCGTTATCGTATGCCCGAGGTATTGCAGCTCGGTGCGGCAGAACTGGCACTTGTCCTTATTGAGTTTTAGTCCTGCCGCCCGTAGTCGCTGGAGGACCTCTCTCAAGTTTTTGAGGTGTTCCTCGAAGGTTGCTCCGAGTACGATGATGTCGTCCAAATATGCGAACGCTCGGGGCTCCAGTTTGGGTCCGATGACCCCGTCCAATAGGCGCTGGAAGGTGGCTGGGGCGGAGTGTAGTCCGAAGGGCATGACCTTGAATTGGAACAGGCCTCTCCCCGGTACTGTGAAGGCGGTGATTGGGCGGCTGTCGGGGTCCAGGGGTACCTGCCAGTATCCGTTGGCCAGGTCCAGTGTGGAGATATAACGGGCGCCTCGCAATTTTTCTAATGTGGCCTGCACCTGGGGCAGAGGGTACGCGTCCTTTTCCGTGACTGCATTTACTCGTCGGAAATCAATGCAGAACCTTTTCTTTCCATTTTTTTTTGTGACGATTACGACCGGGGAACTCCACGGGCTGGAAGACGGCTCAATTACTCCTTCCGCGAGCATCCGGGTTACCTCCTCGTCTATGATGGCTTGCATGGCGGGGTTACGTGGCGAGTATCGGTGTTTTACCGGTTCGGCCCCGGCTTTTACCCGAAGGTGATGTTTCGCCATGTGAGTCAGCCCCGGTAATCGGTCGAAGTGTTGCAGCTCGCTAACGAGGAACGTCTCGAGGTACTGTGCTTGCTCCGTAGTGCATCCCTGGAGGCCGGGGTTTGATTCGATGGCGGCAGCTGATTCGTCCTTTGGGCTCCATAGCATGCTCCGGACTTGAACGGTTAACCCGAGGGCACGGAGAGCGTCGATCCCAAGGATCACGTCCTGTGTGAGGCTAGGGAGGACTCCACATGTAATGGCAAGGACGCAATCGCCGACGGCTATTTTTACCGCTATTTCCCCGTCCAGTGCTGCGGTGGCGCCGTTGGCGACTTGGACCCATCGATTCGTGACGATGGTTCGGTCCCCGTTCTGTATGCACCATTCCGCTACCTCCCTATTGATATACGAAAGGGAGGCTCCCGTGTCCAGCAGGGCTCGGAACTCCCGGCCGTAGAAATTTACGGGCAGGTAGGGGCGGCTATCGGCTGCTGGGGCGGTGGAGGCTGTTGGGGCTGAGTGGTCCGGATGTTGCCTCGTCCTCCGGACCCGTTGGCGTTTCCCGCCGCCGGGGAGCAGTCGCACTCTCGACTGAGCCGGCCTTCTGTTCCGCATCGGCTACAGAATCGCCGTCCCGGCCGGCGGCAGTCCCGGCGAAAGTGGCCGCGTTGTCCACAGTTCCAACAACACTGGTCCCGGCTATACCGACTGCTCACTTCGGTGAGGCTGGGTTTCGGAGGGTCTGGTTGGACCGGAGCGGTGCGGGGTTCTTCGTCGCGTAGTGCCTCGAAGTCGGCGGCCAAACCGAGGAGCCCGGAGAGTGAGTCGTAATCCGACCGCTTAATATAGTGGCGGTACTCCGTACGTAAGTTGGAGTACAACCAGTCTAGCTGCGTGGCGGCGGACATGTTACCGTGGCGGCGCATCAGCGTCCGTAGGGCCGTGGCAAATTCGCGGGCGGTCTCGCCCGGGCGTTGGCGCCGTTGGTGGATGGCCATTTCGAGCTCGTGCTGCCTACGCCGTGGCAGGAATGTTTGTCGGAATGCCTCTAAAAAGGCGTCCCACGTGGGGATGTCGGCCTTCTCGTTTCGGTACCATTGGAGGGCCGAGCCTTTTAGAATTCCGGGGAGGCAGCGCAGTATCTGGTCCGGCGTGACCTCGTAGCTATCTCGTAGATCGTCCAGCTGATCGAGGAAGTCTTCTGCTCCCTTACCGCCATCGTAGTGGCCGCCCCACCTTCTGACTCGCTCCATTACGTGGTGGGTATCGGTGGTAGTTGTTGTCGCGGCTGCTTCTGATGAGCGTTTGTCCCCGGGTCCCGGGGAGAAGCTCAATAGCGGTACGGTTTGTGTTGTTCCCTCCCCGTCGCCGGGAGGATCGATGCTGATCGTTATTTCGCCGTTGGAGCTGTCTTTATTCATGGCTCTGAGGTGGGCCACTACCCGAGCTCGTAGAGTGTCGAGATCTCCGGTAGGGTCGATTCTGTGCTTTTCGGCCCACGCCGCGAGTTTGGCTTTCGGTAGCCCGTACACCCAGCTCACCTTGGTCATTCACCCGGTGCACAACTCTAAGTCCCTGTTCGGGCGCCAAATGTAACCTCGCTGGGTAGAGGTTAGCTTCAGGACGGGTATTCGGGGTGACCGAGTGAATAAGGCGAGGTGAACTGCGTGACGGGCGTTTATTCTTACGGCTATGGTAATACAAAGTCACCCGGCCAGGTCTGTGCTGGCTAACAGAGTCTGTGCGGCTTAAACTATCGCGACGGTGTACTGGCGGCGCGTCGCGGTCCCGTTCGCGGTCTCGGAACGTTTCGGCGGTGACAGGAAGGGTAGGTGGTCGTTCTGGTGCCTTGGCTGTGATCTCCACCAATGGCCCTGACCGGGGAGTCTTGTGTCCGCTCGCCCAGTGGGTATAACCCGCGGGAGAAACGGAGACTGTAGGATGTCCTCCGGTGCAGACAAAGTCTGAACCTAAGATTGACAAGGGATATCGACCTGCGTCTAGAAGTCGGCGAACTCGCGTTCTTCTAGGAGCCGTGGAGGTGGGGGAACCCAAAATTACACAGCAATGCAGCTTGGTGTACAAGAGATCGCTGGTAGAGTTCGGACCGTTCGCCTGTAACGCTCGTGGTAAAACTCTGTCTGACGGGCCCGTCGCGCTGGCCTATATGGGCCGGCGCGGCAACTTCGCGAGCGAGAGCGCCGCCCGGCGCGCGGCCATCTCGCGGCCGCGCTCGGTAGTGGCGGGCCGCGCCAGGCGCGTGTGGTGGGGGAAGGTTCGCGTCCCCCCGTAACTAACTCGTTACAAGTGGACTAGACGCGTAACTGTATGGACACTTTTTGACCATGATGGTAGCCTTCTTACGGAAACAGACTTAATTAGTTGTATTGCAATACTATAAATAACTTATAACGTACATTTTTTTAAAGTGTAATTGATGTGATTCCTATCCATGTATTTTATTTGAGAAATAAAATTTCTTAACAATGAAATAATGAAGATGAAAGTGAAACTAATGCACTGTATGAATACTTTCTTGGCCCACTGTATATGTGTGTGTGCTTTTGCGTGCGTGTGTTTGTAGGGGAGATCTCCACCACCGGGAGGTGGGGGTGGAGTTGGTATATTCCTGAATCGCGGGGTAAAACGTGCTCTCTTAATTTATCCTTTAATAACAGAGTAAAGTATTTGCAAATTTCGGGGACGTAATGAACGCGTACAATATAACACTGATAATTACGCGCATTCATCACGTCCCCAAAGTTTGAAAATAGTGTACTCTGTTTGTAAAGAATAAATTCCGAAAGCACATTTCTGCCCGACATTCCACACACTATACCAACCCCAACCCTGGCGATGGTGGTGGTCTCCCCTATTCGCATTTACGTGTGTGTGTGTGTGTGTGTGTGTGCGCAAGCGCGTGAGTGTGTGTGTTTGTATGTTTTAACAGTAATTGCGTTAATGGCGCAAGAAAGAGTGATCCTTGGGGCGAGTAGTATCTTCTTGTTTCACAAATATACAAAATCAAAGGGTTCCCATCGTCTTTGAACTATCTCGAACCTTTTTTTTTGGTTTTGTGAGAGGTGAAAATGCATTTACGCATACCCCGGCTGCTACCGATGTTATGAGGGACTCTCCCTAATTACCGGGATTACCCGCTAAAAACCCCTCTCGTTACGGCCTCCTCTTTATGTCATCCTAGCTGGCGGGAGTACTGGACTCGACTACATTCCCGCAGCTTGCCAAAACGGCGATGGACCTTATTTAGGTGAGTGCTAGTCCATATGCAACTCAACTCGACTCAAGTGGGGAGGAGTGGGGGGGGGGCGATGACTGACCCCCTCTTAATAAATGCTATAAACAAATATATACAAGTACCGCTGTTGACGATTTTAAAACTATCCCGTATTTTCAGTTCATTAATTGAATATATAGATGAATAAATAACTAAATCAATAAAAACATAACTAATTTCGTCAAAATTCTAACCTCCGGTGGGGACGGTTACACATGCCCGTGCGCATTGGTACTCGGGCCGTTTCCGGTCAACGTGTGGCCGCCTGCTACATTATTCGTAGCAATCCTTCTTCTCTTTACGAGCAGCTGCGGTTGCCGGGTATCCGCTCTCCCACCCTTCTTCTTCCTCTTCCTGGCTAAACGCCTCCTTAGATTATTTCTCCTGGCAGTATTTTCCATTCGTATCTGCAGGCGCTCCTCCCTCTCCTGCTTTTCCTGCGCTCTCTCTTTCCCTTCACGGTCCTTCATAACCGAAGCCGAAAAGCGTCTGAAGGCTGACCAGGTAACCGGGTTCTTGGTAATCAAGTCGACAAGTGCGCTTACGGTAGGCTCTCCTCCAATTATCGCCATGAGTTCCGTCCTTTGCTCACTATACGTGGGGCACCTGGTCAGTACGTGCTCTACATCGTCCGCGACTCCAGGGCCACAGTCCAAGCAGTAGTTCTCCGTTGCCTTGTTTATCCTCTTTTTATATGCCCTAAACACTCCGTGTCCTGTAAGGAGCTGTATTGAGTGCAAATCCCTTTCCATCTCCACGCCTGAGTTGCCCTTGGGGAGGTAGGTTCCCACACTTTTGACTAACCTCCTGGTCCAGCTCTGTTGATCGTTTCCGTCCCACTGCCTCTGCTAGCTGAACTATCTCAAACCTAGTTCCAATCAACATACATATCGAATTTGATCCCATCCGTAATCTTCCGAGCGAGAAGAAGACGAGCGAGCGATAGAGGACTCGGAGACAGCCACACGAAAAGAGAAAGAGAGAGAGAGAGAGAGAGGGGGGGGGGGAAGTAAAAGAATAACATACGGGGGGGGGGGGGTGATTGAGAAAACTAGAAGATTCCTTTCAGAGAAACCACGGGGATACAGGGTGTGTACGATGATTGTGCATTGATACGGGGGGACATTCCGACGTTTGATACGTGATATTGGATATTCGGTATTAGGCAATAAGCTATAATCTACGCTACTATATAAAGTTGAAGTTGCATACTTTAAAATGCGGTTTCTCAGTAAATAGGAACTGTAGTAGCCACAATTGTGTCACACACATCATTTTGCTCGTCTCGACAAGGGGAATATTCTAAGGTTTTTTTTTGGTAAATAATGATTTTTAAATAATAGCCCGACCGAGCGCCTCACGCTTGCGAAATAGCACCGCGACGGGAATAAGTGGCCCCGAGAGAGGCATAGGCATCCGCAGGCATCCAGTAGTGGAAAAGGATCCCTGAAAAACGTATTCCATTACCAAAGCGAGTGAAAAGAGGCAAAATATATTATTTTCAACACCTGCATGAAAATTTGTGCTTTTTTACCACTGCTGAGCGGGAGCAAAATGACCAATTTCAGACGTATTCGCGTTTTCTACTTTTCTCCCAAGGGAAAAAGACTTTACGCGCACGCGTATTCACATAACTTTTTACTTTCCTCCCTGGAGTTTGACGTTACCCTATGATACGAAGATGCAGTTGTTCGACTAATCGTTATCCATCATGCGTGTTTTATCATGATATTACAACTGTCACAGCACCATTTTTCATTAAAAGATACAATTAAAAGGTAAAATGAATAATAATGACAGTGATAGCAACACGGGATACCACGCGCCCCCCGATATAGCAGAAGCTGCAAAAGCCATCGAAGAAAATTTGCTGCCATCAAAATCGAAAGTCAAATACCAGATGATATACCAAAAATTTATGGAGTGGCGAGATAAAAGATAAAAAAATTATTTGTTGGAAACTAAATACACGTACTTATTAATTTTGACAGAATAAACGAGCAATCGAACATGCATATTATTACGTTTTGTGCTCGACAAAACAGTAGTTTAATGTACAACAAGGGTAATGGAAAACATTAACAAGAACAGTGGTAACGGAATACAATCTCTATCTAGTGCAATGTAAGGATCGATGTGTCTGCTTGTAATGGCGGCTGACTCTCGAATGACAGCTTGACAGGCCGCGAGCGATTTTATCGCCTTCTTCTCGCTGTCCTCTTGTCCCGTTCGCGAGCACCAGTGGGCCATGGATTTCCATCCATAGGGAGCTCGCAAAAATATTTTTTTGCGAATCGCTCAGCAAGCTTTCAAAAACACACCTTTCATGCAGGTGTTGAAAAAAATATTGTACGTGACAAGGGAGAGACGCGATTTCGCCTTGCGTGAATTGCTGCCCTCGCTGCGCTCGAGCCGCAAACTTCACGCTCGTCGGAATCGCTTTCTTCTCTCCCTTGTCACGTAATATACTATTTCCAGACTGAACCTTATTCCCTAATATCTGTTAGGCCCCATTAAGTATCAACTTGATTATTACTCGCAAAGATTAGCCACGCATAAATGCCAAAAAATGCAACTTCAGGCTTTTGCCCTAAACAACCCCCAAGAGGGATAGTGAAAATAGGTGAAATGTCTTTTCATGTTGTCCTCCATATCTCTTAGGCTCGAAGCGAAAGGCGGGGTATTTTGCTGTGGTCGAGGCCATATATATTGGCCGGTGAATTCGTTTTCGTGAGCGGCGATCGAGGAGAAATCAACCACCACCATCTGACGATCGCGAATTTGTCAGTTGGAGTTCCGCGGTCGTCGCAGGGAATGATCTTAGAGCATATATAAATGGAGGTATCATTGCCTAAGAGTGACTGCTTCGAAACTGTCGCCAACATCACGCGAGAGAGAAAGACATGTGCGAACTGGTGCGAGAGAGAGAAGTATAGAGGTCCGTTGCGACCGATATGCGCATGCGCCGATATCGTGAAATTGGCTGCAAGCGGTATGATTTGAAGTGATACAACCTAACCGTAAGTATTATATTGTATAAAAACTATTATACAGTGTGATTATATTATTATATATTATTATTATGATATATTATTATATATTATTATTATTATGATATATTATTATATATTAATCATTCACAGATTCAAACATTTCGAAATCGAAATCACAACGTTTATACACATTCTTCTTCATAATAGATGGCACAACGTTGTGCTTAAGAATTGAACGTGTAGCTAGACAAATTATATCATCCTTCTGGAAATGATTCCAACATAGTCTAGTAACAAATTTCAAAACTTGTTCAGTAATGCCGCAAAAATCTAGCCACCTCTGGCGACATTCCTTGTTTTTCGGAAATCTATTTAGAAGGAATGAAATTAATATTACATTAGCAATATGAACAAGTATTGTACAAAAAATGAACCTAAATTTATCACACACTTGTGTGCACGACATACTTTAATTAATGTAATTTATTAGATATTACATATATTTACTTACGAGTAATAAGAAGCCGATTTATCTCGGTTACCGCATAGCACGCAATATCGGTTTGGCATGCTTTAATTTCAACTCGATACATATAACCGTTTGTCAAAAGGTAAGTACGAGTGTAAATATGTGAGAAAAATCTGCTTTTTCAAATTTGGGCGTACAAGTTTGTCGCTAAAATTCGCGTGGCCGCCGACGAAATCGTCCAACGATGAAACGCGCGATATATTCTTTATTCCGACAAACGGTGAACGCAAATCTAAGCTAGCGTTAGCTTGCACCTGAGCCTCTGGAGTTTCCCAGAGGAATAGAGGAAGAATGAGAGAGAGAGAGAGAGAGAGAGAGAGAGAGAGAGAGAGAGAGAGAAAGAGAGAGAGGGGGGGAGGGAGGGAGGGAGGGAGGGAGGGAGGGAGGGAGGGAGAGAGAGAGAGGGAGGGAGGGAGGGAGAGAGAGAGAGAGAGAGCGAGAGGTAGGGAGGGAGAGGGGGAGAGAGGAAAAGAGATTTAGACGTAACATTGGCTCTCCTGCTTGCAACAGATTTCCAACCATTCGATAATATAGTGAATGATAAAGGGGTTTCAGGATGTTTGTGAATAAGCTAGAGATCCCAAGTATGTAATTCCGAGTAAATAGACACCGAGGGGAAAACGATCATGAAAAAACTGTATTCCGACATGCCAAGAAAATTAAAAGAAGACCCCCATGGCCGTTCCAAAAACTTGTTTATAGAAAACCACCCCATTGACCCCCATCGACCGCTGTACTTTTCCAACTAACTGGTTCGTTTTTCCAAAAATTCGAATTTGGGAGTGCTATCTTCGCAGTCCTATATCCGGCACGTTTCAACGTATCTTTGACCCGGGAGCAGGCGCGTGTTGGTCTCTTTTCGACCGATGATTTCGTATGTTTTGAAACATGATCCATAGCGTTCGACTGTTTACTTTTTCCGTGGAGCTATTCTCATTTGAAGGACGTCTCGACTTGCCTATGTCGCGAGGCAACAGTTAGTGCATTCGTGTAGGTTTTGAAACATACATTGTTACACGTCGGTCTTTTCGACCATAGCGCGCCTGCTAACGTTACTCTCATTTCGTCTGTCGCATAGAACGCGTACTGCGTGGCAATCATGGCTAATTCTAATTTCCGAGATTTCTTAAGGGGTTAGGACACAGTAACGGGCCCAGAATTCAGATGATTTTTAGACGACGATAATAAGAAAAGTAAACAATCGATTAATATATGCCTTTGTGTTTTAGTCCACTATATTATGAACTATAAGAAGAGCGTATAATATTTACAAAATAGCATTTGTACGTCGTGCAATGTCTCCATTTAAAATGTCTTTTTTTTTTCCGGATGGCTAACTGGTGGGACGGATTCCGGGAAATCGGATCAATTGTATCAAAAACCCCCAAAATGTCATAAACTATAATATATTCCCTAGGCATTGACGATCCAACACTTCAAATTTTTCAATTATTGTACAAAATATAAACAGAAAGATCACACACACTTTTGTCGAAATATGATCATTATTTTTCGAACACCGGCCATTTTGTCAATTTTCGCAAAAATTGAAATGTTGGATCGTCAATGCCTGGGAAATATATTATAGTTTATGACATTTTTGGGGTTTTTGTTATAGTTCATCCGATTTCCCGGAATCCGGCCCACCAGTTGGCCATCCGAAAAAAAAAGGATATTTTAAATGGAGACATTGCACGGCGTACAAATGCTATTTTCTAAATATTATACGCTCTTCTTATAATTCATAATATAGTGAACTAAAACACAAAACCTTATATTAATCGATTGTTTACTTTTCACGTTATCGTCGTCTAAAAATCGTCTGCTTTCTTGGCCGGTTACTGCGTCCTAACCCCTTAATGAATGAAAGCATTGAAGACGAGATCAGTGATTCCGCAGAAGATTCTGATTATATTATACAATCCGATCACGATACAGATTCGGAAATTGATTGTGCGGATATAGAGATAGATGTAGAGGAGGCATATACTTTGAGTGAAGGAAACGCAAGTGTTTATTCTTTACTTTCAAGAAGCAGTTTCTAATCTGAGGAAATTATAAAAATTTAATACATTTACAAAGTCATAAATTTATAAGTATATTTTTTTTAAGCAAAAAATATAAATATAAAATATATTAGATAATTGTTATTATGAAAAAGTAAAAATTAAACGATAAATTCAACTTTTGATATGACATTTTATTTTTAAAATCAATTACAATGTATTTGTATAAAAATACATTTTCCAGAACTCCACGATCCATTGCATTGGCAAAGATAAAACAACAATATGGTCTAAAATACCACCTAGGAACAAGGGTAAAACTAAAAAACATAACGTTGTCAATGAACGTCAAGGCGTAAGACCTACTGCTAAAAATGCTAAAACGGCCATTGATGCTGTGACGTCCCACTATTTTTCGCGCGTTTCTATTCCAAATTCCTTTCGTAAATCTATCTCAAAATCACTCCACAAAATAAAATCTCAAACTCAACTCTTACCCCATCTCCCCAATCGCTGATCACCTTGGTGTTGTACCTTAGCGGTCACCAACACAAGATGATCGATACAAAACTCCACCTCGATGATGTACCTTAGTGGTCCCCATCACGAGATGATCGTTACAAAACTCCACCTCGATGATGTACCTTAGTGGTCCCCATCACGAGATGATCGTTACAAAACTCCGTCCCCTATTCGCCCTATGAGGCACGAATCCTTTCCCCAAAACGAATTCAAACAAGCCCCTCGTTACAGAACCCTCTTAAATCGAGACCACGTCTCAATCCCCTCTTTACGACTCACAGAGTCCAAGCCACTCTAACCCTTTTCCTATAAAATACCCAAAATCCATTCGACAAGTTGAGTATCTCCTTTCCCAGTCATAAGAACCCCAGAAACCTAATTGCGACGCATATTTGGCGTACGTGACATAAATATGTCTATTAATAACCATACCGTTTGTAAAAACCCCGGAAGTCGTACTACGTCTTATTTTGAAACTATGTCAAGGTCTCTACCGCGCGTACCCCCGCATCACTCCTGTAAAAATAGATAAATACGAGGTCCTGAGAGGCCGGTCAGTCAGTAGTCATTATTCAACAGTCAGTAGTCATTATTCAACAGTCAGTATTCATTATCCACTGGTCATCAGTCTTTAGCGATTATTCATTGTGTCGCGATATTCAAATCAGTGAGCAACAATCACCACTCACCTATTACCGTAAGATATTACAATTTACATAACATTGCATATCACGTTCATCGTATCCTTGTATTGTTACTGCTTTTCATATCTTTTGTATTATTATTGCTTTTCATATTATTTAGTATTATCAACGCTTATTACTTAAATCATTCTACTTAATTTCATGTGTTTCATGTTCATATTCTCATATTTCGATTAATTACCATTTATATAAATATCATGTGCTAATGCTAAAGGTCCCACGCATTATTATTACTAAACGTTATAACGCTTCCGACAAGTTAATAAACCTATTTGTTTTCAATCACGTTTCGAATTATTGTGTGCATCCTTGGTTATAACAAGTCCGAACAAACCAAAGCTGCCGCAACAGCTGATTCGCGCTCGTGACCGCGAAACGGTTCTAGTGTTTACAAACATATTATTGCATGAGCCGTGAAATCCACGAAAATACTAAACGTGGTCTCTTATACAGCTGCAACGGTAAAATCCTATTACCGAGACCAAAACAAATATGGAGTACTATAACGGGTGCTCTTTAAGTGTACATTTACCTTCCCAGGTCGATTAGAGTGACGGATTTAAGATTCGCGCCTGATCGCCTCCAGAAATACTTAGCGTGACGGATTTAATATTCGCGCCTGAGTCCCTCAAAACCCTCAGCGTGCTGGATTCAAGATTCGCGCCTGAGTTCCTTCCAAACCCTCAGTGTGACGGATTCAAGATTCGCGCCTGAGTCCCTCAAAACCCTCAGTGTGACGGATTCAAGATTCGCGCCTGAGTCCCTCAAAACCATCAGCGTGACGGATTCAATATTCGCGCCTGGCCTTCCCGCAAAACCCTCAGTGTGAAGGATTCAAGATTCGCGCCTGAGTCCCCTCAAACCTCTCAGTGTGAAGGATTTAAGATTCGCGCCTGAGTTCCCACAAAACCCTCAGAGTGAAGGATTTAAGATTCGCGCCTGAGTTTTCCCTCCTTCATGTCATTGTTCCCCCAAGACCTCACCCGGGACGTGACATATTTTTGGTGACAGCGGTGGGATCTACGTTTGCCGCTGATAGGAAATAGATTCTCTGACGCGGTACCCACAAGGTCCCAATATTAAAATGTGCATTGAACACCCTAGTCGGTGCCAACCATCATACCGGAGCCGCAGATTACAAAGTTTGACGGCATATTTGAATGCGCTGACTTGCATTTCGGGAGGCGTAGCCACAACCACTGACGGCAGCGAGATTTGCCTAAAGTGCTCTAGCCTAGCGCCCGCAGATACTGTAGAAGTATATTGGACCCATTATTACTATACGTATAGAACCCCAGTCTATTGCCCTCGATGCAGAAACTCATTAATTCCAGAACGCCCAATAAGAAACTGCATCGAGTGCTTTGAAAGTTACCTGCTCTCGAATAAGAGCTACAGACGGTTTGATAATTATCAACAATGAGTATAGTAGAGCCTAATTTTAAATAACGGCTGCCGGACGCCGAAAAGGTCAAACCACTTAAGAAAATAGAATCGAACGAATTTAACATGTCCGCGTACGAGAAAACCGAGGACTCTTGCGTAATGGATCGAGACGCGGGCCCTCCCACTAAAACTGTAGAAGCTGCGGCCTACGAATTAATGGAACGGGTGCAATTATTACGGCAAAACCAAGCCGAAATAGAAAGCTTGCACGCGAAAATCGTTGTAAATAAAGAACCCAATACGCATTCGGGCGTAGACACCGGATCGTTCGACCCCACGTTTAAAGGTCTTTATGATAAAATAAAAAATATCGAAGCAATGATGGAGAAACTTCTTGCACCCCCGCTAGATACAAATAATTTTGCCACACCGGGCTCCTCCCGTTTCGATAGGAAACCAGTATTAAATTATAATAATGTTCCGGACCAGGATCCATCGCCCCAGATCAAATTAAAGGACGTTATAGAAACAGTCCCAAATTTTAACGGTTACAACATATCCGTTTTGCAATTCGCGAGAGCCTGCAATAGGGCTAAGGCTCTGATTCCCTCGCAAGCCGAACCCCAGCTAGCAAGGTTGTTGACAAATAAGCTGCAAGATCATGCGTACTTGGCGGTTGAGGATCGGGTCTTTGACTCCGTAAATGATTTAATAAAACGACTGAGACGTATATTCTCCCCTGCGAAAACATCAGAACACTATCGTGGGGAACTCGCAAACGTTATCAAAGGATCCAACGAGCACATATTAGAATACATTTCACGCGTCAAATATCTCCGGTCCGCCATTCTAGAAGAAGATAGTGAATACTACCGCGGCTTCGCGCGAAATCACCCTCAGGATCTGGATCGCCTAGCCCTAGATTCATTTGTCGATGGTCTTCCACCTCACATAAGGACGAGACTACAACTACACCACTTTGAAACGCTCGACGAAGCGTTCAATCTAGCTGTCCTTGTGGACAAAGAAATTGACAGGGACCGTCTCCGATTCTCCGAACAAAAGGCTCCTAAATTAGTATGCCAACTTTGCAATAAGACAGGGCACGATGCAAGGTCCTGTTGGAACAATCAAAATTCAGCCTCCCAACTTCCCGAAGTACACCCTCTAAACCGCGCTGCGGAATACGGGTACCAGGCACCCACTTACGATTCAACCCAAGACATCAGGGCTACCATAAAAATCAGTACCGTTCAAATAAATTCAGTTAACGAAGCCCCGTCTGTAATAATGGACTCACCAGGCTTCGGGAAAATAGTCGAATTAATGATCAACACCGGTACTGAGGTAAACGTACTAAAACTTCAGGCCGTAAAACGATTTCAGGACATAGATCCGACGCAGCGAGTGCTATTACAAAGCATCTCTCCGAACCCTACCCCCACGCTTGGCACAGTCAGGATAACCCTTTTGGGCGACGACGTCACGTTTCATATAGTCAAAAACGACTTCCCAATCAAAACTCAAGGAATACTAGGGTCAAGATTCCTAGAGGAGAAAAATGTAACAATAAACTACTCCACGAAACAGTTGGACCTCAATGGGATTTCCATCCCATTCGTAAACAAAAATCCAGTCGTGTTACCGGCGAGGACAAAATCCTCCTTTTTCGTACATACAGCTAATCCGGACCTAAAGGACCAGCTGAAAATTATAAACTCCAACGAGATTGACACTCCAATTACCATGCCTGCCATTGAATTAGAAAATTTGGACAGAATAATTCCAGAACCCAAAATAGTACGACCAAAAGAGACTAAGACGTCTAAATGCGTCACTCCTATCCCAGCCCTAATAAAAACCAAGCCCCTCTTGGCCCTGGATCCATCGATCCACTATTTCGAGACACCCGCGCCGGTGTACTCATTCTTACCCCCTGCGCCAAATCAACCCTTCCCCTAAAATCCCAAGAGTCTCTTGCGGCTACGTTGGAACCAAATATAATGGAAAAATCTGAAAAAATCCCACGAAAGGCAGGACAACCACTTCAGTCAACCTCCAAAGAATCCACGAATCCCGGGAAGAGCAATAAGGTCGCTGACGCTGCACCTCGTACACCAAAAAGAATTAAAAACTTCCTTGGTCTGACTGGATATTACAGAGGGTTTATCCCAGAATTTCCTAAAACTGCTTGCCCGTTAACCCAACTATTGAAAAAGGACACGCCATTTGACTGGGGACTGACCCAGCAAACAGCTTTCGACTACTTCAAACCGGTATTGCAGAAGGAAATCATCCTGCAATGCCCGAATTTTGAACTGAAATTTCACGTCACTATAGACGCCTTAACCCATACTTCCCCTGCAGTGGAGGCATATTCCAAACGACCACGCGAAGAATCTGACGATGACTTGGAAGACAAGTCCAAACATAAACCAAGCGACCCCAAGAGGCCTCGGTTCTACTATTCACCAATCCATGTGGCACCGAGTGGAAACAACCGCGTCGACCCTGCAATTCCCACATCCAGCGCTCACCTAAGAAGGAAATGCAAAAGGATTCAAATGCACAGGAAGATGCGCCAGAAAACATCATCTGCAGAAATTCCACTACATTCTTCCCCAGAAAACATACGTGAACGACTACCTACAACAGAAGCAGACAACACGTATAAATTACCCATGCAGAGCTTATTCATAAAATATTTTGTGTGCGTGCTTCTCATCCTATTAACATTAATTAAGACCGCTGATGTATATATTAAAAGATTCAGCTATCACTCTCAAACTCAACTCTTACCCCATCTCCCCAATCGCTGATCACCTTGGTGTTGTACCTTAGCGGTCACCAACACAAGATGATCGATACAAAACTCCACCTCGATGATGTACCTTAGTGGTCCCCATCACGAGATGATCGTTACAAAACTCCACCTCGATGATGTACCTTAGTGGTCCCCATCACGAGATGATCGTTACAAAACTCCGTCCCCTATTCGCCCTATGAGGCACGAATCCTTTCCCCAAAACGAATTCAAACAAGCCCCTCGTTACAGAACCCTCTTAAATCGAGACCACGTCTCAATCCCCTCTTTACGACTCACAGAGTCCAAGCCACTCTAACCCTTTTCCTATAAAATACCCAAAATCCATTCGACAAGTTGAGTATCTCCTTTCCCAGTCATAAGAACCCCAGAAACCTAATTGCGACGCATATTTGGCGTACGTGACATAAATATGTCTATTAATAACCATACCGTTTGTAAAAACCCCGGAAGTCGTACTACGTCTTATTTTGAAACTATGTCAAGGTCTCTACCGCGCGTACCCCCGCATCACTCCTGTAAAAATAGATAAATACGAGGTCCTGAGAGGCCGGTCAGTCAGTAGTCATTATTCAACAGTCAGTAGTCATTATTCAACAGTCAGTATTCATTATCCACTGGTCATCAGTCTTTAGCGATTATTCATTGTGTCGCGATATTCAAATCAGTGAGCAACAATCACCACTCACCTATTACCGTAAGATATTACAATTTACATAACATTGCATATCACGTTCATCGTATCCTTGTATTGTTACTGCTTTTCATATCTTTTGTATTATTATTGCTTTTCATATTATTTAGTATTATCAACGCTTATTACTTAAATCATTCTACTTAATTTCATGTGTTTCATGTTCATATTCTCATATTTCGATTAATTACCATTTATATAAATATCATGTGCTAATGCTAAAGGTCCCACGCATTATTATTACTAAACGTTATAACGCTTCCGACAAGTTAATAAACCTATTTGTTTTCAATCACGTTTCGAATTATTGTGTGCATCCTTGGTTATAACAAGTCCGAACAAACCAAAGCTGCCGCAACAGCTGATTCGCGCTCGTGACCGCGAAACGGTTCTAGTGTTTACAAACATATTATTGCATGAGCCGTGAAATCCACGAAAATACTAAACGTGGTCTCTTATACAGCTGCAACGGTAAAATCCTATTACCGAGACCAAAACAAATATGGAGTACTATAACGGGTGCTCTTTAAGTGTACATTTACCTTCCCAGGTCGATTAGAGTGACGGATTTAAGATTCGCGCCTGATCGCCTCCAGAAATACTTAGCGTGACGGATTTAATATTCGCGCCTGAGTCCCTCAAAACCCTCAGCGTGCTGGATTCAAGATTCGCGCCTGAGTTCCTTCCAAACCCTCAGTGTGACGGATTCAAGATTCGCGCCTGAGTCCCTCAAAACCCTCAGTGTGACGGATTCAAGATTCGCGCCTGAGTCCCTCAAAACCATCAGCGTGACGGATTCAATATTCGCGCCTGGCCTTCCCGCAAAAACCTCAGTGTGAAGGATTCAAGATTCGCGCCTGAGTCCCCTCAAACCTCTCAGTGTGAAGGATTTAAGATTCGCGCCTGAGTTCCCACAAAACCCTCAGAGTGAAGGATTTAAGATTCGCGCCTGAGTTTTCCCTCCTTCATGTCATTGTTCCCCCAAGACCTCACCCGGGACGTGACAATGCGTGGAGACTTTTTTCTATCTGACGATATGATTGAAAAGATAGTTCTGTATGCTAATATTTATACAGTGAGTAAAAAAAGTATTGGCACACTTTTTAAAATTGCACAACTTTTTTAGAATTGGTCCAAACGACACGAGTTTTTTTTTAGAAGGTAGAAGGATTACTTTGCTAAGTGACGTGTTTCGTAGTTTTGAAAAAAAAATGCAATTTGTCGGAATAGCAAAAAAACATAGAAAGGCAGTTTTTTCAACTTTTTTTTTCTGAGCCTGTAATGAAAATTATAAGGTCGAAAGTCGCTTGATTTCGGGAATTTCGCGATTTTCGACCTTATTCTGCGATCTTTAAACGTTTGTAACTCGGAGCACCGTTAACCGATTTTGATGAAATTTTCAGCATGTATACAGCTTACTTAAATTTACAAACGGGTTTTTTGAATTTTCATTACAGGCTCAGAAAAAAAAGTTGAAAAAACTGCCCTTTCTATGTTTTTTTGCTATTCCGACAAATTGCATTTTTTTCAAAACTACGAAACACGTCACTTGGCAAAGTAATCGTTCTACCTTCTAAAAAAAACTCGTGTCGTTTGGACCAATTCTAAAAAAGTTATGCGATTTTAAAGAGTGTGCCAATACTTTTTTTACTCACTGTACATGTAAATCAAAGTTTTAAGATCCACCAAAATTTTTTTCATCAAGCAAACATATTAAACGATAATAACTAACAAGAACAACGTATACTTCTTTTAGTCTACAAGTACAAAACTATAAGATAACGTCAGCGTCGACGCCATCGAGGAAGTATAGGATAGACTTATCACCAGTGATGGGTTTACTACGTTACATCGAATTTACTACGTGACACGCGTAAAAACTGTAAATAATTGTAGAAAATGTAGAAAATGTAGAAAATGTAGAAAATGTAGAAAATGTAGAAAATGTGAAAAATTCATATACAAACTATTAACCTCTACCAATCTGCCATCCCTTCCCTCTTATTTTCACCCCCTTGACACTCTGTGACAAAGTTTTACCCGGGCAATACCAGGTGCTTTAAGCTAGTAATAATTTCAAAATTTTTTAATAAAGTTCATAAGTTTGGTGAACAAAAGATACTCTAATTTGTACATACATATATATCAACTTATCAGCATGGATTCGGAAGAAATTGATAAAGCTTTAGCAAATTATTTCTTTGGATGTAATATTCCGTTTAGTGTTATTGAATCTAAACATTTTAAGAACTTTGTTCATAAATTGAACCCGAATTATAAAATTCCAACTAGAAAGACGTTGTCGAATAATTTACTGAATGCAAAATTTCAAGATTATAAAAAATCAATAACCAGTGTGGAATCTAAAGATTCAGTTCTACTTTTAGATGGTTGGAAAAATTCATCAGCCAACAATAAATATTGTATGTAGTTGCGATTCTGAATTTAAGTGATAACAGTGGTACATTTATCTTGATGCCTGGAATTTCAGTTGTATCAGAGAAACTGGCGAGGCATTAAGAGAAGTTGTTAATCAATGTATGATAATGGGCGCAAGAACAATTTAATTTAAATATATATGCAGTAATAACAGGCAATGCCTCGAATATGATGTCCATGGGAGGAACAATCGATGTATGGCACATGACTTGTAGTAGCCACAGTGCGAATTTATTATGCAAATCATTATTAGATAAGGATTTTTCTGCTAAAGCGAACAATTTATTAAAAGAGTTTAAGTCTCCAGCTCTGGAATCCCAGGTATTAGCGCTCTTGGTGGTCAGAGAATGATTTTAGCTGCCGAGACTCGTTGGTGCAGCTATCGTCGAGATACCTTTAGAAGATGCCTCAGGAATTTGGAACCTATGCGTCTTCTTGTTGCTAATGCAGAGAATTTTATATATATATATATATATATATATAAAAGAAGAAATAAGAACTTTGCTTTCCAATCCTACATTTGAAATGAAGCTTTTCGATAATATACTAATACTCGATCCAATTTGTGAATTAATTAATAAATGTCAATCCTTGGATTGCCCAATCGCCGAAGCTACTGAAATGTGGTTAAAATTAGACGTTCCTGCAGATAATGAAAATTATAAGAGAATGATTTGCGAACGAATCGAAAAGTCTGTAAACTGCTGCTATGGAGTCGCTGCCAATTTCTTAAATCCGAGCTTTCAGGGTAGAAGGTTTTTAATAAATGCCAAGTGTGCAAATATTCTTCGTGATTTTCTAAAAACTACTTTAATAGAAAATGCTGGCCTTGTTCAACTTGAACATTATAAAAATAAGACTGGATCGTTTGAAGTTTTATTTTCAAGAAATTACGATTCACGTAATACTTTTTGGAGAGCATCGAGGTATTTTTATCCAGAACTTGGCCAACTGGCATTAGAGTTGTACAATTTATGTTCATCTACTGGACAATTGGAAAGATTATTCTCCAAATGGGGGCTCGCGCGTTCATCCTTTGAAAAGGAATCGTTTACGAGAAGACACATCCGCAGCACAGTTGTTGGCTTTGTATTATGAATTGCAATTAAAAGATAACCAAACGATAATATCCTTCAAATTGAATGACGAAGATGTAGATTAAATTATGCAAATACTATGTAATATTACTTTTGAACTTTTGCATTGAAAACGAAATAGGTATATTTCTATCCACACGATACAGAATTTTATATTTCATGCTTATGTTAAATTCATTTTATTAATAAATCAAAATCTAACGATTTAAAAATTCATATAAAAACTAAAAACCGTCATTGAAATATTAAGGGTTTTGTTAAGGAAAAGTATGCGTATACATTATAAAAATACAAACTTTATTTGATTTATTACAACATTTGGTACGTAAGTAATATTACTTATATAAACTAGGCAGAACAGATAGTATCGCAGTTTTCAGATCAATTATAATTGTTGTAATTCTTAAATAAGAGCAAATATTCAGTTGTATGGTAGTTCTACGACGAGTACATTAATTTTCCTATCGATCGCATTTCTTAAAATCTTTTGTATTTTTCTCGCTGATCTTTAACAAATAAAATAATTCTAACATTGAATTATCACTATAAGCAGGAATGCTAAGAATTTTCCGAGCCATTTCGGCTAAATCTGAATGTAATTTTAAAACCGACTTCCAGAATACTTTCCACGATACGTATTCTTTTGTTTTTTTTTAGTAAAGTATCAAATATTCCTTTATCTTCTAGGAATTCAAAATAACTTGTCATTCCTGCTTCATTTAAATGCTCAATTAAAAATAGCATCGTTTCTTGTTCATATTGTTTGAATTGCTTTCCCCGATATGCAGGATGCAAAAAGTTCCCTACCAGCACGAACTGTTTATAAATTAGCCGAGCACTTTCTTCTATTATAGTTTTGAATACTGCGTCATTGTTTTCATCATTTTCCATACTTTTCCAATCTTCAATCGCATCTGCAGTCACATAATTAATTATTTCTCTTTTCAATAATATCACAAATATGCTCGAAAACGTTTACAAGTTCGCCTAGATCTTTTTCAAAAGTTGCATCGAGTAAGATTAAAGTGCGATTATTAGAAAAGGTAGTTCGATTTTCTATTAAAAGTTGACGCATTATTTTTAAGTTTTTGAAACAAGATGATAAGGTTGCTTTGAAATAACCGCACAAATCTTGGTCATCTGTGAAATCAACTTTTACACCAGATGCTAAGATTATATATTTTTCAATAATTTTCCAATCGTCCAATAACAGTTGAAAATTTTTAAAAATGTCAGACTTGGTTAAACTTTTAATTAATAACCATAATTGTTTTGATAAATCAAGAAAAACGCAAAAACCAGAATCCAAGGTTTTTATACATAATTCTATATAGCACAAACTATAGCACGAACATCAGCATCGTATTTTTCTTTTGCTAAAGAAATTGATAGGACAATAAAAGAAAGATTCTATATCGTTAATGGATTCTTCAGAATTTACATATAATAAATTCTCATATCCATTACACTCTATTGCGCTCAAAAATTGTTTATCATTTGTCGTTTTGATAAATCAATAATGTTCCAGAAGTCTCGAATCGCGGAATACTGTTTAAATGTTTCTTATACACGTTAGGTAAAAAAGTTCCGACAATTCTTCAGCAGTTGGAAGTTTATACGGCGGTCGTAACTGATTTACCAAGTTCTTTAAATACTTGGATTTTGTATACTCAAATCCAACATTCGAAACAACTAATAATTCTAGTAAAGATTCGTTTATCTTAATTATTTCATCCTTACTGGTCCTATCAATAAAATTTTTCAACTTTTTCGTTTTCGACGATCTTCTATAGTTATCGCAAGCTCGGTGTTGATACTTTTATTACAAACTTGGTCATTTTCTTTGCATTGCTTTCTGTGATATCAGGTTGACTAATCTCCAATTCATTATTATTTAATATGTCATCGTTCTTTGTAGAATCGTTGCTATCACGTTCTTTTCGTTTATGTTGCAGTTGGTTATTATTACTTTCAATGTCTTTACACGCATTTCTGTAAAATAAAATAATATAAAATATTAGTAAAAACAACGTATTTAAATACAGTAGTAAATGTAGATAAAACATGATTATTTAAGCATAAGTGAATTAAATATTATAATGCATAATAATAAAATACACTAAATTACCTATGTGATGATTGTAAAAAGGAAAGAAATTGTTAAGACACGGTAGGATACGCTAGGATGTTAGGACTCACATTGACACAATCACGCGAATAAAATGAAAAAGAGTATACGATCGACGTTAGATTGTAACGCGAGAGTGAACTATAAAAAAATTATTATTAATAATCCACTCTTTTCGAAATTCAAGCAAGACAACGACGCACGCGAGTGGATCTGTTTCCCAACGTTACTTTATAATATTTATGTATATGCAAAATGCAGGAAGTCTTCAAAACTATCGCGGGTGGTGCTTCTTCATTTCTTACACAAACTCATTAAACACAGAATGAAAGCTTCCAACGATCCATCATCGTTAGAGTGGTGTGGTATCATTATAGTCGCTCTACAGATTCAATGATTTTTCAACGTTTTCTAACAAACTCCCGACAGCTGCAACCCCATATAGAGCTCTTTATCGCTCGCAAAACACTAATTCATCGTAATGCAGTCATTCAGTTTCAAAATACGCAACTTTACTTTAAAGTACGACGACGTTGCAGCCTTCCCGAAGGCCGCAACCTTGGGATCGCTATAGTGCAGATCCCGATGCAGGTCCCAGTGGGCAATGCGAGCATTTTGGGGGTCGCAACTCTAATTGGGAAACGCGAACTCGGTGGATGTCGCGACACTAATATTATATCGAACAGGAGCAAGTTGGTTAATCTAGACTAACTCTAATTCAAACAACACAAGGACTCGTCGACGCAGCGCTAATCTTTATAAATAAAAAATAAAAAAACAGGAGGGGGGGGGGGGGTGTATCGGTACCATCGATGTGGTACCGCTAAATCAATGAACGCGCGATCAGTCAAAATCGCAACGCTAATTATTGAAAAAAGGGGGGAGCATATAATGCAAGAATATTAATTCGAAGACTAATTCAAAGTGTGAATAAATAAAATAGTGTAAATAATCGCGTTCGTCATTCATTCGCAACGCTACTCTCGAAGCAAACATTCTAACATGCAAGAATAATTCCGCGAACCACGATTAACTTTTATTCGCAACGCTAACTCGAACCGTCAACATTTCATTCGCAACACTAATTCAACTCGCGAGTTGCCCCTACATCCCTGGGTGGATATGTCAATGGGCCAGCATACAGCTGACCAATAACTACTACTACTACTACTACTACTACTACTACTACTACTACTACTACTACTACTACAGGCGAGCACAGTAACAAAATAATGCAAAAATGACCCCGCAACCCCTGGGGGATGCAAAACCATTTCAGCAGCCCACACGACGTGGCCTCTTCCCTGGCCGGGCTATCTTCGGCTCATTAGCCACTCGTTTCTTTTTTTCGGATCGAAAATAGATCCGCACCTGCTCGGAGTCACGAGCGCAACGCGAAACGTTTCGAGGGCCTATCTTTCCGTTCGCGAACGCGTGACCAACGACCATAGAGTGCAATGTCGCTGGCTTCGAAGGGTCGAATGCATCATAGAGTGGGTGGTGGTCAGTGTTGGTACGACGGTTGACGATCGTCTGCATCACGTTCTCTAACTTTGCAATCTCGACCGTTGAAAAGATAATACGTTTCGAGCCTGTCTCCACCCCGGTTCCGATCGCGACCAGCGACCATGTGCAATGGCGACCACTGGTGTGTGCGAAAAAGCCGAAAGGATGAAGCGAGTCAGAAGCGAGGGCGGCATACTCCGCTCGCGCCAGCTTCACCCTCGACTTTTCTCACTGGATTGTTCGCCTGAAAGCAGGTGATCGCGCGCGCGAGAAAACGACCCCACCCACGATCAGAGAATGCGATCACTCGCCCCGGCCCTACCTACTTATATTTAAGTCAGACATTCGTACCAGAGGGTAAGTTACCTATCCTGCCCGGCACCTGTATTTAAAAAGCATGGCAAAACACATTCTCGCAAACACACTCATCCCAGTGACAACCCACTCCACGATTCTCAAGCATCACCGCCCGGGTGCTTTGGCCTACACTAGAGAGAACGTCCCGGGACGTCTCCGTCAGCCGAGCTTGGCCCACATCATACACAATCTAAGGTACGTACCATTTTGCCTGAAATCGACTGACAAGGCTAGTGACCATTGCGTGTAATGCACTTGGCTGTTGATTAACTACTCTACGTCGTTACATATATTTATATGTAAATGCTAATAGTTTCTCATTTGATTGAATGAGATCGATAAGATTCATGTACATATTCCATAGAAGCTACTGTGCAAACATTGTATAAACTATAAATCAAGGGATATGTACAGAGGTGTGAAGAAATATTTATGAACCGACGCACTACCACATACTAACCACGCACACACAATACACAAATGTGGAAGTACGTCGTGCACGGTACACACTAACGCAATGCCAGCCGCTAGTTTTGTTTATTAGTTAGTTACGAGCTAGGTCATCATGCCCTGTTGTCGTCACCCATCGTCACGTAGCGCCTGGGCACGTGAATGAGTTTCGAGACAACAAAGCATGGAATGGAAAACCTAAAAATCCTGATCTAGAAAGAAGCTCGTTAGTGTATTCTGTCTACCTACTTTTTACTTTCTCATTGAAATTTTAGGGGAAATGACTGGACTTTGTATTTCTCAATTAATCGAGAATACTCTTTCTCAAGGAAAATACTCTAATTAATAGTGTTGCATTTGTGAAGAATATTAGTTGTTCAAGAATAAAAGAGACTCTAATAAAGATCATTCAGACAAAAACGAAAGACTCTGATCAGAGAATAAATGATTTCAAAGATTTTTGGAAACGTTAAGAAAATTTCGGGCGACTTGGTCGTCAAAGCATATCTGCTTTCTTATCTGAGGAGAGAACTATATACACGATGCTTTTTTATTTTGACCACGAAATCACCCACCCTGAACTGCCTTCTTGTACATAAACAGCATCCAACATCATTACTTTCTCACAAACGGACAAAAATACAAAGATTATTATCAAACTATATCCTGTTAAAAATATAGAGAAGAATTAACTCGTTCGGTATCATACATTGTATACGAAATGTTTATTGAATATCATCGAACATGATCGGATGGCATCCGACTTCTCTACTATGTACACGACAATCAAATTCACTCGCACATCGATAATATTCACGACAATATCCAATCTCGATCAAATATTTATATTAGAAATCATTAATCATATTCTAGAGCTTACTATATGGAAAAACGCGATGTACAAGAAGACCCTAACTATCCTGATCTAAGAAATGGCACATGAACAACAACAAGTAATAGTTACTAACTACTCATGGGTGGCAGCGGGAAACCAACATACCCCCCCATGGTCACTTTGCTCGCCAAAGCACGTATACAACCGGCACCGATCACCCGTGCCGTTTCGGACCTTTCGTCCTACGACACGATGAGTGTGCGAGACCAGAGGAATAAGAAAAGCATGCGACTTACTACTTGGAGAGTACAGCTGACATCGTAGGAGTCATCGAGGGTGTCGGGGGGCAGCCGGGGGGCAGCCTTGGTCCAGCCAAGTCCTATAACAAACGAGAATAAAACGTATTATGATTTATTTCCAAGATCGTCGCAGTGTAATTTCAATCATAACGAACGGTGTCGCACAAAAAGGAACTAGAAACTAATGATATTTTTCAATCGTATCCAAGCTTTAAGATTGAAACTTGAAAATGTTGAATTATAAAGTGAGTATTTCGAGTACACAATGGAATGAAACGAGACACTTACATCCTTCCATCGTGGTCCTGCCGAGCCAGCGAAACTCATCTTCAGCTGACGCAGCACTCCGAATACTCCGATATACCGATACAACTAAATTCACGTTTATAAATAAAAAATAAAAAAAAAGACTGCCACTCTCCCCCTCCCCCTCTCCCTCTCCCACTCTGCCGAACAAAGAGATTTCGAACAACAAAACTGACTCTAATCCCGCGACTTGAGTCTTGAAATGCGATGGCAACACTGACTCTATCCACGCGTGTGATTAAGCAAAGAAATTCTGCAAAAGGAGCCACTCTCCACTGTGGGGAAAAAAGTACTTTCTTTTTCAACTTTTACGCAACAAGCACCGATTCTACCAACCGCATTGCGCGCGGCCACCAAATTTCCTTTTCCTCATTTCTGTAACAAAAAAAGGTAAAAATTCTGTTAGTTCACGAGCATAACGAGGATAATCATTGTTAAAATAATAAAAAGAATAATAAAATTGTGCGAGTATGTCATTTTTTAAAGTACGTAAAATAAAATTCAATTGTATTAATAAACAAATTCGAGAACAGAGAGGGTATTTTGTTGCAATTTTTATTTTATTCTTACTCGCTCGAACAAACCAGAGAATCTATCGAATATATGTAAAATTATAATTAGCAACATTTTCTTTAAGATGTTACCATCACTTTTCATCGATAATATAACCAACAACTTTTACTTACTTCATTTTTATTCGCCGAAGATGGCGTGTCATTCTCTCTAGAAGCGAAGCCGCCATTTCTATAATTTAATTGACGCACAGAACGATAGTTGATAGTTGTATCGTTTCCTTGGTAGAACACCGTCGCGTACAGACGTAGTAGACTGTCCACGCTCGTACGTATTCCTTTTTCCTTCGCGCACTGAATTCTGTAACAAAGAGAAATAATCTTTACCCATTAAATATATAACAAACATAATAAGGACAATAAGCATCGATATCGATGTGTTCTTTTTTGTACTTAATATATCCCTCTTTGAGCGACGCAACGTTCGACGGAGATTCTCTCCACTTGTCTCCACCTGTCTCCACCTGTCTCCACCTGTCTCCACCTGTCTCCACCTGTCTCCACCTGTCTCCACCTGTCTCCACCTGTCTCCACCTATCGTCCCAAACCGCATTGGCTGTTCGCGTAGCGGGCCGACTTGTCGTACCGATAACAGGTTGTATCGGCGCAGTGCTTCCTCGACCGCATCTCTCGTATGTCTACATTTCTTTTAGATACAGTCTGCCCAATATCCTCAAGAGAAAACAAAATACCATACTATCGACAATCGCAATAATTCCTCGGAAGTTATTATTGATTTCTCTATCTATAAAAATTTCATTGCAATATGTTTAAAAATTCTTATCGCATCGTTATAATTATAAATGTACACGACATTTCTGTTGCACATTACCACGCTTGTATATTTTTCCAACGAATAAATCATAGAAACTGTATATCGTTTAAACAAGAAGATGAGAAAATGAAAACTATTATCTATAACCATTACTCCCTCCTTCGTTCGTTTATAGAGCGTACTTGCGGGATAAAGGGGAAGAAAAATGAAATGGAAGAGAACGAGAATTTGCCACAGTGAGTGAATTTACATCCAAAAGTTGAAATAATTTTCTCAATTCTCACAATAGCGTAGAGAGAGAGAGAGAGAGAGAGAGAGCGAGGCAAAAGTCGAACCGTCGACTCGCATCTTTCCGAAATAAATTAGAACAGATCGTCGTGCGCAGAAAGCGTTGCTACGCTCTATATCAACTATTCACGGTGCCTTCGCAATTTTATAACATTTAAGCCAAGCCAACACAGCATTTAATTAACTCGGAATCGAACATTTAAACGGAGAGACGCGTGCAGATTAAACTCATTGGCTTCGAGGGAGCGTTTGTCTGGCTGGGGTATAGCCACATGCGCAGAACACTGCCGCCCTCCTTAGTTAAACTGTCCTATCTAGCATTCTTTCATTCTTTCAGATACGTTGAAATATTTCAAGTTCCACGCGTCTTTTACCTTTTAAGTAAAGTTAGAAAACTCTACGCGCTTCGTAAATATTTATAAACAGTTTAATGTATTTAACCTAACTTCTTTTAAAATGGTTCAAATATCTTATCTAAAACAATTAATTAATTGGCACGTTAATAAAACATTCCCTACCGGTGCACAGCTATTACAAAAAATTATATCAGGCTATTACACAATAATGACAACATGTTTTAATTCGAATGAAGGGATAACAAGTAAATGATAAAACCTCGGTTTTCTCGGTTGTTTCAAAATTGTGCTAGATGGGACATTTTAACTAAACAGGGCAGATTACAGGTCTGAATTGTCGTGGTTGTCTGAATTGGCGGGTTCTCCTTCTTATATGACAAGGAGAACAAATGGTGCTCGAACGTGATTGGCCGAGAATATTGGAAAACTGCAAGATTCGAATTTCCGCGCCCGCGGTCAACCGCCATCGTACATACGTTAAGGGGGGATTCAATATTCGCGAAAAAAAAACGGTATAAAATTACTCGACAACGCTCGAAATTAACATATTATGTTGATATACGCGCAAACGAACACGAAACCCGCGATATTCGGGAGAAATTCGCGGAATTTTTCGAGATATTAACGAAAAATCAAGTATGACGCCACGCCGTCAACCACCGATCGGCGTAGAGGCGAACAAAAACTTTACTCACTCATATTTCCCAGCTCGATGCGAGATTCGGGCCAAAAACTGCAAATCCGCGTGCCTCGTCGATCCCTCTTCGCGATTTCGAATACTCGGAGCACACGAAACTTGATATAATATCGCGAGAAAGATGTTTTCTGCCCACTGGCTACGGAGAGACGTGATCACGATCGAATCCAAAGGGCTACTGACGGCGGGAACGCTACGTAGGAGAAGTGGGGCGGGAGGGGGGAGGGGAGAGGATTAGACGATGCGTTGTCCAATATTTTTGCCTACCTCGAGCGACTCTGATTGAAAACTTCCAAACCATCACGCTTGGAAGTTGCACAGAGATTTATAATTTAACAATGCCAGCCTTACAATTAACAACAAACTTTAACGTTAACAATGCTGTGCAACACCCTCGAGATGCTGGAGAAGCCTCGGGGGGGATATGCACGGTAGAGAACGTTAAAGAATATAGAATATACATGCAACAACAAGTGGGGGGCGCCAGTATTCCGAGGCACTTTATTAATGTTTAAATAATAACTAATGAATTCGAACCACTTGTCGAACTGAGAATGCACCGAACCTATATCTATGCACCACTCCAACGTTTAGGCGAACAATAGATGCATTCGTTAAACTGAATAGATACATCGAAGAAATTCAGAGTTCATTTTTTGACACTTTGAGGTTACGTACCATCTCCATGGCTCGCGTCCAACGTCGTTTCTGACGATTTCGGAAGAAAATTTAACCAAAGCGACACCAAACGAACCGAGAACTACTTTTTTCAGGAACACGCGCGCCCAGGTGTGGCACAAAAACGTTTTGAAAACGTTTAAAAAAAAAGAAAAAAGAAAAAAACGCGTCCAGGCCAGAGGACACACGCGCGCGCGTTAAGGGGACCAGCAAAGAATCGGAAGGTGGTCCGAAAGAAGCAAGTCCCGAGAACACGTCCATGTTGGCGAAGCGCAATGCACGCGTGTGTCTCCTCTAGTGGTTGAGATTTATCGATGGTCGTCATTATCGAAAATTATCGACGGCTTATTTTCACTATCGATAATTAGCGGTATTGAAAGTCGTAGGTTAGTCGATTAAAAAATATTAGCTAAAATTCAGAATCCCAAACTTCATTTGTAATATTGTTACTTGTATTAAAAATAAACTGTATTATACATATTTGAACAGCGTTTCGTTATTACCTTCGAGACTTTTATAGATAAAAAATGGTATAGCGAAGTAAGTACATGATGGATTAAAAATATTCTGTTGAATAATAATAAATGATAATTTGTTGGATTGCGTATTTCTTGTTTCCCTGTATAAACGTTTAACGTTTCAAATTTGATAAATCTTTCCAACTAAGTGACAACAATATTACTTGTATACGTATTACTTTAATTTCCCAAGTATATCAATTGAGGGCTCGGATGCAATAAGGGGACTAGCGCTCGAAAATGCGAAAAAGAATTGTCCAAACGCTAAGAAATATTGGAAAATTAAATGTTTTTAAACCGTATCTTACAAAATATAATGTTATAAAGCTCGTCGCGACACACATCTTTTCTATTTACAGTTTTCTTTTTTATCGAGTCATTAGTATTCGAGATAAAAATTATAAACAAAAAAAATTTCTTCGACCAAAATCATTATTTCTTTAAACATAAATTGCGATAACTTGAGTAAATATTAACGGATCGTTATGAGACTTGAAACATAAACTCAGAAAACTCTAGCGAAGCCGTAAAATGTATGCGCAAAATCCTTATGTCGATAAATGTAATAATATTTCGTTTAAAAGTAATACTGGACATAACCCATGTCTTTCACTGTTCGCCGTTAAAAAGTATCGAGGGAATTTTCAGGTACATAGGTATAACTTGCGGCGACAAAGTTTTTTTTCCTAATATACAAGGAAGTTTTTCACCAATTTTCACACTGATTAATAAATAATTATAGAAGATATGACGATATATATAAATCCCGCGCGGCACCAACAGTAGTCGGCAGCTGCGCACAATCGCGTCACACTGCAAACACATGACATTCTCGCTATTATATGATTGTATATTACAAAAAAATATTGCGATATTATTTTCGAAATATTTAGTAACATTTTTATTATAGTACTTACACGTAATATTTACAATATTCACACTGTTCTGTTTACAATATTCTGTTCTTTTATAAATTTTTCTTTTTCTCCTTTTTCATTTTCTTTTTGCTTATCTTTTCTTCTTTATACAATGTATTTTTTATTGATGTCGCGCCCAAAAATTTTTTGCCAAAATCTTGTCCACTGGAGGTACAATATTGCAGTAAATTTTCAAAGTCTTTACGTTTTTCAGCAGTCACTCCTACTCCGCCTGCCAGTGACGCTTTTTTTCAAATCTTCCCCGCCAACAGATGTTTTAATATTTACAGTAGTAGGTTCCCCATTGTAACTATAATAAACATCTACTTGCCCATTGGGAAAATAAATGATACGTACGATTCGACTTATTTGAATTCTCTTTAAATCTTTGTTCGGCGTCAATAAACCTTCGTAATTTTTTATTGCAATTTTTCTGGCATCTATCATTCTCGAAGGGGGGATTTCGCGCCGTTCTAATTAATTCCGCGTATAACGGAATATTGTAAACAGGACAGTGTAAATATTGTAAATATTGTAAATATTGCGTGTAAATACTATAATAAAAATGTTACTAAATATTTCGAAAATAATATCGCAATATTTTTTTGTAATATATAATCACATAATAGTGAGAATGAATGTCATGTGTTTGCAGTGTGACGCGATTGTGCGCAGCTGCCGACTACTGTTGGTGCCGCGCGGGATTTATATATATCGTCATATCTTCTATAATTATTTATTAATCAGTGTGAAAATTGGTGAAAAACTTCCTTGTATATTAGGAAAAAACTTTGTCGCTGCAAGTTATATGTACCTGAAAATTCCCTCGATACTTTTTAACGGCGAACAGTGAACGACATGGGTTATGTCCACTATTACTTTTAAATTAAATATTATTACATTTTTCAACATAAGGATTTTGCGCATACATTTTACGGCTTCGCTAGAGTTTTCTGAGTTTTATGTTTCAAGTCTCATAACGATCCGTTAATATTTACTCAAGTTATCGCAATTTATGTTTAAAGAAATAATGATTTTGGTCGAGGAAATTTTTTTTGTTTATAATTTTTATCTCGAATACTAATGATTCGATAAAAAAGAAAACTGTAAATAGAAAAAATGTGTGTCGCGGCGAGCTTTATAACATTATATTTTTTAAAATACAGTTCAACAACATTTAATTATCCAATATTTCTTAGCGTTTGGACGATACTTTTTCGCATTTTCGAGCGCTATAGTCCCCTTATTGCATCCGAGCCCTCAATTAATGCCGCGAATTTAATAGGTTTATCGGCGGTAACTAAGTATAATCTATCGATAGGCATTTGTTCTGTAACTTACGATAGCGAATCGTGTTTTGTCAATTTCGTCCTACCACAGAAAGACATTTTGTGTGCGATTACGTACCAAGCATTTCTGGCTTAAATAATCTTACATTTGTATTATTTTCTTTATATATATGACTTACCATTTCTCGTTGAATCCATTATTATAGCAAAAGGCAAACCGGATAAAAAGAAAATTAACTATTGAACCATTTATATTATGTAGTTTTCGTGGTGTTCATTTTCTTTTTATCCGGTTTGCCTTTTGCCATAATGATGGATTCAACGAGAAATGGTAAGTTGTACATAAAAAATTTATTTTACTTTATACGTATATTACGCTTGTTTTTCTATAAATATTTCATAGAGAGAAGCCGGTTTAAAAAAAAATTCAATTTGAAGAAACATGATCAAGCGTATGAGAAAGTGAAAGAGAAGATAATATGATGCGAATGTTGTGAATTTTGTAAATTCATTAAAGAAAGTACAAAACAAAAGACGAAAGATTTCATTGGTTTGGAAAGAGGGGTCCTTAAGAGGTCTGTGCTGATGGCATATTTGCGAGAGAGAGAGAGAGAGAGAGAGAGAGAGAGAGAGAGAGAGAGAGAGAGAGAGAGAGAGAGAGATTTAGAACGTAACATTGGCTCTCCCGCTTGCAACAGATTTCCAACCATTCAATAATATAGTGAATGATAAAGGGGTTTCAGGATGTTTGTGAATAAGCTAGAGATCCCAAGTATGTAATCCCGAGTAAATAGACACCGAGGGAAAACGATCATGAAAAAACTGTATTCCGACATGCCAAGAAAATTAAAAGAAGACCCCCATGGCCGTTCCAAAAACTTGTTTATAGAAAACCACCCCATTGACCCCCATCGACCGCTGTACTTTTCCAACTAACTGGTTCGTTTTTCCAAAAATTCGAATTTGGGAGTGCTATCTTCGCAGTCCTATAACCGGCACGTTTCAACGTATCTTTGACCCGGGAGCAGGCGCGTGTTGGTCTCTTTTCGACCGATGATTTCGTATGTTTTGAAACATGATCCATAGCGTTCGACTGTTTACTTTTTCCGTGGAGCTATTCTCATTTGAAGGACGTCTCGACTTGCCTATGTCGCGAGGCAACAGTTAGTGCATTCGTGTAGGTTTTGAAACATACATTGTTACACGTCGGTCTTTTCGACCATAGCGCGCCTGCTAACGTTACTCTCATTTCGTCTGTCGCATAGAACGCGTACTGCGTGGCAATCATGGCTAATTCTAATTTCCGAGATTTCTTAAGGGGTTAGGACACAGTAACGGGCCCAGAATTCAGATGATTTTTAAACGACGATAATAAGAAAAGTAAACAATCGATTAATATATGCCTTTGTGTTTTAGTCCACTATATTATGAACTATAAGAAGGGCGTATAATATTTACAAAATAGCATTTGTACGTCGTGCAATGTCTCCATTTAAAATGTCTTTTTTTTTTCCGGATGGCTAACTGGTGGGACGGATTCCGGGAAATCGGATGAATTGTATCAAAAACCCCCAAAATGTCATAAACTATAATATATTCCCTAGGCATTGACGATCCAACACTTCAAATTTTTCAATTATTGTACAAAATATAAACAGAAAGATCACACACACTTTTGTCGAAATTTGATCATTATTTTTCAAACACCGGCCATTTTGTCAATTTTCGCAAAGATTGAAATGTTGGATCGTCAATGCCTGGGAAATATATTATAGTTTATGACATTTTTGGGGTTTTTGTTATAGTTCATCCGATTTCCCGGAATCCGGCCCACCAGTTGGCCATCCGGAAAAAAAAGGAGATTTTAAATGGAGACATTGCACGGCGTACAAATGCTATTTTGTAAATATTATACGCTCTTCTTATAATTCATAATATAGTGAACTAAACACACAAAACCTTATATTAATCGATTGTTTACTTTTCTCATTATCGTCATCTAAAAATCGTCTGCTTTCTTGGCCGGTTACTGTGTCCTAACCCCTTAATGAATGAAAGCATCGAAGACGAGATCAGTGATTCCGCAGAAGATTCTGATTATATTATACAATCCGATCACGATACAGATTCGGAAATTGATTGTGCGGATATAGAGATAGATGTAGAGGAGGCATATACTTTGAGTGAAGGAAACGCAAGTGTTTATTCTTTACTTTCAAGAAGCAGTTTCTAATCTGAGGAAATTATAAAAATTTAATACATTTACAAAGTCATAAATTTATAAGTATATTTTTTTTAAGCAAAAAATATAAATATAAAATATATTAGATAATTGTTATTATGAAAAAGTAAAAATTAAACGATAAATTCAACTTTTGATATGACATTTTATTTTTAAAATCAATTACAATGTATTTGTATAAAAATACATTTTCCAGAACTCCACGATCCATTGCATTGGCAAAGATAAAACAACAATATGGTCTAAAATACCACCTAGGAACAAGAGTGAAACTAAAAAACATAACGTTGTCAATGAACGTCAAGGCGTAAGACCTACTGCTAAAAATGCTAAAACGGCCATTGATGCGTGGAGACTTTTTTCTATCTGACGATATGATTGAAAAGATAGTTCTGTATGCTAATATTTATACAGTGAGTAAAAAAAAGTATTGGCACACTTTTTAAAATCGCACAACTTTTTTAGAATTGGTCCAAACGACACGAGTTTTTTTTTAGAAGGTAGAAGGATTACTTTGCTAAGTGACGTGTTTCGTAGCTTTGAAAAAAAAATGCAATTTGTCGGAATAGCAAAAAAACATAGAAAGGCAGTTTTTTCAACTTTTTTTTTCTGAGCCTGTAATGAAAATTATAAGGTCGAAAATCGCTTGATTTCGGGAATTTCGCGATTTTCGACCTTATTCTGCGATCTTTAAACGTTTGTAACTCGGAGCACCGTTAACCGATTTTGATGAAATTTTCAGCATGTATACAGCTTACTTAAATTTACAAACGGGTTTTTTGAATTTTCATTACAGGCTCAGAAAAAAAAGTTGAAAAAACTGCCCTTTCTATGTTTTTTTTGCTATTCCGACAAATTGCATTTTTTTCAAAACTACGAAACACGTCACTTGGCAAAGTAATCCTTCTACCTTCTAAAAAAAGCTCGTGTCGTTTGGACCAATTCTAAAAAAGTTATGCGATTTTAAAAAGTGTGCCAATACTTTTTTTACTCACTGTACATGTAAATCAAAGTTTTAAGATCCACCAAAATTTTTTTCATCAAGCAAACATATTAAACGATAATAACTAACAAGAACAACGTATACTTCTTTTAGTCTACAAGTACAAAACTATAAGATAACGTCAGCGTCGACGCCATCGAGGAAGTATAGGATAGACTTATCACCAGTGATGGGTTTACTACGTTACATCGAATTTACTACGTGACACGCGTAAAAACTGTAAATAATTGTAGAAAATGTAGAAAATGTAGAAAATGTAGAAAATGTAGAAAATGTGAAAAATTCATATACAAACTATTAACCTCTACCAATCTGCCATCCCTTCCCTCTTATTTTCACCCCCTTGACACTCTGTGACAAAGTTTTACCCGGGCAATACCAGGTGCTTTAAGCTAGTAATAATTTCAAAATTTTTTAATAAAGTTCATAAGTTTGGTGAACAAAAGATACTCTAATTTGTACATGCATATATATCAACTTATCAGCATGGATTCAGAAGAAATTGATAAAGCTTTAGCAAATTATTTCTTTGGATGTAATATTCCGTTTAGTGTTATTGAATCTAAACATTTTAAGAACTTTGTTCATAAATTGAACCCGAATTATAAAATTCCAACTAGAAAGACGTTGTCGAATAATTTACTGAATGCAAAATTTCAAGATTATAAAAAATCAATAACCAGTGTGGAATCTAAAGATTCAGTTCTACTTTTAGATGGTTGGAAAAATTCATCAGCCAACAATAAATATTGTATGTAGTTGCGATTCTGAATTTAAGTGATAACAGTGGTACATTTATATTGATGCCTGGAATTTCAGTTGTATCAGAGAAACTGGCGAGGCATTAAGAGAAGTTGTTAATCAATGTATGATAATGGGCGCAAGAACAATTTAATTTAAATATATATGCAGTAATAACAGGCAATGCCTCGAATATGATGTCCATGGGAGGAACAATCGATGTATGGCACATGACTTGTAGTAGCCACAGTGCGAATTTATTATGCAAATCATTATTAGATAAGGATTTTTCTGCTAAAGCGAACAATTTATTAAAAGAGTTTAAGTCTCCAGCTCTGGAATCCCAGGTATTAGCGCTCTTGGTGGTCAGAGAATGATTTTAGCTGCCGAGACTCGTTGGTGCAGCTATCGTCGAGATACCTTTAGAAGATGCCTCAGGAATTTGGAACCTATGCGTCTTCTTGTTGCTAATGCAGAGAATTTTATATATATATATATATATATATATATATATATATATATATATATATATATATAAAAGAAGAAATAAGAACTTTGCTTTCCAATCCTACATTTGAAATGAAGCTTTTCGATAATATACTAATACTCGATCCAATTTGTGAATTAATTAATAAATGTCAATCCTTGGATTGCCCAATCGCCGAAGCTACTGAAATGTGGTTAAAATTAGACGTTCCTGCAGATAATGAAAATTATAAGAGAATGATTTGCGAACGAATCGAAAAGTCTGTAAACTGCTGCTATGGACTCGCTGCCAATTTCTTAAATGCGAGCTTTCAGGGTAGAAGGTTTTTAATAAATGCCAAGTGTGCAAATATTCTTCGTGATTTTCTAAAAACTACTTTAATAGAAAATGCTGGCCTTGTTCAACTTGAACATTATAAAAATAAGACTGGATCGTTTGAAGTTTTATTTTCAAGAAATTACGATTCACGTAATACTTTTTGGAGAGCATCGAGGTATTTTTATCCAGAACTTGGCCAACTGGCATTAGAGTTGTACAATTTATGTTCATCTACTGGACAATTGGAAAGATTATTCTCCAAATGGGGGCTCGCGCGTTCATCCTTTGAAAAGGAATCGTTTACGAGAAGACACATCCGCAGCACAGTTGTTGGCTTTGTATTATGAATTGCAATTAAAAGATAACCAAACTATAATATCCTTCAAATTGAATGACGAAGATGTAGATTAAATTATGCAAATACTATGTAATATTACTTTTGAACTTTTGCATTGAAAACGAAATAGGTATATTTCTATCCACACGATACAGAATTTTATATTTCATGCTTATGTTAAATTCATTTTATTAATAAATCAAAATCTAACGATTTAAAAATTCATATAAAAACTAAAAACCGTCATTGAAATATTAAGGGTTTTGTTAAGGAAAAGTATGCGTATACATTATAAAAATACAAACTTTATTTGATTTATTACAACATTTGGTACGTAAGTAATATTACTTATATAAACTAGGCAGAACAGATAGTATCGCAGTTTTCAGATCAATTATAATTGTTGTAATTCTTAAATAAGAGCAAATATTCAGTTGTATGGTAGTTCTACGACGAGTACATTAATTTTCCTATCGATCGCATTTCTTAAAATCTTTTGTATTTTTCTCGCTGATCTTTAACAAATAAAATAATTCTAACATTGAATTATCACTATAAGCAGGAATGCTAAGAATTTTCCGAGCCATTTCGGCTAAATCTGAATGTAATTTTAAAACCGACTTCCAGAATACTTTCCACGATACGTATTCTTTTGTTTTTTTTTAGTAAAGTATCAAATATTCCTTTATCTTCTAGGAATTCAAAATAACTTGTCATTCCTGCTTCATTTAAATGCTCAATTAAAAATAGCATCGTTTCTTGTTCATATTGTTTGAATTGCTTTCCCCGATATGCAGGATGCAAAAAGTTCCCTACCAGCACGAACTGTTTATAAATTAGCCGAGCACTTTCTTCTATTATAGTTTTGAATACTGCGTCATTGTTTTCATCATTTTCCATACTTTTCCAATCTTCAATCGCATCTGCAGTCACATAATTAATTATTTCTCTTTTCAATAATATCACAAATATGCTCGAAAACGTTTACAAGTTCGCCTAGATCTTTTTCAAAAGTTGCATCGAGTAAGATTAAAGTGCGATTATTAGAAAAGGTAGTTCGATTTTCTATTAAAAGTTGACGCATTATTTTTAAGTTTTTGAAACAAGATGATAAGGTTGCTTTGAAATAACCGCACAAATCTTGGTCATCTGTGAAATCAACTTTTACACCAGATGCTAAGATTATATATTTTTCAATAATTTTCCAATCGTCCAATAACAGTTGAAAATTTTTAAAAATGTCAGACTTGGTTAAACTTTTAATTAATAACCATAATTGTTTTGATAAATCAAGAAAAACGCAAAAACCAGAATCCAAGGTTTTTATACATAATTCTATATAGCACAAACTATAGCACGAACATCAGCATCGTATTTTTCTTTTGCTAAAGAAATTGATAGGACAATAAAAGAAAGATTCTATATCGTTAATGGATTCTTCAGAATTTACATATAATAAATTCTCATATCCATTACACTCTATTGCGCTCAAAAATTGTTTATCATTTGTCGTTTTGATAAATCAATAATGTTCCAGAAGTCTCGAATCGCGGAATACTGTTTAAATGTTTCTTATACACGTTAGGTAAAAAAGTTCCGACAATTCTTCAGCAGTTGGAAGTTTATACGGCGGTCGTAACTGATTTACCAAGTTCTTTAAATACTTGGATTTTGTATACTCAAATCCAACATTCGAAACAACTAATAATTCTAGTAAAGATTCGTTTATCTTAATTATTTCATCCTTACTGGTCCTATCAATAAAATTTTTCAACTTTTTCGTTTTCGACGATCTTCTATAGTTATCGCAAGCTCGGTGTTGATACTTTTATTACAAACTTGGTCATTTTCTTTGCATTGCTTTCTGTGATATCAGGTTGACTAATCTCCAATTCATTATTATTTAATATGTCATCGTTCTTTGTAGAATCGTTGCTATCACGTTCTTTTCGTTTATGTTGCAGTTGGTTATTATTACTTTCAATGTCTTTACACGCATTTCTGTAAAATAAAATAATATAAAATATTAGTAAAAACAACGTATTTAAATACAGTAGTAAATGTAGATAAAACATGATTATTTAAGCATAAGTGAATTAAATATTATAATGCATAATAATAAAATACACTAAATTACCTATGTGATGATTGTAAAAAGGAAAGAAATTGTTAAGACACGGTAGGATACGCTAGGATGTTAGGACTCACATTGACACAATCACGCGAATAAAATGAAAAAGAGTATACGATCGACGTTAGATTGTAACGCGAGAGTGAACTATAAAAAAATTATTATTAATAATCCACTCTTTTCGAAATTCAAGCAAGACAACGACGCACGCGAGTGGATCTGTTTCCCAACGTTACTTTATAATATTTATGTATATGCAAAATGCAGGAAGTCTTCAAAACTATCGCGGGTGGTGCTTCTTCATTTCTTACACAAACTCATTAAACACAGAATGAAAGCTTCCAACGATCCATCATCGTTAGAGTGGTGTGGTATCATTATAGTCGCTCTACAGATTCAATGATTTTTCAACGTTTTCTAACAAACTCCCGACAGCTGCAACCCCATATAGAGCTCTTTATCGCTCGCAAAACACTAATTCATCGTAATGCAGTCATTCAGTTTCAAAATACGCAACTTTACTTTAAAGTACGACGACGTTGCAGCCTTCCCGAAGGCCGCAACCTTGGGATCGCTATAGTGCAGATCCCGATGCAGGTCCCAGTGGGCAATGCGAGCATTTTGGGGGTCGCAACTCTAATTGGGAAACGCGAACTCGGTGGATGTCGCGACACTAATATTATATCGAACAGGAGCAAGTTGGTTAATCTAGACTAACTCTAATTCAAACAACACAAGGACTCGTCGACGCAGCGCTAATCTTTATAAATAAAAAATAAAAAAACAGGAGGGGGGGGGGGGGTGTATCGGTACCATCGATGTGGTACCGCTAAATCAATGAACGCGCGATCAGTCAAAATCGCAACGCTAATTATTGAAAAAAGGGGGGAGCATATAATGCAAGAATATTAATTCGAAGACTAATTCAAAGTGTGAATAAATAAAATAGTGTAAATAATCGCGTTCGTCATTCATTCGCAACGCTACTCTCGAAGCAAACATTCTAACATGCAAGAATAATTCCGCGAACCACGATTAACTTTTATTCGCAACGCTAACTCGAACCGTCAACATTTCATTCGCAACACTAATTCAACTCGCGAGTTGCCCCTACATCCCTGGGTGGATATGTCAATGGGCCAGCATACAGCTGACCAATAACTACTACTACTACTACTACTACTACTACTACTACTACTACTACTACTACTACTACAGGCGAGCACAGTAACAAAATAATGCAAAAATGACCCCGCAACCCCTGGGGGATGCAAAACCATTTCAGCAGCCCACACGACGTGGCCTCTTCCCTGGCCGGGCTATCTTCGGCTCATTAGCCACTCGTTTCTTTTTTTCGGATCGAAAATAGATCCGCACCTGCTCGGAGTCACGAGCGCAACGCGAAACGTTTCGAGGGCCTATCTTTCCGTTCGCGAACGCGTGACCAACGACCATAGAGTGCAATGTCGCTGGCTTCGAAGGGTCGAATGCATCATAGAGTGGGTGGTGGTCAGTGTTGGTACGACGGTTGACGATCGTCTGCATCACGTTCTCTAACTTTGCAATCTCGACCGTTGAAAAGATAATACGTTTCGAGCCTGTCTCCACCCCGGTTCCGATCGCGACCAGCGACCATGTGCAATGGCGACCACTGGTGTGTGCGAAAAAGCCGAAAGGATGAAGCGAGTCAGAAGCGAGGGCGGCATACTCCGCTCGCGCCAGCTTCACCCTCGACTTTTCTCACTGGATTGTTCGCCTGAAAGCAGGTGATCGCGCGCGCGAGAAAACGACCCCACCCACGATCAGAGAATGCGATCACTCGCCCCGGCCCTACCTACTTATATTTAAGTCAGACATTCGTACCAGAGGGTAAGTTACCTATCCTGCCCGGCACCTGTATTTAAAAAGCATGGCAAAACACATTCTCGCAAACACACTCATCCCAGTGACAACCCACTCCACGATTCTCAAGCATCACCGCCCGGGTGCTTTGGCCTACACTAGAGAGAACGTCCCGGGACGTCTCCGTCAGCCGAGCTTGGCCCACATCATACACAATCTAAGGTACGTACCATTTTGCCTGAAATCGACTGACAAGGCTAGTGACCATTGCGTGTAATGCACTTGGCTGTTGATTAACTACTCTACGTCGTTACATATATTTATATGTAAATGCTAATAGTTTCTCATTTGATTGAATGAGATCGATAAGATTCATGTACATATTCCATAGAAGCTACTGTGCAAACATTGTATAAACTATAAATCAAGGGATATGTACAGAGGTGTGAAGAAATATTTATGAACCGACGCACTACCACATACTAACCACGCACACACAATACACAAATGTGGAAGTACGTCGTGCACGGTACACACTAACGCAATGCCAGCCGCTAGTTTTGTTTATTAGTTAGTTACGAGCTAGGTCATCATGCCCTGTTGTCGTCACCCATCGTCACGTAGCGCCTGGGCACGTGAATGAGTTTCGAGACAACAAAGCATGGAATGGAAAACCTAAAAATCCTGATCTAGAAAGAAGCTCGTTAGTGTATTCTGTCTACCTACTTTTTACTTTCTCATTGAAATTTTAGGGGAAATGACTGGACTTTGTATTTCTCAATTAATCGAGAATACTCTTTCTCAAGGAAAATACTCTAATTAATAGTGTTGCATTTGTGAAGAATATTAGTTGTTCAAGAATAAAAGAGACTCTAATAAAGATCATTCAGACAAAAACGAAAGACTCTGATCAGAGAATAAATGATTTCAAAGATTTTTGGAAACGTTAAGAAAATTTCGGGCGACTTGGTCGTCAAAGCATATCTGCTTTCTTATCTGAGGAGAGAACTATATACACGATGCTTTTTTATTTTGACCACGAAATCACCCACCCTGAACTGCCTTCTTGTACATAAACAGCATCCAACATCATTACTTTCTCACAAACGGACAAAAATACAAAGATTATTATCAAACTATATCCTGTTAAAAATATAGAGAAGAATTAACTCGTTCGGTATCATACATTGTATACGAAATGTTTATTGAATATCATCGAACATGATCGGATGGCATCCGACTTCTCTACTATGTACACGACAATCAAATTCACTCGCACATCGATAATATTCACGACAATATCCAATCTCGATCAAATATTTATATTAGAAATCATTAATCATATTCTAGAGCTTACTATATGGAAAAACGCGATGTACAAGAAGACCCTAACTATCCTGATCTAAGAAATGGCACATGAACAACAACAAGTAATAGTTACTAACTACTCATGGGTGGCAGCGGGAAACCAACATACCCCCCCATGGTCACTTTGCTCGCCAAAGCACGTATACAACCGGCACCGATCACCCGTGCCGTTTCGGACCTTTCGTCCTACGACACGATGAGTGTGCGAGACCAGAGGAATAAGAAAAGCATGCGACTTACTACTTGGAGAGTACAGCTGACATCGTAGGAGTCATCGAGGGTGTCGGGGGGCAGCCGGGGGGCAGCCTTGGTCCAGCCAAGTCCTATAACAAACGAGAATAAAACGTATTATGATTTATTTCCAAGATCGTCGCAGTGTAATTTCAATCATAACGAACGGTGTCGCACAAAAAGGAACTAGAAACTAATGATATTTTTCAATCGTATCCAAGCTTTAAGATTGAAACTTGAAAATGTTGAATTATAAAGTGAGTATTTCGAGTACACAATGGAATGAAACGAGACACTTACATCCTTCCATCGTGGTCCTGCCGAGCCAGCGAAACTCATCTTCAGCTGACGCAGCACTCCGAATACTCCGATATACCGATACAACTAAATTCACGTTTATAAATAAAAAATAAAAAAAAAGACTGCCACTCTCCCCCTCCCCCTCTCCCTCTCCCACTCTGCCGAACAAAGAGATTTCGAACAACAAAACTGACTCTAATCCCGCGACTTGAGTCTTGAAATGCGATGGCAACACTGACTCTATCCACGCGTGTGATTAAGCAAAGAAATTCTGCAAAAGGAGCCACTCTCCACTGTGGGGAAAAAAGTACTTTCTTTTTCAACTTTTACGCAACAAGCACCGATTCTACCAACCGCATTGCGCGCGGCCACCAAATTTCCTTTTCCTCATTTCTGTAACAAAAAAAGGTAAAAATTCTGTTAGTTCACGAGCATAACGAGGATAATCATTGTTAAAATAATAAAAAGAATAATAAAATTGTGCGAGTATGTCATTTTTTAAAGTACGTAAAATAAAATTCAATTGTATTAATAAACAAATTCGAGAACAGAGAGGGTATTTTGTTGCAATTTTTATTTTATTCTTACTCGCTCGAACAAACCAGAGAATCTATCGAATATATGTAAAATTATAATTAGCAACATTTTCTTTAAGATGTTACCATCACTTTTCATCGATAATATAACCAACAACTTTTACTTACTTCATTTTTATTCGCCGAAGATGGCGTGTCATTCTCTCTAGAAGCGAAGCCGCCATTTCTATAATTTAATTGACGCACAGAACGATAGTTGATAGTTGTATCGTTTCCTTGGTAGAACACCGTCGCGTACAGACGTAGTAGACTGTCCACGCTCGTACGTATTCCTTTTTCCTTCGCGCACTGAATTCTGTAACAAAGAGAAATAATCTTTACCCATTAAATATATAACAAACATAATAAGGACAATAAGCATCGATATCGATGTGTTCTTTTTTGTACTTAATATATCCCTCTTTGAGCGACGCAACGTTCGACGGAGATTCTCTCCACTTGTCTCCACCTGTCTCCACCTGTCTCCACCTGTCTCCACCTGTCTCCACCTGTCTCCACCTGTCTCCACCTGTCTCCACCTGTCTCCACCTATCGTCCCAAACCGCATTGGCTGTTCGCGTAGCGGGCCGACTTGTCGTACCGATAACAGGTTGTATCGGCGCAGTGCTTCCTCGACCGCATCTCTCGTATGTCTACATTTCTTTTAGATACAGTCTGCCCAATATCCTCAAGAGAAAACAAAATACCATACTATCGACAATCGCAATAATTCCTCGGAAGTTATTATTGATTTCTCTATCTATAAAAATTTCATTGCAATATGTTTAAAAATTCTTATCGCATCGTTATAATTATAAATGTACACGACATTTCTGTTGCACATTACCACGCTTGTATATTTTTCCAACGAATAAATCATAGAAACTGTATATCGTTTAAACAAGAAGATGAGAAAATGAAAACTATTATCTATAACCATTACTCCCTCCTTCGTTCGTTTATAGAGCGTACTTGCGGGATAAAGGGGAAGAAAAATGAAATGGAAGAGAACGAGAATTTGCCACAGTGAGTGAATTTACATCCAAAAGTTGAAATAATTTTCTCAATTCTCACAATAGCGTAGAGAGAGAGAGAGAGAGAGAGAGAGCGAGGCAAAAGTCGAACCGTCGACTCGCATCTTTCCGAAATAAATTAGAACAGATCGTCGTGCGCAGAAAGCGTTGCTACGCTCTATATCAACTATTCACGGTGCCTTCGCAATTTTATAACATTTAAGCCAAGCCAACACAGCATTTAATTAACTCGGAATCGAACATTTAAACGGAGAGACGCGTGCAGATTAAACTCATTGGCTTCGAGGGAGCGTTTGTCTGGCTGGGGTATAGCCACATGCGCAGAACACTGCCGCCCTCCTTAGTTAAACTGTCCTATCTAGCATTCTTTCATTCTTTCAGATACGTTGAAATATTTCAAGTTCCACGCGTCTTTTACCTTTTAAGTAAAGTTAGAAAACTCTACGCGCTTCGTAAATATTTATAAACAGTTTAATGTATTTAACCTAACTTCTTTTAAAATGGTTCAAATATCTTATCTAAAACAATTAATTAATTGGCACGTTAATAAAACATTCCCTACCGGTGCACAGCTATTACAAAAAATTATATCAGGCTATTACACAATAATGACAACATGTTTTAATTCGAATGAAGGGATAACAAGTAAATGATAAAACCTCGGTTTTCTCGGTTGTTTCAAAATTGTGCTAGATGGGACATTTTAACTAAACAGGGCAGATTACAGGTCTGAATTGTCGTGGTTGTCTGAATTGGCGGGTTCTCCTTCTTATATGACAAGGAGAACAAATGGTGCTCGAACGTGATTGGCCGAGAATATTGGAAAACTGCAAGATTCGAATTTCCGCGCCCGCGGTCAACCGCCATCGTACATACGTTAAGGGGGGATTCAATATTCGCGAAAAAAAAACGGTATAAAATTACTCGACAACGCTCGAAATTAACATATTATGTTGATATACGCGCAAACGAACACGAAACCCGCGATATTCGGGAGAAATTCGCGGAATTTTTCGAGATATTAACGAAAAATCAAGTATGACGCCACGCCGTCAACCACCGATCGGCGTAGAGGCGAACAAAAACTTTACTCACTCATATTTCCCAGCTCGATGCGAGATTCGGGCCAAAAACTGCAAATCCGCGTGCCTCGTCGATCCCTCTTCGCGATTTCGAATACTCGGAGCACACGAAACTTGATATAATATCGCGAGAAAGATGTTTTCTGCCCACTGGCTACGGAGAGACGTGATCACGATCGAATCCAAAGGGCTACTGACGGCGGGAACGCTACGTAGGAGAAGTGGGGCGGGAGGGGGGAGGGGAGAGGATTAGACGATGCGTTGTCCAATATTTTTGCCTACCTCGAGCGACTCTGATTGAAAACTTCCAAACCATCACGCTTGGAAGTTGCACAGAGATTTATAATTTAACAATGCCAGCCTTACAATTAACAACAAACTTTAACGTTAACAATGCTGTGCAACACCCTCGAGATGCTGGAGAAGCCTCGGGGGGGATATGCACGGTAGAGAACGTTAAAGAATATAGAATATACATGCAACAACAAGTGGGGGGCGCCAGTATTCCGAGGCACTTTATTAATGTTTAAATAATAACTAATGAATTCGAACCACTTGTCGAACTGAGAATGCACCGAACCTATATCTATGCACCACTCCAACGTTTAGGCGAACAATAGATGCATTCGTTAAACTGAATAGATACATCGAAGAAATTCAGAGTTCATTTTTTGACACTTTGAGGTTACGTACCATCTCCATGGCTCGCGTCCAACGTCGTTTCTGACGATTTCGGAAGAAAATTTAACCAAAGCGACACCAAACGAACCGAGAACTACTTTTTTCAGGAACACGCGCGCCCAGGTGTGGCACAAAAACGTTTTGAAAACGTTTAAAAAAAAAGAAAAAAGAAAAAAACGCGTCCAGGCCAGAGGACACACGCGCGCGCGTTAAGGGGACCAGCAAAGAATCGGAAGGTGGTCCGAAAGAAGCAAGTCCCGAGAACACGTCCATGTTGGCGAAGCGCAATGCACGCGTGTGTCTCCTCTAGTGGTTGAGATTTATCGATGGTCGTCATTATCGAAAATTATCGACGGCTTATTTTCACTATCGATAATTAGCGGTATTGAAAGTCGTAGGTTAGTCGATTAAAAAATATTAGCTAAAATTCAGAATCCCAAACTTCATTTGTAATATTGTTACTTGTATTAAAAATAAACTGTATTATACATATTTGAACAGCGTTTCGTTATTACCTTCGAGACTTTTATAGATAAAAAATGGTATAGCGAAGTAAGTACATGATGGATTAAAAATATTCTGTTGAATAATAATAAATGATAATTTGTTGGATTGCGTATTTCTTGTTTCCCTGTATAAACGTTTAACGTTTCAAATTTGATAAATCTTTCCAACTAAGTGACAACAATATTACTTGTATACGTATTACTTTAATTTCCCAAGTATATCAATTGAGGGCTCGGATGCAATAAGGGGACTAGCGCTCGAAAATGCGAAAAAGAATTGTCCAAACGCTAAGAAATATTGGAAAATTAAATGTTTTTAAACCGTATCTTACAAAATATAATGTTATAAAGCTCGTCGCGACACACATCTTTTCTATTTACAGTTTTCTTTTTTATCGAGTCATTAGTATTCGAGATAAAAATTATAAACAAAAAAAATTTCTTCGACCAAAATCATTATTTCTTTAAACATAAATTGCGATAACTTGAGTAAATATTAACGGATCGTTATGAGACTTGAAACATAAACTCAGAAAACTCTAGCGAAGCCGTAAAATGTATGCGCAAAATCCTTATGTCGATAAATGTAATAATATTTCGTTTAAAAGTAATACTGGACATAACCCATGTCTTTCACTGTTCGCCGTTAAAAAGTATCGAGGGAATTTTCAGGTACATAGGTATAACTTGCGGCGACAAAGTTTTTTTTCCTAATATACAAGGAAGTTTTTCACCAATTTTCACACTGATTAATAAATAATTATAGAAGATATGACGATATATATAAATCCCGCGCGGCACCAACAGTAGTCGGCAGCTGCGCACAATCGCGTCACACTGCAAACACATGACATTCTCGCTATTATATGATTGTATATTACAAAAAAATATTGCGATATTATTTTCGAAATATTTAGTAACATTTTTATTATAGTACTTACACGTAATATTTACAATATTCACACTGTTCTGTTTACAATATTCTGTTCTTTTATAAATTTTTCTTTTTCTCCTTTTTCATTTTCTTTTTGCTTATCTTTTCTTCTTTATACAATGTATTTTTTATTGATGTCGCGCCCAAAAATTTTTTGCCAAAATCTTGTCCACTGGAGGTACAATATTGCAGTAAATTTTCAAAGTCTTTACGTTTTTCAGCAGTCACTCCTACTCCGCCTGCCAGTGACGCTTTTTTTCAAATCTTCCCCGCCAACAGATGTTTTAATATTTACAGTAGTAGGTTCCCCATTGTAACTATAATAAACATCTACTTGCCCATTGGGAAAATAAATGATACGTACGATTCGACTTATTTGAATTCTCTTTAAATCTTTGTTCGGCGTCAATAAACCTTCGTAATTTTTTATTGCAATTTTTCTGGCATCTATCATTCTCGAAGGGGGGATTTCGCGCCGTTCTAATTAATTCCGCGTATAACGGAATATTGTAAACAGGACAGTGTAAATATTGTAAATATTGTAAATATTGCGTGTAAATACTATAATAAAAATGTTACTAAATATTTCGAAAATAATATCGCAATATTTTTTTGTAATATATAATCACATAATAGTGAGAATGAATGTCATGTGTTTGCAGTGTGACGCGATTGTGCGCAGCTGCCGACTACTGTTGGTGCCGCGCGGGATTTATATATATCGTCATATCTTCTATAATTATTTATTAATCAGTGTGAAAATTGGTGAAAAACTTCCTTGTATATTAGGAAAAAACTTTGTCGCTGCAAGTTATATGTACCTGAAAATTCCCTCGATACTTTTTAACGGCGAACAGTGAACGACATGGGTTATGTCCACTATTACTTTTAAATTAAATATTATTACATTTTTCAACATAAGGATTTTGCGCATACATTTTACGGCTTCGCTAGAGTTTTCTGAGTTTTATGTTTCAAGTCTCATAACGATCCGTTAATATTTACTCAAGTTATCGCAATTTATGTTTAAAGAAATAATGATTTTGGTCGAGGAAATTTTTTTTGTTTATAATTTTTATCTCGAATACTAATGATTCGATAAAAAAGAAAACTGTAAATAGAAAAAATGTGTGTCGCGGCGAGCTTTATAACATTATATTTTTTAAAATACAGTTCAACAACATTTAATTATCCAATATTTCTTAGCGTTTGGACGATACTTTTTCGCATTTTCGAGCGCTATAGTCCCCTTATTGCATCCGAGCCCTCAATTAATGCCGCGAATTTAATAGGTTTATCGGCGGTAACTAAGTATAATCTATCGATAGGCATTTGTTCTGTAACTTACGATAGCGAATCGTGTTTTGTCAATTTCGTCCTACCACAGAAAGACATTTTGTGTGCGATTACGTACCAAGCATTTCTGGCTTAAATAATCTTACATTTGTATTATTTTCTTTATATATATGACTTACCATTTCTCGTTGAATCCATTATTATAGCAAAAGGCAAACCGGATAAAAAGAAAATTAACTATTGAACCATTTATATTATGTAGTTTTCGTGGTGTTCATTTTCTTTTTATCCGGTTTGCCTTTTGCCATAATGATGGATTCAACGAGAAATGGTAAGTTGTACATAAAAAATTTATTTTACTTTATACGTATATTACGCTTGTTTTTCTATAAATATTTCATAGAGAGAAGCCGGTTTAAAAAAAAATTCAATTTGAAGAAACATGATCAAGCGTATGAGAAAGTGAAAGAGAAGATAATATGATGCGAATGTTGTGAATTTTGTAAATTCATTAAAGAAAGTACAAAACAAAAGACGAAAGATTTCATTGGTTTGGAAAGAGGGGTCCTTAAGAGGTCTGTGCTGATGGCATATTTGCGAGAGAGAGAGAGAGAGAGAGAGAGAGAGAGAGAGAGAGAGAGAGAGAGAGAGAGAGAGAGAGATTTAGAACGTAACATTGGCTCTCCCGCTTGCAACAGATTTCCAACCATTCAATAATATAGTGAATGATAAAGGGGTTTCAGGATGTTTGTGAATAAGCTAGAGATCCCAAGTATGTAATCCCGAGTAAATAGACACCGAGGGAAAACGATCATGAAAAAACTGTATTCCGACATGCCAAGAAAATTAAAAGAAGACCCCCATGGCCGTTCCAAAAACTTGTTTATAGAAAACCACCCCATTGACCCCCATCGACCGCTGTACTTTTCCAACTAACTGGTTCGTTTTTCCAAAAATTCGAATTTGGGAGTGCTATCTTCGCAGTCCTATAACCGGCACGTTTCAACGTATCTTTGACCCGGGAGCAGGCGCGTGTTGGTCTCTTTTCGACCGATGATTTCGTATGTTTTGAAACATGATCCATAGCGTTCGACTGTTTACTTTTTCCGTGGAGCTATTCTCATTTGAAGGACGTCTCGACTTGCCTATGTCGCGAGGCAACAGTTAGTGCATTCGTGTAGGTTTTGAAACATACATTGTTACACGTCGGTCTTTTCGACCATAGCGCGCCTGCTAACGTTACTCTCATTTCGTCTGTCGCATAGAACGCGTACTGCGTGGCAATCATGGCTAATTCTAATTTCCGAGATTTCTTAAGGGGTTAGGACACAGTAACGGGCCCAGAATTCAGATGATTTTTAAACGACGATAATAAGAAAAGTAAACAATCGATTAATATATGCCTTTGTGTTTTAGTCCACTATATTATGAACTATAAGAAGGGCGTATAATATTTACAAAATAGCATTTGTACGTCGTGCAATGTCTCCATTTAAAATGTCTTTTTTTTTTCCGGATGGCTAACTGGTGGGACGGATTCCGGGAAATCGGATGAATTGTATCAAAAACCCCCAAAATGTCATAAACTATAATATATTCCCTAGGCATTGACGATCCAACACTTCAAATTTTTCAATTATTGTACAAAATATAAACAGAAAGATCACACACACTTTTGTCGAAATTTGATCATTATTTTTCAAACACCGGCCATTTTGTCAATTTTCGCAAAGATTGAAATGTTGGATCGTCAATGCCTGGGAAATATATTATAGTTTATGACATTTTTGGGGTTTTTGTTATAGTTCATCCGATTTCCCGGAATCCGGCCCACCAGTTGGCCATCCGGAAAAAAAAGGAGATTTTAAATGGAGACATTGCACGGCGTACAAATGCTATTTTGTAAATATTATACGCTCTTCTTATAATTCATAATATAGTGAACTAAACACACAAAACCTTATATTAATCGATTGTTTACTTTTCTCATTATCGTCATCTAAAAATCGTCTGCTTTCTTGGCCGGTTACTGTGTCCTAACCCCTTAATGAATGAAAGCATCGAAGACGAGATCAGTGATTCCGCAGAAGATTCTGATTATATTATACAATCCGATCACGATACAGATTCGGAAATTGATTGTGCGGATATAGAGATAGATGTAGAGGAGGCATATACTTTGAGTGAAGGAAACGCAAGTGTTTATTCTTTACTTTCAAGAAGCAGTTTCTAATCTGAGGAAATTATAAAAATTTAATACATTTACAAAGTCATAAATTTATAAGTATATTTTTTTTAAGCAAAAAATATAAATATAAAATATATTAGATAATTGTTATTATGAAAAAGTAAAAATTAAACGATAAATTCAACTTTTGATATGACATTTTATTTTTAAAATCAATTACAATGTATTTGTATAAAAATACATTTTCCAGAACTCCACGATCCATTGCATTGGCAAAGATAAAACAACAATATGGTCTAAAATACCACCTAGGAACAAGAGTGAAACTAAAAAACATAACGTTGTCAATGAACGTCAAGGCGTAAGACCTACTGCTAAAAATGCTAAAACGGCCATTGATGCGTGGAGACTTTTTTCTATCTGACGATATGATTGAAAAGATAGTTCTGTATGCTAATATTTATACAGTGAGTAAAAAAAAGTATTGGCACACTTTTTAAAATCGCACAACTTTTTTAGAATTGGTCCAAACGACACGAGTTTTTTTTTAGAAGGTAGAAGGATTACTTTGCTAAGTGACGTGTTTCGTAGCTTTGAAAAAAAAATGCAATTTGTCGGAATAGCAAAAAAACATAGAAAGGCAGTTTTTTCAACTTTTTTTTTCTGAGCCTGTAATGAAAATTATAAGGTCGAAAATCGCTTGATTTCGGGAATTTCGCGATTTTCGACCTTATTCTGCGATCTTTAAACGTTTGTAACTCGGAGCACCGTTAACCGATTTTGATGAAATTTTCAGCATGTATACAGCTTACTTAAATTTACAAACGGGTTTTTTGAATTTTCATTACAGGCTCAGAAAAAAAAGTTGAAAAAACTGCCCTTTCTATGTTTTTTTTGCTATTCCGACAAATTGCATTTTTTTCAAAACTACGAAACACGTCACTTGGCAAAGTAATCCTTCTACCTTCTAAAAAAAGCTCGTGTCGTTTGGACCAATTCTAAAAAAGTTATGCGATTTTAAAAAGTGTGCCAATACTTTTTTTACTCACTGTACATGTAAATCAAAGTTTTAAGATCCACCAAAATTTTTTTCATCAAGCAAACATATTAAACGATAATAACTAACAAGAACAACGTATACTTCTTTTAGTCTACAAGTACAAAACTATAAGATAACGTCAGCGTCGACGCCATCGAGGAAGTATAGGATAGACTTATCACCAGTGATGGGTTTACTACGTTACATCGAATTTACTACGTGACACGCGTAAAAACTGTAAATAATTGTAGAAAATGTAGAAAATGTAGAAAATGTAGAAAATGTAGAAAATGTGAAAAATTCATATACAAACTATTAACCTCTACCAATCTGCCATCCCTTCCCTCTTATTTTCACCCCCTTGACACTCTGTGACAAAGTTTTACCCGGGCAATACCAGGTGCTTTAAGCTAGTAATAATTTCAAAATTTTTTAATAAAGTTCATAAGTTTGGTGAACAAAAGATACTCTAATTTGTACATGCATATATATCAACTTATCAGCATGGATTCAGAAGAAATTGATAAAGCTTTAGCAAATTATTTCTTTGGATGTAATATTCCGTTTAGTGTTATTGAATCTAAACATTTTAAGAACTTTGTTCATAAATTGAACCCGAATTATAAAATTCCAACTAGAAAGACGTTGTCGAATAATTTACTGAATGCAAAATTTCAAGATTATAAAAAATCAATAACCAGTGTGGAATCTAAAGATTCAGTTCTACTTTTAGATGGTTGGAAAAATTCATCAGCCAACAATAAATATTGTATGTAGTTGCGATTCTGAATTTAAGTGATAACAGTGGTACATTTATATTGATGCCTGGAATTTCAGTTGTATCAGAGAAACTGGCGAGGCATTAAGAGAAGTTGTTAATCAATGTATGATAATGGGCGCAAGAACAATTTAATTTAAATATATATGCAGTAATAACAGGCAATGCCTCGAATATGATGTCCATGGGAGGAACAATCGATGTATGGCACATGACTTGTAGTAGCCACAGTGCGAATTTATTATGCAAATCATTATTAGATAAGGATTTTTCTGCTAAAGCGAACAATTTATTAAAAGAGTTTAAGTCTCCAGCTCTGGAATCCCAGGTATTAGCGCTCTTGGTGGTCAGAGAATGATTTTAGCTGCCGAGACTCGTTGGTGCAGCTATCGTCGAGATACCTTTAGAAGATGCCTCAGGAATTTGGAACCTATGCGTCTTCTTGTTGCTAATGCAGAGAATTTTATATATATATATATATATATATATATATATATATATATATATATATATATATAAAGAAGAAATAAGAACTTTGCTTTCCAATCCTACATTTGAAATGAAGCTTTTCGATAATATACTAATACTCGATCCAATTTGTGAATTAATTAATAAATGTCAATCCTTGGATTGCCCAATCGCCGAAGCTACTGAAATGTGGTTAAAATTAGACGTTCCTGCAGATAATGAAAATTATAAGAGAATGATTTGCGAACGAATCGAAAAGTCTGTAAACTGCTGCTATGGACTCGCTGCCAATTTCTTAAATGCGAGCTTTCAGGGTAGAAGGTTTTTAATAAATGCCAAGTGTGCAAATATTCTTCGTGATTTTCTAAAAACTACTTTAATAGAAAATGCTGGCCTTGTTCAACTTGAACATTATAAAAATAAGACTGGATCGTTTGAAGTTTTATTTTCAAGAAATTACGATTCACGTAATACTTTTTGGAGAGCATCGAGGTATTTTTATCCAGAACTTGGCCAACTGGCATTAGAGTTGTACAATTTATGTTCATCTACTGGACAATTGGAAAGATTATTCTCCAAATGGGGGCTCGCGCGTTCATCCTTTGAAAAGGAATCGTTTACGAGAAGACACATCCGCAGCACAGTTGTTGGCTTTGTATTATGAATTGCAATTAAAAGATAACCAAACTATAATATCCTTCAAATTGAATGACGAAGATGTAGATTAAATTATGCAAATACTATGTAATATTACTTTTGAACTTTTGCATTGAAAACGAAATAGGTATATTTCTATCCACACGATACAGAATTTTATATTTCATGCTTATGTTAAATTCATTTTATTAATAAATCAAAATCTAACGATTTAAAAATTCATATAAAAACTAAAAACCGTCATTGAAATATTAAGGGTTTTGTTAAGGAAAAGTATGCGTATACATTATAAAAATACAAACTTTATTTGATTTATTACAACATTTGGTACGTAAGTAATATTACTTATATAAACTAGGCAGAACAGATAGTATCGCAGTTTTCAGATCAATTATAATTGTTGTAATTCTTAAATAAGAGCAAATATTCAGTTGTATGGTAGTTCTACGACGAGTACATTAATTTTCCTATCGATCGCATTTCTTAAAATCTTTTGTATTTTTCTCGCTGATCTTTAACAAATAAAATAATTCTAACATTGAATTATCACTATAAGCAGGAATGCTAAGAATTTTCCGAGCCATTTCGGCTAAATCTGAATGTAATTTTAAAACCGACTTCCAGAATACTTTCCACGATACGTATTCTTTTGTTTTTTTTTAGTAAAGTATCAAATATTCCTTTATCTTCTAGGAATTCAAAATAACTTGTCATTCCTGCTTCATTTAAATGCTCAATTAAAAATAGCATCGTTTCTTGTTCATATTGTTTGAATTGCTTTCCCCGATATGCAGGATGCAAAAAGTTCCCTACCAGCACGAACTGTTTATAAATTAGCCGAGCACTTTCTTCTATTATAGTTTTGAATACTGCGTCATTGTTTTCATCATTTTCCATACTTTTCCAATCTTCAATCGCATCTGCAGTCACATAATTAATTATTTCTCTTTTCAATAATATCACAAATATGCTCGAAAACGTTTACAAGTTCGCCTAGATCTTTTTCAAAAGTTGCATCGAGTAAGATTAAAGTGCGATTATTAGAAAAGGTAGTTCGATTTTCTATTAAAAGTTGACGCATTATTTTTAAGTTTTTGAAACAAGATGATAAGGTTGCTTTGAAATAACCGCACAAATCTTGGTCATCTGTGAAATCAACTTTTACACCAGATGCTAAGATTATATATTTTTCAATAATTTTCCAATCGTCCAATAACAGTTGAAAATTTTTAAAAATGTCAGACTTGGTTAAACTTTTAATTAATAACCATAATTGTTTTGATAAATCAAGAAAAACGCAAAAACCAGAATCCAAGGTTTTTATACATAATTCTATATAGCACAAACTATAGCACGAACATCAGCATCGTATTTTTCTTTTGCTAAAGAAATTGATAGGACAATAAAAGAAAGATTCTATATCGTTAATGGATTCTTCAGAATTTACATATAATAAATTCTCATATCCATTACACTCTATTGCGCTCAAAAATTGTTTATCATTTGTCGTTTTGATAAATCAATAATGTTCCAGAAGTCTCGAATCGCGGAATACTGTTTAAATGTTTCTTATACACGTTAGGTAAAAAAGTTCCGACAATTCTTCAGCAGTTGGAAGTTTATACGGCGGTCGTAACTGATTTACCAAGTTCTTTAAATACTTGGATTTTGTATACTCAAATCCAACATTCGAAACAACTAATAATTCTAGTAAAGATTCGTTTATCTTAATTATTTCATCCTTACTGGTCCTATCAATAAAATTTTTCAACTTTTTCGTTTTCGACGATCTTCTATAGTTATCGCAAGCTCGGTGTTGATACTTTTATTACAAACTTGGTCATTTTCTTTGCATTGCTTTCTGTGATATCAGGTTGACTAATCTCCAATTCATTATTATTTAATATGTCATCGTTCTTTGTAGAATCGTTGCTATCACGTTCTTTTCGTTTATGTTGCAGTTGGTTATTATTACTTTCAATGTCTTTACACGCATTTCTGTAAAATAAAATAATATAAAATATTAGTAAAAACAACGTATTTAAATACAGTAGTAAATGTAGATAAAACATGATTATTTAAGCATAAGTGAATTAAATATTATAATGCATAATAATAAAATACACTAAATTACCTATGTGATGATTGTAAAAAGGAAAGAAATTGTTAAGACACGGTAGGATACGCTAGGATGTTAGGACTCACATTGACACAATCACGCGAATAAAATGAAAAAGAGTATACGATCGACGTTAGATTGTAACGCGAGAGTGAACTATAAAAAAATTATTATTAATAATCCACTCTTTTCGAAATTCAAGCAAGACAACGACGCACGCGAGTGGATCTGTTTCCCAACGTTACTTTATAATATTTATGTATATGCAAAATGCAGGAAGTCTTCAAAACTATCGCGGGTGGTGCTTCTTCATTTCTTACACAAACTCATTAAACACAGAATGAAAGCTTCCAACGATCCATCATCGTTAGAGTGGTGTGGTATCATTATAGTCGCTCTACAGATTCAATGATTTTTCAACGTTTTCTAACAAACTCCCGACAGCTGCAACCCCATATAGAGCTCTTTATCGCTCGCAAAACACTAATTCATCGTAATGCAGTCATTCAGTTTCAAAATACGCAACTTTACTTTAAAGTACGACGACGTTGCAGCCTTCCCGAAGGCCGCAACCTTGGGATCGCTATAGTGCAGATCCCGATGCAGGTCCCAGTGGGCAATGCGAGCATTTTGGGGGTCGCAACTCTAATTGGGAAACGCGAACTCGGTGGATGTCGCGACACTAATATTATATCGAACAGGAGCAAGTTGGTTAATCTAGACTAACTCTAATTCAAACAACACAAGGACTCGTCGACGCAGCGCTAATCTTTATAAATAAAAAATAAAAAAACAGGAGGGGGGGGGGGGGTGTATCGGTACCATCGATGTGGTACCGCTAAATCAATGAACGCGCGATCAGTCAAAATCGCAACGCTAATTATTGAAAAAAGGGGGGAGCATATAATGCAAGAATATTAATTCGAAGACTAATTCAAAGTGTGAATAAATAAAATAGTTTAAATAATCGCGTTCGTCATTCATTCGCAACGCTACTCTCGAAGCAAACATTCTAACATGCAAGAATAATTCCGCGAACCACGATTAACTTTTATTCGCAACGCTAACTCGAACCGTCAACATTTCATTCGCAACACTAATTCAACTCGCGAGTTGCCCCTACATCCCTGGGTGGATATGTCAATGGGCCAGCATACAGCTGACCAATAACTACTACTACTACTACTACTACTACTACTACTACTACTACTACTACTACTACAGGCGAGCACAGTAACAAAATAATGCAAAAATGACCCCGCAACCCCTGGGGGATGCAAAACCATTTCAGCAGCCCACACGACGTGGCCTCTTCCCTGGCCGGGCTATCTTCGGCTCATTAGCCACTCGTTTCTTTTTTTCGGATCGAAAATAGATCCGCACCTGCTCGGAGTCACGAGCGCAACGCGAAACGTTTCGAGGGCCTATCTTTCCGTTCGCGAACGCGTGACCAACGACCATAGAGTGCAATGTCGCTGGCTTCGAAGGGTCGAATGCATCATAGAGTGGGTGGTGGTCAGTGTTGGTACGACGGTTGACGATCGTCTGCATCACGTTCTCTAACTTTGCAATCTCGACCGTTGAAAAGATAATACGTTTCGAGCCTGTCTCCACCCCGGTTCCGATCGCGACCAGCGACCATGTGCAATGGCGACCACTGGTGTGTGCGAAAAAGCCGAAAGGATGAAGCGAGTCAGAAGCGAGGGCGGCATACTCCGCTCGCGCCAGCTTCACCCTCGACTTTTCTCACTGGATTGTTCGCCTGAAAGCAGGTGATCGCGCGCGCGAGAAAACGACCCCACCCACGATCAGAGAATGCGATCACTCGCCCCGGCCCTACCTACTTATATTTAAGTCAGACATTCGTACCAGAGGGTAAGTTACCTATCCTGCCCGGCACCTGTATTTAAAAAGCATGGCAAAACACATTCTCGCAAACACACTCATCCCAGTGACAACCCACTCCACGATTCTCAAGCATCACCGCCCGGGTGCTTTGGCCTACACTAGAGAGAACGTCCCGGGACGTCTCCGTCAGCCGAGCTTGGCCCACATCATACACAATCTAAGGTACGTACCATTTTGCCTGAAATCGACTGACAAGGCTAGTGACCATTGCGTGTAATGCACTTGGCTGTTGATTAACTACTCTACGTCGTTACATATATTTATATGTAAATGCTAATAGTTTCTCATTTGATTGAATGAGATCGATAAGATTCATGTACATATTCCATAGAAGCTACTGTGCAAACATTGTATAAACTATAAATCAAGGGATATGTACAGAGGTGTGAAGAAATATTTATGAACCGACGCACTACCACATACTAACCACGCACACACAATACACAAATGTGGAAGTACGTCGTGCACGGTACACACTAACGCAATGCCAGCCGCTAGTTTTGTTTATTAGTTAGTTACGAGCTAGGTCATCATGCCCTGTTGTCGTCACCCATCGTCACGTAGCGCCTGGGCACGTGAATGAGTTTCGAGACAACAAAGCATGGAATGGAAAACCTAAAAATCCTGATCTAGAAAGAAGCTCGTTAGTGTATTCTGTCTACCTACTTTTTACTTTCTCATTGAAATTTTAGGGGAAATGACTGGACTTTGTATTTCTCAATTAATCGAGAATACTCTTTCTCAAGGAAAATACTCTAATTAATAGTGTTGCATTTGTGAAGAATATTAGTTGTTCAAGAATAAAAGAGACTCTAATAAAGATCATTCAGACAAAAACGAAAGACTCTGATCAGAGAATAAATGATTTCAAAGATTTTTGGAAACGTTAAGAAAATTTCGGGCGACTTGGTCGTCAAAGCATATCTGCTTTCTTATCTGAGGAGAGAACTATATACACGATGCTTTTTTATTTTGACCACGAAATCACCCACCCTGAACTGCCTTCTTGTACATAAACAGCATCCAACATCATTACTTTCTCACAAACGGACAAAAATACAAAGATTATTATCAAACTATATCCTGTTAAAAATATAGAGAAGAATTAACTCGTTCGGTATCATACATTGTATACGAAATGTTTATTGAATATCATCGAACATGATCGGATGGCATCCGACTTCTCTACTATGTACACGACAATCAAATTCACTCGCACATCGATAATATTCACGACAATATCCAATCTCGATCAAATATTTATATTAGAAATCATTAATCATATTCTAGAGCTTACTATATGGAAAAACGCGATGTACAAGAAGACCCTAACTATCCTGATCTAAGAAATGGCACATGAACAACAACAAGTAATAGTTACTAACTACTCATGGGTGGCAGCGGGAAACCAACATACCCCCCCATGGTCACTTTGCTCGCCAAAGCACGTATACAACCGGCACCGATCACCCGTGCCGTTTCGGACCTTTCGTCCTACGACACGATGAGTGTGCGAGACCAGAGGAATAAGAAAAGCATGCGACTTACTACTTGGAGAGTACAGCTGACATCGTAGGAGTCATCGAGGGTGTCGGGGGGCAGCCGGGGGGCAGCCTTGGTCCAGCCAAGTCCTATAACAAACGAGAATAAAACGTATTATGATTTATTTCCAAGATCGTCGCAGTGTAATTTCAATCATAACGAACGGTGTCGCACAAAAAGGAACTAGAAACTAATGATATTTTTCAATCGTATCCAAGCTTTAAGATTGAAACTTGAAAATGTTGAATTATAAAGTGAGTATTTCGAGTACACAATGGAATGAAACGAGACACTTACATCCTTCCATCGTGGTCCTGCCGAGCCAGCGAAACTCATCTTCAGCTGACGCAGCACTCCGAATACTCCGATATACCGATACAACTAAATTCACGTTTATAAATAAAAAATAAAAAAAAAGACTGCCACTCTCCCCCTCCCCCTCTCCCTCTCCCACTCTGCCGAACAAAGAGATTTCGAACAACAAAACTGACTCTAATCCCGCGACTTGAGTCTTGAAATGCGATGGCAACACTGACTCTATCCACGCGTGTGATTAAGCAAAGAAATTCTGCAAAAGGAGCCACTCTCCACTGTGGGGAAAAAAGTACTTTCTTTTTCAACTTTTACGCAACAAGCACCGATTCTACCAACCGCATTGCGCGCGGCCACCAAATTTCCTTTTCCTCATTTCTGTAACAAAAAAAGGTAAAAATTCTGTTAGTTCACGAGCATAACGAGGATAATCATTGTTAAAATAATAAAAAGAATAATAAAATTGTGCGAGTATGTCATTTTTTAAAGTACGTAAAATAAAATTCAATTGTATTAATAAACAAATTCGAGAACAGAGAGGGTATTTTGTTGCAATTTTTATTTTATTCTTACTCGCTCGAACAAACCAGAGAATCTATCGAATATATGTAAAATTATAATTAGCAACATTTTCTTTAAGATGTTACCATCACTTTTCATCGATAATATAACCAACAACTTTTACTTACTTCATTTTTATTCGCCGAAGATGGCGTGTCATTCTCTCTAGAAGCGAAGCCGCCATTTCTATAATTTAATTGACGCACAGAACGATAGTTGATAGTTGTATCGTTTCCTTGGTAGAACACCGTCGCGTACAGACGTAGTAGACTGTCCACGCTCGTACGCATTCCTTTTTCCTTCGCGCACTGAATTCTGTAACAAAGAGAAATAATCTTTACCCATTAAATATATAACAAACATAATAAGGACAATAAGCATCGATATCGATGTGTTCTTTTTTGTACTTAATATATCCCTCTTTGAGCGACGCAACGTTCGACGGAGATTCTCTCCACTTGTCTCCACCTGTCTCCACCTGTCTCCACCTGTCTCCACCTGTCTCCACCTGTCTCCACCTGTCTCCACCTGTCTCCACCTATCGTCCCAAACCGCATTGGCTGTTCGCGTAGCGGGCCGACTTGTCGTACCGATAACAGGTTGTATCGGCGCAGTGCTTCCTCGACCGCATCTCTCGTATGTCTACATTTCTTTTAGATACAGTCTGCCCAATATCCTCAAGAGAAAACAAAATACCATACTATCGACAATCGCAATAATTCCTCGGAAGTTATTATTGATTTCTCTATCTATAAAAATTTCATTGCAATATGTTTAAAAATTCTTATCGCATCGTTATAATTATAAATGTACACGACATTTCTGTTGCACATTACCACGCTTGTATATTTTTCCAACGAATAAATCATAGAAACTGTATATCGTTTAAACAAGAAGATGAGAAAATGAAAACTATTATCTATAACCATTACTCCCTCCTTCGTTCGTTTATAGAGCGTACTTGCGGGATAAAGGGGAAGAAAAATGAAATGGAAGAGAACGAGAATTTGCCACAGTGAGTGAATTTACATCCAAAAGTTGAAATAATTTTCTCAATTCTCACAATAGCGTAGAGAGAGAGAGAGAGAGAGAGAGAGCGAGGCAAAAGTCGAACCGTCGACTCGCATCTTTCCGAAATAAATTAGAACAGATCGTCGTGCGCAGAAAGCGTTGCTACGCTCTATATCAACTATTCACGGTGCCTTCGCAATTTTATAACATTTAAGCCAAGCCAACACAGCATTTAATTAACTCGGAATCGAACATTTAAACGGAGAGACGCGTGCAGATTAAACTCATTGGCTTCGAGGGAGCGTTTGTCTGGCTGGGGTATAGCCACATGCGCAGAACACTGCCGCCCTCCTTAGTTAAACTGTCCTATCTAGCATTCTTTCATTCTTTCAGATACGTTGAAATATTTCAAGTTCCACGCGTCTTTTACCTTTTAAGTAAAGTTAGAAAACTCTACGCGCTTCGTAAATATTTATAAACAGTTTAATGTATTTAACCTAACTTCTTTTAAAATGGTTCAAATATCTTATCTAAAACAATTAATTAATTGGCACGTTAATAAAACATTCCCTACCGGTGCACAGCTATTACAAAAAATTATATCAGGCTATTACACAATAATGACAACATGTTTTAATTCGAATGAAGGGATAACAAGTAAATGATAAAACCTCGGTTTTCTCGGTTGTTTCAAAATTGTGCTAGATGGGACATTTTAACTAAACAGGGCAGATTACAGGTCTGAATTGTCGTGGTTGTCTGAATTGGCGGGTTCTCCTTCTTATATGACAAGGAGAACAAATGGTGCTCGAACGTGATTGGCCGAGAATATTGGAAAACTGCAAGATTCGAATTTCCGCGCCCGCGGTCAACCGCCATCGTACATACGTTAAGGGGGGATTCAATATTCGCGAAAAAAAAACGGTATAAAATTACTCGACAACGCTCGAAATTAACATATTATGTTGATATACGCGCAAACGAACACGAAACCCGCGATATTCGGGAGAAATTCGCGGAATTTTTCGAGATATTAACGAAAAATCAAGTATGACGCCACGCCGTCAACCACCGATCGGCGTAGAGGCGAACAAAAACTTTACTCACTCATATTTCCCAGCTCGATGCGAGATTCGGGCCAAAAACTGCAAATCCGCGTGCCTCGTCGATCCCTCTTCGCGATTTCGAATACTCGGAGCACACGAAACTTGATATAATATCGCGAGAAAGATGTTTTCTGCCCACTGGCTACGGAGAGACGTGATCACGATCGAATCCAAAGGGCTACTGACGGCGGGAACGCTACGTAGGAGAAGTGGGGCGGGAGGGGGGAGGGGAGAGGATTAGACGATGCGTTGTCCAATATTTTTGCCTACCTCGAGCGACTCTGATTGAAAACTTCCAAACCATCACGCTTGGAAGTTGCACAGAGATTTATAATTTAACAATGCCAGCCTTACAATTAACAACAAACTTTAACGTTAACAATGCTGTGCAACACCCTCGAGATGCTGGAGAAGCCTCGGGGGGGATATGCACGGTAGAGAACGTTAAAGAATATAGAATATACATGCAACAACAAGTGGGGGGCGCCAGTATTCCGAGGCACTTTATTAATGTTTAAATAATAACTAATGAATTCGAACCACTTGTCGAACTGAGAATGCACCGAACCTATATCTATGCACCACTCCAACGTTTAGGCGAACAATAGATGCATTCGTTAAACTGAATAGATACATCGAAGAAATTCAGAGTTCATTTTTTGACACTTTGAGGTTACGTACCATCTCCATGGCTCGCGTCCAACGTCGTTTCTGACGATTTCGGAAGAAAATTTAACCAAAGCGACACCAAACGAACCGAGAACTACTTTTTTCAGGAACACGCGCGCCCAGGTGTGGCACAAAAACGTTTTGAAAACGTTTAAAAAAAAAGAAAAAAGAAAAAAACGCGTCCAGGCCAGAGGACACACGCGCGCGCGTTAAGGGGACCAGCAAAGAATCGGAAGGTGGTCCGAAAGAAGCAAGTCCCGAGAACACGTCCATGTTGGCGAAGCGCAATGCACGCGTGTGTCTCCTCTAGTGGTTGAGATTTATCGATGGTCGTCACTATCGAAAATTATCGATGGCTTATTTTCACTATCGATCGTAGAGGTGATACCGCGAATTCTAAAATTTGAATTCCTGCAAGCGATGAGATTCATTTACCTTACGCAATTGTTAATTAATTGCGTGATTCGTTACTTGTATGTTGAATACTTTCTGTATAATTTATTACCTCTGTTAAATATAAAATATTATTGTATTCTACTTTCCGCTTTTACAATGGAAAAATTTCTAAATATAAAAGCAAAAGGAACTGGTAAGTGCAATATTAACAAGATATATTTTATTTTTATACATATTATTAATATTTTGTAGAGAAAGATAGAGATCAGTGGAGATATTACGGTAAAAAAGCGAAAACAAGATGTACATGTACATGAAAGTGAAGACACCGAGACTTTAATGAATCGCATATCGATGCTGTAGCTGTAATTAAAAAAAAAAAAGCAAAATCTCTTACGTCTGGAAGTGTATTTTACAAGATCAAATGATCACCAAATAGCAAAATGTAACGTTTGTTGCAAGGAATATAAGACTAGCGGTAATACAAGTAATTTAGCAGATCACATTAGAAGATTTCATCCAAATATAGAAAAAGATTCTGAATGAGAATATCATCGACAAATAATGCGAAGCAATATCAAAATCCAATATAATGTCCATTAACTCTTTTTTCAAAAAATCTTTAGAATATGAAAACAATTCAGAAAGAAAAAATGAATTAGATAAAGTGTTAGCTTCGATGATCGCAACTGATTTCCAGCCTTTCAACATCCTAAATGATAATGGTTTTAGGAAATTTGTAAAACTTTTGGATCCTAAATATAAAATACCAAGTAAATTCGCGATTAGGGAACATGTAACGAAAGATACTTATGCAGAGACTCGACAAAAATTCAAAGACATATTAAACGAGACTAAATATGTTGCGGTAACTACAGATATTTGGACAGCGAAGAATAATGATTCGTATTTGACAATCACGTGTCATTTCATAAATGAAAATTTCGAATTAAAAAATGTTGTTTCAGCAACAAAAGTTTTATATGAAAATCATACTGCAGAAAATATCGCAGAAGTAATGCAAGAAATTTGCAAAGAATGGGGAATTGAAAATAAAATTTCCTGCATCGTCACAGATAATGCAGCTAAAATGATCGAGGCATGTGATATTTTCAGAAAGAGACCTGTACCTTGTTACGCGCATACTTTGAATTTAATAATGCAGGATATGCTTGGCCTGGAGTGTATAGAAGAAATACTTAAAAATGCAAGGAAATTGATTGCTTTTTTAAAAGCAGCAGCAGCACCGTTGGGACAGAGATGCTTAAGAAAGAGAACAACGAGCAACAAAAATTCTGGAATATAAACTAATTGAAAAAGCATCAACAAGATGGAATAGTTGATATTACATGGTCAAAAGGATTTTAGAAATAGTTGACGCTCTGAATCAAGCACTAATTAAATTACGTAAATGCTCCTCCGCCACCAACAGAGTGGATGAAACGATTGTATTAGAAGAGTTGGAAGAAATTTGGTCTCCTTTCGGAGAAGCAACATGGAAAATATCTGGTTGCAACTTTGTAACGATTTCTATGATTATACCACCGAGTTCTGGAATATATAACTATCTAAACAATATAACTCGAGATTTGAAAACCGACGAGGGAAAAATAGTTTGTGCAAAAGTAACAGAATCTGTGTAATACAAAGACTCCCTTCCGTTACGAGTTAAGATCTGTAACAAGAATTGCAACAATTCGTGACCCAAGGTTTAAAAAAGAAGGTTTCAGGAATCCAACAAACTCTAAGGAAGCCTCGCTTTTATTGGAACAAGAAATGAATAATATTTTAAGAGAAACAACAGCAACACAACTACAAAGTACAGAAATAACATCACCATTAACCTCACCGCCACGAACATCTTTATTTTCATTTTTGGAACACAGAATTGGAGAAAAGAATAAAAATGTAACAGCAGATGTTATAATTATGAAAAGACAATTTTTAGAAAAAGAAAATGCCTCGGAGAAATCTGATCCTTAAGCTTTTTGGAAGATAATTTAAATATTTGATTATAATTTGTAATTTCCTGTTGATTATTTGTATCCTTTTTAGAGAATTGGCGAAGGTACGAATGTCTTAACACAGCTAGCATTTAAATATTTATGCATCCCTGGCTCTTCCACAGCGAGTGAAAGAATTTTTAGTGCTGCTGGTCAAATCATAAGTGACCGCGGATCAAGATTAAAACCCAAGAAAGTGGATAGATGGTCCACTTTGATCGTTACTTCGATCAATACAAGTTTTAGAGACAACTGATTGTCGGTCTACTAGTAAATTAGTAAATAAATTTAGCATAAAAAATAATGATCATATATAAGTTGTAAATTTCCTTCTACAATTTTATTTTGAACAAACAAACGTATATACATATGTTAATAGGTATATTTTGCTGGTTAAAGTTGATTTTTCATGATAATTTTTTAAAGAATCCCGTACCTCTTTAGCTGTAGTTTTCTTACGTACGTGTATAATTTGAGCATCCTCAACAAATAGACCAAGTGTGCCACGGACCTTGTCGTCTATCTTTTGCCAGATTTCAGCCCGTTGTTCTGCTCCTGTTTTAGGTGTATTTATAACTGTCCATAATTCTTCTCTGATTAACAGCAATTCCATTTTGTACTTGTCTACTTTCCTACATAATAGTTGCAACGATTGTCCCATTGCAATTAAACAGCTACGAAGAGTTTTCGAACAGAGTTACAAGTCCACTGTCGCTTTAAATGAATGCACGCTTTCTTCAAGGATTCTCGATCTTTTCAAAATGATTTATATATTTCTACAGGTGGATTTGAGAATATAGTATTGTCACAACGTTCAGCAATCACTTGTATACGTTTTATTTACGAATCACTGCATAGTTACTAATAAAAAAAGTTTTATATAAGTTAGATTACCACGATATCTACGTTATCCCCAAAAAGTCTCAGAATGGGCTGCTTGGACCAGGAAATTCGCCGAGTTAACAGGCATACAGAATGCTAAAAGAGGTGGCACGGCCGAGGTGTGCGAGAGAGAGAGAGAGAGATAGTGCGTGCGACAAAGAGGGAGATAGGTGGCGTGCGCGAGAGAGAGCGCTACTGTGCGCGACAAGGAGGGAGATAGAAATAATACACAGCCACTGGAAATTCACTAATTTCTCATTTCTCGCGAATATTTTATGAACTTTTACAGTCCCGTCTCGAAGAATATACCCTCGGCTAGTTTCCTATGTAATTGTTGCGCAGATTTTGCTTTTAATTAATTAGTCATTATCGATTCTCTGCGACGATCACGAAAACAGTGCCGTGGTGCCACGTAACACTCAAACTTCGTCGATTGTCTGTACATTTTCTAGATGTAATTTATCAACTTTTACAGTTTCGTCTTCAAGTATGGACCCTTCGCTATATTCCTACATGATAGTTGTAACGATTCCGATTACAATTAAGCAGCTACGAAGAGTTTTTCGACAGAGTTACAAGTCCACTGCCGCTTTTAGCGAATGCACGCTTTTTTCAAGGATTCTCGATCTTTTCAAAATGATTTATATATTTCCACAGGTGGATGTGAGAATACAGTCTTGTGACAATGTTCAGCAATCAGACGTATACGTTTTATTTACGATTCGCTACGTACTACTGACAAAACAAAAAAGCCTTTTATACTTGTAGGTTAGATTACCGACCGCGATCCCTACATTATCCCCGAGTTGGCTATTCCGACCAGGAAATTCGCCCGAGTTAACAGGAGTACATGATACTAGAAGAGGTGGCACGGCCGAGCTGTGCGAGAGAGAGAGAGAGAGAGAGAGAGCTAGCGCGTGCGACAAGGGGGAAGATAGAAACATTACACAGCCACTGGAAATTCACTAATTTCTCACTTCCCGCGAATAGTTTATGAACTTTTAGAGTCGTGTCTCAAAGAATATACCCTCGGCTAGTTTCCTATGTAATCGTTGCGCAGATTTTGCTTATAATTAATTAGCTATTAACGGTTCTTTGACGATCCTACGTAAACACTCAAGCTTCGTCGATTGTCGATCTATTTTCTACACGTAATTTATCAACTTCTGTAGTTTTATCTTGAAGAATGGATCCTTGACTACTTTCCTAAACGATAGTTATAATGATTCCGATTGCTATTAAGCAGCTATGAAGAGTCTTTGGACAGAGTTACAAGTCCCCCGCCGCGTTTAGTGAATGCACGCTTTCTTCGAGGATTCTCGATCTTTTCAAAATGATTTATACATTTCTACCGGTGGATTTGAGAATATAGTATTGTCACAACGTTCAGCAATCACTCGTATACGGTTTATTTACGAATCACTGCATAGTTATTAATAAAATAGCCTTTTATACTTGTAGGTTAGATTACCGACCGCGATCCCTACGTTATCCCCAAGAAGCCTCCGAATGGGCTGTTTGGACCAGGAAATTTGCCGGAGTTAACAGGAATACAGAATGCTAAAAGAGGTGGCACGGCCGAGGTGTGCGAGAGAGAGAAAGCTAGTGCGTGCGACAAAGAGGGAGATAGGTGGCGTGCTCGAGAGAGAGCGCTAGTGTGCGCGACAAGGAGGGAGATAGAAACATTACACAGCCACCGGAAATTAACGAATTTCTAATTTTCCCCGAATATTCTATGAACTTTCAAAGTCGCGTATCAAAGAATAGACTCTTCACTACTTTCCTATGTGGTCTTTGCGCAGATTTTGCTTATAATTAATTAGTCGTTAACGATTCTCTGCGACGATTACGAAAACAGTGCCGTGGTGCTACGTGACACTCAAACTTCGTCGATTGTCGGTGCATTTTGTAGATGTAATTTATCAACTTTTACAGTTTCATCTTCAAGTATGGACCCTTCGCTACATTCCTGCATGATAGTTGTAACGATTCCGATTACAATTAAGCAGCTACGAAGAGTTTTTCGACGGAGTTACAAGTCTCTCGCCGCGGCTAGTGAACGCACGCTTTCATCAAAGATTCTCGATCATTTCAAAATGATTTATATACATATTACCACAGGTGGATTATTATTATTATTATTATTATTATTATTATTATTATTATAACTACTGTTGGCTAGAACCGTGATCGCTTCTAATTGGTGGACAGTATAACTGCGCTTTGCACGCACCACATAACCTGCATATTCTATATTAACGACGTCAAAACAGAAACGCGAGTTACTTACATCGCACATATTAAAGGAATAATGAGGATCAGTGAATTATAATGAATAAATTAATAACGACGAATTGCAATGGTAAGTTTGATTTTAAATTTCTGTAGACTTCATTCTATAAAATATAAATCTATCTAGAAAATAACATATAATATATAATATAAGTGCATACATAGAAATTTGATTAAACATAGGTATAAAAACTTAATATGAATAATCTTGACATAGTATAAATATAAAAAAAATTAATAAGTAATAAATATATGCGTAATATAATTAGGGATTATCGCCTAAAGTTATCTGGTATGTCTTTAATTTTTCTGCAGCTATAGTGCTTGTTTTGAATTGTTTAACTATCGTTCTTACTTTCTCAATCGACGAATCTATAATATCACTATTTAAACTTGATTCCACTATTAAATTTAAATTGTGGGCAAAACATGGAATGTGTTTCCATGTCAAATATGTTACTGTAGCGCTTTTCATGTTTGCAGCATTATCAGTTATCGCAAAGTTTAGTTTATTAAACACTTTCCATTCTTCGCGCGTTGTTTTTAATGTATTTGAAATGTTTCGGCTCGTACGCGATCCAGCGATTTGCTCGCAACTTAAAAGTACGGATTCTAGTCGGAAATTAATTAAAAAGTGCGCAACCATTAATAGCTACGAAGCCTCCTAAATTTTTTCACGTTCATGCGTCGGTTGTTGTAGAAACTTTATCAGCATTTTTTAATTTCCGTTGACAGTTATTCTTACACCGTTGAAAAAGCGTCGGTATCGATGCGTGTGAAATAAATTTTCGATCGGGGAACGTATAGTTTGGATTTAAAGCTTTAACAAATTCTTTAAATCCTATGTCCTCCACGATGCCGAATGGCCGTAGATCTTTTATAAATAGCGATAGTAACTTGTCATCGATATCGATATTCTTAGGGTGTAAGATGCCGTCATTTTCCTGGGTAGAAACGATGTAATTTGCTGCTGTGTCCATATTGTTGTTACGTTTCCAGAATATCCTGAGCGAGCTTGAGATATCGATGGTGGTGATTGCGAAATATCGCTTGGACCAGGGTCACAGATTTTCGGATCATCAGGATTGCGTAAAAACTGTAACGCCTGCGACCGATGCGACGATTGTGGCTGATCTGATAACTGCGACTAAAAGAAATGGAAACATGGAAAAATATATACTACGATCGATAGATACACGAAGAAGCATGCAGGAGAATGTCTCTAGAGTTAAGGTAGTTAAAATATTAGTATGTGCGAACATTTTAACATTTTAAAATAACTATTTTTCTATACATTTTTACAGTTTTTTAGTTGATTTTAATTTGCACGTGTCGATACAAAATAAATTATAATTATCTATTTATATATCGACGTATTATGTCTTGGTTAAGCTTACCCGATGTGTTCGTTGTCTCCATGTTCGATGTGAAACGGTTGGATGAACTGCACGTAGGTGCTTTCTTAAATTAGAGGTAGTTGTCTTACACGATAACTTTTTTTTACAGAGATTGCAAGTAGCATATAATGCCGTGGTGCCGACTCGTGCGAAGAAATTCCACGCGTCACTTCCTCCCGATGCTCTGATTTGGACAGACATCTTCGATTTAGATCTTGTCTCTGAGAATTGGAAAAGGAATCTGACCACGAGGAGGGAAAGGTCTCCAAGCCTTAACAGTGTCGCCCTTGTTTACGTTATACGAAGTGGCATTGACTCGCTTTGCTTCAGACCGCTTACAAAGATACTGTTTCCATCGATACTGTTTCGATCATCGTGGTTGAACGTCTCCAAGATTACTTGCATCCCATTTTATAGAAGTCTGTATATCATAATTGAATCATGCTATATTTATAAATATGTTAATCATATTATATTTTTACATTTGCCGATGATTATGAAAGTGGTGCAAGTTTAAAACTTAAAGATGTTTAATTTTTAATTTATTTTATGTTATATCGATAATATGCAAGAATTTTTGCATGAAAAATATTTGACACAAGTCACTTTCATAATCCGTGGTACATAAACATATTATACTTTTTGCATTACTAAATACATATTGATGGTATTACTTATTAATAATTAATATCATTATAAATGTTGGGGATATAATAAAGAAACATTTACACAACCATTAATTTATAGATTCTTTTATTATCATTTATTCTAATCGATATGTTACATAAAGTGCAGTATATACACAACAGTACATAGAAAGTCTAGGCCTATATACGGAGCGGACCATTGACCCCCAATTTCTCACAAAACATTCTCAAGGGTTCCTTCCAGTTGTCTACGTATATTTTGAACGAATATAACATATATTATGTACGTGCATAAGCATAAATGAAATTGTCACCACTTTATTTATACTTGCACATATGTACACGAATACCTATCGCGATTTTCAAATTCAGAGGAAGAATTAATATTTTACTCTTTAAAATACTAATATATATACGATAAGGAAAAGAAAATTGAATTATTTTTTATTTCTAATATTAAATAAAGCGTATCAAAAACAAAACCAAAGTGATATCGGCGCCAACTAATGGGGTCAATTAAACTGTTTAATCGAATACTATATGGAAGTATTTTATAAAAAATAATTCAATCACGAGCAAGACTTACGATCTCACGGTATTCGCACAGTGAGCAAATTCGCTCGAGGCAAACAAATCACGATCACGGCGATAAATCACAGTTGGTGATTTGGCACTCTAACTCTATATATCAGACGTTCTTCGCGTCACCTCGATGAACTTTAAAGCATAGATTTACCGTATTTTCTTCATTCACCTGATTTACTTTCTCTTTAGCTTTTTCTTTTTCTCTCTTGGCTGCCCATGCCTCGTATTTGTCGCATTGCTGCTCGAAATGGCCTGGCTTCTTGCAAAAGAAACAGCTTGCATCTTCCTCGGCTTTGACTTAACGATTCCTGAATTGTTGTCCAACTTTTAGCGCTGTGTGTCACCACTGCCTTCGACACCTTTTCTTCTTTCGAACTTGACTTTCGCGAGACTCAGAGTTGATTATTTTCCTGGACGAGACTCGAGTGCTGTAATAAGTATTCCATACGATTCTGCTGGAAGGCTGCAGAGTAACATGGCAACCACACAAGGTGATCCTTTAGTTCTTCACCAAGCGCAATTAAATCGTCCACTACGTTTTCCATCTCGACAATGATGCGGTCCTCCGTGTCTCCTGCCACAGAAAGCTTTAGTTCAAATAATTGTCTCGATAGGTATATTTTGCTGGTTAAAGTTGATTTTTCATGATAATTTATTAAAGAATCCCGTACATCTTTAGCTGTAGTTTCCTTACGTACGTGTATAATTTGAGCATCCTCAACAAATAAACCGAGCGTGGCACGGACCTTGTCATCTTTCTTGTGCCAGATTTCAGCCCGTTGTTCTGCTTCTGGTTTTGGTGTATTTATAACTGTCCATAATCCTTCTCTGATTAACAGCAATTCCATTTTGTACTTTACTACTTTCCTACATAATAGTTGTAACGATTCCCATTGCAATTAAGCAGCTATGAAGAGTTTTTCGACAGAGTTACAAGTTCACTGTCGCTTTTAATGAATGCACGCTTTCTTCAAGGATTCTCGATCTTTTCAAAATGATTTATATATTTCTACAGGTGGATTTGAGAATATAGTATTGTCACAACGTTCAGCAATCACTCGTATACGTTTTATTTACGAATCACTGCATAGTTACTAAATAAAAAAGCCTTTTATACTTGTAGGTTAGATTACCGACCGCGATCCCTACGTTATCCCCAAGAAGTCTCGGAATGGGCTGTTTGGATCAGGAAATTCGCCCGAGTTAACAGGAATACAAAATGCTAAAAGAGGTGGCACGGCCGAGCTGAGCGAGAGAGAGAGGGCGCTAGTGCGTGCGACAAAGAGGGAGATAGGTGGCGTGCGCGAGAGAGAGCGCTAGTGCGCGCGACAAGGAGGGAGATAGAAACATTACAAAGCCACTGGAAATTAACTAATTTCTCATTTCTCGCGAATATTTTATGAACTTTTAGTGTCCCGTCTCGAAGAATAGACCCTCGGCTAGTTTCCTAGGTAGTTATTGCGCAGATTTTGCTTTTAATTAATTAGTTATTATCGATTCTCTGCGACGATCACGAAAACAGTGCCGTGGTGCTACCTAACACTCAAACTTCGTCGATTGTCGGTACATTTTCTAGATGTAATTTATCAACTTTTAGAGTTTCATCTTCAAGTATGGACCCTTCGCTACATTCCTACATAATAGTTGTAACGATTCCGATTACAATTAAACAGCTACGAAGAGTTTTTCGACAGAGTTACAAGTCCACTGTCGCTTTTGATGAATGCACGCTTTCTTCAAGGATTCTCGATCTTTTCAAAATGATTTATATATTTCTACAGGTGGATTTGAGAATATAGTATTGTCACAACGTTCAGCAATCACTCGTATACGTTTTATTTACGAATCACTGCATAGTTACTAAATAAAAAAGCCTTTTATACTTGTAGGTTAGATTACCGACCGCGATCCCTACGTTATCCCCAAGAAGTCTCGGAATGGGCTGTTTGGATCAGGAAATTCGCCCGAGTTAACAGGAGTACAAAATGCTAAAAGAGGTGGCACGGCCGAGCTGAGCGAGAGAGAGAGGGCGCTAGTGCGTGCGACAAAGAGGGAGATAGTTGGCGTGCGCGAGAGAGAGCGCTAGTGCGCGCGACAAGGAGGGAGATAGAAACATTACAAAGCCACTGGAAATTAACTAATTTCTCATTTCTCGCGAATATTTTATGAACTTTTAGAGTCCCGTCTCGAAGAATAGACCCTCGGCTAGTTTCCTATGTAGTTGTTGCGCAGATTTTGCTTTTAATTAATTAGTTATTATCGATTCTCTGCGACGATCACGAAAACAGTGCCGTGGTGCCACGTAACACTCAAACTTCGTCGATTGTCGGTACATTTTCTAGATGTAATTTATCAACTTTTAGAGTTTCGTCTTCAAGTATGGACCCTTCGCTACATTCCTACATAATAGTTGTAACGATTCCGATTACGATTAAACAGCTACGAAGAGTTTTTCGACAGAGTTACAAGTCCACTGTCGCTTTTAGCGAATGCACGCTTTCTTCAAGGATTCTCGATCTTTTCATAATGATATAAGATCAATTCTAATGTTTAGGAAAATTTTTGACAAAATAACCAATGTTGTGTTGCTCTGTAAAACAAAGTTTTTTTGTTTATTTAACACTTCAAAGTTATATTTACACTATTTACAAACATAAAACCCTACCTGTAAAACAAAGAAACGACAATTAAAGTATTTTTATTAGATTATCAAATTCCTTATTATCGGTCTTTTCCAATTACGATTTTTATTTAACTTTATACAGTATGTAAGTTTCTTAGCACGTGTCTTTTATTATCCTCACTTCTAACTCCCTTCCCAGCCGCGTGGGACGATCCGTCTTTCCGTCGGAGCGCGGCAAATTTAAATTGGGAAAAGTATACTTTTCTTACATCTCCCCTCCTGGAGAAAATTTTCATAAAATTTTTTTACGACTCGTTATCTTCATCTGCATATTCGTCTTCTTCTTCTTCTTTTGTAGTCCCATCTTCTTCCAATGTTAAAATTGGGGTGAGTTTTGTAATGTGGAATAGGTTTGATTCTATTTTTTTTGTGGCCTGTGTTTACTTTGTAAATTGAATTTGATATTTTCTTGACGATTTGATATGGGCCAATTTTCAGTTCATCTAATTTTTTCCTATTCAATTTGTTGCCATTTTCCACATATACTAAATCTCCTTCACTGAATTCATGGTATGTTCTGTTTTTGTCAAATAATTCTTTATTATAATTATGAGTCTTTATTGAATTTTTTTGTGCTGTCTTTCTATCTTCTAACCGGTTTTCTTTTTTTATGTCTTTTTTTAGTTCTTGTGGTAGGATTGATGCATCTGTACCATATAATAGGTATTCTGGTGTAAAACCGGTCGCTGAATGTTCTGTTTTGTTGTATTTTTTTACAACCTCTTTCGCTACTGTCGTCCAAGCGACTTTCTTATTTGATTGATTTATTTTGCATCTAATCTTGTTTACCAGTGTTTGGTTTAACCTTTCGTTTAATCCATTTGAAAAGGCAGCATTGACCGCTGTAAAGACTATTGGTATATTTTTTTTTTCAAGGAAACTTTTAAATTCTTCCGAGTTAATACCTGGGTATTGGTCAGCAAGAAGCATACCAATTTCCTGAGTTTCTGTGATACTGTCCATTAACTTGACAAAGTCGTTTGCACTTTGAGTTTTTGAGGTTATCATATATGCATATCTAGTGAAATGATCTACTAATAGGAAACCCCCAATTGTATCAATTGATACTATCTCAAACGGTTTCGTTGCTGGGCCTAGATGTGATAGTAGACCAAATTTTTCTGCGCCTCTTGACTTATTTTTTATGCAAGTTTCACAGCACTTGCAAATATTTCTGATATTTTTGGTTAGGTTTTTTGCTGTGTAGTGTGGACTTATTTTTTTCTGCATCTGGTTTATTCCGATGTGACAGAAATTTTCATGGATTTTTTTCAGTAGTTTGATACTAAATTCTTCTGTCAAGATTATTTTTTCTCTTTTTCTAACTTTCTTGAAGTAGACGGCGTCCTTCATTATTCATTTATTTTTGAAATTTTGAATATTTTCATTTTTTTCTTGATCCAGTTTTATTTCTTTTAGATTTATTAAATTTACAATCTTCAGTTGTTCTTCATCATTTTCGTCTGTCTACAGTACAGGGTTCCTACTTAGACAGTCCGCTTCCGCATTATCTTTCCCTGGATTATATCTTATTGTGAGGTAATATTGTGACAGGTAGTATGTTAAGTCACCTAATTCTTCATCTGTCCTTGATCTTAAGTTCAAGTTCTCTAGTGGTTTGTGGTCTGAAAAAACTTCAAATTTCTTACCAATTAGCCAATACTGCCAATATCTTATTGCTTCTTTGATAGCTAAACATTCTAGATATATAGCTTTCTTTTTCTTTTGGGTTTCGTTTATTTTTTTTTAAAAGTATGCAACTGGTTTTTTTCCATTTTGTTGTACTTGTTTCATAACTGCTCCAATGCCTTCTAGGGATGCATCTGTGTAAATTTCGATTGGCAGGTTGTTATCAAAGATTTCGAGCCCGTTTCAGCGATCGATTTTAACATTTTCGCGGTTAGGTTAGCCTTTTCGTGCGATTTCGGCGGTCAGGTTAGGCCCATTGGCTAGATTCGCCTGGTTTTCCATGTAGAGCACGGTTTTCCGATCGATTTTGAAAATTTTGTTTTTCGCGGTTAGGTTAGCCTTTTCTTGCGATTTTCGCGGTCAGGTTGGGCCCATTTGCTACATTCGCCTGGTTTTCCATGTAGGGCCCGTTTCAGCGATCGATTTTTACATTTTCGCGGTTAGGTTAGCCTTTTCGTGCGATTTCCGCGGTCAGGTTAGGCCCATTGGCTAGATTCGCCTGGTTTTCCATGTAGAGCACGGTTTTCCGATCGATTTTGAAAATTTTGTTTTTCGCGGTTAGGTTAGCCTTTTCTTGCGATTTTCGCGGTCAGGTTGGGCCCATTTGCTACATTCGCCTGGTTTTCCATGTAGGGCCCGTTTCAGCGATCGATTTTTACATTTTCGCGGTTAGGTTAGCCTTTTCGTGCGATTTCCGCGGTCAGGTTAGGCCCATTGGCTAGATTCGCCTGGTTTTCCATGTAGAGCACGGTTTTCCGATCGATTTTGAAAATTTTGTTTTTCGCGGTTAGGTTAGCCTTTTCTTGCGATTTTCGCGGTCAGGTTGGGCCCATTTGCTACATTCGCCTGGTTTTCCATGTAGGGCCCGTTTCAGCGATCGATTTTTACATTTTCGCGGTTAGGTTAGCCTTTTCGTGCGATTTCCGCGGTCAGGTTAGGCCCATTGGCTAGATTCGCCTGGTTTTCCATGTAGAGCACGGTTTTCCGATCGATTTTGAAAATTTTGTTTTTCGCGGTTAGGTTAGCCTTTTCTTGCGATTTTCGCGGTCAGGTTGGGCCCATTTGCTACATTCGCCTGGTTTTCCATGTAGGGCCCGTTTCAGCGATCGATTTTTACATTTTCGCGGTTAGGTTAGCCTTTTCGTGCGATTTCCGCGGTCAGGTTAGGCCCATTGGCTAGATTCGCCTGGTTTTCCATGTAGAGCACGGTTTTCCGATCGATTTTGAAAATTTTGTTTTTCGCGGTTAGGTTAGCCTTTTCTTGCGATTTTCGCGGTCAGGTTGGGCCCATTTGCTACATTCGCCTGGTTTTCCATGTAGGGCCCGTTTCAGCGATCGATTTTTACATTTTCGCGGTTAGGTTAGCCTTTTCGTGCGATTTCCGCGGTCAGGTTAGGCCCATTGGCTAGATTCGCCTGGTTTTCCATGTAGAGCACGGTTTTCCGATCGATTTTGAAAATTTTGTTTTTCGCGGTTAGGTTAGCCTTTTCTTGCGATTTTCGCGGTCAGGTTGGGCCCATTTGCTACATTCGCCTGGTTTTCCATGTAGGGCCCGTTTCAGCGATCGATTTTTACATTTTCGCGGTTAGGTTAGCCTTTTCGTGCGATTTCCGCGGTCAGGTTAGGCCCATTGGCTAGATTCGCCTGGTTTTCCATGTAGAGCACGGTTTTCCGATCGATTTTGAAAATTTTGTTTTTCGCGGTTAGGTTAGCCTTTTCTTGCGATTTTCGCGGTCAGGTTGGGCCCATTTGCTACATTCGCCTGGTTTTCCATGTAGGGCCCGTTTCAGCGATCGATTTTTACATTTTCGCGGTTAGGTTAGCCTTTTCGTGCGATTTCCGCGGTCAGGTTAGGCCCATTGGCTAGATTCGCCTGGTTTTCCATGTAGAGCACGGTTTTCCGATCGATTTTGAAAATTTTGTTTTTCGCGGTTAGGTTAGCCTTTTCTTGCGATTTTCGCGGTCAGGTTGGGCCCATTTGCTACATTCGCCTGGTTTTCCATGTAGGGCCCGTTTCAGCGATCGATTTTTACATTTTCGCGGTTAGGTTAGCCTTTTCGTGCGATTTCCGCGGTCAGGTTAGGCCCATTGGCTAGATTCGCCTGGTTTTCCATGTAGAGCACGGTTTTCCGATCGATTTTGAAAATTTTGTTTTTCGCGGTTAGGTTAGCCTTTTCTTGCGATTTTCGCGGTCAGGTTGGGCCCATTTGCTACATTCGCCTGGTTTTCCATGTAGGGCCCGTTTCAGCGATCGATTTTTACATTTTCGCGGTTAGGTTAGCCTTTTCGTGCGATTTCCGCGGTCAGGTTAGGCCCATTGGCTAGATTCGCCTGGTTTTCCATGTAGAGCACGGTTTTCCGATCGATTTTGAAAATTTTGTTTTTCGCGGTTAGGTTAGCCTTTTCTTGCGATTTTCGCGGTCAGGTTGGGCCCATTTGCTACATTCGCCTGGTTTTCCATGTAGGGCCCGTTTCAGCGATCGATTTTTACATTTTCGCGGTTAGGTTAGCCTTTTCGTGCGATTTCCGCGGTCAGGTTAGGCCCATTGGCTAGATTCGCCTGGTTTTCCATGTAGAGCACGGTTTTCCGATCGATTTTGAAAATTTTGTTTTTCGCGGTTAGGTTAGCCTTTTCTTGCGATTTTCGCGGTCAGGTTGGGCCCATTTGCTACATTCGCCTGGTTTTCCATGTAGGGCCCGTTTCAGCGATCGATTTTTACATTTTCGCGGTTAGGTTAGCCTTTTCGTGCGATTTCCGCGGTCAGGTTAGGCCCATTGGCTAGATTCGCCTGGTTTTCCATGTAGAGCACGGTTTTCCGATCGATTTTGAAAATTTTGTTTTTCGCGGTTAGGTTAGCCTTTTCTTGCGATTTTCGCGGTCAGGTTGGGCCCATTTGCTACATTCGCCTGGTTTTCCATGTAGGGCCCGTTTCAGCGATCGATTTTTACATTTTCGCGGTTAGGTTAGCCTTTTCGTGCGATTTCCGCGGTCAGGTTAGGCCCATTGGCTAGATTCGCCTGGTTTTCCATGTAGAGCACGGTTTTCCGATCGATTTTGAAAATTTTGTTTTTCGCGGTTAGGTTAGCCTTTTCTTGCGATTTTCGCGGTCAGGTTGGGCCCATTTGCTACATTCGCCTGGTTTTCCATGTAGGGCCCGTTTCAGCGATCGATTTTTACATTTTCGCGGTTAGGTTAGCCTTTTCGTGCGATTTCCGCGGTCAGGTTAGGCCCATTGGCTAGATTCGCCTGGTTTTCCATGTAGAGCACGGTTTTCCGATCGATTTTGAAAATTTTGTTTTTCGCGGTTAGGTTAGCCTTTTCTTGCGATTTTCGCGGTCAGGTTGGGCCCATTTGCTACATTCGCCTGGTTTTCCATGTAGGGCCCGTTTCAGCGATCGATTTTTACATTTTCGCGGTTAGGTTAGCCTTTTCGTGCGATTTCCGCGGTCAGGTTAGGCCCATTGGCTAGATTCGCCTGGTTTTCCATGTAGAGCACGGTTTTCCGATCGATTTTGAAAATTTTGTTTTTCGCGGTTAGGTTAGCCTTTTCTTGCGATTTTCGCGGTCAGGTTGGGCCCATTTGCTACATTCGCCTGGTTTTCCATGTAGGGCCCGTTTCAGCGATCGATTTTTACATTTTCGCGGTTAGGTTAGCCTTTTCGTGCGATTTCCGCGGTCAGGTTAGGCCCATTGGCTAGATTCGCCTGGTTTTCCATGTAGAGCACGGTTTTCCGATCGATTTTGAAAATTTTGTTTTTCGCGGTTAGGTTAGCCTTTTCTTGCGATTTTCGCGGTCAGGTTGGGCCCATTTGCTACATTCGCCTGGTTTTCCATGTAGGGCCCGTTTCAGCGATCGATTTTTACATTTTCGCGGTTAGGTTAGCCTTTTCGTGCGATTTCCGCGGTCAGGTTAGGCCCATTGGCTAGATTCGCCTGGTTTTCCATGTAGAGCACGGTTTTCCGATCGATTTTGAAAATTTTGTTTTTCGCGGTTAGGTTAGCCTTTTCTTGCGATTTTCGCGGTCAGGTTGGGCCCATTTGCTACATTCGCCTGGTTTTCCATGTAGGGCCCGTTTCAGCGATCGATTTTTACATTTTCGCGGTTAGGTTAGCCTTTTCGTGCGATTTCCGCGGTCAGGTTAGGCCCATTGGCTAGATTCGCCTGGTTTTCCATGTAGAGCACGGTTTTCCGATCGATTTTGAAAATTTTGTTTTTCGCGGTTAGGTTAGCCTTTTCTTGCGATTTTCGCGGTCAGGTTGGGCCCATTTGCTACATTCGCCTGGTTTTCCATGTAGGGCCCGTTTCAGCGATCGATTTTTACATTTTCGCGGTTAGGTTAGCCTTTTCGTGCGATTTCCGCGGTCAGGTTAGGCCCATTGGCTAGATTCGCCTGGTTTTCCATGTAGAGCACGGTTTTCCGATCGATTTTGAAAATTTTGTTTTTCGCGGTTAGGTTAGCCTTTTCTTGCGATTTTCGCGGTCAGGTTGGGCCCATTTGCTACATTCGCCTGGTTTTCCATGTAGGGCCCGTTTCAGCGATCGATTTTTACATTTTCGCGGTTAGGTTAGCCTTTTCGTGCGATTTCCGCGGTCAGGTTAGGCCCATTGGCTAGATTCGCCTGGTTTTCCATGTAGAGCACGGTTTTCCGATCGATTTTGAAAATTTTGTTTTTCGCGGTTAGGTTAGCCTTTTCTTGCGATTTTCGCGGTCAGGTTGGGCCCATTTGCTACATTCGCCTGGTTTTCCATGTAGGGCCCGTTTCAGCGATCGATTTTTACATTTTCGCGGTTAGGTTAGCCTTTTCGTGCGATTTCCGCGGTCAGGTTAGGCCCATTGGCTAGATTCGCCTGGTTTTCCATGTAGAGCACGGTTTTCCGATCGATTTTGAAAATTTTGTTTTTCGCGGTTAGGTTAGCCTTTTCTTGCGATTTTCGCGGTCAGGTTGGGCCCATTTGCTACATTCGCCTGGTTTTCCATGTAGGGCCCGTTTCAGCGATCGATTTTTACATTTTCGCGGTTAGGTTAGCCTTTTCGTGCGATTTCCGCGGTCAGGTTAGGCCCATTGGCTAGATTCGCCTGGTTTTCCATGTAGAGCACGGTTTTCCGATCGATTTTGAAAATTTTGTTTTTCGCGGTTAGGTTAGCCTTTTCTTGCGATTTTCGCGGTCAGGTTGGGCCCATTTGCTACATTCGCCTGGTTTTCCATGTAGGGCCCGTTTCAGCGATCGATTTTTACATTTTCGCGGTTAGGTTAGCCTTTTCGTGCGATTTCCGCGGTCAGGTTAGGCCCATTGGCTAGATTCGCCTGGTTTTCCATGTAGAGCACGGTTTTCCGATCGATTTTGAAAATTTTGTTTTTCGCGGTTAGGTTAGCCTTTTCTTGCGATTTTCGCGGTCAGGTTGGGCCCATTTGCTACATTCGCCTGGTTTTCCATGTAGGGCCCGTTTCAGCGATCGATTTTTACATTTTCGCGGTTAGGTTAGCCTTTTCGTGCGATTTCCGCGGTCAGGTTAGGCCCATTGGCTAGATTCGCCTGGTTTTCCATGTAGAGCACGGTTTTCCGATCGATTTTGAAAATTTTGTTTTTCGCGGTTAGGTTAGCCTTTTCTTGCGATTTTCGCGGTCAGGTTGGGCCCATTTGCTACATTCGCCTGGTTTTCCATGTAGGGCCCGTTTCAGCGATCGATTTTTACATTTTCGCGGTTAGGTTAGCCTTTTCGTGCGATTTCCGCGGTCAGGTTAGGCCCATTGGCTAGATTCGCCTGGTTTTCCATGTAGAGCACGGTTTTCCGATCGATTTTGAAAATTTTGTTTTTCGCGGTTAGGTTAGCCTTTTCTTGCGATTTTCGCGGTCAGGTTGGGCCCATTTGCTACATTCGCCTGGTTTTCCATGTAGGGCCCGTTTCAGCGATCGATTTTTACATTTTCGCGGTTAGGTTAGCCTTTTCGTGCGATTTCCGCGGTCAGGTTAGGCCCATTGGCTAGATTCGCCTGGTTTTCCATGTAGAGCACGGTTTTCCGATCGATTTTGAAAATTTTGTTTTTCGCGGTTAGGTTAGCCTTTTCTTGCGATTTTCGCGGTCAGGTTGGGCCCATTTGCTACATTCGCCTGGTTTTCCATGTAGGGCCCGTTTCAGCGATCGATTTTTACATTTTCGCGGTTAGGTTAGCCTTTTCGTGCGATTTCCGCGGTCAGGTTAGGCCCATTGGCTAGATTCGCCTGGTTTTCCATGTAGAGCACGGTTTTCCGATCGATTTTGAAAATTTTGTTTTTCGCGGTTAGGTTAGCCTTTTCTTGCGATTTTCGCGGTCAGGTTGGGCCCATTTGCTACATTCGCCTGGTTTTCCATGTAGGGCCCGTTTCAGCGATCGATTTTTACATTTTCGCGGTTAGGTTAGCCTTTTCGTGCGATTTCCGCGGTCAGGTTAGGCCCATTGGCTAGATTCGCCTGGTTTTCCATGTAGAGCACGGTTTTCCGATCGATTTTGAAAATTTTGTTTTTCGCGGTTAGGTTAGCCTTTTCTTGCGATTTTCGCGGTCAGGTTGGGCCCATTTGCTACATTCGCCTGGTTTTCCATGTAGGGCCCGTTTCAGCGATCGATTTTTACATTTTCGCGGTTAGGTTAGCCTTTTCGTGCGATTTCCGCGGTCAGGTTAGGCCCATTGGCTAGATTCGCCTGGTTTTCCATGTAGAGCACGGTTTTCCGATCGATTTTGAAAATTTTGTTTTTCGCGGTTAGGTTAGCCTTTTCTTGCGATTTTCGCGGTCAGGTTGGGCCCATTTGCTACATTCGCCTGGTTTTCCATGTAGGGCCCGTTTCAGCGATCGATTTTTACATTTTCGCGGTTAGGTTAGCCTTTTCGTGCGATTTCCGCGGTCAGGTTAGGCCCATTGGCTAGATTCGCCTGGTTTTCCATGTAGAGCACGGTTTTCCGATCGATTTTGAAAATTTTGTTTTTCGCGGTTAGGTTAGCCTTTTCTTGCGATTTTCGCGGTCAGGTTGGGCCCATTTGCTACATTCGCCTGGTTTTCCATGTAGGGCCCGTTTCAGCGATCGATTTTTACATTTTCGCGGTTAGGTTAGCCTTTTCGTGCGATTTCCGCGGTCAGGTTAGGCCCATTGGCTAGATTCGCCTGGTTTTCCATGTAGAGCACGGTTTTCCGATCGATTTTGAAAATTTTGTTTTTCGCGGTTAGGTTAGCCTTTTCTTGCGATTTTCGCGGTCAGGTTGGGCCCATTTGCTACATTCGCCTGGTTTTCCATGTAGGGCCCGTTTCAGCGATCGATTTTTACATTTTCGCGGTTAGGTTAGCCTTTTCGTGCGATTTCCGCGGTCAGGTTAGGCCCATTGGCTAGATTCGCCTGGTTTTCCATGTAGAGCACGGTTTTCCGATCGATTTTGAAAATTTTGTTTTTCGCGGTTAGGTTAGCCTTTTCTTGCGATTTTCGCGGTCAGGTTGGGCCCATTTGCTACATTCGCCTGGTTTTCCATGTAGGGCCCGTTTCAGCGATCGATTTTTACATTTTCGCGGTTAGGTTAGCCTTTTCGTGCGATTTCCGCGGTCAGGTTAGGCCCATTGGCTAGATTCGCCTGGTTTTCCATGTAGAGCACGGTTTTCCGATCGATTTTGAAAATTTTGTTTTTCGCGGTTAGGTTAGCCTTTTCTTGCGATTTTCGCGGTCAGGTTGGGCCCATTTGCTACATTCGCCTGGTTTTCCATGTAGGGCCCGTTTCAGCGATCGATTTTTACATTTTCGCGGTTAGGTTAGCCTTTTCGTGCGATTTCCGCGGTCAGGTTAGGCCCATTGGCTAGATTCGCCTGGTTTTCCATGTAGAGCACGGTTTTCCGATCGATTTTGAAAATTTTGTTTTTCGCGGTTAGGTTAGCCTTTTCTTGCGATTTTCGCGGTCAGGTTGGGCCCATTTGCTACATTCGCCTGGTTTTCCATGTAGGGCCCGTTTCAGCGATCGATTTTTACATTTTCGCGGTTAGGTTAGCCTTTTCGTGCGATTTCCGCGGTCAGGTTAGGCCCATTGGCTAGATTCGCCTGGTTTTCCATGTAGAGCACGGTTTTCCGATCGATTTTGAAAATTTTGTTTTTCGCGGTTAGGTTAGCCTTTTCTTGCGATTTTCGCGGTCAGGTTGGGCCCATTTGCTACATTCGCCTGGTTTTCCATGTAGGGCCCGTTTCAGCGATCGATTTTTACATTTTCGCGGTTAGGTTAGCCTTTTCGTGCGATTTCCGCGGTCAGGTTAGGCCCATTGGCTAGATTCGCCTGGTTTTCCATGTAGAGCACGGTTTTCCGATCGATTTTGAAAATTTTGTTTTTCGCGGTTAGGTTAGCCTTTTCTTGCGATTTTCGCGGTCAGGTTGGGCCCATTTGCTACATTCGCCTGGTTTTCCATGTAGGGCCCGTTTCAGCGATCGATTTTTACATTTTCGCGGTTAGGTTAGCCTTTTCGTGCGATTTCCGCGGTCAGGTTAGGCCCATTGGCTAGATTCGCCTGGTTTTCCATGTAGAGCACGGTTTTCCGATCGATTTTGAAAATTTTGTTTTTCGCGGTTAGGTTAGCCTTTTCTTGCGATTTTCGCGGTCAGGTTGGGCCCATTTGCTACATTCGCCTGGTTTTCCATGTAGGGCCCGTTTCAGCGATCGATTTTTACATTTTCGCGGTTAGGTTAGCCTTTTCGTGCGATTTCCGCGGTCAGGTTAGGCCCATTGGCTAGATTCGCCTGGTTTTCCATGTAGAGCACGGTTTTCCGATCGATTTTGAAAATTTTGTTTTTCGCGGTTAGGTTAGCCTTTTCTTGCGATTTTCGCGGTCAGGTTGGGCCCATTTGCTACATTCGCCTGGTTTTCCATGTAGGGCCCGTTTCAGCGATCGATTTTTACATTTTCGCGGTTAGGTTAGCCTTTTCGTGCGATTTCCGCGGTCAGGTTAGGCCCATTGGCTAGATTCGCCTGGTTTTCCATGTAGAGCACGGTTTTCCGATCGATTTTGAAAATTTTGTTTTTCGCGGTTAGGTTAGCCTTTTCTTGCGATTTTCGCGGTCAGGTTGGGCCCATTTGCTACATTCGCCTGGTTTTCCATGTAGGGCCCGTTTCAGCGATCGATTTTTACATTTTCGCGGTTAGGTTAGCCTTTTCGTGCGATTTCCGCGGTCAGGTTAGGCCCATTGGCTAGATTCGCCTGGTTTTCCATGTAGAGCACGGTTTTCCGATCGATTTTGAAAATTTTGTTTTTCGCGGTTAGGTTAGCCTTTTCTTGCGATTTTCGCGGTCAGGTTGGGCCCATTTGCTACATTCGCCTGGTTTTCCATGTAGGGCCCGTTTCAGCGATCGATTTTTACATTTTCGCGGTTAGGTTAGCCTTTTCGTGCGATTTCCGCGGTCAGGTTAGGCCCATTGGCTAGATTCGCCTGGTTTTCCATGTAGAGCACGGTTTTCCGATCGATTTTGAAAATTTTGTTTTTCGCGGTTAGGTTAGCCTTTTCTTGCGATTTTCGCGGTCAGGTTGGGCCCATTTGCTACATTCGCCTGGTTTTCCATGTAGGGCCCGTTTCAGCGATCGATTTTTACATTTTCGCGGTTAGGTTAGCCTTTTCGTGCGATTTCCGCGGTCAGGTTAGGCCCATTGGCTAGATTCGCCTGGTTTTCCATGTAGAGCACGGTTTTCCGATCGATTTTGAAAATTTTGTTTTTCGCGGTTAGGTTAGCCTTTTCTTGCGATTTTCGCGGTCAGGTTGGGCCCATTTGCTACATTCGCCTGGTTTTCCATGTAGGGCCCGTTTCAGCGATCGATTTTTACATTTTCGCGGTTAGGTTAGCCTTTTCGTGCGATTTCCGCGGTCAGGTTAGGCCCATTGGCTAGATTCGCCTGGTTTTCCATGTAGAGCACGGTTTTCCGATCGATTTTGAAAATTTTGTTTTTCGCGGTTAGGTTAGCCTTTTCTTGCGATTTTCGCGGTCAGGTTGGGCCCATTTGCTACATTCGCCTGGTTTTCCATGTAGGGCCCGTTTCAGCGATCGATTTTTACATTTTCGCGGTTAGGTTAGCCTTTTCGTGCGATTTCCGCGGTCAGGTTAGGCCCATTGGCTAGATTCGCCTGGTTTTCCATGTAGAGCACGGTTTTCCGATCGATTTTGAAAATTTGTTTTTTCGCGGTTAGGTTAGCCTTTTCTTGCGATTTTCGCGGTCAGGTTGGGCCCATTTGCTACATTCGCCTGGTTTTCCATGTAGGGCCCGTTTCAGCGAATCGATTTTACATTTTCGCGGTTAGGTTAGCCTTTCGTGCGATTTCCGCGGTCAGGTTAGGCCCATTGGCTAGATTCGCCTGGTTTTCCATGTAGAGCACGGTTTTCCGATCGATTTTGAAAATTTTGTTTTTCGCGGTTAGGTTAGCCTTTTCTTGCGATTTTCGCGGTCAGGTTGGGCCCATTTGCTACATTCGCCTGGTTTTCCATGTAGGGGCCCGTTTCAGCGATCGATTTTTACATTTTCGCGGTTAGGTTAGCCTTTCGGTGCGATTTCCGCGGTCAGGTTAGGCCCATTGGCTAGATTCGCCTGGTTTCCATGTAGAGCACGGTTTTCCGATCGATTTTGAAAATTTTGTTTTTCGCGGTTAGGTTAGCCTTTTCTTGCGATTTTCGCGGTCAGGTTGGGTCCCATTTGCTACATTCGCCTGGTTTTCCATGTAGGGCCCGTTTCAGCGATCGATTGTTACAGTTTCGGTTAGGTTAGCCTTTTCGTGCGATTTCCGCGTCAGGTTAGGCCATTGGCTAGATTCGCCTGGTTTTCCATGTAGAGCACGGTTTTCCGATCGATTTGAAATTTTGTTTTCGCGGTTAGGTTAGCCTTTCTTGCGATTTTCGCGGTCAGGTTGGGCCCATTTGCTACATTCGCCTGGTTTTCCGATGTAGGGCCCGTTCAGCGATCGATTTTTACATTTTCGGTTCGGTTAGGTTAGCTTTTCGTGCGATTTCCGCGGTCAGGTTAGGCCATTGGCTAGGTTAGCCTGGTTTCCATGTAGAGCACGGTTTTCCGATCGTTTGAAAATTTGTTTTCGCGGTTAGGTTAGCTTTCTTGCGATTTCGCGGTCAGGTTGGCCCTTTGCTCATCGCCTGGTTTCCAGGTAGGTCCGTTTCAGCGATCGATTTTTCATTTTCGCGGTTAGGTTAGGCCTTTTCGGTGCG